>OZ025295.1:293648839-294988768 GCA_964019185.1 Maratus speculifer
ACAAGGGATAAAGTGCGAAGTATATTTACAAATTAAATATAATTTTTTGGTCCATTTCGGAATGATACAAGCCAAGAGAATGAAAACTGAATAAAACAGAATTTTCTCTTTTCGGAAAACCCTATAATGTGACTGGCAGGCTTTAATTTTATTATTATTATTATTATTATTATTTAAAAGATAAAAATTATTATGTATAGCTTCTATATCTAGATGTAAATGTTTTTGTTTTTCTCAAATATCCTCAGTTGGGGGGGGGGCGGGGGCGGAGTCTATTGTCAGTGTGAGCACATAATGTAATGGCGCCTTGCAAACATTGGATTAACGGCTCTCCAGTTTTGTCTGCTAGGGAGGTGTTCGGGCTCATTTTTCGAGGCCCGGGCCCGCCCGAGTCCGAAGATTTTGTCCGAACCCGCCCGAGCGCGATACCAAAAATATGCGAAACAAAATTTAATGGTATTTAAAAAATGTTTTAAAAGAAAGAAAAATAGTAATAATAGTAAAATAGTAATAAAAAATAGTAAAATAGTAAAGAAATTACTGTTTGTAAGCTGGGGAATCGAACAACATTCTTCAATTTTCGGTAAAAATTGGACATTTTTCATTATAATCGATTCCTTTCTCTTAACAATCTTCTGGGATTAACTGGTACCTGAAAGTCAACGTAAATTTAAAAATTCGACACTGTATTTTTAAAGTTCCAATGCTTTTATAGAAAAAAAGGAAACACTGATCGATTGCTTTCTATCGGAATAATAAGGTAACCACTTTTACTTACGGAGGAAAGTGACTTCGATAAAAAACAGCGTCCCCAGCATGTCAAGAGTTCATGATGACAAATACATATAATAATCACTAAAGTGATTTTCAAATGAAAAACGACTATAAATCGTACACAATCGAAGATTAAATAATTTGCAAACCTCCAGCAAATTATCGTCTTAAAAAAAAAAAAAAAAAAAAAAAAAAAAAAGAAGAAGACAATATTATCTTGGCGTCATATAAATAATAAATAAATGAACGATCATATCAAAAAATATTTTCTACTAACGAAATGCCAGCAAAAAGCCAATTTAATGTTGTGTTTGTTTTAATTGGCGCCGTATAAATAAATCATCGCCGGATATTCCTTGGACATAAATCTGTAATAATCACAAATTTTCATTTGAAACAGCAATGAAATACTAAAATAAATAATCAAGCATCCAGGGCACCCCCTCCCTGGTTACGCGCATGATTACGCTAACGTATGCGGCACAAAAAATCACGATTATTTGTTAATTGTTCAATGGCCACATCTGAATAAAACACAAATCATGGGTAATTGTGTAAAAGTCATTTGGAAGGATTTAGACCAAGGTCAATCTGATTTATTTACATTTTTCTCGTTTGTTGCAATTATAGAGTTTTAAAATATTATTTTTTTTTTTCTGTTACTTAAAAAAGGAAAAAACAAAAGATACAAGTCATGAATTTTAAACGTTTCCGTTTAAAATTAAAGTTATGCATTATAAATGAAACAAGTTGGAAATTGCACGTGAAGCGTAGCAAATGAGGTGCGTTCGTACGATAACGAAGTTTTAAAAATATCACTCTCATATATCAATCTCATAAAATTGTAAATAATTACAATTGAAATGCGCACCAAACAATGTTCTCCCTTTACCACTATGCAATAGAATACTTTTGTGTGGCCTTGTAAATCAATAACAAATATTCTTTGCACCACAGATTATGCAAAATGTATATTATAATATGTAATTTATAGATGCATATAAATTTCATCACGTCCGAATGAATATAACACCATTAAAATGCATTTGAAACATTTTTCTCCAATTAACCGTAATGTAACGGAACACTTTTGATTGTCCTTGTAGTTGAACTATGCATCCGATTTTGATAAAATTTGAAATAACTCGATAAAATTATGTAATAATTATGTATTTAAAATTTCAAACGATAAAAATGCATTTGAAGCTTTTTTCCCCATTGAATGTAATGTAACGGAATCCTTTTGATTGTGCCTGTAATTGATCTATGCATCCGATTTTCATAAAATTTGAAATAACTCGACAAAATTATGTAATAATTATACATATTTTAAATTTCAAACGATTCAGTTGGGTAGTTTTTGCGTAGTTATATGCGGACAGAAGGACAAACAGATGGACAGACAGACAGACGGACAGAACGACAACAATTGGTGTTACGTATTTACATAATTACGAACGCACCTAATGAGTGTGTACTAGCCTGCATTGCGCTATTTCTATTTACAGCATATCAAGTAAATAATTAAAATCGTTCTATTTTACATAATATCATAAAAATAAATAGTACGCTTTCTGCATATTAACAACAAACACAAAAATTTATCATTTTCAATAGCAAAAATATCGTTTGCCTTTTCGTTGCCAAAACAATAAAATTAATTTTGACAAGTTCATGGAGGCTACAAGTGAAAGGATTATATTTAAAATGAAATTAATGAAATAAGAATAAATGCCATGGGAAGATTGTTTGGCGAATTATGACATGTGCTCGGTCAATATAAAAATACCGAGTTTTATAATTTTCTGATTTGGCACACAATTGAGCAGGTAAAATTAAATTATGAATAAACGTATTTTGATGCAATATTTAGTATAAATTTAAGGGAGACCAAACTGGTCGCCAAGGGCGGCTAGTTAAATAAAAAGAAATTTCATTTTCAAAACAATCCGAAGAAAGAAATTCGGACATACATCGAAACAGCAATTTTTCCGTTTAAATGCTTCACACACACAAAAGCGAAATAAACTTCGTTATATAGAATATATTTTTCGTAATATGGAGATTAATTTGTATGTTAATGGTGCTCACAGTCAAGATTCGGCAGAAAATTTTGTTAAGTAGAAAATTTCGTTAACCGCTTCACTGATTTCCCCGTACATCAAACGGGCAACGCATTTTTGCCAATCACGCCATCGGGCTCCTATCAAAAGTTATTATTCTCATACAAACCATCTTTATCATTCAAATATTCCAATCAAAAGTTATTATTCTCATACAAACCATCTTTATCAGTCAAATATTCCAATCACAAGTTATTATTCTCATACAAACCATCTTTATCATTCAAATATTCCAATCAAAAGTTATTATTCTCATACAAACCATCTTTATTATTCAAATATTCCAATCAAAAGTTATTATTCTCATACAAACCATCTTTATCATTCAAATATTCCAATCAAAAGTTATTATTCTCATACAAACCATCTTTATCATTCAAATATCCCAATCAAAAGTTATTATTCTTACCAGTAAATTTTTTATGTAAATTTTGTATTATTTAATCCGAGCATTCTTCTGATTCAATTAGACAAAAATTTCTATTTTGAGAAATCGGTGATAAATGATTAATAATTCTATACAAGGCACGAAAAAATACCCATTATTTGAAAGTTTTTTTCAAAAATACTGATCAGTTTAACCCATTCGAGTCCGAATTTTTTATTCCAATTTTAGAAAAAAATTACTTATACATTAATAACACTAACACTAGCTATCCAAATAGATTAGTTAGAGTTTAACGAATATTTCATTGTCTGAATCATAACAAATGTTATTGTTTTGAGTACTACTCAATTAATATTCATATGACAATAGGTTAAGGAAGAATTTTTTGGAAATGGTTAGAAAATATTACAGTCAGATTTAACTTATGCTCCAACTTTATAATACTTTTTTAGCTTTATTAAATTAGATTCTTTTAAAATACATGTAAAATTAATAGTACACCAGACATGAAAGGGTTAAGTAGTTAAATAGCGAATTCTTGAAAGTGAAGTTAATTGTATTTGTGAATAAATTCTTACGTGAAACTTCTTAAACTTTTAGAATCATTTCTCTAAAGAAAAGTCAAGGAAGCGTCTCTAATAGTGAATAATATAAAATATATACATTAAAACCGCAAATATACATATGTTGTATATCGAGAAAGTCGTTTATATTTCCAAACAAGTATCACTAAAATTTTATGACATAAAGTGGTTCACGCTGTTAATAATGTAAAAGCGATTGGCATTTACAAAACGAATGTTTGCGATTAAAATGACACTTGCCTTATGCGAATGATAAATGTTAGCCAATTTCATTATTCGGCGAAATCAAAGGATCCTGTGTTTTGAAGTAATTCCGAAATCCAAATAGCAGAAGGGATTTTAGAAGATCACTGAAACCTATATTGTTTAAAACTTTTAGAAATTCGAAATTCGTGGAAACATATATAATCAGTACTTATTTTCAATTAGATTTTCGAGAATTCGTTATGTTGATTGCAGAGTAGGAGTCATGGAGACGGAGTGGGCCTTTTTTTGGTAAAAGAGTCGGAGTCGTTAAAAAAAGCCGACTTCGACTTTTTTTCTTTTAGACACTTTGAAGTGAAATTAAACCAATTATATGTCATTTTTAAATTCGCAAAAGGGCTTATTACTGTTATTTTTTTATTATATAAGGCAACTAAGTTCAAGATTCCCAATGTACTGCCCGGCGTATATCACAGTAAATGAAAATCGTTTTTAATTAAAACTCTAATAAATCCCGAATTATTTTCCGAACTAGTAAAATTCTTTATTTTGTCATTTCCATCGAAATTTTTATCCTCTGGAGGACACGAATTTACATCAAATTGTAAAGATTTCTCTTTTTGAAGTACGCGGTTCCGAAGTAGTAAAATTTCGGTTTTATTTTCATCTCTAGTTTTCGATAGTTGGATTTTTCGGGTTTGTGGGACGCGAAATTGAAAAATTGGTAAAACTGAAAAGATTTTTATTTTTCCTTTTTTTTTTCAAAGTTCTAATAATTGAATTACAAACGATATAGTAAATTTTCGTCTTTCTTCCTCTTGCGTTCCCTTATAAGTTTAACCAACAGCAATAAATATATTAGCCAGCCCGGAGTCGGAGTCGGTCATTTTTCCCAACCGACTCGGCATCCCTCACTGATAGGCTAATCTGGTTGAAAGGATAGGCAATTGCAAAAAATCAGGTTAAAAAAACTAATAAGGATAGGTATTTTCTTTTTTTTTCTAATTTTTTATTAGAAAAATTAGATTTTTACTAGAAAATTAATTATTAAATAAATTATTAAATTAATTAATTATTAAATAAAAATTATATTTTTATTTATTCTAATTTTTATTAGAAAAATTAGGATGTGCTTTCTATCTATTTCTTTGCTGCATACGTTTAAGCATTTTTTATGTAGTTTATAATTGAGAAAGCCAATGGCGTTAGTTTGGGAACTAAATAACAAAGGTTCCGTGTTACGCTGATTACCTGAGCACGACATCAGCTATATAGCAACTCGCGGCCCAAGGTCAAGAAAATAGAGATGTTCGTTGTAGGCCCTGATATTTCGTGGATCGTATAACCATAGATTTTTTTTTCTCTCTCTATTTATATATATATATATATAATTAACTGATTCACTTACATAAGGTATATATATATATATGTGTGTGTGTGTGTGTGTTGAATGTGGATTTTGAAATTTTTCTTCATGTGAATTACTGTAGATCCTTTTTAATATAGGCAAAATTATAAATGCATAGATTTCAGAATATTTTATAGAAAAGGCTTTAAAAAATTGTTTCAAAACTATGCAATATTCAGAGTATTTCTAAAACAGCAGTAATATCTATGCGGCTTATATCATATAACTAATGTATGCAATTTATGCATTTACAGCATTGCTGTCTTTAAATAAGGCCAATACAGTGGACTCTCGTTAACGCGTCTCCAAGTAAGACATATTTCAAGTTACTGGGGACTATTTCGTTTTCCTCACCATTTTCTATTTGACAATTAATGATACAGTTGTTGTGACTTCTTTTCACGAGTATTAGTCACCGAAAAATGGGAAAACATTTTTTTCCAAATTGATCCAACAGAATCGAAACTGCTTTTATACATCATTTTTTGAAAACGATTTTGGTGTAACTTTGGCTACTGATCTAGAAATTATCAATGGCAAAGAGAAGGAATTTTTTTTCATTAAAAATTTTAGAGATTCCAAAATTGTTAATGGCTGTTCACGGATATATATATATATACGTTCGTTGGTACGATAAGTTCGCCTATATGCCCATGAAAATAATGAGGGGAAAGATTTTTTTTTCCATGAAAAACTTTAGAAGTTCAAAAATTATTAACGGCTGTTGACCGATATAATGTCCGCCTGTACGATATGTTGTCCATATGCCCATAAAAATCATGAAGGAAAAGAATTTTTTCCCATCAAAAACTTTAGAAGTTCAAAAATTGTTAATGACTGTTTGCCGATATATATATACAGTGGCGGTCAAAAGTTTCCGTCCAGAAAATTTTTTTCAGTTTATTTGTAAGTATACCCATATGAAGAGGAATCTCAAAGTGATACTTATACATTTTATTGACATAATAATTAGGAACTTACTTATAGAAGAACGTTAAATATCAATAAATTTAACCCGGGAGGACGCGCGCAGGGCTTAAAAGACCCGGTGTGCGTATGGTTTTTACAATTGCAACCACTATTTTTTTTTAAATAATCTTTAACTTAGTTTATCGCAAAATTTATAAGGATTGTTTCCGTCTAAATAAAACGACTGTTTTAATTTGATTTTATTGATGACAAAGTTAAAACCATTCATATACTGGGTAAGCGCGCGTTCTCCCGGGTTAACTGAAAAAATTAAGTATAAAAGAAAACGGATATTCTCAAAAGTTTCCGGCCGCCTTCACAAGTTTGTAAAAAAGTGGTATTGTAATAGAAAACTACAGTGATCAACAACATTTACAATTAGTATTTTATCGTATTACTATTTTATTAGCTTTAATAATAAGCACTGCAGCGCAGCAATGTGACATTCATACAATCAACGGTTAAAGATCGTCTATGGTACGTTTTTTCCACATTTCTTGCAATTTTGGCGAAATTTCGGCTGAGTTGGAATATTTATAGTTCCGCAGGCTTTTGCCAACTTCTTTCCAAAGATTTTCTATTGGATGCATGTTGGACGTCTGGGCTGACTATTTCAAAAACGAAATTTTTTCTGTGAAAACCATTGCTTATCGAGGTTTGTATACATTATTTATGTCGTTATCATGTTAGGAAAAACAGTTGCGACCAAAGTTTTTTCTCTAATAAGGCAGAAAATGGTCTTGCAAGATATCCTTATACATTGTATCATTCACTTGGCTGTGGCTTTCAAATAACGGACCAACACTTTTTGAAGTAAATACTCCCCACGGCATAACGTGCCCTTCGCCATGCTTCATTGTAGGAATAACATAGGTCGAATGATATCTTTTGTTGTTAGGTCATCGGACGTTGTGTCTGCCATCACTTTCAAAACTCTTTTGAATTCGATTACTGGAAAAAATATAACTTTTGTCCAGTTTTCACTTGACCAGACTTTGTGTGTCCTTGGAAAATGCCAGTAGGCTACGTCGGTATTTTTTTAACCTCTGAAAATTTTTTAACACCGACTCTTCCATAGAGTTCTGTATCACGTCAGCATCATAGCACGGTAGACAAACTTATTCCAGCAATATTTTTATTCCGTAAATCGCAGTATATTGCAACGGAATTTTCATGCGGATTATCAATGGTTCTTCTCCTGATAATTCTGTCCTCAGGAATAGTAATTTTACGGCATCTCCCGGACCTCTGAAAATCCTGAAAGCCATGGCCATTATATAAGCCATTATATAAAGAAAGCCATCTTTATATAATTTTTAAATATCGTTTACAGTCGATTTTACCGATCGATAACTTAGCCGCAATATCGCGGGTAGATTGGCCTTTTAGCGACAAACTAATCACTCATTTATGAACAGTAATTGTTGAACTTTTTAAATTTGAATTTAAACTATGCTATACACGTTGATTCATTCATAAACACAACCAAAAAATACTTTACGGACAGAAAAAAAACTAAAGAATGATAAGTACCCGGAAACATTTGAGAACATGCGTTTTCTTTTATACTTAATTTTGCCAATTAAATTTATTGATATTTACACGTTCTTCTATAAGTAAGTTTCTAACTAATATCTCAATAAAATATATAAGTACCGCTTTGGGATTCCTCTTCATATGGGTATATTTACAAATTAACTGAAAAATTTCTGCTGGCCGGAAACTTTTGACCGCCACTGTATATATATATGCTTGCCGGTGCATTATGTTCGCCTATTATGCCCATGAAAATATGATGAACAGAATAAAAATTTTATGCGAACCATAAAATTTGAAAATAATGCAGTAAAAGGATCATTTGTTCAAATAATTTAAAGGAAATTGGGGATAGCCATGTGTACATTTCAAAATTTGCAGTTATTAAAATTAATAGTGCAATAATTCTGCCTCATTTTACTTTCGGATTATCAAGTGGATGAAATATTCAACTTCATAGGGGAAATCATTGAAGTGAATATTGTTTGAAGATTTTAAAGTTTATACTTCACTGAAGTATAAATTCAACATGTACTTCAATAAATTACTTATCATATTCAACAAATATTTCTAATCTGCATGTTTAATTTAAAGTAACTGTTATGCTACTTTTAATCTTTTTATATCAATGTTTAGATTTTCTCACAATAAAAAAATTAACTATTCCAGTTTTTTATAAACATAGCATTGGGATATTTTATCTTGATTCATGTAATCGTTATTCAAAGTAGTCATTTGTAACACTTTTTTTATTTTTATCTAAATTTAAAATATTTTTTATTAAAACTTTTGTGTGTGTGTGTGATTTTTGAGCACTCTGATATCTACAGATTAAAATTTCATCGTTGATGATTTTTAATTTTACCAGGTATTATTTTACTTCTCGCCGTTTCTGGATTTCCTGATGAAACTAATATTTTTCAGTTTTTTTACAAATAAAAATTATTTTACAATAACGGAATGATTTACTGAAAATGCATATTTTTACTGCAAAACAATATGAATTTACTCAGTTTTATGAAATTTATTTTTTTAGCTGATGCCATTAGTAAACTATTGCCAATTCTCGAAAATATTTGATTTTCATAAAGCCAAATTCTCAAGTATTCACTAGTGTTCTTCATGCAGCTTTAATGGCATCTATCTTCAACTCCTTTTCTCTGGTGGTGCTTTTTTGAACTAATTGGTATAACGTAATTTGAAAGATAGACTAGACTAGATTCGAAAAGTTTTTCGATTCTATTAGTTTATCTGTTTTTTTTTCAAGATAAGTGAACTAATTAAAACCAAACTTATTAAATTACAATTCATTTATAACAAAGTCCCCGCCGTTATAAACTTTCTTTTCGGCAACTTTCTTATTTTACTAAATAAAACAAGAAATGGAAATTGAAGATAATGAAATAATAAACTGATAAGGAAGATGGTGAATAATCTAAGGAAGATAATGAATAAACTGAAAAGGATATGAAACTTCATAGATCTTGATACAGTAGAACCTCGTTAACTCGAATTTGCTTAACGCTATTCATTTTTAACACGAAGTGTTTCCAGTTGCACCGTTAAGTAGTGTAGGAATTTATCGTTATTTTAGTCCTTTTAACACAAACAGGCTTAATGCGAAATATTGCTTATCATGAATTGAAAAAAAAGAATTGTTCGTTGGAATACTTCCTATAATAGCATGGATGAAGCAAATTTTCTGAAATTTTCAATGCAATTGTACTCAGTTCTATTTTTTTAACTCCAATTCTTTCAAAGAAAGTAAGGAAAGCTAGTCTCGAAAAAGACATTTATCTTAGTATTTATAGCCACAGAAAAGCGATTGTAAAACTGTCAGTTAATTTATCCTTTCATCCACTCAAAAGATCAAATTTTCTTGTAAGGATTTCATTGAGGAGTGAAAGATAAAGACTTAACACTAATTTAAACTTGTTTTCACAACGATGTTTACGTTAATTAAACTGAGATAATGCTGTGGCGGTGATGACTTACATTTTAATCCGTAAAAATAAATCTGTAGTTGGCTATAGAGGACTTCTTCGAATGTAGACTGAACACTCTCCTTGAAAAGACTTCCAGTGAAAGATATTCCACGTGTAAGTCTATATTCTTGGCGAAATAATTTTAGAAAACAAAGTCAAAATCAGAAACACGACAGATTTGGAAGATACATATCAGAGTGGCGAGAGGTCAGGGAAAAACACAGTAAAAAAAAAAATAAATAAATAAATAAAATAGGATACTATAAGTATAGTCTTATAGAAAATACTTCATGTAGCATAAAGGGACTGAAGAAAGTGAATTTCTCTTTGGCAAAATACTGATATTTATCGGCTTTTTTGATTGTGTTTTCCCCCGACCATTCACCACCCTGTGTAAGTATATTTATTTTTACCTGTTTCATGAAAATTATATTTTTAAAGTATGAGTAACGCGAACTACTTTTAATACAACAACAACAGCAACAATAACAAATTCTCCGTGAGTATCCTTTTTAAAGAGGTTCGTCTGTACTTTTTTCTTTGGAATAGAAAACTGAACTTCTTACAAAAAATAGACCAGCGGTTCCCAAAATATAAATCGCGATCCACTGGTGGGTTGCGGCGGATCTTTTGGGGATCGCAGAACAATCGAAATTTGTCACAAAAATATATTTTTTATTTCACCTGTGTAAAAAATTAAAGTATTTTTAACTACAAACAATATTCCAAGGGAAAATCTCCAATTTCCTTCTGCATGAATTTAGGTGCACATTATCCAAATATATCTAAATCAGTTTTGATGTCCTCGATGACGTTCAACACGACATTCTTTCGTGACACATGCTTTTTCTACTTTGCTGTAGAAAGGAAACTGCGTTTAAAAAGTAATTTACTTAAAAATAAAATTACCCAATTCAAACCCTGATATTAATAATCTAATCAATAAACAACAGTGCCTGATTTATCACAGACTATAAGGATAAGTTTTGATAGCAAATAAACGTATTTTCAATAATCTTTGTAATTTGTGTGTTCTTTGAATCATTATTCTACTTACATACATTGGTATTTCTAATTCTTATTTTTGTTGATTCTTTGCATCAAAATTTGAATTTTTCGTAGAACAGCCGATAGCTTATAGAGGCCATACAACGATTTACTTTACTGATATTCAACCTTATATTAGGTGGAATCGTGAAACTTTTTTTTTACTCAAAGGCGAGTCGTGAACCAATACAGATTGGGAACCGCTGAAATAGACAAATGTCTAAAGCCGTTTGACTATATCGAAATCTACTAATCAGGATCTCCAGCTCAAATCAGCATACACGGGGTATGTATATCACGAGCGAACATGATTACCCATAGGAAAGGTTAGTTCTAAATCAAATGAATCCAGTTTACTACCGTACTATATATATATCTACTACGCAACCACAATTATCTAATTAGTTATTGTAAAACTAACCATGACAATCAAATTGCCAGCGATACAATTTGACTTGGCGAAAGTAAAATACTACAGAATAGACAATTCATTTGCGCACAAATGCTAGAGATTCAGGAGAACCTCTCGTACGCAAAATCTCAAAAACTCACTCGTCCACTAGAGCCACAAAGTAACTAGATTTTGCTGCATAGGTTTTCATTAAATTTGGTTGAATAATTTTTAAAATATAAAACCTTCTTATTTTCTATTATAATATCTTTATCTTTCTTCTATAAAAGTATTAAATTCTTAAATAAATTTGATCCGACTTTTGACGAATTCATACGTTTTAAACGGGTCTGCAACACGATTTGGTTGCTTATAGAAAATGTTTGTGTGTGAGACAAATTTTATGGATGCTCTAACCCACGAACTACAGCTTGAAATTTAATAAAATTCAAATTCATTTAGATCTTGACATATTTGAATGGTAAAGCAGTTTGGGTTTATATCACCCAATAAGTGATTCTGCTATTCTGAATTTTCACCATTTGCAAAATAGCCTCATCACAAAAACTAATGCACAAAATTTTATGAAACTTCATATTCTTTTATATCTTGACATAAATAAATGCTAAATAAATTTTGACTTTTGTCAATCAACTGGGAGTGCTTGTATTCTTTGCCTCTGATTTTTCCTTAAATGACTTCGAAACAGGTTATTAATTTTACAGGTTCTACAGGGATAGTTTTTACAGGTTATTAATTTCGAAGTACTATCGTATTGGCTTTTCAATAAAAAACTTTGACATTATGAAAATAGCAATAAACTTTTATGATTAAAATCTTCTATAATTTTAAGATCTTAAATTGACATTTTAAGTTATGTCAGTATGAAATTTCAAAATATCTGTCTCGTCAAATGTTCGCTAGCCTTTTAAATTTAAAGTTATGTAATTTAATTTAGTCATTCTTACCCAATTTCATCAATGATTCGAAATATAAAGCTGAACAAATAAAGCATATTGCGGATATAACTGCAGTCAGAAATTTCGAAGAATTTCCAAATATTCTTCCTGCCCTTCAAAATGCATCTGAACGCAGCCATCTCCAACGAATTGACCCTTCTAAAATTTTCCTCCCAGTCAAAGAGATTAAATTAATGAGCAATCAAAATTCGTGGAAGTCCTCCATTTTCAAAATTATATTAAATTTACTTAGCAGAAGGAAGCTGCTCTAGTTAATGAGGTTTCGGCATCTCGCTATGTTGATGAATTTTGAAAGAGGGCTTTGACACCAGAAGTAATGAATTGCGTCAAAGATGTTATTTTTGGAGAATGCAGGCAAAATAGAGTGGGTGGATAAATTTATGTTATAGAATCAAAATCTTGCAGTGTGAGGATGGATGCAGTGATTAATTGTTAAACATGAATTATAGTTGTTTATGTTCTGTTATAGAGAGTGTGGAAATCTATATTAATATGTAAACAAGTAAACTTTGTGTATTTGTATGTTTGTTTGATTGTAAAGGGGAATCTCTGGAATCACCGGATCAGTTTACAAAACATGAGACTCAAATGCTAGGAGACCATCTCTGCTCCAACATAGGCTATATTTTATGTCGGTATAACAATGCCAAAGAAGGTTCTGCACCAAAAATCATTCTAAAACCAAGATTTCTGTAATGTTGCTGGAGCTATAAATTTTTAATTCTATGAGGAGGTTGTTTTTAAGAAGCAAACGATTTCTAAGAAGGGTTTAAAAGAGTAAGAAATTTAAAAGAATGAAATGAATAGAAAGCGATTTGAATTATAGTTTTGTGTCTCTTAGGGCTAAAAACTTACGATTATGCACGGCTCTCACATTAGAGATGTAAATGTTTGTTCAGAACACTATATATATATATATATATATATACTTTTAATTCGTAATTTAAAATATTCAAAATAAAAAAAAAGTTCTAAAATTGCGATTTATAAGGTACAATTTTATAGAATTTTTAGAAGTTTAGCATGGTGATTACTTTTAAGATATAAATGCTTGCTAAGAATACCTTCTGAAAAATTTAAAAGGTTGAATAGAGCGAAAAAAGTTATAAAAATTGTGATTTATTTGGAGCTGTTAGGTTTAAAAATATAAAATTTAACGCAGCTGTTACTTTAGAAACGTAAATGGTCGGAAAGATCAATTTCTTAAAAATTCGAATTTTGATAAAAGGGGCATAAAACGTTCTAAAATTGTGATTTATATGGCACAAACTAGAGACTGAAATTTTGGCATGGCTGTTATTTAAAAGATATAATTATTCGATAACAAGGGTTTCCAAGAAATTCGAAATTCAAAATTTGAAATAAACATTCGAAATTACATTTAATGGGAATTTCTATCCTTGCTAAACGAGGATCTTTATCAGAATTTTTTTTATCTTTTGTCACTGGTTTTTCAATACTAAAATTTTTGCCTAATTGATTCAGGAAATTGCTCGGATTAAATAAGACAAAATTTATATTCAAAATTTACTGGTGAGAATAATCAACAATTCTAAGAATCTTGTGTGGAAAGTTTGCTTGTCCACATGGGATAAACCCATTAAAGCCCGAATTATTTTCTTCACTAAAATTTAAATTTTGTATTTCCCACCACTTTTAAAATCAAATTAACTTTTATCTAAATTTATCGAAAATTCTGTCTCGTGAAATAAGGTATATATTTATCTTCCTCTTTACTGGTGGAAAATCTGCTTTCTTGCTGTTTTTGTAACCATCCTCAAAAAAGGACGCTGGGCGTTAATGGGTTAAGGTTAGATACACAAACTTTAATATGGTTGTTACTTTATGAGATACACATGCTCGTTATAAACTGCTTATTAAAAACATTAAATTTAAAGGTAAGAAATGAGCTCAAAACTTTCTAAATTACTATTTATTTAAAATTTTTAGGGATAAAACTTATTTCATATATGTATTATTTGTAAACGATAAATACTCTAACAGTACAATTTTATAAAATTCAAAATTTAAAAGAGGTGCAAGAATTCTAAAGTTGTGATTTTTGTGATATTGCTGGGGCTGGAAATTTGAAATGGTGGTTATTACTTTCTACTTTTTTTTACAAAAAGAAGGTATTGGATTCGTAAAAATTTTCTAATTCCGGTTTTTGACGGATTTACACATTTAAGGGATCAGAGATTCCAAAAAAATGCTTTTATAAAATGTCAGTATGTGACATAAATTTTGTGAGTGCTGTATCTCAAGAACTAATGCACGGAATTTAATAAAAAATTATATTCAGGTTGTTCCTCGTATAAATTAATAATGATTAGTTTATCGTGTAAATCGCTAGACAGGTGGCTCTGCTATACTGTCTTTTCACGATTTTTTCAAGAACTACTGCACGGATTTTAACCAAACTTCAGATTCTGTTAGTCCTTGACATGAATGAATGCTGTTTCCATTTTGGTGTAAAACGCTCAACAGGTAGCGATGCTATGCTACCTTTTTAAAGATTTCCGCAACAGTTTTATCTCAAGAAGTACTGCACAGATTTTCACCAAACTTCAAATTTGGTTAATCTTTGACATGTATAAATGCTAATTACATTTTTTGAATATTGCTCAACGGGTGGCGCTATTATGCTGTCTTTTTCACGATTTCTGTGCTAGATAAATCAAAAGAATTAATGCACGGATTTTCATCAAACTTCAGATCAGTTAATTTTTCACACGAATTTATTCTATTTATATTTTGGTGTCAATCGCCCGATGTGTGGCACAGCTATGCTGAATTTTCTCCGATTCCCGGAATAGCTTTATCTAAAGAACTAATGCACGAATACATTTAAGATATTAATCAATTTCTCAATTAATTTTCAGTAGTGAAATTATGCCTGATATTTTCACGTATCTAATGCACGAATTTTTATCAAACTTCAAACTCAATTTTACCTTGATAAATGTTATTGCAGAATATATTTGTGTGTAAATTGCACAACAGGTGACGCTTTTGTTCTACATTTTCTCCAATATTTTAAATAATCATTTTCTAGAACTAATGCACCGAATTTCATACGATTACAATCCTCACGATGGGCATAGATTAAGCCACATTGTCATTTAATTTTGGTACTGTAATAGCGAATTTTGAAGTATTAACATCTATGAGAGAGAAGAAAGCTTTGAGACTGTCACGTCTGACTAGATTTTGTTTTGTAAGCGCTCGCAAAAAATTGTTTATAAAATATTCGAAATTTAAAAACGTGAAGTGTATGGAATTCGTTCTAAAGTATGATTTAGTCTTAAATTCTTTAGGATAAAAAAAATGGAAATTTCACGTGGCTCTTACTTTCGTGACATAACCAGAACAATTTTCTAAAAATTCGAAATTTATTGGGTCATCCAAAAAGTTCTGCAGTTTTTCAAAGAGAAGCTCTATTTCGTCTAGTTATTTTGCTATTACTAATAAAGAGTAACCTTGAATGACCCAAAGATGTTTATTCAATCTTTTCTCATTGCACTGCATTATTCTCAAATTGCCGAAATACATGGTGCTGAAGCGGATTCCCTGACAAAGTTCAATAGCCAATAAAATTGCAAGAGATTCTAGGAAACAGCCAATGAAAGGGAAGCAGATTCAAAGATAAAGCTCGTTCAGACAAAAGAATCACGACAGGGAATCACAGAAAACGGGCCATGCAAGCGGAAAGAATGGCCAAGTTCTTTGCCGAATAACATTTCAGAACAGCCAATAAGATACAATGAATGTAATCTGAAAAACATCCAAATGAAATTTATGAAAAGAGATCTTTATAAAAATTTTCCAACAATCTGACAATAGAGGAATAACAAAATGAAAATGAAGAATATTTTTAAGATTTTTGTACATATCGGATGCTTCAAGAAAGTGAAGTTCATGAATGGAAGTGGTTTTTGAGGCAATTTTTGCGGAGCTAAAGTTAAAACTATAATTCATTTTCTAGCAATGTTTGCAAATGACAGATTTGTAAATTTCTTCTTTCTGAACATACTAAGTTTAAAGTTTCGAATAAAGAGTAAAAACAGTATGTTCAGAAAGAAAAAATTAACAAATCTGCCATTGCTAAACATTGCTGGAAAATGAATCATATTTTTAACGTTAACTTCTCAAAAATTATCTCAAAACACACTTTCATTCATGTATTTGGCTTTCTGTAAGCATTCCATATTTACAAAAATCTTTTAAAAATGCACTGCTCAAAACAATTAAAGGAAATTGCAGTTTTAGGTGGATTTTGTATCTGGGAAACTTTTTAGCTGATTGATACATGGTCGACAGACATAGTAGGTTATATGAGAATAAATTACACATGTTTGGCAGAAAAAAATGCATTTTATTGCGCATTTGTGTACAAAAGGAAAAAAACACAATTTGTGCATATGAGAAAAAAAGAATAAGAAAAGGTGTTTTCTTCAAAGAAAATCCTTTTCAGTAGGGGGTATGGTTTCCACGGGCGGCCAGCAACGTTGAACACCTTTGAGGCATGGACTCAATGAGGCTATTAATGACGAGTTGGGGTAATCTGCCCCACTCTTCCAGAAGAGCTCTTTCCAGTTCTTGGAGAGTTTGTGGGGGTTGTTGGCGGTCAGAAACTCGTTTTCCTAGAGCGTCCCAAACGTGCTCGATTGGATTCATGTCTGGAGAACACGCTGGCCATTCCATTCGAACGATTCCTTCCTCGAAAAGGAAATCCTCCACCAGGTTTGCACGATGTGGCCTGCAGTTATCGTCCATTAAAATGAAGTTATCTCCGATTGCTGCAGCGTAAGGGACTACAATAGGTCTGAGGATCTCATCCCTATATCGGCGACCAGTCAGAGCTCCATCTCGAATGATGTAGAGGTCAGTGCGCCCGTCAATGGAGATGCCACCATACACCAACACTCCTCCACCGCCAAATCTGACACTTTCGTGCACGAACGCAAGATTATTCCTACTGCCACGGTCCCTCCAGATGAAAATACGCCTATTATCCGGATGCACAGAAAAACGGGACTCGTCTGAAAACAGAATATTGCTCCATTCATTTCTCCTCCAGTTGACATGCTCGGTTGCCCACTCCCTGCGGTCGTGACGATGCCTTGATGTTAATCTAACACATACCATCGGTCGGCGAGCATACAGACCTACAGCATGGAGCTGGTTTCGGACAGTCTGAGTTGAAATCGTGGTTCCTGTAGCCGAGCGAAGGTGTTGTTGGAGAAGAGTAGCGTTCATGTTTCGGTATCTCCGAGCTGTTAACGCTAAATACCGATCTTCATTGGGCGTTGTTGCCCGTCTACGACCTTGCCCTGGTCTGAACGAACTTTATCTTTGAATCAGCTTCTGTTACATTGGCTGTCTATTAAAATTTCCTGTAATTTTATTGGCTGATGAACTTTGTCACTGAATCCGTTTCATTTCAGCAATTTTCTTTAATAACATTCATAATTTGCACTCATGACGGTACACTATGGCTACCGAAACAAGTCTGCAATAAAAAAAATAAAGTGTTTTGGTCCTTTAAACGCTGGTTTTTATTTATTTATATAATATACATCGTAACTTGATAAATATGAGGGATAACAAAAGCAAAATGTCAAATACAAAAGTGTAGAATTTGCGAGTAGTAAACAATACTTAGTGATTTTACACATCTTTTTAAAAAAACTTTCGATTTAATACGGAAATTTTTTAGAATTAAAATGCACACCATCTTCTAATGTTTTATGAATAGTAAAATTCTAAAATAATTCTGTTAGCAAAACATTACGAAAAAAGTCTGTAATGTCCAATAAAAGTATATTTCGATTATAGCGGAATGCCAGAATTTAATTCGAATGTACATTGTGCAAAGGCACATAAATTAAGAACTGAATTTTTTATACGTGTATATATATTCTGAAATAAAAAAATGTATAATACGTTTTATCACTTGGCCTCATTAATTTCAGTAAAAAATAGCCACGATTGTTTTTCAGAATCTTTGCTAATAACTTTCACCATTAGTTTTAAAATATACTTTGAAAAATCGTCTTTAATTTTTTTAAGGTACAATCTCAAGTACACAGGATAGTGCTTCACAAATAAAAAAAAATCTGAAAAATCTCAAAATATTATTTTTTTAACTAATAACGACAAGGAATAAAATACAAAACATTAAAAAGAAAAAAATGATTTAGAAAGATAATTCTGTTTTCCTGTTATTTGCTGGTGAAAATGTTTAATGATTTATAGTTTTTTTCCTCGTAAAGTAATGTGGGAAAAAGAAATCAAAAGGAAAGAACTAAAAAAAATTTTAATTTTGTTTTAATTATACTCAAAATCGAAAATTAGCTCATTAACGATGTAGCAGGTGCTATTAAACTTTTTCGAAATGGTCAATATTCAATTAAAAAAACACTCAAAGATTTAATTTAGAATTTTTAGTAAAGAAATAATTATCGATTTTAAAAAAGTGTTTATCTTATGATGTATCAGATGCAGTCTTTTTTTAATCCAAATTAATTCTTACTCCAAATCAATTGAATTTTATGCGGCGAAATTTAAAAAAAAATTCACTCTTTTTTAGTATGATTATATCATTACGCTTTTGTTTTTACTTTATTAAACTAGTCAGATGTGGCAATGCCAAAACTTTCTGTCTCATACATGTTAATACTTCCTGAAAAATTCAGCTTAGAAGCACCACCGGTCAGGTGATTTGCACTAAAATCTCTGCTAAATCTGATATCATCTTCTAATTGAAACTAAAGATTGATGGAAATCTGTGCATTAGTTTCTGAAATAGAGACATTGCAGATATCAAGAAAAATTCTGTATTTATATACAGAATTTTTGTGGTGATGTGCACCACCTATTGGGTGATGTGCACCAAAAACTAATCTTAATCAATTTGTATACGGTACAAGCTGAATCTGAAGCTTGATGAAAATCTATGCATTAGTTCTTGAGATACAAATATTGCGAAATCGTGAAAAATTCACATAGTAGCGATTTACACTAAAAACTAAGTAACACTAATATATAATTTAAAACTGACTGTATCTTAAGTTTGATGAAAATTCGTGCATTAGAGCTATTGCGATAACCATGAATAATGACACACAGCAGGGGCACCTCTTAAACGCACTAAAAAATAATCAGCACCAAAATATATTAAAGACTGACTGAATCTAAATTTTTATAAAAATCCACGCATTAGTTCTCGAAATAGAGCTGTTTGAAAACTGTGAATTATAAAACCTTTGTTGTGCCGCCTTTTGAGCGATATACGCCAAAATCTAATCAGCTCCAGTTAATATCTAGGTCTAACTGGGAATAAAGTTTTGTGAAATTCCGTGCATTAGTTCTTGAGATAGAGAGCCCACAAAATTTTTGTCACATACAGAATGCCAGAGTGACAGACAGACATTTTCTAAAAAACACATCAAATCGTGTTCAGATCCTTTTAAAGCATGTAAATCCATCGAAAACCGGACGTCTAAATTTTTCACGAATCGACTACTTTCTTTTTGTAAAGATAAAAGAAAGCAAAAATGTACTCTCTTAAAATCTCAGCCACAAAATAGCTCAAGTTGGGCTGAAATCCACTCATCCTACGATTTGAAAGTCAGCTTCTCGTAAAGAGTTAAAACAATTCTGAGTATTAGGAATGAGTTGTTTTTAAACAATTTAAATCAAGATGCGTAATTTATGTAAGCAGTTTAAATCAAGATGAGTAAAACGTTTTTTAAGAAAACAACTTATTCACGATCCAATAAATTAAGCTCTTTCAGGAGAAGCCAAATCCACTCTTTTGTTTTAATAATGTAGTAGACTGGGAGGTAGCAGCACAGACAATTGCCTCATTGCGTTCACAATTGAAATACTAAAATTAGTTAAAACTCGATTCGCATATTCACAAACCGATGCTATTGAGAGAAACACTATATATTTCATACATGTAAAGTTAAGTTTGAAATTTGCATATTTTTATTTGCATTATTATATCGGTTATGGTATGTGTAAACCTTTACTAAAAATAATTATAGAAATTGGTGGACTAAATGCAAATTTAAATTTCGTAATTTTCATGAAATTTAATTTTTACTTTAAATATTACCAGAACATGAATATTTACGTCATTTGAAACGTTTTTTTAATTGGAACCAAGTGTCTTCTGGCAACGATTGAAAAATTAAATGTTAGCAATAGGTATAACATATTGCACCCTGTGTAAGAGTTTACTTTTTCTTATTATTAAACATTCAAAAAATATATATCCGTTTGTACGATAAAAATTTATTTCCCCAAAGAATATAAAAGTTTTGCAAAAGATGATCTTGAAGATTTTTTTTTTTCCTTCTGAAAAACACTTTATACATTTTCACTAAGATGAAATGATAACAGGAAAAAGTGTTATCACTTTCAACTTTTTAAAGATATTTCTTTGATGTAATTTTATTTTGGTCCCTAAGCGAAAGCGAGAGCTGCGACAAATACGTAGCTAAGGAATTGACATTTTTTTCCCCACTCCCTTCTATTAGTTTACTCTAAACAGAAAAAAATCCTTGTGGCAAAAAAAATATATATATATATATATATATATATATATATATATATATATATATATATATATATATATATTTATGTAAAGAAATAATTTACAGTTTAGACATGATGTTTACAGTTAATGTAAAAAAAAGACTTCTTTATTTAAGAAATATATATATATATATGAACAACGAATAAAAATGTACAATAACTTCTTTTGACCTTAAAATCCAAAAATTATTCATTATATTTAGAGATATCAGAAACATAATTTATATTCTTCCACCTTTACAAAAAGGAAAGTATTGGATTCGTGAAAAATTTTGACTTCCGGTTTTCCATGGATTTGTACGTTCTAGAAGGTCCTAAACACGATTTGTTAATTTTCAGAAAATGTCTGTTTGTCACTTTGTGAGTCGGTAGGTGAGAAAAAAAAAATGTGGGCGCTTTATCTCAAGAACTAATGAACGGAATTTCACGAAATTTAAAATTTAATTAAACATTCATATAAATTAAAGCTGGTTAGTTTTTGGTGTATATCACTCAATACGTGGCGCTGCTATGCTGCATTATTCACAATTTTTCACAATAGCTCTATTTTACTCTCTTAAAACGAAAGAGCTGATTTGGCTTCTCATGAAACAGCTGCAATTTTTTCGATCATAAATGAGTTGTTTTTCAAACGATTAAACCTTCTTGATTTAAATTGGTTATTTAATCAGCTCAACTTGATTTAAATTGCTTAAAAACAACTCGTTCAACGAGTTATTTCAACTCTTTTCGAGAAGCTGCCTTTCAAAACGTGAAATGAGTGGATTTCAGCTCAACTTGAGTTATTTTGTGGCTGACTTTTTAAGAGAGTAAGGACTAATAGACGGATTTTCATAAAACTTTAGATCCAATTAGTCCTTGGTATAATTTGTTGCTGTTTTTTGTATAAATTGCCTAAGAGGTTTCGCTGCTATGTTGCATTATTCATGATTATCACGATAGTTTTATCTCAAGAACTAATGCATAAATTTTCAGCAAACTTCAGATTAAGTTAGTTTCTAGCGTAGAGTGTTCTTTAGTTTTTTTTAAATGTAAATCTCCTTACAAGTGGCACTGCTATGCTGCATTTTTTACAATTTCGAAATAGGTGTATCTCAGGTATTAGTGCACGGGTTTTCCTCAAACTTAAGATTCAGTAGGAAGTTGACATGATTTATTGCTGATTAGATTTCAGTGTAAATCACCAATACCGGTGACACTGCTTCAGGAAGTATATGCATATATAGATAGAAGATAGTTTTGGTATTACCACATCTGAAAAATTAAGATAAACAAAAAACATTTATAAAACAATTTTCTTTTGGTGCGTTTGATTTTTAAAAATGTTTCTTAGTGATTTTTTATAGCATGTCAGTCAGTTTTGTCATCTCAAAATATCGGTTTTTAGGGATCTTTCAATTTTCAGTTAAGCATTTTTAGTTGCTTATTTGAATTTATATAAGTACAATACTATAATAAGTATATAATATAATAAGAAGAATATGATGTAATAAGTATATTACGTGATGAATAAGGTATTACTACAGTACTGCTGATATAATAAGCAGTAAGCTTAAATTCATCTTTAAAAATAAAAAAATTGTCATGTTAGTACCATAATGTATTAGCTTACTGTAATTTTTAATTTTTTGCAAGTTTGTTTACAATCATATTTTTACGTAAACTACTAGCTGAAAGTCCATTCCAAAGTTTCTGAAATATAATTATTATGGAAACCGAGGAAAAACTAACATTAATAACACAACCTATTGGTCTGAAAACACCAAATATAATCTGTATTTATTTATGTCATGGTCTGGCTGCGAGTAGGCAAGTTAATGAAATTCTATTCCTTAGATTATGAGAATCCTTAGATTACAGATCATGAAAAATACAGCATAAAACCGGCACTTGTAGAAGATACAGGCCATTTTCACCATTCGCTTACATTTCATGGTAACGGACTTGACAAGTGACGGACTTGACATTTCAAATAAAACTATTAGAAATGAATTAGATACATAATTTCTAACTTAGGTAATAATTTACATACCTTCTAAAACTATTTAGTAAACTCACTTAGCAGCTTACATTTCATCGCTTACACGCATGATAACAGACATGTCAAGTAACGGGCTCTACATTTCAAGTAAAACTATTAGAAATGACTTAGCTTGTATAATTTCTAACTTAGATAATAATACACATACCTTCTGAAACTATTTAGTAAACAATATTTAATTACAAAAGTGCAAAAATCATTATTTTAATATTAAAATTTACAGTAACAGACTTGACAATGAAAAAAAAAATTCCAACTTAGATGAAAGCTAATTCTTGCCACTATTACATTGCTGCACAATTGAAGAGTAAAAAATGGCAAGTACTAGTTGCGTGAATAGTTTAACTTATATCGCCGAATATTTGCTGTTAACTTTAGACAGAATGAGAAACCTATTTTGACTAAAATAATCACAAGGTAACGGACTTGACGCAAAGTGAGGGCAAAATATTTCTGTTAATTTCTTAAAGAAAATATCTCTTGTAACCATTTTTTTTCATTTTTATGAAACACTAACAGTTTATTTTTAAAATAATTAAATCCAGGCTTCTCGCTGTCGCTCGCCAATGCGCTAAATTGCGACAAAAAGTTTCATTGGGCGAGTAAATGAACAATTAGATTCGCCAAATTGCGAGTACTCAATATCTGCTTTTTTTATTTATGTGTGGTTACAGTTGAGATTTTTATCGACGTTACTGTACGACTGATGTCGCTTTTCATCTTCAGTCATACCGTGTCATTTACATTATTATTTATAGAGATATTGACTCAATATCAATTCAATTTAGCAACAGATAAAGACATAGAAAAGGTTATATGCTAAGTGTTTCTCTGTTGTCAGTTTGCCATTAATCCTTGCGCCAGTAAAATCACAAACAAAATTACCGCATCAATCGCTAAATCTAGAAAAATCTTGCTGAAATGCGATATTGAATTTGCCATTTACCGCACTGTATATTAGTTGAATGCATTATTGGTCAATCATTGGTTTTCTATCGATTATATTCGGAATTTTATACAAATTTACCACCAAAAGAGCATTTGAAACATTTACATATTTAGTAGAGAATTTAGAATTTTATTTTTAATAGTTCCTGTAGCAAATAGTCGAATTTCTTTTTTCTAAACAATTGCAAAAAATTATGTTATTTCAGAACACATTAAAAAGCAGATACAATAAGGGGTTAAAGGTAGAGTTTTCAGTGTTTATGACGAATATATTTTGCTAACGTTTCGTTTCATTTGGCCCCTGTTTTTTATTTCTTCTTCGCCAAATCGTTAATGTAGGCCAAAAGTCTGCAAGAACCCTGGTTAAATATTTTTAATTAAAAAAACTAAATTCGATTTTAAAAAAATAACAGTTAATTACCTGAAATTTGGAATGGGACAGGCATTTTTGCTTAGAATCACAATTTTAAAGGCTTATAGCTTTAAAATTTTTATTGATTTTTAAAATTTTTCATGTTAGAAATGTTCAATATAGTCTTCTTTAGCTAATGCATAGTTGAAATCAAACTTTAAATATTAATTTATCTTTGAATTTTCCTCTTTTTACTCTTGGACAGCATGTGTCAGCGAAATTTGAAAATGTTCCATCCATATGCATCCGAAATTGCATATGGTCCAAACATGCTGATATGCATCCAAACTTAATCAGAATCGATTTATTTCAAGATGTAACTGAATTTCAAGTTTTATTAAGTTACTTGCATTCGTTCTCAATTCGTTGGTCTCCTTTATTCATTGTCCAATGACAAACAAGTCAAACGTATACTAAAAATAGGTAGACATTTTCCAAAACATTTTTAACATTAATTTTCTTTATTTTGTAGAAATGCTTTAAACCTTACAATGCCTATTTTTTTTTTCCTTCACAAGAAATTTACATGCTTTTATTTATTACATTTATAATAGGAAGGTCATTTAATAGACTTCCATTTCAGTTGCTACCAATAGTTTAGGAAAAGCTTTAAACGCTACATGTACATTTTTCATTTAAAATTAATTTCTGAAAAGCCCAAATGAGTATACATCAATCTGCGTAGCATACATAAATGTAGATACATAGGTAATATATTGCATCCTCATTTATCACAAGTTTCAAATTTTCAGCATAGAAATACTTTTCATACAAGTTTCAAATAAAGAATTCTGTGCTACAATCAACGCAAAGGATCTTGAGGCGCGTCCACATGTTTTATTTATAATTAATACCAGAACTGTGTAGCAATGTACTAAGATTTTTTCATTAAACATTATCTTTAAAAGAAACTCCAAACTAAAAAGTGACTTCACCTACTAACATGGCAAGATCTTTTTTTTAATCCAAAATTTAAAAACTGCCGCCAAATCGCAATAGAATTCATTAACTACATCTATAATAACAACAATTATCGGAATGGGTTTTTTAAAAATCACTTACTGGTTACACAGATTTTATCTATTTTGAACTAGGAGTATTCTCATCCTGTATTCATGCAAACCTGTCCAAGGGACCGTGGATATATAACATTATTAACTTTCTGGTAATTTTGGACTGCCCTTCTTTACTATATCATATGTTATCATCCTTTGAATCCCTCTCCCGCAGCCCTCGTAATGATATTATTACTAATGTCTAAAATTTCTTTACATTTTTGGATTTTTTTTTTTTAATGTAGAGTGATACACAAACATGGTTGCATTTATTTTTCGCATACTTAATTCAATAAATTAATATTAGTCAATAAAAATGTTACCTTATATACGAGACAACTTTATATCAAGCGACACTTAAAAGAAATAGTTACTATTTAAATGTATTTAATAATAGATTTTTGTTACATAATGCGTTCAACATTCATAATGTCTTTTTGCGCTTTGCTTTGCCCGTACACGGCGGGTGAGGTGTAAACAGAACGAAAAACTTGTCAACAAAACAGGTGGATAACATCCTTTTCCTTCTCTTTTATTTACTAGCAAACATGAGTATCATTTCAAAAATACTTAACATGGTTTCTCGAACAGCGGATTATATATGACATCTGACAAAAGAAATAAGAAATAAGAATGCCATACGTTGGAGTATAGCAGTAAATGTATTGCGCATTTTCAAATTAAATAGTTTTATAATCATTTAATGATTTTAATAATAACTTTGTATTTTCATAACAAAAGATAACATACTAATTTGTTGTAATTACCAAATCACAAATAAAAAGAGAAAATTTAGTTGGATCAAAAATAATAACGGTGTTAAAAATCAAACCCTCCTACCTTTAGAGACATCTAACGTTTCCATGTGCCATACCCTCCCCTTTCACCCCTAAAATGATACCTTTATGTATGCACAACCTCCAAAAACTGTATAACTATTCAAAACGTTTCTGGAACATAATAACTAAAAATCCCATCAAATATTTCGTCATACTATTTGAATTCCAAATTGTCTCAGAATTCATATGTAATTTCATTGATTGTTAAATAATGATTTCGATTAAATTCTGTGATACATCTTTGAGTGAACAAACATAACTTATGTTAAATGTCTAATAAAATAAAGTTAGTAGGATAAACTTCAAACGGATATAGATGAAACAGCCTTTCAAATAAATCGTCACCATTGTACAAGTACGCCTACTTAAATTCTTCGAAAAGATCTACACCATCATAAAATTATTTCTCAATTTATTGGAATGTCAATTTTAAAGTTTCTCACTACCACACTTTAAATTCGTTTCCTTTATTTGAAACAGTTCTTCGTAAATGGTGAATAAAGATCTCGCAATATTCCTAAGAAAACCCAAACGTTCCAGTATTTTAGTGGAAATTTTAAATCAAAGCAAATGTTGAAATTCTAATCTAAATCAAACTTCGTGTCTTTTTGAGTACGAAATGAAACCATTTTATACAATTTGAAGGTTACCGACTTTTACGTTACACACTGAGTATTCCTGATTCAGTTTGTATCTACTTAAAATTATTCCGGCCGTGTAATATTTGTTGAAATGACCGACATACCAAAGATGATTTCGGGAAATTAGTGAAGCACGTGCTTGCTTATAGGTTTTAAATTTGTCCTTCCTAAAAATTGTTGAGTTTTGCTTATAACATGTGATCAATAAAAATATTTTTTAAGCTAAAACAACTGCAGAATGAAATTAAACAATCGAATTGCTAAATCGCTTGTTATTAATATAAACATTAAAATATACATATAATTACTAAAGGTGTTATAAATATATAAATATATTATTTATTTAATTTAATATAGCCTGAGATATTTAAGTTAATTTACTTTCTTGCCTGTATTTTCATGATTCTTAGTTTTATGTAAACTAGGTGATCAAACCCGAGCTTCCTGTGAATTTAGATAAAAACCATAATATTAGTGAAAACACTATTTTATTTTTATTTACTTATTTATTTATTTAGTTTGCATTTAATATACTTTTTTAGATTGTTCACGATATTAAGGTTACCCATAGCTTCAAAGTATGTGACATATGATTACTTAACTTTATTTAATTCTCAAGCATGTGAAACCAACTTTTCATTTCTTTCTAGATTAACAGAAAAGACTCTGAAGTCAAAGAAGTAATCCGTTTAATAAAACTATTTTATTGAAAGATAGTTTAAAAATAATTAAAATTATACTTTCTGTAAAAATCTCCTTAAAATAAAAACAATGCGCGTTTCGAGCTAAAGCAATAACAACTCATCATCAGTAAAAGCAGATACTTCCCCATAAGTGAGACAATGCCAAAGATGAACTGAGATCCAGATGAACTAAACAGTTCATCTTTGCCGTTGTCCCCATACGGACACATGTCTGCTTCCGCTGATGATGAGTTTTTATTGTCTTAGCTCGAAACGTGTCTCGCATTGTTTTTATTGTATGGTAATTTTTACAAATTGTATTATTTTAGTTATCACTAATCACCAGCTTGTTCAGTATTCTTTCGCAGTTTAAAAATAGTTTATTGATTAAAAATAGTTTATTGAAAGAAAACAATGTATTAAAGAAAATAGGTATGTATTTCATATCCAGATAATTATTACAACTAAAATAATAGAATAATTATAGAATTCTGTCTTTAATGTATCATTATATGTTAACAATAATATATATTGGATGTTTCCGAATTGAAAAGTGTGACCGTAGGCATCCAGAGAATGAAAATTTACCACAGAACATGAGGTCTCAAACCAGTTATTTAATCACGAATACAGATTGTTTCATCCTATCTGAACTGGGATTGATGATAATAATTTTAAGAAAAATAAAAAAATTGAATGGTAAAGGTAACAATATTTAACTCATTTCATATAAAATGCGAGCATGACAAAAAATTCTAGAAAAATGCAGTGATCCAAGCAATGGATGATACCAGATGAACTGGTAATCAAAGTTTAAAATGTGGAGCGTCAAATGGAGTAAAATATTTGTAATTGTACTAATTTGTTTATCATTATTATTATAGAAAATCCACTCAAATTCTGACCATGAGCAAATTTAAAACTATAAATATTTAACTAATAATATTCATTTACGGAAATTTATTTCCTTTTTATTATAATTATAATTATTATTTACATTTTATAATTCATTTATTTATTTATGTATAAATTTATTTATCGATTTCACCACAACAGTTGTAACAAAGAGTAAATAAAAAATATTTTTATATGAAAAAAAAATCAGTAACGTAAAACAGTTTTGAAGCTTATTAAAAGTTATACTTTCATATTAGCCGCGTGTACGATCTGGACGAAGAAATCGCCCAAGATTTCGCTGACAAAGATTCGACAAGATTTAACTGATATTACAACTTTCTAATACTTTTTGTGTTTTATTACACATGATTCTTTCAAGAAAGTAACCAGAATTTTAAATTTAAAGAGTGAAAATATGTTTAAAATAATAGACTCGCAACGGTGCAAAAAGAATTAAGCAAGTATTTATCATTAATATTATCACTAAATGTTTAAACGTTAATGAAGTCATATAGTAAATGCATAGACCCATACTAACATGATTACGTGTAAACAATAACAAAAGTATTTGTTAAAACAAATTAATACCCAATTAAAATCTGTTTGGTTGAATGGGGTTTTAAGGCACAAAGTTCCTTCAGGGACATGCTGCGTCAAAAGAAAGTCAAAATGAAATCAAAACTGTAACCCAAAGATAAATGAGATAAGAAAGATTATATAATTAAAAGATGGTTGGTTGGTTGAATGGGATTTTATGGTGCAAGGTCTCTTGTGGGACATGCTGCGCCAAGAACAAGGTAAGGAGAAAAACAATGTGAAAAATGTAATATAACATGTAAATAATAAAAAATGTAAGAGGTAAATGTTATACATTAAAGGACTATCACAGACATGAGTTGAATGGAAATAAACAATGTGATGATATATGAAATTAAAATGTAATTAAAGCCATTCTAAGATATTAATATATATTTATATATATAATTAGTTAAAGTTCTAATGTAATAAGACAATAACATGAAATGTTAAACAGCCAAACGCTGCATAAAACCTAATATATAATTAAAACACAGATTAATAAAAAAAAAACAATGTAATGCCAATTAGGCACATTTTATTCTAACACTGACTTTTCGTCGGAATCTGAGTCATTGCTGTAAATCTCGGATTTTATAGCCACTTCCACATTTTGCTGCAGTTGCCTGGGGTGTTTTACATTTCTAATGCACGGGCTTAGCGAGGAGTTTTTCGTTCTTTTCTCCACAGAAACTGGCCACCACACCCTCACTTCACTGTGGAGATACTGGAGTTTAGGCTTCCTTGATTTCTGTTTCCATTTGAAGAATATCTGGTTTTTGTGATGTTTTTGAGTTTGTAACAGTTTTGATCGCAGCCTTGGTTCCACCTGTCTGAATGCAAGTTTTCTGGTTTGTTTTCGTAGTTTGACTAGAGTTCGGGTTTTTCAAAAGGAATGCAGATGCATAAGGGGTATTTTTAGGAGAGTTAACCCTTTGAGCTTTGATGGTAGAATTTTGTACCACCTAATTTTAATTCCGAAATGTCTCAAAGGCACCAGAAAATTCGACCAAATTTATTTGAAAAAGTTTTAATGCATTTTTTCGTATCTATCGTTAACCGGGTTTTTTCTCTGCAAAATACTGGTGCCAATGTGACATTTGGAATTTCGAAGAAATTTACCCACCAGAGCTCAAAGGGATAATAGCCTTAATCTCAATTTGGGGTTTTGATAACTTTTTGGATTGAACTGATTTTTGTGACTGACTAGCTGGGTATACTATTTTAACAGGTTGCAACGTTCATTCATTGGAGTACTAGTTGATTGAGTTATGAGTTATGGTAGATTCACTTGCCGGAAATGAGGAATCAGTTGGGAACTTATGTGTCTTACGGATGTTGATAGTTGCTTGAGTAAGCTGGAGTAAGAAACTCCAATATATGGGGTTCTGGTTTCAACAAGTTTTTGGACATCAGGATAAGACAAATTTTGAGTAATTTTAACAGTAAGAATTTATTTTTCTCCACAATTAAAAGACATGCACTATTAATTGCACACCAAACCCGAAGGATTACAAGTGGTTTAAGAGTTTATGTTTATTTTACTCACTTTTAGGATATATATTTGAACACGACAATACATTAAAAAAATACAATTAAAACAATATGCAATATATTAAAAGCAATAAATACCATTTGAGTAGTTACGTAGGTTGATCCAAAAAAAAAGTTTACAAGTAGAAGAATTTCAAACGTAATAATAGTGGAGCGAATATTTCCACCCAGGGTGGTTGACAGATAGCACTAGCTGTCCTACAGTGGTTCTACGAGTAAGTAGCGTCAGTACGTAGACACTTAAGAGCGACAGTAATGGCACGACGTCTAGAAAAGTGGTCTCGCATAGAGGTGCGAGCCGTAATTCGATTCTTATGGGCCAAGAATGTGACCGCATCCGAAATTCACAGAAAAATCATTGAGGAAAGGCGTCATTCTTCTGCATGACAATGCCAGGCCCCATACAGCTCGCCAGACTCAGGAATTGATGCAAAAGTTCAAATGGGAGGTCTGGAATCACCCCCCATACCGCCCCGATTTGGCTCCAAGTGACTATTTCCTTTTTCCGGCGTTGAAGTGAAACCTATCCGGAACACGGTTCACCTCAGACGATGCAGTGAAAACAGCTGCCGAGAAATGGCTCAATGAGCAGGGCCCTGATTACTACCAAGACGGGATAAATAAGTTGGTCGAACATTCTGACAAATGCCTAAACAGGTTTGGCGACTATGTGGAAAAGCAAAGGCCAGATGTGTGTCTTGATTGCCATTTGTATCTTGTTTCTATTTTTAATAAATACTTTTTCCTTTGCCTTGTAAACTTTTTTTTGGATCACCCATCGTACATATAATCTACACTGTTAAAAGTCTTGTTCTAGTTTGAACCCAATTCTGGTGCTCAATAGATGCCACTGTAAGATGATGAAATCGTGAACCAATATTTGGAGCTTCTGTTGAAGCATAGTTCCAATAGTTGGAACGAAGTCGAAATAGGAATTTTCAAATGTTAATACTAGATTTCACCATCTTATGGTGGCAGCTACTGCGCACCAAAATTTGAATCAAACTAGAGCAAATTTTTTAACAGTGTATGAAATGTAAGTTTCCAGTTGAACGAAGAATGTCCGGACCAAGATCAGGGATCTCTCGTCTCGTCTTGGGGGGGGAGGGGGGGGCATTTTTTGCCCAGCTAGAAATTTACATCTCATATGGTTTATTTATCAACTAGAATAATAATTGTCTTAAAATTAATCTAGCATATATAATGCAACCTAAAATAAAATGTTCAGAATTCATTTTAAATTTTAGTAAAATCTTTACAATAATTAATCATATGCGAACAGAAAATAATAAACGTATGCCATGTAAGGAATAAGTTTAAATATTAATCACTTCTCATTTATGCGCCTCTCAGTTATACGGAGATTTCGAAAGGTCCCAACGCAAAGAATAGGAAAATAGTGCTATAGGACATAGAACTCTCACTTATAGGTCGGCGCTAAATCGCACAACGCTTAGGGATAACAAACTGAAATTCCATACTAAGAAGCGAGCGCGATCTATTGGCGAATCCTTTTAAAATACGCCAGGCAACGGGGCTCTTTAAATTGATTTTTAAACTCCTTTTTACTTCAATGAATTGAAAACATTCTGTACTATACTCTTAAAATAATAATAAAAATAAAAAATATAACATATTTTTTCAGTGTCTACCCATAAAATTTTCATTTTATGATATTATATCAAAAACTAGTAAATTTTAAATAATTTTTTTAGTAAAGTTAATAAAAAGAGAGAGAGAGGGGAAATATTTTAATACTAAATATTTAATTTATACGCTTTAACACTGAAATTAGGACTATCCTGTATCAAAATTAGCATGTTTAATGTATTTGTCATTTATTTATTGTTTTACTTAAAATAAATTTATTTCAGATTTACTAGTTTATAATTTCATTTGGCAAAGTAAAAAATTTACGGCTGATCACAGAAAAATCCATGCTTAATTATTATTATTTAGGAATTCAAAGAAGAGCTTTGTTTTATTCATTATTTTTGCATCTCATTAAGAAACAAGAAAAGTTTATCTGAAGAAACCCCTATAATTTTACTTTTCATTCTAATATTTGGAATTTATATTTAATAAAAGAGAAAGGGAAAAATAATAATATCATATAATAAATATAATTATTTTTGAATAATTATAGCTATCAACTATTTTCAAATACTTTTATCCAAATCTAACTTAATTATTTAAATTATTTTTATTAATAAAATAAACAGATTTATACAAAAGTATTTATAAAAGAATTATCTTAACCATCTTGATAATTTACTAGAGAAAATAAATTATTTTTCATGGAAAAAAACAGTTACAAAAATGTATAATTTATTTAGCCTATTTCTGATAAATGCATTTAAATGCACATTAAATAAAAAAGACAACATACTCTTATGAAGGCTTGAAAAATAGTAAAAAAGTTTGTTTTTAAATATATTTAATAATTTATATTCAAATTTATTGTAGTATGAAATTTAAATAAGGCTTAGCTAAAATTATTGGAAACTAAAAATTTTATATTTTTTTTCTCCCTCTCTTTTTTAATAAGTATAAATTCAGACAAATACTATGAAAAATAAGATCCTAGTTTGTTCTCAAAATTGAACTTTTCTTACTTGTTAACAAGATAAAAAATTGAAAAAATAAATAAATAAAAGATTTTATTTGAATTCTTACATAATAAAAATAATTGAATATTATTTTTCTATTAATACATGATTTCATAAATCAGTAAATCTCAAATAATTTTTCTTTAAAGTAAAATAATAATGATAATAATAATAATAATAAAAGAAAGAAAGAACAAATAAATAAATAAAACATGGTAATAGATGTTATTCTTAAGCCAAAATATTTATTATTATTATTATTATTATTATTATTATTATTATTATTATTATTATTATTATTATTATTATTATTATTATTATTATTATTATTATTTAGGGAAGAAACTATTTGTGCATATATTATATTGCAGTACGTGTACAGAGATATGCTTGAAAATAACTTCAACATAAAGGATATAAATGAAATATTTGGTATTAAAGTATATTCCCCCCCCCCCTTCTCTCTCTCTTTGTTCACGTTAAAGAATTTTTAAACAAATTCATTATCTTATGATGTCATATCATACAACAAAAATTTTATGGATAGCCAAAGAAAGAATTATATTATTATCATTATTATTATTTTAAGAATATTATGAAAATGTTTTTAATGAATTACTAATTTTAAGAAAATGTAAAATTAATTTGAATATTTTATTTATTTTTATTTAGATATTTATATTTTTAACTATATTTTTAACAAAAACCGTTTACTACCTTTTTAAGACCAAACGTAAGAGTAATATATGTATATTTTTACTGTAGCACGCTCTTAAGTAGTGTTTTATAAAAAATAAGTGAAATAAATTATGCATCTTTGTTGTTTGTTATATTAAAAAGTTAATTTACATAATTAAGTAAGATTCAGATAACGGTATTTATAAGTAACTGATAACTAAAATTATTAGAAATTATTTGTTATTATTAGTTTTTTCTCTCCATTTCTCTTTTATTAAATATAAATTCAAAATATTACTGTGAAAAATAAAATCCAAGGGGTTTCTTTTCAAATAAACTTTTCTTGTTTCTTAACAAAGTGCAAAATAATGAATAAAATAAAGTTCTTCTTTGAATTCAATTAAATTCAATTTAAGTAAATTAATTAAATATGGATTTATCTGTGACTAGCCGTAATTTTTCAATTTACTGCATTTAAATCTTAAATAAATTTCTTTAAAATAAAATAAATTAATGACAAATAAATTGAACATGCTAATATTAATTGGAGATAGTCTTAAGTCAAGATGCAAACCACAACTTCAATATTTAAGCACATGAATTAAATATTTAGCATTAAAATATAGCCCCTCGGCCCTTCCCTCTCTCTTTATTATTATTTTTACTATTATTATTAATTTTACTTCAAAAAAGTTTTATTTTAAATTAGCTTATGGTGTCATATCATAAAATAAAAAAAGAATATAGGGAAGAATGTTTTCAATTCATTGAAGCCAAGATAAGTAAAATTAATTTAAATAGTCCTGCATGACATATTTTTAAAGGATTCATCAGTAGAGGTGGGAGGAGCCTCAGTTTGTAAATAAATCCCTAAGCGTTGTGCGATTTAGCGCTGACCTCACTTATAAGCGTTACTTTTAATTGTTTCTCTCAGTTATATGCGAAAATAATAACGATATTCACTATATATGAGCAAAGAAATGGTCAAGAATTCATAATGAACAATTTGATATTTTAGAAAACACTTCAATTTATTGGTTCAGAAAAATGAGAGCCACTTTGAATTGTTTCTCTCATTTATACAGGTTTCAGTACTGCTTTAAAAAAGCTAATTTTGTTCATTGAAATTATTCCGAAGTTATTCCTTTACAGAAAAATGCAAACAACAACGATTTTAACATCGATCATACATGAAGAAAAATGGAAAACAGCATAAGCCAGATACTTTTTCAAGTTTTTGTCATTGTTGATGAAAATTTATCACCAATGGACAAAAGCGAATTGAATCAATTAATGATAACGTGACAGCGAAAAGAGGAGCAGGAGATAATGAAACTGATATTATAACTGTTCTATCTTATACTTTTACTTAAGAGCACACACTAATCACGCGGTAAAAGCCGAACGCTAATGATAAGTCTATGAGAGCGTTCTTTTCAAATATCTCGCTCAAATTTTAATATTTTGACATGATTTTTTTTGCATAGGATAGCTGAGGACGATCTACAATCGGCCTAGTTTTTACTTTTTCAATTTTGGTTTCAGATTTAAAAAAAAAAAATACTTTAACTTTCAAAACCGGTTTAAACCGGTTCTGAAATTGAAATTATTATAATACAAAAAATATATAAGCAAAATCGAAAAAGTAAAAATTAGACCGGTTGTGGAGCGTCCTCAGCTAAACTATGCAAAAAAAAAATCATGTCAAAATATTAAAATTTGAGCGAGATATTTGAAAAGAACGCTCCCATAGACATTACATTATCATCCGGGTCTTTTTGAGTACTTTTTCTGTGACTATTGTGGGACCTTAAGGCTTTGAGATGTTAACTTAAAAAGTTCTGATGCAGCATCAAATAAAATGACGCACTTTAATGCATTAGGAATGCATTAGCTAGTTCTACAAATGTTGAATGAACAAAAACAAATTAGCATTCATGTCTTGTTAAAAGAGACCTCATTAGCATTACTTTTCTATGGAAGTATATCTTCTTCTATGCAAAGGGAAAGTTCAAGTTTATTGTATTCTTTTTAACTAAATTTTGTACTGAAAGTGTAAGGATTTTTTTTTAAAGTATACTATATTAATATCGCACCCCATTTTTCTTATGAAATATTATTAATCATAATTCATACATTTTAAAATGATTTTATTTTCCATAATGTGTGTAAAGTGTATAAAGAATTACAACATACAATATCCTCTCAGTTATGCGCGACTCTCATTTATGCGCAATTTCGAATCAATTTTTTCAAACGTGTATACGTGCGAAGTGACTGTATAATTTATTTAAAAAAAAAAAATAAAAAAAATATAAAGTCAGCATGTAAAAAAAAATTAAAAAATAGCCTGCAATAAATTCAAGTACACTGATTAGATTTAAATTAATTTAATCTTCTAATGTCCATGGTAGTACTTATGCTACCATCACTGTTCTATATTTTGTGGATATTTTTAATCGCATATTCTGTATACATACCACAAATTTAAAATAGAAATATTTTCTTTAGATAATAACAAACATTTTGTTTTTAAATAAACCAAAATTTACCATTTTTCTGGTATGAATCCTTATTCTCTGTGTTGCGTAATTTCTACTACAAGCATTAGAGGGTTAAGCAAAGTAATTTCAAATATATACATTAAAAAACATATCCATTTTTAAACAGATTGCTATCAAACTAGTAAAAATTCGCAGATGTATTTAGAAAACTCTTCAAAAATGATAAATGCAAATCTTTTCCGATTCTCTAGACAAATCAAATATTTCACATTTTAAAGGGAATTTTAAGTACATTGGATGCATTGAAATTGCAATCAAAATCAGCATTCACCTCTTTCTGAGAACAAAATGAAATACTTTTATGCATTTTGAACATTGTCGGCTTCTAAATTAAACACTGAAGATTGAATGGATTTTATGGAACACATTGCGTTTGATTCAGTTTGTGTCTACTTAAGGTTATTCCGACCATGAAATACTTATCAAAATGAGCTATATTTCGAAATGGTGTAATAATAAATCGTAAATATTTCTAATGGTTGTATAATAGTATAATGTTTACACATAATATATTAGAGTGCTCAATTTTTCTTCGTAAAAAAGCCATAGAAACAATTGAAGAGCTCAGACGATAAAGGGGGTATGTGACGGAAAAAAGAGAATTGAGTTGATCATATAATTGAAGTTAATCAGTGGTCCTCTACCCTCTGTTAAATTAACCTTTGAAAAACTTAATACTCACAGCGATTTCTATTGACAAAAGAAGCATTTGACAACAAACTCAAATATGGAACTTTGAGAATTCATTTTCTTAAAATGATGGCTGTGTCATCGACTATCTTTATTATTTGACTTGTTTAGTTTACATTAATTATAAATAGAAGTTTTCTAATACGTCCATTAAAAACATTTCAAAAATATGCATTAAAATATTTAATTGCCATAAAGAAGTATGAGTATTTGACGTCCTTTATAGTAATTAAATATTTTAATGCATATTTTTGAAATTGTTTAGTTTAATCCATTACATAAAAAAAAAGTATCCATTACATTAAAAACAGTATCCATTACATCTAAAACAGTATTCATTACATCTAAAACAGTATTCATTACATTAATAACAGTATCCATTGCATTAATAACAGTATCCATTGCATCTAAAACGGTATTCATTACATTGGAAACAGTATCCATTGCATTATTAACAGTATCCAACAGTATCCATTACATGAGAAACACCTATACTTTCAAAATAATACATTACAATAAAAAAGACCTTCATTAAAGCCAATCCACATTCATTATATATTTATTAAATTTAAAGTCGCATAACACTTCAGTTGTTAGGACTAACCTATATCATAAAAGTGTGGAAAAATTTATTTTAAAATTTGACTAACTAACCGTTTACAGTATTTTTTTTCTTTGAATATTCTTTTCTCTAAATTGTATTCGAATTTATGGAAATATAATTATTATATAAAAAAAATATATACAACCCTTGGCAAAAAGTTTCCGATCACTGTTATCAAGTTTATGAGTTTTGTATTTCGAAACGTATACTTCGCGATTCAAGAGCATAGGAAAGTTTTGCAATATGCCAAATAAAAGAACGAATGTTAAAATATAAATAAAAAGTGAATTCAATATTGCAATCATATAATTTATAATTATAATGCAGGCAAAAATGTTTCCGCGTGAGAAAAAAATATCCGATCAAGATGGAAGTTGGAAAATAGTAATCGATCACTGAGGAAAATAGTTTGAAATTTGCATATTGAAGATAGATTAGAGTGCCTGCGCATGTGTATGATATATGAACCCTATTTAAAAGAAGAAATCTTCCAGCTGGGAGATCAAAAGCAGCTCTGAAGTGCTGGAAAATGACTCGTGTGAAAAACCTGTCTCGCGATTTAAAAATCCGCATGATTTAATTATTAAAAGAAGTAAATTCACAATGGAAAGTGGCTGATTTATGAAATTGTGCTCAAAGTACAGTATGCGATATTTGGAAAAAATATCAGTTGACTAATAGCGTGGAAAATTTACCTCGAAGTGGACGACCACGAATGTCAATACCTAGGAAGGAAAAAAAAACCTATGAAAATAGCGAAAAGAAAGCGGCGAGCAATCTCAAAACAACTTGATTCCGAATGGTCTAAGTATAACGTAAAGGCGTGTGACCGCAGTACGTAATCATCTAAATGTAGCAAGATTTAAATCTTATAAAATTAAAACAAAATCTTACATGATAAAGAAGCATAGAAAAGAGCGCCTGCAATGGTATAAAAAACATGTGCACTAGCCATTTGATACATGAAATAAAGTTATTTTAAGCAATGAATTTCGCATATCTATCGGTAAAAGTGATGACTGTGGAACATTTGTTTGGAGGAGAGTTGGTGAAAAGTTCAATGATAAGTGTATCAATACGAAGACTAAATTTTCACCTGCATTTGCAGTTTGGAGTTGTATTACATCACAAGGTATCGATAAGTTGTGTATTGTGTTACGTACAGTAAACTTTGAAGTTTACATTGACATTTTAGTGGATTTTTTGATTCCCAGCATCGATCAATAGTTCGGAAATCAAAATAACTTCTTATTTCAAAATGACAATTAGCTCCCCAACGCACCAAATCAATGAAGAAATTTCTATAAAATGTAGGTAATATACCAATTCAAATCATGACGTGACCGCCCAATAGTCCGGATCTTAATCCTATCGAAAATATATGAAATATATTAAAAAGAAAAATCGATTTTCGATGAATTACAAATGCCATAGAACTTACGTAAAGCTATAAGGGAATGCTGGGGTGAAGTTGCTCCCAATGAGTGTAAAAATCTTAATGAGTCCAGTCCACTAACAATTTCGACTGTCATCCGAAATAAAGGTGGATTTACGAAATATATAATTACAGTGATCGGTTATTTTTTTCCAAATCAAAGCATGATCGGATAATTTTTTCTTTGGTGCCTAAATTTCAATAACAATTTTTCTGTTTATAAATTGATGAATGGTGATTTTTCTTTATTGCATATTGTTGTTCATTATATGTAACACAAATGTATTATCGCTAATAGGCGTTTCATTTTTATGCAGTGAGAATAAATAATCTTTTCTTACAAAAGATGGTAGTGTTGATGTGATGATCGGAAACTTTTTGCCAAGGGTTGTAGTTGTTATAAAAACGGAGAAATTTAATTTAAATAATTTGGAATAAATTCACATAAACTGATAATATTCATGTGGATTTTTCAAATAAATGACCGACAAATATCGTATACATTCATTTTAACTCTTTGAAAAAACCTACACAACATAAAATTATATAATTGATAGTACTGTCCGTTTTTAAGCAACACCGCCACACTGCCCAAAACTAGCACTTATGTTTTTGAACGATTTTCAGCATATGATGAAGGCAGCTATCTTCGAAATCTCTAAAGACATCAGACGATTCTGTATTTTTAAAGAATTTTCAATCCATACAAAAGTTGAAATTTTAACCTAAATCTAACTTTATGTCTTTCTAAATACAAAACGAAACAGTTTCATACCTTCCAACATGTAGCAGCTCCTAACGTAAACATTCGTTTTGCTAATTCAGTTTGTATACAGGGTGTTTCAGTTAAATGTTTCAGAACTCCTAAGAGAGGTAGAGTGCATACTGACGACTCGAAATCATATAGCAATGTGGGATCGGAAATGTTTTCCTGAAGCGGTGATGTACACAGAAGCACCATAAAGAAAAGACACCGTAAGTGAAAAATCGTTTTATTAATACATGTAAAAAAGCAAAAGGTACATGGGTCAAAGTAAGTGTTCAAAATTTCTGTCCCCGACTACAATGCACACCTCACATCTCCGGCGCATGTAAATCCGAACATTCTCGAATACTCCAGTCATATCTCGAATTTCTTCAGCAGCTACTGAGATTCTTGCAGCCATCTCCTCAGTATTGTCAACAGGGGTGTCATAAACCAGTGTTTTCATATGACCCCAGAAATAAAAATCAACACATGATAGGTCGGGTGACCGACATTAAAATTACCATTAAATCTACCTCGGAATTTTTGCATAATGCCATCTAGCGCGTCGGGAAAGCATTTCTGACCCCACAATGCTATGATTTCGAGTCGTCAGGATGCACTCTACCCCTCTGAGGAGTTCTGAAACGTTTAACTGAAACACCCTGTATATAATCTTAGATTATTTCGGCTCTGAAATATTCATTAAAAAAAACGATATTACAAAGGCGATTTCGTGAAATCAGTGAAGCGGATTTTTATCTAGAGATGTTTAAATTTTTCCTTGATAAAAGTTTCTACTTAAAATTAGGTTAGATTCAAGTAAATATTTTAAATAACATTGAAGATGATCTGTAAAATTTTCAATAGATTCAGCTTTCTTTTGAGTAAAATCTGGTGCTATCAATGCAAGTACTGTAAAATTCCTAGTACAGTCGAACTCGTTTATAACGAGCACAAAGGGACAGTAACATGTACTCGTTAAATTCGAGTGCTCGTAATAAACGGGTCCTCAAGGCAGGCGTGCAACCAGAAGAGGGGGAGGGTGCTTGGGAGGTCAAATGATTGAGTTTACTTAAAATTTAATTAATACTTACTTATTTAATTACATTAATTAATTTAATTAATATTTTTGTTATTTTTAATGACAACTAACCCCCCCCCCCCCAACCAGCAAAAAATTTCTACTTGCGCTACAGTCTTAAAGGAAAGAAACAATAAACGGAAAGAAATATAAAGGAAAAGATTCTTACCAAAACATTTATTTTTTTCATTAATCTACATACTATTTAAAATATTTTGTTATTTTACTTTGAACTCTTTCCCTGTCTCTTTCATGTGCTACTGTTCTTTGGAGAAGACTTATCACCCGGAAGACATCATCACTGACATCCCTCGCTTCAAAAAAGGTCTGCATTTTTTCAACGAACTCCAACATAGTAGAACAAGTTGGGGGTGGTTCAGTTTCTTCATATTCATATTCATCAGTGTCCTCATCGCTTTCGCCATGTTTTTCCGCTGAATTCGCTAGTACGTCAGCTACAATATCTTCGGTAGTTGGTACATCTGAGGTCATCAAATCGTCGTCGATGGATACATAGTTTAGAAATTCTTCTTTGGTCATTTCCAAATTTGCAGTTTGTAAGAAATTGTCAACCTCTTCTTCCTCAGTGGATTGATCGTCTTGACAACTCTCCAATCCAGCCTTATGGAAACACTTGATGATGCATGTTGATGTGACATTTTCCCATGCATCGTTCATCAAACGTATAGCTTCCAGTACGCTCACATTGGTATTTGATGCTGTTGCACTTCTATCTCTTCGGTCCAGAATCATCAAAATTAGTTGCTTACGGAAGTGGCACTTAAAACTTCTTATGACTCCTTGGTCCATAGGCTGGATAACAGATGTAGAATTTGCTGGCAAAAATTCAATCCTGATATTGGAAAGTCCAGTGATTTCGGAATGAGCTGAACAATTATCTATCAAAAGGAGAATTTTACGATTTTCTCTCCGCAGTTGTCTCTCCCATTTTGAAATGAATTTTGTGAAAATGTCTGAAGTCATCCAGGCTTTTCGGCTATGATCATAGTCTACCGGTAGCTTTTTCACATTTTTGAAGCATCTAGGGTTCTTTGATTTGCCGATAATCAACAGTTTTTTCTTGTCAGTGCCAGACATGTTCGAACACACTAAAGCTCTTAACCTATTTTTAGAGAGCTTGCCTCCAATGCATTTTTCACCTTTAAATTTTAAGGTATACTGTGGGGTTACATTGTAGAATATCCCTGTTTCATCAGCGTTATAGATGTCATCTGCTGCGTATCCTTCTCTGATGCCTGGCCACTTTTCACTCAACCATTTTGCAATGTCCGCCATGTTTGCAGACTTGGCTTCTCCGCAAATTTTTCCAAAAGTTATGCCATGTCTAATTTTAAACCGATCAATCCATCCATTAGAACACACGAACTCAGAATATCCAAGTTGTTCAGCAAATTTTTTTGCTTGCACTTTTAGAATAACTCCACTCACAGGAAAATCAGCACTACGTTGCACCTTCATCCATTTCAGTAACGCTTCGTCTAAATCCTCTTTCGAACACTTCTTCAGTCGCTTACAGTCTGTTTTATTTTGGTCGTATGCATCCATTAACTTAGCTTTGTTTTTTAGGAGCGTGGAAACAGTAGATGAAGACAATCCATACCTTTTGCAGATTTCGACATTTTTAGCACCGCCATCCAATTCCTGTAAAATTTTTACTTTCTCGTCAACTGATAAAGCTTTGCGTTTCGACATAGTCAGAGGATAAAAATTGTCGCGTGTACTCAACGAACTCAGGCCAAAGAATGAACATCTGACCATCCTACTTGACCTCTACACATTAGCAGGTGCAGCTGTTCTCACCCCCCCCCCCCTGTTTACAATAAGCCCCACCTGTTGCACCGGATTATTGAATCCTCCCTATTGACATTGGAATGCTGGAGGAATTTTTCTACAAAAGTATTAAACCGCGGAGAAGGAAAAAAAGAGATAAGACAGAAAGACTAGAAAAGTGAGAAAAAAGATTGCAAGACAGAAAAATTTTGCTCGCTAAAAGTGATTTCTGTTCCATAGACTTAACATTGATCCAACCAAATATTCTCGTTTGACTCGTTAAATCCGAGCTCGTTATAAACGAGTTCGACTGTAATCCTCTGAACATCAGCTAAGTGCGCCGCGGAAGCGTTACAGTGAATTAGTGTGCAGCAAGGAAAAAAAATTGTGTAACACTGCTCTACATCCAATGTCAGTAGTAGCCGAAACGTCCTGGGTTCGTGGCTTGCAGGTAGCTAAAATCCGCCATGTACCCTAAATGGCACTTGGCGCATGTAAAATCCTTCGCGCGTGCAAAGTCCTCCAAATTACCTGTGAATTATACTTCTGGAAGGGCCAAGTCAGATGAAGGTCTAGACATCTGATCAAGACTCTAAATTACGAGATCAACTAGCGTACGGAGGTGTGCATACAGCGTGAATTTAAATAAGTAAATCCACTTTAAGTAACTGACCAACATATAACATAAATAAAGTAAAACAGCTCTGCCATTAAGTCGGCATAACCCTCTCTCAGACTGCCGCGAGGCAGGTGTCAGGCAATTTCGGCCCGTTTCCAGGCTCTCAAACCCGTAAGACTGGGTTATTGCCCGATAGGTAGGAGCCTGGACAGCGGTTAGAAAGAAAGAAAGAGTGATACTGCATATGTTGTCACCTACATTCCGAATTGAGGCGTATGTGTTTGAACGCAAATTGTGGCCTGTGCTACCATATCTTTCTTCTGATATGGTATCTCCACGACATGACAGACACAAATAGCAAAATAAGCCTTTTAATGATGATATTGCACTTTCATTATTATTAGTAATATCTATTATTTATCTGCATTAATAAAAGAAAGTTTCGCTCTATGTGCGTGTGTGTGTCTATTTGCGATGGCTAGTGAAATCTGTGTCATGTACGAGGTTAAAAAAATTTCTGAAGATAGTAGAATGTATTTTCTAATGCATCTGAGATTCAAAATTTTAAATTTCTAACAATTAGCTGTGATATTAATTAAAAATTAATCAACCGATCCAATAAAAAAATACTTCTTTCTTCAAAATCAAACGCTGACTAAAATTGAACTGTAATATGACGGTCATGCATTACTGTCCAATCAACATATTTTATTTGAAATGGTATCGAGGCTGTTGGTTTGCCGAAGAAAAACATATAGATATAAACCGGGTCGCAGGGAAAATTCTTTCTCAATATCTTTTAAAAGTAAGGGAGGATTTACCAGAATTTGTAGTTCCCCAGGATGCCTTGCTTTAAAATAGACTCAGAAATTTTAAAGGACATAGGAAAGACTTATATATTTTTTAACATTGCTTTTATCGATTTGAAATTAGCAAAAATATGCGTATTTTTTAACGCCGAATCCAAATATCTAATTTTCTCTAAAATCCAACCGCGATTAATGAATATGTATTAATTAACAGTTCAAATTTTGCGAGCATTTTTTATCTAGCAGCTTTTTGATAAATCATTTGATCAGCGCGTGCGCAGCAGACATAAAATCAGACAATTTTAAGGTTTATTTAAGAATTTTATCATGGGCCCGGAGAACACAAGTCAGGTAAACTTAGCTCTGTCTGTATGTTTGTGTGTCTGTCTGCGATGGCTAGCTAAATTTACTGCACACGCGAGGATGAAAAAAATTGTGAGGGCAATTGAAGGCCTCTCCTGGTGTATCTGTGATTCAGAATTTAAATTTCTAACAATTAACTGAGTTATTAATTAAAAACCTCAATTAAAAGAATAGAAAATTATTCATAAATCAACTCAAATGTAGATTTTTATTAAATCACAGAATTTAGTCTGAATCAGTCTGAATTTTAACATTTTATCATAAAAAGTCGTTGAGATATGAAATACATAAATGCTGACATAAACCACATTTGAATGCCTGAATATGGATTCGAAAAGGGAAAAAAATCATGTCGGGTGATCGCATTTCACAGATCGCTTACAAATTACGAAAGAAACCAAGATTGCTCGGTAGCTGTAAGTAAATATATATATATATACAGGGTGTCCCAAAAGGTCATGTCCAAACGGCACACATGGTTGTGTCAGGTCATTAGGAAACAGAATTACATAGGAAAGGGGGGTCGGAAACGCGATTGTAATCCGCTAGAGGGCGATAAGCGATGTCAGACGAAAGCGCGGGCAGTCGCGGACATCGGCGCCTGCGGCGCCGATGTGAAGCATGCATCGCAGCTAATGGGGCCAATTTTGAGCACTTACTATGAGTTGTAGCATTTTTCTTTTTTATTTGGTACTGTTTTGTTGTAAAATAAAGATATTTTACACCGTTTGTTATCTTTTCTTTGCGTGACGGTTACGATGCAATTTCACTGTTTAGATCGCGTTTCCGACCCCCCTTTCCTATGTAATTCTGTTTCCTCATGACCTGACACAACCATGTGTTCCGTTTGGACATGACCTTTTGGGACACCCTGTATAAATACTTTTATAAATACATCCAAAGTTATTCAGACTATATATATATATATATATATATATATATATAAATTTATGTTTAACCCCTCATTAGATTTGTTTAAACATACTTCTGCATTTTATCGTAGGGCGTTATTAGCGTAAGCGGGGCATTTTTGGAATTTTTCTGTACGGGGGTCGGAAAAGAAATTTTAATTTTGTGTTTCTTCAAATTTACGAGGGAGATTCCGAAAATAAATTTCCACTGTCGACTGTGGTCAGAGGTGTGTATGAAAGGCAAAATATATAATGAAACATTAAAAGTAAGACGTAACTTTACTTATCTACATAAGTACCAAATGAGTTGAGACATTTGCCATACCTCTTAATAAGCTCCAAAAAGACCACCAGGAAAAAAATCAATGCTTTACATACAAAAGAAGCGTTGAACTGCTTGTGAGATTTCGGCATCGCTTCCAAAGGCTTAATCAAGCATTGCTTTCGTCTATAGTGATCGTGCACGTCCGTCCAGGTTTCGGTCTGTCCAACACTTGTTGATGCCTCTCTGTGGAAGTCTATGGGCGAAATGTGATGTCGAAACAAAGGTGCGGAAATAGTGCCGCCAATTCAGTGAGGGGCATGATCAAGTATTGGACAGACCGAGATCTGGATGGGCGTGCACAGCCACTACTGACGAAAGCAATGTCTGACTACAGCTTTGGTAGCAATGCCGAAATCACACAAGCGGTTCAACTCTTCTTTCGTCTACAAAGCCCTGATTTTCTCCTGGAGCTCTTTTTGAAGCTTACAAAGGGTTATGGAAAATGTCTCAGCTCACTTGACACTTTGTAGAAAAGTAAAGTTACATCTTATCGTTAATGTTCCATCATATGTTTCTTCTTTCATACACACCTCTGTCCACAGTCACCAGGGGAAACTTATTTTCGGATTCCCCCTCGTAATTCCCTGAAAATTTTAATTGATTTAATTGATTGATTTCATAAAATTCTGTTCCTTTTTTGCGTAATTTTGTAATTCATAATATATTTCTGTGATCAATATTTATGGTGCAAAAGTCGAGATCAATAATTTCGGACACACTGTATGTATGATTTCATAAAATTCTGTTCCTTTTTTGCGTAATTTTGTAATTCATAATATATTTCTGTGATCAATATTTATGGTGCAAAAGTCGAGATCAATAATTTCGGACACACTGTATGTATGATTTCATAAAATTCTGTTCCTTTTTTGCGTAATTTTGTAATTTATAATATATTTTTGTGATCAATATTTATGGTGCAAAAGTCGAGATCAATAATTTCGGACACACTGTATGTATGATTTCATAAAATTCTGTTCTTTTTTTGCGTAATTTTGTAATTTATAATATATTTCTGTGATCAATATTTATAGTGCAAAAGTCGAGATCAATAATTTCCTGTATGTATGCGAGATAGAGAGAGATAAAGATTTTTTGATTTTTTGAGAAATAGTGTTCAAAACTTTATCTTACAAAAGTAGTGTTTATATTTACTTTCTTCTAACTTTACAAGAAAAAAGTATTGAATTCGCAAAAATTGTCTACTTCTGATTTTCGACGGACTTGCATGTTTTAGGAGTCAGAAACCACGAAATATCTGTCTCTCAGTCCGTCTGAATGTATGTGTGTATGTATGTGAGGACGCTCTATCTGAAACACTACTCTCTTAAAATGCCAGCCATAAAATAACTCAAGTTGAGCCGAAATTCGCTCATATCACGTTTTGAAAGGCAGCTTTTCATAAGGAGCTGAAACAACTCAAGTGAGTGAGTTGCTTTTAAGCAATTTAAATCAAGATGATTTATTTAAATAAGCAATCTAAATCAAAGTGAGTAAATTGTTTAAAAAACAACTCAGTCACGATTCAATAAATTACAGCTCTTTCCTGAGAAGCCAAATCCACTCTTTCGTTTTAAGAGTGTTATGCACATTATTTTATGTGGAGAAATTTAATACAAAATTTAATATGAGAATAGAGTTTAATACATCCTCGAAATTTAATATAGGTAATTTAACTTGGGAATCGAGTTTTAATTAATGCTGGAATTTCAGGCCGTGAACTCAATGAGGGGATGGTTTGAATCAGCCATACTCTACCTGCGGCCCACGGGCAGCACGTGACCCGGCGAGCTTTTATATGCGATCTGAGACACCTAATCATTAATTTGATAAAATTAGTTCATTTTCATAAAAAAGTATTGACCTTTCAGTGATCTTTTACATATTTTCATGGGAAAACAAAATCTACCCTGTTATTTATAATTAGTAATTTAAAATTATGTTGAAGAATTTTAAACGCGTGTTTTTAGTCAAGAGTTCTTTTTAGATGTACTTCCATTTGTGTTATAACGAAATAATAATTTCTCAATCTTCAATACTTTTTAAAATATTTTTTTAATTAATCAAATTTGTATCATGCTTCTATAGTTGAAAAGAAATCGAAAAGTTTTAGATTGGGCAAAAGATTAATTTATTGGAAAAGCCTAATTTTTTTTTTTCTTTTTGGTTAAAAGTTGGAAAACTTCCATTGTTAAATTATTACAGTATATACTTATTTAGCAAATTGCTTTTAAATAGCTGAATGTTTATTGGGGGGGGGGGGGGGGTGATTAGAATAAAAATGATTTTACACACTATTTTCAAACAACTAACTTCGCGGCATATTTTTACATAATGTACAACAGATATGTACGACAAAATTATTGCTTAGAATTAGTAATTTTTTTTTTAATTTTTTATTAACAAGCGTAAACTCTACTGTTAATATTAAAATTGTTATACTTTTTTGTAACATTACCTACTAGTTTTTTTGTCGTTGTTGTTATTTCCATTTTATAAATGTATTGCGGCCCGCCAAATGTCGCAAACAAATGTTTGCTGCCTGCTAGCAATAAACGTTGAGTATTGTTGGTTTGAACAGTCGCTTTCCCAATCTATAAAGGGAAAATATTGTTGACAGTTTCGTTATAAAAGTAAGAAAGATAGCGACCTTTTAAACCTAAACATTTTATACAAGCTGATTTTCAAATATGTAATTGATCTGACTTATCAATCCCCAAAAGCAGCCGCCATTTGTTACGACAGATATGGATGAGCATTTTCCCTTAAATTTAAAAAAAAAACATTTGTATTGTTTTGCTACTCAATGTGACCAATCGCATTTTTTCTTGATTTTTTACATGATAAACGATCAGTTTCTTTCACATAAAAAGAAATGCAGCATCTTTCTTTCTGTAAGTACTATACATTTTTATTTAGATGAATTGATACCGCCGAAAAAGTCTAAATTTTTTCTAAATATTTCATTCTTATACTTTATCTTTTTTTTCTTTTGCAAGACGGTAGACGATGACGATGAATGATCAGCTGAGTAATCGATATGTTTATTTCTTTCATCCATTTAGAGAGGGAAAAAAACGGTAAGGCGAAAAATCGGATACGCATGAAGGAAAAAAAAATGAAAATTTTGTCATTCGTCATGATTCAAGAAAAATTACAAACAAATATATTTCTTCTTTAGGGACATATAGGATTTTATTATTCAGTTCTATCTACTTTCTTTACCTTTTTCTAAATTTGAATTTTAAGGAATAATAAAATATGCTTAAGATAAAATGTGTTTAGCTATTTTAGCGGTTTTCAGATAAGAACTTTAGAAAATAAATAAATATATGTATATTTGATTTATTTTTTAAAAAATCGTTTTAAAATTTTACATGAATTTATAAGTGTATTAGTTACTACTTGGTTATCCCCTTGACCAATTTCGCCAAATTATACAAATCGCCAAACTAATAAGCAAATTATACATATTGGCATAATTTTTATTTTAAATAACGAAAAAACAAATAATTAATAGAATATTAATGTAAATACAAATAAAAAGTCGAAATAAAAATCACTTAATGACGTTTTAAACACATGTATCGTATTTAATATCATTGAATGGGACATTTACGATCGCCCGTTGTTGGCATTTATTCTTATAGTTTGGCAATAATTAACCAAAATGTACCGTGTATTATAAAACAAAAACATTTGTGTCACTGACGCTGGCATCATAACAATGCCAGCAAATTATTTTTTAATGGATATTTTAGAAAATAATGTCAAAGTGGGCGTTTTGAAACGAATTTCTGTGAGACAGAAGAAAAACCACTCACACAGGGGTGAAAAATGTGTATGTCAAGTGATCAAAATCGCTTATAACTCATTAGGTAATTTATTGATCAAAAATTCGGAAACGCAAGACGATTCGAAAGCAGTTCCATAGTCAGACGTACCAATTTTATATCTTGCCATTAAAATATAAAATTGAAATGTGTTAAAACATTTTGTAGTTGTTGAACGAAAAGCTGTGAGAACAGCCTTAAATCCAATAAGGAAGACGCGCTATTGTGATACATTCGAGAAATTAGGTAAACAAAATCAATTTAACCCTTTCCGGCGCACTACTCTTTAAAGTTGGAATTTAACCTTCCGTCTACCAGACAAAACACCCATTTATCTACGGCAACACCTAATTTTAATTCCAAACTTGCAAACGGCACCAGTAATATTTTAATATAATTTTGCTTTTACAATGAAAGCTTAAATTAAGGAATTAGTAATATCTAGACAAGTCCTTTATAAATTCCGGTGTCAATCGACAATTTCTCATTTTACCATTGACACCAGAAATATTGCTGTCGGGTCCAATGGACCCGTCTGGTAGACGGAAGGTTAAAGAAAAAAAAATTAGGCAATCTATTTAGGCCTAGAGGAGCACACAGGTATTGTTTTGTAAAGATTGCACTAACCATTTTAATTATACAGCTGTTGCCGAAGTGGTAACCTCCCATAAGTAAAGCATTGATAAGCGCAGTGAGAAGAGCATTGCTGTGAAGCGCGTATTACAGTAAAACAGTTTACCTATTATTTAAAAACAGTAGAGTTTGATCTTTGTGTTGCTGTTATCTAGAACTCATAAGAAAGATTTAAAGTAGCCATTAGAGTTGTTTTTGAAATATTCACGGAGTTTTTGTGTCTCTAAACAGGGGGAACTTTAGGTGTTGCCGACCCGGCAACACTGCGCTTTAAGGGGTTAAGGGTATATTCGAAAAAATATTTTTCTTCTTTCAACAGCTAGAAATTTTCTGAAACATTTTCAGACTCATTTTTTAAAGTAAAAACATGGAACTTGCTAAAATGATTTTTGAAGAGATGTATAAAAAGCCGCGTGTTTATATTTTTCGCTCAATTATTTAGAATTTTATTTATAAACAATTACTTTCTCAGTAAATCATTTTATTCTTTCCGAGGTCCCTCGTTTCGGAAAACTCAGTTCAAAAGGCCATCTTTGGCAGCATTTTTTGCAATATTTCGTGTATTTATCAAAAAACCGACAAGCATGCCACATTATATAATTCCTGGATAAGACAATTTGTCAGTTTGATGCGTTGGAGAACAAAAAAAGAATTAAAAAATAAATCAGAAAATAAGCAGTTTGAATTAGAATACACCCTTAAGTCCAGTGAACGAAGTTGCCAACCATTTTAGATTCCAACCATTTAGACTGATTAGTTGTTCTTCTAAAAATTGACTTCTCAAGAACTGCATGTGCATCACTGGATGATTTGATACAGGACCTATGTTTTGTTTGTCTGAAAATTACTGGATGTAACAGATTACCTTTAGATTTTCTCCTTTAACATTTTCAAATAATTATTTCCAGTAACTGAGCATGGCTTCTACCTTGCTTTTGAACATGGTTCTTCAAAGAAAAAATAACCCAAAATAATGAACGACTTGATGAAACACACGTGGTAAAGATAGCGGCTCTTCCGTAGAGATATACCTAACGATCGATAATTGCTGGAAGTACGCTTTTAACTGTTTTATGTTTTTAAACAACTATATTTACTGCATTAAGTCGTATCATCAAATTCGTCATACCACACATACACAGTTGGTCTTGGAAAAATTGCGTAAAGAAACTCCCTTTTGGGAATCCTTGGTATGGGTCTTGAAATAGGCTCCTTTATGGGCGCTCGATTCCTGTGGGTCGCTGGAATGAATCCTGGAGAGTGTGTGTGTGTGTGTGGGGGGGGGGGAACAAGCATAGGCTCCACTTGTCCTCTTCAGCTGGGTGGGTTTCCTCAGACATTCTCGTTGTTTTTTTTCAATCTTTTCGATCAAACTCCAGACTTTTGGGTTCAGACTATGTGACGTGCGAGGGGCAGTGCTCAGTTTTGGACGATTGCAGAAATCATGAGACCATTACACGAGGATATCCGTCCCATATGACGACTGCGCATTTCATAGCCTATTTTGTCGGACGAAGAATCATCGCTTCGCGGTGAGAGATAACTTTTCACCACACATAGAAAGTTTCATGAAAGAATTGGCACATATTATCAGACATGGACAGGAATTGCAGAAAATGAATTTACACTGCTCTATGCGATTTTTAAAATTGCTCATTTAGATTGAATGAAAAAATTAAATTGCTTAACACTAATTTCAGCATGAATGTTCTGTTATTGTTCGAGAATGCTTCAGAACGTACTTGGATGCATGATTTTTCCCTTTTGTTCTCTTTTTACTTACACATCATACTTAGTATAGGGTAAGTATTGCAAACGTTTTGAAAAAAAAAAAAAAAAAAAAAAATTGACGGACTTACACATTTCAGACACCGAAAAACATATTTTTAGAAAAAAAAACTGCCGTCCGTCAGTCTGTGTGTCTGTAAATGCGATTATCTGGAACTATTTTTAAACTATTGCATAGCTTTTATCGCGGGCTTTGAACGCGGCGACCGAATCTAGAAATTCCGTAACGAGAAAAACCTAACACTACGGCTAACATCGTTTCAGTTCGGCAGACTTCTCATTTATTCAATAAAAGAAAAATATGAAATTTCGAATTTAAAAAAACAATAAATAAATTCCGAGAATTACATCACATTTAATTCATATAAGTAGCATACTTAATAAACATTAATGTCTAAGATTTGAGATAATCTAATCAAAATAAATAAGTACAAGAAATTTTAAAATCTAATTGAAATAATTCTAAAACATAAAAATCTGACTGCAAAATATTTACTAGTTTGGTGCTGCTATCTCTATTCACGAGGGTGAAAAACCAACGAGGGTAGTTAGCAATTTTAAGAAGATAAATAGATTTTGTTCTTAAAAATTTTAACTTATCAAAACTCTGAATTAAAGAGATTGTTTTTTATCGTGTTTACGATTTCTCTCTTTCTTTTTTCGTAAGTAAACTATGTTATAAATATCTAATGCTAAAAAGCGTACATCTTAGAAAATAATAATGATAAAAATTAGTTTTCTTATCGGTCATCAAGCTCAAAAAGTGTAACTTGAATTAATATCAAAGAAAAAGAAAAAACTTGAATTAATATGAAAGACCAAAAAAAAAAAAAAAAAAAAACTGCATAAATAAAAAATAAATAAATAATATAATTGCATAAGTTGATAAAAATGCTCCCCAAGTGCCACACCTTTTTTTTTTTTTTCCGGATTCTATCTGTACTACGAAAATATTCGTCTGGATGAAAGGTATATAAAGATTTTCGAAATTTCTTTTAAGGAGTAGGTGTAAAATAAAATAAAATAACACAAATTTTGCATAAAAAACGAAGATGATCAGATAATTAGTTTTTGAGATATTTGTAATCCTATTTTCCACACTCTTCAATTTTTTATGTCCCTGTAATTCATTCAAATTTCAATTCAAAGTTATATTTTAATTGGATATAAAATGCTTAATCCGATGCAGTAAACGTTTAATTAATATGAATATTACTTTTGGAATTATAAGGATGTTTCTTTTACTCAATTCGGTACTACTTGAGTAATTTGGTGTTTTCGATAATTTGACGAAATTGGTTCATCAGCAGTTCATTAATAGAGCATTGCTACGTGTTAAAAATATTTAAATATACGTTTATAAATTTTATTTTGGAATTGCGATGCATTTTATAAATAGTTTAAACATGTTTCATTTTCATATATTACATTATGCATATACATATTATGAGTAAGTATTACGGTGCCCCCCCCCCCCCCCCCAACGATTAGTTTTACATTGAAATGGACCTTTTGTCATTTGAGATACTACATCATTAATGAAAATATATAAGCAGCATTTTTCTTTCTATAAGCATTATGCACTTTTATTTTGGTGGATTGGATATCGGATATTTTTTTCCTAAATATGTCATTGTTATATTTTATTTTAGTTTTCATTATATATATTAATTATTTTTAATAATGGTTAATTTAATTATATATTACTATTTATATCTTTTTGGTTACTGATATAACTTCGTTGTTAACTGCCAACTGTAACTGCTGGCAAAGTGAGATTGCAAATTTGAAATTATCACACATGGTAGCGATTGATATTTGTAAGTTTATCTTTTTGATAATTCAATTAGTGTCTTATTATTTTTCTAATATTTTTCTTTGAAATATGTTTTCCATTGCAATTAATCTTTTGATAATTCAATTATTGTCTTATTATTTTTCTAATATTTTTCTTTGAACTATGTTTTCAATTACGATTAATCGGGTAATATAGAAATCATTTTTAGGGTTATCCTGATTTCCAGGCCTGTCCAACCTTTCAGTAACCAAGGGCGCATCTTGGATCTTGGCAGTCAATGAAGGGCGCCATTATTTACATGACTGAAAAAATGTGACGCATAGTATTAGAATACACGCACATCTTAACTTAATGCAAATGAATCGTACAGCGGTAAGCAAAAGACCCCTACAGTTCTGCGGTTACGTGAACTAAATTTCAAATTATACATTATTTTTTAATGAGAAGTCTATATAATTTTTTTTAGGGTAAGGCGCTAGAAACTTTGATTGCCGTCTATAATAACAATAATAACAAATAAATGAATATGAAAATCAGAGATATTGCTAGGTTTCTTTTAAGATGTGAAAATATTATTTGATTTAGTTTGAAGGCGTGAGTTAGTTCAGTTTTATGAAAAGTACAAAAGCAGACAAGTATGACAGTGACTAAACCATATGAGTGGTTTCAAAGGGTTAGTCTGAAAGAGCTTTCATAGATGGATATCCTTCTGAACCGTTTATTATTTTTTCTAAGCAAAATTATAGAAAAATAAACAAAAAAAAACCTTCTAAAATTTCGAAAATGAAGAAAGAAAATCAAGCCCTTTTATCATTGACGTAAAATAGTCAGACACAAGTTTAAAAAAATATCTCTCATAAAATATTAATGATTTTTTTTTAAATTTCTTTATAATGAAATTTTACTTCCAAAATACACTGGTGGACAAAATTAAGAGATGGAAAGCATTTTTCCAAATATTTCGAGAAATACTGGATAAAAATAAATGAAAATTGGTATGGGTATAACTTATAGGGTAGATGTGCCAGTAATGGGCCACCTTAAGGAATTTCTCTAAAAAATAATTTTTTATTAATAGTTATAATTATTGTATTCCAATTTTTTTCATATTAGATTAATCTTTCAACAATATTTAACTAATCCCACAGTTACATTTCCCAATAGAAATAAAAATTTCAGTTTAAATAATAGAAATATGTCTAAACACCCAAATGCCCAGTAATGGGCCACCTATGTTCCAGTAATGGACCGCCTATGTTCCAGTAATGGGCCACCCTACAAAAGATAACAGATAATTATTTTTAGGTGCGCTCGTAATTATGGAAATAGGTAGCACCTATAATTGTCGTTCAGTCCGTCTGTCTGTCCATCTATCTGTCCGTTTGTCTGACAGTCTGTCTATCTGTCCGTTTGTCTGTCCGTTTGTCTGTCCGCATATAACAACGGAAAACTGTCCAACCGAATCGTTTGAAATTTAAAATACATAATTATTACATAATTTTGTCGAGTCATTTCAAATTTTATGAAAATCGGATGGATAGATCAATTACAGGGACATTCAAAAGGATTCCGTTACATTACGGTCAATAGGGAAAAAAGTTTTAAATGCATTTTAATCGTTTGAAATTTAAAACATATAATTATTGCGTAATTTTGTCGAGTCATTTCAAATGTTATGAAAATCGGATGCATAGATCAATTACAGGGACAATCAAAAGGATTCCATTACATTACGGTCAATGGGGAAGAAGTTTCAAATGCATTTTAATGATGTTACACTCATTCGAACATAATAGAATTGGCATGAATCTATGAAATATAAACTAAAATATGCATTCTGTACAATCTGTGACGCAAAGAATTTTTATTATTAAATTACAGGGCTACACAAAAGTATTCCACTATATAATGCTATACAGGGAAACATGGTTTGGTACGTGTTTTAATTATATTCAACTATTTCACATTTTATGAATAAGATATCAGTACAAAAAACCCTGAACGGGTTAAAAGCTTGTGACGCAGCACTTTATCTTATATATCTAAGAATTTTAAATTTGGGACTTAAAACTAATGATATCAAAATTTATGTGACGCTATGCTATTAATTAATATATACATATAGTATTAAAATTTAATTCATTAAGGTTTTATCAATTACATCTTTCATAAATTCAAAATATGAATCTTAAAAGATATGATATCAAAATTTAAGTGACGCCTTGACGAGGCTTTAAACAATGTTTTAAAATTCCATTTATTTATTTATTGTCTAAATACATTTTCATATCTAAACAATACTTTTCATTTTCCAATACACTGTTAAATACATCACTTTCACTGAATATATATAATGCACTGAAATGTATTTATTTGAATAAATAGATTTATCTTTTGGGCTACGCTATCCAAAATCAAAAATAACGTTTGAATACATATTTTTTGCGTCATTGTATCTATTTGCATCTATTTAACTTACTTTGGATACAATGACGCAAAAAATATTTATTCAAACGTTATTTTTGATTTTGGATAGCGTAGCCCAAAAGATAAATCTATTTATTCAAATAAATACATTTCAGTGCATTATATATATTCAGTGAAAGTGATGTATTTAACAGTGTATTGGAAAATGAAAAGTATTCTTTAGATATGAAAATGTATTTAGACAATAAATAAATAAATGGAATTTTAAAACATTGTTTAAAGCCTCGTCAAGGCGTCACTTAAATTTTGATATCATATCTTTTAAGATTCATATTTTGAATTTATGAAAGATGTAATTGATAAAACCTTAATGAATTAAATTTTAATATATGTATATATTAATTAATAGCATAGCGTCACATAAATTTTGATATCATTAGTTTTAAGTCCCAAATTTAAAATTCTTAGATATATAAGATAAAGTGCTGCGTCACAAGCTTTTAACCCGTTCAGGGTTTTTTGTACTGATATCAGTGCTTTTTTTAGGTTAATAATAAAAAGATAAAAACAAAAAATTAAAGACTAATGCAAAGAATTCATATTCATGATTTCTGATCACCTTTAATTACCCCTCCCCCACCCACTTAAAAAAAGATATTTCATATTTTATTATTAATATATGCTGTGCTACTTGATTTCGTTAAAAACAACTCTGTAGTAAAGTACGTTAGTATAAGATAAGAAAGTAATGTACATTCAGCACTGTATTTCTAAGAAAGGATTTCATAATCTATGCTGTATGTATCATTTCTCATTCTAGTTAACTATGTTTATTCTTTACACATGATGATACATATACTGCAGATGGATTAAAATGATCAGGAATAGAATATTCAGAATGTGCTGGAAAGTATTTCATAATCTATGCTGCGTGCATGATTCTTGTTAATTATGTTTCAACCTTTGTATAGGTTGGTAATATTGCAGATTGATTAAGACTATATCCGTTACAATATTCAGAATATGCTGGAAAGTGTTTCATAATCTATGTTGCACACAGGTTTTTCTTTCTTGTTAATTATGATTTGTTCTTTATATAGAGTGGTAAAATTACTGCAAATGGATTAAAATGATAGGCTTACAATAATGAAAATGTGTTGGAAAGTGTTTCATAATCTATACTGTATGTGTAACTTTTCATTCTTATTGGAAAATGAAAAGTATTGTTTAGATATGAAAATGTATTTAGACAATAAATAAATAAATGGAATTTTAAAACATTGTTTAAAGCCTCGTCAAGGCGTCACTTAAATTTTGATATCATATCTTTTAGGATTCATATTTTGAATTTATGAAAGATGTAATTGATAAAACCTTAATGAATTAAATTTTATTTTATTTTAATAGTTTATTTATGTTTTGCTGTTTGCACAAAACATATATAAACTAACAGGGGGGGGGGAGATTTGGATGGGAAGATTACTGTACAAAGATGAAACTGATAGGTTTAAAGCATTCAGAATAAAATGGAAAGTATATAAACATGTTTAATGGAAAAATTTTTACTCTCGTTAATTATGCTTTGTTTTTTTGCACAGAATGGTAAAATTATTGTACATGAATGACAATAAGTTTACAATATTCAGAATGAGTCAGAAAATGCATCATAATCGATGCAGTATGCATGACTCTTCGTTCCTGTTAGTTATGTTTAGTGGGGTCATCAAGGCTTCTTGTTAGTTATGTAAGGGGGGGGGGGAGTTTGTATCGGGTTTAAGATTTTATTAAAATTTCCATGCTCTAGCCTGTACCTATTTACATAATTTTTTTTTCTAAAAATCTTGATTTAGTTAGATAATTGTTTTTTTTATTTTTATTTTCCGGGTTTGAATTTTGATTCAGTTTGACTTGAATTGGAATTTTCAGGTTCTTGTCGAGTTGCATTACAAGTACTAGTTTTCAATTCTGGTCAGTCCCCATTCAGTGGATGGGGACGGAAATTATTTTGTCTTTCTTGAACAGATTTTTATTTCCTAATTTTTTTATTTTACTTTTTTTTTGGGGGGGGGGGGATTGGATTGAGTTTCAGGTAATTCGGATCGGGTTTGAGATAGACTTCTATTGGAATTTCCATGATCTGGTCAATACATATCGACATAAATTGTTCCTTTTTTTTCTAAAATCTTGATTTGATTAATTTTTTTTTTTTTTTTTTGGGGGGGGGGGATTGAATCTGGTTTCAGATTGACTTCAAATGGAATTTTCAGGTTCTTGTTGAGTTGCATTTCAAGTATATTATTTTGTCGCAGATAAATTGGGTTACAATTGGATTTTTTTTTTTTTTTTTTTTTTTTTTTTGGGGGGGGGTAGTGTTTGAACTGGGTTTAGGATAGATTTCAATTGAAATTCTTGTCGGTGTATGTGGACAGAATTTATTTGGTCTTTCTTGAACAGACTTGTGTTTCCATTGTTTTTTCCTTTTCGGGTTTGGATTAGGTTTCATGTTAATTTTCAGACTCTTGTCAATGTGTATCGGCAGAAATAATTTTCTCTTTTTCGGATTAGGTTAAGGTTCGATGGAAATTTTTTTCAGGTTTCAATCAGGTTCCATTCAAATGGAATTTTCAAGTTCTGTTCAGGTTGCGCTTTAATGGAAAATATTTTGTCCTGTATAGATACTGGGCTCCGGTTATATGGAATTTCCTTTTTCAGGTTCAGATTAGGTTTAAGATAGACTAATTGGAATTTCCAGATTTCTGATCATGCATATCTATGGAAATTAAGTTTTCTTTCCCAAATCGTGATATGGTCGGATAATTTTTTTTTTGGGGGGAGGGGGGGGGGGGTTGAATCTGGTTTCGGTTTGACTTCAAATGTAATTTTCAGGTTCTTGTTCAGTCGCATTTCAATATATTTTATTTTGCAGCAGATAGATTGAGTTACTCTTAGAGGGATTTTTTTCTTTCTGGTTTTGGATTGTATAGGATAGATTTCAATAGGAAATTTTCGATTCTGGTCAGTGTATGTCAATGGAAATTATTTTGTCTTTCTTGGACAAATTTATCTTTCCATTAAATTTTTGTTGGTTTAGAATGGGTTTCAGGATAACTTGTAGGTTCTTGTTGGCACACTTGTATAAAACCAAAAACTTTCTGCAAATTAATTTAATGTTGGGTGTAATTCGCATTTTCTGCGCAATTCATGGTCATCATTCGTGTTTTTTATGCGATTTATGAATGTAATTTGCATTTTTGAGCAATTTATGGACATAATTCGCAATTTTTATGCGATTAATGAATGTAATTTACATTTTACATGATTTATGGACGTAATTTGCTATTTTTATGCAATTCATAGACATAATTTGCGTTTTTTCAGCTTTCTGTTGATGAAATTTGTGTTTTTTTAATCGATTTATTGACGTTATTTATGTTTTTATAGGATTTATGAATGTAATTTGCTTTTTTTACCAATTCTTGGACGTAATTTGCATTTTTGTAATTTATGAACGTTATTAGTGTTTTTTTGCATGATTCATGGAAGTGATTTGCATTTTTTGAGTGATTTATGAATGTAATTTACGTTTTTATGCGTTTCATGGACGTAATTTGTGTTTTTTGAGCAATTCATGAATGTAATTTGCGTTTTTTATGCAATTCATGAATGCAAAACACTATTTGCTATTTTTATGCGATTTATAGACGTAATTTGCGTTTCAGCTTTCTGCTGCCAAAATTAGTGTTTTTTGAGCGATTTATGAACATAATTTCCGTTTTACTACACATTTCATAGACATTATTTGTGTTTCTCATACAATTTCTGAACGTAATTCTCACTTTTTAAAACAATTCATGGACGTAATTCACGTTTTGACGATTTGTGGACCCAATTCGCGTTTTCTATGCGATTCATGGACATAATTCACGATTTTTATGCGATTAATGAATGTAATTTACATTTTACATGATTCATGGATGTAATTTGCTATATTTATGCAATTCGTAGACATAATTTGCATTTTTTGAGCTTTCTGTCAACGAAATTTGTGTTTTTGATCGATTTATTGATGTTATTTGTGTTTTTATAGGATTTATGAATGTAATTCGCTTTTTTTACCAATTGTTGGACTTAATTCGCATTTTTTGTAATTTATGAATGTTATTAGTATTTTTTTGCATGATTCATGGAAGTGATTTGCATTTTATGAGTGATTTATGAACGTAATTTGCGTTTCAGCTTTCTGCTGCCAAAATTCGTGTTTTTTGAGCGATTTATGAACATAATTCCCGATTTAGTACACGATTCATAGACATAATTTGTGTTTTTCATACAATTTCTGAACGTAATTCTCACTTTTTTAAACAATTCATGGACGTAATTCCCGTTTTGAGCAATTTGTGGACCCAATTTACGTTTTTTATGCAATTCGCCTTTTTTGAGCGATTCATGGACATAATTCGAGATTTTTATGCGATTAACGAATGTAATTTACATTTTACATGATTTATGGACGTAATTTGCTATACTTATGCGATTCATAGACCTAATTTGCATCTTTTGAGCTTTCTATTTGTGTTTTTTTGATCGATTTATTGACATTATTTGTGTTTTTATAGGATTTATGAATGTAATTCGCTTTTTTTTACCAATTCTGGGACGTAATTTGCATTTTTTGCAATTTATGAACATTATTCGTGTTTTTTTTCACAATTCATGGAAGTGATTCGCATTTTTTGAGTGATTTATGAACGTAATTCACATTTTTATGCAATTCATGGATGTAATTTGCATTTTTTGGGCGATTCATGAACGTAATTCACATTTTTTATGCAATTCGGTATTTTTATGCGTTTTATAGAGGTAATTTCCGTTTCAGATTTCTGCTGCCAAAATTCGTGTTTTTTGAGCAATTTATGAACATAATTCATGTTTTACTACACGATTCATAGACGTAATTTGCGTTTTTTATACAATTTATGAATATAATGCTTGCTTTTTTACATGATTCATGGACGTAATTCACATTTTAAACAATTTGTGGACGTAATTCCCATTTTTTATGCAATAAGCTTTTTTTTTTAGCGATTCATGGATGTAGTTCACATTTTTTATGCGATTCATGCATTTAATTCACATTTTTTATGCAATTCATGCATTTAATTCACATTTTTTATGCGATTCATGCATGGAATTTGTATTTTTTATGCGATTCATGGATTTAATTAATGTTTTTATTGTGGTCTTTGGACGAAATTCACGTTTTTCACGTGGTATTTTGTCGAAATGTTGGGTTTTTTTACATGATTCTTTGTTGAGATACTTTTTTTTTACGCAATTTGTCGAAATAAATAAATAAAAATTGTTTCTTCATAAAATTTTCTGCACATGGCGTGCGTCTATATTATACAACTATGCTTGTCAGATTTTTTTTTTTTTTTTTTCAGATTGAATTAAGGTTTGCTAACCCATAGACTAATTGGAATTTCCAGATTTCTGACCAAGCGTATCTATCGAAATTAAGTTTTCTTTCCCAAATCGAGATATGGTTGGATTTTTTTTTTTTTTTTTTTTTTGGGGGGGGGGGGTTGAATCTGGTTTCGGTTTGATTTCAAATGTAATTTTCAGGTTCTTGTTCAGTTGCATTTCAATGTATTTTATTTTGCAGCAGATAGATTGAGTTACTCTTGGAGGGATTTTTTTCTCTCTGGTTTTGGAGTGTATAGGATAGATTTCAATAGGAATTTTTCGATTCTGCACTCTAAAAAAAAAAATGTGTAAATTTACACACAAAAATGTGTAAATCGATGATACAAAAACGACATGTCTATGTGTGTAAATTTGTGTGTAAATTGCGCCAAATGTGTAAATTTCAGAATACACATTTTAATGTGTAATTTGATGATAAGTCCAAATGTGTAAAAGTTATCTGATAACTCTTGAAATACACACTTTAATGTGTGAATTGCACTGAAATACACATATTTCTGAGCACTATTTTTACACATACATATGTGTAATACTCTTTTTTTACATATATTTTTGTGCAATAGGAAAATACCTACAATGTTGTGTAATATGCAAAATACACATGTTTTTGTGTTATGTACAGAATGCACAGATTTTTGTGTAATATTCTGTTTTTACACATATGTCTATGTAACATGGAAAATGCATTTTTGTGTAATATTTAAAATACATAGGTTTTTGTGTACAAAGATTTACCTTATTCTTTGATGTGTAAACTGCGAAAAAGTTTTTAAATTAGCAAAACAAAATTACATGAAGAACAAATTCATATGCTTGACTTGTTTCTAAGTACGCGATCGTAATTATGTAAATACGTAATAACTATAGTTGTCATTCAATCCGTCCGTCTGTCTATCTGTCCGTTCGCATATAACAACGCAAAAACTACTTAATCCGAATTGTTTGAAATTTAAAATACATAACTCTTGCATAATTTTATCAAGTCATTTCAATTTTTATGAAAATGAGATGCATAATTCAATTATAGAGACAGTCAAAAGCGTTCCCTTGCATAACGGCCCATGTATAAAAATAGTTTCAAGTGCCTTTTAATAATGTTACACGTTTTCGAACATAATAAAATTGACTTGCATCTATGAAGTATATACTACAATATAAATTCTGTATAATCTGTAGTACAGAGAATAGTTTTTATTAATTTACAGGGCCATACTAAAATATTACATTACATTATGGTAAAGAAGGAAACATTGTTTGGGACGCGTTTTAATTTTATAAAAATTTATCTGAAAAAAAGTTATAATTGCTTCAGTGTCTGTAATTGGATTTGGTGTAAACATTTGAATTTTTCGGACTAGGTTAAAAAAACTATTTCTTCTGACATCAAATGACATTTTTTTTAGAGTTTTTATTTATTTTTCTTGTAGTTTTTGAATGCAATACGCTTACAAAAAGTCTTCAATTTAAAAATCACAAACGAAAAACCATGAATTGAAATCTATGAAAAACTGTCTTTTGTCATCGGTATAAAATGAAATAAGAAATGTATAGCATGTAAAATAATAAAAACTCGAAGTTTTATAGCAAAATATATTATAAACACGCTGAAATAGATAGTATTTAAACCGAATAATTATTTTAAATGCTATATAATGTTAAAACTGCAAATATTTACTCTTATGTTACAATATGTGATTTTAAACATGAAGAAATGATTTAAAACACAAAAATAATAAATTATTTTTTCCAAATTTGTAATAAGCAGAAAATAACACACTTCTCATCCATATTATAATTTTCAAGTGTTAAATTGTAAAATAAATGAACTTACCTTTGAAAAAAAATCTGTTCTGGGCTATCAAAATTCAAAATTCATTTTAGCAATAATGATCTAAAACTGCTCATGTGATCAAACTCAGTATCGTCGTATGTTGAGAATTTTAAGAACATATGTGGCAAAAATGCTATGATGGATGATAGCAGTAATAAATAAGACCCCCGATTAAGGGTGTATTTCAATACAAATTGCCTTTTTTCTGATTTATTTTTAAATTCGTTTTTTCTCTCAAGCGCATCAAACTGGCAAATTCTCTTATTTAGAAAGTATATTAGGTCCCGTGCTTTTCATTTTTTTGATAAATGCAGAAAATATTGCAAAAAAATGCTGTTAAAGTCAACGTTTTAAACCGAATTTTCCGAAGCGGGAGATCTGGGAACGAAAAAAAGAGTCATACTGGGGAAATAATAGTTTATAAATCTAATTCTAATGAATTTAACAAAAAATAAAATCACACGACATCTTATAGATCTCTTTAAAAGTCACATCAGCAAGTTTCGTGTTTTTACTTCTAAAAGTGAGTCTGAAATTGTATCAGAAAATTTCGAACTGTTGAAGGTGAAAAAAATGTTTTCGAATGCACCCTTAATGCTCGCTGGTCATTTTGACTTTAGTGTACATCGCAGTTATGTAACACGGAGATACAAAGGTGTAATTCACTTTACATTATGATCTGACTGAAGCAAAATTCAAACTTTAAAAAATTTAGTTATTAAAAAATAATTTTAATCATTCATTGCGAAAATTACATTTTTATTTATAAAATTGTACATTTAAAAATAATAACTCTTGCTATCTATGACTATCATTTTTGAAAACAAAGCTCATTTTTCAGGTCTTATATGAAAGTTTTTGCACAATTTTCCAAGAATCTATGTTGCCAGGGCCAATATCACTCTGATATCGTCATAAAATAATACAAGCGGATTTATAAGAATTTACTATAGTGGCTTTAAATGAAATGTGATAATTTTTTTTCCATATAATTGTCTGTTAGAAATCCATATAACCGTACTTATTTTTACCAGACACAGCTAAAAACAAAGTAGGAATACACAGTTAATAACTTTTTTTTATGTGAATGAAGTATAAAATTGCAGACCATACATAAAATAAAATCACACTTTGGTATATTATCATTAATATTTTATTTACAAGAATGGAGGATAGTTATAAATAACAAAACTTATTTTAACACTCCGCCTACCAGACAGTTCCCCCGTCGGATCGGCCAACAAAAATTAGTTTAAAATTCCGTAAAAATAGGGTGTAAAAAAAATCATGATTTAAAAAGCAATAATAATAAAGATCGAATTTTTGTATTTAAATCATATTTCTTTTTATTTGAATCGGATTTTTTTTTCCAGCATTGAAATATTGAATAGATGTAGGTTTAGCCTAGGTTTCTAAGATTAATAGATTCTAGGTTTCTAAAAAATTAGACTTTTATTTGCTAACATAATCTATGTTTTTGCACTTTAATCAATAAAATTTAATTATTATTTAGTAACTACAAAAATTATAAAAACTGTAAATTAGTAATTTCATTAATTAATATAATACTATAAAGTTATATACATTAATATTTTGCAATAATTATGTAAAACTATATTAAAAAATAATGATTTTACATTTATTAAAATTATCAGTTGCTGCATTTAATTTTAAATTGATTACAATCTTTAATTAGGTATATAATGCATATTGTAATGCTTAAATTAATAAACGATAATTCAGTATTTAATATTTATTCTAAAAAGAAAAAGGACAGAATGCTTGTTCTAAAAAAAAGGCACTATTACATAAGAAAATATATTACTAATGTGCTTAGTAGCAATAAAAATAAGTACATAATTTTTTAGTATGATAAATATAAAAATCATTAATTTTCAATATTTCTATAAATCACGAATTGAAAAATACAATTAAATAACATGTTTTAATAATATCCTGCTTTTTTCCAAGAAATAAAGTTCTATCATTTTTGTTAAGTCTTGGGTGCACATATTTAGAAGTACTGCGGTATGGAGGGATTTATTTCAAAAAAGATCTGGCTATATTTCACTATTTTTTAAAAGGTAGGGTGCATTTTGTTAATTTCAAAAGGGGCAAAGTGTTGCAGCCTTAACAAATAGCCAAAGTGAAACAGTAATCAACAGAATTAATAAAAACAGCAAATAAGTAATTTCAATATGGCATAACCAACATAACTAACAAATATTATTGGTAGCTCATTTTGCATTTGTAGCAACAAAAATTACTGTTAATAGCATAAATAATACCTTACACAATGTATGTGCATACTAATATATATATATATATATATATATATATATATATATATATATATATATATATATATATATATATATAACCGAAATTTAGCATACTTTAAATGCTTATTTCATATAAAAGAATAAACAATTTAATTACTTAAAGGAAATTATGACATCACAAATTATATTAGATTTAGATTTAAATATAATATTTAAATGAAATATCTTTTATGCCTTAACAAAGTTATTGTATTTAATGTTTCACAGGACTCAGAAATTAAGATTAGAAACAATTATTTAAAGCTTTTTTATCAGATTTTGGTGTACTGTATACAGTATTCCAAATTACATTAATTTTAATACACTTTCCAAATTACATTAATCTTAGATTTTAATACGTTTGTGTCATTTAGAACAATTAGATTTAAATCAATTTTGATTTAAATAATTGATTTTTATTTCAAATTGTTGATTAAAATAATGATTTAATCGCTAGCTTAAATCCACTTTTTAAAATAGTTAACACCCTAAGTAAAATCCAAATGAATGCGATAAAATTTAGAAATTGGTTTGTAAACTTGTTTTATTAGATCTAAATTCGTAAAAATCTCGAAACATTTAAAAAATATATCGAATAAAAGCTAATGAATTTTAACTGTGGTTGTATGCATTGTTGTAATTTTTGTGCACTGTTTATCTTTTATTTCTTTTTTCGTGGGTTAATCATATATTTTCTGATACTGTGTATCGTATAGATATTTTGAAATTCCTTTCATTAAAATCATTCACAAAATAAAATAATAAAAGCTTCTAGAATTAAAAAAAAAATAAATAGACAATATAATTATGACATTTCAGTCTCATTCCTTCAAACATATGGATTATTCATAGATTTTTATTTATTTCAACAAAATCATTGTAATTTAAAGAAAAGCAAACAGAAAAAATATTTTTCATACCTATTTTCCATCGACATATTTCTTCATTTTTTGATGGTAATCCATAGAATCATTTGTAGAAAACAAATAGTCCAATATTAATTACAAAAGCAGTGGCATGAATCTATTTTACACATACCAACAGCATTTGTAAACTTTCTTGGACGTATTTTGTATGAAACACAGAATTTTGCGATACTCTTGTAATATTTTTTGCTTAAATTTTTAAACTTAGACGGACTATACGTACATAAACGGCTATTTTTACAAACAAAATGTTCTCGTTCTCTGTGTATTCCAAAGATCAACAAATAAACTTTACTGTGTTTAATTAAAAAATCGTCTGCGAGTTTTCCCTATTGCACATGGCATATGCGCATGCAAAAATTATAAAGCAAAAAATGCTTACATTACTAAACTTTCAAGTTTATCACCTGTTCGTTCAAAACAGCAGGCTTAATATTTTTTTTTTCCTTTTTGAAACCACAGAAGTATAAGTGTCGCAGAAGTGTGTTTTGTTAACGACAGCTGATCGTTGACAAAAAATCACCGTAAAAGATAAACTGACATATATACCTGAACCTGAAACATTTTTACACTCTTCTATTTTTGCAAGAAAAAAATACTAGATTCGTGAAAATTTTCGAATTCTTGTTTTTAATGGATTTTACACATTTTATAAGGTTAAAAATGTTTTTATAAAATGTTTGTTTGTATGTCTGTGACTCTGTCTGTCTCTATGTGATATAAATTTTGTTGGCACTCTATCTCAAGAACTAATACATGGAATACGTTTTCATTTTATTTGAACCTTATACATACACATGCATATATATATATTTGTGTGTTAGAAATGTGATTCTATATGTCAATAATTAATTTATAACAAGCTGGAAATTGCATTTTAAACGTAGCAAATGAGATGCGTTCGTGCTATGACAAAGTTCTAAAAATATTCAGATTTTGCTGTAATGGATACAGTATTTCGGATACAGTATAGTGGCCGAAATCTTCGGTGTGTACCTCTAAATACTATCTGCTTTCTGTCAGCGGTGTAGTCGTAAAAAAAGCAAAGGGTATATGCATAAAACAGAGGGTATACCCTAGAGTGTATACACTGTAGCTCTTTTGAGAAACAGAGGGTATACCGAGTTCCTTAAAAAAATCCAAAGGGTATACGGCGTGTACCCGCGTATACCCTCCACTACATCCCTGCTTTGTATTATACAGGAAGTAACTTATAATAAACCTCAACAACGTACATAAAATGTGAAATAGTTTAATCGTATTATAACGCGCCCCGAACGGTATCTCCCCTATAATATTATGTAATGGAATACTTGTGTGTGGCCCTGGAAATTAATAATGAATATTCTTTGCACCACCGATTGTGCAGAACGTATATTTTATCATACACTTCTTAGATACATATAGATTGTATTATATTCGAAAGCGTGTAGCATCATTAACAAATTGGAAATTGCGCGTCAAACGTGGCAAATGAGCTGCGTTCGTACTACAATTAATTTTATAAATATTCTGAGCTTAATACATTAACTGTTAAATTCTTATGCTAAAATGCATGAATATAAAATTTGATACGATTATATATCTCCAATTCAGTAACACGAAAATAATAGGACCTCTTCTTAAATAGGACGCAATCAAGATCGCAAACCTAGAATCATTACTTATCATGGGATACCGTGAAAATGCGTAACTGATTCGAAAACCACTGCTATTTTCATTTTTACTCTGTAACTTTTACAGATTCTTTTGTGTTACCCTGTATATGATTTACAGCATTTATATACACAAAGTAATATGCAAAAATATGGTTACACTTAAAAACTAATATCAAAACTAAAAGTGCACTTCTAGCAAAAATCTGTAACGTAGAGTAGTAGTTCTGGTGCAGTATAGTATCCGAAATCTTTTGTGAGTGCTTGTAAATACTGTTAGCGCTTTCTATTATTAAAGAAGTAACTTGCAATAAAACTGAGCAACGTATATCAACTTAATTATATACGAACTAATTTAACATGATTGAAATACGCAGAAAACAATGTTTTCCCATATATCATTATGTGACGGAATTCTTTTGTGTAGCTCTGTAAATGAATAATAAACGTTTTTTCACCATATATTGCACCGAATGTATATTTTAATACGCTTCGGTAAATGTATATAATTTTTTTCCTGTTTGGAATACTGTAACACCATTAAAATGAACTTGAAACATTTTTTTCTCATTGACGGTAATGTAACGTAATACTTTTGATTATCCCTGCAATCAAACTATACATCCGATTTTCATAAAATTTGAAAAACTCGACAAAATTATGGAACAATTTTATATTTTAAATTTCAAACGATTCGGTTGGATAGTTTTTGCTCTATTATATGCGGACAGACGGACAGACAGACGAATGAATGGACTGAACAACGACAATCGGTCTTATATACATACATAATTACGAACGGACCTAATTTTGTATCATTTTGTATGTATTAAACACTTAAATTTTTTTTATCGTTTTCGTTTTCGGCCGAAAATAGGATGAGTACCAAAATTCGGTTTCAGTTTCTGTTTTGATCTTAAAAATCGTTGATTCAGTTGATCCTTAATTATGATTAACACTTTCATTCGTGTAAATGCAAGTACTTTTCTACATTTACACATCTGTATGAGTTAATCAAGCGATAACAAATTGCACATTTGATTTCACATGCTAGGTACACATAAAAAAAGGTAATTTTTTGTTCAAAATGTGTAAATTTTATGACAAGTATGCATTTGTAAAAAATTACTCACTTATGTGTGTACTTATAATTAAGTTTAAATTAGACTAACACATAAATAAGTGTAAATCCAAGCATTTCTAGACATTTACACACTTGTTTGAGTTTTTCAACTGATAAAAAATTACACACTTACTTTCACATCCTAAATACACATATAAACAGGTAAATTTCAGAAAAATATGTGTAAATTTTACGACAGGTGTGTAATTTTAGAAATTTACACATATATTCGGGTAAAATTAGCTAATTTACACATTTATTTTTTAGAGTGTGGTCAATGTATGTCAATGGAAATTATTTTGTCTATCTTGGACAAATTTATCTTTCCATTAAATTTTTGTTGGTTTAGAATGGGTTTCAGGATAACTTGTAGGTTCTTGTTGGCAGACTTGTATAAAACCAAAAACTTTCCGCAAATTAATTTAATGTTGGGTGTAATTCGCATTTTTTACGCAATTCATGGTCATCATTAGTGTTTTTTATGCGATTTATGAATGTAATTTACATTTTACATGATTTATGGACGTAATTTGCTATTTTTATGCAATTCATAGACATAATTTATGTTTTTTCAGCTTTCTGTCGACGAAATTTGTGTTTTTTGATCAATTTATTGACGTTATTTGTGTTTTTATAGGATTTATGAATGTAATTCGCTTTTTTCACACAACTCTTGGACGTAACACTTTTACACAACTTTTTGCAATTTATGAATGTTATTCGTGTTTTTTTGCACGATGCATGGAAGTGATTCACATTTTTTGAGTGATTTATGAACATAATTCACATTTTTATGCAATTCATGGGTGTAATTTGCATTTTTTGAGCGATTCATGGATGTAATTCGCGTTTTTTATGCAAATCATGAATGCAAAATGCTATTCCCTATTTTTATGCGATTTATAGACGTGATTTGCATTTTAGCTTTCTGCTGCTAAAATTCGTATTTTTTGAGCGATTTATGAACATAATTCCCATTTTACTACACAAATAATAGACGTAATTTGCATTTTTCATACAATTTATGAACATAATTCTCACTTTTTTAGACAATTCATGGATGTAAATCACGTTTTGTGGATATAATTCACATTTTTTATGCAATTCGCTTTTTTTGAGCAATTCATGGACATAATTCGCGATTTTTATGCGATTAATGAATGTAATTTACATTTTACATGATTTATGGATGTAATTTGCTATATTTATGAGATTCGCAGACATAATTAGCATTTTTTGAGCTTTCTGTCGACGAAATTTGCGTTTTTTGATCGATTTATTGACGTTATTTGTGTTTTTATAGGATTTATGAATGTAGTTCACTTTTTTTACCAATTGTTGGACCTAATTTGCATTTTATGTAATTTATGAATGTTATTAGTATTTTTTTGCACGATTCATGGAATGATTTGCTTTTTTTGAGTGATTTATGAACGTAATTTGCGTTTGCTTTCTGCTGCTAAAATTCGTGTTTTTTGAGCGATTTATGAACATAATGCCCGTTTTACTACACGATTCATAGACATAATTTGTGTTTTTCATACAATTTCTGAACGTAATTCTCACTTTTTTAAACAATTCATGGACGTAATTCACGTTTTGAGCGATTTGTGGACCCAATTCATGTTTTTATGCAATTCGCTTTTTTTTTTGAGCGATTCATGGACATATTTCATGATTTTTATGCGATTAATGAATGTAATTTACAATTTACATGATTTATGGACATAATTTGCTATACTTATGCGATTCATAGACATAATTTGCATCTTTTGAGCTTTCTATCGACGAAATTTGCGTTTTTTGATCGATTTATTGACGTTATTTGTGTTTTTATAGGATTTATGAATGTAATTTGCTTTTTTTTACCAATTCTTGGACGTAATTCGCATTTTTTGCAATTTATGAACGTTCTTAGTGTTTTTTTGCACGATTCATGGAAGTGATTAGAATTTTTGAGCGATTTATGAATGTAATTCACGTTTTTATGCGTTTCATGGACGTAATTTGTGTTTTTTGAGCGATTCATGAATGCAAAACACTCTTCGCTATTTTTATGCGATTTATAGACGTAATTTGGGTTTCAGCTTCCCATTTTACTACACAATTCATAGGCATAATTTGTGTTTTTCATACAATTTCTGAACGTAATTCTCAGTTTTTTAAACAATTCATGGACGTAATTCACGTTTTGAGCGATTTGTGGACCCAATTCGCGTTTTTTATGAGATTCATGGACATAATTTGCGATTTTTATGCGATTAATGAATGTAATTTACATTTTACATGATTTATGGGTGTAATTTGCTATATTTATGCGATTTGTAGACATAATTTTCATTTAAGCTTTCTCACGACGAAATTTGCGTTTTTTGATCGATTTATTGACGTTATTTGTGTTTTTATAGGATTTATGAATGTAATTCGCTTTTTTTACCAATTGCTGGACCTAATTCGCATTTTTTGTAATTTATGAATGTTATTAGTATTTTTTTGCACGATTCATGGAAGTGAGTTGCATTTTTTGAGTGATTTATGAACGTAATTTGCGTTTCAGCTTTCTGCTGCCAAAATTTGTGTTTTTTGAGCGATTTATGAACATAATTCCCGTTTTACTACACGATTCATAGACATAATTTGTGTTTTTCATACAATTTCTGAACGTAATTCTCACTTTTTTAAACAATTCATGGACGTAATTCCCGTTTTGAGCGATTTGTGAACACAATTCATGTTTTTTATGCAATTCGCTTTTTTTGAGCGATTCATAGACATAATTTGCAATTTTTATGCGATTAATGAATGTAATTTACATTTTACATGATTTATGGATTTAATTTGCTATACTTATGCGATTCATAGACATAATTTGCATCTTTTGAGCTTTCTATCGACAAAATTTGTGTTTTTTGATCAATTTATTGACGTTATTTGTGTTTTTATAGGATTTATGAATGTAATTCGCTTTTTTTTTACCAATTCTTGGACATAATTCGCATTTTTTGCAATTTCTGAACGTTATTCGTGTTTTTTTGCACACTTCATGGAAGTGATTCGCATTTTTTGAGTGATTTATGAATGTAATTCACGTTTTTATGCAATTCATGGATGTAATTTGCATTTTTTATGCAATTCATGAATGCAAGTCGCTATTTTTATGCGTTTTATAGAGGTAATTTCCGTTTCAGATTTCTGCCACCAAAATTCGTGTTTTTTGAGCGATTTATGAACATAATTCATGTTTTACTACACGATTCATAGATGTAATTTGCATTTTTCATACAATTTATGAATATAATTCTCGCTTTTTTTACATGATTCATGGACGTAATTCACATTTTAAGCAATTTGCGGACATAATTCCCATTTTTTATGCAATTTGCTTTCTTTTTTTAGCGATTCATGGAATTTGTATTTTTTATGCAATTCATGGATTGAATTAACGTTTTTTTTTTTTTTTTTTTTTTTTTTTTTTTGCGGTCTTTGGACGAAATTCATGTTTTTCGTGTGGTATTTTCTCGAAATGTTGGGGTTTTTTACATGATTCTTTGTTGAGATACACTTTTTTTTTAATGCAATTCTTTGTTGAAATAAATAAATAAAAATTGTTTCTTCATAAAATTTTCTGCACATGGTGTGCGTCTATATTATACAACTATGCTTGTCAGTGTGTATTGTCAGATTTTTTTTTTTTTTTCAGATTAAATTAAGGTTTGATAGAATATTTCTTAGGGTTTGGATGAGGTTCAACTCAAATAGAATTTAAACAATTACATTTTAGAAATGACAAAACTAAAAAATGTAATTATTTATCGCCCATTATTAGCTGTTAGTATTTTAAAATATTTATTTGTTTGTGTGTTAGTAACTTTACATTATTTGAATTAAAAATTTTTAATTTCTTGTATTAAATTTAATCTTAAATATGTTTTCTTCTTAGGTATGTTATGCAATTTATTTAAATAATGGATTCAAAGTTATTTGAGGATTTTGTGTTCATTAGTAGAAACAAGGCCTTTTTTTTTTTAATAAAAAAAGCGTTAATTATCAAACATTTTTGTAAAAGAATGTTAGAAAGAAATACTTCAATTTCGAGACAATGAATATGAAATTAAAACATCTATAGAAAAAAAGGGGGGTAAATTTATATTTTATGAAACTCATTATTAAAGCATAGAAGATAGAAGTATAAGTTATTTCTTTTTAAACCAATGTTATCATTAATATTTGGTTAAGAATTATTTGCTTACCCAACTTTTAGTGCTTGTAAATTCTAACATTATAAAAATATATTAAGATTTTCCATTTTAGATGTCCAATTTATAAATGCAGTTTATTAATAACGCTATGTTCTAAGCTGTAAAGCTAATGCTTTTATATTTTGATTATTGATTTCTATAACGTAATATTAACTATTACAATACTTTTGTATTTGGTTTGTGATCTGAGAAAAAATTTTTCACGCTTGGATTTAAATCATCAGACTCTTAGGAAGAAAAAAAGAAAAAAAAATTCTATTTTGAACAGCATCTAATGCAGACTACAATGATGCGCTGTAGTACCTCCGTGGCAACTGCTAAATAACATTTTAAAATATAAACATGGAATTTCGAAATTATTAATGAAATAATAGGATGCATGAAACATGTTAAAGCTACAGTCACTAATGGATAATGAGAGCTGGGTGCATGTCAAATTACTGGATGCAGCAAACTTATGCAATGGTCTCTAAAACACATGAAATTTCACAAAGCCGCAGTCAATAACAAATGTATGAGCACTATGCCCATATGAAAACAAACAACAAAAATTAACAGATGCAGCAAACTATGCGGTAACATGCAGATTCCCAATATCTGGAAGAAATGAGTGATACCTGAACTAAAAAAATCCAGTGACAATATTGTGAAACAAATACATTAAAACAATAACGTTTATATTAGAAAAAAAGGGCCTAAAACTCTCACTCGCTAAAATAAAACTCGTTAAAGCAGTCCAACTACTGCATGTATAGCACTTAGAGCACATGAAAACAAAACAAAAACAAAACACTCAGGCAGCAGCAAAATTGCTGTGCAACAATCTGTAAAATACACAAAATTAATTAAAAATGCAATCACTAATGCATGTTGTACAAGCACTGTGTGTACATGAAGAAAAAAAACAATGAGTGCAACTAATTTGTTTTTAAATCTCTGAAATCTTTATAGCCACAGTCACTAATGCATGTAAGAACAAATTAACTTCATTACTTTCTTTTGAATTATCAAAATACTGCTGTAATTTGTTGATAAATACTAGTTTGTTCACAATTTCCAATAATAAGTGCACTTACTTATTTTAAAAATTGTTTAAAACCTGGATTTACTGGCCATTAAGCTAAGCTAAAAAGGCACAGTTTTAAAATGAAAATTAATAGCGACAAAAATGCATAAGAAAAAGTAATAAATGCATTTTGAATAACATATTCAAGCAATTTTAATCTAAAAATTAACATCCTGGGTTATTAATCACAGAAATTAATAAATGAAATAAAAAAGCACAATTTTTACAACACTTTAAAACTTAGTATTGTAAATTAATTCATATAATTATTGTTAATTAATTCATATAATAAGGACATCTATAAACTTAAAAACAATCTATTTTGAGAATTTTAGAATTCACAAGCACTTGGTTAAACTGTTGGTCAATTATAAATATTGTTTGTTTACCAAAATTTAGCAATAGTTTACACATTCTGTGATAGTTTATGTTGGTTTGAAATCAAATCAACATGCTAACTAATGTATACATCACTTATACTTTTTAAATAATACTTTAATAATGAGTGCCAAAAAATATTTATTTACCTTTCTTTTTCATTATAGATGGTTTAGCTTCACATTCGTCTCCTGAAATTGAATATTTCATGCCAACATACAGCACGAATCAATTTGTTTTGATTCGTGTACTTGGATTCACCATATTATTTTATTTAAAAAAGGGGGCCTTTCAGTTTCTCCAAATAACACAATACCTATATTACCATAATAACCATTATTTCTCAAATTACACAACATACATGCTAAAAACAACAAGTGCCAAGTACAAAGCTTACCGCCAGCGAATTCGATTACGATTCAAAACAAAACTATCTAAACGGCGTATGAATACATGGAATTCTAAAGCAAATTTATTAAAAATAATTTTTGTTTGTAAACTTTAAAAGAAAATCATAAGTGAAAAGTATATTGAATATGTATAATTAAAAAATATTTTCCTATTTTAAAAAAGGATTCAAAATATTTTTTCCACAAAATGCAAAAATATCCAATGTAAGAAACGTAATATTTTCTTCTTACGAAAAATAAAGGCAAAATAAATAGAAATTTGATTTAGTATATATTTATTGAATGTTTTAAAGCGCATGATAAGATGTTTTTGTAGTTTCAAAAACATTTATTGCTTCGATGCGGGTGTTTTAACTGTGACCATTACTACATTTGCCTATTTGCAGTGTCTCCGTCTGCTAACCCATAGAATAACATGTAATCCGCGAGCTAATATAGTCCAATTTTCCAAGATCAATATATAACAAACAAGAGTTTTCCTAGAAACAAGGCAAGTCTTATTCCCTCTATCTTAAAGAGATTCATATTATATATAAGTTTTAATAAAATCTCCCAGCCCGTTTTCTAGATCTCATTATCAGGAACAAACACCATCGTTTTCAGTTTAAAAATAGTTATCGAGATCTAAAAATATACGGCACGTAGAAATGTAAAAATTATAGGATAGGATTAGACTGGGAATATAAGACTATATTAAAAAAATTGGACCATTCTGACCAATATTTGCTGAGTTATTAGAAGGCGGCTTTTCCGATTTCCTTTGAAGTTGAGTTAGCTGTATATATGAAGTTCCGCATCTACCCTTATGACGATGGTAGGTTTTGACGATGGTAGGTTTAAAGCTGCGTCACTTGAAGGCTGCCGCCTTCTATGATACGTTGCTGAGGTGTAATAAGAATTACTATTCCTGTATATTTACAGAATTTCAACCAATATACTGTATCCGAAGTACTATTTACTATAAAAGCAAGATCTGAATATTTTTAAAACTTCGTTATCGTACGAACGCACCTCATTTGCTACGTTCACGTGCAATTTCCAACTTGTTCTTTTTATGTCTGCGTAAGTCGCATCTTCTTCCTCAGAATCCACATTATCCTCTTGTATACAAAATTCGGCCTTTTTGAAGCAATTGTTAATTGTTTTTTCTTCAATTACCCCCATTGATCCCGTTCTTATATGTATAACTATTCAATTAACACTGTTTTGAGAAGGATGTTGAAAGGTGTGTGAAAGGAGGGGGTTGATGAATTTGTTGGACTTAAGGAACAAGAAAATTCAAGCAGAGGAGTAATATAAAAAAACTCAGCACTGAACGATAAATTAGGAATAAGAGATGGAAATTTGATTTCATGTGATTTGGAAGTATTTTTTTACAACTGAATAAAGAACATTTTATGAAAATATTCGTTATATGGAGATAGATATTTCGCTATATAGAGACTGTTTTTAATGTAATCATGGGAAAAGGGGAACATTCCTACTAAAAAATCGTTATATAGAGAAATTCGATGTATGGAGTTTCGTTATAGAGAGACTTGACTGTATTTATAAAGAAATTGCCTTAAATTCTAGTAAGTAAAATTTAAGTATTAAATTTGTTTATTTAGTTTTCAGTGAAATCAAAATAATTTATCACTACTGAAATTACACTTTTAGTATTGGTCACTTGGGTGGCCCATTACTGGCAAATCACGAAATAAGCAATCCAGTAATGGACCACCCCTCCTAAAATCTTAAAAATAAATAAAATTTTGTAAATGGCCATTGGTATATTAAATTCAATGTTTTATATTGCTAACCAAACAAAAACATTCAATTTTTACGGAAAAATAAAAAAGATATAAAACTAAGTAAGTAAAGTCTGCTCTTAGCATGTTCATTAAGATTTTCAGTGAAAAACAGGAAAACTGTGAAACTTTATTTTCTGCTTCCTAACTGTTTTGACGAAAAGTGTAAAAAATTAATCCAGCTTATAAAGCATGCAAGGTAGAGTTCAGAAAAAAATAATAAAAGTTTAACTATTATTTATTATTTTTTTATAAACCAAAAAGTGCGAGGTGGCCCATTACTGGAAGGTGGCCCATTACTGGCACATCTACCCTAGTATGACAATAATATGTGCAAAGCAAAAATTAAAGTGCCATTTATTGGCAAGAGTTATTGCTAACAGTCCAGTGTGGACTGAAATCCATGATGAAAGATGGCAATGAAAGTGAGGCTTGTATGGTGTGTGGTCGCCTCTAGTATGGTGTGTGGTCGTCTCTAGTATGGTGTGTGGTCACCTCTGACAGATGGAAAGCATGCACAACAAGTACGCATGCTGTTAATAAGAGAGTTAAGGATTGCTTGTGGAAAACTCTCCCACTCTTCCACCAGAGCAGTTTTTAATTTCAGAATGGTTCTGGGTGGGGGGTTGGTGTTTCGCAATAGCTCTTCCAAGAGCATCCGAAGCATGTTCAATGGGGTTATGGTCAGGAGATTTCGCTGGACAATCCAATCGATGAATATACTCGCTTTCCAGATACTCCTCAACGGACGTCTACTGCAACACAACTGTCGAGGGACCTTGCTGCTGCCACAGGAACATTAGTTTCAAGGAAGACTGTTGCCAGAAGGCTCGGTGAAAGAGGGTTGTATGCCAGGAAGCCTGCCATTCGCATTCCACTCACTCCCTTCTACAAAACAGAGCGTGCACAATGATGCAGACAGCACCAACACTGGCACAGCTCCAAGGGACTAATGTTCTGTTCACAGATGAGTCCAGATTCAGTCTTCAACCTGATTCTCGGCGAATATTCATATGGAGGAAACCTGGGACCCGATACCATCCTAGTAACATCATGGAAAAGGACTATTATGCTGGTGGAGGACTGATAGTTTGGGCAGGGATCATGCAAGATACCCGCATAAATCATGAATTTCAGTCCACATTGGACTGTTGGCAATAACTCTTGCCAATGAATGGCACTTTAATTTTTGCTTTGCCCATATATTATCATACTATAAGTTACATCCATACCAATTTTCATTTACTTTTATCCAGTATTTCTCGAGATATTTGTGAAAATGCCTTTCATCTCTTAATTTTGTCCACCAGTGTATTTAATAACAGGAAATGTTCAAAAGGGCGCCAAGAAAATCGCTAAAGGGCGCCATGGCGCCCGCGGGCGCCGCGTCGGACAGCCCTGCTGATTTCTAATCAGAAATTAATCGCAATTAATTTGTCTATTTAGCATTGCCCTTGATAACAAGCTAAATACCACATTTCCAATATTATTCTAATTTTTGCCAACTCCAATATTTGACATAGTTTGTTATTAACAAGTTATTCGATATTTTCATGTTGATTTGTAGTATTATCTAATGGTTCTATATATATATATATATATATATATATATATTAATGTTAGCCAGTGAGGCATCATTTAGGGGTTGTCGGGATAGGGCATCTATCTATATCTGAATCTTTTATTTATCATCCTTTGCTTCTTTAATTTCTTACTACTAGCTGATTGTTTTCATTTTTTTTTTTTTTTTTTTTTTTTTTACGAAATTTTTTATAATTACTATGAATGAAATATAGTTATAAAAACATTTATACCAAAATATGTATGCCGAAATGATTGTCAAAAATTTATATATTTATCATGCACAAAAAAAACAACAACTTTGTCCCACCTCCACCCCCAAGGAAAATCAGAAATGACTCTGCTGATAAGGACAGAACAAACCAGGAACTTAAAGGGTTTTTTTTTTTTTCGTTCAAAGAGAAACAAGAAAGAAAAATTATGCTTCAAGAAATGATTATAAGACCTTTTCTAACACATTCAAATTACTGTTCAAATCGTCTCAGTTTAATAAGGTGAGAGATAATGTCTAAGGGACTGTCCATGAATGATGTCACACGTTTTTTCAATGTTTTTGACCCCCCCTCTCCTCCCCTTTGTCACAAATTGTCCAACTTCACCTTACCCCCTCCTCCCCTTTGTCACAAATTGTCCCACTTGACCTTACCCCCTCCCCCTTTTTTGTCACATTTCACGCTTTATTATATAAACATATACAGTAGAACCCCGCTAATTCGGACCCCGTTAATCCGGATCTCCGCATAATCCGGATCAGTTTGGTCAGTTTCTTTTTACAAAGTTTGGTCAGTCGATCGGCAAAATTACGATTACATTAATTCATTTAATTTTCGTATTCTGAATTAAAAATTCGTTTCTGAAGTATTTTCGGAAGAATACCTTAATCTTTAATCCTAACTCTTTGATGTTACTTATCAAAGAAAAACCATGCATCACTTAAGGTTTGCTAGCAGGTTGATGAGAGTACTCTCGGAAAGTCGTGGAGGAATTTATGGTCTAAAAATTGTGATTTCTTGAATAACAAGCAAGCTTGAAACAGAAGGAAAAATAGGCGAGGGTGAAAGGGAAATTACACCTGAAATTTTTGTAAGCTTCTAAAAAAAACTGGTGGTTTTGAGATGTTGATATCACCGACATTAGCAACTGAATGAAGCAAAAAATAATGAAGTTTACGCATTAGCCATGATGAAGTAATAAATCATTTATAACAATTAATGGTTTATTTTGATCATCAGGTGGAGACTACACCCGCCTGACACCGACTGACCGTGCGGCCCGCAAAAGTTATACAAAACTAGCACAGCAGAAGATTTTATAATTACAAAATAGACATTTTTACTTCCTGTAAATATTCAGTATGTTTAATATAAAAGTGATTTTCTGTAAGTATGTCTTATTTCTTTTTTTTTTCTCATTCTCCGGATAATCCGGATTTTCAGTAATCTGGATTGGATCTGGTCCCAATTAATCCGAATTATCGGGGTTTTACTGTACTAGCGGTTCAGATACAAAGAGTTACGCTATAGAGCATATTTCAAACATTATTTTTAAACTTTAAGTATTTGTTTTAATGACATTTCTGAGAATAACAATAAAAATAATTCATGTATTCACTTATTTTGTATGAAATAATGTTAAGATTTGCAACAAAAAACATAAATAATATAGAATTGTAATGAAATATTAATATGAAAGAGCAATTGAAAACAGTAATATTTTGGAATTTGAAATAGAATTTAAAATATTGAGCTTTTTAGGTGCGTTCGTAATTATGTAAATACGTAGCACCTATTGTTGTCGCTCAGTCCGTCCGTCTGTCCGTCTGTCTGTCCGTCCGCATATAACAACGCAAAAACTGTCCAACCGAATCGTTTGAAATTTAAAATATATAATTATTACATAATTTTGTCAAATCATTTCAAATTTTATGAAAATCGGATGGATAGATCAGTTACAGGGACAATCAAAAGTATTCCGTTACATTACGATCAATGGGAAAAAATGTTTCAAATGCATTTTATTAGTGTTACACTCATTTGAACATAATATAATTGACATGAATCTATGATGTATGTACTAAAATCTACATTCTGTACAATCTGGGATGCAGAGAATATTTATTATTAAATTACAGGGCCACACAAATGTATTCCACTAAATAATGTTATACGGGGAAACATTGTTTGGGGCGTGTTTTAATTATATTAAACTACTTCACATTTTATGAATAAGATATACGTTAATGAAGTATAATAAAAATTACTCCCTGCATATTTACAGGAACACAAAGATTTCGACCTCTATACTGTATCCAAAGTACGCTCTACTATATCAGCAAGATCTGAATATTTTAAAACTTATAGTACGAACGCACCTCATTTGCTACGCTTCACGTGCAATTTCCAACTTGTTAATCTTAACGTAACTTTATGAACACAAAATACTTTAATTTAAAAATAACTTCAAATTTTAGTCTGCTGATTTTAAATGCTTTTATTTTAACCAAAATGTGTGACCGCCAGATTTTTTCTTACACCCTCCCATTTCTTGTCACAAACTGTCACAATTTCATGAACCCCCCCCTCCCCCCTGTCCGTGGGTGACATCATTTGTCGACGGCCCCTAAAGTAAACAATTTGAAAAACGCACAACACATTCGAAAATTCAATTTCATATCAATTACCACAAACAGTCGGTAAAAATATCCCAATTATTTTGTGCAGAACTGTATATGTTCTATAGACTTTTATATGCAATAAAACTTCCTTAAAGCGATCGTACTCCGTTTCAATAAAAATTGGTCGCTCCGAGAGGTGTTCTTTTACTGGATATTATGTTTAAATCTAGAATATAATTGTAAAAAAAAAAAAAAAAAAAAACAATTACTGTTATTAAAAAAAATTTTCAGATTAGAAAAAACGAGGTGGAACCCGTCGAATTTCGACGAAAGAATATGTTTCAGAAGGAATTGTTTCATTCATTTATAATAAATCTTCAAAATTAGTTACATTAAAAAAATGCATCTTATATTGGTCAATCTAACTTTCAAACAAATATTATTTTAAGCTAAAATTAACAAAATACTATTTCTATAAAACTCAGTCGTCCAAATTATTAAAATTAAACTTTATACTGCACAGGTAATCAATAAATTATAATAAAGATAAGCTATTATGATGAAGTTATCAATTGAGGCTCTTATGTTTGATATAAATGCGAATGAAAAAAAAAAGATATGAATTCTAAATTGACATGATAACAAACCATATATATGACACAGCATACGCATTTTACTTTCTATTTATTTATTTTTTCTTTCAATTTGTATTTGTATTTATTTATTTGTATTTATTTGCTTTGAGGTAGGCGCTACAGCTATTCGCCGGCATAACCTCCAATGATCACAAGAAACCATACATAACACTTTATTACAGAATATCCAGTACATATATCATCACAGGGACAGCACAGACACCATGCCGCTAGCTGGACTCGAACCAGGGACCAGCGGTGTGGGAGCAGCCTCCGCTACCATCCACGCCACTGGGTCGGCTTCTTTCAACTTTCGGAGAAAATGGAGTGATACTGTTGCCACTGTTACAAAATTGGTACTAAAAACTATCAAAAAATTAATATCTCAAAAATAAATTCAGATACAGCTTTGAAACAAATTGCATTAAAAAGTATATTTTTTCTCTATACGACAGTGTAAAAATTTAAAATGCGTCATGTTTAGAAGTATTACATTTGCAGTAGCCAAAATTGCAAAACCGAAATTGCATGGAAAAGTGTTGCCATTCGCAAAATGACGTATGCGTTACGCACAGATACGTTTGGCCTTTATAATATAGATATAGAAATTTAAGTATCAAAACAAAAGTTAATTACATAGGTTAATTACTGCAGAGTTAAAAAAAAAACTACAGAGTTATATATATATTTAAATCTTTTAAAAGTCGATCAAATAAGCATATTTTGAGAATTTGTGGTGTCTCAATTGGGGGTTGACGAGCATAGCTCGTAGGGGGCATAGCCTCCGAGTTGTTAAAAAAAAGTGAAGCATGTATGGCACATTTTGTTATAAAAGATTCGGCATAAATATAACTCTTTGCTAAAATTTTCCTTAAAATTCTCTATACTTGAAGAGTCAGTTAAAATTCCTTAAAAAATTATTTGACTTCATAGTTTTATTCCTTGTTTTAAATAAAAATATATGCGTACAATAAAAATTTAATATTTTTCAAAAAGAATAAGTACCCCGAAGGTTGGTACATACCTTAAAAAATTACATTTCATTTATTAAGAAATAAAATCTCTTAATTTCTTTAATTGAATCTAAACTTGGTTAAAAAAAAAAAAAAAAAAAAACTTATTTTGTACCTCAAACAAGAAATAAAGTTTCGCTGAGTCATTATCCAGGAAAACTTTTAACAGTAGTTTACCATTTTTCAAAAATTTCTTTGGTCCCCGGAGACAAATATCCATAAATATTTCTGACAGTTTTCATAAAACAAGAAATAACAAGCAATGGAGTGCCGAAAAACAATTTTTAAGTTCTTTAGTCTAGATTAATTATTTTATTTACTTTCCACCTTTGCTTCTTCATTCTTTGAAATTTGATAAAATGGATGATATGAAGTTTTTTAATCTGCTATTTTAAAGAAAGTATTACATTTACATGGTTTTATAAGCATATTAAAAAATATTGTAAATTTTCAGCAGTTTTTTTTTTTTTTTTTTTTTTTTTTTTTTTTTTTAACAGAAATACGCAATCCTTTGCTCTTATGTAACAAAATCTTTAAATTCTAACAGAGTTTTTTAAAACATAAACAAAAAGCTTAAATTATCTTACAGCTTTAAAATAATCTTCAGTAAAGCAAATTTATTTATTAATAATTTAATTTAAGGAGTGTGCCTATCCCAAATGCCCATTTTTGCGAAAAAATTCATTTATTTTAATATTTTTATTTTATATTAAAGTCGAAACATTTAGGATTTCAAAAATGACTTACTTTTGGTCCGGTGATAATTAGAAGCAAAATTATAGCGCGAAATAAAAACTTTTTTTATACATAAGTTTTTGTGCTACAATAAAATCTTATTTTGCGTTTTAGCCTGATTCCTTAAAAAGTTTTTATGATATTTAAATAAAAGTTGATCACAAGGTTCTGCTAATCTCTTGATATGTTATGAAACAAAAAACAGATTTCAAGTATATATATATATTACAAATTTAAATTTTTTTTTCGCCAAAACTAACCTTTATACTATCTTAATTTTCTTATAATAATATTCCGTACTTACTTCAAATTATTAAATTAAAATCTTATTTCTAGATCTAATCTGTTAATCTGTGTGCAGACGATATAAATTCTTAATTTGCCTTAAAAAACATTATTCCAGTATGCGTAAATTTAAAAAGATGGCTCTAAATTAAAAATATTCTTAATTAAAACTTTATTTCTTAATATTCCAAATAAAACTGATTTCTTCTATGTTTTTATCAACCCTTTAAGAAATTCTTATTAAATTTATTCCAAAACCATACCTTTCAAAAAATATCATTATTTTATTTTATCTATTTATTTATTTTTCCGCCGTCAACGATAATGTGCATATTAATAAATTCATTTCTTTTCTTTTTCTCTTAAAATTAATCATGTATAAAAATCGTCTGCCTAAGATATTTAAAATTCGGAGTCAATTATAAATTGGTTAAATAATATTTTTTTTAAAATAAATTTATCGTCTGTTTAAAATAGCCTCGTAACTGGACAAGAATTCTGTTTACATAAAAGAATGATGGTTTGAGGTTACCGAATGTTCCAGAACTTTCTTTTCAGTTTAAAAGGGGGAAGTCTCGAGATGAAAGGAAGATTCTGAAGATTTCTTGGGTTGCTTCTTCGATGAGGACAGCTCGCTGAAATAATGATGGAATTTTTGCAACAAGGAGCTTTTCCTTCCTCATTATCACGAATTTAATAAATGAATTTACAGCAGCCCATGACTAATTATTGGATCTTCTACATTTATTTATTATTTTTGTTTTTTCCCTCGCTTGCCATGACTGCGTGTTTCTGTTTAACCAGTGGAAATAGTTCGAGTTCTCCTGAAATCGTCACAACTAATCGAAAAGTCGCACAGGATAGGTAATGCCTGTGCTAGTGCCTGTTTCGGATTTTGAAATGAATCTACTGAAGAAGTAAAATGCTATGTAAATGAATCTAATGAATCTACTGAAACGAAGTGATGACAAAAAGATGAATCGCCGAAAATTTTTCCCGCCATGATTGAAAGTGTTATTAAGCAAGAATTGCCATTACCTTTTGATTCCTCGAGTGAATGTAACAGAGGAGATTTTAATGTTAAACAGCTTTCTGTCCGAGTGGTTTGAAAGATTTCTTCTAAATATCTCGTGAATTCCTGAGGCCTGATATTCCACCTTTTTGCTGTTTATGTGTAACTGATGACTCAAGATAATCATGGTCATAATGACAAATTTTTGAAAATTAATAACTTCAAAGTGGTGAGTATGCGAAAGGTATTTGATGAGGAATTTAATAAAGAATGGATTTTATTGAAGATTTTTCGGGAACTGTAAGTTTATTTTATTAAATGTTTTGATTATTATTTCTATTCTATTTATGATTGATGGAAAGTATTTATTATTTATTTATTTATTTATTTATTATTTTATTGATGAGAGTAATTTGAAGTTAATTTATTAAATTACTAATTTATTTATTATTCTATTATTTATTGTATGTTATGGATCTGATATAGTAATTTTGAAAAAATATGTAATTGATAGAAATTATTAACTTTGAAATTTATTGCGAATGATTTTACGATCGGGATTTAATAAAGAAAATAGAAGTGCTTCATTTATTCTAATGAGTAAGAATCAAAAAATTATGGAAGATCCTAAGTTCGTACCGTTTGACCCGAGTTCTGGAATGAACATTTTGTCGTGGTTAACTTATTTTGATACAACATGTGAAAAGGAAAAGAAAAATCTAGAATGGAAATTTAATTCTATTGCGCAATATCTGAAAGGGGAAGCGCAAAAAATTTATATCAATGACTGTTTAAATTGTACGGATTATGAACAAATTAAGAAAATTTTGATAGAAAGATTCATTCAATTAGACATCCCGAGTTTTTCTGATTTTTCAAACCTGAAATTAGATAATTTAGACAATTTAGAAACTTATTTTCGTAAGAAAGTGGAAATTGGTAGGAAATTACATCTTAGTGAAAATATACTATTACAAGGTTTAACTGATGGTTTAAAACCAGAATTCAAAAACAGTATTATTATAAATCCTCCTAGTAGTACCACAGAATGGTACCGGGTTGTCAAACAATTCGTGGAAGTTTCCACCCCACTAGTTTCAAACCAAGTAATAAATCAACCATCAGCTAGACAAAATTTTCAACCTTTTCAACCAACTAGGCCCTGGATTCAGCCAGTTAGGCCCAATAATACACCTAGGAATTGGATTCCCCAAAGGCAATCTCAGTTTCAAAGACCTAGAGTTTGTCAAAATAATTATATTCAAAATCCATACCCTTCAAGACCTTGTAGGATATGCACAAATAGGGGTGTCAGTAATGCTTTTCATTGGGAAAGAGAATGTATTTTTAGGAGTGAGTTGCACTCCTCTGATACTCTTCCAAGTAGCTCACAAAATAATTCTCATAATATTTGACTATTATTTGTGTATGGATATACAAATAATTATAATTTACCATGTGTTGTAGATACTGGCTCAACTATTGCAATATTGCCACTTAAATTTGTTAAAAAACTTAATGCTAAAATTGAGACTATACCCTCAGTTACCATTGGTCAGGCAAAAGGATTCTTACATATAAATAAAAAATGTAGTGTTCTTCTAAAAGTGGGTAAAATTAAAAAATATGTTAACTTTTTAGTATGCAATACAAATTTGGATTACGCTATTTTGGGTTTAAAAGAATGTTCTAAATTTAAATTAACCATAGATTGTAAAAATTGTATTGTAAGGCAGGGAAGGAAAATTATAACTAACAGTATATCCATACATAATGAGAGATCCCTTCATTTCAATACAGTAAATATGGACCAAGTACAACAAAACAGGGATCAATCTAATGAATTTGTAACCTCTGAATATAAAAAAGATATGAAATTAAATACTGGTAATACTGTAGCAATAGATAATTATGATAATGAAACACTGAATGTAAATAATCATGATATAGAGTTACAATCTACTTGTGGAAATATTATGAAAAATGAAGACTGTGTTGAATATGATCACGCAATTAATGTGCATCCTGATTATAGAGGTTCCATGACTCTTCAAAATTTTCGCGATAATTCGGATTCAGATTTAACTGGGGAAATAAATTTAATTCAAGATGTAAATTTAAGGGAATTAGTTCATATTTATAGTGATATTTTTGCAAAGCATAAATATGATGTGGGTAGGATTAATATTGAACCACAACGCGTTATACTAAACTCAGACCTACCTATATCTTTGAGGCCCTACCGAACATCTCCTCTAGAAGAAATAGAAATAAAAAACCAAATTCAATCATTGTTAGCAGCCGGACTGATAAAGGAAAGTAATAGCCCCTATTCTGCCCCTGTTACACTAGTTATGAAAAGAGAGGAAGGTAAAAAAACGCGATTATGTATAGACTATAGAAAATTAAACGCAATAATTAAAAATGATGCAGAACCCTTGCCCCGTATCGATGGAATTTTAGATAAATTGAGTAGTGCTCAGTATTTTTCAACTTTGGATTTAGCCTCTGGCTACTGGCACATACCAATACATCCATCCGATACAGAAAAATTAGCATTTGCAACCAATTTTGGACTTTTTGAGTGGCTCGTGCTCCCTTTTGGCATAAAAACGGGCCCTCCCATATTCAACAGAACCATTCGAAGAATCCTTAATAAATATAAAATCGACTTTGCGTGCCACTATTTTGATGATATTATAATTTTCTCTTCCTCTTTAGAAGAACATTTAAACCATTTAGCTCAAATTTTTAACATTTGCAAACAAGAAAACATTAAACTTAAACTTTCTAAATGTAAATTAGGCCACAATAAAATCGATTTCTTAGGTTATGAAATTACTAATGGAACAATAACACCAGCAAATGCCAATATTGAAACCATCAAAAATTTAAAACCTCCTTCCAATGTGAAAGAGTTACAACGATTTCTAGGTTCCATTAATGTTTACCATAAATTCATAAATAAATATGCTGAAATTAGGTATCCTCTAAATCGATTACTTAAAAAAGACACAATATGGGAATGGAACTCAGAGTGCCAGGAGTCTTTTGAAAAATTAAAAAATTCTTTAATTGCTAAACCCATCCTCAAAATTTATGATCCTAAATTACCTTTACATATGTTTGTAGATGCCTCTCAGATAGCAGTAGGTGCCGTTCTAAAACAACCTGATAAAGATAATTTCTTACATCCTATTGCTTATCATTCTAGAATTTTGAAGAGTTATGAGCAAAATTATTTCATAACTGAATTAGAATGTTTAGCTATTATAGATACTCTTGACAAATTCTATCATTACTTTCATGGTGTCAAATTTACAATTCATACGGACCACGCATCTCTAGTATGGTTAAAGAGTGTTAAAAACTTAAGAGGTAGGCTTTTTAGATGGTCACTCAAACTTAGTATGTTTGATTATGAGATAAAATATGAAAAGGGTTCAACAAATGTCGAAGCAGACATGTTGTCACGAAATCCTGTTTGTCATTTTAATCAACATATTAGTTTATTGCTAGATAGGAAAGAAATTATAGAGATGCAAGACAAAGACAATGTTTGTGACAAAAAATATAAAAAAGAGAATGGAATCATTATAGTTCAGAAAAAGGGATTCAAAAAAATTGTGGTACCAATGTCATTAAGAAGAAAATTACTCCATATTGCTCATGATAATTTTGGACATTTAGGGATTCAAAAAATGCTTAATTTAATATCTCCCAACTATTATTGGCCTAATATGACAATAGACATTACAGAATTTGTTAAACATTGCGACACCTGTCAGAAAAATAAAAAACCAAAACAGAAAAGATTCGGCTTATTACAAGCTATGCCAGCAACAGATCAACCTTTTGAATGTCTTTCTATTGATACTGTTGGTGGATTTAACTATTACAACTCAACAAAAAAATTCTTACACATAATAATAGATCATGCAACTAGGTTTGTTTGGGCTTTTCCCTCCAAAAATGTTACCACTGAAACATACACTAACTGTTTAAAACAAATTTTCAATATCAAAGCACCTCAAAAAATACTTAGTGACAGGCATAAATCTTTCAGATCTCCAAGGTTTAAGAAATTCCTTAGAAATCATCATGTTCAACAGCGTTTTACATCTGCACATCATCCTCAGACCAATGGAAAAGTAGAGCGAGTTAATCAGACTATAGTTACCAGGCTTAAATGTAAAGTTAATTCCACTTCTTCTAAAATACCTTGGACTAGATTATTAAACCAAGTCATCGAAGAATACAACAATACGCCCCATTCTATCACCAAATTTCCACCTGCCTATTTATTTTATGGTCAATTGCCTTATGAATCTCCTTTAAAACAAAACTATTACCCATCAGTAGACAAAGCCCTCAAAATTGCGAAAGCGCGAACTCATGAATTTCACCTTAAAAGTAAAAGACTCTATGATCGAAATTTTGTTGAATGCCCATTAAAAATACAAGACTCTGTAATTTATGAAGAATTTAAATACCCTAACACTCGAAAATTAGAACCTACTTTCTCTGGACCATATAAAATTATAAATAAACTTTCTGATGTAACTTATGAAATAGATAAATTTAATTATGAGACAGGACAGAATTCCGTTATTGTGCATGTTTCTAAATTAAGACCCTATTTTTCACCCGAAGATTTTAAACTGTTTCATGAGCAATCCAAAAAACAAGCAAAACCTCAGATACAATCACTAGATCAAACTAAAGTCAAGACAATAGATTAAATTTACCATAAACAACCATAAAAAAACCATAATTTTCAACATCAGCGGGTATGTTCTTGGAGCGCTACAAGAATATTACTTGTTTTTGGGAGTTTTTGGGATTAAATTGGGCTCCTTATGCAGGCATAAGGTGAACACTTTGATTGTAAAAGCTTTCAAATTGATGTTGATAAATTAATTTTAAGGGTGTTTAAGTCTAACTATATTTACTCATTTATTTGACATTAGTATTACTCTATTTATTCAGCAGATATTATATGATAATAGTTATAAAATCTAATGATTCTACTCAAACCTATAACATAATATGTGATTTTCAGTGATTGTGAAAACTACAGATTAAAAGTTTTTCAAAAAAGCACACTTTTTTTTATTTCCATTTCTCAATTAAGAATGACACCTTTTATTCCTATTGTATTTTATTATTAAAGTTTATAAACCATGTGTGGATAAAACATTATTCTACATTTGGCATTGAAAACTTATAACCAAATTTGACAATTTTGTAAAAGAGTATCAGAGAGGAATTATTGTAAGGAAATACTGGTTGAGAGTCCATTTTCTAAGTAGTTAGATTTAATTTTATTTGGATTTTGGAATTATTATGATTTTTTTTATTTATACTTTCGGCTAGCAAAAAATACTTTCTTATGCTATTAGAAGATAAGAAAATTATTTAGTTGCTATGTAATTATTTTTATCCTCAACCAATATTTTCCCTATCAATAATAAACAAATAGTGATATTTTCTTTTGATTATACTCTTGTTTTACTATTATTATTATTATTATGATTTCTATGATGAAGTTTAGTATTAATTATACTCTTATTGAAAAATATTAGGATATGGAGTCTTATTATACTATTACTTATTATTGTTGACATTGTTATTATTTAAATTTTTCTATATTATTTATTATTGATATTGAGAGTGATGCTATTTATTATTGAAAAATTGATATATTATTGAAAGATGTTGGATCCAACATAACATAAAAAACAAAGCTTAAACTAGATTTGGAGATATTTAATTAAAGAGACTGTATTCACTGGACATTGAAAAAGACTCTTTTATATATTCTTGAAAGACTTTTTTCATTTAAAGGACTTATTTAAAATAAACTATGCATTAAGTCATTGTAGTTATTTAAACTTCCATGAGAACGAGCTTTTATTGTTTTTATTATATTTTTATCTCTTGCTTATTAATATTCATAACTTATTTACTGTTATTATATGTATTATCTCCTATGCACTTACAAATGGTAAGTGATGTTGTAACATTATTGTATTTCTTTCAGGGAAATGCTCCTACCTAAATTTAATTCAGAATTATTTTCTCTTAACTATTTTATTTTAATCGCTAATATTTTTTATATTGCGTTAATTTTCTTTTCTTCCATCTCTTGGCTTCCTGAGTTTGACAGTTTTATTCCAAAATTTAACTTTTCTAAATTATTATATTTCTGTTGTCTGAACTTGTAGTTTTATTTAACTATCAATTTCATACAAAGTCTTGGGGAGGGGGGATAATATTACAAATTTAAATTTTTTTTTCGCCAAAACTAACCTTTATACTATCTTAATTTTCTTATAATAATATTCCGTACTTACTTCAAATTATTAAATTAAAATCTTATTTCTAGATCTAATCTGTTAATCTGTGTGCAGACGATATAAATTCTTAATTTGCCTTAAAAAACATTATTCCAGTATGCGTAAATTTAAAAAGATGGCTCTAAATTAAAAATATTCTTAATTAAAACTTTATTTCTTAATATTCCAAATAAAACTGATTTCTTCTATGTTTTTATCAACCCTTTAAGAAATTCTTATTAAATTTATTCCAAAACCATACCTTTCAAAAAATATCATTATTTTATTTTATCTATTTATTTATTTTTCCGCCGTCAACGATAATGTGCATATTAATAAATTCATTTCTTTTCTTTTTCTCTTAAAATTAATCATGTATAAAAATCGTCTGCCTAAGATATTTAAAATTCGGAGTCAATTATAAATTGGTTAAATAATATTTTTTTTTAAAATAAATTTATCGTCTGTTTAAAATAGCCTCGTAACTGGACAAGAATTCTGTTTACATAAAAGAATGATGGTTTGAGGTTACCGAATGTTCCAGAACTTTCTTTTCAGTTTAAAAGGGGGAAGTCTCGAGATGAAAGGAAGATTCTGAAGATTTCTTGGGTTGCTTCTTCGATGAGGACAGCTCGCTGAAATAATGATGGAATTTTTGCAACAAGGAGCTTTTCCTTCCTCATTATCACGAATTTAATAAATGAATTTACAGCAGCCCATGACTAATTATTGGATCTTCTACATTTATTTATTATTTTTGTTTTTTCCCTCGCTTGCCATGACTGCGTGTTTCTGTTTAACCAGTGGAAATAGTTCGAGTTCTCCTGAAATCGTCACATATATATATGTATAAAGACTTAAGAGCCGTTTTTATTAAAATACGCATTTTTATTTTTATTTGTTTTATTTTATTTTATTTTATTTTTGTTTTTATTTATTTTATTTTTTTTGAGGGGGAGGGTATGTTTTGTGTGCAAAGTTTGGTATATATGAGTAAAATTAAGAGGTACTGCAAATATTTTGCTTCATAACACAGGTGAGTAGTTTGTTAATACATTGCTGAAAAAAAATTAAATATGTTGGGTAGATTTTGTTATAGAAGATTTGGTATAAACAGGGCCGTTCCGACCCAGTGTGCAAAGTGTGCGGCACACACAGGCGCCGAAGCAGTAAAGGCGCCAAAACATTTCAGTTGAGAATCAAATATTTAAAAAAAATATCCTTAATTTATTCATGCTAAAATGTATTATATTTTCTTGACATCTGAATTATTTTTTGTAGATTTACCTTATACAAATTATTTATAAATATTGATTTCTTTCTTTAAAATTTTATTTTATTCTAATTATGAATCCTCTAATAAATCATTTAGACATGACCTGTCCAACCTTTATAAACAGAGGCGCACCTCATATAGTTATAAATAATAAAAGGCGCCGTAATTCACATAGCTGAAAATATGCAACACTATTATCTCACTGCGGTGGAAAAGCATAATATACAGTTTTATTACCATAGGAGCTAAATTTCGCTTGTTTTATTATAATTATTTATAAGAAACAATTGTCACTTTACTTCAGAATTTATCATAAATAAGAAGAAAATTACTATTCGGAAATACTGGTAAAAGTTAACGTCTTATATGATGCGCGTATATCTCACGCTGATAGCTATAAGTCCCCTATGATTCAGAAACTATTTTAAAATAATTTGCAGCAATAATTTAATTCAGAATACATTTAAAATTAGATTTTTAGAGGGCAATCTATCTTCAACAGTTTTGTAGATGAAGAAGCTACAGAAACCTTAATCACTGAATAACAATTTAATAGCATTAAATACTTAAATAATTAAAACTTATTTAAGGTCATCGATAACTGTTACAAGAAAACTATTTAAATATTTTTTATTTTTAAAAATCTATCCCTTAAAATGGATTTTTAATCTTAAAAATAGCTAGTAAGAGGATACATTCGAAAGGGTGCCAAGAAAACCTTCTAAGGGCGAAATCGTGGCGTCCGCGGGGGACGAAGAATCCTGAATAGAGAAACAATGTAAAACAAGAACTTGGGGGCTATGCACACGGCCGTAGCTAAGGGTGTCTATGGGCGGTTCAGCTTCCCCTAAAATATTTTAAGCCTCCCTGATAAAAAGAGTTCAAAGTCACTAAATTAATTTCCATTCCAAAAATTCAAATGAAATTCTGTTTAAAAACCTAATTTAGTTTTGAGGACCTTTCACAGCTTTTGCAAAAATACTAAATTGTCACTAAAATAAGTGTTTTAACACTTACTCATCCTATTTACACATATGAAGCTAACAAGTTGTTTAAGATTTTCCTCGTTTTACACTCGAATTTTTCATCATTCTATTCTTTTCTTAGCTTAAAATGAAACAATTACAACAGTTTAATGAGAAACATAGTAACTACAGTGTGAACACGTGCTACTTTATCTTTTTGCGGCACGGAGAGAAAGCGAGAAAATATGAGCCCCCCCCCCCCCTTTCCCATTATTCACTTCTAGATACGGCACTGGCTATGCATATATAACGTTATCACTTTAGGGGGAAGGGGGGGGGAATCTGACATATGATATCGGAAGGTATCTCTAGTGAGGGGTGGGGAGTCTTGATATTTTTACAATTTTTGAATGATCCAACCAAAATTTTTCTCTTTCTGTTTCCATTTTTTTTAATCAAAATTTTTTCCTTTTACTTATAATTTGTTTCTTACATCAAAATAGTCCGCAATATATATATTAGTTTGTTAACTATTTTTATGAAAATACTCATTAATGAAAATTAAAATAATTAAATGACTATAAAATTATTTATTTTCAAAATATTGAATATCTCAATGTTTGGTATTCCTATTCTTCTGTCTTGTGTGTATGCATACATATAATCTTCATTTAAGGTTGTTCTCAACTGCTCCGCTCAACAAGCGCAAAACAATTTGACACATTTACAAATTCAATTTTTAACGGAAAGATATAAAATTGGAATGCCTGACTATGCAGGCGATTTCGAACCGAACTTAATTTTCTATTTTATGATATTTAAATTACCTAACCAGTTCTAACCTATTTTGATCACGTGATCACCCGTTTTTCTTCTGCTTTTCGACCGGCTTGTCTGCTTTCGTCGGGAAATGTACTCAAAAACGTCAAATTTGAAGGCTTGTTATCAAAGATCTATTGTGTTTAAAAAAAAAAAAAGAAAATTGAGTGCCATTAGGCAGTTTCTGAATAACAACACCTGCTATTTTCATGCCTTTCCTAACAAAAGTAAATTATTGTAAGTGTCACAAAGTGACCCTTTTTGATTTAAGAACACCCTTAAGGGTGTTTTCAACTGCTCCGCTCAACAAGCGCAAAACGTTTTGACATATTTATAAATTCATTTTTTAACGGAAAGATATAAAATTGGAATGCCTGACTGGAAGCGATTTCGAATCGAACTTATTTTTCCATTTTATGATAATTAACTTACCTGTTTAGTTCTATGTTATTTCGATGAATGGATCACCCGTTTTTCTCCTGCTTTTCGACCGGTTTTACTGCTTTCGTCGGGAAATGTGCTCAAAAGTGTCAACTTTGAAGGCTTGCTCTGAAAAATTTATTGTGTTTAAAAAAAAAAAAAAAAACAGAAAATTGAGTGCAATTAGACAGTTTCTGAATAATAACACCTGCTATTTTCATGCATCTCCAAACAAAAATAAATTAAAGCATGTGTCACAAAGTTGCCCTTTGAGATAGCTTTCATTACAAAAAGTAAAAAGCTACCTATTGCAGCCGTCCGGAGGAAAGCACTTCCGGAAAAGTTTGGTGTATTCTCACCGATCATGACCCCCAGACCCCAAAACCACCCTCCGTTCAAATGTTGACATATATATATATATATATATATATATATATATATATATATATATATATATATATATATAAAACCATATATATATATATAACCATATATATATATATATATATCTGATTTTTGTCATGCGATAACTAACGTATTTATAAACCGATTTGAATGAAACTTGGTATGTACATAGTACATACAAACGTCTCGACCGAGTTCGTTGGCCAGCATCATTCGCCATTTTGTTTTAAAATGGCGGCCATTTTAAATTTAAAAAAAATTAAAATTCAATGCAAAAAAAATTAAAAGTTGAAAAATATTTTTATTTTATGCGTTAGAACTTAAAACAACGATTCCAGAACACTTTTTATTTTGTCTATATCTTAAAAAATGATTGAGTTATAGCACTTTGAATTTTCTTGTGGCTGACTTTTTGAAACGATCTGATTTTTGTCACGTGATAACACGCGTATTTATGAACGGACTTGAATGAAACTTGGTATGTACATAGTACATACAAATGTCTCGAACGAGTTCGTTGGCCAGCATCATTCGCCATTTTGTTTCAAAATGGCGGCCATTTAAAATTTAAAAAAAAATTTAAAATTTAAAATTCAATGCAAAAAAATTAAAAGTTGAAAAATGTTTTTATTTTATGTGTTAGAACTTAAAACAACGATTCCAGAACACTTTTTATTTTGTCTATATCTTAAAAAATGATTGAGTTATAGCACTTTGAATTTTTCTTATGGCTGATATTTTGAAATGATCTGATTTTTGTCACCCGATAACACGCGTATTTATGAATCGATTTGGATGTAACTTGGTGTGTACATAGTATATACTAAGGCCTGAATCGAGTTTGATACTCAGTTCCATCCGCCATCTTATTTTAAAATGGTGTCCATTTAACATTTTTTATAAATTTTAAAATTTGAAATTTATAAATTTTAAAATTTAAAATTTATAAATTTTAAAATTTAAATTTAGGTACAAGAAAGTGATAAATTGAAAAAGATTTTTCTTTTATGCATTTGATCTTGATACAAAGATTCCAGAGCATTTTTTGTTTCGTTTGTATCTTAAAAAATGGCTGAGTTATTGCATATATATATTAATCGATTTCAATATGAGTGTGCATGTGCACCTGAATTAAGATTTCGACCAAGCTCATTATCAGGATCTACTAATTTGAGCTTAGTATTTTTGAATAATATAACTTAATTTAAAATAAATAAATAAATATATAAGAATATGAAAGCTACCTCTTCCTCCCGGCACTGCCGGAAGGACTATTTGATTTAAGAACACCCTTAAATGAAAATCATCTAAATCGAAGCTCAAGTTGATTTCCCACTGCATTCAGTAGAGTATACCGGCAGTGCTATTCATGTTCCGGTCTGATTTTTCAAGCTAACCGTCAATCTGTATTTGTTTTCTGACATTTAGATATAAAACTTTTTATTTTGACAATAAAAAAAAAAAATCTTGATAAAATAAATAATGGAAATGCACACAACCCCTCATACATATTTTTTTATTTATGAACGCGAAATGATATTCAAATCACATATTTCTTAATTAGGAAATGATATCTTGAGATAATTTTCATCGAGAGAAAAAATATGTTTGGCGAATTCTTGAAATGACTTCAAAAAAAATTTTAAACAGTAAATGTTAATATTTTCATACCAGATATATTATCAGAACCTGAAAAATACTATGAATGTATCAACAGTTTTTTTGTTTGTTTGTTTGTTTGTTTTTTTACGTTTGAAACTTCAGAGAAATGGAAAACTTGAAAACTGATGCGAATCGCTACCAAATAAAAAGGTTTTTTGAAATAGTAATTAAAAATACCTTTTAAGTCGTTTTTCTTTTTTTCTTTAGTATGATTTATTTATTTGTAATTCTACCGGGATCTCACTATATCCCAATTTGAAAAGGCAGAAAAAATCAAACTTTATGCTTTTGGTCAGTAGGAAGGACTGCTTGGGGAAGCACACAAGCATGATCTCGTTGAGGAATAAAAGATCGCCATTTTGCGATGATCATTAAGGGTTTTTAATTAATATTTCGGGTAATTAACAAAAAAAAAAAAAAAAAAAAAACTTGAGTGTCAGGTGCACGGTACATCTACCATCATCTATCCTTATCCAAATTTTGAGATCTATGTGCGGCAGATTTTCTTAGCCAATACAGGCAAAGTAAAAACAAACATCTTTCTTTTAGATGCAATCTATTGTTATTGCATTAAATTATTTTCTCCGGGAGAATGAAATTTTACCGTAACGCAGGTTTCTGATAGAGAGTGCTTTCATTTAAACAGGTTTTACTGTGTTACGAATTTTATTTACATAGCTGCCATACTTCTTTATTTTTCAAGTAATTTAAGCATTTTGGAAACAGAAATTTATTTATTTAATGAAATAAAGTACGAACTGTGAAGAAACAAGACATATTTTATTAAATAAATTTTCTGGTTCAAAAAAACTCCAAAAGAATGACAACTATACATTTATAAATATTTATAGTTTTTTTTTGTGGGGGGATAAAGTTTTATTTTTACAGGCGATTGGATGGGGGGGGGGTAGGGCTCCAAATGTAGTTCTGCACACAGGCGCCGATTACTGCTGGCACGCCCCTGGGTATAAACACAATTCTTTGCAAAAATTTCCCTTAATATTGAATAAATTTGAAAAGTTAGTTAAAATTCCGTTAAAAATTTATTTGAATTCATAGTTTTATCCCCTGTTTTAACTAAAAATACATGTGTACAATAAAAAATTTATATTTTTGAAAAACAAATGCCTCGAAAGTGGCCACATACCTTAAAAAAATACATTTCATTTACCAAGAAATAAAATCTCTTAATTTCTTTAATTTTATCTGAGCCAGTTAAAAGATTTTTTTTTATACCTCAAACAAAAAATAAAGTTTTGCTGAGTCATTATCGTGGAAAACTTTTAAAAGCAGTTTACCATTTTTCCAAAATTTCTTTGGTCCTCGGAGACAAATATCCATAAATTTTTCTGACAGTTTTCATAAAACAAGAAATAACAAGGAATGAAGTACCGAAAATTTTTTTAAAGTTCTTTAGTCTAGATTTATTATTTTATTTTATTATTTTATTATTTTTTACTTTCCACCTTTGCTTTTTCATTGTTTGAAATTCGATAAAATGGATGATATGAAGTTTTTTTTTATCTGCTAATTTAAAGGAAGTATTACGTTTACAAAGTTTTAAATAGCATATTAAAAATGATCTATGCATTTTCAGATGCGTGTTTTTTTTCTTTCTTTCTTTAACAGAAATATGCAATATTTTGCACTTATGTAACAGAATCTTTAAATTCTAACAGTTTTTTCCAAAATTAACAAAAATCTTGAATTATCAGAAAGCTGTAAAATAATCTTCAATAAAGCAAATTTATTTATTAATAATTTAATTTAAGGCATGTGCATTTTCTTAAATAACCACTCTTGCGAAAAAAATCGTTTTTCTTTTTATTATTTCAAATTAAAGACATTTGATAAAGTTGAAACATTTAGATTGACACATACCTTAAAAAATTACGTTTAATTGATCAAGAAATAAAATCTCTTAATTCCTTTAAAAAATTAGAGCTGGTTATTTTTATTTTTTTTAAACAAAAGAATAAAATTTCGCTGAGTCATTATCCAAAAAAACTTTTAACAGCAGTTTACCATTTTTCAAAAATTTCTTTGGTCCCCGGAGACAAATATCCATAAATTTTTCTGACAGTTTTCATAAAACAAGAAATAACAACCAATGGAGTGCCGGAAAACAATTAATCCTGATTTATTATTTTATTTATTTTCCACCTTTGCTTCTTCACTGTTTGAAATTTGATAAAATAGATGACATGAAGTTTTTTATCTGCTATTTTAAAGAAAATATTACGTTTACATGGTTTTAAAAGACATATTTAAAAATGGTTTATATATTTTCACGTTTTATTTATTTTATATATTTTATATGTTTTTTGTACAGAAATATGCAACATTTTGCACTTATATAATAGAATTTTTAAATTCTAACAGTTATTAGTGAGAAATATGTCAGATTTTGCTCCATTAAAGCTATTTCCTTATTGGTGTACACTATTAAAAATTTCTGTGAAAAGAAAGGGAAAAAATCGAGACTCTATGTTAATTTACACCAGTTCTCGATTAAAAATGCATTCGATTGAGTTTCTCGGTTGTCATTTTACAAACCCTTCCCTTATCTTACATCTAGTTTCTTGTAGGGATTTCCACCTCTTTATTTTAAGATATTTTTATCTTTGTTAAAATTTGTAATTTAAAATACACACTTTTAAAATTCTTTTAAAATTTTATTAAATATGTATATATATGAATAATTTAGAAAGGGGAAAATCATCTCTTTATAATCCAAAAGCCGACCGCACAAAACCCTAAGTCATCGAGTACAAGAAAAAAAACCTTATGGAAGTAGTAATAGAAGAATCTAATGATCCATGTCTGCCGGAAGCGAAGTGGTGCATAAGCTAAAAATGAATATTACTAGTGGTTGACTCGTAGGATTAGCATTGTGTTTTCCTGCACCCAGTTTTCCACGTTTTCACACTTTTGATTGTACTTTTTTGCTAATTTAGATACAGGTTTGTTTTTATTTTATTAGTTCTCCGTGGGGTATTTAATATTCTTGCGTATGAATATAACATTCAAGTTTATAGTTATTTTTTACGAAATATTTAAATTGAGAATTTGTTGAATTCCCTTCATTTTTTGATATACGTGAGAGAAAAAAAAATCATATTAAATGTAAAATCCCATGTATCTAAAAATCCATACACAGTTTTATGAAGTATATTCTAATGAATGAGGGGGGGGGGGAATCGAAGCTAAAATATTCATATTTATAAACGTAATAATGATTTTTAAAAAGATTTTTTTTAATTTAAATTTTAGTAAAATACGCTGTTTAACAATAAAAAAAATATTTAATTTTTAACAATAACTATTGTGCCATCATATCTCTATAATAAAAGCCTAAGTCATATGACTCTCATCAACAGTTCCAGGTTGACCACTTCGCTTTTTATATGTCAAGAAGTTATTTTGGTACTTGGCGCAGGTGATAAATCGCCAAATATTATTCCATCGCCATCATTTCATCTAAATTATAATTGTTCAAGTCATGTGACTGCCATAAACGATTACCTTTTTGCAAGGCGGACCTTTTCAATCAAAATCATTTTTTTTTCGAATGAAACTGCATAAAAAATGTCATTGATTGCAAAGATTTCTTGTACTTTTATGTTAGTCGGCTGAAAATGCCGCCAGTTAGCATTTTTTATTTTTTTATGTTGTAAATCAATAAATAAGACAATACTTTGATGTTTAAATTAGATGTTATGGTTTATGGTAGTATTTTTTCTTTTTCTTTTTCTTTTTCTTTTTCTTTTTTTTCTTTCTTTCTATTTTTTATTTTTTTTTTTTAAGAAGAAAAAGAAGAAAAAGTCATGAATTTTAAAATAAGTTTCAATTTTAAAATAAAGTTGTACATTTTAAATAAAATCAGTGAAAGAATTTTATTTTAAATGATCGTAATGAAATTTGAAAAAATGCAACGGTAACAATGTTTAGCGACTTATCCTCTGCGGTCGTTTAACATAAATATATCGAGTTTTTTATTTCTCTATCACAATCTATCGATTTGGCGAAGGATTGACTAAGTAAATAAAATTATGAATAAAAGAAACTTGATTAAAGGCTTAGCATTAGATAAGGGAGACCAAACTTATCGCTTAGGTTAGCTAATATTACAATATTATTCAAAATTGAAGAGATCGTTTCAGAAGTATTGTGTCCACTGAAAAGCAAAATCTAATCGTCCTCTGCTGCTAATTTCAAAATGATGCCAGCTTTACACACAGCTTTACATTTGTTTTTTATGATATAGAAAGTACAGATTTAAAGGATTTTTTTGTAACAAAAAACATAAATTTTACCTATATTTGCTATAAAATTTAGATTCTTTTTCCTTTCGGAAAAAAGACTTGATGTCCTTTCAATATTAACGGCTCTTATGTATGTGGGAATCTCTTATAAAATCTATGACCAGAGCCTCCAAATATCACAGTCGAACATTTTGTTTAACTGTGGAAAAAAACCCATTATCAGGATTCACGCCATTGCGCCAAATCGTGACAAAATTCTTCATTTGGCGAGTAAACGATCAATCACACTCGCGAAATTGCAAATGCTTATATTTTCTCTGTGTTTGTGCATGTGGTTGTGTATGTCAATACAATCGAAATTCTTATTCGTGATTTTGAATAATTCATGTCACTTTGCATGTTCAACCGGACAATGTCATTTCTCTCTTTGTAGAGATGCTAACTCAATTCTAGTTCAGTTTAGCGACAGAAAAAAAAACACAGAAAGGATTATGCAATAGGTATTTATCTATTCTCAGTTAATCACAATCTACAATCTATGCGTCGGCATCGTCCTGGTGAAAACAGAAACAAAATTGCTTACACAAGTGCCAAATAGAATATAGAATAGAAATTGTTGGAATATGGTGTTGAAATTAGTTATTTATTGTAATATTTAAATAACATGTAAAATATGAAGTTACATGTAAAGGTTGGTGAATTTTTGTATCTGTTAGAGTCGAAATATCATAATAATTTTAAGTGTATATTTTCACGTTGATAAATCAAAGAATTTGAAAGAATTCTGAATTTTTATTTAGAAAACTAAAAGAATGACTGAAACATCTACACATTCAGGTGACATTTAGAATAAACACTGGTGTGCAAAAATTAAGGACGGAGCAGATTAATTAGCATAAAAGTCAAAAAAGGCCACAGAACAAAATGAAAGACCAATCAAGATATAGACCTGAAACAAATGCCAGCAGGATATGCCCATATATGGCATGTGACGTAAAAGGAGGTGTTAAAGGGGAATAAAGTGCAGAGGCGGGGATCGTTCAGAAAATTGACGAAATCTATTGCACTGTGTAAAGGGGTTTCAACGACCTTTTTTGCAACTGTTATGTGATATAGCTAAGAGGAAATCCAGGAAATGTCATCTAAATGAACTTACACGAAGTCGAACCATTGGAAAGTTGGAAGAAGGTCAAAGTGTGACAAGTGGGGCACATATTTCGGTATCGCTCACAGCATCGTTTCACAGGCCTGGAGTGTATTTCTAACTAGAGTATCAACTGTCCGAGCATTCAGAAGTGATCGTCCACGAGCAACAACAGCAGCCGAGGACCGTTATATTGTCCTATAGGCGAAAAGAAATAAGCGACGGACAGTAAAAATTGCAAGGCAGATGGGGGCAGACTCCTAGATATCAGAAATCAAGTTTTACCGTGGTTAGAAGGCTACACAGAGGCAATCTATATGCACGATGACCATAACTGTGTGTAACATTAACGCTTGCAAATCGGAGACGCCGATTTCTGTGGTGCCAGGAACACAAGAAATAGACACAGCAGCAATGGGCTACAGAACGCTTTATGGGATGTGAGCCGATTTAGTATGACAAACTATTCTGGGCTTTTACACATCTGTAGAGAGCAAGGAACATGTAATACCTCCATCAACATCAACGAAAGGGATCGTTTGGGGGGTGTCAGAATTCTTGCTTGGAATGGTATCATGCTAAGCATGATACCATTCGATAGCCGTGATAGCCGTTCGAACTTCCACGTCTTCGAAGGAGTTTCAGTCTCTGGTATCCGCTATTGCGCCGAGATTATCTTGCCTCGCGTGCATTTGTTTAGAAGTATTGTGGGTCCAGACTTCCTCTTCATGGACGCCAATGCTTTCCGTCATCATACAGTGGCTGTCGAAGAGGTCTTGGAGAGGTAATATATTCATCGCATGGATTGACCTACTAGGTCTCTAGGACCGGCGTTACAAGAGGAATGAGACTCGATGCCTCAACAGTTCCTAGAGAACCTCGTAGTCAGCATGGACAGACGTTGTAAATCCTTCATCGCAGTCCGGGATAGCCATATCCCCCTATCTGAGACCAAATTTTTCCTGCCAGGGGCCTGTAAGATGGACGTTTCTGTCTTCTTTGCATTTGTGCTATAAGTGACCTTTTCAATAAAGTGCTTTTGAATCCTTTTGATTCTTTATTTTGATGGTTTTTATCACTTGTCAAATATTTTCACATCTTGAAGATCTTATGGTATGATTTTGGTCAATGTGGAAAACATACATTCGAAAAACTCTCGCGTCCTTAATGTTTGCATACCAGTGTACTTATTTCTAAATGCTTCTGTAGCAGATAGTTGAATTTTTGTTTTCTAAATCATTGCAAAAATTTATTAGAATAAAGTTATAAAAAGGGGGATACATTAAAAAGGTTTAAGATATATTTTTGGCGTTTCAAGCCGAATCTATTTTACTAATGTTTATTTTCATTTGGCTACAATTTTTTACTTCTTAATCACCAAATCGCTAATGTTGTTTAAAATCCGGAGCGAACCCTGCCCATATTATACATTCGTTTACATAAATACATAAATCAGTATGTAACTACATGTATATGTATGTTTAGGCACACGCACATTCAATCACACTTATTTTTGAACTTCTTCATGCATTATCCAGAAACAAATTCATGATATTTCTTTTCCAATTTTAAACACAGAAACTTGTATTTTGAATTTTATCAGATTGATTTTTTTTTCTATTCCCCTGCAAAATTTTAGATTCGCTTTGTACCGATAAAGGAAGTAGAGGTTAGAACTTTTTTCCGTATTCATGATTTTTTTTCTTTCTTTATTTGAGCAAAAATCAATCGTACCTTTAAAATTAATCTGGAAATTTCCCAAGAGATTTTTATTCCGAAACATTCAAAAGAAAGTTCAAACCATAATTTAATAAAAGAGACAAAGAAAGAGGAATAAATTCAAGTAAAAAGTATTTCTGGAAATTTTTCGCTTGCTTCGTTGTGTGTTATATTTTCTTGGTATAGTAAAAAATTAAAATAATTTACAGTCTTTATTTTTCCTCGAAGGTGTGATTTTTAAGGTTAAAATGTATTTCAGAATAGACATAAATGCATCTTAAATCCTGTTTAGTTAAAATAAGTTTATATATTCTTGAAGGGTAGCACATTTCATATTATGATAAAATGCGGTGAAATTAAATGCAGTGTAATATTTCAGCATTTCTACAGGGAATCACAAAAGTATTTATATGGTAATGGTGAAGCCCTCCCCCCCCCCCCACACCATACTTTCGGATGTAGAATTACTGATGATAAATCAGGCCGGTTTGTGCATTATTTAGTACACAACACAATGTAATAAAAACTGTACGATCACGTCCTGATTCATACCCAATAATTCTCCAACTGAAAGTATGTGGAGAGCTCCGCCCTTATCAAATATCCGATGTATGGTACCCCTCAAATCCCATACTTTTAGTTGGAGAATAATTGATGATAAATCAGGTTGTTTCGTACATCATATTGTACACAACACATTGTACTAACAACCATATATCGGATGTGTACCATACCAACCATGTACCATATATCGGATATATGATACGGTCGGAGTATCTCCTTCTCTCATACTTTCAGTTGGAGGGTTATTGGTGATAAATCGACAGCGATCATATCGGTTAGTATATTGCGTTGTGTACTGTGTGTTGTGTGTGTTTCTATTTTTTTTTACTTATTTATATTAAGAAGTAAGTTATTAATCTACAGCTCGTCGACGACCAAGATATCATAATTTCAGAATAGAAAAATTACAGACAGAAAATAGAAAAATTTAATGACAGAAACTTTGTGATTAAATAAAGACAAACAATAACCTTTCAAAATCTGTGGTTGCAAATGACTTTCAGACAAAAAATTAGACACTTAGTTTAAACATTTGATTTCAGAGTTAAGGGGACAATTAAAAAAATTGGTCAAAAATCAATTTAAGTTATTAAATTAAAGCTTGTTTATTTGTAAATATTCTAACTCTGCATTTTTACCCATAAAGCAATTATATAGTGAGTTATTATACATTTTGTTAAATCACCTCACTAGTTGTCCACACAAATTAAACCTTAAAATATTTTTTTTTTATCTCAATGTTCATATATATTTTTTTTCATTTTCATGTTATAAAAATGCTAAGGATTTCTTTGCATTTGAGATAGAGAGAGCATTTAAACTTTTTGTACATATTTTTCATTATATATATGATAAATCTGCGCATGGAATTAGTTTTTAGTTTTAGGTACACTCTTAAAACGAAAGAGTGTATTTGTCTTCTCAGAAAAGAGTAATTTATTGAATCGTGAATGAGTTTTTTTTTAAATGCTTAACTCATCTTGATTTAGAATGCTTATTTAAATAACTCATCTTGATTTAAATTGTTTAGCAACAATTTACTCGAGTTGTTTCAACTCTTTATGAGAAGTTGCATTTCAAAACGTGAGATGAGCGAATTTCGGCTCAACTTGAATTATTTTTTAGCTGTCATTTTAAGAGAGTAGCTTTCATTACAAAAAGTAAAAAGCTACCTATTGCAGTCGTCCCGCGTATATTTACGGAAGTTAGAGCGTCGGAAGACCACCAGACGGACAGAAGGACAGACAAACCGAATGCGTAAGCGCTTTTCAACGTTGTTGGAAAAAACGAATTGAGATGCAGTTTTCAAACAAATCGCAATTAAAAATGCTTTTTTTTTTTCTTTAAACGAATGTTTAAAAAAATTGAAAATGTACGATACTTAGAATGTGTGATGAAGTTTAAATAACTGTAGTAGAGATTATCCGTATTTAACCTATAAAATGATACATGTGCTTTAGTTGCCTTAAGTAAAAATATATTATTATTTTTTTTCTTTTTTTTTTGTGTGTGTGTGTGTGTGTGCTTGTCTGTGGATGAGACAGAGAGAGAGAGACGAGACTTTAATTGTTGCCTAAAAAAATAGCATATGACGTGTTAATAATGTTTAAAAATTAATACTATTGTCATTTTAGATTGTTAGAAGTTTATGTATAAAACTTTTTCATACCTTTTGACGATTATTTAAAACTGTTAGATTGTGCTTCTATTTATCCAGAGAACTGTCACATCACGAATGTTCTATAGTGAGGTATGTATTTACGAATGTATTTTTTTCCTTTTTTTTTTTTTAGAAGGTGGTAAAAATTTTCTTCAGAATGTAAGAACATTTCGATTCTAAAAAAAATTTCCTGCGGTAAATAAAATTCTTGTTTTCGACCTCTTTTTGTTTTTAACTGCTTAACGTCGATCTTTCCTTGGTGCGAGATCGTATGTGATATAATACTGCCAAATACAGTTGTTTATCGTCATCTTTCATATTACATTCATTTCAATGGAAATATAAAACTTTCACTGATATTATTAAAAAAAATTAATTTAAAATACATGATTTATTCATTCGTTCTGAAATATAAAAATTAATAAAATAATAGTAATAATAATAAGAAATAATAATATAAAACAAAATGTTTTATTTCAATACCAAAACACTTTTTCTAAGATATATACGTGAAAAATAAAAGCTGCTATTAGCGGAAAAAAACTATTGCCGAGATTTGTTCCCTGGTAACTTAAAAGTATTAAATGTTATTATGTATTTAATGTAATATTTTAAAATACTAGAATAAGATTTTTTTTATCCAAAGAATTTCCCCAACTTGAGTTATTTCGTTTTAAAATATAATAGAAAATTTTCTCAAGATTTCTAAAATCATTTTTGTTCTAAGTTCTTTATGTAAAATAAAATTCACGTTTGCCATTTTTTTTCTTTTGTGCATGTGTTTAAGTGTTAACACCGATCACAACCGTAAAAGATTAGAGAGACAATAGAAGGGAAGAAAACTACCCTTAAATTCAGGATGCCATTGGGAATGAAACATTCTTTCGCATTCTACAATAAATCAACTTCCACCCTTATCCTAGGGTTGCCTACATCATCTCCAGAGAATTCTAAAAAAAAGCAGCACTTTGTGCGAGATTGATGAATCAAGTTAGAAGGGGAAAAAGTTTACAGTTAATCATTCGTGAAAAGTATAGGCACATACTCTCAGACTGGTTATTAGGGTCTCAAATGTTTTGTGGAAATAAATCTAACAGTATCGTATTTGACCCATTATTTCCTGAAATAGCGTGAGTTTATAAATGCATTTATTTAAAAAGGAGTAAAAGCAGACGACAGAGATTATAGCAAAGAATAGAGCGCAGAAATGAAATTGCATTCTTAAATTTCTTTTATTTATTTATTAGGTACTACTCTATTATCCCGTCGACCAATTTCGCCAAGTTATACAAATCGCCAAACTAATAGCCAAACTATACAAATTGGCATAATTTTTACTTTAAATAAGGAAAAAAACAAATAATTCGTAGAATATTATAAAAATTCAAATACAAAAACGAAATAAAAATCACTTAATGACATTTTAAACACGAGAATCGTATTTAATGTCATTGAATGTGACATTCACGATCATCCATTATTGGCATTTAATCTTATAGTTTGGCGATAATTTTTTGGTCGACGGGATGACCTAGTAATACGATTTATTCGTATCGAGGCTTAAAGATAAAGTGATTTCAAACAATCTCGAATATATATATATATATATATATATATAAAGGATAATAGCAATTCTTGTACATAAAAATACTGTTTGTGAAACTTATAAGGAAGGTTTTCCATATGGTTTATTAGGGACTCAAATGTTCTGTGGAAATAAATCTAACAGTATCGTTTTAGACCCATTATTCCCTGAAATAGCATTAGTTTATAACTATATTTATTGAAAAGGAATGAAAGCAGACGACAGAGATTATAGCGAATAATAGAGCAGTTAAAATTTTCATTCTTAATTTTTTTTTCCCTAACGAGATGTTAATATTTTTCGTTACAGCAGTTGCCAACAATATAAATCAAAATATTTTATTTCAACATCAAAGTATTATTTCTAAGTTATACGTCCGAAAAATAAAATCTGCTATTAGCGGGAAAAAAAAAACTATTGGTGAGATTTACGCGCTGCTAACTTCAAAATATTAAATTTTATTATGTATTTAATATAGTATTTTAAAATACTAGAATAAGATTTTGTTTTATACAAAGAATTTCCCCAACGGGTGTTATTTCATTTTAAAATATAGTAAAAAATTTTCTCAAGATTTCTAAAATCATTTTTTGTTCCTAAAAAAAAGTTCTATACGTGAAATAAAATTCACGTTTACCGTTTTTGTCCTTTTTTTTTTCTTGTCGTTTGTTTTGGTGTTTAATACCGATCACAACCGTAAAAGATTAGAGAGAAAAAAGAAGGGAAGAAAACTACCCTTAAATGCAGGATGCCATTGGGAATGAAACATTCTTTCGCATTCTACAATAAATCAACTTCTACCCTTATCCTAGGGCGGCCTACATCATCTCCAGAGAATTCTCAAAAAAAAAGCAGCACTTTGTGCGAGAGTGATGAATCAAGTTAGCAGGGAAGAAGTTTACAGTTAATCTTTCGTGAAAAGTATAGGCACATACTCTCAGACTGGTTATTAGGGTCTCAAATGTTTTGTGGAAATAAATCTAACAGTATCGCATTTGATCCATTATTTCCTGAAACAGCGTGAGTTTATAAATACATTTATTTAAAAGGAATGAAAGCAGACGGCAGATATTATAGCGAAGAATAGAGCGCAGAAATGAAATTTCATTCTTAAATTTCTTTTATTTATTTATTCGTAACGAGGCTTAAACAAAAAGTGACTTCTAACTATCTCGAATATATATGTATTTAAAGAATAAACGCAATTCTTGTACACACACACACACACACACACACACAAAAAAAAACGGTTTGAGAAACTCACAAGGAAGGTCTCCATACGGGTTATTAGGGTCTCAAATGTTTTGTGGAAATAAATCTAACTGTATCGTTTTTGACCCATTATTTCCTGAAATAGCATAAGTTTATAACTATATTTATTGGAAAGGAATGAAAGCAGACAACAGAGATTATAGCAAAGAGTAGAGCAGCTGAAATTTTCATTCTTAATTTTTTTTCCTAACGAGATATTAAAATTTTTTGTTATAGCAGTTGGCAACAATATAAATCAAAATGTTTTATTTCAACATCAAAATATTATTTCTAAGTTATACGTTCGAAAAATAAAAGCTGCTATTAGCGGAGAAAAAAGCTATTAGCGAGATTAGTGCCCTTCTAAAAGAAAAGTATTAAATTTTATTATGTATTTAATATAATATTTTAAAATACTAGAATAAGATGTTATTTTATCCAAAGAATTTCCCCAACGTGAGTTATTTCATTTTAAAATATAGTAGAAAATTTTCTCAAGATTTCTAAAATAATTTTTGTTCTAAGTTCTTTACGTTAAATAAAATTCCCGTTTGCCATTTTTTTTTTAGTGCGTTTGCTTAGGTGTTCAATACCGATCACAACCGTAAAAGATATTAGAGAGAAAAAGGAAGGCAAGAAAACTACCCTTAAAAGCAAGATGCCGTTGGGAATGAAACATTCTTTCGCATTCTACAATAAATCAAATTCTACCCTAATCCTAGGGCTGCCTACATCATCTCCAGAGAATTCTAAAAAAAGCAGCACTTTGTGCGAGAGTGATGAATCAAGTTAGCAGGGAAAAAGTTTACAGTTAATCATTCGTGAAAAGTGTAGGCACATACTCTCAGACTGGTTATTAGGGTCTCAAATGTTTTGTGGAAATAAATCTAACAGTATCGTATTTGACCCATTATTTCCTGAAATAGCGTGAGTTTATAAATACATTTATTTAAAAGGTATAAAAGTAGATGACAGAGATTACAGCGAAGAATAGGATGCAGGAATGAAATTTCATTCTTAAATTTCTTTTATTTATTTATTCATAACGAGGCTTAAACAAAAAGTGATTTCTAACTATCTCGAATATATATGTATTTAAAGAATAAACGCAATTCTTGTACACACACAAGAAAAAAAAAAGGTTTGAGAAACTCACAAGGAAGGTCTCCATACGGGTTATTAGGGTCTCAAATGTTTTGTGGAAATAAATCTAACTGTATCGTTTTTGACCCATTATTTCCTGAAATAGCATAAATTTATAACTATTTTTATTGAAAAGGAATGAAAGCAGACAACAGAGATTATAACGAAGAGTAGAGCAGCTGAAATTTTCATTCTTAATTTTTTTTTTTCCTAACGAGATGTTAAAATTTTTTGTTATAGCAGTTGTCAACAATATAAATCAAAATGTTTTATTTCAAAATCAAAAATTATTTCTAAGTTATACGTTCGAAAAAAAAAAAAAAAAGCTGTTATTAGCGGAGAAAAAAGCTATTAGCGAGATTAGTGCCCTTCCACCTGAAAAGTATTAAATTTTATTATGTATTTAATATAATATTCTAAAATACTAGAATAAGATGTTATTTTATCCAAAGAATTTCCCCAACGTGAGTTATTTCATTTTAAAATATAGTAGAAAATTTTCTCAAGATTTCTAAAATCTTTTTTGTTCTAAGTTCTTTACGTTAAATAAAATTCCCGTTTGCCATATTTTTTTTTTCAGTGCATTTGCTTAGGTGTTCAACACCGATCACAACCGTAAAAGATATTAGAGAGAAAAAAGAAGGCAAGAAAACTACCCTTAAATGCAAGATGCTGTTGGGAATGAAACATTCTTTCGCATTCTACAATAAATCAACTTCTACCCTTATCCTAGGGATGCCTACATCATCTCCTTGGAATTCTCAAAAAAGCAGCACTTTGTGCGAGAGTGATGAATCAAGTTAGCAGGGAAGAAGTTTACAGTTAATCATTCGTTAAAAGTATAGGCACATACTCTCAGACTGGTTATTAGGGTCTCAAATGTTTTGAGGAAATAAATCTAACAATATCGTATTTGACCCGTTATTTATTGAAATAGCGTGGGTTTATAAAAATACATTTATTTAAAAGGTATAAAAGTAGATGACAGAGATTACAGCGAAGAATAGGATGCAGGGATGAAATTTCTTTCTTAAATTTCTTTTATTTATTTATTCATAACGAGGCTTAAAGAAAAAGTGATTTCAAACTATCTCGAATATATATATATTTAAAGGATAATCTAAATTCTTGTACACAAAAATATGGTATGAAAAACTCCCAAGGAAGGTTCTCCATACGGTTTATTAGGGTTTCAAATGTTTTATGGAAATAAATCTAACAATATCATATTTGATCTATTCTTTTCTGAAATAGCGTGAGTTTATAAATACATTTATTTAAAAAGGAATGAAAGCAGACGACAGAAATTATAGCGAAGAATAGAGCAGCTGAAATCAATTTTCATTCTTAAATTTGTTTCATTTATTTATTCTTAACGAGGCGTTAAATAAAAGTGATTTCAAGCTATCTCGAATTATATATATACTAGCGGTCTTTGCCCGCTTTGCTGGTCGGTTTAGACGAACAGACGGGCATTAAATAGTTTAATAGTTTATTAATTACGGGAAATTTATAGAAATTATAACCAGTTATGTAACTTTTTTTATTGCAATTTTTATTAAAACCCTTAACTTTTATTACAAACAAAAGGATTTCGCGTTTAAGTATGGATTTTGGCATAATGCCAAAAATATCTTCCGTGGAATTTATGAGTTGGATGTACGTTTTACGAAAATCAAAGCCGGCCAAATCAATGCTTTCATTTTGAAGTCTGCTTCAATGGAAATTAATTTTTTTTAAAACTATTCAATCAATTCTTTCAAAATTTCGAATACTTTTAAATCATGTTTAGATAAAGAGCCAAAAAAATTTTCGAGTGAAAATACCCCCAAATCGGCGAGATATAAAATATTAATGTTCACAATCGCTCATATATCATTACCCAATAAACCACTCAACCGATTTTTTCTATCTTATCCAGATAGTTATATAAGGTTCAGACATACATTAAAAAAAAAAAAAAGCAAGTCGATAGTGCGAAAACTTTGGGAAATATAAAATATTTACTGTAAATTTTTAAAGAAAAACGAAGTTTCGAAGAAAGACATTTAAAAATCGAAGAAAAAAAAATTACACTGACATTAACAGAAAAGAATGAGGATTCAGAATTCGGCGTTGTTTCTTGTTAGACTTTCATAGAACTGCTAGGATTGGAATTAAAAAACGCATTTCGAAAAAATTGCGAAAAAAAAAAAACGCTGAAAATCGAAATTTCGTAAAAATATCGAAAAAAATCACAAATCAAAAAAAAAAAAAAAAAAAAAAAAAAAAATTGACGTTTAGTGCAAGAAAAGAACGACGTATCCGAAAATCTAATTCTTTTGTTGCTGGTGTGTTTATAACTGCACCGATGGCAATTTAAAAATGAGAAAACAGAGGGAGAAATTTTCTACCTCAGTCGATCTTTTTCGGATCGCCATTTCCGCCCAAATTGCAAACATGCAGGGGCAAATCAGTTAAAATTGTAACGTGTCTGATTAGTTTTTAATTAATTAACGAACTAATAGGAATTTCGGATTTTTTTTCTTTCATTTCAAAACAAACGCGACGATTCTCCGTTTCAGGGTTCGGAAGAGATAGCGTCACATACATACATACAACATACGGTGGAATTTTAATAGTATAGATATTTAAAGGATAATTACAATTCTCTTACGCAAAAATAGGGTTTGAGAAATCCATAATTTAGACTGGAATTGAGAAATTAGTAAATCGAAGTACTCATATCGAAGTGAGAATGTTTGGATAAAAAATGAACGTATGTGTTCTTAACTTTGAAGTATCACATGCTATCACATGTTAAACTTACGTCAAAAATTTCAGGTCAAGCGTTAATTTTAGTTGCTTCTAAAAGCGATAAGGCTTATAAATGGAACAAATTAATTTTAAGCTGTGATTTGTGTTTTATATGAATCAGATCCATTCTGCGCAGAGCCCATAAGTGTCATTTACCGGATTATTTCAGAATTATGCGTAATATTAGCACAGGGCGTTATCATCCAACCAGGCGTTATTACACCAAAACAGCTTATAAAATATAGTTTATTGATCCACATTCATTCTTATGTACATACGCTACGTATCTATTTAAAGTCTACCTTTATATATATATTTTTAGGGTTTCGTTCATCTGACGAATCCTATTCATCTCTGTCCTCTGTTTGTCTGTTAGTCAAAGAGCCCATACACAAAAACTGTATAAGTCAAAGACTTCATTTTTTTTTTTTTTTTTTTTTTTTTTTTTGTATTTGCAGCTGAATACCTCGAACGACGAATCATATATTTTTTTAAAGTCTATTATTTTAATTAAATGAATTTTATCAATGACGCTCGTTCATTAAAAAAAAATTTCTTTTTCAAATTTTCAAAAAGAACCTTAATTTCAACGCCTATATTGCATACATCATAGCTTGGAAGTAAAACGTCCCCCTAATAAACAGATGGTTCTTAGTTCAAACCTTGCTGCTGGGACGTAAAATTTTCATTCTAAGATGATTTAATTAAAAAAATTTTCCCGCCTTTTGTGCCAATTTGTTTACATTATTCTTTTATCACTGACAGTCATAGTATTTTTTGGAATTCAATTTTATTCCTTTTTTTTTTTTTTTTTTTTTTTTTTTTAATAATTGCGATTTATCACTGACTCAGCATTTTAAATTTTGTTTAAACATTTTTTTTTAGAAATTTAAAATTTTACTTATATTTCCGCTATTTATTTATTTATTTATTTATTTATTCGTTTTTAAAAAAACTAGAATTTTGAATAATTTGATTTGAACATTTTTAATTTGAATAAAATAAATAGCTTTCTTTTGTAATTATTTCCAAATTAAATTTATTGTCACTGCCATCTGTGTAAGAATTTAATAATTAGAAATTAACAATTTGGATTCATTAATTAAAGGATAAGTTGTTTTGAAAGAAATATTAAATGACACCTTCTGTGCGATCTGCGATCATACTTACCCAACTTGTTTTATCTAAACTTTTAATGTAGTAATGTCGTATATTTATAATAGTCCGGGAGCCGACCGTCGATTTACCTATGTATCGAGTAAAAGGACCGGACATACATCAAAATGTAGGTCTCAATGTGCACATTAAGAATATCACAGTCTGCCAGGTCCTATCCTGCCGGAACGCAAGGCAGCCGCACTTTTATGACGTCAATTTTGAGTGTTTACCTATGTATCGAGTAAAAGGACCAGACATACATCAAAATGTAGGTTTCAATGTGCACATTAAGAATATCACTGGCTGCCACAAACATCAAAATGTAGGTTTCAATGTGCATATTAATAATATCACTGTCTGCCAGGTCCGATACATAGGTAAACACTCAAAATTGACGAAAAAAAATGAGTCTGCTACCTGGTTCCGGCAGAATTGGACATGGCAGATCATGATATTATTAATATGCACTTTTAAACCTTCATATTTATTTATATATGGTCTTTAAATTCGATACATAGGTAGGCATTCAAAATTGATGTCATAAAAGTGTTGCTGCCACCTGATTCCGGTAAAATTGGACAAAGTAGACCCTTAAGTTTTTAATATGCATTTTCAAACCTACATTTTGATGTATGTCTTGGCCTTGTACTCGATACATAGGTAAACACTCAAAATTGACGTCATAAAAGTGCGGCTGCCACCGGGTTCCGGCAGGATAGGACCTGGCAGCCAGTGATATTCTTAATGTGCACATTGAGACCTACATTTTGATGTATGTCTTGGCCTTGTACTCGATACATAGGTAAACACTCAAAATTCACGTTATAAATGTGCGGCTGCCACCGGGTTCCGGCAGGATAGGACCTGGCAGCCAATGATATTCTTAATGTGCACATTGCGACCTACATTTTCATGTATGTCGGGTCCTTGTACTCGATACATAGGCAAACACTCAAAATTGACGTCATAAAAGTGCGGCTGCCACCGGGTTCCGGCAGGATAGGACCTGGCAGCCAGTGATATTCTTAATGTGCACATTGAGACCTACATTTTCATGTATGTCGGGTCCTTGTACTCGATATATACGCAAACACTCAAAATTGACGTCATAAATGCCCGGCTGCCACCGGGTTTCGGCAGGATAGGACCTGACAGCGAGTGATATTCTTAATGTGCACATTGAAACCTACATTTTGATGTTTGTGGCAGCCAGTGATATTCTTAATATGCACATTGAAACCTACATTTTGATGTATGTCTGGTCCTTTTACTCGATACATAGGTAAACACTCAAACTTGACGTCATAAAAGTGCGGCTGCCTCCGGGTTCCGGCAGGATAGGACCTGGGCAGCCAGTGATATTCTTAATGTGCACATTGAGACCTACATTTTCATGTATGTCGGGTCCTTGTACTCGATATATACGCAAACACTCAAAATTGACGTCATAAATGCCCGGCTGCCACCGGGTTTCGGCAGGATAGGACCTGGCAGCGAGTGATATTCTTAATGTGCACATTGAAACCTACATTTTGATGTTTTTGGCAGCCAGTGATATTCTTAATATGCACATTGAAACCTACATTTTGATGTATGTCTGGTCCTTTTACTCGATACATAGGTAAACACTCAAACTTGACGTCATAAAAGTGCGGCTGCCACCGGGTTCCGGCAGAATAGGACCTGGCAGCGAGTGATATTCTTAATGTGCACATTGAAACCTACATTTCGATGTATGTGGCAGCCAGTTATATTCTTAATGTGCACATTAACTAATATTAAGAAATATTAAATGACACCTTCTGTGCGATCTGCGATCATACTTACCCAACTTGTTTTATCTAAACTTTTAATGTAGTAATGTCGTATATTTATAATAGTCCGGGAGCCGACCGTCGATTTACCTATGTATCGAGTAAAAGGACCGGACATACATCAAAATGTAGGTCTCAATGTGCACATTAAGAATATCACAGTCTGCCAGGTCCTATCCTGCCGGAACGCAAGGCAGCCGCACTTTTATGACGTCAATTTTGAGTGTTTACCTATGTATCGAGTAAAAGGACCAGACATACATCAAAATGTAGGTTTCAATGTGCACATTAAGAATATCACTGGCTGCCACAAACATCAAAATGTAGGTTTCAATGTGCATATTAATAATACCACTGTCTGCCAGGTCCGATACATAGGTAAACACTCAAAATTGACGAAAAAAAATGAGTCTGCTACCTGGTTCCGGCAGAATTGGACATGGCAGATCATGATATTATTAATATGCACTTTTAAACCTTCATATTTATTTATATATGGTCTTTAAATTCGATACATAGGTAGGCATTCAAAATTGATGTCATAAAAGTGTTGCTGCCACCTGATTCCGGTAAAATTGGACAAAGTAGACCCTTAAGTTTTTAATATGCATTTTCAAACCTACATTTTGATGTTTGTCTTGGCCTTGTACTCGATACATAGGTAAACACTCAAAATTGACGTCATAAAATTGCGGCTGCCACCGGGTTCCGGCAGGATAGGACCTGGCAGCCAGTGATATTCTTAATGTGCACATTGAGACCTACATTTTGATGTATGTCTTGGCCTTGTACTCGATACATAGGTAAACACTCAAAATTCACGTTATAAATGTGCGGCTGCCACCGGGTTCCGGCAGGATAGGACCTGGCAGCCAATGATATTCTTAATGTGCACATTGCGACCTACATTTTCATGTATGTCGGGTCCTTGTACTCGATACATAGGCAAACACTCAAAATTGACGTCATAAAAGTGCGGCTGCCACCGGGTTCCGGCAGGATAGGACCTGGCAGCCAGTGATATTCTTAATGTGCACATTGAGACCTACATTTTCATGTATGTCGGGTCCTTGTACTCGATATATACGCAAACACTCAAAATTGACGTCATAAATGCCCGGCTGCCACCGGGTTTCGGCAGGATAGGACCTGACAGCGAGTGATATTCTTAATGTGCACATTGAAACCTACATTTTGATGTTTGTGGCAGCCAGTGATATTCTTAATATGCACATTGAAACCTACATTTTGATGTATGTCTGGTCCTTTTACTCGATACATAGGTAAACACTCAAACTTGACGTCATAAAAGTGCGGCTGCCTCCGGGTTCCGGCAGGATAGGACCTGGCAGCCAGTGATATTCTTAATGTGCACATTGAGACCTACATTTTCATGTATGTCGGGTCCTTGTACTCGATATATACGCAAACACTCAAAATTGACGTCATAAATGCCCGGCTGTCACCGGGTTTCGGCAGGATAGGACCTGGCAGCGAGTGATATTCTTAATGTGCACATTGAAACCTACATTTTGATGTTTTTGGCAGCCAGTGATATTCTTAATATGCACATTGAAACCTACATTTTGATGTATGTCTGGTCCTTTTACTCGATACATAGGTAAACACTCAAACTTGACGTCATAAAAGTGCGGCTGCCACCGGGTTCCGGCAGAATAGGACCTGGCAGCGAGTGATATTCTTAATGTGCACATTGAAACCTACATTTCGATGTATGTGGCAGCCAGTTATATTCTTAATGTGCACATTAACTAATATTAAGAAATATTAAATGACACCTTCTGTGCGATCTGCGATCATACTTACCCAACTTGTTTTATCTAAACTTTTAATGTAGTAATGTCGTATATTTATAATAGTCCGGGAGCCGACCGTCGATTTACCTATGTATCGAGTAAAAGGACCGGACATACATCAAAATGTAGGTCTCAATGTGCACATTAAGAATATCACAGTCTGCCAGGTCCTATCCTGCCGGAACGCAAGGCAGCCGCACTTTTATGACGTCAATTTTGAGTGTTTACCTATGTATCGAGTAAAAGGACCAGACATACATCAAAATGTAGGTTTCAATGTGCACATTAAGAATATCACTGGCTGCCACAAACATCAAAATGTAGGTTTCAATGTGCATATTAATAATATCACTGTCTGCCAGGTCCGATACATAGGTAAACACTCAAAATTGACGAAAAAAAATGAGTCTGCTACCTGGTTCCGGCAGAATTGGACATGGCAGATCATGATATTATTAATATGCACTTTTAAACCTTCATATTTATTTATATATGGTCTTTAAATTCGATACATAGGTAGGCATTCAAAATTGATGTCATAAAAGTGTTGCTGCCACCTGATTCCGGTAAAATTGGACAAAGTAGACCCTTAAGTTTTTAATATGCATTTTCAAACCTACATTTTGATGTTTGTCTTGGCCTTGTACTCGATACATAGGTAAACACTCAAAATTGACGTCATAAAATTGCGGCTGCCACCGGGTTCCGGCAGGATAGGACCTGGCAGCCAGTGATATTCTTAATGTGCACATTGAGACCTACATTTTGATGTATGTCTTGGCCTTGTACTCGATACATAGGTAAACACTCAAAATTCACGTTATAAATGTGCGGCTGCCACCGGGTTCCGGCAGGATAGGACCTGGCAGCCAATGATATTCTTAATGTGCACATTGCGACCTACATTTTCATGTATGTCGGGTCCTTGTACTCGATACATAGGCAAACACTCAAAATTGACGTCATAAAAGTGCGGCTGCCACCGGGTTCCGGCAGGATAGGACCTGGCAGCCAGTGATATTCTTAATGTGCACATTGAGACCTACATTTTCATGTATGTCGGGTCCTTGTACTCGATATATACGCAAACACTCAAAATTGACGTCATAAATGCCCGGCTGCCACCGGGTTTCGGCAGGATAGGACCTGACAGCGAGTGATATTCTTAATGTGCACATTGAAACCTACATTTTGATGTTTGTGGCAGCCAGTGATATTCTTAATATGCACATTGAAACCTACATTTTGATGTATGTCTGGTCCTTTTACTCGATACATAGGTAAACACTCAAACTTGACGTCATAAAAGTGCGGCTGCCTCCGGGTTCCGGCAGGATAGGACCTGGCAGCCAGTGATATTCTTAATGTGCACATTGAGACCTACATTTTCATGTATGTCGGGTCCTTGTACTCGATATATACGCAAACACTCAAAATTGACGTCATAAATGCCCGGCTGCCACCGGGTTTCGGCAGGATAGGACCTGGCAGCGAGTGATATTCTTAATGTGCACATTGAAACCTACATTTTGATGTTTTTGGCAGCCAGTGATATTCTTAATATGCACATTGAAACCTACATTTTGATGTATGTCTGGTCCTTTTACTCGATACATAGGTAAACACTCAAACTTGACGTCATAAAAGTGCGGCTGCCACCGGGTTCCGGCAGAATAGGACCTGGCAGCGAGTGATATTCTTAATGTGCACATTGAAACCTACATTTCGATGTATGTGGCAGCCAGTTATATTCTTAATGTGCACATTGAGACCTACGTTTTGATGTATGTCTGGTCCTTGTACTCGATACATAGGCAAACACTCAAAATTGACGTCATAAAAGTGCGGCTGCCTTGCGTTCAGGGCCGTAGCTAAGGGGGCGCTATGGGCGGCTCAGCCCCCCCCCCTAAAATATTTTGAGCCCTCCCCCCTAGAAAAGATTCCAAGGTCACTAAATGAATTTCTGTTCCGAAAATTCAAATGAAATTCTGTTCAAAAATCTAACTTAGTTTTGAGAACCTTTCATAGTTTTGCAGGATTACTAAATTGTATCTAAAATAAGTGTTTCAACACTCCCTCATCTTCTTTGTACATAGGAAGCTAGCATGATGTTTAATTTTGATCAGCTATACACTCAAAATTTTCATCGTCATATAATTTTCTTAGTATAAAATGAAATTATTAGAACACTTTCTAATAATAAACATAGTACCTACAATGTGAATATGCATTACTTTATCTTTTTGTGGCAATGTGAGAGAAAAAAAATTATGAGCCCCCCTTACATTCTCTTGAGCCCCCCCTACATTCACTTGAGCCCCCCCTATTGTTCACCTCTAGCTACGGCTCTGCTTGCGTTCCGGCAGGATAGGACCTGGCAGACAGTGATATTCTTAATATGCACATTGAGACCTACATTTTGATGTATGTCCGGTCCTTTTACTCGATACATAGGTAAATCGACGGTCGGCTCCCGGACTATAAATTTCGCATTATATGAAGTATAGTTCGTGATTTGCATAGAAAATTTGACATTTGAAACTAAAAATAAGTTGAAAATTTAGCTCATAAATTTAAACAACTTAGCAAAAGCGAAGGAGGAAAATGTGATACAAGAAGTTAAATCGGGAATTTTCAAACATCATTATAGATTTAAAATAATACATGTTCATAAGAGTAGATGAGGAAAATAAGGCAAAAGAAGCAAAATCGACGATTTTTAAGAGGACAATTTATCTTTTCAACATTTATTATTATTATTATTATTATTATTTATATATATATTTATTTATTTTTATTTTTTTATGTTTCAAATGGTGAACTCATTGCATTTCAATGTTCAACTAAAATCAAATTTTGCAAAATAGAAAAAAAAAATTATTATTTAATTAAAATTTTTAAAAAGTTTCAGAAAATATGAATTTAATGAAATCCCTACTACTTTTTTAAATATTAATATTTTTGCCCAATTATTATTATTATTATTAGTAGTAATATTTTACATTTTCAAATGTGTATTTCATAAGACTGCGTAAGGATTTTTAGATACATCTAAATATTATATTTAATATCATTTTTTTCCACTGATACATTAGTGTAAAATGATGAAATATAACTAAACTTCATACACTTTTACTATTATTTTTTTTAAATAATACTCTAAATAATACCCTACCTTAAATAATACCCCCCCCTCCCCCTCCGTGCAGATTTATCACGTATATAAAAAAGAACACTTACAAAAACCTTTAAATCTCTATCTCAAATACAAAAAATAGGCCTTAGCATTTTTTAAATCAAAAAGTGCAGAAAATATAAACATGGAGAAAAAACCGTTTAATTTTTCATTTGCTTGGGGAATTACTCTGATTGTATACAAACATTTTATAATATTTCGCGATATATTGCCGTATGGATGAAACTGGGGAATGAAAATATTCACAATTACATAGGTTTTCATTTAATATTTAAAAAGAAAAAATAATGTACCAAGCATAGATTATGAAGCAGTTTCCAGCACATTCAGAATAATGTAACAAAACAGCACCGTTTAAAAAAATATCACGTCTCATTTCACCATATGGAAATGTATAACGTATTTCAAAACCGAATTTCAGCTGTTCCTAACTACAATCGAAAAATAATTCAAAATTTTTAGAGGCCCTGTATGAAATTTGTATCTATTACAAAAATACATTCCAAAATTTAGTTTATTTAAGTAATGCATATATTTCAGTTTAAAATTCCCCTTCAGCAATTTTCTCTAATATGGAGAATGGTATGCGAATACTTTTTTGCGACCCTGTAAAGGAAGTATAGAATTTATATATAAAAAGTAATATACAAAAAACTAATTAAATTTAAAAGCGAATGCCGGATTTTAAAACGTACTTTCCATCAATTATTTCGCAAAGACAGTACAGTAACTGATTTCTTTTGTGTGTCCCTGTAAATTAATTTAAAAAATGCTACGAATGCTCTGTTTTAACGTGACCGTAGTGAAATTGAGTGATTTATGTAAGTTTCAATACATTTGAAATAGTTTAATATCATTAAAATACTCTCTAAATGACTTTTTTTCCATATACCATAATGTAATAGAATTCTTTTGAATGCCCCTATAAAAGAACCATTTATCGTACATATTTCATACGCAATACCAAACATACTTTGGTTACTCTAAAAAAGCCTTATCAATCGCATGAAAATCCAAATAAATTTAGGGGATTTAAAGCGTGAACAGACGGACAGACGAACCGAATGCATAAACACTGCTGAACTTTGTTGGTAAGTTCTTATAAACGGGAATTTTGAGATAAATTGTCCTTTAAAACATCCTTATAAAATAATAATAATACACATTTACAGATTAATGTTTTATCGAATACATCTATAAATTTCGCATCACGTCTTTTTTTTTCCAATTGCCAAATTAAGATGTATGGAACTAAAAATACATCAAAAATTTAACGCATAAATTTAAACAGATTAACCAGGAGTGGATGAGGAAAATGTAATAGAAGTTAAATTCACAATTTTTACCCATAGCTCTGTTTATAGCAGTAAATCGCTTGATTACATGCGGTCTTTCAAGAAATAAGAACATATGAAACAAAATACGTTTAACCGACAGATCCTTAAGTACACCGCTATCTAACCATTTATCAAAACATTTTCCGGAGTGTCATCACATTCCTAAAAATAATCCCCTGCCCCGTAAAATAATGAATGTGTTGAACTCCAGAGGCCATGAGTTCTTTGCAGAGGAAATGAACGATATTTTCCTCCCTCAAAATCATAATTTATCGCTGGAAGTTTTCGTAATCTCCTGATAATTCATTTTTTTATTATCAAAACGTATAAAACAAACGGTAAGATAGGAGAAGGTTTTGCTAATAATTTTTGTAATTAATTGTTTAGAAAATATTTACCAGAAAGCTATGTTTTGAAGATAAAATACATTTATTTTTTTTCTGAAGATTTGATAAAAACTTTCCCGAATTAAATATATATATTATAACGAAAAAATAAAAAAATATAGAAATATAAACTATTTGGAGTATTTTATTAAATATAACCAAATCAGAAATTGAACTTCAAACATAGCAAATAAAGTGCGTTTGTACTATAACAAAGTTTTATAAATATTTAGGGCCTGGTGTAATAATATACAGTACTTCGGATACTGTATAATCACTGGAATCTTTTTTCTACCCTTGTAAATATTATCCGCTTTGTATTATACAGGAAGTAACGTGTGATAAACCTCAGCAACGTATATCAATTTCATAAAATAGTTTAATAAAATTAAAACGCGACCCAAACAATGTTTCCCCCTATTCCATTATGTAATGAATAAAAAATATTCTTCGCATCACAGATTATACAGAATGTATATTATAGTAAATCATTCACAGATTCATATAAATCTTATTATGTTCGACAGAGTGTAACATCATTAATATGCACTTGAAACTATTTTTCCCATCGGCCGTAATGTAATGGAATACTTTTAATTGTCCCTGTAAATAAACTATGCATCCGATTTTCATGAAATTTGAAATGACTGAACAAAATTAGGCAATAATTATACGTATTTTAAATTTCAAAAGATTCGGTAGTTTTGGCTCTGTTATATGCGGACAGACAAACAGATGGACGGACTGAACTATAGGTGTCACGTATTTACAAAATTAAGAACGCAGCTGAAAAGAAAATAAGAAAATATAATTTCATTCATGAAATTCAATTTTGGCTATTTTTCTTCTTGTTGCTGTTATTATTTCACGTAAAGTATCATATTCATAAGGATTTTTTTTTCTAAGTTCTATCTTCGATTTCATGATTAAAAAATATTAGGGACCTAATTACTGATAGTATCCGACCAAAACAGAAGAAATCAAAGTAGAAACCAAATATCATGATGATGAGTGATAGTTGGAACTCTGGGAGGCAATTTTTAAATTTGGCCTATATTCTTCATGTTATATATCATTTGAAAGCTCTCTGACTATTATTTTGAATTATGCACCTCCAGCACATCTCCACTCCCTTTTCCCCCACAAGTGGGGCATTAAATTTAGCCAACACCTCTCATGTGATATATCGTTGGAGAGCCCCGTGACCACTGATTTATGTTATGTACTTCGCATATCCTTTCCCACTATTCGTCCCCCGAGGGAAGGGTTGCAGTTATCGTTTTCCACCAGGAGGTTTTCAAATGATGGGAAAATTATCGAACTGATCTCAATGACGTAGAAAAATCAATAAAAAAAGTTGATCCCATTTATCATCCCTTTAGTTCCTGTTTTTGCCACCAGATGTATCTTTAATTATTTTTTTAGGGGGGGCATTTTGCTGCTAATTGTCGAAAAATTCTAATTTTTGATACTTAAACTTTTTTATCTTTTTATACTTACTCGCGCCTTTTCAACTTTTTGAAACTAGGGGATAACCTTAAATGACTTTTCGACTGTTGCGTCTGCTTTTTAGCCTTTCTTCGGTGTGTTGTTTTTTTATTCCATCCGTTTTTAGTTGTCATGTTTTTACTAAAATTCTTTACAAGCTTGTAAAAACTATTATTTTAATGTTCGGTTGTAGGACATCATGAATGTAGATTCTCGAAAATAATGGAAAACTGTATAGATTTTGTTTTTTATAATGATTCTTTTCGAGTGGTTAACTTTCGAGAATCGCCCATCACTAACCATATCCTAGCAGCAGTTTTAGCTAGAAGCGTCAAATTCGGGATAACAAACCTACTAAAAAAATTATTAAACATTTATTTCAGAGATTTTAGAAATTCCTCCCGTCCAAAATGATTAACAAACGATACGGAAAATTTTGGCCATTCCGCCATTCTCAGCAGCAGTTTTAGATAGTGACATGAATTTGAGGTTACCTAATCTACTAAAATAAACTTAAAAATATGTTTTATCTATTTTAGAAATTCCCACCTAAGTGGGTTTAAAGGAGTGGTCGCATGTTTAGGATATTTCGCCATATCTCAACAACAGGTTCAGATATAAGCAGAAAATTCAAAATAATACATCTTCCTAAGAAATTGGATAAACATAGGTACTTCAGTCATTTTAGAGCTATCATGTCGTCAACATCGTCTTTGCATAGGATAATAAAAGATTATACAAATAAGACAACAATTATAGATGTCTGATTAGATATAAAGTTTTTTTTTTCATCTTTACTAGATGTATTTCGTTTGATTCAAAATTCCTTTAGAGAAAACCGACCAGCATAGCGGACGAAGACTGCAAGTAACGTTATAAATGTGAAAGTGTGTGTAAATGTTTAAACATTTTTTTAAAAATTATAGTAATAGTTTTTGCCAGCATTTATTAATGGTTTATTTATTTATTATGTCCCGAGCTCCTTTGCATAGTTCAATGAAAGTAACTCTATTTCTTAAATGCCCACGAAATTTCTCTTATTTTCTACATAAATACTGTTTCGCTTCATTCATGTCGTCTTTGAGTATACATTTTTTGGATGACATCACATAAGAATCCAGTAACCAACAGGGAAAAAAAAGAGAAGGAAAAGGTGATTTATTACCGATACCCAAAAAAACTTCTTTTGACCTCCATATGAGATCAGGGGGGTTTAGAGGATGTCATTAGTTCTGGGGTTGACTTTTGAAAAAAATTGACACGGGTAGAGCATGATGGATCACCAGATAAAACATCCTTTGTCACAGATATTTTCGGTAAGTCTGTATAAACAAAAGGTCAACTGTTACGTTTCATTTAGTATATGCTATTATTTATATTTGTATTTACTTAAGGCTGTTCTTAAATCCAGAAGGGCAACTTTATCATTTTTAATTTTATCCCAAGTCTTCCTTTATTTTTGTTCAGAATTGCATGAAACCAGCAGGTGTTGTTGATCAGAAACAAACTTTCTAATCACACTGATTTTTCCTTTTTTTCCCATATGCAATAGGTTTTTCAGAAAATAGTATCAAAGTGCGCGTTTTGAACCGAGGTTTTGCACGAAAGAAGAATAACCATTCAAACAGGGTTAGAAAAGTTTTTGTCATGCATTAAAAATTGCTTATAACAAGATAGGTAACTTATTGATCACAAAACGGAAAATACACTTTGATTCCAAATCGCTTATGTAGACAGGTTTTCCAATTATATACCTTTCCATTAAAAAATGAATTTTTAAATGTGCCAAAACGCTTCGCGCTTGTTAAGCAAAGCAGTTAAGACAATTAACAGCTTGAAGTACAGAAAAAACTTTTAGTGATGTTTAAGTGATTTACTTAAAATCATTCAAATTAATATTTAAATTATAAAACTTTGTATAAAACACATAAAAATATAAAAACACGCAGGTCACGTTTTTGGCAGGTAATTTTATTTCGTTAGTGGCTATTATACTGACATCACAGTACATTTAGTTTATTAGCTTTTTTTTAATATATTTATGCAAGTTTTTATTGAAATTAAGCTAAATTGAACATTTTTTTTTAAATCTGAGAAAAAATTGTTTTAATTTTTTAAGGGTTTTTTTCTGGAATAAATTACTTGTAATTAAAATTTAGTTAACAATATGTTTTTTGTTTGTTTGTTTTCGTATTGATAGCATTATTTATTTATTTATTTATTATGTCACGTGTCCCTTTGCATTGTTCAAAGAAAGTAACTCTATTTCTCAAATGTTAACGAAATTTCTCGTATTTTCTGCATAAATACTGTGTCGCTTCATTCACATCGTCTTTGCGTACATACTTTTTGGATGACATAACATCAGAATCCTGTAACCAACAGGAAAAAGAGAGAGAGAGGGGGAAAAGCTGATTTATTACCGATGCCCAAAAAACTTCTTTTGACCTCCAATGAGATCAGGGAGTTTATAGGATGTCATTAGTTCTGGGTTTGACTTTTGAAAAAACTGACACGGGTAGATCATGGTGGATTACCAGATAAGACATCTTTTGTCAGAGATATCTTCGATATGTCTCTAAACAAACGGTCAACTATTACGCTTCAGATAATGTATGCTATTATTTATATTATTTTTAATTAAGACTGTTCTTAAATCGAAAATGGCAACTTTATCAAAAGTTTTCATCCCGGTTTTCATTTATTTTTGTTCGGAAATGCATGAAGCTAGCAGTTGTTGCTGTTCAGAAACTTTCAAAACTCACTCATTTTCCTGTTTTTTTTTTTTTTTTTTTTTTTTTTTTTTTTTTTTTTTTAATGCAAAAATACAATAGATTTTTCAGACAGTAGTGTCAAACTGGGCGTTTTGAACCGCGTTCTTTACGAAAGAAGATTAACCACTCAAACGAGTGTGAAAAACATGTTTCTCAAATATTCAAAATCGCTTATAATTCAACAGGTAACTTAATGATTACAAAATGGAAAATGCAATTCGATTCCAAATCGCTTCCATAAACAGGCTTTCCAATTTTATGTCTTTCCGTTAAAAAATGAATTTTTAAGTGTGCCAAAACGCTTTGCGCTTGTTAAGCAGAGCAGTTGAGAACATTAACAGCTTTAAGCACCGAAGAAACGTTTTATTGATGTTAAAGTAATTTACTTAAAATAATTTGAATTAATAATTAAATTATAAAATTTGGTATAAATTACCATAAAAAAATAAAAACATACAGGTCGCGTTTCGGTATGGAAGTTTTTTAGAGCGGGAGGCGACTGTACAGTCAATCACCTCATCCAGTTCAGGGCTGAAAGTCTAAAATTAGTTAAAGTGCATATTCGCAGTCGGTCTGCCCAAGTCATATCTTGGTGGAAAACACCTGAAAATCCGAACTCATAAGTTTACTATTGTGATTTCCTGCACCGAAAAGTATAAAAACATGGATGATTTGGAGCAGGAAAACACAATGATAAACCTACGAGTCAACCGCTAAAATCGGGTTTACAGATGTTTTTCACCAACATATGATTTGGCAGACCGACTGCGTTTTAAAATGCTAATCTAGTTTAACTAGTTCTTGAATTTTAGCCGTACTCGATGAGGGGATTTTCTGCACTGCTGGCTCCTGGTCTATTAGTAATCCGTCGTGAACCGGTGTAAAACGTTTCAGTAAACACGTATGCATATGTTGAGAAGATCATGCACTCACATTGCACTTCGGCTGATGACAGTCTGTTAAAATTTCCAGTTCAAACTCGTGCTGTGTTTATATTTTTATGGAGACTTATAAAAATGTTTTAAAATTTAATTGTGATTTATTACCAGTTTTTGGTGCTGTTTCATCTAATTAATATCTTGATAGTTATAGGCGATAAATTAAATGGCGATCTCCCTGTAAAGAGGTTTCCATTCATTTCCCTTTGATTGGGAGAATTTTAAAGTCTAATCAGCAGCTGTTTAACATCTACTGGCTATTTACACGTTTGATTAAAGAAAATCAGATAAACAGTTAAGTGCACAGGTTCGTTGCCTCCCTGTATTTTTTATACCGCGGTATAAGAAAATTTTATAAGTAAGTTATTTTAAATGTATCGTTTAAATTTGATGTAACTTTCACTAAAATTTTCTTTCTATTTTTAATATTCACGTGAAAATACTTTTGCTATTTTAAAGGGAATATTATTTGCGCCTTTTTAGAATTCACAACAATATTTAAAAAATCATATGAATATATAACGTGAATGTCTCATCTAATTTTATTTTTTTACCTGTTTTGCAATATTGCTTGGTCATTTTAAACATAACGTATTTTCTTTTACTTGCTTTTAACGCACCAAAATTTATTTATTATATAGCACCTCCAGTCGGCGTTGTGTGGTAGCGAGTCGAATAATAGTGGCAAGAGGCTGGATTTGATTTCACTAGTATTTATTAAGTTCGTACAAGGAAATCTATATCCAGTGATAACAAATATAAATTGTGGGTACGCTACATAGATTGGAAAAGTTAGTCTGAGTTCCTTTTTAAATGGCTTTACCGCCACTCATCAATATAATAAATCCTTATCCGGAGTTGTTCTCCATAAGTTCCTTTACCATAGGCACTGGCGGTCTACTGATCCGTTTCCAAGAGTAAGACACTGGTCTCTACTCTCTCTGCATCCAAAAGGCAAGTCCTGAGAGTAAGACTCCCCGTCTCAACTCCCTGGCATCCGAAAAACAAGTCCTCACTCGGAGCATCTCCTTTCTCTATTTATCCCGTCTTCCCTCATCCACCATTCCTCGTGATGACACGCCTCCGTCGCTGCTTGCAACGGCGGTCGACTTTACTGGGGAAATATCTGTCTCCTACCTGTTGAAATTATGGTCATAGCGGTCTCGCGTGCTACTTCAAAGGTTCATCACTTGTGGGGTCTTAAATCAGCGTAACGACCATATGCATTAGCTGGAAAGTTTCCTTTAGTGGTCTGTAGAATTCGGCTGACTTTCTAATGTCCATTTTGATGATGGAGAGAGATGTATTTCTCCGTTTGAGGATTCCGCGGGCTTAGCCGACGTGGGGGTAATTTTAGAAGCGTGGGAATTGGATACCTCACAACACCCCTTCCACTAGTCTAATATTTGGCTGCAAGACACAATGTCTGTAAGGGATAGGTTAGCTCATTAAACATGGGTGTGCCCGATATATTTTTAAATCTTTAAATTCTCCTTTAGTTTGCTTCTGTTTTTTTTTTTGCATTTAACAGGATCATTTCCTCAGTATCCGTTTAATTTATATGCACAATAAAGTACACAATTATAAATTACAAAATAAAAGATAATTAATGTGAAAACATATCTATAATTGAATCTTTCGATAGATTTTACTCTATCCTACTTAAGTAATTCACATGGGGTATGTCCCTTCCTGGACGATGTTTTATAGCGTAATAATAGGGTTGCAGGGTGAGTGCTCAACGTAAAAGTCGAGGGTTGTTGCCTGTAATATTTTTTAAGAATATTAAGGGATTATGGTCGGTCTGTATAGAAAACTTCTGACCGTCAATATAATGTCTTAGCTTCCTTATTGCAAAAATTATAGCGGTGCATTCGCGTTCTGAAGCGCTAAAACTCTTTTCTACGTCGGTGAATTTCCTACTTAGAAAAAGTATCGGATGCTTTTCTGAGCCTTGTCTCTGGGCCAGTATTATACCCATAGCCTTTTCTGAAGCATCCGTTTGTATTATAAATTCTGATTCATAATTGGGGGCGTATAGAACGGGGTCTTCAGTTAATTTCTTTTTTAATTTCTCAAAAGTTTCCCCCATTTCGCTGTTCCAAGCTATTTTTTCCCTTTTGTTCTTTTCCTTTTAAAGCACTCGTAAGAGGTTCAACTATATCAGCATAATTTTTGATGTACCGGGCATAATAACATGTCATTCCCAAGAATATCCTTATTTCAGTTTTGTTTCTCGGTGTTGGCAGATCTACGATAGCCTTGATTTTGACATCTGAAGGCTTTTGTTATCCTTCCCCGACGATATGTCCGAGATGTTTTACTGTCCTTTGTGCAAATTTACATTTTGCAATTTTAATTTTCAACTTAGCCTCTTTAAGCCTAATTAAGACTGTCCTTAAATGTATGAGATGTTCTTCCCAACTGTTGGAAAATACTGCTGTATCGTCCAGATAAGGAAGACAATATTCTTCTAACCCGTGTAATAATTTGGACATGAATTTTAAGAATCTATACGAAGCCCCTATTAATCCAAAAGGCATTGCCAAAGGTAAATAACTCCCAAAATTTGTGACGAATGCGGCGAGTTTCTGCGCTCTAGGTGTCATAGGAATTTGTCAGTAACCTTTGGTTGAATCTAGTACAGTGATGTATTTCGCATTTGCGACCCGTTTCACTCTTTCTTCAATGTTGGGAAGCGGAAAAAATTCAGGTTTAGTGATATCATTTAATTTTCTACAGTCAATGTACGGACGTGGATCCTTCCCAGGGGTCTCCACTAAAATCATGGGGGAATTATAATCTGACTCCCCCTCTTTTATTATTTTTAATTCTAACATACTTTTGATTTCTATCTTCAGGATTTCATTTTGTCTAACGGAGATACGATATGGTCTCGTTCTCACGGGCTTATCTTCGCTCAATTCTATGTTATGTTCGGTCATATCAGTTAATCCTGGGTCATTTGAAAACACGTCTTGAAATTCGTCTAACAGATTTTTTAATTCGCATAATTGATTTGAGTTACATCGGTCCTTTAAATTCCCACCTTCAACTATTTTCTCGAAACTGTAACTGTTTGAATCGACGGATGGAAAATCTATTTCAAGATCCGGGGATTCTTCAGAGTCGAAAACTTTGCTAGGTAAAATATTTACTTTTACTACGCGTCTTACGTATGGTTTTAATAAATTAACGTGGTAGATTTGTGATTTCTCGCGTCGTCCTGGGACACTCACTAAATAATTGGTATGTGAAAACTTCGAGTCGATTTTCCCCGGACCGATCAATTTAATGGACATCTTATTTGGTTTGTTCATGGCTAGTGCTAAAACTTCATCGCCCGGTTCGAAACTTCTTTCGGTTGCCTTTTTATCGTAATAGAATTTCCTTTTCTTTCGACCGTTCGTCATGTTTTCCACGCCTAGTTCACGACATCTTTTTAATCTATTCACCAGATTGAATACATACTCCGTAACTAATTCGTGTTCGGGACCTTCGTCCGTCCACTGCTCGAACAATAGTGTTTCAGGCGCTCTCAGATTTCGGCCGAAAGCAAGTTCTGCCGGACTGAACCCGGTAGATTCATGGACCACTGTCCTAAGTGCAAATAGAGCGAGAGGCAAATTTGACTCCCAATCCTCTCCATTTTCTAAGCACAAAGACTTTAATAACTTTTTGACTGACCGGTGAAATCTTTCCACCATGTTTGAGCTAGGCCTACACACACTAGAATGTCTTAGTTTTACTCCAAATTTATCTAGAAATGTAGTCGTTAGACTGGAGATAAAACTGTGTCCTAAATCAGTTTGTATTTCAGTTGCATATCCTATTCGACTGAATACGGTAATTAAGGCTTCCACAACCGTCTCCGAAAGCATGTTAGGAATTGCAATCACTTCCGCCCATCGCGAGTATACACATAAGGCCGTCAAAAGGCATTTATTTCCTTTTTTTGACAACGGAAGTGGACCTACCAAATCAATGGAAATTTTGGAAAAAACTTCGAATATGATAGGAACCAATGTTAGCGGGGCTTTCTTATCTTCACTAGCTCGTCCAACGCGTTGACAAATATCGCACGACTTAACGAACTCTTCTGTTTCCTTAATTGCATTTGGCCAAAAGAAATATTGTAATAGTCTATCTTTCGTTTTTTCACTCCCGTGTGAGAAGAAATCCCTTCATGACAAGCCGTTAAAATTCCTTGTCTAAATTTCCGGGGTATAATCAATTGGTTCCTTACATTCCCTCTATGGTCAGTTGACTTTCCCACAATAATAGAGTTATGAATCTCGTAATGCGATTTCTTTTTTTTCGCTTTCTCGCGTACTTCATTTAATTCCACATCATCTTGTTGAGCTTTCACGAAATCCGCTTTTTTGACCTCACCTAATATTGAACACCCGTCTGGTTCCAGCTCCGGAACAATCAGTACATCTTCCTCCGTTGGAGATGTCTCCTCCCCTTTTTCGGAAGAGCTTTCGTATAATACGGTAGCGTCTTCAATGGGAAATTTGTGGTTGTTTGATACAATACCTTTCCTTTCTTCCTCTTCCAGAGTCCCCGGTTTTTTCTCTTTCAGAATTGATTTCGTCTGATTGCGAGTGAGAACGGCATTTAAAACTGCAGGATTATTTTTTTCCCTCCTCAATTAATTTCTGAGTATCATTTCCCAAAATATAATAATCCATGTCAATTTCTTTTTCTGCTACTATAGCTTTAGTTCGGATCGATCCTGCCCTCTCGATTTCTAAATTTATTATCGCCGTAGGTAAGCAACGTACATCATTCATCAGTGGTTGCGTAATCCAAATGTAATTCCCGTCTAGCTGTTCAGGCTTAATTAACCGTCCTGGGATAACGTCATGGCAACTCTCAGAATCTCTGAGCGTAACTATTTCCTCTTCATTAATTTTCGCGCGACCCAAATAAGGTTGTAAACCTTTTTCGAATTTAGTTCCGTCACTAATATGTCGAACATTTGTTACGGGTTTTTTATTTTTTTCATTTTCTGGACAATCGGCCTTCACATGGGAAAAACTAGAACACAAAAAGCACTTCCTTCCACTAGGTCGTTCGAAAACCCATTGCCGTTCTGCGTTATCATTTCTTCTCCTCCAACTAGTTTCAGTTCCGGTTTTTCTTTCCCGCGATTTGTCATCAATTTTTGCTTTTTCGCCTCTCCTGTTTATTGCGTTTCCGACGTTTCACGATTTTTTTTATGATACCTTAACAGTTTCGTAGTCATCTAATTTTGTTGATAGAGTTAGGGGATCCGTATAATTTTCCCAAGAGTCTATGAAGTACTCTCTTAATTCCGTGGGAGCACGACGTTTGATTTGGTCCGTTATCAATAACTTTTTCAGAGCCGAAAAATCTGAAATTCCTAAACCGTGTAACCATCCTTCGAAAAAACTGTCAAGTTCAAAGATTAAATCTTTCCATGGGCTTCCAGGATTTTTAGCATGCCTTTATAATTTTACCCTATATGCTTCTGGACTCAGCCTATACATGGCCAGTAATAATGATTTCACATGTGCGAAATTTTCAATTTGGTCTGCGGTTCGCGCAAGATCAATTCCGCTATGTCTATGGGTAGTAAAGAGAGTAAATGAGTCACGTAGTCTTCAGTTTGGATACCTACTCTATTAGCTTGTCGTTCGAATAAGTTTAAGAAAAGAGTTATGTCGGATTTATCGGGGTCAAAGCGGTGCATTACAGTCTTAAGAGCAAGTTCAGGTTGACGTTGAGCATTACTACTCGTAGTGGAACTACGCCTCTCTGAGGTTTGAGATGATCTCAGCTGTTCCAGTGTAAATTCCCTTTCCTTCACTTTATCTTGTCTCTCCGTTTCTCTCTCCTCCCTTTCCCATTGTTTTTCTCGTTCTAACCTTTGTTTTTCCTCTTCGCGATCCCTAACTATATATTCAGCTTGAGCTAAAGCAAGAGCTTCATTATAAACACTCGCGGATTCAATTTTCCTAATAATCGCTGTCATGTTATCATCCGGTTTTATCTTCACACCTAGGACTTCTGCCAAATTTTGTAAGTCTGCCTTCCTACAATATTTGAGTGACGTAATTTTCGTCATGATTCCGTTAAATTAAATTTAGTTAACAATAACCAAAAAAATCAAATGCGTTTAATTAAATCGCTAACAATTTCACAATACAAATTTTATGCATGTACAAGAAAATAAAATTTCTAAACATAATTCAATAGATATATAAGGATTTCTAATTCAGAGCATTTCTTCATTTCTGTAATCTAGTCTCGATAAAATAAATTTTTCCTAAACTTAAAAATCCCTATGCACACAAAAATACAAATAATAACTAACTTTCTGAAATGTCACAGGTAAACAACTTTGAATTTTTTTGGATTGGGCACACACAAAGAATATTAACAGAAACATTTACTAATTTAAATACAAAATATTTTTACCAAAACCTGTCCTAACATACATCAGTCAACAGAAATGTGTTACAGTACTAACCATTAATAAAATTTTGATTTTAGTTACTAAGTTATTAAATTTTTAAAGGCCTTTTTTTTTCAAAGGGCCCTTTTTTTCACTTACTGGCCTATCAAATGCTTTTAGAAAAAGATAATTCTAACTCGAGAATTTTAACTCGTCGACCACTCTGTCGATTTTAAAATGTCAAGCAGCTAGATATTACTTATTTATTAAATTATTTTATGATTAACTTTAATTAATTTGACCTAAATCGATAATCACCAAAATAGAATTTTCTTTAACTTAAGTTTAAGTTTAGCATCATGACAATATTTTATTATAAATACACTACATTTTCAATCTGAGACCACTCAAAGAAAAATGAGCCTACCTTTTTCTGCTTGGCACGTCTTTTTGAAGAGGTCGGTCCCGGTTGCTCCTGGGTCTGGCTCGGAATGGTTTCTTTTCTCGGGCTCCACTTGTCAGCGGTCAGTGCACTTTGATTTCGAGGCACTTGAAGCTTAGCGCTCCTTGGGTATAGCTGAAGGACTCTGGGGCTCCTTCTCAAGTCGCTGGGGCAGGCTGCGGCACTCCAATGTCCTTTCTCCGGTTGCTGAGGCACGGCTGCGGCACTCCACTGTCCTTTCTCTGGTTTCTACGGCACATGTCAGGCTTGATGCTCTTGTATCAGCGTCGTCTGTCTGGGCGGGCGCTATTATGTCTCACTGGGGCAGACTAAAATGTCCAAACAACTTTTCTTTTCTGGTGTAAAAATCCACTGAGCTGCCACCAGTTATAACACCTCCAGTCGGCGCTGTGTGGTAGCGGGTCGAATAATAGCGGCAAGAGGCTGGATCTGATTTCACTAGTATTTATTAAGTTCGTACAAGAAAATCTATATCCGGTGATAACAAATATAAATTGTGGGTACGTTACACAGATTGGAAAAGTTGGTCTGAGTTCCTTTTGAAATGGCTTTACCGCCACTCATCAATATAATAAATCCTTATCCGGAGTTGTTCTCCATAAGTTCCTTTACCATAGGCACTGGCGGCCTACTGATCCGTTTCCAAGAGTAAGACACCGGTCTCTACTCTCTCTGCATCCAGTCCTGAGAATCAGACTCCCCGTCTCAACTCCCTGGCATCCGAAAAACAAGTCCTCCCTCAGAGAATCTCCTTGCTCTATTTATCCCGTCTTCCCTCATCCATCATTCCTCGTGATGACACGCCTCCGTCGCTGCTTGCAACGGCGGTCGACTTTACTGGGGAAATATCTGTCTCCTACCTGTTGAAATTATGGTCATAGCGGTCTCGCGTGCTACTTCAAAGGTTCATCACTTGTGGGGTCTTAAATCAGCGTAACGACATATGCATTAGCCGGAAAGTTTCCTTTAAGTGGTTTATAGAATTCGGCTGACTTTCTGATGTCCATTTTGATGATGGAGAGAGATGTATTTATCCGTTGAGGATTCCGTGGGCTTAGCCGACGTGGGGGGTAATTTTAGAAGCATGGGAATTGGATTCCTCACAATTATTTAAAAGTTTTTTTCTCTTTTTGATATTCACGTAAATATATTTTTATTGCTAAAAACTAAATATTTTTTTCCCGCATTATTTTTTTCCATTTACGGCGGTTCAGACATTTTAATGAATTCATTCTTTAAATATTTTTTTTAAATATTCACATGTAAATATGATGATGTAATTTTATAATGTAAATTTTCAATATTTCCCGATTTTAAATCATAATTTTTAAATACTCATTTAAAAGTTGTTGTTTTTTCTGTTTGTGATAGTTGCGTGTGTAAGTATTTTTTTTTAATTTGAAGGAAATATTATTCTTTGAACATTTGGTAACAGTTTAATATAATAATCTTCTCTAAAATACATAAAAAATGTCCCTCAAAGTGCTGAAAATTGGAATTTAAAATGGAAAAAACATCCTCGAAAAATCAATGAAATTAAAATAATAATAATAATAAATGCAGTCTGCACACCGGAAACTTTCAATGTATAAAATGATCTTATTTTTTTATATTTTTTTATGTATAGTTTTTGCTCCTATAAAACTTTTTAATGGAACAATTTCGACCAACTATAGCATTAGATATCTCTTGTAATTCTTGAATTTCAAAATTGCATGCATTAGTGTATTTCTCAAACGTTTCTTTATAATACTACCAATTTTCATATTTTTAAGTGCAGTAGTTGTTTTTAATATTAGAGAAGAAATACCCTAGGTCAGCAAAACTTCTTCGTCAGAAACCGTGACAGCATTAGTAACCTTTTTTTATAATTGACATATATTTATTATTTAATTAATTCCACACCCATTTCACAGGCACATAATTACCACGTAGCATATTTGTACGATCACTTGTACAGAGTCATGGATTTTGCTAGTATAGATATGATATAAACATAAATATAAAATTTCTAATGGCATCGCAATGGCATTAACCCTTTCCGGCACACTGTGCCCGGTCTGGGATACCTAACTTTAATTCCAAACTTGCAAACGGCACCAATATTATTTTAGTAAAATTTTGCGTTTACAATAAAAGCTTAAATTAGGGGTTTCAAAATATCTAAAAAAATCGTTTGTGAAATCCGGTGTCAGTCGATAATTTCTCATTCTGCTAACAGATTTTGCCCGTGCCGAAAAGGGTTGATCATTGATATTCTTCCAAAAACTTTAAAGCATTCCAATTATGTAGCTCATAAACCATACGAGACAAAGAAAGTCACATTGTTAATCCAATTCAGTTGTTCAAGACAAGCGCCCCAGCAAATTAATGAGGTGATACATCAAAGCAACGTTTTCTTACATCAACTTTCCTAAGACAACACAAACAGAAGATTTTTACCTGAAAAAGAAAATACCATTCTAAACTTCCAGACTCCAACACTCCGTTAAACCTTCTAGGCAGGGGGCTTTTTAAAACTGATTTTATTAGATCTGAATACATAGCGGTATTCATAGGTGCCATAAAGGATTAGATGGGGTAAGTTAGGCTCCTGTCCTCGCCCGAGAAAACGCTCGAGAACTAATGCTATTCCTATGGGGAAGTATTTTTCTAATAACTCTTTCGCATTTTGACATTTTTAAATATATATATATATATATTTTTTTTTTTTTTTTTTTTTCATTGGAGAGCTGAGGTGCATGCCGACATCGCACCCTTTTTACTATTTCGATTTTGATTGCAGATTTTTTTTAAGTACTTTAACTTTCGAAACCGGTTTTGAAAGCAAAACTAACTTTATAAAAAATATCATAAACACTGGTGCGCAAAAATTAAGGACTTAAGATTAAGATTAATTAAGATTAATTAGCATAAAAGTAAAAAAAGGCCACAGAACAAAATGAAAGACCAATCAGGAGATAGACCTGAAAAAAATGCAGCAGGATATGCCCATATATGGCATGTGACGTAAAAGGAGGTGTCAAAGGGGAATAAAGTGCAGAGGCGGTGATGGTTCAGAAAATTGACGAAATCTATTGCACTGTGTAAAGGGGTTTCAACGACCTTTTTTGCAACTGTTATGTGATATAGCTAAGAGGCAATCCAGGAAATGTCATCTAAATGACCTTACACGAAGTCGAACCATTGGGAAGTTGGAAGAAGGTAGAAGTGTGACGAGTGTGGCACATATTTCGGTATCGCTCACAGCATCGTTTCACAGGCCTGGAGTGTATTTCTAACGGGACTATCAACTGTCCGAGAATTCAGAAGTGATTGTCTACGAGCAACAACAGCAGCCGAGGACCGTTATAGTCGGCGAAATATAGGACCGCCCTATAGGCGAAAAGAAATAAGCGGCGGACAGTAAAAATTGCAAGTCAGATGGGGCAGACTCCTAGATATCAGAAATCAAGTTTTACCGTGGTTAGAAGGCTACACAAAGGCAATCTATATGCACGACCATAACTGTGTGTAACATTAACGCTTGCAAATCGGAGACGCCGATTTCTGTGGTGCCAGGAACACAAGAAATAGACACAGCAGCAATGGGCTACAGAACGCTTTATGGGATGTGAGCCGATTTAGTATGACAAAGTATTCTGGGCTTTTACACATCTGTAGAAAGTAGGGTATCATGTAATACCTCCATCAACATCAACGAAAGGGACCGTTTGGGGAGTGTCAGAATTCTTGATTGGAATGGTATCATGCTTAGTAGCCGTTCGAACTTCCACGTTTTCGAAGGAGTTTTAGTCTCTGGTATCCGCTATTGCGCCGAGATTATCTTGCCTCACGTGCATTTGTTTAGAAGTATTGTGGGTCCAGATTTCCTCTTCATGGACGACAATGCTCTCCGTCATCGTACAGCGGCTGTCGAAGAGTTCTTGGAGAGGGAAGATATTCAGCGCATGGATTGACCTACTAGGTCTCTAGGACCGACGTTACAAGAGGAATGAGACTCGATGCCTCAACAGCTACTAGAAAACGTCGTCGTCAGCATGAACAGACGTTGTAAATCCTTCATCGCAGTCCGGGATAGCCATATCCCCCTATCTGAGACCAAATGTTTCCTGCCAGGGGCCTGTAAGATGGACGTTTCTGTCTTCTTTGCATTTGAGCTACAAGTGACCTTTTTAATAAAGTGCTTTTGAATCCTTTTGATTCTTTATTTTGATGGTTTTTATCACTTGTCGCATATTTTCACATCTTGAAGATCTTATGGTATGATTTTGGTCAATGTGGAAAACATACATTCGAAAAACTCTCTCGTCCTTAATTTTTGCACACCAGTGTACTTATTTCTAAATGCTTCTGTAGCAGATAGTTGAATTTTTGTTTTCTAAATCATTGCAAAAATTTATTAGAATATAATTATAAAAAGGGGGGATACATTAAAAAGGTTTAAGATATATTTTTGGCGTTTCAAGTCGAATCTATTTTACTAATGTTTATTTTCATTTGTCTACTATTTTTTACTTCTTATTCACCAAATCACTAATGTTGTTTAAAATCCGGAGCGAACCCTGTCCATATTTTACATTCGTTTACATAAATACATAAATCAGTATGTAACTACATGTATATGTATGTTTAGGCACACGCACATTCAATCACACTTATTTTTGAACTTCTTCATGCATTATCCAGAAACACATTCATGATATTTTTTTTCCAATTTTAAACACAGAAACTTGTATTTTGAATTTTATCAGATTGATTTTTTTTTCTATTCCCCTACAAAATTTTAGATTCGCTTTGTACCGGTAAAGGAAGTAGAGGTTAGAACTTTTTTCCGTATTCATGATTTTTTTTTCTTTCTTTATTTGAGCAAAAATCAATCGTACCTTTAAAATTATTCTGGAAATTTCCCAAGAGATTTTTATTCCGAAACATTCAAAAGAAAGTTCAAACCATAATTTAATAAAAGAGACAAAGAAAGAGGAATAAATTCAAGTAAAAAGTATTTCTGGAAATTTCTCTCTTGCTTCGTTGTGTATGATATTTTCTAGGTATAGTAAAGCATTAAAGTAACTTACAGTCTTTATTTTTCCTCGAAGGTGTGATTTTTAAGGTTAAAATGTATTTCAGAATAGACATAAATGCATCTTAAATCATGTTTAGTTAAAATAAGTTTATATATTCTTGAAGGGTAGCACATTTCATATTATAATAAAATGTGGTGAAATTGAATGCAGTGTAATATTTCAGCATCACAAAATATTTATATGGTAATGGTGAAACCCTCCCCCCCACCCCATACTTTCGGATGTAGAATTATTGATAATAAATCAGGCCGGTTTGTGCGTTATTTAGTACACAACACAATGTAATAAGATCTATAATATCACGTCCTGATTCATACCCATTAATTCTCCAACTGAAAGTATGGGAGAGCTCCGCCCTTATCAAATATCCGTTGTATGGTACCCCTCAAATCCCATACTTTTAGTTGGAGAATAATTGATGATAAATCAGGTTGTTTCGTACATCATATTGTACACAACACATTGTACTAACAACTATACAATCACTCTATGGTACCATATATCGGATATATGATACGGTCGGAGTATCTCCTTCTCTCATACTTTCAGTTGGAGAGTTATTGGTGATAAATCGACAGCGATCATATCGATTAGTATATTGCGTTGTGTACTGTGTGTTGTGTGTGTTTCTATTTTTTTATTTATTTATTTTAAGAAGTAAGTTATTAATCTACAGCTCGTCGACGACCAAGATATCATAATTTCAGAATAGAAAAATTCGCCTAATTTAATGACAGAAACTTTGTGATTAAATAAAGACAAACAATAACCTTTCAAAATCTGTGGTTGCAAATGATTTTAAGACAAAAAATTATAAGACACTTATTTTAAACATTTGATTTCAGAGTTAATCGGACAATTAAAACAATTGGTCAAAAATCAATTTAAGTTATTAAATTAAAGCTTATTTATTTGTAAATATTCTAACTCTGCATTTTTACCTATAATTCAATTATATAGTGAGTTATTATAAATTTTGTTAATGCACCTTACGCAGTTATCCACACAAATAAAATCTTAAAATATATTTTTTTTAATCTCAATGTTCATATATATATTTTTTCATTTTCATGTTATAAAAATGCTAAGGATTTCTTTGCATTTGAGATAGAGATGTATGATAAATCTGCGCATGGAATTAGTTTTCAGTTCTAGGTACACTCTTAAAACGAAAGAGTGTTTTTGTATTCTCAGAAAAGAGTAATTTATTGAATCGTGAATGAGTTGTTTTTTAAATGCTTAACTCATCTTGATTTAGAATGCTTATTTAAATAACTCATCTTGATTTAAATTGTTTAGCAAAAATTTACTCGAGTTGTTTTAACTCTTTATGAGAAGTTGCCTTTCAAAATGTGAGATGAGCGAATTTCGGCTCAACTTGAATTATTTTTTAGCTGTCATTTTAAGAGAGTAGCTTTTATTATAAAAAGTAAAAAGCTACTTATTGCAGTCGCCCCGCGTATATTTACGGAAGTTAGAGCGTGGGCAGACCACCAGACGGACAGAAGGACAGACAAACCGAATGCGTAAGCGCTTTTCAACGTTGTTGGAAAAAACGAATTGAGATACAGTTTTCAAATAAATCGCAGCTAAAAATGCTTTTTTTTTTTTTCTTTAAACGAATGTTTAAAAAAATTGAAATTGTACGATATTTAGAATCTGTGGTGAAGTTTAAATAACTGTAGTAGAGATCATCCGTATTTAACCTGTAAAATGATACATGCGTGCTTTAGTTGTCTTAAGTAAAAATATATTATTATTATTATTATTTTTTTTTGTGTGTGTGTCTGTGTTTGTGTGTGGGTGAGAGAGAGAGAGAGAGAGAGAGAGAGACGAGACTGTAATTGTTGCCTAAAAAAATAGCATATGACGTGTTAATAATGTTTAAAAATTAATACTATTGTCATTTTAGATAGTTAGAAGTTTATGTATAAAACTTTTTCATACCTTTTGACGATTATTTAAAACTGTTAGATTGTGCTTCTATTTATCCAGAGAACTGTTACATCATGAATGTATTTTTTTACCTTTTTTTTAGAAGGTAGTAAAAATTTCCCTCAGAATGTAAAAACATTTCGATTCTAAAACAATTTTCCTGCGGTAAATAAAATTCTTGTTTTCGACCTCTTTTTGTCTTTAACTGCTTAACGTCGATCTTTCCTTGGTGCGAGATCGTATGTGATATAATACTGCCAAATACAGTTGTTTATCGTCATCTTTCATATTGCATTCATTTCATTGGAAATATAAAACTTTCACTAATATTATTAAAAAAATTAATTTAAAATACATGATTTATTCATTCGTTCTGAACTATAAAAATTAATAAAATAATAGTAATAATAATAAGAAATAATAATATAAAACAAAATGTTTTATTTCAATACCAAAACACTTTTTCTCAGATATGTACGTAAAAAATAAAAGCTGCTATTAGCGGAAAAAAACTGTTGGCAAAATTTGTTCCCAGGTAACTTAAAAGTATTAAATTTTATTTTGTATTTAATGTAATATTTTAAAATACTAGAATAAGATTTTTTTTATCCAAAGAATTTCCCCAACTTGAGTTATTTCGTTTTAAAATATAATAGAAATTTTTCTCAAGATTTCTAAAATAATTTTTGTTCTAAGTTCTTTATGTAAAATAAAATTCACGTTTGCCATTTTTTTTTTTTTTTTTTTTTTTTTTTTTTTTTTTTTTTTTGTTGTACATGTGTTTAAGTGTTCAACACCGATCACAACCGTAAAAGATTAGAGAGAAAATAGAAGGGAAGAAAACTATCCTTAAATGCAGGATGCCATTGGGAATGAAACATTCTTTTGCATTCTACAATAAATCAACTTCCACCCTTATCCTAGGGCTGCTTATCTCCAGAGAATTCTCAAAAAAAGCAGCACTTTGTGCGAGAGTGATGAATCAAGTTAGAAGGGAAAAAAGTTTACAGTTAATCATTCGTGAAAAGTATAGGCACATACTCTCAGACTGGTTATTAGGGTCTCAAATGTTTTGTGGAAATAAATCTAACAGTATCGTATTTGACCCATTATTTCCTGAAATAGCATGAGTTTATAAATGCATTTATTATTAAAAAGGAGTAAAAGCAGACGACAGAGATTATAGCAAAGAATAGAGCGCAGAAATGAAATTGCATTCTTAAATATCTTTTATTTATTTATTAGATAATACTCTATTATCCCGTCGTCCAATTTCACCAAATTATACAAATCGCCAAACTAATAGCCAAATTATGCAAATTGGCATAATTTTTAGTTTAAATAACGAAAAAACAAATAATTCGTGGAATATTATAAAAATTCAAATACAAAAAAGAAATAAAAATCACTTAATGACGTTTTAAACACGTGAATCGTATTTAATGTCATTGAATGTGACATTCATGATCATCCATTATTGGCATTTAATCTTATAGTTTGGCGGTAATTTTTTGGTCGACGGGGTAACCTAGTAGTACCATTTATTCGTATCGAGGCTTAAAGAAAAAGTGATTTCAAACAATCTCGAATATATATATATATATTTAAAGGATAATAGCAATTCTTGGAAACAAAAATACGGTTTGAGAAACTTACAAGGAAGGTTTCCATATGGTTTATTAGGGACTCAAATTTTCTGTGGAAATAAATCCAACAGTATCGTTTTAGACCCATTATTTCCTGAAATAGCATTAGTTTATAAATATAGTTATTGAAAAGGAATAAAAGACGACAGAGATTATAGCAAAGAATAGAGCAGCTAAAATTTTCATTCTTAAATTTTTTTCCCTAACGAGATGTTAACATTTTTCGTTACAGCAGTTGCCAACAATATAAATTAAAATGTTTTGTTTCAACATCAAAGTATTATTTCTAAGTTATACGTTAGAAAAATAAAAGCTGCTATTAGCGGGAAAATAAAAAAACTATTAGTGAGATTTACGCGCTGCTAACTTCAAAGTATTAAATTTTATTATGTATTTAATATAGTATTTTAAAATACTAGAATAAGATTTTGTTTTATACAAAGAATTTCCCTAACGGGTGTTATTTCATTTTAAAATATAGTAGAAAATTTTCTCAAGATTTCTAAAATCATTTTTTGTTCTTAAAAAAAAGTTCTATACGTGAAATAAAATTCACGTTTACCGTTTTTGTCCTTTTTTTTTTTTCTTTTCTTTTATTTTGATGTTTAATACCGATCACAACCGTAAAAGATTAGAGAGAAAAAAGAAGGGAAGAAAACTACCCTTAAATTCAGGATACCATTGGGAATGAAACATTCTTTCGCATTCTACAATAAATCAACTTCTACCCTTATCCTAGGGCGGCCTACATCATCTCCAGAGAATTCTCAAAAAAAGCAGCACTTTGTGCGAGAGTGATGAATCAAGTTAGCAGGGAAGAAGTTTACAGTTAATCATTCGTGAAAAGTATAGGCACATACTCTCAGACTGGTTATTAGGTTCTCAAATGTTTTGTGGAAATAAATCTAACAGTATCACATTTGACCCATTATTTCCTGAAACAGCGTGAGTTTATAAATACATTTATTTAAAAGGAATGAAAGCAGACGGCAGAGATTATAGCGAAGAATAGAGCGCAGAAATGAAATTTCATTCTTAAATTTGTTTTATTTATTTATTCGTAACGAGGCTTAAACGAAAAGTGATTTCTAACTATCTCGAATATATATGTATTTAAAGAATAAACGCAATTCTTGTACACAAAAAAACGGTTTGAGAAACTCACAAGGAAGGTCTCCATGCGGGTTATTAGGGTCTCAAATGCTTTGTGGAAATAAATCTAAATGTATCTTTTTGACCCATTATTTCCTGAAATAGCATAAGTTTATAACTATATTTATTGAAAAGGAATGAAAGCAGACAACAGGGATTATAGCGAAGAGTAGAGCAGCTGAAATTTTCATTCTTATTTTTTTTTTTTCCTAACGAGATGTTAACATTTTTTGTTATAGCAGTTGCCAGCAATATAAATCAAAATGTTTTATTTCAACATCAAAATATTATTTCTAAGTTATACGTTCGAAAAATAAAAGCTGCTATTAGCGGAGAAAAAAGCTATTAGCGAGATTAGTGCCCTTCTAACTGAAAAGTATTAAAATTTATTATGTATTTAATATAATATTTTAAAATACTAGAATAAGATGTTATTTTATCCAAAGAATTTCCCCAACGTGAGTTATTTTATTTTAAAATACAGTAGAAAAATTTCTCAAGATTTCTAAAATCATTTTTGTTCTAAGTTCTTTAAGTTAAATAAAATTCCCGTTTGCCATTTTTTTTTTTTTTTAGTGCGTTTGCTTAGGTGTTCAACACCGATCACAACCGTAAAAGATATTAGAGAGAAAAAAGAAGGCAAGAAGACTACCCTTAAATGCAAGATGCCGTTGGGAATGAAACATTCTTTCGCATTCTACAATAAATCAACTTCCACCATTATCCTAGGGCTGCCTACATCATCTCCTGAGAATTCTAAAAAAAAAAGCAGCACTTTGTGCGAGAATGATGAATCAAGTTAGCAGGGAAGAAGTTTACAGTTTCGTGAAAAGTATAGGCACATACTCTCAGACTGGTTATTAGGGTCTCAAATGTTTTGCGGAAATAAATCTAACAGTATCGTATTTGACCAATTATTTATTGAAATAGCGTGAGTTTATAAAAATACATTTATTTAAAAGGTATAAAAGTAGATGACAGAGATTACAGCGAAGAATAGGATGCAGGAATGAAATTTCATTTTTAAATTTCTTTTATTTATTTATTCATAACGAGACTTGAAGAAAAAGTGATTTCAAACTATCTCGAATATATATATATATTTAAAGGATAATCTAAATTCTTGTACACAAAAATATGGTATGAGAAACTCACAAGGATGGTCTCCATACAGTTTATTAGGGTCTCAAATGTTTTGTGGAAATAAATCTGACAATATCATATTTGACCTATTCTTTTCTGAAATAGAGTAAGTTTATAAATACATTTATTTAATAAGGAATGAAAGCAGACGACAGAAATTATAGCGAAGAATAGAGCAGCTGAAATCAATTTTCATTCTTAAATTTGTTTCATTTACTTATTTTTAACGAGGCGTTAAATAAAAGTGATTTCAAGCTATCTCGAATTATATATGTGTATTTAAAGGATAATCACAATTCTCTTAAGCAAAAATAGGGTTGAGAAATCCATAATTTAGACTGGAATTGAGAAATTGGTAAGTCGAAGTACTCATATCGAAGTGAGAATGTTTGGATAAAAAATGAACGTATGTGTTCTCAACTTTGAAGTATCACATGCTATCACATGTTGAACTTACGTCAAAAATTTTAGATCAAGCGTTAATTTTAGTTGCTTCTAAAAGCGATAAGGCTTATAAATGGAACAAATTAATTTTAAGCTGTTATTTGTGTTTTATATGATTCAGATCCATTCTGCGCAGAGCCCATAGGTATCATTTACCGGATTATTTCATAATTATGCGTAATATTAGCACTGGGCGTTATCACCCAACCTGGCGTTATTACACCAGAACAGCTTATAAAATATAGTTTATTGATCCACATCCATTCTTATGTACATATGCTACGTATCTATTTAAAGCCTACCTTTATATATATATTTTTTAGGGTTTCGTTCATCTGACGAATCCTATACATCTCTGTCCTCAGTTTGTCTGTTAGTCAAAGAGACCATACACAAAAACTGTATAAATCAAAGACTTCATTTTTTTTTTTTTTTTTTTTTTTTTTTTGTACTGTGAATACCTCGAACGACGAATTTTTTTAATTATCTTTTATTAAAGATATAGACTTTTATTTTTTTAAAGTCTATTATTTTAATTAAATGAATTTTATCAATGACACTCGTTCATTAAAAAAAAATTTCGTTTTCAAATTTTAAAAAAGAACCTTAATTTCAACGCCTATATTGCATACATCATAGCTTGGAAGTAAAAAGTCCCGCTAATAAACAGATGGTTCTTAGTTCAAATCTTGCTGCTGGAACGTAAAATTCTCATTCTAAGATGATTTAATTAACATTTTTCCCCCTCATTTTTTGCCAATTTGTTTACATTATTCTTTTATCACTGACAGTAATAATATTTTTTGGAATTCAATTTTATTTCTTTTTTAAAAACAATTGCGATTTATTACTGACTCAGCATTTTAAATTTTGTTTAAACATTTTTTTTTTAGAAATTTAAAATTTTACTTATAATTCCGCTATTTATTTATTTATTTATTCATTTAAAAAAAAAAAATAGAATTTTAAATAATTTGATTTGAACATTTTTAATTTGAATAAAATAAATAGCCTTCTTTTGTAATTATTTCCAAATTAAATTTATTGTCAAAGCCATCTGTGTAAGAATTTAATAATTAGAAATTAACAATATGGATTCATTAATTAAAGGATAATTTGTTTTGAAAGAAATATTAAATGACACCCTCTGTGCGATTTGCGACCATACTTACCCAACTTGTTTTATCTAAACTTTTAATGTTGTAATGTCGTATATTTATAAATTTCGCATTATATGAAGTATAGTTCGTGATAACCATAAAAAATTTGACATTTGAAACTAAAAATAAGTCGAAAATGTAGCTCATAAATTTAAACATCTTAGCAAGAGCGGAGGAGGAAAATGTGATACAAGAAGTTAAATCGGGAATTTTCAAACATCATTATAGATTTAAAATAATACATGTTCATAAGAGTAGATGAGGAAAATAAGGCAAAAGAAGCAAAATCGACGATTTTTAAGAGGACAATTTACCTTTTCAACATTTTTTTTTTTTTTTTTTTTTTTTTTTTTTTTTTTATGTTTCAAATGGTGAACTCATTGCATTTCAATTATTCAACTAAAATCAAATTTTGCAAAATAGAAAAAAAATAATTATTATTTAATTAAAATTTTTAAAAAGTTTCAGAAAATATGAATTTAAAGAAATCCCTACTACTTTTTTAAATATTAATATTTTTGCCAAATTATTATTATTATTATTATTAGTAATATTTTACATTTTCAAATGTGTATTTCATAAGACTGCGTAAGGATTTTTAGATACATCTAAATATTATATTTAATATCATTTTTTCCACTGATACATTAGTGTAAAATGATGAAATATAACTCAACTTCATACACTTTTACTATTATTATTTTTTTAATAATACCCTAAGTAATACCCTACCTTAAATAATACCCCTCTCTGTGCAGATTTATCACATATATAAAAAGAACTCTTACAAAAACTTTTAAATCTCTATCTCAAATACAAAAAATAGGCCTTAGCATTTTTTTAAATCAAAAAGTGCAGAAAATATAAACATGGAGAAAAAATCGTTTAATTTTTCATTTGCTTGGGTAATTACTCTGATTGTATATAAACATTTTATAATATTTCGCGATATTTTGTCGTATGGATAAAACTGGGGAATGAAAATATTCACAATTACACACACTAAAAAAAAAAAAAAAAAAGGGTCGATCTACTAAAAAAACTTTAATGATCCTTGTAATTACTAAAACATTTTTAGTAATTTTAGTCGGTTACAAGAAAATCTGTAAGAATTACTAGAAAAAAGTTAGCAACGAAGAGAATTAATAGTTTTATATCTTTAATAACTATTACTAAAACTCACTTGGTGTGGCCTTGATAGCATAGTGGTTATAGTAACGGACTCCAGACTAAAAGGTCACGGGTTCGATACTGGCCACCGCCAAATACGCCCCGAATGCATGTAGGGTAAGTACTCGTTAGTAAAGGGATTATAAAAATCCTATCGGAACTGTTAGCAATGTGTGGTGCTGCCGTCTATTGCAGTTTTGCCGAAAATCTTCCGCTTCAGAAGTCTGGATGCAGCTCGAAGGATCCATCTGCCCTTCGGGCTCACGTAATGGTTATTAAAAATGATTTTGGAGCTATTACTAAAATTTGCTTGGTGGCTCATACTAAAAATTTTTAAGTTAGTTAGTTCAGTTTACAAAAGAAATGCTTGTTTCACTTGCAAAAAAAAAAAAAAAAGTTTGTAATGGTTACTAAAAAATTCTGTGGAATACAAATTTACTAAAAAATTTTTAGTAACCTCTTGAATTTTTTTTTACAGTGCAGGTTTTCATTTAATATTTAAAAAGAAAAAAATCATGTGCCAAGCATAGTATATGAAGCAGTTTCCAGCACATTCAGAATAATGTAACAAAACAGCACCGTTTTAAAAAAATATATCACGTCTCATTTCACCAATGGAAATGTATAACGCATTTCAAAACCGAATTTCAGCTGTTCCTAACTACAATCGAAAAATAATTCAAAATTTTTAGCGGCCCTGTATGAAATTTGTGTCTATTACAAAAATACATTCCAAAATTTATTTCATTTAAGTAATACATATATTTCAGTTTAAAATTCCCCTTCAGCAATTTTCTCTAATATGGAGAATGGTATGCGAATACTTTTTTGTGACCCTGTAAAGGAAGTATACAATTCATATGAGGACCCCAGAAGCCAAGGGGTATAAGTGACAAAATTGAAAAAATAAAGTAAATACACAGACGACCTAAAAATATGCTTTTTTTCATTTCAGGTAAAGAAATATAACTGATTTTCTTATTATTTGCTGAGTTATAGAGGCAAACCACTTTTTTCGAAAAACAAACAATACTGATTAATTATACATTTAAAGAAAATTGTATTTTATTTTTTAACAGTTATTGAAATAAGAGTTTAAAGACCAGAATGCAACAAGCAGAAATTTCCTATTTCAATTCAGTCAATTGTTACTGATGTTCCAATTTAACATCAATTATCTTTAAACTCAATTTACTCCAAATCGAAATTTTGTCACTTGTACCCCTTGGCTTCTGAGGTCCTCATATATAAAGAGTAATATACAAAAAACTAATTAAATTTAAAAGCGCATGCCGGATTTTAAAACGTACTTTCCATCAATTATTTCGCAAAGACAGTACAGTAACTGATTTCTTTTGTGTGTCCCTGTAAATCAATTTAAAAAATGCTACGAATGCTCTGTTTTAACGTGACCTTAGTGAAATTGAGTGATTTATATCAGTTTCAATACGTTTGAAATAGTTTAATATCATTAAAATACTCTCCAAATGACTTTTTTTTCCATATACCATAATGTAATAGAATTCCTTTCAATGCCCCTATAAAAGAACCATTTATCGTACATACTTCATATGCAATACCAAACAAACTTTGGTTACCCTAAAAAAGCCTTATCAATCGCATGAAAATCCAAGTAAATTTAGGAGATTTAAAGCGTAAACAGACGGACAGACAAATCGAATGCATAAACACTTGAACTTTGTTGGTAAGTGCTAATAAGCGGGAATTTTGAGAAAAATTGTCCCTTAAAACATCCTTATAAAATAATAATAATACACGTTAACACATTAATGTTTTATCGTATACATCTATAAATTTCGCATCACGTCTTTTTTTTTCCAATTGCCAAATTGGAACTAAAAATACATTAGAAATTTAACGCATAAATTTAAACAGATTAACCAGGAGTGGATGAGGAAAAGGTAATAGAAGTTAAATTCACAATTTTTACCCATAGCTCTGTTTATAGCAGTAAATCGCTTGATTACATGCGGTCTTTCAAGAAATAAGAACATATGAAACAAAATACGTTTAACCGACAGATCCTTAAGTACACCGCTATCTAACCATTTATCAAAACATTTTCCGGAGTGTCATCACATTCCTAAAAATAATCCCCTGCCCCCCAAAATAATGAATGTGTTGAACTCCAGAGGCCATGAGTTCTTTGCAGAGGAAATGAACGTTATTTTCCTCCCTCAAAATCATAATTTATCACTGGAAGTTTTCGTAATCTCCTGATAATTCATTTTTTTATTATCAAAACGTATAAAACAAACGGTTTAGGAGAAGGTTTCGAAAATAATTTTTTTAATTAATTGTTTAGAAAATATTTTCCAGAAAGCTATGTTTTGAAGATAAAATACATTTTTTTTTTCTGGAGATTTGATAAAAACTTTCCCGAATTAAATATATATATTATAACGAAAAAAAAAAAAAAAGAAATAGAAACTATTTGTAGTATTTTATTAAATATAATCAAATCAGAAATTGAACTTCAAACATAGCAAATAAAGTACGTTTGTACTATAACAAAGTTTTATAAATATTTAGAGTTTGGTGTAATAATATGTACAGTAGGGTGGAGCGAAAAAAATTTTTTTTTGAAAATCAAAAACGGGTAGGTGCCAAAAGTTGCCTTTATACTAGTACATCAACTGCGTGAAATTTTACCGCTGAAAAAAATGGCTTGAGTCTGCGCTTTTGCTCCAAAAATCGAAATTTTGGGTAAAATTTGTCATTTTTTGACATGTTTTCAAAAAAATTACAAAATTCCTACAGAGCTGGTTAGTATTTAAAAGTGTTACTTAGACCTTTATATTTATCTGCTTAACATATTCAAACTATAAAACAATATGTTTATTCCCTATAGCTGGAGCAAAACAGACAACTTTTTGTAAGAAAACAGCATTACCACTCTATTGGGCCATATAATAGTGTATATGACCCAATGTAGACAGAATGTATATTATAGTACATCCTTCACAGATTCATATAAATGTTTTGTAAGTTTTAGTTTGTTTTAAGAATAATTTTGTAATATCAATATTTATATGTACATTCAAATTTAATCATCAAAATTTGAGATTTAAAACGAAATTCATAATTTCAATTAATTAGATTTGTTTCAATCTCAAAGCCCAATTAAGAATTGTCGATTAAATTTTGTTGCTATGGAAACCTGGCTTTTATTTTTCAATATGCTTAAATGTATGAAGATAATTTTTCTCAATATGATTTTTTTATCTATGAAAACATTTTTTTCCTGCGATTAATTAAATAACTACTTCCACAAGTAATATATATATGCAATACAATATGTATATATATGTATATAATATATTAAAGTCTCTCATTGTTTATATTTAAATTCATTAAATACCATTTACACGCATTTTAAATATCCAACAGTTTTGAGTTGCATTATAATCGTTTGCTTTTGGCGAGGAAAAGGGCTGCTCGCCAAATCGAGTGACTCTTTCGTCTTTTCCCGCCAAATATTCGAAAATATTTTATTATTTTACATATTTTCTAATGTGATTCCGCCGCTAATTTTGGCTGATCCTTTATTACATACATAAGTACTTTAATTAGTATTTTTTTCATAAAATTCTGAGTATGCCCAGTATGGAGACCTTCCTTGTAAGTGGGTTTAAAGGAGGGGTCGCATGTTTAGGATATTTCGCCATATCTCAAAAACAGGTTCAGATAAAAGCGGAAAATTCAAAATAATACATCTTACTAAAAAATTGGTTGAACATAGGTACTTCAGTCATTTTAGAGCTATCATGTCGTCAACATCGTCTTTGCATAGGATAATAAAAGATTATACAAATAAGACAACAATTATAGATGTCTGATTAGATATAAAGTTTTTTTTTTCATCTTTACCAGATGTATTTCGTTTGATTCAAGATTCCTTTAGAGAAAACCGACCAGCATAGCGGACGAAGACTGCAAGTAACGTTATAAATGTGTGTGTGAATGTTTAAGAATTTTTTTAAATTATAGTAATAGTTTTTGCCAGCATTTATTAATGGTTTATTTATTTATTATGTCCCGAGTTCCTTTGCATAGTTCAATGAAAGTAACTCTATTTCTCAAATGCCCACGAAATTTCTCTTATTTTCTACATAAATACTGTTTCGCTTCATTCACATCGTCTTTGCGTATAGATACTTTTTGGATGACATCACATCAGAATCCTGTAACCAACAGGGAAAAAAAAGAGAAGGAAAAGGTGATTTATTACCGATGCCCAAAAAAACTTCTTTTGACCTCCATATGAGATCAGGGGGGTTTAGAGGATGTCATTAGTTCTGGGGTTGACTTTTGAAAAAAATTGACACGGGTAGAGCATGATGGATCACCAGATAAAACATCCTTTGTCACAGATATTTTCGGTATGTCTGTATAAACAAAAGGTCAACTGTTACGTTTCATTTAGTATATGCTATTATTTATATTTGTATTTACTTAAGGCTGTTCTTAAATCCAAAAGGGCAACTTTATCATTTTTAATTTTATCCCAAGTCTTCCTTTATTTTTGTTCAGAATTACATGAAACCAGCAGGTGTTGTTGATCAGAAACAAACTTTCTAATCACACTGATTTTTCCTTTTTTTCCCATATGCAATAGGTTTTTCAGAAAATAGTATCAAAGTGCGCGTTTTGAACCGAGGTTTTGCACGAAAGAAGAATAACCATTCAAACAGGGTTAGAAAAGTTTTTGTCATGCATTAAAAATTGCTTATAACAAGATAGGTAACTTATTGATCACAAAACGGAAAATACACTTTGATTCCAAATCGCTTATGTAGACAGGTTTTCCAATTATATACCTTTCCATTAAAAAATGAATTTTTAAATGTGCCAAAACGCTTCGCGCTTGTTAAGCAAAGCAGTTAAGACAATTAACAGCTTGAAGTACAGAAAAAACTTGTAGTGACGTTTAAGTGATTTACTTAAAATCATTCAAATTAATAATTAAATTATAAAACTTTGTATAAAGCACATAAAAATATAAAAACACGCAGGTCACGTTTTTGGCTGGTAATTTTATTTCGTTAGTGGCTATTATACTGACATCACAGTACATTTAGTTCACTAGCTTTTTTTTATATATTTATGCAAGTTTTTATTGAAATTAAGCTAAATTGAACATTTTTTTTTAAATCTGAGAAAAAATTGTTTTAATTTTTCAAGGGTTTTTTTTCTGGATTAAATTACTTGTAATTAAAATTTAGTTAACAATATGTTTTTTTGTTTGTTTTGTTATTGATAGCATTATTTATTTATTTATTTATTTACTTATTTATTGTGTCACGTGTCCCTTTGCATTGTTCAAAGAAAGTAACTCTATTTCTCAAATGTTCACGAAATTTCTCGTATTTTCTACATAAATACTGTTTCGCTTCATTCACATCGTCTTTGCGTATATACTTTTTGGATGACATTACATCAGAATCCTGTAACCAACAGGAAAAAAAGAGAGAGAGGGGGAAAAGCTGATTTATTACCGATGTCCAAAAAACTTCTTTTGACCTCCAATGAGATCAGGGGGTTTATAGGATGTCATTAGTTCTGGGCTTGACTTTTGAAAAAACTGACACGGGTAGATCATGGTGGATCACCAGATAAAACATCTTTTGTCAGAGATATCTTCGGTATGTCTCTAAACAAATGGTCAACTATTACGTTTCAGATAATGTATGCTATTATTTATATTTATTTTTAATTAAGACTGTTCTTAAATCGAAAATGGCAACTTTATCAAAAGTTTTCATCCCGGTTTTCATTTATTTTTGTTCGGAAATGCATGAAGCTAGCAGTTGTTGCTGTTCAGAAACTTTCAAAACTCACTCATTTTCCTGTTTTTTTTTCTTTTTTTTTAATGCAAAAATACAATAGATTTTTCAGAAAGTAGTGTCAAACTGGGCGTTTTGAACCGCCTTTTTTTACGAAAGAAGAATAACCACTCAAACAAGGGTGAAAAACATGTTTGTCAAATATTCAAAATCGCTTATAATTCAACAGGTAACTTAATGATCCCAAAATGGAAAATGCAATTCGATTCCAAATCGCTTCCATAAACAGGCTTTCCAATTTTATGTCTTTCCCTTAAAAAATGAATTTTTAAGTGTGCCAAAACCCTCTGCGCTTGTTAAGCAGAGCAGTTGAGAACATTAACAGCTTTAACCTCTTCAGACCTGAGGTACACAAATGTGTACCTCCATTTTTCTCATCATTAAAACTAAACTGTTCGAATTTTTTGCATTTTTACTTTACATCTATATAGCTGAATATTTTTTGCATTAAAAAAAAACCAATAAATGTCAGTACTGATGAATATTACTTCATAAAATAAATATTATTTTCATCCGAGTTTCGAAAATACCTTCGAGACATTGTGGCCAAGAAAGTAAGAAATATTAAGGATTATTTAACTTAAATGCTTTACAATAAAACAAATTGAGGATTTGCTGAATATTTACTTGTTTAAACACTTTAATTTTGTTATTGTGTAAATTTATGTTGCTGATAGTTAAACTGATGTTTTAAGGAGATTAGTACTTTTATATCCATATTTGTAAAACTAAATTACCAGTCCCCTAAAGTACTGACTTCACAAAAATGACTCTTTCTGTCATCTATGGTGTCATTTCGATTATGTAAAAGCAATAAATATAAATTTGTATAATTATTTTATGCTCAGGTCTGAAGAGGTTAAGTACAGAAGAAACGTTTTATTGATGTTAAAGTAATTTACTTAAAATAATTCGAATTAATAATTAAATTATAAAATTTGGTATAAATTACTATAAAAAAATAAAAACATACAGGTCGCGTTTCGGTATGGAAGTTTTTTAGAGCGGGAGGTGACTGCACAGTCAATCTCCTCATCCAGTTCAGGGCTGAAAGTCTAAAATTAGTTAAAGTGCATATTCGCAGTCGGTCTGCCAAGTCATATCTTGGTGGAAAACACCTGAAAATCCGATTTTAGCGGTTAACTCATAAGTTTACTAATGTGTTTTCCTGCACCGAAAAGTATAAAAACATGGATAAACTTGGAGAAGAAAACACAATGACAAACATACGAGTCAACCGCTAAAATCGGGTTTACAGATGTTTTTCACCAACATATGATTTGGCAGACCGACTGCGTTTTAAAATGGTAATCTAGTTTAACTAATTCTTGAATTTTAGCCGTACTCGATGAGGGGATTTTACTGCACTGCTGGCTCCTAGTCTATTAGCAATTCGTCGTGAACCGGTGTAAAACGTAACAGTAAACACGTGTGCATATGTTGAGAAGATCATGCACACACATTGCACTTCGGCTGATGACAGTCTGTTAAAATTTCCAGTTCAAACTCGTGCTGTGTTTATATTTTTATGGAGACTTATAAAAATATTTTAAAATTTAATTGTGATTTATTACCAGTTTTTGGTGCTGTTTCATCTAATTAATATCTTGATAGTTATAGGCGATAAATTAAATGTCGATCTCTCTGTAAAAAGGTTTTTATTCATTTCCCATTGATTGGGAGAATTTTAAGGTCTAATCAGCAGCTGTTTAACATCTACTGGCTATTTACACGTTTGATTAAAGAAAATCAGTTAAACAGTGAAATGCACAGATTCATTGCCTCCCTGTATTTTTTATACCGCGGTATAAGAAAATTTTATAAGTAAGGCATTTTAAATGTATCGTTTAAATTTGATGTAACTTTCACTAAAATTTTCTTTCTATTTTTAATATTCACGTGAAAATATTTTTGCTATTTGAAAGGGAATATTATTTGCGCCTTCTTAGAATTCACAACAATATTTAAAAAATCATATGAATATATAACGTGAATGTCTCATCTAATTTTATTTTTTATTACTTGTTTTGCAATATTACTTGGCCATTTTAAACATGACGTAATTTCTTTTACTTGCTTTTAACGCATCAAAATTTATTTATTATATAACACCTCCAGTCGGCGTTGTGTGGTAGCGAGTCGAATAATAGCGGCAAGAGGCTGGATCTGATTTCACTAGTATTTATTAAGTTCGTACAAGGAAATCTATATCCGGTGATAACAAATATAAATTGTGGGTACGCTACACAGATTGGAAAAGTTAGTCTGAGTTCTTTTTGAAATGGCTTTACCGCCACTCATCAATATAATAAATCCTTATCTGGAGTTGTTCTCCATAAGTTCTTTTACCATAGGCACACTGGCGGCCTACTGATCAGTTTCCAAGAGTAAGACACCAGTCTCTACTCTCTCTCTGCATCCAAAAGGCAAGTCCTGAGAGTAAGACTCCCCGTCTCAACTCCCTGGCATCCGAAAAACAAGTCCTCCCTCAGAGCATCTCCTTCCTCTATTTATCCCGTCTTCCCTCATCCATCATTCCTCGTGATGACACGCCTCCGTCGCTGCTTGCAACGGCGGTCGACTTTACTGGGGAAATATCTTTCTCCTACCTGTTGGAATCATGGTCATAGCGGTCTCTCGCGCTACTTCAAAGGTTCATCACTTGTGGGGTCTTAAATCAGCGTAACGACCATATGAATTAGCCGGAAAGGTTCCTTTAAGTGGTCTATAGAATTCGGCTGACTTTCTAATGTCCATTTTGACGTGTGGGGTAGTTTTAGAAGCGTGGGAATTGGATTTCTCACAACACCCCTTCCGCTAGTCTGATATTTGGCTGCCAGACACAATGTCTGTAAGGGAAAGGTTAGCTCATTAAACTTGGGTGGCCCCAATATATTTTTAAATATTTAAATTCTCCTTTAGTTTGCTTCTGTTTTTTTGCATTTAACAGGATTATTTCCTCAGTATTCGTTTAATTTATATACACAATAAAGTACACAATTATAAATTACAAAATGAAAGATAATTAACATGAAAACATACCGGGTGTCCTGAAAAGGACTGAACAATTATAAAAATCAATAACTTGCAAACTTTTACAGATATTTAAAAAATTCTTACACGAGAGTCATCCAAAAGGTCAATTTTTTTTCCAGCGATTCTGGATTTTAGTTCGAATTACAAACAACAGATGGCGCTGAGAGCGCTAGGTGCAATTTAGCAATTTATTTAAATAGACGGAAACATATTTGAACTCTTTTGTATAGCCCTATAGTTTACCTACTACCTTTAAATACACGCCATTATTTAGCTAAAATGTATTTAAAACCGAAACATGATTTAAACGAATGAAATCACACTTCTAGAGATTACAATCCAGAGCCGGTTATTAATCCAATTTTTGAGTGCCTCTGTATATCATTTCATTTCTATTCTTTAAATATATCGTAATATACTTAAAGCTGTTCAGCGTAAAAAATGCATAAATCATTTACAAACCACCTTTAATATATTTACTTACGCACTTAGTAAGGAGTGCGAATTCTTTTGCGTAGCCCTGTATATGATTTGCACCAATTATATACACAGCGTAACATGCAAAAATTTAGTGAAACTTAAAAAAAAAATCATATCAAAACTAAAAACTTCAAGCAATTATCGTTAGCGTACAGCATTTCTGATACAGAATAGTTTCCGAAACCTTTGTGTGTCCCTGTAAATACTTCGTATTTTCTATTACACAGTAAGTAACTCGTAGTAAACCTAAACAACTTATAACAATTTTATTATATGTGTAACAAAATTAAAATATGCCGCAAAGTATGTTCCCTTCTATACCGTTATGTTACATAATTATTTTGTGTGGCCCTGTAAATGAATAATAACTATTCTTTGTGCAGCATATTCTACATCATTTGCATTTTAATTTAATTCATAAATGAATATTAATTTCATTATGTTCGGACGGGTGTAATATCATCAAAACGCACTTGAAACTTTCCCCCCCCGTCGGCCATAATGTAACGCAATACTTTTGACTGTCCCTGTATTGGAAATACACATCCGATTTTCTATACTTCAAACTATTTTTTCCCTTTTGTTTTTTCCTTATAAAGCACTCGTAAGAGGTTCAACTATGTCAGCATAATTTTTGATGTACCGGGCATAATAACCAGTCATTCCCAAGAATCTCCTTATTTCAGTTTTGTTTCTCGGTGTTGGCAGATCTACGATAGCCCTGATTTTGACACCTAAAGGCTTTCGTTATCCTTTCCCGACGATATGTCCGAGATATTTTACTTTCCTTTGTGCAAATTTACATTTTGCAATTTTAATTTTCAACTTAGCCTCTGTAATCCTAATTAAGACTTCCTTAAATGTATGAGATATTCTTTGTATCGTCCAGATAAGGAAGACAATATTCTTCTAACACGTGTAATAATTTGGACATGAATTTAGAGAATCTATACGAAGCCCCTATTAATCCAAAAGGCATTGCGAAAGGTAAATAACTCCCAAAATTCGTGACGAATGCGGCGAGTTTCTGCGCTCTAGGGGTCATAGGAATTTGCCAGTAACCTTTGGTTAAATCTAGTACAGTGATGTATTTCGCATTTGCGACCCGTTCCACTCTTTCTTCAATGTTGGGAACCGGAAAAAATTCAGGTTTAGTGATAGCATTTAATTTTCTATAGTCAATGCAAGGACGTGGATCCTTCCCAGGGGTCTCCACTAAAATCATGGAGGAATTATAATCTGACTCCCACTCTTTTATTATTTTTAATTCTAACATTCTTTTGATTTCTCTCTTCAGGATTTCATTTTGTCTAACGGAGGTACGATATGGTCTCGTTCTCACCGGTTTATCTTCGCTCAATTCTATGTCATGTTCGGTCATATTAGTTAATCCTGGGTCCCTTTCCAACAAAGTTGAAAAGTGTTTATGTACACTCTTAAAACGAAAGAGCTGATTTGGCTTCTCATGAAAGAGCTGTAATTTTTTCGATCATAAAAGAGTTGTTTTTCTAACGATTAAATCTTCTTGATCTAAATTGGTTATTTAAATAGCTCAACTTCATTTAAATTGGTTAAAACTCGAGTTATTTCAACTCTTTTTTGTGAAGCTGCCTTTCAACATCGATATGAGTGGATTTCAGCTCAACTTGAGCTATTTTGTGGCTGACTTTTTAAGAGAGTATTGCATTCGGTATATCTGTCCGTCTGGCCGCGCTCAAACTCCCGTAAATATGCTCGGATTGCTATGAAATTTTTAGACGTTTTTGATGTTTACCTACGCACGAACCCTATTGAAAATGAAGTTTCTACTATGATTAGTTCATTTACAGGGATAGTCAAAAGTTTTCCAATACATTACGGCCTATGGGAAAAAATCGTTTCAAATGAATTTAAAAGGTGTTACACCCCGTCAAACATATTCAAATTTACATGGATTCGCAAAGTGCATTAAACTACGCATTCTCTAAAATATGCAGTGAAAGTAATAGTTACTATTCATTTACAGGGCAACTCAAAAGAATTCCATTACACAATAATAAAGGGGGGAGATTTTTTACGACATATTTTAATTATGTTAAGCAATTTCAGGTATCAAAAAATTGATATACGTCGCTGAGACTTAATATTTAACGCATAATATGAAGTACATAGCATTTACAGGGACACACAAAATATTTCAAATCTTATATTCTTATCCGAAGTACTGTATATTATCGATGATAGCTGATGAATGGATGAAATACATTTTCAATTATGATATACGTTTTTAAGTTTTACTAATTGTCTTCAAATTATATTGTGTGTATAAATGTTATAGTTGATATCAGGGTTACACAAAAGAGTTTATAAAGGTTACTGAATGTGAGGGTAATTAACTTAAAAGTGGTTTCTAAATAAGTTGCGCATTTTTACGTTGAACTGCTTTCAGTTTACTAAGAAATGTTTGTAGAATATAGATAAAATGATATGCAGGGTCACGAAAATAATTAGCTACATAATGGCACATAAATGATAATTTCTTGAAATGTGATTTGAGTAGTTTTAAGAGTGTTTTTGTTTAAACTAAATTTTAACAAAATACTGGCGTGTATTTAAGGCACTAGGTAAATCACAGGGTTGAACAAAAGTATTCATTATTTTCCATATATTAGAATAAAACGTTGAAAGAGAAATTTCAACAAGCTAGGCATTTTTCTTGCTAAACTAAATTTTCCTATTATATAGTATATATATTAATCATATATCAACCGACATATAAACCGACCGTATAATCAACCGACGGATCAAATACAGGTCTGTTCAAAAGTATTGGTATACTTATTTGGCAATGAACAGTAGCATCTTATTTCCCTAAATAACAAAGTTTTGTTAAAGATTTCAGAAAGTGTTGGAAAGTGTTTCAATCGTGTGTTAATCGATATATAACGCATGATTTTTCATGCTTGTCCTTTATCTGTGAGAAGTTTTTGTTCTTTTCAACAAGTGATTTAACTATTTTTAGATAAATACTCGGAGAAATAGGACTAAGAATTTTTTTACGGCCTCTATACCCCATAGAACTCTCAGAAGTTAAACTTTAGAATTTTTTCCTTTTTACGTTCATATATTTAAAAAATAATTTAAACGACGGGCGGTCTGGTGAAAAAAAGAAATTGCTGTTTCAGTTCACGGTCTTCAGACAGTCTGAAAAAAAAAAAATAATGTTTAAATAATTAATATTTTTAATTGTTAAATTCTTGTATTTCTTTTTCTTTTGCTAAGTTGAAAAGTGTGTTCTAACTTGTAGTTAGTAACTTGTAGTAGAAAGCAACGCGTTCTAATACATGACTAAATTACGTTTTCCAATCAAGTTCAGTAATTAATAAATTGATAATAAAAGTGATGGTTTCGAATCAATGATGGACACTCTCTGATCCTTCATAGTCTATGTTTTATGTCAGTGTCACTAACACTTGGGGAAACCAAAAACAACAAATGTTCTAAAAAAGCCTTAAAAGACTTTCTAAATTACGTTTGTATGGAATATTTGCAAATATTAAACCGATTTTAAAAATTAACGCTTGCAAGTTAATGCTGGCAGTAACTTTTTTAACAAGGGCATTTTATCGCAGTGCTACTACCTCTCGAGAAATGGTAGACCCTTAAAAATAAACTTGGATTTTGGCATGATTATTAATTTTAAGATGTAAATGCATGCAACGATGGTTTATAAAAAATTAAATACTTCAGGTGAATAAGGACGTATAGTCTAAGAGCTAGCAACGTGAAAAACACATTATTTTATCAAGGCTCATTTTTCTATATGTTCTTCCCTTTTGTGGTGAAGTATGTTTGCGGGCGGTCTGGCAGTCTGGAGAAGTTGCATTTACCTATGGAAAAAAGGGGTTATGCAAGTCAAAAAAAAAAAAAAAATTCAAAATTACGTCATTTTATCAAGGCTCATTTTTTTTATATGTTCTCCCCTTTTTATGGTGTAGCACGTTTGAGGGCGGTCTGGCAGTCGGGAGAAATCGGCTTACCTGTGGGAGAAGAGGTTATGCATAAAATAATATAAAATAACCACTCTTGTAACAGGCACTTTCGTTGCCATATTTAAAGCAGACTGGCATTAACTTTGAAACCGAATTTGAGTCTGGCAAATTAATTACGGGTTGTCTGCTAGCCAAAGAGTAATATGTTATCTATAAATGTGGATCTGGCAGGGTCTTAGCGACATTGGTAACGTCTGGCAGTGCTGGATTAATATCACATATAGTTAGTATAAAAATACTGCAAACAAAAATCCTGCTAAAATGACGTAATTTTGATGTTTTCTCACCTGCATAACTCCTTTTCCCGAATGTAAACGCAATGTCTCCCAACGCCAGACCTCCCGCAAACATACTACACCATAAAAGGGAAGAACATATGAAAAAATCAGCCTTGATAAAATGACGGAATAAATTTGTTCTATTTGTAGATCTTATCGCTGGAAGAAGCACTTAAAACGCAACGTTTGATCTAAAATTTGAGAGATAATTTCTGTGATCGGAACCCTACCCGTAAGGCATGGTGACGTCACTGCAACGTCGTTGTGAAGTCACATTGTGACTTTGTGACCATCGATTGTCGATGTGACGTCACGTGACGTCGATGTAAAGTCACAGTGACTAAAATGTGAAGTCGTTATGGCCGTTTTAGAGCTTTTTTGTGACGTCACATTGTGACCAATTTGTGAAAAGTGTGTCATTTGTGACTACTTTGACGTTAACATTGTGACGAACTGTGAAAATTTTTTTAGAAAGTCACATCGTAGTCACAATGTGCACTGAGTGGTGGCATATTCGTCACAGATGTGATGTGACCAAAGTGACTCACAGTGACGTCATTGTGACGTCATTGTGACGTCACTGTGACCATGCATGCTATGAGGGTATATATTTATTAGGAAATACTTTGTTTATCACATTCGCTGCCGCTGACGCGAAAGCGCGTGATATGGCGCCAACGTTAAGGGGTCACTCATGCACCAGCGCGTGATGTGGGGTGATATCCAATAGGCAGTCACGCGCTGGCGCGGGAAAATCTTTCACTGATTCTTTGTTATAAAAAGTAAATCGGCTTCTGGGAAAAACCCACATCTACAGTGCGGCATTAAATATCATCACATCTTCGTGTAAGCGGCAGCGAACGTGTTAACACATAAAATTTTAGTGTATTTCATGTACTTTTAAAATGTTGTGGTACAATTCTAGTACAATTTGCATAGATACGCGATGCAATATTTGCTCATATTATAATATATGATATATTTATATATATACAGTACATATGTTTTCTGTATGCTTGTATCATAAAATTTAACACATTTTTCAAAAAACAATACCTACTATATTACTAAAAAACTTATAATATTTTCTAAAACTTCAGCAGTTTCGATGATAACATTCCATTTCCCTTCCAAATTTTCGGAAAGCTGTCCTCTGTTATACCCTCTTTACCTGCAGGGGATCGTAATAAATATTCCTTCTTTCCTCCAGTTCCCTCCTGCCGTGACGTGCTGACATTTCTACAGTTTATTTTTGAGACAAGATGAGAAAAATACTCATCATAGGGTGTCTTAATATGATATATCTTTATGCTTTTCTGACAGGGACTAAGCCTGATGTCTTTTTAATGTTTACGCTTTATAAATCACAGGCGCAAATGCAAGGCGTGCGAAAATGGCGTTTGCTAAAAATTGCTTGCATTTTATTCGGCGTGAAATTGGTTGCGAGTGTAATTTAAGGTCTTTATCCTTTCAAGTATGAGAAGTGCATTAGAGGTTGTATAACATTAAAGAACATTATCTAAATTCGCTGAAAAGTTAATATTTTCGAGAAAGAGTTCATTTAACTGCTAAATAAGGGCAAGGTCGGAAAGAAAAGCAAGCCTATAGATTAGATTTATCTTTTCTTTTCTTTTTTATTTAAAAAAAATATTGTCTTTGTATGAATTTTATACAACATTCTATATTCATTTTAGATGTGAAATTTTGAATATTATATAAAGTGTTCTGCGATAATAACACCAGGGTGGGTAATAACACCAAATGCTAATACACTGCTCAAAACAATTAAAGGATATTTGAAGTTTTATATGAAATAAAGATATAAACGAAATTTTTTTTTGACGAAAATAGAAGAAGAGAATCACAAATGCAAATTTTTCTGGTTTTCAAACTGTGGAGTATGCAAATTTTGAGTTCGACGTCAAAAACGTCGCTTTAGCGGCAGCGAATGAAATTTGACTTTCAACTGGATAAAAGAGAATGAAGACAAGGATGATCGGCATTCAGTGATTGCTTTGTTTCGATGAGTACGATGTCTCAGCGAAGTCATTTGACAGATTCAGAAGCTTGGAGAATTGTTGGTAGGTTAGAAGGGGGCCAAACTCAAGCCGAAGTAGCGCAAGCCATTGGAGTGTCACAAAGTGTCATTTCCAGGATCTGGGACCGTTTTTTGGAGAGTGGATGTGCAGGCCGAAGACCAGAGCAAGGTCGTAGACGGGCAACAACGCCCAATTTACATCGGTATTTAGCGTTAACAGCTCGGAGACACCGAAACATGAACGCTACTCTTCTCCAAGAACACTTTCGCTCGGCTACAGGCACCACGATTTTAATTCAGACTGTCCGAAACCGGCTCAATGCTGTAGGTCTGTATACTCGCCGACGGATGGTATGTGTTAGATTAACATCAAGGCATCGTCGCGACCGCAGGGAGTGGGCAACCGAGCATGTCAACTGGAGGAGAAATGAATGGAGCAATATTCTGTTTTCTGACGAGTCCCGTTTTTCTATGCATCCGGATAATAGGCGTATTTTCATCTGGAGGGACCGTGGCAATAGCAATAATCCTGCGTTCGTGCACGAAAGTGTCAGATTTGGCGGTGGAGGAGTGTTGGTGTATGGTGGCATCTCCATTAACGGGCGCACTGACCTCTACATCATTCGAGATGGAGCTCTGACTGGTCGCCGATATAGGGATGAGATTCTCAGACCTATTGTAGTCCCTTACGCTGAAGCAATCGGAGATAACTTCATTTTAGTGGACGATAACTGCAGGCCACATCGTGCAAACCTGGTGGAGGATTTCCTTTTCGAGGAAGGAATCGTTCGAATGGAATGGCCAGCGTGTTCTCCAGACATGAATCCAATCGAGCACGTTTGGGACGCTCTAGGAAGACGAGTTTCTGGTCGCCAACAACCCCCACAAACTTTCCATAAACTGGAAAGAGCTCTTCTGGAAGAGTGGGGCAGAATACCCCAACTCGTCATTAATAGCCTCATTGAGTCCATGCCTCAAAGGTGTTCAACGTTGCTGGCCGCCCGTGGAAACCATACCCCCTATTGAAAATGATTTTCTTTGAAGAAAACACCTTTTCTTATTCTTTTTTTCTCATATGCACAAATTGTGTTTTTTTCCTTTTGCACACAAATGCGCAATAAAAGGCATTTTTTTCTGCCAAACATGTGTAATTTATTCTCATATAACCTACTATGTCTGTCGACCATGTATCAATCAGCTAAAAAGTTTCCCAGACACAAAATCCACCTAAAACTGCAATATCCTTTATTTGTTTTGAGCAGTGTATTACATGTAATTATGAAGAAATCAGGGAAATCACATCTACGTGTTCTGCGCACGTAAACTCTGAGGCATCTGAATCACACACAACCGCTAAAAGTTAATTTGTTCAATTTGTAGAGCTTATCGCTAGAAGAAACACGTAAAAATCAACACTTGATTTAAATTTGTGAAATAAGTTCTGTGATCTAAACACTATATATTTAATTGGCAATACTTTGTTTATTACATAAATTTGTAGTATATTTCATGTACTTTCAAGGTCGCCAATTTTCGTCGGCGACCCGTACCTACGACCCAAACAGACCTAGTCTCTTGCACGACAGCGCTGTCGCCGGTAGGCGACCACGGATAGCGCCAAAATACTTTACTTACGGCCCGAATAGCCTTGCACTCTTAATAGAAAAGGGGGAAACAAATAAGACAAATTGAAACCGGACAAATTTAAAAGAAAAAGTAGACAAATTAAAGGTACTGAGAGACGGTTAGTGGGCGGGCGGGGCTCTGAAGCTATCGACTTTCCCTGCCCTCATCCCGAACATATATGTCTCGGACGGTGGTTGGGGGTGGGTGGGTGGGTCAACCGTCGCGGTGAGCGACCAATTTTCGTCATCGTCTGGAAGATTATTGATGTGTTCACATGATACTTTGTAGTTTTAAATATACTGTGGAATAAGTATACCGGGGTAATAATGCCATCTATTGGCGTGATTACACCGGTTGATTCTTTTCAGTGCTGAAACAACATTCGAAGGGGGCTCTTTTTTGTATTATGCACGAGAGAGCGTTATTGTTATTCTTGAAAAGCAAAAGGCATAGAGAAAAATTTGTTTGTCCTAAGAATTGCTAATTAGTTCATGTCAGAAGATTAAAATATCACATTATTATAACTGCATCCTGATATCGCAATTAATGGTAAGTACACGAAATTTGTTAATTTCTAGGACTGTAGAGTTTGTATCTTTAGAAATAGACAACTCACATGCCATTATAAAGCCAATTTTATTCCACCGAGCTATTTTTTCAAATTTGGAAACAAGATATTCTCCAAAGACTAAATCTTACGAGTATGTAGAATGCAGAAGCCGTCCATATCCTAATTCTTAAAATTTTGCCATGGCGATGACACAGATGTTAGTTCAAGAACTGGCCACACAAAATCATAAGTATAAAACGAGCACAAGAAAAAATCCTTTATTTTATGAAAGAGTAGTAATAGAGGAATCTAATGATCCATGTCTGCTGGACGTGAAGTGGTGCATAAGCCAAAAATTGATACCACTAGTGGTTGACTCATAGGTTTAGCATTGTGTTTGCCGTACAATCAAAAGCATGAAAACATGGAAAACTGGGTGCCGGAAAACACGATTCTAATTCTACGAGTCAACCACTAGTGGTATCAAATTTTGGTTTATTCACTACTTCGCTTCCGGCAGACATGGATCATTAGATTCCTTTATTACTATTCTTTCATAAAATAAAGGATGTTTTCTTGTGCTCGATGACTTAGGGTTTTGTGAGGTCGACTTTTAGACTGTGTACACTCATGCATTGTCTTGATGAAAGAGATTTTTTCCTCACCAAATGCGTGCGATTTTCTTTCACAAAATCGCTGAAACGATTCTGTAAGTTGACATAATATTTGCCATTGATAGTTTTCATTTTTTTCAAGTTAATCGAAGACGATTATGCTAAATACATCCCACAACACTGTAGCCCCGACTTTGTTTGCAGATAAGGCCGTCTTGGTATTTTTTGGCGAAGGTTAGCCATGAAAAGCCCACTATTTGAAATATTCTTTAGTTTCTAGTATACTGAGATAAATTCATGCTGTGAATCGACACCAAAAATCATTTGGATTTTGCTTTAACTTCTCCAAACATTTTTTTGAAATTGACACACGAGTGTATTTAATGTCAATAGCGAGCATTTGTGGTAGCCATTTTGCAGAAAACTTTTCCATATCCAAATGAGTTGTTAAAATATTTTACACCAAATTCAATTGAGATACCCACAGTCTCAGCAATCTCACGCCTTTTCACGCTCCGATCGTTTATCGCAATGTCCAGGATTTTTCAATCATTTCCGATGTTGTATCTCAAATTGACGACCTGGACGTTCTTCATCAAAAATGATTGTACGACAGCAAATGAATTCAGCTGTGAGCTGTCCAATATTTTACGGCCAATAACGAAGGGGCAGAGTACCCATAAATTTATCGGAGTTCCCCTTTGATCTCATAAATTATTTCCTCCCCCCCCCAAAAAAAAACAGGTTTTTCATCACTGTTCCATATTTAGTTTTTTTTTCCATTGTTCAAGTATCACTAAAGTTGTTCTAAGCAAATGACTTCCATTTACAAACTAAGCTACTTAAGGACTTGGCAAATTGCCATGTTTGATGCGAAAGGTCACCTTTACGAAATAAATCATTTTTTAATTCTAGTAGAACCACCTCTGACCGAGGTCAAGTACTTATCATACTGCCCTCGTACGTTTTAAGAAAGAAACTTTTATCTTGAAAGTCAAGATGCTATAGGATAGTTAAGTTAACCACTTTACCGTCTGCCCCGAGATAAGTCGGGGGTAAAAGCACTGTTTCCCCATACCTATCATCGGTTAAGTTTAAAAGGCTATCAGATTAAACATATTAAAAAATAAAATCCTTATTTTTTTGTTTACATATTTCTTATTACAAAATCATTGCAAAAATGTGTGAACACCCTCTGTAATGTTAAATAGAAGAAAATTATCGTAAAAATGAGCATCATTCAACATACAAGGAAACATAGGTGAATCCTGATTATTAAAATGTAACCTTAAATTAAAAAATCGTTCATGGGGTACCACTAAGTCTAGGGTATACTGCATTGTCGTTAATTCGAAATCAGATAAATCGAAGCTTCGCTTAGTATTGGAACTAAACATGAAGTCCCTAAATTTTCAGTAGCGGAATAACGTTAAAATTTTTCATTAATTCGAACACATTTTTTCTTAGCTTCGTTTAATTCGAACTAACGAGATTCCGATCTTTCCTTTTTTCTTATTTTCTCCCGAAATTCAGATTCTTAAAGAACTTTCTTTCATTTTTGCCCGAATTATTCTGAACAAAAATACATACAGGGTGTCCACTCTCAACGGTGGTCAATGGCTAATTTCTAAACCGTTAGTCATAGACATATAGTTCCAATTGCAAAAATGCTTTAAAAAAGGTAAAGAATTGTTTTCAAACGATTGAGGTCAAAAAAATTTTGTTAAAAAATTACAAAAATTAAATTTTTACACGATCCCCCGGTTCTATAAGTGATATTTAATAATTTTTTACCGCTGCTTTAACAAGTAATACAAAAAAAAAGTCCCATTCCTCTGCGATTAAAACTGACCGAGTAATAGCTGTTTAAAGTTGAAGCATCTTTTTTGCTGCAAATTAGGGGTCAGTCACAAATTTACTGGAAATAAAAATAAACGCAAGATATAAAATTTAACATGAAACATTGAGAGTAAAATAAATTTTACAATATTATTTTTAAATTTATGTTGATGATTATATATTAAAGTAAAATTTGTTCTAAAAATATAATAAAAAAAAACCCCAGAAAGTTTATTAATTTAAATTATGATAAGCAACAGTCACAAATCGTTACAAAATGACATATGAGGAGCCCAGAAGCCAAGGGGTATAAGTGACAAAATTGAAAAAATTGAGTTAAGTGCACAGGGTATCTGGAAATATGCTTTTTTCATTTCAGGTAAAGAAATATAGGTCATTTTCTTATTATTTGGGGAGTTATAGAGATAAACCACTTTTTTCGAAAAACAAACAATATTGATTAATTATACATTTAAAGAAATTTGTACTCTATTTTTTTTTAACAGTTATTGAAATGAGAGTTCAAAGATTAGAATGCAACAAGCAGATGTTTCCTATTTCAATTTAGTCAATTGTTATTGATGTTCCAATTTAATTTCAATTATCTTTAAACTCAATTTACTCCAAATCGACATTTTGTCACTTGTACCCCTTGGCTTCTGAGGTCGTCATATATTTAAAATTCTATTAGATTACTTAACCCAACAGAATTTGGTGTAGTCCTGTAAAATAAATAAGTAATACGCACCTAAAATTGTATTAATTTTATATTGTCATTGGATATAAATAAGTGTGCAAAGTGTACCTCGATCGGATATTTGGAAGTGAGTTAAAGTTTGAATAGAAATTTTGAACTAGGGCAACATACGTACGAACATTTAAAGCAAAATAGAAGCTTATCAAAATAACACACCTTTTAAAATAAAATCACGATTTTCCAAAATTTGATTTTCTCGATAAAGATAAATATAAAACTCACATCTTTAACTATTTTAACCAATCTAGATAGTAATTAATAAAAATTATCACGACCGTAAAACTTATACGGCGTTAGCACCTTCTGTTAAATTGTTTCAAAAATATTTCTTTATCTCATTTAAAACATTTTTGTAATTGGAACTAAATGCCTGTGGCAAATGGTTTAGGAATTAGCTATTAAACAGCGTTGAAAATAGACGATCTTCATAATACTTTAAGCACTTAGTGTACGTTCCCCTAAAGCTCTGTCCAATTCATCCGTATTTAGGTACAGAAAAGTGGTTTAAGTCATGAAATTTAAAGTTTCATAACTCGGTCAATTTTAATGTTAATTGAGTGGGACCTTTTTTCTCTTACTTGTTAGAGTAGTGGGGAAATTTTACTAAATATCACTTATAGGACCGGAGGACCGTATAAAAAGTTAATTTTCGTAATTTTTTAATAAAAAAGTTTTTTGACCTAAATCGCTTGAAAAAACATTTCTTTACATTTTTTAAAGCATTTTTGCAATTGGAACTATATGTCTATGACTAACGGTTTAGAAATTAGCCATTTGCCACCGTTGAGATTTGACACCCTGTATAGTCGTATGCATTTGATATCTGCTTTTTTAGTGTACCGTCTGTCCATCAAAGACACTTCCACACTCCACCCATCTTCGTTTGCGCTTGTTCCTATAACTTTTTAAGGGAGACCCGTCAGAAAACACCCAAAATTTTTATTATTGATTTTAACCCTCTCATGCATACGGGCCTCATATGAGGACAGATAAGTATTGCATTATTAAGAAAAAAAAAACTGTGAACATTCATTTATGGAGATCTGATTTGTGGAAAGATAATAGCTAGCATGCAGCACAACGATAAAATTATTTTAGAATGGGTCTTTCATTTATCATAAAAGAGATTTTTTTTGAATAATGCAAAATAATACAAAATAATTTATGCATGAGAGGGTTAAAGTATTGAATTTTGGTGTACTATTTAAGAATCTTTTTGTAAGGAATAATTAGCAAAAAAATTCACTTTATTTTAAAAGGTATATTTTTTATGGGGATTTTTATTTTTATTTATTTTATTTTATTTTATTTTATTTTATTTATTTATTTATTTATTTATTTTGTCGAAAAATACACTTTTTAAAATTACTACTCGTCATTCAATTTTCAATATTTTGGTATTACTAAAATTCTTTAAATAGTATGGAAAAGACCTAGGGAGAGATATTTTTAATTTTCTATTTTAATCAGCTAAAAAATAATAATAAAAAAAATTACGCATGGTAAATTTCCTTAAATTTATTATAATTTTCATGTTTACCAATTTATGTAAAATTTTCAGAAATAGTTGAAAAAAAGTATATCTCCTTACTTTTGTTGCAAAAAAACATAAACATTTCTAAAAAAACAGATTCTAAAAACATAAACATTTTGTTTCTAAATCATTTTACCACTGAGCCTTAGTACTTTGAACTTAGGCAAAATATGAAAAAAGCCATTTTCAGGAAAACACATTTAAAGTACAAAATACAAGAGAAAGTAGTAAAAAAAAAAACTTATTTCATGTTGAAACTATTTTTTATATTAATTTCTAATATATCAAGACTATTTTTTAAGAAAACTTTTTATATTGAACACAATAGAAAAAAATTGTAGCCAGTTTTGTCTTCGAAGAAAATTCCTTGATTTTCAGCGACAAAAATTCATCGAGCTGTCAAAATATATACTTTTTTAAAATGCTACTCCTCATTCAATTTTTAATATTTTAGTATTACTAAAATTTCTTAAATAGTGTTATGGTATACGGAAAAGACCAGGGAAGAGATATTTTTAATTTTATTTTATAATGATTTTGAAAAAAAAAAGAAAGAAACGTTATATACGCATGGTAAATTTTCTGAAAATCGTTATAATTTTCATGTTTACCAATTTATGTAAAATTTTCAGAAACATTTTAAAAATGTATCTCCCTTACATTTTCTGAAATTTTTTAAAGATTTTAAAAACATAAACACTTTGTTTCTAAAATATTTTACCACTGAGCCAGTACTTTGAACTTAGGCAAAATTTGAAAAAAAGTCATTTACAGGAAAACGCATAAAGTACAAAATACAAGAGAAATTAGTAAAATAAAACTTACCTTGTGTTGAAACCTTTTTTTATATTGAACACAATATAAAATTTTACTACCAATATCGTTTTCGAAGAAAATTCTTCGCTTTTACAAAAAATGTATAAAAATTTGTACTATTTTGCTCTATTCAACAAAGAACTATATTATGAGGTCTTTTTTTATTTTAAAAAGCACCGGCACAATAAGAGGGACCTTCCCTCTTTTCTACAGCAATTTTATTTTATTTTATTTTATTTTATTTTATTTTATTTTATTTTTATTTTTTTGCAAAAGAGCCTTTTCCAAATTTTGTATCAGTATTAACAGATAAGTTAGAAACACTGGTTATACTTTTTTCAGGGACTTGAATAATCACACTTTCTGCTTTTCATCTTTTAGAAGCCATCACATTCTTATGTTGTTTACGTTTCTTCGAACGAGGCATTCCAGTATATTATTTTAAAATAAACTTGTAGAATATTAAACTTGAATTAATAATACAAAATATTCACGCGCAAACACCAATTTAAACGAAAGAATGCGATGTATACAAGAAAAAACAGAAGAGTTCATCACGAGAATCGAATCGAAAGACATGAAATGTAAACAAACACGATAGCGTTCAATTTAACAGTTTTATTTATTTATTTTATTTATTAATTTGAACAACATACATCTGACTTGCGTGCTCGACATGAAAGCCTGCTTATAAGTAGCACTTATATTATATAAGTATAATATAAGTGCGTCAATGTACAAGGACGAGATAGCACAAGGAAATTTACATCACAGAGAAATACAACCAGGAACTCCACACAAAGTGTGTGTGCAATGGAGCCAGCGGGAATCGAACCCGCAACCTCTAGGTTAGCAAAGCGGCGTCTTAACCACTCGGCCACAGAGGCCCATTTAATAGTTAATGGTTATTGATAATTCAGAACAGAATAATGTATTCTTCTTTGATTAATCATACTAAAATCAAAATGTTATTAACTCAGTCAATAACTTCGTTTAATAGTGTAATATAAAAGTAAACAAAGATGTGTAAGCTTTTTAAAAGACCGCTAGTCCTTTTAAACTCTAGTGAATACAATTTAAAAAGCTCATTTTCTACCTCTTCCAAGTGTCCCCGAGTTCTGTAATTTACTCTACAAGAAATTGCTAAGAAGATAGCCGGTGATGCACAAATAAAACACACAAAGAAAATAACAGAAGAAACAAGAAGATTGATGAAAAAACGCAGAGAATTTAAAATGAAGAAAAATGATCCTAAATCAAGAGTTGAATATGCTGAATTATGTAAAACAGTAAGAAAATGCGTTACAGAAGATATCAGAAAATTTAACTGTGATCTTGTTAAAAAAGTTCTGGAAGATAACAAAAGTTTAATATCAGCTAAGTGCAAGTTATGTGTTGGAAGAAAAGGTATTTTTGCACTGAAGAGAGCAGATGGAACAATCACCAAAATCAGCAACGAAATAGTACACATTGTTGAAAAATTCTATAATGATCTATATAATTTACAAGGTATTAGATTTATGAAAAAAGGTAAATGCCCTGGAGAAGATGGAATTACAATTGACCTTATCAAAGAAGCAGGAGAAGAGTTTGCAAAAAGGCTATCCTTACTGTTTTCCAAATGTCTCAAGAAGTCAGATGTACCAGAAGATTGGAATAATGCTGTGATGGTGCTATTTTACAAGAAAGGAGAGAAGGAAAACATTAAAAATTACCGTCCGATCAGCTTACTGTCAGTGATTTATAAAATTTTTACCAAATTTTTAACGGCAAGACTTGAATCAGCTCTGGACTCAGCTCAACCTAGAGAACGAGCAGGATTCCGAAGTGGATTCAGCTCAATGGATCATATCCAAACAGTAAGGGAACTCATAGAAAAACATAAAGAATATAATTTACCTCTCTGCCTTGCCTTTATTGATTATGAAAAAGCGTTTGATTCCGTCTACGCATCAGCAGTAGTAGAATCTGTAGAGGACATTGGTATAGACAAACCCTACATCAATATCATAGAGAAGATTTACAAGAAAGCAACAACAACCATCCGTTTAAATAAAGGAAAAGCGAAGATCAAGTTCGGAAGAGGAGTATGACAAGGAGACACCATTTCACCTAAGCTTTTTAATGCTGTCTTAGAAAATATCTTCAAGAAGCTGGATTGGGAAAACAAAGGGATCAGAATAAATGGGGAATATTTAAGTCATCTCCGATTTGCTGACGACATTGTAATTTTCAGTAACAGTCCTGAAGAATTGGAAATTATGCTAAAAGATCTTGCAGAAGATAGCATCAATGTGGAATTAAAAATAAATTTAGAAAAGACTAAGGTGATGTTTAATTCATTTACATCAAAAAAGAAAATTGTCTACAAGAACACTGAGATTAAAGAAGTGCAAAGTTATGTGTACCTAGGACAGGAAATATCATTGGATAATAGTATCGTTAATGAAATCAATAGAAGAATAAGAAATGGGTGGAGTGCTTTTGGGAAGAACAGTATTATTCTGAACAGTAATATGCCTCTTTGTTTGAAAAGAAAAGTGTTTAACCAGTGTATTTTACCTGCATTAACTTACGGAGCAGAAACATGGACACTAACAAAATGGATGATACAATGACTACAAACAACACAGAGAGGTATGGAAAGATGTAGGCTAGGCATAACTAGAAGAGACAGAAAGAGGATAACCTGGATAAGAAATCAGACAGAAGTGTTTGACATCCTTGAAAGAATCAAAGAGCTAAAATGGAAATGGGCTGGGCACATTGCAATAAGACAAGACAATAGATGTAGCACAAATTTACTACAGTGGTATCCCAGAGATGTAAAATGACCAAGAAGACGACCACAAGTAAGATGGAGTGACGAAATTAGAAAAGTGGCTGGTGTAAATTGGATGACAAAAGCACTAGACAGAAAACATTGGAAAAATCTGGGGGAGACCTACATCCAGCAGTGGATCGAAAACGGTTGATGATGATGATGATGATGATGATTCGCAAATATGTATATTATCGTTTTCTGAGATAAAATTTTTTTTGAACTTTTGATGATTTTTGGCCGAAAATGGGATTTGGGTCTCCCTTAATTAGTTTATTTATTTATATCATTTAATTTAATATTAAGTCATATTCTAATGATAACACACAGCCGAAATATATTTAAAAAATACTTTAACATTAATTTCTTTCTAATAGTACACCTTTAAACACATATCCCTTTCGTACTTTCCATAATTCGAACTCTGGATAGTTCGAACACGTTTTGTGGTTCCGACAAGTTTGAATTAACGAAAGACGATAGTAATTCTCTCACACTTGGTAAAATTCATCAAGAGGTCTGGGACACATTTTAGAATATTTTTTAATTATTGAGTTAAAATTTTGAAGCTTTTTGTGTCAGTTAAACATATTGTTTGTAAATAAAATCACATGATAAAATTTTAAATTTATTTAAAAATTGGAGTAGTTTAAAATCTTTATAACTCGAAATAATATTTGTAGAATAAAATTTTTTTTAATAAAAAGAAAATTGTAGGCATTGAATAAGATTCAGCATTTTGAAAAATATTAATTCAAATAAAAGTTTAAAATATTTAAATTAAAAATTAAAAACAAACTAAGTACTTAAAAAAATCCTATTTTCAAAAGTACTTTCTTTTTTCAAATTTGTTAAGTCTAATTGAAAGTAAAATAATTGAAAACGACATTATCCAAGTTTGAACCATTTATCTTTAACGGTTCTTTGCTTATGACAATTTAAATATGAGAAATAAGGAAAAAACTCATCATGAAGAAAAACGTATTTTCACAAAAAGTCGTTTACATAACGATCTTTTATTTAAAAGCTAAACTTTTAAAACAAACCAAAACAACAACAACAACAAAAAACATTCCCTGTTCTAATTAAAATATAAACATGATTTAAAAGTTATTTTAAGCAGAAAAAAAAACAGAGAAATTTTTAATGCAATAAGTTTTTTAAAGAAAATTTGTAGATTTTTGTTTCCCGATCCCCTTTATATAACAGGATTGATAATATTTGTTTTTAACCTATGATGCATAAATATGAAATTTTTTGGTAACTTATTCGCTTCTTAAAGAAAAAAAAGAACTTTTGACACATTATTAAATTTTGATTGCATTCTTTATAAATATTCTATTTTAAATGTTTTAAAGTAAATGTTGTTTAAAGAAAATTTATAATTCTGCAATAGACAAATTGTTTAATCATTTGATTTCAGATTTCTTTTTTTTGTGTGTCTAAATTATCCAATTATAAATTACTTTATTTAAAAAGTTGAAATTGAAAGTTTGTATTTGTTTTTTACGTGTGATTTCATAAAATGTCAATTACATTTATAGTCAATCCTTATTCTTAAACATTATTAAAAAATAATAATGAAAGATAAAAAATATATGAAACATTCTCAAATGAAAGTGAAACTTTCTTCAGAAACTAAAGTAAATATATGTTAAAATAAACCAATTATTTGTTTAAATTTTAATGGGCGAACATTTTAAAAACTACTTTTGTTTAGTTTATTGTTTTTTTTTCTTTTTAATAAGTAACAACATAGCATACTGAATTTTAAAGCTATGTAAATTTTAATGTTGAATGCTTTTTTTCTTTTATGTGATAGCTTATTATTTCAGCTAAACTTTGTATTCAACTTTTAGAAGCATTTTAATTTTTAATTATTTCAATTATTTTTAAGAAATCTAAAGTAGGCTATATTACAATAAAATCTTACCGGAACAATTTATCTTGGGAAAATGACTATTCCAATATTAGCTCCATTATATAGCTTTTTAATATAAATTAAATATTTTTGCGAGATAACTATTTAAATAATAAACTTTATGTCTAATAACTAATGTAATATTTTAATCACCTATTAAATTTACGTACATTTATGAATAAGTATTCTTACAGCGCTGCCTATATAAGGACTATAATTGAAATCGAATTTCTACAGAATCATTAGTTTAAAATTGCTCATTATATTATGAACTTTAATATAGAAAATGCATTGAACAATTTCTTGTAACTTAATATCTGAACTAAATTACTTCAAGACCACAGTTAGTTTCTCCATTAAAATGTTCTATCTAAACAAAAAAAATAAAACAAGACCGCCAAAAAAATTCAGAATATTTTAACAAGGCTTTGTAATTTCCATTTTGAGGGAGTCATTTTTTTATTACTATCTCCTTGTTTTGCTGGAGTATAGAATATATAAAAATGATTTCCTTAATAAATAAAAAAAATTCTTCCCAGAGAATAAAAAAACTAGTTTAATGAAAGATTGTTTGTGCCGGTAAAAATCGATAACTGTTTTTTGAAATAATGCATAAACATAGTTTTTAATGAGATACTGGGCATTTTTAAATATAGTTCTAAAAGAAATAAATTTGCCAGCTAAAGTTTTGCAAGGATTTGGTATTTAGGTGAATAAACACGTTTAAATCAGGTTTATATACCAGTGAAATTCTGTTTACAAATTTTTGAGCTTAGCTTCTAATCCATTCTCGTGTTTTCTTATATAAAATGCGTATAAGGTAGAATAAATACTTAATTTCAGTTATATGTACCGTAGTACCCCGACTTATATCACTCTGTTGCCGGGCCTGGAAAAAAAATTCCTTAATTAAGGGTGTATTTCGATTCAAACTGCTTATTTTCCGATTTATTTTTGAATTCATTTCTGATCTCACATGCACCAATCTTTCAAAATCTCTTATTTGGAAAGTACACAAGGTGCCGTGATTGTCGATTCTTTGATAAATGCAGAAAATATTGCACAAAAAGCAATCAAAAACGGCATTTCGAACCGATTTTTCCGAAGCGAGTGATCTGGGAATGAAAAAGAGGGTCATACTGATAAGGTAATTATTTATAACTCAAATTCTAATGAATCGAGCGTAAAATGGCATCACACGACACCTCATACGTCCCTTCAAGAATCCCCTCAGCAAATTTCATGTTTCTACTTTTAAAAATGTGTCTGAAATTGTATCGGAAAATTTCGAGCTGTTGAAGGTGGAAAAGCGTTTTTTCGAATACATCCTTAAGACGCATTTTTTACTTGTTTGCTGACTTTTGGAAAAAAAACAATTTCTCAAATGCAGACACAGTCAAAGTTCTCGCTGCTACTCGTTCAAAATGCTTCATTTGGCGAGTAAATGAACTATCGAATACGCCAAATTGCGAGTGCTCAATTTCTGATCTTTTTTTGTGTGAGTGTATGGTTACAGTTAAGAATCTTATCCACGTTACAGTACGACTGATGTCGCTTTTCAACTTCAATCGCACCCTGCCATTGACGTTATTATTTATTGAGATACTTGCTCTACACCGATTTAATTTAACAACAACCAAAGACACAGAAAGGATCATCTGATAAGTATTTCTCTGTTGTCGGTTTATCATTATCACTATCTTTTTGTTATCATTTCCTTGTTTTGCTGGAATCTAGAATGTATGAAAATGATTTCCTTAATACATAAAAAAGCCTTAGCAGAAAATAAAAAACAACTAGTTTAATTAAAGATTGTTTGCGCCAGTAAAAATCGATAACTGTTTTTGAAATAATGCATAAACGTAGTTTTTAATGAGATACTGGGAATTTTAAACATAGTTCTAAAAGAAATAAATTTGCTATCTAAAGTTTTGCTGGAAATTTATATGGTATTGTGGTAGATAAACATGCTTAAATCAGTTTTATATTGTAAAATTGTGTTTACACATTTTTGAGCTTAGTTTCTAATCCATTCTCGTGTTTTATAATATTAAAACGTTTATATGGCAGAATAAATACTTAATTTCAATTATATGAAAATGATTTCCTTAATAAATAAACTAATTCTTCCCAGAGAATAAAAAAACTAGTTTAATGAAAAATTGTTTTCGCCAGTAAAAATCGATAACTGTTTTTGAAATAATGCATAAACATTGTTTTTAATGAGATACTGGGCATTTTAAAACATAGTTCTAAAAGAAATAAATTTGCCAGCTAAAGTTTGGCAGGGATTTGGTATTTAGGTGAATAAACATGTTTAAATCAGTTTCATACTGTGAAATTCTGTTTACATGTTTTTGAGCTTAGCTTTCAATCTATTCTCGTGTTTTCTAATATTAAAATGTGTATATTATAGAATAAATACTTAAATTTTAATTATACGTGCAGTAGTACCCCGACTTACGTCACTCCCTATTTACGTTGCTGGGCCTGGGAAAAAAAAATTCCTTAATTAAGATGCATTGTTTACTTGTTTGCTGATTTTTTGAAAAAAAAAATATAGCATCTCACAGTGAAGGTTCTCGCTGCCGCTCGGACAAAATGCATGATTTGGGCGAGTAAATGAACAATTAAACTCGCCAAATTGTGAGTGCTCAATTGCTGCTCTTTTTGTGTGTGTGTGTATGTGTGGTTACAATTACGATTCTTATCCACGTTACTGTATAATTAATGCCGTTTTTTATCTGCAGTCGCATCCTGCCATTTACGTTATTATTTATAGAGATACTGGCTTAATACCAATTAAATTTAGCAACAACCAAACACGCAGAAATGATTATATGATAAGTATTCTCTGTTGCCGGTTTATCGCTATCTTTTTATTATTAACCTTTTGTTTTGCTGGAATCTAGAATAATATCAAAAAGAAAATGATAGGATTTTTTTTTCTTCTCATTTTTGAAAGTAAATTTTTTTTTAATTTGCTGAGTCAAAATTAAAGTAAGACAATTGAAAAAGGCATGTTTCAAGTTTGAACCATTTATCTTTAACGGTTCTTTACTTATAATAAATTAAATACGAAAAATGATGGAAAAAAGTATTTTCACAAGAAGTCATTTACATTACGACCATTGTTTTAAAAGCTATAAGAAAGCAATACATATCGTGCTAATAATTAAATTATAAACATGATTATAAACGTTATTTTAAGTACAAAAAAAAAAAAAAAGAAAAAAAATGATACATTTTTAATGCAATATATATATATATATATATATATATATATATATATATATATATATATATATATATATATAGAGAGAGAGAGAGAGAGAGAGAGAGAGAGAGAGAGCCATTAGATAATACTACAAATCAACATCAATTACTGTGAAAACTTGTTAATGCCAAATTATATCATACAGAGGAGTTGTCAGAATTAGGAATAAAATTGGAAATGCGGTATTTAGCTCGTTATCAAGGGCAATGCTAAATAGCCACATTAATTGCGATTAATTTCTGAATAGAAATCAGGATAGACCTAAGAATAATTTCCATATTGCCCGATTAATCGCAAATGAGAACTCATTTCAAAGAAAAATATTAGAAAAATAATAAGACCATACTAGAATTATCAATATATTAATATCAATAGAAAAACTATTTCAAAGAAAAAATATTAGAAAAATAATTAAACTGTAATTGAATATTGATAAAGATAAACTTACAATTATCAATCGCAACCATAATTTCCATTGAGAACAGGAAAAATAAAATAATAATATAATTGAATTATCATTGATTAAATTAAATTGAAAAATCATGTTAAAGGGAAATAATTAGACTAATTAAATTATATAATAGGTTAACTTACAAATATCAATTTCGACCATGTAGCAACACAATTTTGCATTCATTCACATTAGACAGTTAATATCCAAGTTAAAGTAGTAAAAGTAGAAAACAAATAGTTTTTATTAATAATAGATATTTAAATAACTGTTATCAAAAATAATTAATTACAAAACATAAGTAGACAAATTTTTTTAACATAATAAAAATAGTTAAACTATTTAATACTAATTAGAAGTTTTAAATTATAATTATAGAATTAATTGAATCGATTGATATCGATAAATTTTGTACATGTGAGATAGATAAATGCAGATTAACTACTATAGCGTTAGAAATTTTCTAAATTTTTGTTTCCCGGACCCTTTTAAATAACGGGATTGATAGGATTTGTTTTTAACCTGTGATGAATAAAGTAAAAATTTTTTTAATAACTTCTTAACATGTTATTAAATTCATGATTGCATTATTTATAAAGATTCTATTTTAAATGTTTTCAAGAAAATCCTGTTTAAAGAAAATTTATAATTCTTTGATAGTCGATTTTTTTAATCATTTAATTTTAGATTTCTTTTATGTACGTCCAATTACAAATTATTTTATTTTAAAAAGTTGAAATTGTAAGTTTATATTTGTTTTTTACAAGTTTTTCATAAAATTGTACTTATACATTTATAATTAATATTTATTCTTTAACATTATTAAAAAAAAAAAAAGAAAGAAAGAAAGAAAGAAAGAAAGAAAGAAAGAAAGAAAGAAGGAAGGAAAAGAAATGTATGAAACATTCTTAAATGAAAGTGCTACTTAAACAAAAAAAAAAAAAAAAAAAAAAAAAAACTGGGGTAGATATATGTTAAAATAAACAAATTCTTTGCTAAAATTTTAATGAGCGTACACTTTAAAAATTATTTTTTCTTTGTTAAATAGTTGAAATAAGTAATAACATTGCATACTGAATTTTAAAGTTAGTTAAATTTTAATGTTAAATGCATTTTTTTTTTTATATAATAGCTCATTATTTCAACTAAACTTTGTATTCAACTTTTAGAAGTATTTTAATGTTTAATTATTTCAATTATTTTTAAGAAATCTGAGGTAGGCTATATTACAGTAAAATCTTACCAGAAGAATTTATCTTGGTAAAATGTTTATTCCAGTATTAGCTCCATTATATGACTTTTTAATATAAATTAAATATTTTCGTTAGATAGCTATTTAAATCATAAACTTTATGTCTAATAACTAATATAATGTTTTAATCACCTTTTAAATTTATGTATATTTATAAATAAGTATACTCACAAAGCTACCTACAAAGCGGCTATAATTGAAATCAAATTTCTACAGAATCATTAGTCTAAAATTACTCATTATATTATGAACTTTAAAATAGAAAATGCATTGAACAATTTCTTGTGACTTAATATCTGAACTAAATTACTTCAAGACCACATTTAGTTTATTCATTAAAATGTTCTATATCAAAAAAAAAAAAAAAAAAAAAAAAAAAAAAAAAAACATGACCGCCAAAAAAATTCAGAATATTTTAACAAGGCTTTGTAATTTCCATTTTGAGGGAATCCTTTTTTGTATTATTTCCTTGTTTTGTTGGAATTTAGAATATATGAAAATGATTTCCTTAATAAATAAATAAAAAAATTCTTCCCAGAGAATAAAAAACTAGTTTAATGAAAGATTGTTTGCGCCAGTAAAAATCGATAACTGTTTTTGAAATAATGCATAAACATTGTTTTTAATGAGATGCTGGGCATTTTAAAACATAGTTCTAAAAGAAATAAATTTGCCAGCTAAAGTTTGGCAGGGACTTGGTATTTAGGTAGATAAACATGTTTAAATCAGTTTTATACAGTGAAATTGCGTTTACACATTTTTGATCTTAGCTTTTAATCCATTCTCGTGTTTTCTAATATTAAAATGTGTATGTGGTAGAATAAATACTTAATTTCAGTTATACGTACGCTAGTACCCTGACTTACGTCAACCCGTATTTACGTTGCCGTGCATGGAAAAAAATATCTCTTTATTAAGAAGCATTTTTTGCGTTTTTGCAGACTTTTGGGAAAAAAATATAACATCTATGATGCAAACACAATCAGGGTTCTCGCTGCCAATCGCCATTGCGTGAAATCGCGACAACATGCTTCATTTGGCGAGTAAATAAACAATCAAACTCACCAAATTGCGAGAGCTCAATTTCTGCTCTTTTGTGTGTGTGTGTGTGTGTGTGTGTGTATGATTGCTGTTAAGATTCGTATCCACGTTACTGTACGATTGATGTCACTTTTAATCTTCAATCGCACAGTGCCATTGACCCTATTATTTATAGGCAGACTGGCTCAACACCGATTAAATTTAACAACAAACAAAGACGCAGAAAAGATTACATGATAAGTATTTCTCTGTTGTCGGTTTATCACTATCTTTTTATTACGATCTCCTTGTTTTGCTGGAATCTAGATTATATGAAAATGATTCTCTTAATAGATTAGCAGAGAAGAAAAAACAACTAATTTAATGAAAGATTATTTACGCCAGTAAAAATCGATAACCGTTTTTGAAATAATGCATAAACATAGTTTTTAATGAGATACTCGGCATTTTTAAACATAGTTCTAAAAGAAATAAATTTGCCAGCTAAAATCTTGCAGGGAGTTTATATGATATTTTGTTAGATAAAATGTTTAAATCAGGTTTATATAGTGAAATTGTGTTTACATATTTTTGAGCTTAGTTTCTAATCCATTCTCGTGTTTTCTAATATTAGAATGTGCGTATAGCAGAATAAATACTTAACGTCAGCTTAATTTTAGTTATACGTACAGTAGTACCCCGACTTACGTCCCCTTGGCTTACTTCACTCCGCATTTACGTTGTCGCGCCTGGAAAAAAATATTCCGCATTTTTTATGCTTTTGCAGACTTTTGGAAAAATATAACATTTCATAAGCAGACACAGTCAGGGTTCTCGCTGCAGCTCGCCATTGCGCCAAATCGCGACAAAAGGCTTCATTTGGCGAGTAAATGACCAATTAAACTTGCCAAATTGTGAGTGTTCAATTTCTGCTCTTTTCTGGTGAATGTGGTTACAATTCAGATTCTTATCCATGTTATTGTACGATTAATGTCGCTTTTTATCTTCAGTCGCATCGTGCCATTTACGTTATTATTTATAGAGATACTGACTCAATACTAATTAAATTTAGCAACAACCAAATACTCAGAAAGGATTATATGATAAGTATTCTCTGGTTGTCGGTTTATCACTATCTTTTTATTACGATCTCCTTGTTTTGCTGGAATCTAGAATATATGAAAATAATTTTCTTAATACATAAAAAAGCCTTAGCAGAAAATAGAAAAAAAAAAAAAAAAAAAAAAAAAAAAAACAAGTTTAATGAAAGAGTGTTTATGCCAGTAAAAATCGATAACTGTCTGTGAAATAATGCATAAACATAGTTTTTAATGAGATACTGGGCATTTTTAAATATAGTTCTAAAAGAAATAAATTTGCATCTAAAACTTTGCTGGGAGTTTATTTGGTTATTTTGGTAGATAAACATGTCTAAATCAAATTTGAGGAAGAAATGTGTAAAACTGTGTTTATACAGTACTATATTTTTGAGCTTAGTTTCTAATCCGTTGTCCGGTTTTCTAATATTAAAATATGTATATGTCAAAATAATTACTTAATTTCAGTTATAGCTACAGTAGTATCCCGACTTACGTCACCCTGCATTTACGTTGTCAGCCCTGTAAAAAAAATTACTTAATTAAGACGCATTTTTTACTTTTTTGCTAACTTTTGGAAAAAAAATATTACTTCTCAGATGCAGTCACACACTGTAAAAAAAAATTCAAGAGGTTACTAAAAATTTTTTAGTAAATTTGTATTCCACAGAATTTTTTAGTAACCATTACAAGCATTTTTTTTTGCAAGTGAAACAAACATTTCTTTTGTAAACTGAACAAAAGAATTTTTTTGTGTAACTAACTTAAAACTTTTTAGTATGAGCCACCAAGTAAATTTTAGTAATAGCTCCAAAATTATTTTTAGTTAATTAAAAATTATGTTTAGACTTCTGAAGTGGAAGATTTTCGACAAAACCACAATGGATGGCAGCACCAAACATTGCTACCTGTTCTATTTTGACATGTTTCTAAAGGGGAGGGAAAGTCCAGAGATCATTACCCATGGTAACTGCTACGACAGGATTTTCATAATCCCTTTATTTAACGAGTACTTACATTGCATACATTCAGTGCATATTTAGTGGCGTCCAGCATCTAACCCGGGTACTTTCAGCCTGGAGTTCGGTGCTATGACCACTAGGCTATCACGGCCACACCAAGTGAGTTTTAGTAATAGCTATTAAAAATGTAAAACTATTAACTCAATTCGTTGCTAGGTTTTTCTAGTAATTCTTACAGATTCTTTGTAACCGAGTAGGATTACTAAAAATTTTTTGTAATTACAAGGATCACTAAAATTTATTTAGTAGATCGACCCTTTTTTTTGCAGTGCAGTCAGGGTTCTTGCTGCCACTCGCCGTTGTGCCAAATCGCGATAAAATGCTTAATTTGGCGAGTAAATAAACAATGAAACTCGCCAAATTGCAAGTGCTCACTTTCTGATCTCTTTTTTGCTTGTGTGTGTATGCGTGTGGTTACAGTTATGATCCTTATCCACATTACTGAACAATTGATGTCGCTATTCTTCTTTAATCTCACCGTGCCATTTACATAATTATTTATAGAGATACTAACTCAAGACTAGTTAACTATAGCAACTAGAATTATATGATGCAAAAAGGATTATATGATAAGTACTTCTCTGTTGCCGGTTTAACTTTACCTTTTTATTAATATCTTCTTATTTTGCTGCGATCTAGAATATATGGAAATGATTTCCTTAATAAATAAAAAAAAAACTTAGCAAAGATTTAAAAAAAAAAATCTAGTTTAATGAAAGATTGTTTGCACCAGTAAAAATCGATATATTCGATTTTTAATCTCTTTAATATTTTAAAGACCTCACTGTCTTTAAAATATGGTTTTGAGAAAAACGACCCTTTTTTGAAAAAAAAAAATTTAAAGGTTTAACTGCAATATTTTTTCGAATTGATTATAACATTTGAAACTTAAAAGAACGACCTTTCTAAATATTTCTTTCAAGTTTAACTGAGCTGAGCAATTTAGTTGATTTGGATTTAAACAAAATTATCTAGAAATAGAAATAAACTCGGAAAATTGTTTCTTCCTTCGGTTGGATGCGTAAATGTATTTGTGTGCATGTGCAAGAGTTTTCGTTCCTCGAGCATTAATAAAATGACTTTTTGATGAGAGTGAGTTGCGCTTCGTAATTAATATTTCGGAATATAATAAAAAATTAAAATTCTGAGCTTCAGGTACTTTATGAGAGACCTTGGAGTAGCTTCACAAAAATCCCTGTCGGCTGGGCCTATAGGCGGAGGTAGATTTCGAAGAGTGCTCATTAAAATACAATAAAAAAATAAATAAATAAATAAAAAAAAATATATGATTAGAGATAAACCCAGTTTAATAACTTCATTTGGCCGTTTATGAAAAATTTTTAATTTCATTTTTCTGCAAAAACTGGTTTTATCAGAATCATCTTAAGAAAAATTCAGCTCAAATGCCCATTTTGACAACATATTTTGAAATAGATTCTGAGTTTATTAAAAAAATCGACCAAAACAGTACATTATACAGCTCCTAAATAACAAAAAACTGTCAGTTTAATGCATTTGAGAAAAAAAATTGAATTTAAAAATGAGTCATAAAATAACCGATTTGTTGTTTGAATACATCCTTAATTCTTTAATCATGATTGCTTCGGAAAATTTTGTGCGAAATACTCACTTTGACAGCATTTTAAAAAATATATTCTATCTTTATCAAAAAATTGACCAATGCGTCACAGTATATAGTTCGTAAATAAGAGGATCTGTAAATTGGATGCGTTTGAGAGCGAAAATGGATTTTAAAACGAGTCATAAAAAACGCAATTTGCTATGTGAAAACTTCCTTAAATTTTCAAATCACAAAGACTTCGGAAAATTCTGTTCAAAATACCCTTTTTGGTAGCCTTTTTTGAAATATATTCCGTCTTTATCAAAAAACTGACCAATGCATCACATTATATAGTTCCTAAATAAGAGGATCTGTAAATTGGATGCGTTTGAGAGCGAAAATGGATTTTAAAACGAGTCATAAAAAACGCATTTTGCTATGTGAAAACTTCCTTAAATTTTCAAATCACAGACTTCGGAAAATTCTTTTCAAAATACCCTTTTTGGTAGCCTTTTTTGAAATATATTCCGTCTTTATCTAAAAACTGACCAATGCATCACATTATATAGTTCCTAAATAAGAGGATCTGTAAATTGGATGCGTTTGAGAACAAAAATGGATTTAAAAACGAGTCAGAAAAAAACGCAATTTCTTATTTGAATACTTCCTTCAATTTTCAGTCCCGATGACTTTCGGAAATTCTGTTCAAAATACCCTTTTTGGTAGCCTTTTTTGAAATATATTCTGTCTTTATCAGAAGATTGACCAATGCGTCACTTTATACAGTTTCTAAATAAGAGGATCTACCATTTGGATGCGTTTAAAATCAAAAATGAATTTAAAAATGAGTCAGAATATAAGCAGTTTGGATTTGAGGTTTTTTCTGCAACTCCTATTTTTGTTTAATTTCTTTTTGCTATACGAATTGGTCCTATGAAAAACTTGTCAATATAAAAATTGTAGGTATTGATGAGGAGATGTAAAATAAATTCAATTGGATTTGATATCTTAAAAATTGACGGAGTTATGGATTTTTCTCTTTTTTCAGCGCCCTTTTTCTTTTCGTTTTTAATTTTTTTCATCGGTAAAAGTTGGTCCTATCAAAAACTTATAAATACAAAAGTTTTAGATAATTTTAAGAACATTTACAAAAAATTTAGTTGGACTTGATATCTTGAAAATTGACGAAGTTATAAATTTTTTTCTCTCAAAATCCCTGTTCTTTTCGCACCTTGAGCAAAATCTGTCATGCATATACTTTTGGCCCAGTTTTAAGAAGTAATATAAACTCTAAACCGATTCGATATCTACTTTAATTAAGAAGTTATGACGTATTTTCGGTTTTCACAAAAACGCCCCCTATTCCGACCCCCTTGGTCCGATTTTGCCCATTAACAAACTTAGCCAAGATTTTATCCCCTTTGATTTTATGTGCAAGTTTGGTGGAGATTGGTGAAGAATTATAGAAGTTATCGTGTCCATAAAAAAGTGATATATATATATATATATATAGATAGATAGATAGATAGATACACTATATTGCCATTGATTATGGGACACTTGCGATTTTAGACATTTTACTAAATATCTAGAAAAATACATGAAGAATCATCTCGAAACTCTTAGTGTATAAATATAATAGTATACGTCATACATCTACGTGAAGATTTTTTACCGAAACTCCACAGGGGACCGTCAACAAATTAAAAAAGAATGAATATCTTTTGGAATAACCCTGTCAAAACTAATGTAGCAAAAGCGCTCAAACTCTAGATTATGATTGAATGCCTTATTGTAATACACTGTGTTCATTTTTATGCAAATAGCATGCATACTCGCAGAGTAATTAAGGTTTTTATAAAAATGGCCCCAAATTTTTCTAAGTTTTTTCCTTATAATTTTCAGAGTTCTTAATATAAAATAATATTTTTTTCAGAAAATATGACAAACAACATTGCACACAGTACCCTGTAATCAGAATTAAAAAATAATAAAAATTGTATGAAAAATGAGTAGGTTTACTAAATAATTTTTTACTGCGCATGCGTCAAAGATATCAAAATTTCATTTGCATATTATGTTAGCTAAATGTATAGAGCAACTTTTGTAAAAGTCTCAAAATTATAGCTTGAAAATTCTGAAAGTAATCGTCTATAGAAAAAGGACAAAATCCGTTGTTTCCAAAATGAAGCAAAAAAATGAGGGATTTTATCCAAAAGTAGTCGTAACATCCCGTATTGTGTATTCTATATTGACACTAATCAATGAATATATGGATACAACCCCTCTTGTTTTTGCTTCATTTTGAGAATAACGGATTTTCAACTTATTCAATTGACGATTATTTTCAGAATTTTCAAGTTATGATTTTGTGACTTTCACAAAAGTTGCTCTATACATTTAGCTAACATAATATGCAAATGAAATTTTGATATCGTTGACGCATGCGCAGTAAAAAATTATTTAGTAAACCAACTCATTTTGTATACAATTTTCATTATTTTTTAATTCTGATTACAGGGTACTGTGTGCAATGTTGTTTCTCATATTTTCTGAAAAAAATATTATTTTATATTAAGAACTCTGAAAATTATAAGGAAAAAACTTGGAAAAATTTGGGACCATTTTTTATAAAAACCTTAATTACTCTGCGGGTATGCATGCTATTTGCATAAAAATGAACACAGTGTATTACAATAAGGCATTCAATCATAATCTAGAGTTTGAGCGCTTTTGCTACATTAGTTTTGACAGGGTTATTCAAAAGATATTCATTCTTTTTTAATTTGTTGACGGTCCCCTATGGAGTTTCGGTAAAAACTCTTCACGGAGATGTATGACGTATACTATTATATTTATACACTAAGAGTTTCGATATGATTCCTCATGTATTTTTTTAGATATTTAGTAAAATGTCTAAAATCGCAAGTGTCCCATAATCAATGGCAATATAGTGTATATATATAAACTGGTGCGATAGCAATAGGTAGTATTTCTTACGAAATCTACCTAAAAAATTGAAATTTGTACGTGCCGTAGTTTTCGCTAGCTATCGCTTCTGTTTTCATCCTTTGTTAAAAAAATTCAAATAACATTCTGGAGTATTTCTTGCCTACTTTATTCCGTACAATGCTGATTTACTGTCAATATAAAGAAAATTCCTCGTTTCAAATACTTTCGTTCAACGGCCGAAAACTAGCAACAAACTTCTTTATAAGGAGCATTGTATAATATGCAATGAAACTCATGGTAAGTTTCGTCTTCACTGCTTCTGCCTTTATAATATCTGCTAGTTTATTCGACCGTGTCATACAATCAATGTTCCATCAGTGTCAATCAAATTTGGCGCCTGATGGTACAAACTTTGCTCTTCTATTGCAACGTTACGAAATCTATTCATATCGTGCGTCATTTGTACTTATGATGTCCAATATATGTTTCCAATTAATATTTTTTTAGTCCCTTTCTAATCTTTTACTTTTCCTTGATTAGACCGGCAGGCGGGAGCACAAATATCCATCTTATCGAGTTCACGAATGAAAATCTAGGATTAGTTAAATCTCGATTCGTATATTAAAACGCAATTGGTTTGTCAAGTTCTACCTTTGTGGAAAATCTCTTAAAATCCAATTTTAAGGGTTGACTCGTAGGTTTACCATTGTGCTTCCCTGCACTCAAAAGTGTGAAAACATAGTGGATTGGGAGAAGGAAAACATAATCGCAAACCTATGAGTCAAGCACCAAAATCGGATTTTTAAGTGTTTTTTCACCAAGGTATGACTTAGCAGATCGACTGCGTTTAAATATGCAAATCGAGATTTAACTAATCTTAGATTTTTGTCCGTGAAGTCGATGAGGTGATTATCTGTGCTGCTGTCCTCCCCCCCCCCCCCAATCCCTGATCGATGAAGTTTCCAGTCATGAATTACTGTGAAATTTTCAATGCTTATGATGTACGTACACTATCTCCCCTAAAAGTTTCCACTACACTTTTAAAACACTTGTTTCAGAGTTTGTTAGTTATTCTCATTTGTTTCAGAGTTCGTTAAAAGAGTTAATGTATACATGTATTATTTTATTTACGTATTTATTTGGCCTGTATCTAATTTTTGGATTTAATTGAAAATTAGATAAAGTTAGATCATTAAAACTTATTCTTTAAAGAAATAAAATCACGAAAAATATATATATATATTGACGAGGTTTTCTTTTATAGCTCCTTTTCAGAATCGAAAAAAAAAACTTTACCCTCTTCTTTTGTTAGTATATGAAAATTATTCCATGCACTTACAAAAAAAGCTCTAGAAATAAAATAGATAAAAATTATTTCTGCCAGATAAATCGATCGCTTTTTGAAATGATGTTAAAACACAATGTTTAATGAGCTACTGCACATCTTTTAAACATTATACAGAAGAATTACTCTTTTTTCAGATGCGTTACTATTGTGCATAGATTTTATATGGTTATAAAATTATGTTTTTGAAATTATGCCACTGGACATTGCATTCAATGACATAAATTTTTTTTTTTGAGACACTTGAATATTTACTAATTGTAATGTTTGCTAGAAATATATGCATCAATATAAAGCCAATAAAAGAAATATTGGGAACATAAGCGTTCTATTGGAAATATTTATAGATTAACTCCAAAATTGGTATAATATTAACTTTACATTGGAAGTATTTCTAATAAAACATATTTGTTCTCAGTATCACTAATAAATTAAAATATTCCAGTGTTAAAATATTGACTTTAAATTAGAATATCCTATATTATTAAAACGTCAATATTGCACAAATGTATGTCGCTATTGCTCTTTTATTGGCTTTATTAGCTTTATTTTGGTGGAATATTTCTTCACAGTATTTAAACAAAATATGAACAATTACTGATACAATATTAGTTTGTTTTAGCAAAATCTGCAGATCAGGTTTATGATGATGTAGGCCAACGAACTCGGTCGAGATATTTGATAAGTCCTATGCACATGTCCAGTCACAGCTAAAATGGTTCATAAATACAAGTGCTATCGCATGATAAATATTATATACATATATACATACATTATATGGCCAATGATGACCGGTCGCTTGCGATTTTAAAAGTTTAAATATCAAGAAAACACATGAGGAAGTATCTTGAAACTTCAGGTGAGGTGTATAAACAAAGTAGTAGTATGTGTCATATATTTCCGTGAAGATTTTTTCCCTCAATCCCATTTGGGACCATCAACAAATTGAAAAAGAAAGAACACATTTTGGATAACCCTGTAAAAAATAATATAGCGAAAGCGTTCAAACTGAAGAACATGATTAAAAGGCTTATTGTAATACACAATGCTCATTTTTATGAGGATTGCATGTATACTTGTAAAGAAATTAATATTTTTATAAAAACAGTACGAAATTTTGCCAAGTTTTTTGCTTATACTTTGTACTGTTTTTAATATAAATGAATGTTCTTTTCTGAAACTATGCCAAATAACACTGTACACAATGAATTGCAATCAAAATTAAAAATAAAAAAACTTGGATTAAAAATGAGCAAATTAACAATATTATGTTTAATTGCGCGCATGTGCGAATGCAATCAAAATATAATGTACATTAGGTGTTAACTAAATGTATAGAGCAACTTTTGTGAAAGTCTCAAAAATATAACTTGAAAATTCTGAAATTTATTGCCGATAGACTAAACTCGAAATCCGTATTGTCATACATACACTATATGGCCAATGGTGACCTGTCGCTTATGATTTTAAACCTTTTATTAAATATCAAGAAGAAACATAAGGAATTGTCTTGAAACTTCAGGAGAGGTGTGTAAACAGAGTAGTATATGTCATATATTTCCGTGAAATTTTTTTCCAAAAACCCCATAGGGGATTGTCAATAAACTGAAAAAGGACGAATATCTTTTGGATAACCCTGTAAAAAATAATGTAGTGAAAGCGAATATTTACGTACATGATTAAGAGGCTTACTGTAATACACAATGCTCATTTTTATGAGGATATAACATATACTCGTAGAGAAATTAATGTTTTTATGAAAACGGTTTCAAATTTTGCCAAGTTTTTTGTTTATAATTTGTAAAGTTTTTAATATTAAAAAAAATTAATATTCTTTGGATATTAATTATAGGATAATTATGTTAAAAGATTATCGACTTTTTTAAGTCACTTCGGGTGTAATTTTATTATTATTATTACTATTATTATGTTTCTGTTTGTGCCTAGGCCAAACGTCTACTTTTTGCACCAAGTCCAGCTTGAGCCAGAAAATTTTGATAAATAGGCCATGACTGTCGAGATAAGATTACGAACCATAGAGATACACTTTTACTAGTAAACCTATTTTACTAATGAAACACAAGGGCGTGATATATTTTTGCATTTTTTTTTTTCCTTGCTTCTCTCTGCTCCGTCCATAAACATAAATTCCGACGGGGGGATATAACTCCACATCACCTCACTCTCCAAAAAATTTGCTTCAATGATATTTAAATTTGTTTTTCTAAAATATGTTTATTGGTATGTTGGAAATGTTTTAACAGACATTTTAGAAAAAGAATCATCGTTTTACAGTATACAGATCCTACCCCCTTCCTTCCTTGGCCTAGTTGTCTTGTCATACATGATAATTGAAACTGTAGAAAACAAAAAACAGAATATTTGATGACATCATTTAAAAGTTGCACCGTCAACCGAGCCGACTTTAGTCCTTTACATTAATTAAAAAAAAATTAAAAAAAAAAAAAGTTTATTTTTTTTGTCAAATAAGGTAAGTTTCAAAATATTACCTTTAGAAACTTGTAACCCAGTATGTGATCATAGTTTTTCCTTTAAATTTTTATTTTGACATTAAATGCTTACGTTTTGATAAAACTAACATGAACACTAACTGATAGCCCAACAGCCGACAGCACGAAGATCTATGGCATCGAGCACAAAAAAAAAAAAAAAAAAAAAAAAAAAACCTTTATATATTGGAAGATAGAAGTAACAGGGGAATCTAATGATCCATGTCTGCCGGAAGTGATGTGGTGCATAAGCCAAAAATTAATACCTCTAGTGGTTCACTCGTAGATTCATCATTGTGCTCGTTCTACACACAAATATATAAAAACAGTTGAAACTGGGAGCAGGAAAACACAATGTTAAACGTACGAGTGAACCACTAGTGGTATCAATTTTTGGCTTATGCACCACTTCGCTTCCGGCAGAGATGGGTCATTAGATTCCCCTGTTACTACTTTCTTCCATAAAATAAAGTTTTCTTTTTTCTTGGGCTCGATGACATAGGTTTTTGTGTTGTCGGCTCTTGGACTATAATTTACGTGGCTATTTTGTACCAGGCCTGGTTTGGTTCGAAGTAAGCCCTGTTTCTTATAAATGCCAGGTTAAAAAATGTTTATCGAGTCTGCAGCTTCAATTCATAAGCCGATCCTATTATAAGAGGATTCAATAATCTAATATATGAAATGCATTCAATTTATATGAAACTTAGCGAATGGGCTAAAGAACCACCATCAGAGATACTTTGTTCGAGACTGTAAAATTGACTGAAATAAATAAATATATAAATAATCGCCACTTTAAAATCATATAGTTTGCTTCATTGTTTCATGTTAATTGTTTACAACTCAATTTCGACATTGAAAAATCACATATAATATTTTTTAAACCTTTAAGCGTCCTGCAGATTTTGTGATTTATGTTTAATTATTCATAAAATAGTAACTCTGAAAAGTATCGATATGAATATTTGTATTTGATAACTTCACACATCTTTTTATCTTATATAGTTAAAAAATAATTGGCATGCCAATCTTGTGTTAAGGGTGCTCTTAAATCAAAAGGGGCAAATTTGTGACATAAGTTTTATTTTATTTTTGTTCGGAAAGGCATGAAACTAGCGGATGGCGTTGTTCAGAAACTGTCGAATTCGATTTTTTTTTTTTTTTTTTTTTTTTTTTTTTTTTTTTTTTGTACCATAGATTTTTTTAGAACAAGCCCTCAAAGATGGCGCTTTGAGTTGCATCTCCCGACGAAAGCAGAAAAAACAGTCAACAAAAGAGTGAAAAAGGCGTAATCACGTGAACGAAAATGCCTATAACTCAATAGGTAATTGATGGATCAAAAAATGGAAAAGTTAGATAGATTCCGAATCTCTTCCATAGTCAGGTTTTGTAATTTCATATCTTTCCATTGAAAAATGAAATTGTAAATGTGTCAAAACTTTTTGCGATTGTTGAGCAAAGCAGTTAAGAATATCCTTAAATCAGTAGTTGAATTGAAGTATTACATGACGGAAAAACACGGTTAGGCCGTTTAAAGGGTCCTCAGTTTTGAGACAAATATTACGAGGGACCACAAATACCTGTTTGAAATTACTGCAAAACACCTTTAACACATTCGCTGCCGATCACGCGCCAGCGCGGGATATGACACCAACGTTAAGGGGCCACTCACGCGCCAGCGCGTGATGTGGGGTGATTTATCAATAGCCAGACACGCGCTGGCGCGGGAAAATCTTTCACTGATTCTTTGTTATAAAAAGTAAATCGGCTTCTGGGAAAAACCCACTTCTACAGTGCGGCATTAACTATCATCACATCTTCACGTACGCGACAGCGAACGTGTTAAAGATGTATCAGCCCATAAGCCAATGCTTATGATAATCTCGCATTTATTTAAAATGTCTAGAAGTAATTTTAACAATTCTAGAAGCATTTAAGTTCATTTAAAGGGTGTTTTTTAGTGTCTCGAACAAGCGACCTCAGGATTGAGGAGGATAATGGAGATGTTAGTGGGACCATATCAAAGTGGCCCAAAGTAGCCCGGTAATTACGGTACATTAAGCGTTTTCGGAGCTTTTGAGAAAAAATGAATTTTTGTCGTGTTTAAAGTCTCATGATGGTTTAAGCTACAGCTTATTGCCCTTAATAATTAATCAAGCTCTGGGTAACCTCTATTACACTTAAAATCAGTTTATCATAAGAAGCCCTCAAGTTATAAAAAAAATAAGTGAAATTCGAAAATGTAAAAAGTCTTATTAACAGCTGATAAAAATTAAAATCTGTATTTTATATAATAACAAGTTTCACTAATGAAACACTGCGGAATTGAAAATTGTTTCATATCACTAGGCTTTGTTTATAAAATAAATTTTTCTACGCTAAACCACAAAAGTTTTAAATTCTTATGATTCTTAAAGATAAAAAAAATCGAAAAGCCACCCAAAATCTAAAGTTAAATTATTTATAAAAATTTAGACAGCAAAAAATTTTACAAAAAATATAAGCTTAATTTTTCTCAAAAAAAAAAAAAAAAAAAAAATCCCTGTTGGCTGGGCCTATAGGCGGAGGTAGATTTCAAAGAGTGCTCATTTCAACCAAAAAAAAAAAAAAAAAAAAAAAAAAAAAAAAAAAAAAAAAAAATATGATTAGAGATAAACCCAGTTTAATAACTTCATTTGGCCGTTTGTGAAAAATTTTTAATTTCATTTTTCTGGAAAAACTGGTTTTATCAGAATCATCTTAAGAAAAATTCAGCTCAAATGCCCATTATGACAACATATTTTGAAATAGATTCTAAATTTATTAAAAAAATCGACCAAAACAGTACATTATACAGTTCCTAAATAACAAAAAAAACTGTCAGTTGAAAGCATTTGAGAAAAAAAACTGAATTTAAAAATGAGTCATAAAATAACCGATTTGTTGTTTGAATACATCCTTAATTCTTTAATCTTAATTGCTACGGAAAATTTTGTGCGAAATACTCACTTTGTCAGCATTTTTAAAAATATATTCTATCTTTATAAAAAAACTGGCCAATGCGTCACTGTATATAGTTCCTAAATAAGAGGATCTGTAAATTGGATGCATTTGAGAGCGAAAATGGATTTTAAAACGAGTCATAAAAAACGCAATTTGCTATGTGAAAACTTTAAATTTTCAAATCTCGAAGACTTCGGGAAATTCTTTTCAAAATACCCTTTTTGGTAGCCTTTTTCAAAATATATTCTGTCTTTATCAAAACACCGATCAATGCATCACAATACATAGTTCCTAATTAAGAGGATCTGTAAATTGGATGCATTTGAGAGCAAAAATGGATTTAAAAGCGAGTCAGAAAAAAACGCAATTTCTTATTTGAACACTTCTTTAAATTTTCAGTCACGATGATTTCTGAAAATTCTGTTCAAAATACCCTTTTTGGTAGCCTTTTTTGGAATATATTCCTTCTTTATCAAAAAACTGACCAATGCATCACATTATATAGTTCCTAAATAAGAGGATCTGTAAATTGGATGCGTTTGAGAACAAAAATGGATTTAAAAACGAGTCAGAAAAAAACGCAATTTCTTATTTGAATACTTCCTTCAATTTTCAGTTCCGATGACTTTCGGAAATTCTGTTCAAAATACCCTTTTTGGTAGCCTTTTTTGAAATATATTCTGTCTTTATCAGAAAATTGACCAATGCGTCACTTTATACAGTTTCTAAATAAGAGGATCTACAATTTGGATGCGTTTAAAATGAAAAATGAATTTAAAAATAAGTCAGAATATAAGCCGTTTGGATTTGAGATTTTTTCTCCAACTCCTATTTTTGTTTAATTTCTTTTTGCTATACGAATTGGTCCTATGAAAAACTTGTCAATATAAAAGTTGTAGATATTTTTAAGAAGATGTAAAATAAATTTAATCAGATTTGATATCTTAAAAATTGACGGAGTTATGGATTTTTTTCTTTTTTCCGCGTCCTTTTTCTTTTCGTTTTTAATTTTTTTCATCGGTAAAAGTTGGTCCTATCAAAAACTTGTAGATACAAAAGTTTTAGATAATTTTAAGAACATTTATAAAAAATTTAGTTGGATTTGATATCTTGAAAATTGATGAAGTTATGAATTTTTTTCTCTCAAAATCCCTGTTTTTTTCGCCCCTTGAGCCCACTTCTAAATTTATCAAAAATCTGTCATGTGTATACTTTTGGCCTATTTTTATGAAGTAATATAAACTTTAAACCGATTCGATATCTACTGTAATTAAGAAGTTATGGCGTTTTTTCGGTTTTCACAAAAACGCCCCCTATTCCGACCCCCTTGGTCCGATTTTGCCCATTAACGAACTCAGCCAAGATTTTATCCCCATTGATTTTATGTACCAGTTTGGTGGAGATTAGTGAAGAATTATAGAAGTTATCGTGTCCATAAAAAAGTGAGATATATAGATAGATAGATAGATAGATATGTATATAAACTGGTGCGATTGCAGTAGGTAGTATTTCTTACGAAATCTACCTAATATATATATAAACTGGTGCGATTGCAATAGGTAGTATTTCTTACGAAATCTACCTAAAAAATACTAAGGCTTGTACAGCGAAGCAATTTCCGTTCTTATTTTCAGATTCATTTATGAATCCTAAACAAGATCAAGCAAAAGGTGAACTTACATTGATTTTCAATAATTTAGTTATATATGTAAATTTTCTGGTAATTGTATATTTTACTTATTTTTTTATTAATTTTTTTTATGTAACACATTTTCGAAGAATTTTTTTTTTTACTACCTCATAAACAAAAATTTCATGTTTATTTCTAAGTTCATTATAGAAAAAGAGGACGTGCTAACTAGAAAAAATTAATAGGAAAACAAAGAGACGTTAATAAAATTAAGGGGGGGGGGGACTCTAAATGTATTTCTTGCTTTGTTTTAGAATTTTCAGAAGCTGCTGGTTAAATGAAAGATTATTAGAAGGCGGAATTTTTTTTTTAATGAATTAGTGTTCTTTTTTTATACAAACAGTAAAGCTTATCTCATGAATATACTCTCTTAACTGATATTGAAACAATTTTCTTTCTCGTAAGCCAAAATGTTTACTTTTGTTTAATAATTTAAAAATTTAAAATTTCTTGTTCTTAGCGGTTCTTTTGATTAAAACGATGAATTTATTTTATGTTAATTTGAATTTTATAAAAATCAAATAAACAATATAGACTAATTTTTAAACTTAATTTTACATATATACTGTAAAACTAGTCGGATGTGGCAATTCCAAAACTTTCTTCTATCTCTACATGTTAATACTTCCAGAAAAATGAAGCACAGAACCGCCATTTATACCAAAATCTAATCAACAACAATTTATGTCAAGTTCTAACTGGATCTAAAGTTAGATGAAATTCCGTGCGTTAGTTTTGAGCTAGAATCATTGCAAAAATTTAATATATATATGTAATAAAAAATTTTGCGCCATTTTGCCCTCTCTGAGCTATTAATTCTAAATTTGTGGAACATATTTTTAATCTTAATTTCGTAATGTATTAATATTTTAACAGCTAAAGTATTTTTCTTATTTTATTTAACTTTTTAATAATCTATTGCTTGTTTCTCAAAAAGTGCGGGAAACGATTTCGTAATATTTTTCCTTTTTAGAATATTATCGAGATTTTAATTTTAATTTTTATTAAGATCGTCTGCTCTGTGTTAATGCGCGGATATGTTAGCAGGTTAGTCTATTTGCGAGACATTATTGAGTCTCTACGGGAAAGCCACGCCTCGTATACCAATGAGAGGTGACGATTTCTGACGCGTAGCCTCGAAGTTAATCCTAATTGGATTTTTAATTTACTGACGGAGACTGAAAAGGGGCTAGTTTTTCCGTGTGAGTGTTGGAGTTTCATTCTAGTTTTCGGAGCATTCAGAATGCATCTGTCTCTTAAACTGCTAGGACGCCCGTTATATTTTTCCCGATAAATTGTAAGCTGGAATGAGGTAGCTTAGTCCCGAAGTTTGGAGTATTCGATGTGTGCCAAGGTGACTGCCGGTCTAACTTCACGTATTTTATGTGTTCCAATAAAAATGAATTCAAAACGGAGTGATGTAATTTTTTTACGGGGAAATTCTCAAAGACCGAAATCCATCGCTTGGTAAGTTACACTACGGCTGCTGAACCTGCTGTTGATCTTCTAGATGGAATGCCGCAAAAATATTACTTTAATTTTTTACGTGACATATTATAAAACCGGCAGGATTTATAATGAACCGGCGTTCGATTTTTGAATAAGAATTATCGAGCTTAACGACTACCAACTGAATTTTTGACTGAGAATTGCTTCACAGCGCTGATTGTGTACGCGCCATTTTCGCCGAGTTGGAAACTAGTTACTGGAATGTCTGCCTTGTTTGTCTTCACCCTAAACAATCATGAGTTTGGCTATGAGATGTGCAACAGGACTTTTCCTCAGAGAAAAAAAAAACTTGAATGTGCATCTTCTCTTGCATACGGATGGGAGATCTTTTAATTGTGAAATATGCATTGCATTCGAATGAGAAACCTTTCAGTTGTGAGGTATGCGAAAAAAATTCTCTTATAAAAGTAACTGGAAACAACATCTTCATGTGCATACAAATGAGAAACCTTTCAGCTGTGAGAGATGCAAAACAAAAATTACAAAAGTACACCTGCATGGAATAATTTCAACATAATTTGATTTTATTTATTTATTTATTTTCTATATATCAATGCTGCAATATTTTGATTAACTTTCGCGAGTTATTATTTTTTTTTTTGTTTTTGAGTAAAGTTTAGGAATGTGAACAAGTTCTACATCGAGGTGATTGTAAGTTAATTATTTTTATTTTATTTTGTATTGTGTATAAAAGATAATATGATTTTTTCTCTTTTTTTAATTGTTGATTTTATCATGATACTACAGATATTAAAAAATAATTTTATTCTTAATTTATTAATTGAAATTTGTGCTCAGAGAAATTTAACTTAAGTTTAAAAGTTTTCTTAGTACTAAAGAGGAAATTATTCGTGTTCTTAAAAAACATTTGTTGTGTATTTCCTATGTTATTGAAACTGTGATATTTATTTATTTATTACTTATTTTTTTATTATTTATTTATTCCATATGAATTCAAAGAAAGAGTTGATTTATTTATTTATTATTTTTATTGTTATTTATCGTAATTGAATTATAGCATTTAAATATTTTCCCGTATGAATTATCCCTCTTTTATGCTGTTAAGATCGGGATTAGTAAAGGAGGATAAAATGACAAAATAAACTTGATATTGTCCCTTTTGACTTTGAGTCGGGCATGAATATTTTTTCATGGTTCAAGCATTTTGATAAAGAATGTTCTGTAGAAAAAAAAGATAATGATTGGAAAAAACTTAACATCTCGAAATATTTAAAGGGTGAATCTCTAAAAGTTTTTATAAATGATTGTTTGGATTGTGCTACTTATTATGAAAATTGTTGAGATTTTAACAGAAAAATTTATCCAGATTAGAGTTCCAAAATTTTCTGATTTTACCTCCTTAAAGTTAAATGATCTAAGTGATTTAGATTCTTATTTTAGAAAGAAAGTTGAGATTGGAAGACAACTTCAACTTGGAGAAAATATAATTATTCAGGGATTAACTGATGGACCTAAGCCTGAGTATCAAAATTATTTAATTGTAAACCCTCCTTCTAATACTCGTGAATGGTTTCGCATTGCTAAACAATTAGCAGCGATTTCAACTCATACCCCTAATAACAACAATAGAAATTTTCAACAAACTACACCTTTGCACAATCCCAATCCTTATCCTAGACATTGGACTCGACCCATTCCAAACAACCCAACACAAAATTTTAATCCTAGATTTTTCACTCCTAGAATGCCTACGACGCATTATCAAAATAATTATCCAAGTCGTCCGTGCAGAATATGTTTAAACAGAGGTATACAAAATGCTTATCATTGGGAGAGGAGTTGTATATTTAACACAAATTCATTGCAAACTCAAACTCCTGCTCATATAGAACCACCTCCTACTTATAATATTTGACAATTAATTATTCCTGGATATGTGGACATAATAACAAAGTGAGTTGTGTTGTAGACAGTGGATCAACTGTCTCAATATTACCTCTCAAATTTGTTCGATATTTAAATGCTAATTTAAGGAAACCGTCCATACAATGATGGATTGCTTATCTCACCCCATTCGAGCGCATATCATACAGGTTGAGTTGAAGCTGTGGGCGCACTTTATGATCTCCTCCTACTGGCAGGCACCTCCTATTTGATGTACACGTCATATCACAAGTAAGTTATACTCAAATAAATCCGAAAATTTTACTTAAAGTTAGTTAACTAAAAACGACACTCAAATCTGGGATACTTAAAAAATAATAAAAAAATAAAAAATAAAAAATGAAACTGAAGTAAATTAATTCCTATTTAATTTCGATTAATGTAAAATATACTCTATAATTATATTTTTATTATTTATAAAAATAAGCATATACCGAGTATCCCCCAAAATGACCAATGAATTTTATAATTCAATAACTTGCAAACGTTTACATACATTTAAAAAAATTCTTCCCGAAGAGTTATGTATGTTAGGAGTTTGTATGCTACGATTCTCAGTTTTAGTTACAAATAGCAGTGACAGACAGCGCTGACAGTGATTGGCGCTTGTTTCAGATTCGATTTTTGGTACCTCGAAATCTATTCAATACATTTTAATCTTCTCTTTCGAATGGGAGAAGAGAGAGGCCAAAAATCGAGCCTGGATTTAGAGGGTATTGCTGACAGCGTCATCTATTGCTGTAATTTGTAACTAAAACTGAGAATCACATCATAAAAACTTTTGACTTAATGTTTAATACCTGAGAGAATTGTGTTAATATCTGTCACCATTTGCAAGTTATTGAATTTTAAAATTCGTCAGGCATTTTCGGGACATCCGTTATTTATAAATTCACATTTATCTTCAAATATATATATATTTTCATCTAAAATCATATTGTGAAACACATTTCGAAAATGTGTGTTACCAAAGCCAAAACTCAAGATTCAAAACACAGCCTGAAATAGTTCTGAACCCGAAAGAATTTCAGTCAAGTATACCCAAATCAGAACCCCAATGAAAAAGTTAGTTCCAACACGGACAAGAGTAGTCCGCTACCGCATAGAGTATACCGCTAGAGTATACCGCTAGTATATTAAAATTATTATTAAATCAAAATTATGAAACGCAGTCTGTATATTGTGCCAATATCTATTCTTTTTTGTCATTTATTTTAATGCCATAAATATAAAGTAATAATAAAATTGTTTAATGCAAGGCCGCAGAGTTCGTTTCATTAAATTACAATACAAAATAACTGTAAAATAATGGGAACGCTACAAAAGACTATTTTCGATTTTTAATTAATATGTTTTCATAAAAGTCAAATTGATATGACAATAGAAATATAACCTTTTGTTTGCAAAGTTTAGTTTTTTATGTGTCGAAATAACATTTTTCCACTAAAATATTAAAAAAAGGAAATAACAATAACATACATAAAATAAACAATAAATGCAAATTGCACAAATATTATGATTTTTCTTCTGAAATAATCACCTAAATTTGTATTCCTTTTCCTTATTTTCATTAATAAACCAAACTAAAGATAATTAATCAACTATATTTTATTCTATAGATTAGAGACGAACTAATTTTGTATTTCTAATTCCAATTAAAAATACAAAAGAAAAACTGAATGTACTACCTACAAAAATTATTCATCATTATAAATATACTTTTGTTATAATATAATTAAATTTAATTATGATTACCTTTTGCACATTTATTTTATTTTGAAATTGGATAGTAGAAAAGGAATTTATAAATGTATATAACAATAATTAAAATTAGTTCCTCGATCGTACAAATTTCTTACTTTAATTAAAAACATTGATAAATCAAAGGAAAATTTGTAATTAAGTATGATGTATACAGTTTTACTCTTTATGTGTTGTTTTTAATTTCAAAAGATGTACCAAGTTACAGTTCAGTAGAAGTTGAAAATAATTTATATAAATTGAAATATAATGAAACCTGTAGTCCAAAGTCTTAGTTAAATTAAAGCTAGTCACATTTTGAATTATTCACGTATTTCGTGTTTAATGTCATAAACGAAACTGGGTATAACAAAACAAAACACGCACTCCCGTTTTATAACATTGGTTAATTCTTTGTCATTTAGAATAAACAACAAAAGTGACATATTTCGTATGATGCAAACTCTTCGCCTTTACATGTCATATACTCGAAAACATGGCGAATGATATAAAATATATATATTCGTTTATAAATTCTGACTCTTTTGTGAAAGTGCATTTAGTATAACTTGTTAATAAAAATAAATTTTTCTGTTACTTACCCATCATACGTAGTATAGGGTAAGTCTTGCAATCGTTTTGAAAATCTAAAAATTTTTTTGACGAATTTACACGGTTCAGATACTGGAGATTCCAAAAAAACATATTTTTAGAAAAAAATTTTTGCCTCATCTTGAAAAAAAATATCTCTCAATTCCTATCTCACGAGGAAATTGAGATTGAGACTTGAAATTTTGTATGTACTTAGTATGTAAGAATGGGACGAAGCCTATTTAATATCAGTAACCTCGGTTATCCGGAACTATTTTTTTCGGACTCTCGAAAAATTCGTTCTGATGAAAGGTATGTAAAAAATTTCGAAATTTTATATTTTAAGGAGTGGACTTAAAAGGCAATAAAATAACACAAATTTTGCATAAAGAACAAAGTCGATCGGATTATTAGTAGCCGAGATATTTGTAATCCTGTTTTCCACATTCTTCGATTTTTTGTGACCCTGTATTTCATTCAAATTTCAATTCAGAGGTATATTTAAATTGGAAATGACACGCTTAATCCGACGCGGTAAACTGCTAGATAATAGGATTATTATGCTTGGAGTTATTAGGATGTTTCTTTTACGGAGTTTGGTACTACTTGAGTAGTTTCGCATTTTATATAATTTGTCGAAATGGGTTCATCAGCAATTCATAAGTAGAGCATTACTATGTGTATTAACAATATTAAAATATACGTTAAAATTTTGTTTTGGAATTGCGAAGAATTGTATGAATTAGTTTTCACATGTTTTTTTTTCATATATTATATTATGCATATTCATGAGGGTAAGTATTATGGTGGCCCCCAACGACTAGTTTGATTTGTCTGAAAAGGCAAAGAATCGTACAAAGCAAACCCTTGAAACTGACTGGATTGGAGAGTTTTAGACAAGAATAAACTAGAATAGTTGGAATTATTTGAGAAGAGATGTAAAATGAAATGTTGTGTTCTAGAACTTAATCAAACATTTATGGGACTTGATCAAGAATCAAATTTACAAAAATCTGTTATCGAAATTTACTATTTGTGAATTTTCCTAGTGAATGATAATTGTGCAGAATTTCAATCAGCTATTTTGAATAGTTTTAAATTAGATTTAGACAATTTCATTTAACATTGTAAAAAAACTAAACTAAACTCTTTGACACTCCATTCCATTAAGGATAAGCGCCGACACTGCGTATCCCTGCTTACTAGACCCTGGACCCCGAGGTGCTATCCAGCATGTGTTTCGACCAGATGGTCAGCCTAACTTGAGACCCTCGGTGCTTAGTTCACAAACAAGCTTGGTAATCATTTTATCGACCCAGAAGGATAAAGGACTGAGTGAACTGTACCCTGTTAGGAGTTGAACTATCGAATCGCAAGCATCAGAAAAGAAACGGCAAAATTACTTTTGCTTGTTTTACACTCTAATTATGGGTGGTGTGAAATGTTAACTGTTTGAAAGAATGACAGGCATTTCACATTTTTGGAGTGAATTTTATAAAAATACACTCCTTAAAGCGTGGAAATTTTCCACTATTTAGAGAGAACTGAAATATGTTAATCCGTTGTCGCGAGTGAAAATCTCACTCCGCTGACACTCCGCCCAACTTTGACCCGTAAAATGGCTGCAAACCGCCTTGGAACGGATGCCACAAGTTCTTGGTAGATGACCGGAGATAAACTGCATTAATTGTTCAAGCAGCGGTCAAGCATTTCAGGCATATTCCAAAATGGTTGTTTTTGAGCTCTGGGCTAACGTTGAATGGCATCGAAATGTGCGCTGTCGGATTAAGATCCGTCAAGTTAGGCGACCAGGCTGTTAACTGGAATTGAGTATTATGTTCCTGGAATCAATCTAACATAGTTCGAGTCATGTGACATGAAGTGTTGTCTTGCAGGAAGATTCCCTATCTATTTCGGGAGACAGATAGCATGTAATGGTGCGAATAATCCATAATGATGTGCAGATAGTCCATGGTGTTCATACGTTTTTTTCAGTTCAAAATTTTTACTCAAACTTTAACTCACTTTTAGGTTTCCGATCGAGATTAAATTCTACATAATGACGTAAATTCAATGACAATCAAATGTTATTATGATTTTCGGTGGTTATCATTTACACTTATTTAACAGGATAACACAAAAAACTTCGAACGGGTCAATCCATTTCAAGTGGTCCAGCACTGGTCGCTCGTCCATTTAAAAAAAAAAACTGAATTTTTTTGTACTGCAACTCTAACATGATGGAAGTTCAAAATGACCGTTATTTTAATTTTACTATTTTTTATTTGTGCATGGCGGCCATCTTTGTTTCATCGTGTGCAGCGATTTTCTCAGATACTAGGTACACAAAATTGTAAATATCACGTCTTTTATTTCCCCAATTGAAATGGGGTTTGCAGCATTTTGTTCAGAATAAAATAGGCTAAATGTACGGTGGTAGAATAATTTTGAAAAATAAATTTTTACAAGTGAAAGTTTAGCACAAAATTTAAGATTTTTTCCAAAATCTATCCGTTTGCAAGAGGAAATTTTTCATGCAAGGAAAACTGTCAACCTTACACAATTTTTTTATACAAATAGGTCAAAAGTGCGTGTACTCATACATCAAGTCCCAGATCTAGGAGTTGATTTCTCTTTGCGAAAAAAATTTCGAAATTCGTCAAAAATGTCAAAAATCGCACTTTTTAGGCTTTAATATCTCTGGTGGGGCACACGAGATAAAAATCTGAAATTCTGCCTTTGATAGTATTTTGTAGTAGTGTTATGTACAAAAAAATTCAAGAAGGAGATTTGACTACAAGCTGAGATATGACATGAGCAATATGTGAAAACAATACATCCAAACTATTGTAACCTACTATGTAATTGTTTATACCTCCAACATTTTAAATTATTGATTTATGGTACAAAGTTAAATGTTAATTACAAATATCTTCTTCAAATGCTTCTGTGTGATTTAAACAATTCAGAATGTATGCTAAGCCAATACACTATTTGTCCAGACGAACAAGCCTACTAGAAATGCTATTGCAGCAATTTTTCTCGGAACAAATTTCAGAAAAAGTAAATTACAGACAATCGGTTGCAACTGATCGAGTTGACATGGTTTCAGTTATTAAACCTAAAGAATTTCATTCAGGTTAACAAGGGAAGACAAGACTTGGGTGGCTTCAAATAAAATTTTGAGAAGGAACAGTCTGATGGACTGACAACAATAACTGGTCGAACTCATAACATCTCTCGTAAATAGTGTTAAGCTCTTTGTTGAGCTTATATAGTATCTTTGTAAATTAAACATTTATTATTAAACTGTTTTCAACAAACGATATTTTCTGTGTAATATTGTAATAAAAGAGACTAATCTCATTTCTCATAATGTACTCGTAATAGCATTTCTTAAATTTTTTAATCACCGTATCTCAGCTTATGGTCAAATCACCTTCTTGAAATTTTTTGTGCATAACACTATCATAAAATACTATCAAAAGCCAGAATTCCAGATTTTTATCTCGCTCCACACAAGAGATATCAAACTTCAACGTGCGGAAATAGCTGCACACGATGAAACAAAAATGGCCACCATGCTCAAACGAAAAATATTAAAATTAAAGTAATAGTCATTTTAAACTTCCCTCATATAAGGGTTGTTGTACAAAAAAATTTCAGATTTTTTAAAAACGGTCAATCAACCAAAATATTTTCGGGACCATTGAAATGGACGAATAACATTTCTAGTAGGTTTTGTTCATCTGGACAAATAGTGCATTGGCTTAGCATACAATCTGAATTATTTAAATCACGATTTAAACAGAATTTGAAGATGATCTTTGAGACTTTGCATCATAAACCATTAGTTTAACATTTTGTAGGTATGAACAAACACATAGTAGGATACAATAGTTTAGAAGTATTGTTTTTACATATTTACCATGCTATATTCCAGCTTATAGTCAAATCTCCTTCTTGAAATTTTTTGTGCATAACACTACTATAAAATATTATCAATGGCCAGAATTTCAGATTTTTATCTCCTGCCCCACCAGAGATATCAAAGCCTAAAAAGTGTTATTTTTGAAATTTTTGACGAATTTCGGAATTTTTTTCGCAAAAAGAAATCAACTTCCAGATCTGGGACTTGGTGTATGAGTACACGCACTTTTGACCTATTTGTAGAAAAAATTGTGTAAGTGTGACAGTTTTCCTTGCATGAAAAATTTCCTCTTGCAAACGGATAGATTTTGGAAAAAATCTTAAATTCTGTGCTAAAATTCCACCTGTAAAAATTTATTTTTCAAAATTATACTACCCACCGTACATTTAGCCTATTTTATTCTAAACAAAATGCTGCAAACACTGTTTCAATTGGGAAAATAAAAGACGAGATATTTACAATTTTGTGTATCCTAGTATCTGAGAAAATCGCTGAGCACTATAAAACAAAGATGGCCGCCATGCACAAACAAAAAATAGTAAAATTAAAATAACGGTCATTTTGAACTTCCGTCACGTTGGGGTTGTCGTACAAAAAATTTCAGATTTTTTAAAAATGGTCGAGCGACCCAAAAAATATTTTCTGGATCCCTTGAAATGGATTGACCCGAACAGATTACCACCAAGAAGTTTTAAAAATTTTTTTAGGTTAGATAAAACAAGACAACAATGTGTGTGTTTTTAACTTTTTATGTATTTTTTATCGCTGAAAGCGAAAATTATCTTATATTTTAACCATCATGTCAGGATCTTTCGTAAATCATAAATTGTAATAGTTAAAAAATAACAAAAATCGGATACTATAAAATAGAGGAGATGACTGTGTTTTTTAACTTTTCATATTTGATTTTTGTATACTTTTTTATCACTGAATCTCAAAATGACCCTAATTTTTAGGCCATCACGTTTGATTTTTTTTTTTTTTTTTTTTTTTTTTTGTAAATTGTAAATGTTAAAGTTAAAATGTAGCGGAAATTTAATTCTATGAAAAAGATTCTAAAACCATTTTTTTATGTATTTAATTTTATTTTATTTAATATTTTATTTAATTTTTTGGTTTATAGTGGGATTTTTACAGCTAAATAGCTGAAAGGTCGGGTGGGGTGGGAGGGGAGGTTCAATTTTAACTTTGAACTTTTTTACTTTGAAATTTACAATTTGCAAAAAACCCTAATACAATGGGTAAAAATGAAGGTAATTTTCGGTTTCAGTAGTAAAAAATACACAAAAATCATTATCAAAAGTTATAATATCAAATTTTTTTTTTTTTTTTTTTTTAACTTTAAAATTTAAAGTTTGTGGAAAATCTGTATGTGGGGGTTAAAAACGAAAGTCAATTTTAGAGTTAGTGGTACACAATACATAAGATTCAATTATCAAAAGCTAAAAAACTTGACTAACTCAACTTTTTCAGGCTAATGTTATCTAATAACATTTTAAAATACGCATCATTCTGTAGGCAGTTAATTTTTATCATTTAACAAAAATTCTGTTTTTTTTTTTTTTTTTTTTTTTTTTTTTTTTTATTTATATGTTTATTACAAATTGTATATTTTGCATTCATATGTGAGAATATTTAAAGATTTCTAATTTTCATTGCAATTTTAATTTTATTTTCAACCATTTTCTTAATATATCTGACAAAATTATATTTCTACTAAATTTGTGAATGACCGTAATTAGCCACAAAAAATATGCCACAACTTTAAATAGCTATTACTCGTTCAATTTTAATAGTAGAATTACGTAACTTTTTTTTGTCTTAATTGTCTGTGTAATAGGAAAATTTCACTAAATTTGACTTATAGGAACAAGGGGATCATATAAAAATTTGAATTTCGCAGTTCTTTAAGAAATGTTTTTATTGACCCAAATCGCTTTTAAAATATTTCTTAGCCTCATTTAAAGCATTTTTGTAACTGGAACTACACTATATGGCCATTGATTATTGGACACTTGCGATTTTAGAAATTTTGTTAAATATCTAAAAAATACATAAGGAATCATCTCGAAACTCTTAGTGTATAAATGTAATAGTATAAGTCATACATCTCCGTGAAGATTTTTTCCCGAAACTCCATAGGGGACCGTCAACAAATTAAAAAAGAATGAATATCTTTTGAATAATCCTGTCAAAACTAATGTAGCAAAAGCGGTCAAACTCTAGATTATGATTGAATGCCTTATTGTAATACGCCTTGTTCATTTTATGCAAATAGCATGCATACTCGCAGAGTAATTAAGGTTTTTATAAAAATGGTCCCAAATTTTTCCAAGTTTTTTTCCTTATAATTTTCAGAGTTCTTAATATAAAATAATATTTTTTTCAGAAAATATGACAAACAACATTGCACACAGTACCCTGTAATCAGAATAAAAAAATAATGAAACTTGTATACAAAATGAGTTGGTTTACTAAATAGTTTTTTACTGCGCATGCGTCAACGATATCAAAATTTCATTTGCATATTATGTTAGCTAAATGTATAGAGCAACTTTTGTGAAAGTCACAAAATCATAACTTGAAAATTCTGAAAATAATCGTCATTTGAATAAGTTAAAAATCCGTTATTCTCAAAATGAAGCAAAAACAAGAGGAGTTGTATCCATATACTCATTGATTAGTGTCAATATAGAATACACAATACGGGATGTACTACTACATTTGGATAAAATTCCTCATTTTTTTGCTTCATTTTGGAAACAACGGATTTTCTCCTTTTTCTATAGACGATTACTTTCAGAATTTTCAAGCTATGATTTTGAGACTTATACAAAACTTGCTCTATACATTTAGCTAACATAATATGCAAATGAAATTTTGATATCGTTGACGCATGCGCAGTAAAAAACTATTTAGTAAACCAACTCATTTTGCATACAAGTTTCATCATTTTTTAATTCTGATTACAGAGTACTGTGTGCAATGTTGTTTGTCATATTTTCTGAAAAAAATATTATTTTATATTAAGTACTCTGAAAATTATAAGAGAAAAACTTGGAAAAATTTGGGACCATTTTTATAAAAAACCTTAATTACTCTGCGAGTATGCATGCTATTTGCATAAAAATGAACATAGTGTATTACAATAAGGCATTCAATCATAATCTAGAGTTTGAGCGCTTTTGCTACATTAGTTTTGACAGGGTTATTCAAAAGATATTCATTTTTTTTAATTTGTTGACGGTCCCCTATGACGTTTCGGTAAAAAAATCTTCACGGAGATGTATGACGTATACTATTATATTTATACACTAAGAGTTTCGAGATGATTCCTCATGTGTTTTTCTAGATATTTAGTAAAATGTCTAAAATCGCAAGTGTCCAATAATCAATGGCCATATAGTGTATATGTCTGTGACTAACGATTTAGGAATTACTCATTGGCCACCTTGAGAGTAAACACCCTGTATACCTAATTTTTCTGGATTAGGCACCTCACTCTGCATTAGATTTTAACCCAGACCTGGCATAATACATGTATATGCATATCCTATATTGTAAAAATAAATCCAAGAGGGCCATTTAGGGAAACTCAGTAAGTAGATTAGTATTATATTACAAAACTCATATATCTCGTGTGTGTATTTGAGTCACATATTTTAGGAGTTTACTGAGTTGGAAACAAAACATTTATGTTTAAATGATAGACGATAATCACCTAAAGAACAATAATTAACTAAATTGCTGTTTTAATGAGAAAGCATTACTGAAAGTAGATAGTAGATATTATGAGATAATCTAAACAGATATAAATATGTGTGTAGTATTTGTAGAAAATCACACGGATATAAGAATTCACATAATGACTTTTGTGTATATTTGTTTATAAAATATAACATTTAGATTTTATTTTTAATTAACCTAAATGCTTTAAATCTAGGTATTCTGTACATTAAAATGTTTATTTTAAAAACCATCGTTATAAATAAAATGAAATCGTCTTGTATAAATAATAGTGCTATACTTTAAAATCCGGGAAAAATTTATTTGTTTTACTTTTTAATTTAAATGAAAACAAAGTATTTAAATGAAATAAAAGTTTCTATCAACTTTCCCATTTTTATTTCATTAAATTTTCTCTTGCAGTTTTTTTCAGTTTTTCACATCTTCCTATAATCAGCTTTTTACATTTTCCTTTCTATCTCTCCATTCATATTTAGTTTTACAGAATAAATTTACATTATTTTAGAAATTGAATAATAAACCCTTCATCATGCATAGTGTACAGTAATTTTTTTCAAAAAACACTTCATTAAGGGAATTTAGACTATGGTCAACACTCTCTCACATTAGGACAGGCCTCCTCACATACCACTGTTTAGCTCTTTAAAACAAAGTTTAAAAGTGCTTATGCATTCCATTTGTCCATCCTTATATCCGTCTGGCCGTCTGTTCATCTGTCCAAACTCTAACTCCCGTAAATATACTCGTATTTTCATACAATTGATAAACTTGTTTAAGGCCACTAAAGCAAGTTTGGTATTGCATATGACGTATGCAGGATAAATCGTTCACTTAGAGGGACAATCAAAAGAATTCGATTGCATTATGGTACATGGTAGAAAATGGCTTGGAGAGTATTTTAATGACATTACGCTAGTTAAAATGCTTTGAAACTGTTATAAATTACTGAATTTCACTACGATAACGTTAAAACTGCACATTCAAAGCATATTTTATTACTTTACAGGGACACACAAAGAAAATCGGTTACAGTACTGCCTTTGCGTAATAATTGTTGGAGAACATGTTTTAAAATTAGGTATGCTCTTTTAAATTTAATTAGTTTTTTGCATATTACTCTTTATATATAAGTTCTATACCTCATATATGTAGGGTTGTGTAAAAATATTCGTATACCATTCTCCGTATTAGAAGAAATTACTGAAGGGGAATTTTGAACTGAAAATGTATCCCTTAAATGAGCTAAATTTTGGAATGCATGTTGTTAATAGATACAAATCTATGTATCATATACAGGGATGCTAAAAAATTCGGATAATTTTCCGATTGTAAAGATGGTAACAGTTGAAATTCAGTTTTGAAATGAATTATACACTTCCATATGGTGAAATGAGACGTAATATTTTAATTTTTTATATGGTGCAGTTTTGTTACATTATTTAGAATGCGTTGGAAAGTGCTTCATATCTATTCTTGACGCAGGATTTTTTCTCTCTTGTTAAAGAGTAACACATGGTTATGTTTTGACTTATTTACTGTATAATATTTATGCTTGGAATGAAAGCTCATTATTTCTGCAATAACTAAAAACTATTTACATAAATTTCTGTGATATATTTTATCCGGGAAAATCTTAGAAAGTGTTTCTAAAAAATACACTTTTTGAGCTGAAAACACTTCATGATGGATTTTTCCCACATTTGTTTCAAATATCTGCATGAAACAAAGACTAATGCCTGAACTTTTACACTGCTAATAAAAGTACTCTTGACATTTAACCCGGGAGAACGCGCGCTTACTGGTATAAATAATTTTATCTTTGTCACCAATAAAATTAAATTATAACTGTCATTTTATTTAGACGGTGACAATTCTTACAAATTCTGGGATATAATATCTTGAAGATTACTTTTAAAAAATAGTGGTTACAATTGTAAAACCCATACGCACTCCGGGTCTAAAAGGCCCGGTGCGCGTCCTCCCGGGTTAAGCCACAATCTCAATGTTCAAATGTTTTATTTTATTTTTTCCAGTTTTAAATAGAAGAGGCGGATGAGAGTTTCTACAACGCTTAAGTTATGTGGAATGGTGGACCTTGCAGCTTAACATGATTTAGAGTTTTCCCTATATATTTTTTTAGTTCTGTTAGTAATTCTAAAAGAGTAATTTTTAAAATTCTTTTCTCTGAAAAAAAAAATGGACATATAATAACGTAAAAAGCTTACAATTGTTGAAGAACCTCGTGCTTTGACTTTATTGAAATAAAATGTTTCTGTAAGTCGTAAATCCTTAGGTTTACAAGCATCATGTCAAACTATCTATGTTCTAAAAAGGCAAGGCCGATTTACCACTTGGCACTACATTTAAACAAAAAATCGGTTCAAAAAGATATAGAAAGACTTCAGCCAAGTCTGATAATTTTTTAAACGTGACGTACTGTTAATACAAACTATAAGAAGTATAGAAATTAAAATGAAGCATTACTAATGAATGTATCAGTAAGGACCATCTGTCCACAACATCACATTTTACAATAATTGTCAAGATTTTTTTGCGGCTATTGTAACTAGCTTTAGTTACCAACTATTAGCAGAACTCTGAAATTCTTTTAAATATGAAAAGTGAAGGGTGGTCAACCCTCCCCAGTATTCCCTATATAAGTTTTTATAAGTTATATATACTGTTTACATTTTACAATACTTGTCAAGATTTTTTTGCGGCTATTGTAACTAGCTTTAGTTACCAACTATTAGCAGAACTCTGAAATTCTTTTAAATATGAAAAGTGAAGAGTGGTCAACCGTCCCCAGTATTCCCTATATAAGTTTTTATAAGTTATATATACTGTTTATAACATTTCAATGTGCTTAAAATTTAAATCGATTCAAATATGTAGATATCAAATAATATTTCTAAATTAAATATAACTTTTATTGATAAATTTTCGTTCTAAAGGAGAAATATTTCTAAACAACTGTAATTTTTCCTATTAATAATTCATGTACATTTACAGAGATTATAAATTTGTTTTGAAAGTTTTTGACTAAAGAATTTCTCCTAGTTATATTAAAGAGAGATTTTTCAAGTAGTTTAGCTATTTCATAAGATTAATTAATTAATTTTATTTATATTTTATTAAGCGCAACTTCAACAAAATCTAGCACTTTCTAAATATTTGCATTTGTTTAGCATGAGTTTTGACTATAATTAAAGGAATAAATGATTATTTTTATTTTAATGTAATATTTCAAGTGGATGTATTATTATACTTGAGAAAATTAATCAAAGAGATTTCTCAAATTTTTAAATTTCATTTTTATAATATAAAGTGTGTTAAAATATGACTTTCTTGTTTTCTTTCACAGCTTTTGCTCCTGGGATATGCAATGAAACGTGATGAAATGATAAAATAAACAAGAGTTTACCTTGGTCAGCGAATGTAATATAAGCTTTTAGAATTATAAAATTTTGATTAATTTCCTAGACATTAATTTTTTTGTTACTTTTAACGGAATTTCTCTAAAGATGGAAACTAAATTGCTGTATTTTTATGAAAAAAAAAAAGAAAAAAAAAAAGAACGAAAAAGAAAGAAAGAAAAAAAAAAAGGAGAAAGTTTAATATTCTAATATTGTTTAAATAAATCAAGTTAAGGATTTATGCCATATATTTCTCATTGTGTGCCATGAATTTAGCCAACATGATTTCCATTCCTGATTAAAAACTGCCCAAAGTATGCAGTAACACTTGTTTTGTCCATATCAGATGGCTGCATTTGACAAAAACTTAGAATTTGTTCTCCGGATGCACAAAAATCAAAGTACTGAAGCAAAATATCCTTTCATTATTTTTACTGAATACTCATAAATATTAATATAAAGAAATCCCTCGAGTGTTAAGCAGGTAAAATTAATAAATGTATGTCTATTTAATTGTAAAATATAGTAATACAATATTTAAAAATCGTAATTGTGTACATAAGATATATGCCATAAATTATCAAGTTTTAGCTAAAAATTTGAAATCTAGTTTCCTTTTTTATTATTTTTCTCATTATAGATGCATATATGCAAGATAAATAGATTTAAAAAAATCATAAATATAGAAAAAATCGTGCAGTGAAGGATTAGTTTATTTTCACTCAAACTGCCAAACAAATAACGCTGATGTCGTAATCGGAATTGGCTTGTTTTTTAGTGACTCCAACTTTACAACCCTTCTTTTTATTGTCGTATTCACTTATTTCACAAAGCATTTCATTCTTGTATTTTTTAACAAAATAATTAATTACTTGAAAATATCCATCAGAAAAATTTGAGAATTAGACACTAAACTATAAATAATTACTAAATATTTAAAATAAAACCCTCATCATTTTAAATTTGTACATGCATAAAAGCTGAATATTAAAATTACTATTCTAATTCCATTACATTAACTTCCATTAACTCCGTTTAGTCGGAGAAGAATAATGTAATTAACATTTTTATTTTTATTCCCTTTTAATTCTCACGCCCTTAAAAAAATATCTTTAATACAGAATTATTCTCAGTAAATCTTATCTCCCTGAACTAGTAAATTTAAAATACACAAAAAAAATAATATTAATGGCGGTTTTTTTAATGGATATTGAGTAATTATGCAAGTCGGATTATCTGTGCTTACAATTAAATTTTATTCATTAAATTTATAATTAAATGCGCTTTTAACAAATATGAGTTCCAAATATACGTTTATTGAAAGATCTGTGTTGAGCCAAGTTCAAGGCAAATTATATAATTGGTATATGTATCGTATTTTAACCCTTTCAGGGGCAAAATAATTAAAATTTCAGTAGTTAAAAGGTTGAAACAAATGAATGACACCAGAATTCACGAACAAATTTATTTGCAAATAAAAAATTACCGCAATTCACAATAACTGGAAAATTTTATATCCAAATTCTGGTACCTCTACACTCTCAAAAAAACTTCTGTCTTTTCACAGAAAATTTGATGGATATCCGGTTATTTTTTCGGCATAGATGTCATATCCGCACCACATTTGCACGTGTTTTTTTTCCTCCGCCAGTTTGGCATTGCACATCTGTACCAAGGAGAAGATCTCTTTAATAAGTTTATAACAATTGTTGGGGAAATAAAATGGTAAAAATTATAGATTTCAGTGAAATGTGCTGATTAAATGATACAACTGCATGCATTCAATATGGTTATAAGTACAGTAAAACCTCGATAATTCGGATTAATTGGGATCAGACACTATCCGGATTATCAAAAATCCGGATTATCGGGAGAATTAGAAAAAAAAATGAAATAAAATAAAACATTCTTACAGAAAATCACCTTTATGTTAAACTCATTGAATATTTATAGACGATAAAAATGTTTACTTTGTTTAATTCTCCCGAAAAGACTTAAGAAAAAGTTTTTTTTAAATTTCAGAATACGACGATGAAACAAGTTAATGTTACGGAAATTAGCCAATCGCTTCTCAAACTTAAAAAAAATTACCAAACCGATCCGGATTATACGGAGATCCGGATTAACGGAGTCCGAATTTGCGGGGTTCTACTGTATTAATATTTACGATTTATTGTGAAAATTATATTTACTGTTTTGTTACTTATTAAGTTTATTATTTATGACTGTTTATTAATTGTTTCCTTTTTTTATTAAACTCAAGTTTATTTACTATTCTTTTTTTCATTTTAATACTTTAAATAATTTTTTATTACAGTGAAACCTCCAAATAAGGGACACTCCGAATAAGGGACAAAACTTCCGGTCCAAGTCCCTTGGTATAGGACGTGTAATGTATTTACCTCTGAATAAGGGACACTTAAAAAGGAAATTAAAGGGATTGGTTTTTGAATTTCAGATAATGAAGTAGTCTGTGAGGAAAATGAAAATGCAGATTTTTGCGAACTTGTCAAAAAGAGAAACAGTCATGTTGATAGAAAGGCATACGGCACAATTGACGAGCATTTATTTAACTACAATTCTGATTCGACATCAGTGCGTTTATCAGCATTGAAAGTAATGATGGAAATTCTGAGGATGATTCTGTAAATGGAGAACAAAAGAAATTTGTGAAATAAAACAACTTTACATATGCTTTTAGGCTGGTCTAAAAAAGTGAACTTTTAAGACATAAGTTTTAATTTATTTTTATTAAAAAAATTGGCTGAAACAAGCCAGATAAAAAAAAAGACAACTTTTAAGACATAAGTTTTAATTTATTGTTATTCAAAAATGCCTGAAACTAGCCAGCGTTGTTGTTCAAAAAAATCCCTTTCGGCTTGGCCTATAGGCAGAGGTAGATTTCGAAGAGTGCTCATTTCAACAACAAAAAATAAATTTGATTACAGATAAACCCAGTTTAACAACTTTATTTGTCCTCTTTTGAAAATTTTTTAATTTCATTTTTCTGTAAGGACTGGTTTTATCAGAATCATCTTAAGCTAAATTCGGTTCAAATGCCCATTTTGACAACATATTTTGAAACAATTCTGACTTTATTAAAAAATCGACTAATACGGTATATTATATAGTTCCTAAATAACAAAAGACTGTCAATTGAATGCGTTTGAGAGCAAAATTGAATTTAAAAATGAGTTATGAAATAACCAATTTTGAATACAACCTCAATTCTTAATAATAATAGCTTCGGAAAATTATGCGCGAAGTGCCCACTTTGACAGCATTTTTAAAAATATATTCAGCTTTTATATATAAAAAAAACTAAACAATGCGGGACATTATACAGCTCCTATATAAGAGAAACTGTCAGTTGGATGCGTTTGAGAGCAAAATTGAATTTAAAAATGAGTCAGAAAAAACGCAATTTGTTATTTCAATGTTTCCTCAAATTTTCAATCACAACGTCTTGAAATTCTGTTCAAAATACTCTTTTTGGCAGCCTTTTTTGAAATATATTCTGTCTTTATCAAAAAATTGACCAATGCGTCATATTATACAGTTTCTAAATAAGAGGACTTGTAAACTGGATGCGTTTGAGAGTAAAAATGGATTTAAAAATGAGTCAGGAAAAACGCAATTTTTGTTATTTGAATACTTCCTCCAATTTCCTATCACTGTCACTTCGGGAAATTCTGTTCAAAATACCCTTTTTGACAGCCTTTTTTGAAATATATTCTGTCTTTATTAAAATCTGGCCAATGTTTCGCATTATATAGTTTCTAAATAAGAGGAACTGCCATTTGGATGCGTTTAAAATAAAAAATGAATTTAAAAAATGATTCACAATGTAAGCAGTTTGGATTAGAGGCTTTTTCTCAAACTCCAATTTTTGTTTAATATATTTTTGCTATACGAATTGATCCTATGAAAAACTGGTCAATATAAAAGTTGTAGATATTATTGAGAAGATGTAAAATAAATTTAATTGGATTTGATAGTTTAAGAATTGATAAAGTTATGGATTTTTTTCTTTTTCGAAACCCCTTTTTATTTTCGTTTTTAATTTTTTTTACCGGTAAAAGTTAGTCCTATCAAAAACTTGCAAATAAAAAAGTTTTAGATAATTTTGAGAATATTTATAAAAAATTTAGATGGATATGATATCTTGAGAATTGACAAAGTTAGGATTTTTTTCTCCCAAAAACCCTATTTTTTTCGCCTCTTGAGCCCATTTTTAACTTTATCAAAAATCTGTCATGCATAAACTTTTGGCCCATTATTTAGAAGTAATATAAACTTTAAACTGATTCGATATCTATTTTCATTAAAAATTTGTGGGCTTTTTTCTGTTTTCACAAAAACGACCCCTATTTCGACCCCCTTGGTCCGATTTTGCCCATTAACGAACTTAGCCGAGATTTTATCCCCTTTGATTTTATGTACGAGTGTGGTGGAGATAGGTGAAGAATTATAGAAGTTATCGTGTCCATAAAAAAGTGATATATGTATATATATATATATATAATACCATTAAAAGTAGAAATATATATATATATATATATATGTAAATATATAAATATATATATCACTTTTTTATGGACACGATAACTTCTATAATTCTTCATCTATCTCCACCAAACTCGTACATAAAATCAAAGGTAAATATTTGATTACCTAAAATATGTGACTTTTTTTTTCCTTTTTTACTTACCCATCATACGTAGTATAGGGTAAGTCTTGCAATCGTTTTGAAAATCGAAAAATTTTTTTTGACGGATTTACACGTTTTAGATAGTGGAGATTCCGAAAAACATATTTTTAGAGAAAAAAATTTGCCGTCCGTCCGTCTGTCTGTCTGTCTGTCTGTCTGTCTGTAAACGCTCTATCTCCCGAACAAATTGAGATAGAGACTTGAAACTTTGTATGTAGTTAGTATGTAAGAATGGGACGAACCCTATTTAATATCAGCAACCTCGATTATCCGGAACTATTTTTTTCGGACTCTCGAAAAATTCGTTCTGATGAAAGGTATATAAAAATTTTTGAATTGTTTTTTTCTAAGAAATGGACGTAAAAGGCAATAAAATAACACACATTTTGCATATAAAACGAAGTCGATCGGATTATTAGTTGCCGAGATATTTGTAATCCTGTTTTCCACATTCTTCGATTTTTCATGACCCTGTATTTCATTCAAATTTCAATTCAGAGGTATATTTTAATTGGAAATGAGACGCTGAATCCGACGCAATCAATTGTTAGTTAATAGCATTATTATTTTTGGAGTTATAAGGATGTTTCTTTTACGCAGTTCGGTACTACTTGAGTAGTTTGGCGTTTTATATAATTTGTCGAAATTGGTACATCAACAGTTCTTTAATATAGCATTACTATGTATATTAACAATATTTAAATTTTGTTTATGAACTACAATGAATTGTATAAATAGTTTTCATATATTTTATTTTCATATACATATCCATGATGGGTAAGTATTACGGTGGCCCCCAACGACTAGTTAGAAAATGGAATAGATTTTTCAGAAAATATTTTCAAAATGGGCGTTTTTAACCGAATTTCCACGTAAAAGAAAATTAACTACTCAATAAAAGATAAAAATTGTCTTTGTCACGTGATCAAAATCGCTTATAACTCAATAGGTAATTTATTTATTAAAAAAAATGGAAAACACAGAATAATTCCATATTGCTTCCAAAGTCAAGCGTTCCAATTTTATATATTTCAATTAAAAATGAATTTGTAAATGTGTCAAAACCTTTTCCGCTTGCTGAGCAGAGCAGTTGAGAGATTTGTTGCCTTAAAAAACGCAAAGCTTCAAGTAAAATTCTTTCAAATGTTTTTATATTTTTTGCATGTACATAGTTTGCATAAAAAATACAAATCAATAATTCTACAAATCATTTAATGATTTAGTAATTAATTGGAAATTTTAATTAATTAATTATATTTTCTTCCTTTTGTCTGATAAACGTAATTTATACATTTTGGGTCATTTTAAATTTTAAATTTTATCTTTAATTCTTTGTTATTTTTATATCCTTCTGAATGATTAATTAAAAATAATATAAAAAAACTCCGAATAAGGGACACCTCTATTTAAGGGACAAAAGTTCCGGTCCCATAGGTGGACCTTATTTGGAGGTTTCACTGTATAAACTATATCAATAATTATTTATATCTAACTGTCATTTATTTATTTTTATTTCCTTTTCTAATATACTAGAATCTATTTTATTTTTTCACATTATTTTTTTCATTGCAATAAAAATTCACGTGTTGTTATTGCATGAATTTGTAACTTACATTCAAAAACAAATTTTTCGCCAAATTGGAGGAGGAAAAAATCACGTGCAAATGTGGTGCATATATGACGTCTGTGCCATTTTTTCTTTGTTAAAAGATGTAAAATATCCACCAATTCGAAAAAGATAAAATAGGCGGATGTGGGGATCGAACTACAGACCCCAGCATTCGAAGACGAACGCGCTAGGACCTGGCTACGGTTGTACGATAGGACAACGTTTTGAAGTAAATGTGTTCATTTCATATGGGTGTGGTTTAGTCTATTTCGTTAAAAAGCTTTTAATTTTTAAATTAATTTCGTCTTTAATGAGATTGCGGCTGGAGTTTTTATACGATAGTTTTAATGTAACATAAAAATGTGAATGTTATTTATGTAGATTGTTATGGGTGTTCTATTTTTATTTGATAAGATTATTTTGGAGTAATATAGGTGTTTTTGCATTTAATTTTTAAATTAAAATATCTTTTAAATGTGTTCACTTAAAGTATATTTTAAATGTGAATATTTATTTATAAATAACTTTGTAAATTAAACTTTATTCAACTTATAATAAAGAAATTAATTGTTATTTTTAAATTCGTAAACATTTTTGTCTTTTTAAACTAAATTAGACATCTATGGAATTTTTAATTTAAAAAATAAATTCGAATTTATTACTAATAGACCCCAAACTCATGCGTGCTAGAAATAAACGAAATCTCTTCCTCTTTTTTAGACGTTTGGAATGTATTCACGGATCAGATATGTTTTCTGGGAGTACGGAAATTATTTGTGAAAAAATAAGGATAATTTAGTGTACATTGACGAATTTTTCTGACAGTGTATGGCATTCAAGAATTGAAATTAAGTGGTTTATAAAGATACCGGCGCTTTTGAAAGGGTTAGACAAATATTAAACATTTAATATCAATTTACAAAAAGAAACGTTCACTGATTTGCACAATAATTCAAGTCGAAATATGTAATTGCATTTTCTTCGTATTTCAACCCGTTCAAAGGCAAAATAACTAAAAAAATTCAGTAACTAAACTATTGAAATGAATGATTGACACCGGAATTCAGAAACAAATTTATTTGCAAATAAAAAATTGCTACATCCCTCATCTATAATAATAAAGAGACAAGTATGTTTGTGTGCCGGCGCTGTTCTGAAGAGACCGCTGCATGTAGAGTCACAAAATTTGAAGGGAAGGTGCTTTTATACATGTAGTTTTGCACCTCGAAGCCCAATTTTCGATTTTTTGATTAGATTTTTTTAAATAATTTTTTAGGCGATTTTTAGCGTTCTTTTTGCGGTTTTATCCCAATAGTGAAAGGAATACGGTTTCATTCTTTTAACCCAATATAGCATTTTTAGGTGCGTTCGTAATTATGTAAATACGTAGCACCTATTGTTGTCGCTCAGTCCGGTCGTCTGTCTGTCCGTCCTTCTGTCCGTCTGCCTGTCCGCATATAACAACGCAAAAACTACCCAACCGAATCGTTTGAAATTTAAAATACATAATTATTACATAATTTTGTCGAGTCATTTCAAATTTTATGAAAATCAGATGGATAGATCAATTACAGGGACAATCAAAACTATTCCGTTGCATTACGGTCAATGGGGAAAAAAGTTTCAAATGCATTTTAATCGTTTGAAATTTAAAACGTATAATTATTACATAATTTTGTGGAGTCATTTCAAATGTTATGAAAATCAGATGCATAGATAATTACAGGGACAATCAAAAGTATTCCGGTACATTACGATCAATGGGAAAAAAGTTTCAAATGCATTTTAATGGTGTTACACTCATTTGAACATAATAGAATTGACATGAATCTATGAAGTATGTACTAAAATATACATACTGTACAATCTGTGATGCAAAGAATATTTATTATTAAATTACAGGGCCACACAAATGTATTCCGCTAAATAATGTTATACGTGGAAACATTGTTTGGGGCGGGCTTTAATTATATTAAACTACTTCATATTTTATGAATAAGATATACGTTAATGAAGTATAATAAAATTTATTCCCTGCATATTTACAGGAACACAAAGATTTCGCCCACTGTACTGTATCCAAAGTACGCTCTACTATATCAGCAAGATCTGAATATTTTAAAACTTCGTTATCGTACGAACGCACCTCATTTGCTACGCTTCACGTGCAATTTCCAACTTGTTTTTTTAATTTTCATAGTTTAACTTGCAATTTTCAGTTTAATTATAAACACTACCGAAAAATTGTTTCATTTGGAATTTCAGAGCCATTTAAATAGGTACATTTTAATTATAACAACTCTTTACAAAATGTTAAGTACAAAAGCACTATCGTATAAGCTAATCTTACCTTTTATTCCTCTTTCGATGGAGCGGTGTGACAGACCGCTATGCCGATATAAATTGCAGTGCCGATATAAATTGTCTTACACTATAATTATTAACTAAGCTTTTTTTTTTATTTATGATTATTCCCTTTTAAAATAATAGAAATTAGTTAAAAAATATGCACGTAACTGGTTTTTGCCAAATTGGCGCCAGAAAAATAGCGCGCCAATGTGTTGCATATATGACATCTGTGCTGACATCTGTGACATTTAGCCATTTGTTTAGTTCTTTGGCGATTTTTTGCCATTCGGAAACCTATTTCGATTTCAAACTTTTTGCCTAATATAGTTATTTTTCGATTGCACTGTTTTATCATTTAATAGGATTTTCGGCGTTCCATGTCAACATTTTGTTATTCATGAATAATTTCTGATTACCCCCCCCCCCCCTTCATATTTGTTTTTTAGGCATTGACTTCCAAATATTTAGCGATTTTTAATGCAATTTTCAATGTGATTTTTAGCCATTCTTCAAGTTTCGTAGCGTTTCTTTGACATTCGGAAACTGATTTCGATTTCAAACATTTTGTTTAATGTAGTTAATTTTATGATTGCAGTATTTTATCTTTTACCAGTAAATTTTTACCCTAGCAATTTTTTAAAATTTTGCGATTTTTAATACTATTTTCAGTGCAATTTTCGGGCTTTTACAGGGCTTTTTTTTATATTTTTCAAAAGAATTCGATTTAACCCATTAGTGCCTAGCGTCCCTTTTTAGGGACGCTTCAAAAGGTGCATGTAGCACTGATTTTGACACCGGTAAAAAAGAACAGCAATCTTCATTATATTTAATTGAAACATTTTCGTAATTAATGAAATAAACTTAATTCTTTTAAAAATAGTTGTGCCAACCGAATAAAATTTTCGCAAAAGGTAGTGGGCACGAAGGGGTTAAAAATTCTAGCCTAACAGGAATTTGGTTTCAAATTTTTAGTCTTTATGATAATTGTTTTGCTCTCCTATTTTGATCTCCAGCGATTTTTAATGCTATGTTTTAGTTTTTTTTTGGTTTGTTTGAGTTCACGGCGATTTTTTTATACAGAAAAGGAATTCGGTTTTAAACTTCTTTATAATATGAAAAATTTTCTCCTGTGCGATTTTTGCTACATTAAAGGTTTATGTTGCGATTTTTTTAATTTTTTATTCGCATTTCACTGCTCGCCATTTCATTACAGTAATTAGATTCAAAACTTTTATCCAAATAGAGTAAATTTTTAGTTCCGTGATTTTTGAAATTTTTGTCATTTTTAATGCACTGTTTACGCTTCTTCGCGATCAGCTTCGATTTTTTAGACGTTCAATTTTTGACCGAATGTAGTGAATTCTGCCCTTTTTTCCTCTAAGTTTATTGGAATTTCAAAATACAATTTTTGAATTTTGTTTTATATTTTTATAAACTTTTTAATTCTTTCGCAATTTTGTAAGATTTTTCCACATTAGTAAAAAGAATCCAGTTTCAGTTCCCTTCTCTTTTCGATGAACATTAAATGAAATTCGTGCAACGATTTTTAAGTATTTCGAGTTTTTTATTTTGATTTTAAGGGTTTTTATCACAATTCTTGCTGTTTTTTTACGAATCCGAGCAACGCCGGGTAGATTAGCTAGTACATAATAAACTTAATTTTTATACTCAAATTCGGGCGCCATTGTGGCATTCAGGAATTGAAATCAATGCGTTTCTTAAGCATACTACTGCTCTTGGGAGGGTTAGCGAAATATTAAACATTTAATACCAATGTGCAAAAGTTCTTTCACAAGCAAAAAAATTCAAGGCAAATCATATGACTGCTTTTTTTTTTCGTATTTTAATTCTGTCAGGGGCAAAATAACTAAAAAGTTTCAGTAGTTAAAATGTTGAAATATATGAATGACACCGGAGTTCACTAACAAATTTATTTTCAAATAAAAATTTGGCTGCATTCCACATAAATAGGGGAAATTTTATACGCTAATTTCGGTACCATTGTAGCATTATGGTATTGAAATTAAGTGATTACTTAAAAGTACCACCGCTCTTGAAAGCGTTTGGAAAATATTAAACATTTAGTACCAATTTACAAAATGCGGCGTTCACCGATTCACAAAAATACGACAGTATCTTTAATTATTTAAATTGTGAATATGAAGACAACAACAGTTTTGTAGAATACATATATCAAAATATTATGATTTATTCGTGTTATATATAAAGGTCTTGAATCTTGAAGGTCTTGAAAGGTAAAAAATCTTAACCCCCTGGGGGCGAGCGACAGTGAATGTGCCGCAAAGAAGCTTAAGAATCCTTCTTTATCGCCACCAGTAAAATTTGCCTTATTTGATCGGAGCATTTTCTCGATTTAATAAGGCACAAATTTCTGTTTTTAAAAATCGGTTACATAATATTAAAATTTCGTAAAAGGCTCCCGTCGCGAAGAGGTTAAGATCCAATAAGAATTAGACATACTAATTAAAAATACATGTCTTTTTGTATATTATGTGACTTTCTTCTATCTTAGGTTCGATTAGGCGGGGAGGCCAACCAATTGCTTCGATCTTAACAAAAGAAAATACTAGATAAGTGAAAAATTTAGAGTCCCTGTTTTCGACGGATTTATAGCTTTTAGAAGATCTTGAACGTAATTTGATTGTTTTTTAGAAATAGGTCTGTAGGTGACTAGTATACTTTGTTAAAAACTAATGCACGATATCTAACCAAACGTGAGATTCTGTTGGACATTCACATAAAATGGTACGTATCAGGTTTTCGTGTAAATCTTTCAACAGATGGCTTTGCTATGTTGTATTTTTCAATATCCTCGCGATAGCTATGTCTCAGGAACTGATGCATGGAATTTCATATATGTTAGAATTTGACATAAACAGATGCTGACTCTAATGTAATGTAAATCTCTCATTAGATGGTGCTGCCAAGTTGCATTTTTCACGACTTATGCGATATCTGTATATCATTGATTAATGCGAAGAGTTTTATCAAATTTTAGCTTCTGTTAGATTTTAACACAAAATAGGATCTTATTAGATTTTGGTTTATACCCCCCCCCCCCCCAAAAAAAATGTGTCTCTGATATACACTACTTTTCACGATTTCTTTTGATAGGTTTATCTCAAGAATGTATTGATTGTTGTCTCATTTTGATTGCAGATGGTTTAATTTATACAGAAGGAAATTTTGTGATGTACTAACTTTTACGACAATTTTTTTTTTTTTTTTTTTGCAATTTGCTTCGTAGTCTACGCTTTATAGCAGTCCAAAAAATGGAAAGAAATCTTGCATATATTTTTCATTATTTCTTTTTATATTTCATAAAGGTATCTAAAATTAACTGAAATACCTCTGTAAATATCAAAAGTTCATCGTCATCATAAGCAAGTTTTGCATGCGTAACTAATATTAATATTCTATCATATTTGTCTACAATAAAAGACACAACATACAAAATAGATTTTGTTCATTGTGATAATCGATTCTAAATTAGAAAGCATTATTAAACTTTTTTTTAAAAATTTTCTTCAGAATTTTAAAACTTTAAACACTCATTGTCACATCCAGGTGACATGTCTTCGAAGGAACTTCTAGCTTAGCTCTTAAGTGAATATGTATTATGGTAAGTTCCACGTACCTCATATTCTTTCATATGATATTATAATCTTTTAACTTTTTTATTTAATCCTTTCAAGGTTGATGGCCACATGCCATGGCCACCTACTTTTAACTCCAAAACTGACAAATGGCTCCAAGATATTTTAAAATAACATTTTACCTTCATAATAAAACAATCGAAAACTAGGTTTTTATTTTCTGGAAAATTCGTTTGTAAATTCTGGTATCAGTCGATTATTTCATTGTTTTACGAGCAAAATTTTTCTACCTGGCCTTGAAATCCTTGCTTCAAATAAGCAAGGTTTTAAGTTGGCCTTTTTTTAAGGACAGAAATGAAAAAAAAAAAGTTAACTAAATGTTGATAAAGTTTTGAATGCTCGATTAATTTTTATTGTTGGAATTTGATCTAGAATTTGCGTGTCACGTACATAATAACATTACATTTATATATTTTATTATTATTATTTTTAAAGAATGTATACAATACAACGTAGATGGTATTCACTCTCAGTGGTGTCCAAAGGTTAATTCCTTAACCGGTAGTCATAGAAATACAAATACAGATTTAAAAATACTTCAAAAGAGGTAAAGAAGTATATAAAATGTCGTTTTGATCAATAAAAGCTTTTCTAAAAAATTTACGAAATTTACTTTTTTGTAGGGGTACTCAGCCGTATAAGTAATATTTAATAAAAATTTCGCATTATACAAACACTTAAAATAAAAAAAAGCTCATATTCATCTAATACTGATATTCACCGTGTTATGAAAATCTGAAGTGCATGACTTACACCAATTTTCTGCATCTGAAATTGCATTTATGAAATCTAAATGATGTTTAAACATGCACTATTTTTATTGTCAGAACCAAATTAAGTTCATCATAAACACATTAGAATGAGATTGAAAAAGAGTTGTACATTATTTGACACTGTTTAGGCTTCATATCTCTCCGAACTTTCATGATATAAATTCCTTTCTAATTTTCTAGTGCATAAAGCGATACCCAATCCTATGTTGCATATTTTTTTTTACAAATTCTTATTATTCTGTTAGAAACTATTTTTTTTATAATAATACAGTTACTAATTAATATATTTATTCTACGGAAACTTCTGTATGCGAGTAATATTTGCACTTGACCGTTTATATTTTTATCTGGCGATTGTTTATATTTCTAGTAAATTTGTGAATAACCCCTGTTTAACTAAAAAAAAATAAGATGCTCCAATTTTAAACAGCTATCATTTTGTTAATTTTAATCATACAAAGAAGAAAATTTGTTTGGTCGTACTTCTTAGAGTAATAGGATATTTTTACTAAATATAACTTATAGAGGCACGGGACCATATAAAAATTTAAATTTCGTAATTTTTTAAGAAAGGATTTTGTTTGCCTAAAATTTTTTTAAATACTTCTTTATCTCATTTAAAACATTTTTGTAATTAGAACTATATGTATTAGCTAAATGTATTCGTACTAATGTATATACATGCTAAATGTATTAGCTAAACATTGCTTCCCTGTATAATCTTAGAAAAAAACGTTGGATGATTATTCTATAAACAAAAGTTAAATATTAAAATTAAATTTCTAATTCTATACATTAACTTTCATTAACGGATTTGAGTCAGAGGCGGAAAACGTAATTAGCGTTCTTTAATTTATTTGAATTCACAGGTAGTCACTTTGCTGCCTGAAAACAAATAAATTTGTACCGAATATTTCTCTGAAATTCTTTTAAGTCTGAATCAACGAATTAAGAGCAATTTCAAATGTCTTCTTGTGGCGGTTTATTTTAATGAGAGTTGCTTAATTAGTTTTACGTAAGTAGGATTAAATGCGATTAACAATTGAGTTTTACTCATTTTATTTCATACTATTTTATTAAAAACACGTCCCAAATGCAATTATAAATAGATTTATGTTTATCTCATTTTGTAGATGCAATTTTTTTATATTACGTAACTTTCTTAAGCATTTTGTTTTATTTTGCAATGGAATGAAATGAATGGATTTAATTTCAGAATCTTTTTACGCAAAGAATGTTCAATATATTAGGGTGAATTAAATGAAAACGGAATAGGAAGCAGACAAAGGAAATTTCAAAGTTTATTTCGAACATAATCTCCAAAATCATACAAGCGGTTATTCAACTCTTTTACTAAGAAATTATAAATCTTCTTTATTATATACACTTTTACAACCAAAGAGTGGATTTGGCTTCTCAGAAAAGTTTGTTTGTAGGTATGTCGGCCGATTATCTACGCTATGGCATATAGGCCCTATGGGGTGGGATGCCCTCCGTGGGGGTCTTTCTAAGGGAACCTAACCCGTATTTACGCAAGGATCGAAGAAAACTACGGAAAACTCCGAACGGTTAGGCCGACGGTCGCGATTGGGTTCGAACCCAGCACCTACCGTCTACCAGTTGAGAGGTCCGAACCTCTCGGCCACTGGTGGGGCGCTTCTCAGGAAAGAGTTGTAATCGTGAATGAGTTGTTTTTTAAATGCTTTATTCATCTTGATTTAGCTTGCTTATTTAAATAACTCATCTTGATTTAAATTGTTTAAAAACAACTCACTCACTTGAGTTGTTTCAACTCTTTATGAGAAGCTGCCTTTCAAAACGTGAGATGAGCGAATTTCGGCTCAACTTGAGTTATTCTTTGGCTGACATTTTAAGAGAGTACAACTTTTATGCTGATAAATTTTTGATTGGAACGATTCTTATAGCAAAAACTATTTAAAAATTCATAGCGGTTGAAAAAAAAAATTATCGTGTGCTCAAAATCAAACTACTAACTTTCTGACTTATTTTTGAATTTACTTTTTCTCTCATACGCATCCAATTAGCAGATTATCTTATACAGAAACTATAGAATGTGACATATTGGTTGATTCTTAATGAAGGCAGAATATGTTTTTAAAAATGCTCTCAAAGAGGATATTTTGAACGGAATTTCCCGAACGTTATTCTAGAAATGAAAAATATGGTCGCACTGAGAAAACATTTTTTTATAAATCAAGTTCAAATTAACTGAACGAAAATTGAAAACACAGCTGGCTTATAAAAACGAAAAACTATGGCAGTAGGTTTCAGGTTTTTACTTAAAAAAATAGCTTGAAAATATATCAAATAGTGCCTAAACTGATTTTGATATAACCAATTCTAACAGAAAAATAAAATTAGAAATTCGTTAAAAGTGGTCAGATAAAATTGTTAAACTGAGTTTATCTGAAATCTTGATTTAGTTTTTTGTTGGTGAAATTAGTATTTTTACTTCGAAATCTAACTCCGCTTGTAGGCCGAGCTTGTAGGGAATTTTTAATAGTGAAAACAAGAAGCCATGCTAGCTAATCATACACATATTTTAAGATCTAATCATTCCCTTTAGGGCATTTTTAATATGAGGAATTTGCAATCACAGTAGTCCAAGTCTATTTTGAAAAAAAAAAATGTATATATAAAGAGAGAGAGAGAGTGAGAACGAATTCATTTAAAAAATGCTCAAAATCTGTTTTATTCACTCCTAAAATAAAGCAAGTTCTAAACAGACGTCATACATGTAGAACCTACGAAAACATTGAAATAATATTGAAATGCAGTGAATGCACCATTTGTGTCATATAAAAATAAACAAAATTTTTGAAAATTTTTCATTAAAAATAAACAAAATTTTTGACAAGGTAAACTGCACTCTTTAATAGCTTATAAAAAATTTTAATACCAGTACAATACATTCTACAGCAGCGGTTCCCAATCTTTATTGGTACGCGACTCAACTTTAAAAGTAAAAGAAAATTTCGTGACTCACCTAATATGAAGATGTATCTAATAACAGCATGGAAAGTTTGTATGACCTCTACACTGTTAAAACTAATGGTGACACATTGCACCTTTTAGGGGTGAAAGGCTTGTCTCACTGGTGACACCCCTAAAGGAGCCAGAATGACACCTTTAATTAGGGTGAAAAAATGGCACCTTTAATCCAGAGTGTCCAATAATAAAAAATTAAAAAATATACAAACCGACTTTTGACCGTCGAAGGATTCGAACTCACAATGTCTGAATACAAGCTCAGCGTTCTTACCGCTCGGTCATCGAGCCCACCTTCATTCACTCATAGCCATAGAATTTACTTGCCGTCACAGAAAACAGAAAGACACACGTCACAGCGCATGCGCATGGTTCCAGTCACCCGATGAGGTGCCACATTGCTGCCAATACGAAGTGTATGGTACCTTATTTAGCTCCAATCACCCAGTAAGAGACCTGTCGGCACTGCAACCACATATCCAAGCCCCTATGGTACCCTAGGGTTCCAAATGCCCCGGGTTCCAATGGACCCTAGGGCCTTTTCACCCCTGGGTCCCAAATGACACCGGTTTGTCACCTTCACTTTTAGCAGTGTATAAGTTATCGGTTGTCCTATTTCATGAAAAAGGCGAATTTCCACATTGTAAAAAATAAATAAATAAATAAATAAATAAATAAATAAATGTTAAATTTACGGCGCAGTATTGTTGCCAGAGTTTTTGCTGTAAAAACTGCAGTAAAATTAGAGGTAATAAAAAAATTACATCTAATTTTACTACAATTTTTGCCGTAATTATCTAATTGATTTTTTTTTACAGTGCATACGAAAAATGCACTATCAAAAAGAATAAAAAATCCCAATGCGTGCAAGTTGAATAATAATTAAAACAATAAATATTATTAAAAATACGTTTAATTATTATCAGAACTCAGCTTTAAATTAGGGAGATTTCTGGTACTGGTTTTCACTTATGAGGGCATCTATATCAGAGTTAAAACAGGTTAATTTTAATCTTATCACTTTCTACGCACAATTTGTTTCTGCATTTGTTTTCCAAAAACAGCAATGTAGAAAAAGTGCAAATTTCCTCAAATAAGTAGTGTTGAACCACATTAATAACTTCAAAGATGATTTAGATATTTCGAGATATTCTGCTCCTATGCCAGATTTCGTACGGGTACCGTTATTTTCCAGATGGAATATCAGTATTTTTATGCTACACAATAATTGTAGTTCAAATGCGCGAGATTTCACCTTATTAAAAGAAATATTTCCTATAAGAAGATACTGGCACAGAAGAATTTCCTGATCTGGAAGTTTCAGGACTCGTATAAACCAATATGTTCACCCAAAAGGAAACTAAGAGCTGTATCACACGGTTAAAGATTATTCGGCAAGCATTTTACAAAAAATGATCGTTCATTTTTCTGAATGTTCGGTAAACAGATTTTTCAAACTTCTCGCGGGGTTTTTTAATTTCTTGCTCCGCTCCTATTGGTCAGGTGATCAGCGCTGAATGAATGACCAGCATTTTCCGTGCAATACGGGAAATGTTCGGTAAGCAAGAATAGCCAGCAGATTCTCCCCCATATCAAGGTCACGGAACTTTTTGCTGACTGTAATGTTGTGTTGGGGGGGGGGGGGAAGTTTTGCGAAGTTATTCTGCTAGCTATTCTTGCTTACCGAACATTGTGTGATACCGCAATTAGAGTTTTTCCAGGGCTACCATGACGATTGCGCGACTACTGACATATCTCATAATGAGTTCATAACGTAATACTGGCCATATTGTTTAACCCTTTACACTGTTTAACTACTTATAAGTACCATTAAAATAAAATCTTATAAAATTCTTTTAACACGTCAATCAATTGTAATACTGTTTAGAATGAGGTACAGAGACATTACTTTATCTTGTTCCAAAAGCATTATTGGTTATACAAAACAAAAATATTTTTAAAAGGAGGATTTCTTTTGCCTTTATATCTTTCCAGCTTTCTTGGCGCTGAGGGAAGGGGATGGGGCTTTTTTAATTCGGATATATTTCTATATTTATATTGTAAAAACTGTATTGTATTTGTACTTTTTATAATTCTACAAAATACTAGGAAAACAATTTAAAATAAAAGATTTGAGTGAAGTCATAAATATTGCGCAAAATCCCTAAAAATTAAATTTTAATTAATCCTTCTAAATCCTTCAAAAATTTATTAAATGATTATGTAAATCTTAGTTTAAACAATTTACGTAAAATGCTTTAAAATGTAAAACTTTCATGAATTCATAATTAGGTATACAAAGGATTAAGAAACACCGTCTACCAGGAAATTTTAGTTTAAGCTAATATCTTCCATGATTATTGCGGTAGTAAAATATCATATTTGCAACTTTTTTCTAAAAACAAATGAAATAAAAGATGTATTTTTATGGCAAACCTTGATTGCTTCGCGACGCACCAGTGGGTCACGACCAATTGACCGGAAATCGCTCTTCAACAGTATTTTAATCATTCCTAATTTTTCATATTTTAAAAGTTTTTTTCAAAACCAATTTAATTATATCCTTTTAATATGATTTTTCTAAACAATTGATTATTTAAAAGCTTTATCAGAAAAGTTTGTGTATTAAATTATTAACTGTAAATAGTTACAAAATTATTTTAAAAAGTTTTCTTCATCCAAAATTTCCCTCAACTTAAACAAATCCAAAATCCAAAATTGCGTTTCTAGTTCTATACATTAACTTTCATTAACAGATTTTAGTCACTGAAAAGAAAATTAATTAGTTTTTTTCCCTTTATTTCATTTTAATTCGCAAGCCATTGGAATCAACCTAAAAACAAATAATTTTGTACGGAATAATTCTCAGAAAAATCTTGTTGCCCTGAATTAGTACATCACGAGAAGCTTTTAAGATCTTTAGTGACGGCATATTTAATGAATATTGGCTAATTAGTTTTACGCAAGTTGGATTAACCATGCTTACAATTAAGTTTTATTCATTTCACAAAATGCGCTTATATTAAACAAGCGCTCCAAATAGAAATAAAGTCAGGATAAAGTTTGTATAATCCTATGTAAGAAATATCAGTAGAAATCTCTAATGTGATTGAAGTAATTTCTTTTTTTTACATAGACGTATTAAATATTTTGTAATGTGATTGAAGCAAGTACTTTTTACAAAGAAGTATTAAATATTATGTAATATAGTTCAAGTAAGTTCTTGTTACATTGAAGTAATAAATGTAATAAATTGAACCAAATTCTTTTTACATAGAAATATTAAATATTATGTAATATGATTGAACTAAGTTCTTTTTACCTTGAAGTAAAAAATGTAATAAGATTGAAGTAATTTCTTTTCACAGAGAAATATTAAATATTGTGTAATGTGCTTGAAGAAAGTATTTTTTATATAAAAGTATTAAATATTATGTAATCTGATTAAACTGATAACTTCCTTTTACATATCAGCAAATATTATTTAATATAACTGAAATAGATTCTTTTTATGTAGAAATATTAAATATACTTTTTTTCACTATGTATTTTTAGTTTTAACACTGAAATGCAGTGAGTTCATCATTTGAACCATACTTTAAAAAATAAACAAAGTTGTCAAAAAATAAAATAAAAAATAAAATAAAATAAAAATAAACTGTCCCCTTAATGGCCTATAAAAAATTTCTAAAACCAGTACAATATTCTACAATAAATTCTTTGATAAAATTCTACAAGAAAATTTTTCAATAAATTTCTATAATTCTCTAATAAAATTTTACAGAATTGTAATCAATTCCAATTTTTCATGTTTTAAACATTTTTCACAAAATCAATTTAAATATATCCTTTTCCTATTTTTTTTTGTACATAATCAATTTCTTAAAAGTTTCAGCAGGAATGTTTGTGTATTAAATTCTTAACTATAAATAATTACGAAAATATTTTAAAAACTTTTCCTCAACATTTTAAATTTAAGCAAACCCAAAATCTAAAATTAGGTTTCTAATTCTATACATTAACTTTCATTAACAGATTTCAGTCACAGAACAGAAAGATAATTATATTTTTATCTTTTATTTCGTTTTAATTCGCAAGTCGTTGGAAGAAACCTAGAAGCAGATAATTTTGTAAAATATACTTCTCAGAAAAAATTTGTTGTCCTGAATTAGTACATTACGAGAAGCTTTGAAGATCTTTAGTGACGTCATATTTAATGATTGTTGGCTAACTAGTTTTATGTAAGTCGGTTTAACCATGCCTACAATTATGTTTTATTCATTTTCTCAAAATGCGCTTATATTAAACAAGAGCTCCAAATAGAAATAAAATCAGGCTAAAATTTGTATAATCCAATGTAAAAAATAGTTTTATGAAACTCTAATGTCACTGAAGTAATTTCTTTTTTACATAGAAGTATTAAATATTATGTAATATTATTAAAGTAAGTTCTTGTTAAATTGAAGTAATAAATGTAATAAGGTTAAAGTAAAATTATTTCACAGAGAAAAATTAAATATTGTGTAATTTGCTTGAAGAAAGTTCTTTTTATATAAAAGTATTAAATATTATATAATTTGATTAAACTAATTTCGTTTTACATATAAGTATTACATATTATGTAATATGAGAGAAATAGAATTTTTATATGTAGAAATATTAAATATAAATTTTTTCACAATATATTTTCAGTTTAACACTGAAATACAGTGAGTTCATCATTTGAAACATTTTTTTTAAAAATAAACAAAGGTGTTAAAAATAAATAAATAAAATAAAATAAATAAAAAATAAATAAATAAACTGTCCCCTTAATAGCTTATAAAAATTTCTAAAACCAATACAATATATTCTACAGTATTTTAATCATTCCAATTTTTTCATATTTTAAACATTTTTCTGAAAATCGATTTTATTTTATCATTTTCATATTTTTTTAAAAAATAATTAATTGCTTAAAAGTTTCAACAGGAAAGTTTGTCTATTAAATTCTTAACTGCAAATAATTCCAAACATATTTTAAAAACTTTCCCTCAACATTTTAAATTTAAGCAAACCCAAAATCTGAAATTACTTTTCTAATTCTATACATTAACTTTCATTAACAAATTTCAGTCACAGAACATAAGATAATTATATTTTTATCTTTTATTTCGTTTTATTTTGCAAGTCGTTGGAATCAACATAGAAGCAGATAATTTTGTACAGAATAATTCTCAGAAAAATCTTGTTTCCTGAATTAGTACATTACGAGAAGCCTTTAAGATCTTTAGTAACGGCATGTTTAATGAATACTGGCTAATTAGTTTTATGCAAGTCTGATTAACTATGCTTACAAATAAGTTTTATACATTTTCACAAAATACACTTATATTAAACATGCGCTCCAAATAGAAATAAAGTCAGGCTAAAGTTTGTATAATCCAATGTAAGAAATATTATTATAAAACTCTAATGTCACTGAAATAATTTCTTTTTTACATAGAAGCATTAAATATTTTGTAATATGATTGAAGTAAGTTTTTTTTACATAGAAATATTAAATATTATGTAAAATGATTGAAGTAAGTTCTTGTTGCATTGAAGTAATAAATGTAATAAGATTGAAGTAATTTCTTTTCACAGAGAAATATTAAATATTGTGTAATTTGTTTGAAGAAAGTTCTTTTTATGTAAAAGTATTAAATATTATGTAATCTGATTAAAGTAATTTCTTTTTACATATAAGTAAATATTATGTAATATAACTCAAATAGATTATTTGTACGTAGAAATATTTAATATAAATCTTTTCAGAATATATTTTTGGTTTAATACTGAAATACAGTGATTTCATCATTTGAACTACATATTTAAAAATAAACAAATTTGTTTAAAAATAAATAAATAAATAAATAAACTGTCCCCTTAATAGCTTATGAAAATTTCTAAAATCAGTACAATATATTCTACAACATTTTAATCGCTCTCAATTTTTTACGTTTTAAACATTTTTCACAAAACTAATTTAATTATATTCTTTTCCTATTTTTTGTAAATAATTAATATTTAAAAGTTTCATCAGGAAAATTTGTCTATTAAATTCTTAACTGTACTTAATTTCAAAAATATTTTTTAAACTTTCCCTCAACATTTTAAATTTAAGCAAACCCAAAATCTGAAATTACGTTTTTAATTCTATAATTTGACTTTCATTAACAGATTTCAGTCACAGAACAGAAAGATAATTATATTTTTATCTTTATTTCGTTTTAATTCGCAAGTCTTTAGAAATAACTTAGAAGCAAATAATTTTGCACGTAGTAATTCTCAGAATACTCTTGTTGTCCTGAATTAGTACATTACGAAAAGCTTTTAAGACTTTAGTGACGGCATATTTAATGATTATTGGCTAATTAGTTTTATAGCAAGTCGGATTAACTATGATTACAATTAAGGTTTATTCATTTTCACAAAATGCACTTATATTAAACAAGCTCTCCAGATAGAAATAAAATCAGGCTAAAGTTTGTATAATCCAATGTAAGAAATATTATTATGAAAATTTAATGTCATTGAAGTAATTTCTTTTTCACACAGAAGTATTAAATATTTTGTAATGTTATTGAAATAGGCTTTTTTTACACAGAAGTATTAAATATTATGTAATATGATTGAAGTAAGTTCTTTTCGCAGAGAAATATTAAATGTCGTGCAATTTGCTTGAAGAAAGAACTTTTTATATAAAAGTATTAAATATTATGTATCTGATTAAAGTAATTTCTTTTTACATAAAAGTAAATATTATGTAATTTAACTGAGATAGATTCTTTTTACGCAGAAATATTAAATATAAATTTTTTCGCAATATATTTTAAAAAATAAAGTTGTCAAAATAATAAACTGTCCGCTTAACAGCTGATGCAAATTTCTAAAACCAGTACAACATATTTTACAGCATTTTAATCACTCCCAAATTTTTTATGTTTTAAATATTTTTCACAAAACCAATTTAATTATATCTTTTTCCTATTTTTTTGTAAATAATTAATTACTTATAAGTTTCAGCAGGAAAGTTTGTCTATTAAAAATTCTTAACTGAAAATAATTTCAAAAATATTTTAAAACTTTCCCTCAACGTTTTAAATTTAAGCACACCCAAAATCTGAAATTACGTTTCTAATTCTAGACATTAACTTCATTAACAAATTTCAGTCACAGAACAGAAAGATAATTACATTTTTATCTTTTATTTCGTTTTAATTCGCAAGTCCTAGGATTTAACTTAGAAGCAAATAACTTTATACGTAATAATTCTCAGAAAAATCTTGTTGTCCTGAATTAGTACATTACGATAAGCTTAAAAGACCTTTTGTGGCGGCATATTTAATGATTATTGGCTAATTAGTTTTATAGCAAATCGGATTAACCATGCTTACAATTAAGTTTTATACATTTTCACAAAATTCGCTTATATTGAACAAGCGCTCCAAACAGAGATAGAGGCAGGCTAAAGTTTGCATAATCCAATGCAGGAAATATTATGAAACTCGTCACTGAAGTAATTTCATTTTACATAGAAGTATTAAACAATATATAATCTGATTGAAATAATTTCTTTTTACATAAAATTATCAAATATTATGTAATCTGCTTGAAGTATTTTTTTTCTACATAGAAGTATAAGATATTATGTAATATTTTTGAAGTAAGTTTTGTTGTATAGAAGTAATAAATGTGGTGTGATTGAAGTTATTTCTTTTCATATAGAAGCATTAAATAGTATGTAATGTGTTTGAAGTAAGTTCTTTTTAGATAAAGGTATTAAATATTATGTGATCTGATTAAAGTAATTTCTTTTTACATATAAGTACTAAATATTATGCAATATAATTGAAGTAATTTTTTTTTTACGTTGAAGTATTAAATATTATGTAATGTTGTTAAACTAAGTTCTATTTACATAGATGTATCGAATTATGTAACGCGATTGAAGTTATTACTTTTTACGTAGAAATATGAAATATTATGCAATCGAGTCGAAGTAAGTTTTTTTTTATATAAAACCACATAATATTATGTAACCTGACAGATATTTTTTTCGATAAAATTTTTAAATATTCAATGCTTATTTACATTATATAGAAATATCTTTAAAGTGACAATTTTTTAATTTTCGAATAAAACACGAAAGATTTTTTATATATATATAAACGTATAATTTGTACACTATCCATTTCAGCAGTTTAGGTAATGTTTATTAATTTCTTCAACTCAAATTGACTTTATGCGTAAAGCTGAAATTTAAAAGTAGATTTTTCACTCACTTTTTCACAACTGTAGATAATGGTCAAATTTTGTTCCGTTTGGAGCCCTATTACTATCTTTAGAGACTTTTGAATAGCTGAATTTTATTTATATTATTCCTGTATATAAAGTTCAACACAAAAATAGTATTCTGAGAGTTAATTTAACATTTTATTTATTTTTAGATTAAGCGATCTGACAGGCTGCTCACAGTAGCTATGTGACAATTTTTGTCACAGCAGTTCAGGGTTAAATATGATACAATACTTTATTTTTAACTCATTTAATTGTTTGCCGATATTGAGTGATACATTGCTTAAAATTATCTAGAGTTACAATTACACTACACTGTTAAAAATTGTGTGCTACTTTGAACCGAAATTTGGTGCTTAGTAGCTGCCACCATAAGATGGTGTAATCTTGTTCCAAAATTTGGAACTTCGGTTGAACCATAGTACCATTTTTTCAAATAATATGGTGTAAACTCGTTCCAAGATTGGGAGCTTCGATTGAACCATCCTATGGTGGCAGCTGGTAATAGCTGCAAGCACCAAATCTTGGTTCAAAGTAGCACGAAATTTTTAACAGTGTATATGGCAAAAGTTGACCTGTCACTTACAATTTTAGACATTTTGTTAAATATCTAGAAAAATTCACGAAGATTTATTCCAAAACTCCAAGTTTGTAAAACGAATAGTGAAGGTCATATATTTCCATAAAGATTTTTTCCTGAAATCTCATAGGAGAGGAATTGAAAAAGAAAGAATATTTTTTGGATAACCCTGTCAAAGTATCATTTTAAATTTAAGCATACCTAAAACCGGAAATTACACATCTGAATTCTATTCATTATGAGATTTAAGTCACAGAAGAGAAAGGAAGTCAGAATTTTCTTTATTTCTTTTCAATTCGCAAACCGTTGTGATCAACTTAGAAGCAGATAATTTTGTACGGAATAATGCTCAGAAAAATCTTGTTGTCTTGAATCAGTACATTACGAGAAGCTTTCAAGTCCTTTAATGACGGCATATTTAATGAATATTGGCTAATTAGTTTTATACAGATCGGATTAATCTTGCTTATAATTAAGTTTTATTCATTTCACAAAATGCGTATATATTGAACAAACGCTCCAAATAGAAATAGAGGCATCAGGGTAAAGTTAGCATAATCTAATACGCGAAATATTATTATGAAAATCTAATGTCATTGAAGTAATTTCTTTTTACATAGAAGTATTAAATGTTATGTAGTCTGGTTGAAGTTGTTTATTTTTAAATAAATGTATTAAATATTATGTAATAAGATTGCAAGTAAATTTTGGTTACAAAAAATTATTAAATGTAATGCGATAGAAGTAATTTCTTTTCTTATAGATATATTAAATATTATGTAATGTGTTTGAAGTAAGTTCTTTTTACACAGAAGTATTAAATATTATGTAATATGATTGAAGTAAATTAATTTTACGTAGAAGTATTAAATATTATGTAATGTTATTGAAGTAAGTTCTATTTACATAGAAGTATTGAATTATGTAATGTGATTGAAGTAAGTACTTTTTTACGTAGAAGTATTAAAGTGAATGCAACCTGATCGAAGTAAGTTTTTTTATTTTTTATATAGAATATCAAATGTTATGTAATCTGAATGATACTTTCTTTTTGTATAAAATTAGTTGATATTTAACACCTATTTACAAAACGTAGATTTTAAAAATGAGAGCTTTTAATTTTCGAATACAATACAAAGGAACATTTAAATATTAAAAAAAACGTATAATTTGCACACTACTTGTTTCAACATTTTAGATAAATTTCATCAATCCTCTTCAACTCAAATAGATTTTTACGTTTAAAGCTGGAATTTAAAAATCAATTTTTCATTCACTTACGGATAGTCCGGAATTACAAAATATGTACACAGATATATTTGTGATGACAATATGCTATTTTAATATTCTTGGAAATTAATTATGATGAAGTACTTTAATTTTAAGGTATTAAAAAATTTGCTGATCTTGAATGATTTATTTCTTAAAGTTCTTTTGGGTTACAACTACTCTATACGGTCAAAGGGGACCGGCTATTTGCGATTTTAAACATTTTGTTAAATATCTAGAAAAATACATGAGGAATTATTTTGAAACGCTACGTGTGTAAGCAGTATAGTACAAGTCATATATTTCTATAAAGTTTTTTTTTTCTGAAAACCCCATAGGAAAACGTCATCAAATTGAAAAAGAACGAGTATCTTTTGGATAACCCTAGTAAAACAAATGTAGCAAAAGTGTCCAAATATAGATTATGATTAAGCGGCTTATTGTAATAAATATGCTCATTTTTATGAGAATAGCATGTTGTAGAAAAATTAAGGCTTTCATATAAACAATTCAACATTTTGCCAAGTTTCTTGCTTATAATTTGTAGAGTTCTTAATATAAAAAGTATTCTTTTGAATAAAAAATATCACAAACGACATTGTACACAATGCCTGTGATCGGAGTTTAAAAAATAATAAAAATTGGATGAAAAATGAATAGGTGTACAAAAAAATGTTTCAATATGTATTCGCGAATCCAAGGAAATATTATGTGTATAATACATTATCTAAATCTATAGAGTAACTTTCATGAAAGTCTCAAAAACATAGCTTGGAAATTCTGAAAATATTATTGTCGATGGAATGAGCTCAAAATGTGTTGTTCCCAAAATAGAGCGAAAAGATGAGGGGCTGCATCCATATATCCATTGATTAGTGTCATCTTAGCCTACACTATGTTGCACTTAGTACTACATTTGAACTTTGCCTCGAGGTAAAGTCCGTTAATCTAAGACTAAAGCCCGTTTACTTAAGTGCCTTTGCCTGGAATCTATTCCTGCAGTAAAACTACAGTGTTTTCACAGCGTACAGTAATTTTTTACAACGTATTTTTTATCTGTATCGGTTCTTCAGACATTCACGGTAGAAAATCGTGAAAAGGACAACCTAGGATATCCACTTAAGAAGACATTTATACTAAAATCTAATCAACAGCAAGTTTTTTCGCAGTCTAACTAAATCTGAGGTTTGGTTGAATTCCGTGCATTAAATATTGATGCAGATCATCTATAATTTTTTTTTCGTATGCAGACAGACAAACATAGTGATAGACACTCTCAAGAGCAGACATTTTTTGAAAATAGTGAGATCGTGTTCAAGGCATTTTAAAGCATATAAATCTACCGAAAATCGGAAATAGAAATTTTTCACGATTAACGAAACAATCTTTTTGTGCGATAGAGGAATGTGAAGCGTCTTTTAAAAATACTACAATGCAAGCAAATTTAAAAGAACGCTACCAAAGATTTAAATTTAGGCTGAGAGTTTCCTTGTGAAATTTTTGTAGCCTTTGATGAAACATCATGCATTATTCTTTTATTATAATATTTTAAATAATTCAAATTGTATCTTTTTCTTTCATATCGATTCAAAAAGTGCATAGCAGTTATATCTCGTTCAAATTACCGAAATTTGTGTGACATTTACAATGAACTTAACAGGAACTATTCGTTTATTAAATACACTTTTTGAGTATAATTTCATGGACTGTTTCTGTTTTTGCTCTGATGTTATTTTAATATATAGCATGGGATAAAACTACCCCGAACTATTACCTTCTACAGAGCCTGACCAACTTGGACATTTATTTAACTTTTTCAGACATTCTTTTAGTCATTTGGATAGTTTTCAGCTTTGATTGTACATTTTTCAGATTTAATTGTAGACACTTTAATTATTTTTGAAGTATTATATATATACTTTCATAGTACTTTTCGCTCGCTTATGTAATATCATACTTGTTTTCGCACTGCACGCATCATTGTTTTTTCATTTAATTTAACTGTCAGATAATTGTATTTTGTAACATATCTGAATTTACAACTTGTTCTCTGTATATACGAACATCAAATTTATAGACCTTTGTATATGTAAAATGCCTTGAAAAAAAAAAAGGAAAAAAAAAAAGAGAGAGAGAGAGAGAGAAAAGGTGAAAAAAAAGTAAGGGAAAAAGTAAGGGAAAAAAAGTAAGGGAAAAAAGAGGATTGTTTATTAGATTTTCTAAGTTGCATATAATTATTACTTCGTGCTAAAGCACGTCTTTTTCTTTTATTCTATTTTGTATTTTTCAGGGCCCGTAGTTCGAGCCTTTTGTCTTTGTATTGATTTGTCTGGTGCTGACAGGGGTTGTTTTCCTCCGAGGGGTAACACACCTATGCCATATTTTGGTTGGTGCCTCGGATGGGTGATCAAGTGATCAAGTGCATAGCAGTTATATCCTTTAAAAGTAGTTTTTTTAATTCCTCAAGGTCAAATACGTTTTATGTTATTTATTCTACAACCGTCATATTTCTTTTTCATTACCAGTGAAATAAAAATAGGTAAATAAAATAATAAAAATTAAAAAAACAAGATTGAATATTTTTGTCGTCATCCTATCTTTGAATTACCCGATTCATGTAGCGTACTTACAAGTTTACAAAAGTTATGACCCAATAAGAACATTCTACACTCTCAAAAAAACTTCCGTCTTTTCCCAGAAAATGTACTGGCAGCACTGCTGCTAATAATTGTCTGTAAATTGACGAATATCCGTTTATTTTTTCTCCTTCAAAAGAGGTAAAATATCCGTCAATTCAAAAAAGTTTGGAAAAGATAAATGCGGCGAATGTAAGGATCAAACCACTGACCCCAACGTTGGCAGGCGAGCGCGTTGTCACAGCGCTACGGTTGAACGCTAGGAAAACGCTTTAAAGTAAAAGGGTTCGTTTCATATGGGTGTGCTTTGGTTTTTTTTTTTAAAAAAAGCTTTTAAATTTGAAGTTAATTTCAGGAAGATTTCGTCTTTAATAAAAGTGCGGCTGGGTTTTTTATACGTTAATATTAATATAGCATAAAAATTTAAATTTTAAATATATTTACGTAGATTACTAGAAGAAAAATGCGGATGTTCTATTTTTATTCGATAAAATTTGTTTTAATAATATCATTTTTTTTGCTTTTTATTTTTTAATTAAAATATATTTTTATGTGTTCACTTAAAGTATATTTTAAATGCGAATATTTATTATATAAATAACTTAGTAAATGCAACTTTATTCAACTTATCCAACTTTGAATAACAAATTGTTAGAATTTTTGAATGAATGAAGAAAGTAATTGTCATTTATTTTTAAATTCGAAAACATTTTTGTCTTTTTAAACTAAAGTAGACATCTTAATCTAACATAATTTTTTGTTTTCCATTTTAAAAATTAATTCAAATTTATTACTAGAAATTATATATAATTATTAATTACTAAACTAACTTATAACTATTAATAACTACTAATATAACTATTAATTTATTACAGACCCAATACGCATGTGTACTAGAAATAAACAGAATCTCTTCCTCATTTTTAGACGTTCGGAATGAATTCACGGATCAAATATGTTTTCTGGGAGAACGGAAACTGTTTGTGAAAAAATAAGAATAACTTAGTCTATATTGACGAATTTTTCTGACAGTGCATTTATTAGATAAATTTAACTCATATGCAATTCTATCTTGTTATACATAAACTTCTTTTTCTGTAAACCATTTCCTGGTATAATATAAACAATCTTATTCGTTAACATATGTGGTCATAGAATTAATAGATGATAAATGGATCCTCATTCTATTTTTCGCCGATAATTCAAAAATCTTTATAGCTTTTATTGTAACGGAATCTTTTATTGGTGTTAATGATACTCTCAAATTGTCTTTGATTTCGTAAGATGTTGCACGGAAGGATTTTATCACAGAGTAGTAACAGAGAATCAACTTTCATACACTGTAATGGCAACTTGTTTAACATGGGATTACTCATAGACAGTAGCGAGACGAGCGGATGACTCTGAAACTACGATCATAACATAAGAGAGGTTGCTAATTCGGCGAAACATCTCTTCCTTGGCGACAAATGATAAAAGAAAAAAATACAGCGACGGCTTGCTGCTTTTTGTTTTGAAATTTATGAAAGAAATTTTTTAATATGAAATAACTTTGACGTATTCGTCTTGCAAACAATACATGTGTCTCTTCGTAACATAACGACCTAATAATTTAAACTTGAAAATTCAAGAATAATAACAGTAATAATTACGAATCAATATAAGCGCGGAAATCTAAGATCAAATAGCATAAGCACGTGTGCAAAGATAATCAAGTCAGCATTCAGCAAGAAGCGCCAAACCAGAATAGGGTTACAGTTAAACAGAAATCACGAGGATAAAAATCGCCAACGCGATGGTTTAGTTTTTAAGTCATCCACTGAGGGCGTTCTTTTCAAGTCGAGTTGAGGCTCTGTTACGTACTCTGTGGATTTTATAATCCAGGATTCTGTTCGCAACTCTCCTGCTGTAAGTTCTATGGTTGTTGAACAGATCAACCCAGCGAATTTGTTTTCATGTGATTCGAAAATAAAATATCTTAACATGTAATCTTTCTAGATTGTCTTCCTACACAGGATGAGAGCACAATTAATGGATGCTGCAAACAGTTGTGTATTAAATACTGTACATCCTGGCCAATCCTTCAATTTAAAATATGGGAGTCTCTCCATTACATAGCCTCTCTACAATAAATAATACATATAAAAAATATGTAACGTGTTCAGGAATGCTAACAAAGAGAGGCAGTTCTTTTTTACGTGCAGTTTATTTGAAACATTTTTTTATAACGTACATTTTAAATATATTACTAGTTGGTAAACAACGAAATTTTCTATATATTTATGCTTTCACAGCAAAATATTTTGCTATAGATATAATGTTTAATTGGCATTTCATAACCTCAATTTAAATGAAATTTAACCTCAAGTAATAATGCTTTTTTGTTTTTACAGTATGATTGTGTAATAGCTCTCTCTTATATATCAGTAAGTTTGGGTTTGATAGATTTTGTGGGGTCTAACAATCAACGTAATTTGCTCTGGATTTCAAGACATCCTAACATCTTTATATTGTCTATCTACAAATTGTCTATCTACTGTCGTCGAGCGGAATTTTTCATTTCTAATTTTCGGATAGAACGGAACACTGAGAATTTTGGGAATTATGTAAAAAGATAAATTTTATGTCTTTTAGTAAAGAATCGTAGGAATTTATGAAGCTCGATTTTATGGGAAATTAACATTAATATTAAACTGACTTTCCAATGGTCCTTCCATAACGGTTAGTGATGACATTTTGAATAGAATTAAATATTTAAATTTAATAAGTATTATGGGAAATCATTTCCCTTCTCAGTTTTTAGCGAGTTTCAACTTATTTCTTATTAAGTTAAGTCTCTCCGCTCGAATGCAATCACCCTGTTTATCGTTTTAAATAAATTGTTGTATTTTAGCTAAAAGCTGTGTCATGGCTCCCTATTAAGGGGATTGACCTGAACGATACGGCAGAAGTTGGGATGTGTGTTAAAAGATATGTATTCTTTGTTTATGCTGACATTTAAAATTTGAAACTAATAGCACCTACACTGTAAAAAAATTGTGCAATTTTACTCAAATATTCTTAGTATCATAACAGCGATCTTTACAATTACTAGAAAATCATTAGTAACTAAATCTTTTCTCAATCATTGCTAATAAAATGCTAGTAAAATTACTTAAATAACGTTTGTGCCTATGAACGAGAGTAAACACCAGCCAACCAACGCAACCATCCCGCGTCCCTCTCACCAGCCGCTGTGTCCATGACGCTACGCTATGGAATTCGATGCAGCTGCCGTATAGGAATTGATTTTCCTTTTTTAAAGGTAAGCTTTACTTTATGTTTATTTAAACTACAGGCATTTACAAATATATAATCATTTTATCCAAAGTTGATTTCATCAATATCTGTCAAAGAAGTAGAAATAAACTTATTTCTTACTTCTATTTTCTTTTAGGCTTAACTTTAAGCCTTGCGTGTCGTGTTCATCCAATGACCAGTCAATGTGTTTATTATTGATATTCTATGCGAAGTAATGGAAATTTAAAACCTGCTTTTCCCCCTCTTTGATGTTTGCCATGTTTTGGGACTATAAAAATCTTTTATTACACTATTCTACTTATTTAATTTCATCTGAAATCTCAATGTTCCCACACTTAATGTGCACGTTATTTATAAAATAACAATCATATTGCGGACTATTTATTGAGGTATTTGCAAGCCCATTGTACAATCACACGTCAAAATATAATTAAATAAAACTTTTTAATCTTAGTTATTGCCATTTTATGTCATTACAATTATTAATAATGTAAATTAGACTTGAAGTTTGATTTTTGAATTCATTTATTTGGCTGTGCATGCTTTATATTTTTTCCCGCAGTGTTTATTTACGTTTTGAATACCCGAATGCAATATTGATAGAAAAGTTTTCGTTTGAATGCAATTCGTTAAATACAGGGCTGGGTTTTTGCCGGCAGAAAATGGTTTCTGCCGTGCCAGTGCAGAAAGTGGTTACAACCGGTTTTAACCGGCAGTAACTGGCAACAATTGTCATAAACTCTTTTCATGAAATAACCCAAGACTTTTTTTACTAGTATTAAATTGCTTACATACATTTTATTCATGATAAATAACAAATAAAATACTGTGAATAGTTTTAATTAAAAAATAAATTTGTATTAGAATTTGATAGACAAATGCACATAAAGAAAGGACAAGAAAAATGTCTTTTGATATTAATCTAAATTTTGTGCCTAAAGTAACAACACTTAGTAACAAAATTGACTCTTTTCCCAAGGAAGTCCTAGAATTTTTCAAATTTACATCCTCAATAGTAATATTACCAGCAAGTAACGCTGGTCTTGAAAGGATATTTTTCACCTTTCTTTCATTCAGAACAAAATAGAAAGCAGTCTAGATTAAGAATGGTTAGCAAAATTAATCCTATATTATGGAATGCTCATAGTATATTATTACTTAATCCCACAAAAAATAAATTTGTCCTTTCAATATTGTATAAATGTATAAGATATTTCATTAAACTTTTTTCTGTTATTTTTGTGCCATAATTATTTACTTATATAATTTTACAAAAACTCTTTATAAATAGTAGTAGATATTTTTTAAGTTGTTGCAATGTATTTTTTATTTAAAAATACTTTGAAAAGTGATGTTATAATATAGTTTTTTTTGTATAACTTTTAAATCGAAATCCAATTGTAAAAACAATGATAGCAACAGTTAAATTAGTACAGCATCGGATTACCATTATGAAAATTTCTGTTTTTCAAGTGACAAAAAATTATTATATAAACAAAGTATATTTATATGATCCTTTTAAAACCTTTTGCTATTTTTAATAACATTAATAACCATTATTTTAAACTTTTAACTGAATTCTTTATATATTAAATACATGTGTGAATTATGAATCATTGCAAGTTAAAGTTCTTATTAGTACTATTTCTTAGTTTCTGCCAGATTTTGCCACTTACTGGCAGAAATTAGTTTCGGCCATGCCGGTTTTAACCGGTTATAACCACTGGTTTTAATTACCCTGGCAGAAACTTGCCAGCCCTGGTTAAATATGGATTGATACTGCTGCTCTTGTTTATTGCATTCACGTCATTTAGGATTTCAGTTTTGAAAAATGCCGTTTTATCGCTACTTTTGATGAAAGTTGTCATTTTTTGCGACTCATTTGACAAAATTTTTCGTTTGATCGCGATTTTTGGAAGAAATTTGTCATTTTTCCACTATGTTTTTGAGGAAATTTATCGTTTTGTGAAATTGTGACAAAATTAGCCTTTTTTTTTTTTTTTTTTTTTTTTTTTTTTGCAAATATTGCCGGAAATTAGTCTTTTTTCGTGATTTTTTGATGAAATTTCCCGTTTTATGGGACGCGTATGAGACCTTTTTTGCATTCCGTCGCCGATTTTTTGCGTAATTTATGCGCTATAAGCGCATTCAGATCATTGCTGGAGGCCTGCGTTTTTTCAAATGTGGGGCGAGAAGGGTGCTATTTTTTTTTAAAGAATAAGATGGGCGCTAGTTTTTGGATGAGGGGCGTTATTTTTCAACTAAAGAGCAGGAGGGGCGGAGCGCCCCCCTGAAACTCTCTGGGGGAAACTCTGTGATGGGAATGATGGAAAATGCCACAATTCATAAGAAAAGAACTATGAGCTAGACATTCCTTTATTCAGAATTAAGTTGAAAGTATTTATACATTATATTGAAAAAAATCTGCCTTGAGTTATTTAAAAAGAACAAATATAAGACTATACAGTTTTTCTTTAGCTATTTTTTCATTATTTCTCTTTGATTTCAAAATGTTTGTTTCAATTCATAGAAGAAATGAAATTTTAAATTTTACTAATTGAAAAGTCTCAAAATTATGCTTCTTAAATAAAAAAAAAGTATACTTTTTTCAATACTGAATGTTCTTATAAAAAGCTCTTGTTTATCAAAATATAAGTTTCTCTTATTAAATATTATGTAAAATTGTTTTAAAAAGTAACATTTTAATACCTTTAAACTTTGAAATATAAAAAGTGTTTGGTTAGCTGAATGTTTGGTATTCGGTTTAGCTGTCGGCCGAATATTCGGTATTCGGCCAAAATCACTAATCGGTGCATCCCTAAAACAGTAAACTTTGAAAAGAGCACCGCGTTGGACAGTCCTGCTAGTGTTATTTTTTAATGTTGTTGACTGTAGTTAATTTAATTGGAGCTGTTTTGACTGATAGTTTGACTTATTTACTGATCCCCCCCCCCAAAAAAAAAAAAATTGAAGGGGATCTATTGTTGACTCTCATATGGGAGGGGAAAGCCGCCAGGCGGAAATTTTTCAAAAAGGGAACACTATTCTAAAAATGAGTACTTTTTTAGTCAAGAGAGAGAGGATCACCAGGGTTTGATCTTAGTGTTGCCTCTACATCTTTTATTAGCAAATTGCAGCCTCTGGCGGCCCCTTTTTAACACTCCTATGCATCCCATGGAATTCAATTGATTCCAAGAAAATGTCATAAATTGCAAGTTACTGTAAATAAAATAAAACCAGTTCAAAATATTTTTGGTGAACAAGTTAATTTGTGCCCTTAAAAAAATATAAAAAGCACCTTTTTTTAGAATAGTGTTTCTTTTTTGAAAAATTTTCACATGGTGGCTCCCAAAGTTGTTTTAAATATAGTTTTTCGACCTAGATTGTAAAATTTACTTTTAAATTAACAAATTTTATTTGATTTATTGAATGCATTTATTTAAGTGTTTACATAGGGAAGATGTGCCAGTAATAACCATTCCTTAATGTCTTTGCTTCACTAAAAGATAATAGATATTTGGCTTTGAATATATGTATTCAGACATGCTACTTTTCCATGGAAATGTAGAATTTTGCTTTTTCAACGATGGGCTTTATCTTACCTGTGATCAATCAAGGGCGGATCCAGCCCAACCTCCAGGGGGGGGGGGGGTCACAACTTTTGACAGATGATTTAATGAAACAATTTTAAAATACAGTAAATCTTGTGAAAACGGAATTACGATAAAAAGTAGCAAATTTCGGCGATCGAGCATGAAAAAATCGCGAATTTTGTCGATTAGGCACGGAAAAAATACGAATTTTTATCGATCGGACGCGAAAAATCTCAGATTTCGTTTATTGAGCAAGGAAAAAAAATCTAAATTTTTTTATAATACTTGAAAAAATTGCAAATTTTGTTCATAGTTTGTGGAAAAGTCGCCTGTTTTGTCTATTTACCGCGAAAAAAAAAAAAAAAAATGCAATTTCGTTGACCGGGCGCGAAAAAAATTGAAAATATCGTCAACTGGACATTGAAAAATCGCGAGTTTTGTCTATCGGCTTTCGAAAGATCTCGAATTTTGTCTGTATGTCTCAGAAAAATCGCAAATTTTGTCGATCGAGCACAAAAAAATCACGAATTTTCTCAATCTGGAATGAAATAATTGAAAATTTGTTAATAGGGCACGAAAAAAACCCCAATTTTGTCGATCGCTTTGTAAAAAGCGCGAATTTATTTGATTGGGAACGGAAAAATCCCGAACTTTGTTGATTGGGACAGGGACGTGTCTAGAAGTGAACATTAAGGGGGGCTCAAGAGATTGTAGGGGGGGGGGGCTCAGATATTTTTTTTCTCTCCCGCTGACGCAGAAAGGTAAATTAGTGCATATTTACATGGTAGGTACTATGTTTCTTATTAAACTGTTGCAATAACTTCATTTCATGCTAAGAAAAGTATAGGATGATGAAAATTTTGGATGTATAACTGGTTCGAAATTAAACATCATGTTAGCTTCATATGTACAAATAGGATGGGGAAGTGTTGAAACACTTATTTTAGATGCAATTTAGTAACTTTAGTAACAAAACTGTGAAAAGGTTCTCAAAACTAAATTAGATTTTTGAACATAATTTCATTAGGATTTTCGGAACAGAAATTGATTGAATGACCTTAGATTCTTTTTCGGGGGGGGGGGGGGGACTCAAAATATTTTAAGGTGGCTGAGCCGCCCATAGCGCTCCCTTAGCTACGGCCCTGGATTGGGAATAAAAAAATCTTGAATTTCGAGTTGATATGGAACGCAAAAATTGCCAATTTCGTGAATCGGGAGAGAAATTATTTCGAATGTAGTTGATTGTCTTGGTAAAAAGAGCTATTCGGGTGATTGGGTACAAAAAACTCTCGAATTTTGTCGATCCGAAATAAAAAAATCGATAATTTCGTTGATATGGCAAGGAAGATTTTGTCGATGATGCGCGGAAAAATCAAATTTTTTTGAGCGCTGCAGAACAATTGCGAGTTTCATCACTTTATCGCGAGAAAAAAAAATCACAGATTTCATCAATTTACGGCACACAGTAAAAAAATTCTGTAAGGTTACTAAGAATTTTCTAGGAAACTGGGATGCCTAGGACTTTTCATGTAACCGCAACAGAAAAAAATCATGTACAATTACAAAAGTTGTTTTAGTTAATGTTACTAAATATTGTTTAGTAAACATACTAACGATTTTTTAGTGAGTTTCCTAAAGAATAGTCTGTAAATTTTCTAAATATTATTTAGTAAACATACTAACGATTTTTTAGTGAGTTTCCTAAAGAATAGTCTATAAATTTTCTAAATATTATTTAGTAAACTTACTAACGATTTTTTAGTGAGTTTCCTAAAGAATAGTCTGTAAATTTTCTAAATATTATTTAGTAAACTTACTATAAATTATTCAGGGAGTTTAGTAAGGAATGTTTCGTAAATTTACCAATGATTATGTTGTATATGCAGTAACGATTTGTTGGGGAGTTTTCTAAAGAATGTTTTGTAAACTTACTACTGATTATTTAGTAAATTTACTAATGATTTGTAAAGGAGGTTCTCATATCATTTTATATAAATGTACTAAACATTATTTAGTAAGCTTACTAGCAATATTTCAGACTGATCACTATATATATATTGGTAAATTTACTGAGAATTATTTAATAAACGTATTTATGAAATTTTAGTGAGTTTTCTATACATTGTTTTGTGAGTATTCTAATTATTTTTAGTATTCTTACAAAACATTTTGTAGTATATTTATTGAGAATTTGTTGTACATTTGTAAGGGACTTTATGGCACATTTACTATGGGTTTTTTATGCTTGCACCTTAAACCTTTTATGTACTTTATAAAAAAAAATGTAACTTTAATGAGATATCGTTAGAAAAATAACCAATTTTTTTTTTTGTATTGTATTTAAGGCACATTTTGTATTCTCGCCAGAAAGTTGTTTGCAACTGTACAAGTGTTAATACAGCAAATTTGTTAATGATTTTTTTTCGTATTGTATTTAAAATATTTTATCTGCACCTATCAACATGTATTTGTAACTGCACACATTGTTTGCAATGTTATCACTGTATTTTTTACAGCAGTATTCCAAAAAGATTTTACGTAATTGTTTTTTATTCTAATACTTAAATTAATCGGAGTTATTATAGTATTCTTTCAATATGAAGTTGAATTTTTACAGTTTTAAATATCCAGAGTGGAATTTTTCTCATGTATCAAAATATTTCGATGTAAAATAAGCAATATGGCCTAACATGTGTTTCAATATCACGACAGCAATTGACATAAATGTTACGCATGAGAAAACTCACTGAAGTTTCAATGTAGATATTTAAATAGGTGCAAAATCATTTTTTATATTATATCAGCATTATAACAATATCACTAAATGAGCAGATAAGCTGAAGCCGATACTACGGTCTTTAGTTAAACTAAAAAAAGTAAATAGATAGAGTAATGTAAATAAATTACTATAACTGAGTTTTAAAATATGCCTAAAAGAAATATGATTTTAGATGAAGCACAGTGCTTAATTTATACATATAAACGCTGAGCCTCACCTAATCCAATACATGATTAGAAAACCTGTATATTATGAAAAAACATTGTCCGTTTATTCTATGCGAATATGCTTTTAAACTAGAATGCTAGAAATGAAAATATAGTAGTCTTGTATTTAAGATGTTTTGTTCAGTTCTATGGTCATATGAATTTCATTAACATGTGTCTTCTGTTACATATATGTGAAACACTATATAATAACTAATTCAATGGTTCAAAACATAAGAGTTCTGCAATAAAATTAATGCCTTTATCTGAATATCACATTTAAGATTTTTTTTAAACCTTATTCTTAGTTCATGTGGATATGTCGTACAATTCTTACAATTACTAGAATCTTTTTCCCTTTAATTTTTTATTGTCTTTTACCTCGACTTATTCCTAACAAATTTCTTTAACCATCTACGTTTAATACATTATACATTTTTGTTATACATTACAATATATTACAATACATTACATATATTTGTTTAATACATTATACTTTATTTGCTTGAGAGTTTTGTTTCAAATTAAAATATCAAAGAGGAAAAATTTAATTATTGATAGATCACAAATTTTAAACTCTAAACTGGCTTAAAGATCCGAAAGAATGAATCGAATATGTATGAATTTAGTAGAATTCTTCTGTGGTTAATATTGCTCTGGAATTAGAATCTTTAACTAAAATATTTACATATAGGAGAGATAATATTCACACCTTAACATATGTACACAAAAATGAATCTTTGACTTATCAACAGTAATTGTGGGCAGGTCTCGCACTTTTTATGTTTATCACTATATTATAACCAGAGTTTACTAAGCAATCTTTCTGAAAGTAAAAAACTAGAATGGAAACAAAAATAAATACATATTGATTTGGAAAATATTATGGAGCTGTCGTTTTTGATATAAATGTACTATGCATATCTATACTACCAATTAATGCAATATAATTAAATAACAAAATACAATGAAACATGAATAAATTTTATTAAATAACTATTTATTTAATTCATTACAATAAAAAACATTTTTATCTTTTTAATATGACTCACATTTTGCAAATACTACATAATTAGTATTTATACAAATACCTATGAATTGCATACTTTTTAAAAATTATTTTTGGAGATAATATCATAAAATGAATGTTAAAGATATATTGCAATAAAATAATTGGAAAATTTCAGAGCTGCAGAATGAGGTTCGCAAAATTTTTCTCATTGAAAGATAGTGCTTCTTTTTCCTCTACTTTCGTCATCAAGGAGCTAGCATTGTTTTTAAATTGAACTTCAGTTTCATCATGCATCTAAAATAATAAGTGAGATGTTAACATAAAAAAGAAAGAAAAATTTAGTAAAATTTATAATGAATATAATATTATAGAAAAGCCAATATTCATCTTCGTATTGAATGTTACAAGTATTTAAAAAATTAACTAGATGAAGAAAAACCACGCATTTTAAATTCAAGCTGATGATCGGCATTTTGGCAAAGTTAAAATCACATATACAGTCATAGGATTTTCTCATCTGAGGTGTTTCCATTTACTGACATAGCATCAATAAAATCGTAAATTGTTCTCATTATTAATTACTAATTTCATCTAAAATTAACTCGCAAAACCATATTGAAAAGGTCGTTTTAAAAAGGCTTGACATTCTTCTAACTTATGAAATAAAAATACAAAAATCCATTGATAGGTGGAATTGTAACACATAAAAAATATTGAATATGCTTTATAAATGCTAAATATGTATCAATAAAACTTCTCAACTGTTTTTAAAATGATTTCCTGAAGACATCCATAATGTTGAAGATGTGGATTTAAAATAATCATCAGCATTGTATGTTGTCATTGTCCTTTGACGGCAAGTCTATATAAACAAATAATGCTGAAATACAATACGCCTTCTTACCCAATAAATAATGCCAATAGGCATGCATTGTAATATAAAAGCTTAATCTTCGAATATATGCAAACAGCCATCATTTGACAGCCCCATTTATTAAGGAATCTGGGTACTTTATTAATCATTTTTGTTATTATAGAGAAAATTGCGGTGGGGTGCGACACTTTTTACAAAACTTAGAAAATCAACTTTGTTTAACTTTAAAACAAAAATTTCAATTTATAGAGTGCAAGGTGAAACACCTTTTAATGTGCTTGAACAATATAGAAACAAAACATTCAAAAGGTATTTTATAATTAAAGAAATTGTAAGTTTTAAAATGTGCCCCATAACTCACCACTTAGAGATATATCGAATTGCAGTAAAATAAAGCTATAAGGCACAAATAATCAAGTTTCGGCTAGATATATAATCTAATAAAGATTGTAGATTGATATAATGTATGTGGCACAATATAAAATTCCAAGATTTTCATAACGTAAATGGAAATTCGGTATTGTTAGTCATAGATAACATTAAAAAATCGTCAATTCAAATTATTTACATTTTGAAGTAAATGAATATACTATCAATGTTATAATTAATATATTACCCCAGGTAAAAAAGTCAGCAAAAAAACTTTAAAAAAAACCTTCAGGGAAGCTCAAGGTATTTCGGACAAAAAAACCTGAAAGCTACCTTAAGGTAAAAAACCTATATTTCCCCTCCACTTTTTTGTCCGAAATACCTTAAGCTGCCCTGAAGGTAATAAAACCTGCGTAATCCCTTGACACTTTGTCCGAAATACCTTAGGCTCTCCTGAAGGTAATAAAACCTGCGTAATCCCTTGACACTTTGTCCGAAATACCTGAAGCTACCCTTTAGCCCCGGTTACCCCCCCCCCCTAGGGGACACTTTGTGAGGTGTCCTCGTGAGGGGGTTGAGGCAAAAAGGGGAGAGGGGAAAAGGGGATGCATAACATATATAAGGAGTCGCAGGCTTTTCCTACAATATGTCACATTGGGGGGGGGGGGGGCAACAAAATTTAGAAAAGTGTCCCCTTGGGGGGGGATGGGGGACAAAGCGGGAAAAGAGAAACTGTAGATGCATAACAAGATTAATTGGTTACAAGCCTTTCAAATGTAAGAACTCTACAATTTCAAAAGCATATGAAAAGCAGAAAAAAAAAATGAAATTCTTCGATCGTCCAAAGGAAAAATTTGCGAAATTCATCCGTCGACCAAATGAAAAAAATTCGAAGAATTTTGTAAATCGATTACAGCTGCAAATTTTTTTAACATGTAAGAATAAGATGTTTCAAAACTTATAAATCAGGAATGTAAAAAAATTGATACAATGATTCACTCTTTAAAAATATTCACAATATTTCCCAGTCGATTATTTTGAAAAAAAAAAAAGTTTTTTTATTTAGTTGCTTTAAAATAATGAGAAATTTAACAACCTGTTGAAGTAAAAGAAACTCAACAGTGAATTGTGAGAAAAAAAAAAATCTCTTGAGATTTTTCAGTCGATGGCAGGATTTTAAAAAAAATGCAAAATTTGTAAGCTGATTTCTGATGATAAATCGTTAAATGAGTCACACTGAATATTACATATGAATAATAATTAATGTAAAGAAAAAAGATTGCATAATAACATTTAACAGGGAAAAGTCACAAAATTACATCTGCCACAGGAAAACATTTTAAAATTTTACTGATAAAAAAAGTATAAACAAACCAATTCAAAATATTTTTTTCTGATAAGGTACATAATAGCCCTTTTGTAAAAATTCGTGCCCTTTTTCTTTTTTTAAGCAGCTTTTTTTAAAAAGAGAGCAGTTGTATCTTGTTAAATAATTTATACAACATATATATTTTTTAAAGTCCCTTTTTCTCAAAAAAATTTCCAATATTTTCTGTGACTGATTGACTGAAAAGAAAGAAAAAAAAACTGGTTTTGCCAGTAAGTTGTGCAGGAAAATAAGGAAATTCACCAACTGTTTACTGGATAAAATTTAATTTTTTGACCATCTTCGGTAGGGGGGGGAGGTGCGGAGGAATCTGCACCTTCCGTGTCCTCATACACAAAATTATTGACCGTAATAGCCTAATGTGAAAAAAAACCCTTAAAAAAATAAAAATTGTTCAATAATAATTAAAATGCTAGCAAAATACATGTGAACACTCCCAATATACATATAACATAATAAGATTAACATTAGCTTGAGTGTTTAAAATCTATAATAGTCATGCAAAGAAATTGAATCGCTAATGTTAAATATTGGGTTAGTGTTTACTTTTTGATTTTTATTACAGATTATATATATATAAAGCTACTTTTACTTTCACATATCTCAATAAAATGCTCCTATATATTTAACATTAGCTTGCGAGATTCTTTGTAAATCATAAATTTAAATATATACATTTTTGTATGATAAAAAACCATATTATTCAGTCCGTCAAAAATGCCTGATTTACTTACTGATTACATGGGGAAAGAAAACTCACAAGTTTATCCAGTAAGTTGTGCAGGAAAATAGGGAAATTTGGCAGCTGTTTACTGGAAAAAATGAAATTTGTCGACCATCTGCATGGGGGGGGGGGGAACCTGCAACTCCCATGTCCTCATACACAATAAAAGTTATCGACTGTAAGAGTTTAATGGGGAAAAAATGCTTAAAAAATATAATAATAATTAAAATGCTAGCAAAAAATATGTGAAAAACATCCCCATAAGATTAACATTAGTTTAAGCTAGGGATGCACAACCTGTGGCCTGCGGGCCAAAAGTGGCCCGCGAAGGGTTAAGATATGGCCCGCAAGATTCCTGAAAAAAAAAAGCAAAATTTTGTGCATATGTCACAGGAAAAAATCTTAAATTCCATCAATTTATCGCGGGTAAATATAAAATTTTGTCACTTAAGAATCACAAATTTCATTGATCGGCACGGAAAAATCGTTAATTTCGCTCATTAGATATGGAGAAATTGTGATTTTTGCTTATGAGGCTCGGAAAAAAAATCGCAAATTTCCCAGATCCGGCAAAGAAAAATCACGAGTTTTTTGTCGACAAGGCACAGAAAAATCTTGAATTTTGTCCGTCAGACATGAAAAGTCGTACATTTCGTTGACAAGGCACAAAAAGCGAATTTATGCAATGACGCATGGAAAAATGAAAAATTCCTTGATCGGCTGCGAACATTTACAAATTGTTAATTACGTCAATCAGACCCTAATAAATCGCAAATATTGTTGATCGGATTCAGAAAAAACGCGATCTGCTTTGTAAAGATTGCAAATTTCGTCAATCAGGTGCGGAAAAATCAGAATTTTGACGATCTGGAACGAAAAAATTACAAATTTCGTCAATCAGCTTTGTAAAATTCGCAAATTTGTCATAGGCGTTGTAAAAATCGTGAATTTCGTCAACCAAAAGCGTAAAAATCGCAAATTTCGTCGACTGGCTTCGTAAAAATTTTGAATATCGTCAATCGCCTTTTAAAAATAGTGATTTTTATTGATCAGGCATGAAAGCATCATGAGTTTTCTCGATGGGTTTCATAAAAATCATGAATTTTGTCAATTAGGCGTAGGAAAAATCACGAATTTCAGTGACCGATTTCGTAAAAGTCACGAATTTTGTTGATCAGGTGCGAGAAAAACCTGAAATTTCATCGATTGGTGCGTAAAAATCTCGAACTTTCTTGATCATGTGAGGAAAAATTCTAAATTTCGTCAATCCGCTTTAAAATCCGCCATAAGAATCACGAATTTTATCGACTGTTTTCTTAAAAGTCGCAAATTTCGTCGATCGCCTTTGCAAAAATCAAAAATTTTTCCAATAAGCTTCGTAAAAATCGTGAATTTTCTCAATCAGGTTCCTAAAAATAGTGAATTTTAGGTACTACTAGGTTATACCGTCGACCAATTTCACCAAATTACACAAATCGACAAACTAATAACTAAATTATACATATCGACATATTTTTTAATTTAAATAATGAAAAACAAATTAGTAGAATATTGATAAAAATATAAATAACCTGTATCTCCCATGTCCTCATACACAATGAAAGTTATCGATTGTAAGAGCCTAATGAGAAAAAATCCTTAAAAAAAATAGAATAATAATTAAAATGCTAGCAAAAAATTTGTAAATAACATCCCCATAAGATTAACATTAGTTTAAGCATTAAAAATCTAAACTAGTCATGCAAAGAAATTGCATCACTAATGTTAAACCTATGAGAGCATTCTTTAAAAAAATTTCTCACTTGCATATTTATAATCTTAAACTTTTTTTTTTTCATGCTTAGAATAGCTGAGATTGAATTCTAATTGGGTTACTGTACACTTTTTGATTTTTATTGCAGATACAGAGTTTCCCCCAGAGGGTTTCAGAAGGGCGCTCTTTCCCTCCTGCTCTTTAGTTTAAAAAACTGCGCCCCTCATCTAAAAACTAGCGCCCTTCTTGTCATTCATTCAAAAAAAAAAAAAAAATAGCGCCCTTCTTGCCCCACATTTGAAAAAACACAGCCTTCCAGCGATGATCCGAAAGCACTATATAGCGCATGAATTACACAAAAAATCGGCAATGAAATGCAAGAAATAGCCTCATATGCATCCGTGGGACGGGTAATTTTGTCAAAAAATCACTAAAAAAAGGCACATTTTGTTAAAAATCGCGAAATAACGACTAATTTCTAGCAAAATTCGCAAAAAAATGGCTGATTTCGTCACAAAATTTCACAAAACGTCAGATTTCCACAAAAGTAATGGAAAACAACAAATTTCATCCAAAAATCGCGATAAAACGGAAAATTTTGTCAAATGAGTCGCAAAAAACGGCAACTTTTGTCAAAAGATAGCGATAAAATGACAGATTTAGTCAAAAGATTTGTGAAAAGAATGGCCAATTTTGTCCAAAAATCGCTATAAAACAAAAATTCTGTGAAATGTTTCTTTTTTTTTGCAATATTTCCACAAGATTTGTCGTTTTTTCATGATTTTTTAACAAAATATGCCGTTTCTTGCGATCTTTTAACAAAAACTGCTGTTTTGGTGATCTTTTAATAAAATTTACTGTTTTTCATCATTTTTTCACGAAATTTGACATTTTTCGCGATTTTTTCATGAAATTTGACTTTTTTTGCAATTTCTTCGCAAAATATACCGTTATTTGCACTTTTCTGTAATCTTTTAACAAAATTAGTGTTTTTTTCTGAGTATTTTACAAAAATCAGACTTTTTTCCATGTTTTTTTCAATGAAATTTATATTATCCACGATCCTTTAGCGATGTTCACAGTTTTTCTCATTTGTTTGACAAAACTCACATAAATTTTTACAATCTTTCAAGAAAATTTGAGTATTTTCCACGATCTTACACCAAAATTAGCATCTTTTCTGCGTTCTTTCATCAAAATTTGCATATTTTCCAAGATCTTTCGTCAAAATCTACATATTTTCCCCCGATCTTTCGACAAAATTAGCGATTTTTGTTTGATATTTTGACAAAATTCATGATTTTCCACCGATCTTTCTTCAAAATAAGTATTTTTTGTTATCTTTTCACAAAAAACTTCTATTCTCCTCGATCTTACAACAAAATTCTCACTTTCCACGATCTTTTGGCGAAATTCGTGTATTTTCCGAGATCTTTCATTAAAATTTTCATATTTCCGTCGATCTTTCGAATAAATCTACATATTTTTCCTAATTTTTCGACAAAATTAGAATATTTTCTTTGATTTTTCGAAAAAGTTTGAGTATTTTCCATGATCTCTCGACAAAAATTCGAGTATTTTTCACAATCCTTTAACAAAAACCGTGTCTTTTTCCGTAATCCTTTGACCGAAATTGCATTTTTCTTTCTGCAATCCTTTGAAGAAAACTCCACTGACTTTGAAAAAACACAGCCTTCCAGCGATGATCCGAAAGCACTATAGCGCATGAACTACACAAAAAATCGGCGATGAAATGCAAAAAATAGCCTCATACGCGTCCGTGGGACACGTAATTTTGTCAAAAAATCACTAAAAAAAGGCACATTTTGTTAAAAATCGCAAAATAACGATTAATTTCCAGCAAAATTCGCAAAAAAATGGCTAATTTCGTCACAAAATTTCACAAAACGTCAGATTTCCACAAAAGTAATGGAAAACATCAAATTTCATCCAAAAATCACGATAAAACTCACGATAACTATTTGAAACTGACTACTGTAAAATACTGTTAATCCCCTCCCCCCCCCCCACAAAACGTGACGAAAAATCGAAAAATATTCTGAGGGGGCGCTTACACGGGATTTTCCAGACATTTTTTCACAAAATTGGTGGGGGAGAGGGAGGTCTAGATATTAGCAGAGGTTTTTCGCACTATTTGCCGAAATTTACGTGATTTTGTTGCAATATATGATGAAATCTGAATTTTTTGCGATGTTTGATGCAATTAATGGTTTTTTTAGTGATATTTGACAAAATTTGCATTTCTTTCGTCATTTTTTAACGAAAATCACATTTTTTCTACACTTTTTGTGACGAAATTCACATTTTTCTGTGATCTTTTGATGAAATGGGCAGTTTTTGCAATTCTGAAATGGAATTAGTGTTTTTTTTGGCAGTATTTTATAACCAAAGTTAGAGCTTTTTTGATGAAAATCACATTTTTCAATTTTTTTATTTTAAATGACCCTGTTTTTTTCCTAATATTTAGGCAAAATTTCTTCAAATTTTAGTCACAATTTGCTGTTTTTCAACGAAATCCACGTATTTTATATGATCTTTTGACAAAATTCGTGAACCTTTAACAAAAATCATGCCTTCTCTGATGAAAATCGTGGATTTTTTGCATTCATTTGATGGAAATTGACCCTATCTTGCAATCCTTTTGATTGGAAGAACACTTTTGATCAGCTAAATTTCATTGCAGAATATTACAAAGTAATTTGCTTTGGGGTATATACTTTTTTTTTTTTTACTTAGAATCTCCCCTGCTTTACAATCATGGATTTTTGACTTTATTATTTTGTGACAATAATAATATAATGTAATACAATACTTATCATATAAAATAAATAAAAATTCACTTACCTTTATTTTAAATACATCATTTTTAAAACCTACAAAATGTACCCCTAAAACAGAATCGTTCAATCCATATGACAAAAGTTAAACTTATCCCTAAAAACGCTTCTACACAAAATGCATATTTTCATTTAAACAAATTACTAAAAATCCACTTACAAAGATAAATAAAAATTTTTAAAAACAAATAAAAAAATTAATAATAATAAAAAGCATTGCTTCAATTTACTTCACAAAACACGCAAATAAAAACAGAACTCAAAACAAATTCAAACTTCATGTCACAAAAATGCATTTCAAAAAATCCAACCATTCAAATGCAATTCCCTGCTAAAATAAACCAACTTAAATTCCATTTCAAACCACACTTGGCATGAAAATAATGTAAGAAACAAAGTGGTAATAACAAAAACTCATTTATCGCTTTGCCAAATTCAATGTTGCCAAATGCCTTGCTTGTTCTAGAATTCAGTCAAAATTATTGAACATTCCCGTGGGTGTGCCATTGCAAAAAGTACAACATTCACTTTAATTTTTCTTTAAAACAAAATTCCTGCCTGCTTTAATATGTTGTGGAATACATTCACAAATTGTGAGCAAAGAAAACTTATATGATATTTGCATGCTACATTACTTTTAAAGTTAAAGCAAAATTGTAATAATTGAGTGCTTTCCTCCTGTTGTACAATTTACAACGTACTTTTGTTCATGTGATGAAAATTTGCACACCCGGCAAAAGGTTAACATTAAAATGAAAAAAATTATCTTACTTTTAGATTTTTTTTTCATGTGATTAACATTACTTTCATGTTTATCGAATTACCTGTATAAATATGTCACTTTTTTATTCACTGTGTTATCAAATAATCACTTCAACACTGAATACGGATATCAGTGGCCATTTCAATATATTTACCAAATACATATTCATTGAATGCATACATTTGAAGTTCAAAAAAAGTTTAAAAAAAGAAAGAAAAGAAAAAGAAAAAAAACTAGGAAAATCCCATCTTTATTCCAGTATCAAATGTCAGTTACTTTATTCAATAAAATTAACAGTATTTTAATGAAAACATCAAGAAATTTAAAAAATGAAACACAGTTTTAATATTTAGTTCCTTTAGGATATAGTTTAAGAAATAAGTGTCAAGCTCTTCTTAAAATTTGAAGATCTTTTCATCGATATTATTTAAAAAAAAAAAAAAATAGAGAAATTGATCTTTAAGAATCACAAAAATTTCTCATAAAAAATGTTCCCCGATACGAAAATATTTCTTAATCTACGTGGAGATACTGGATTACCGAATACTGTTCCTGTGGAATGAATCGCAGATTATAGTGTGAAATATAAAGTTTAATATTAAAAATATGAATTAAATAAACAATATTTGTAGCCTTCTGAAGGCTATATGTATATCCCTTTAAAAATTAATTACAATGTTATTACTTTACCGCCAGAAACTTAAAAAAACAACACTACATTAACGAGAAATAAAATAAACAAACGCCCGCCGCTAGTCAGTCACATTTTCCCGCGACGACACGATAACATCAACACAGAAAGTTGAGTTGATAATCTCCTTCTCAAAATCTCGTAACATGGAGTCAGACAATGCAGCTAATCGGTCCAACGATAATTTGTTGTTTTGAAAGAACTAATTTTAATAAAAACTGAAAATTATGCCTGATAGGGGATATGGACGATTTTTGCATGTAATAATCTCATCTATATTTTTTCAGTTTTAATCTTCGACGCCGATGAAAAAAGGGGGATGGGAGGATTGCTTCCTCTAGCTCGATTTTGAAATTTAGGCAACTATTTATTTTTTTTTATGTCTTCAAAAACACTCCAAATTTTTTTATTTATTTTTTTTTTATTTATTTTTTTCTATGTAACTAACATAAAAGATCTTCTTTTATGTTAGTATGCACAAAAAAGTTCCTCCTTTAAAGAGGAACTAAATAAAATGTGAGGCTTGAAGGGATAGAGTGAAATATTTGCCCCTTCAAGCATTTAATGCAATTTAATGAATTAAAGTTTCTTTCTTATTTTTTTTCAGATTTAGAAAAAAAAAATTCTTTTTGGAAAACTTAAGATGAAAAATTAAATAAGGCATTTTCCATAAAGGGGGCGGAATACATTGATCCTTGTTAGATATTTTGAGATTTAATTAAAATATATTTTTCTACGATTTTGAAAAATTTAGTGAAATATATTTATTTTGAGTAATTTAAAATTTAAAAGATATAATAAGAGTTTTGTTTGTTAAATTTATTGTAGTGGTGGGAAGGCAGGATATGTTTCTGAACATTCCTTCTGACAGTTAATTTTCGGCCTTTTTTAATACTTTCAAACAAAGTTCAAAAATGTGTATGAATTCGGTTTGTGTGTCTGTCCGTCCGTAGCCTAACTCTGTCAAATATTGTCCAAATGCCATGACATTTTATTTCCATAATACAGAGACATTCAAAAGAATTCCGTTACAATTTATTTTTGGAAGTTCGGACTTTGAAATTTCGTGAGTTTTTGAAATACGATATTACATATTCATGAAAGGGATTTTGAAATAATTTGAAGATTTTATTAGGGGTAGGTAAATTTTGTTGATTGAAACTTTTGTAGGTATTACACTACTCGAAGGTATATTTTTACTGGGATATTTTTTAAAAAAATTACGGCAATATTTTTAGGGTAGTAAATTTTGAAAAAGTTTTGTGATTCTTTTTTCTTTCTATTAGAGGAATTTTCGCGGATTGAAATTTTTGAGTGTGTTAGAGTTAGAGGTGAAATTGTTAATGATAATAATTTTAGAAATTGTAATTAAAAATTTTAACTCGGAGCAGACTTCAAAATAATTTCGAGATATTTTGGTTTTCTGCTTTAACGAGATTTTTGGATGGGAATGAAAAATGTAATTTTAAATGGTAATTAAGAATATTAAAAAGGGGACTTTAAGATAATTTCAAGATTTTTTCATTTCCAGAACAGGATTTTTATATCGCTATTTCAAATTGTAATTTTAAATAATTAAAAATTTTAACAAGGGTAATTAAGAATTTTTTTATTGAATCGGTGGAAGACATTAGATTTCTCGGAATTATCTAAAATATTATTTTTTAAATAATAATAAAAATAATAAACATTATGAGGAAAATGCAGACATATCAAAATCTCAGATATCATAATGTGCAATGATAAACCTCAATAAAACCTTCAAGTAAAACCTTCATATTACCTGCGTGAGAAACGATTTTCATTTTCCTTCAAAATACCTGAAATGATTTCACGAAAATCTTCTGAGTCATTAAAGGTAATTTAAAGGTAATAGTTTGTCCATTAAAACCTCTATGAAAACTTTTAAGAACCTGTATATTTCTCTTAAGGAAACCTTAAGCTTTCATTTTCCTTCTGAAAACCAGCAAAAACCTTCAAAATGCCTGTAAAATCTCGAAATATTTAAAGGTTTTTTGCTGATTTTTTTACCTGGCACCCTCTAAATATATTTGCATGTTATCAATTTACATGCATCTCATAAAAGAAGAAAGGCATATCCCATTCCTCCCTTTACTGGCAAGTCCCATTCCTCGCCACTTTCTTTTTTTCTGTTAAACGTCTTGTATAAACAAAAGTGCTGCTTTTAGACTTGTTTTAAATAACTAATAATATACAGTATAATGTTCCATAAATAATGAAACTATTACACCTATGAATAACAAATCATTAATATACAGAAAGCATAAAAAGTAAATTTACTTTTGAGTCTTGAAATGATCTTTTATACAATTGTAAGCTTATACAGACAAACAATTTTTTTCAACTAAAGTTTGGCTACCAATGCTTCATCTAGCGTGCGATTGATGAAATGTTTAGAATATTACATAAAGAGAAAAACCTACTATCCCATTCATCCCACTATCTCACACTACTATCCCCTATATATTAACATTTTATAAAAATTACGTAAAATCATATTAAATACCTCTTATGTTTACATGTATAAACATTAATTGAATTTTAACTCTTTCAAATACATTGGCGAAGGCAGATCACTTCACACCACAAGGAAAGCATATGTTTATTAAATATATGTACTTGTCTTCATATAAATGTAACTAAACTTCCGTATTTAAACATCTTTTTAGAGCACTTCAATAGACCATACTTGCATTACCTACGAAAATTTCGCAACATTCCGACAATTAGAAATATTTTTTTATAAAATAAAATGTGTGAAAATTTTGACAAAAATTTGTTAAAATCTGAGAGTTTTATCGCGGTAAAAATCTTATCAGCCCTTTTCCACTAAATATTAATATTTTTTTCACCCAAGCTACATATATCTTATGTTTTTTAAAACCAAAAAAATTCAAAGAGTTTGGTTGATAATGTCAAGTTTTTTAAGAATGTAAAATACCGGAAGTACCTTGTCCACAACTTTTTTCTATCTCATACATAATACTATTTCAAAATTCGTCAAAGTACCAAAATTAAAAGGCAATCTATGCCCATGATGGGGATTCTAATGATATGAAATTCCGTGCATTAGTTCTTAAGATATTCATACCGATATTCATATCGGCAAAATCACGTAAGAAATGCACCATAAAAGCGTTAATTGTTTAATGATATACACCAAAACCTGCAACAGTGACACTGCAATAGCTGGTGTCAACATATAACTGAATCTGAAGTTCGATGAAAATACGTGCGTTAGTTCTTAAGATTAGAATTTGGGGAAATTATGCAGATCCCCCCCCCCCCCTATATTGTGCAAATTATGAAAAATTCAGCACATCAGCGCCATATATTGAGCGATTTACGCCAAAATATAAAAAGAACACTAAATCATATTAGGGACAAACTAAATCTGAAGTTTGATGAAAATCCGTCCATTATGCATTCAGGTAGAGTTGTTGCAGAAATCTAAAAAAAAGTAGAACAACAACAAAATCTATTAAGCAATTTACGCCCCCCCCCCCAAAAAAAAAGAGAGAACAAGGATTATCTGAATATATTTTTTATTGAAAGCTGTACATTAGTTCTTGAAACAGAGCACCCACGAAATTTAGGTCGCATACATACAGCCATTTAGTAAAAACAAATTTTTTGGTATATCTGACCCCTAAAACGTGTAAATCCGTTGAAAACTAGAATTTACATTGAAAACTAATCACCAATTTATATCAGAGACAGACTGGGCATAATTTCTATATTAAACATATGTATTTTAAATATAAAATTCTGTGCATTAGTTCTTGTGACAGAGTACCCCCGAAATGTGTGTCACATGCAAATGGAGTCACAGGCTCACATTTCGTAAAAACGGGAAATCTGGCCCCTAAAACATCTAAATGTGACGAAACTTTTTACGAATCCTATACTTTTTTTTTTCGTAATAACAGAAGAAATAAAAATTCAAAAATTATCTTTGAAAAAATTGTTAAGTCTCTCTTTTTCTGTGTATTTCACTGTACAATTCATATTACGTACGTTTTGAATAAATTCGTACACTTGATTTTATGCAATATAACTACAATTATAGTTGCATAGCCCCTTACCGATTGTCTATGGTTTTAAAAACAATTTTGAAGCATGAAATTTTTTTAATTATTCAGTATCGCGTAGAGCTCTTATACGAAAGGGGCTGTGCAAGTATAATTTTATCACCTTTTTTTTAATTTTGGATCCCCTCCCTCCTTCTGATTCATACGTTATCATTCTTCAACTCCCCCCCCCCCCATTAATGATATCGGTATCAAAGTGTAGAAAATTTTGATTCCTATGACTTATTTTGCTTGAAAAGACCTACAAAACTTGTTTCATTTATTTTCCGCACACGTTTATGATCGAATGATGAGACGTTGATAAAATATCATTTTTCATATGAAAAAACTTTATATCACATAACAATTAAAAGCAATACTATTTAAATGAATCTCATGATACCTTTTTGTTACATAATGCATTCAACAGTAATAAAGATTTATTGTACTTTCACCGAACGAAGAGGGGTGGGGAGCACATAGAAATTCATATCAACAAGACGAAGACAACATTCTTTCTCTTTATTTATTAGTAAGCACAGGCTTAATTTCAAATACACTTTATACTGTTTCTCGAACTGTGATTATATATGCATACACATATGAAGAAAAATAAGAATTTTAAACGCTAGAGTATACTATATTTTAGAGTTAAATAATTTTATAATAATTTAGCGATTTTAATAACTTTGTATTAAAAAAAATATGTAACAGGCTATAAAAATAACGTACTACTTTGTACTAAAGACCATGTTACAAATAAAAAGAGAAACAATTGATGATCAGAAATGATATTTATATCAAAAGACTGATCCCTCCCTCCTGAAATGATAACATTATATTTGCTCAACCCCAAAGATTAATTTGTTCTTAAAACAACATAAAGATTTCATCCTTTTTTACGGCTAATTTTACATAAAAATAAAAACTTCCTCTATGAGTAATTAAAATAATATAAATAAAACAAATTTAACAGGCATGCAATTGAACTACTCACTTAAAGCTCTGAAATTATCGGAATATAAAAGAAATTATGGGAGAAACAATTTTCAGAAACGTTTTTATAATTAACGAAACTGTAACTAAGAGAAAAAAAAAAGAGTGAATTGGAATTGTCCCATTCCTTCCTTTGCTGGTATGTCCCATTCCTCCCTGTACTTTATGTTAAACTTCTTGTATAGATATAAATGCTGCTTTTGGACATAGTTTAAATTATGGATGATTAGCAGTATAATGTTCTATAAATAGAGAAACAATTGCATATTTACATAAACAAGTCATTAATAGCAGAAAGCATAAAAATATATAGTATATTTACTTTTGATTCTTAAAATATTCTTTTCCTTTTTACAATTGCAAGAATGCAAAATCAGCTATTTTATTCAACTGAAGATTGGGGATGCTTTTGCTTAATGGAATACGTGACTGATGAAATGTTTATTAATGGAATATAAAGAAAAATGTACTGTCCCATTCCACCCCACTCTCCCTTATTAAATAACAAAATCTTGGGTTAAGGGATTTAGGGAAGATTTCAGGTGTTTAACTGCTATCATATTAAAGTGACAAATACAGCAGGAAGAGAAATAGAGTTTTAAAGATTTTTAATTCAACGAGTAAGAATGGAGACAAAGATAACCATATTTTCTTTTATTATTGAAGGAAGGGAAGGGGATATTTCAAACGATTGATAATATAACTTATTGAAGACTTACAATTAGCGAAAAAAATGAAAATTAATTAGGGTAAAAGACTAAATATTGTATGCTTGTAAGGCGAGAGGGGGGGGGGGTGATTTTTATTTGGATTTTATGGATATGACCTATTATTTATTCTTATAATAAAGGAGTGGATCTGTTGTAGTGAAAGTAAAATTTTGTGAAATTTTATTTTGTGTAAAAAAAAAATGTAACTAATTTTGTTTACAGAGATGTATGATTTTCTGTATAATTAATTGTTGAGCAGTCATGAGGCGCCAAGCTGGGGAGCCCATACAATGGGGCTGACAGTATACGTCGGCTATAGTTTATAGCCAGTCACAAAAATATTTATGACAGTCTGCAGGACTGCGCCCCTGTTCTCACCCCCTTGAAGGGGCCACTTCTGGGAAAATGTTGGAGGCAAGGGACGTCGGGGCAAGGGTCAGCTCAGCCGGACCAGGGGAGGAGCATGTAGGACCCTTGTGCAAATAGTTTTGTTCATGATACTAATCAGATGTGGGGCTAATCACAGATTGGCTAAGGGGCTTTCCGAAGGCCAGAATGATGCCCCAAAAAAATCTGAATATGATAATTAGAAGTCCGCCTCCAGTTTTTTTCCCAGAGAAGTTAGTCAGTTTTCTTGTTGGAAGAAGAATGAGAGTGTTGGTGAGTTCTACACGTAAAAAAAATGGTCAGTGATAAAAAAAAAAGTTAGTGTATGTTCCATCTATGCTGATGTAAAAAAAGAGAACAGGTAATGCTTAATATATATTGTTGTTCCCATATTTATATTACATGTTTTGTGATTTGGGATTTTTGTACCCAGATGAGGACATGGGAAAGTGAATAATGTATAACTTTAATAAATGTAGATTCTGTTTCTAGATTAGTAAATGATGCTTAAAATAAATTATGTAACATTTAAAGGTATTGTAAATTGTATGTAATTAATAGAATTGCAAATAAATTAATTAATTTAAAATTCCCTTTTATCATTCTTCCTAGTAAAATGAGTGTAGTTATTCTTTATATTTTGATGATTGAACCCTAATGATTTTAAGGGAATCCTATAAGCTAGAATGTCTACTAAAAATTCACAACGCTTTGGCGATGATTAAGTAAAAATATCGCTCCTTAAAGTCCAGCATAGGACCTATCATTCTAGCTAGGGATTATATATACGATCACGTAAAGTTACTCAGCTAAGAAAAATATATATAGTTAGAGTTAGCCTTTAGCTTTCGGTCAAGTGAAATGTAAAATATCCTTTTACAACGGGAGAATGTCGCGATTTCATTCCCCTTTCTTAATGACCCTTCACTGCAGGTGACCAGAAATTGCTGTTATCATTTGGAACATGTGTTAAAGATTTACACGTTCTTGATAAGATAGGGAATTTTGTTCCCTGAGAGAAAGCTATTTTTGTTTACTTGTTAGAAAGTGATGTTTTAGGTTCGTTGAAAAGATGTAATTTATAATGATAAAAAAGATCTTTTTCTGTGAAGTGCGTGTCATTAAATAAAACATATATTACTAATAATTGAGCGGTCTCTTTAAAAAATAATTAGAAAACTTGATGGATGTTTATTGAATGTTTTAATACCATTTGGTTTCTTGAAGGGTATAATCTAAAAATGAAGGTTTGTTATAGGCAAAATTACTATAAGTGTATATGATAATACAAAAATACTTTATTTTAAAAAGTGCTAAATTTTCAAATATTTAAATAACACATAAGTGATTTCCTTAAGTATCATTGCTAATATTATTACAACGATTTAAATTAAAACAAAAAATGAAATTTCAAGATAAGAAAAAATTAGAAATTAACATATAAGGAATCGTTAAACAATATAGTAACAAATAATAAAGAGATAGCTAACGGAATTTATGTTTCCTATTAAGTCTTCGTTTTGAACTGTAACTAAAACGAATATTTACGAATAGTACTACTTTAATTTAATCTGTAAAATAATTAACCGAATATTATAAAGAAATATTATTATTATTATTATTATTATTATATTATTATTATATTATTATTAATATTATTATATTATTATATTATTAATATTATATTATTATTATATTATTATTAATATTATTATATTATTATATTATTATTAATATTATATTATTTTTATAAACAAACTTGTTTCATTAAATAAATAAATAAAATTTAAAAAAATGAAACTTTTTCAAGGCTTCATAAAAAGAACCTCGATTCCGACTCAAAATTTGTCAAAGAAAAAGTTAAGTGAAATTAGACGTCAGCAGAACTTCCAGATCCCGACCTGAGACAATCAAAGCTATCTGGCCCGTCCCTTTTTATTTTCATGGTTTAAAAAAAAAAAAAAAAAAAAAAAAAAAAAAATAAACTATATAAAACGGAAAAAAGCGCTTTGACTAAAACGCATCCATAAAAAAGCTAACATATTTAAAATCATATCATATTTAAATGAGTACAATAATAATACACTTGGTTTATCTTAGAATATAAATACTAGAATAAGATGATTTTTTGAAATTTTGACGTTCTTGACATGTAGAAAGTGAGAGGATCATTAAACTGTATATATTTTATGAATACAGCTTAGAAAGAGTTATACGTTTCCATAGAATCAAACTTTCTTCCTCAAACTAAATAAACCTGATTAAAAAGAACAATACACAGCTTTATTAAGTATAGTATAATATCAGAAAACATTGTGCTACAGCAAATTATATAGAATTTTTCTGTTTCAATATCGTTATGGAATGGAAAATCATAGTGGAAATAAAATTCACTAGATGTATTTCTTTTTTTTTTTTTATTATTTAGAATTGTTATGATGGATTTTTTCTCTAATTAAAAAAATAAAAATAAATAAATAAATAAAAATAAATAAAAAATAAAAAAAGAGAAATACATCCATGATAATAACTCTAAACATAATATTTTTTTACATTACGTGGCAGGTCTGGCTAGCAAGATTTTATACCCAGGGCACTTTCAATTTTTCGTGCCCCCTTAGTCTGGTTTATTGACTGATACTAGTTCAAGATACATGTCAGACACTTATCCGAAAAGTGTGAACTCAAAAAATGAAGTTTTCCGGATAATTGAAAAATGGTTCCAGGAATAAAAAAATAAAATATTTATTTCTATTTATTTCTATATTATTAGCTGAATTGTACTTTTAACCGTATATTGAGATATTAATAATGTGGAATGATAAAAAATATATATCAAATATAACAATTTTTGACAATTATGATTTTTTTAAATGTAAATTAATATAAAATCATCTAAAATTGTGCCCTCAGAAATTTCATGTCCAGGGCACAAGCCTTGAATGCCCGTGCGATAGTCAGGGCTTGATTACGTGACATTAATATTTCTTTCTTTTTTATTTTATATGACATATAAATATTATTTTATTATTTTTAAAAATTCAGTGATTTACAATATAAATTACAAGTAGAAAATGAGAGGTACAATAAGCTATATGAAAATATCTGCATACAACATATAAAAAGTTTATCATTTCCAAGGAATCACACTTTCTTCTACAAACCAAAGATTGGTAGTTTGGTTGTGTTTATGACGGTCAATTATGAACACGAGGGATAAGTGCTCTTAGGGTGGAATGCCCCCCTTAAGAGGCTTTTTAAGAAAACCTAACCCGTATTTAAACGAGGAAATCCAAGTTTCGAAGAAAACCACGAGAAACTCCGAACAATTTGGTAGATGGGCGCGATTGGGTTTGAACCCAGCACCTCCTGTCTAATAGTTTCGAGGGAGATCTTCTTAGCCATTGGTGGGGCCTTTCAAGCTAATAAAATATAGCAATTTGTTTTAATTTTTTAAAAAATTGGCTTGTTTTTAGCTTATATCACACAGGGTTTTGTACAAATTTAACACAAATTTCTGTAAAATTGGCAAAATGTAGTAGAAATAATGTAGTGCAATTGAAATATAAATATATTAAATATTTTATAAAATATGAGTAGTACGTTTTTTTTTTTTTATCTGCGTTCGTGCGAATGGTTACAACAATCTTTTTACATGATTTAATATTTAACTCTATAAAGCAACTCGCAAAAAAAAAAAAAAAAAAAAAAAAAAAAAAAAAAAAAAAATCCAGCCATATATTAGGAAAATTTAGAAAGATATCGGTGATAGAAGTGAGCTGATTTTTAGTTCTCTCTAAAAGCAGGTGAAGGATAATGGTTTTTCCACAAATTGTAAATTTTAATTAGCCGAATTTTAAGAAAAACTTAGTGTTTATTGACTATCAAGATTGTGTATGATGATTTGGGACAAATCTCCGATTTTTATAATTCTTTTTATTATGCAACAGGTTCCTCTAGTAGCTATCCAAGAAGAACTAAAGCATTAATAGAAATTAAAATATATATATATTAAAATTGAAATTGGAAATTTATGGAAAATTACTTATCATTCAGCTGCTTTTAGATTCAATAAAAAATCAAATCATTCCTATCGCCAACACCTTTATGAAATTTCACGATATTTAACTTTTTTTTTTATGAATTGAACCATAGAGTTGACTATTAAATTATCTTAAAAGAGCGTTGTTATCGTTTGCACATGCACAGACAAAAATTATTTTGTACAACTACTCATATTTCATAAAATGTTTAATTTATTTATATTACTATTGCCTATGTTTTTTCAACTACATTTTGCCAGTTTTTCTGAAACTGTCGTTAAATTTGGTTGAAAACCATGTATAATAAGCTAAAAAACATGCCAGTTTTTTTGCACTTAAAAAAATGCTATATTTCCTGATTATACTCTCTATTTATGCAAAAATCAGTAGAAATGTTGTACAATATCCATATATTTCTACTCTGCATCGATAGATCGTTTCGTATAATTTAATGTACAGAGGGATCCCAAATATTATAGTTTTTCTATTTTTTTTTTTTTTCCCCTATCGGCTTCCTAAGTTTCCTTCTTATGAAATGGGCATTCATAAATAAAATGGGCATTCATACTTTTTTCTGCGAATCAAGTGTGGAGCTGGGGGAAAAAGTACGAATTTAAAAGTACATTTTTTTCTCTATACGATGTGTAAAAATTTAAAATGTACGATATTTAGAAGTGTAATTGCAATAATCGAAAATTGCAAAATCGAATTTGCATGGAAACGCATTTTAATTTCTTTTCTTTTCTTTCTTTCTTTCTTTTCTTTCTTTTTTTCTTCCTTTTTTTTTTCTATTTCAAGAGAAAATGGAGTGATTCTGTTGCCACAATCTCAAAAATGTTACTGGAAACTATAAAAAAAATTAATATCTCAAAAATAAATTGAGATAGAGTTTTAAAACAAATTGCACTTAAAAGTACATTTTTCTTTCTTTATAACAGTATAAAAATTTAAAATGTGCGATGGTTAGAAGTGAAAAAATTTGTTGTAGTGAACATTGCAAAACCGAAATTTCATGGGAAAGTGTTGGCATTGGCAAAATGACGTATACGTTACGCACATATATGTTTCGCTTTTATAATATAGATACATATTTATGAAATGTATGGTATTTTTATTTAGAAATAAAGAGATTGTATAGTATTTTCTATTTTTCCGTAAAGGCAAGACACTGTGAAAGAAGCTCTAAAAGTTAGCTTTTTAAACAAAATTTACCAATGAAGGGAAAAAAAGGCATTAATTATATTAATTTATATGAAATTCAGACTTTTGAACCATTCTGTGTTAGAGTAACAATCCTACTACCATAGAAATATGATTCTTCAAATTAAACAAGTGTGCCCCAGAAGTTTTGAAGAAATTCAAACACTTTCTAATTTTTTAGACGTTATTATTATTATTAATTATACCTTTTGCTTTTACTTTTAATTTAATTATATTATTATTTATTATATTTTTTAACAATTGTTTCGCCATGAAAGTTTTTAATAATTAAATCATTATTTTTTGTTTTCCCTTGTTTTATTCGAGAATAATAGCTATATAAATAATAATAATAATAATAAATTTTGTGGTTGCAACATTCTAGCAAAAAAAAAAAAAAATAGAAGAGGAAGAAAATAGAGCTACTTTATTTGATAAAAATCGCTAAAAATTAAATATTTTAAATGAATATATAAAATTGAAGCTGGTGTTATACACAATTGAAGTGAAAAAACTTCTTTAAACACCATAAAATAAGTTAACTGCGCAAGGCCTTTCGAAAGAGCTTAGTCTTTCTTCGTCGTTTTCAGTCGTGCCGCTACATTCATAGTAGACGCACGTCTTTTTTGCGCCTGACGAAGAAAGACTAAGTTCTTTCGAAAGGCCTTGCGCAGTTAACTTATTTTATGGTGTTTAAAGAAGTTTTTTCACTTCAATTATTTTAAATGAGTTTATTTATTTTAATTTATTTATTTGTATTGTTATTAAATTTCTAAAAAAGGCCTTGCAGCAATTTTCATGAAATTTAAATTCAATCCTTGACCAATTGCAGAGAATAATCTTTCAATGAAACAAAAAAAAAAGGCACATGAATCAGTCGAATAGTTTCGAAATAATTGATAAGCGTACAAAACGACAACAACAACAAATAAAATAAGCTTTTTAAGAAAAAAATATCAACCGACTTCAAAAAAGCGCTAAAAAGAATTAAATAATTCTTTAAAATTCTCTAAGGCCAAAACGTTATCCAATAAGCACACATCGGATATCAGGTACCGGCATAAAAAACGGTTAAATTTAATATGTATAATTTAATATCCACCAAACATAGATTTTAGAGATAATATTATTTTACAAGAGATGAATTGACATATTTATGATTTATTTTATGAATATATACATATAAAAAGTAATGAATTAATTTTTGAAGTTGGTGCCAAACAATCACAATCGATAATGATTATCCCCATTTTAATTAAGGTACTAGGTATAATTTAGCTACAATTCTTAATATACATCAAATAGTTTGGCACCAACTTCAAAAAGTAATTCATTACTTTTTATATGTATATATTCATAAAATAAATCATAAATATGTCAATTCATCTCTTGTAAAATAATATTATCTCTAAAATCTATGTTTGGTGGATATTAAATTATACATATTAAATTTAACCGTTTTTTATGCCGGTACCTGATATCCGATGTGTGCTTATTGGATAACGTTTTGGCCTTAGAGAATTTTAAAGAATTATTTAATTCTTTTTAGCGCTTTTTTGAAGTCGGTTGATATTTTTTTCTTAAAAAGCTTATTTTATTTCCTACTTTTTAGTTATGCATACCGTAATACATAATTATGTGTACTGGCACACGATAGCTCTTTGCAATGCATTACTAATGTACGCACTTTGGCAAGTTCTGATGTATTCAGTTTACTTGTCACTGTTTGATTGTCAACTTTTCTGAAACCACTTACAATATCGGTTAGTATCGTTGTGAATCTTAAGATTTTCTTTGTATGGTAACTTCTTCAGACAAGATCTGCCACTTCGAAAAGCTACCGCATTTATGAAATCTTAGTCTGCATCGAATCCTACGGTCATCGAAAGTGGGTATCAAAAGGTGACAATCCATCAAGTAAAGTGTCCATATACATAAGAGCGCGACATAGTGCTTCCATATATGAGCACGCAGCAAAATGACTTCATATATTCATGTATAGTAAAATGCTTTTCTAGTGTAGTCAGTTAAAAGTACTCCCCCTTCACTCAGAAAAAGGAAAGAGAAAGATTTTAGCAAAAATCGCACTATGCTTCAATCGATAAACAGCAACAATCTAATACCTATACAGGTAGTAATGGCATCGGAAATGAGCAGTGGCAATTCGACGAGGAATCTGAAACTCATAACCAATACCTGGCTGCCTCTATAAGAGAGTAACAGCATTTGATTCCCAAATATTTCTTTTACAGACGCTTTTGTCCCAACTACACTGTTAAAAATTTGAAACTTTTGCTGTACATTGTTAAAAATCTGCTGCATTTTTTTGCTACGCACTCCAGCGCTTGTATAGAAAACGGTTACTTGACTGTATTAAGGAGCATTTTCATAGGTCGCAGTAGAGACATTATATACAAGCGGCGGAGTGCGTTGCAACAGAATGAAGCAGATTTTTAACAGTGCATCATCACTTCACCGCTTATATAGAAAACGATTAGTTAAATGCATTATGAAGGATTCTCATTGATAAAAGTAAAGATATTCTATAAAAGCGATGGAGTGACGATGCAGCAAAAGTTGCAAATTTTTAACAGTACATTGCATTGTCAGGCATTTTTAATATGGAATTTGATGATGATTTCTTGGAATACTTCGATTGTACTCGTAGGAGAAGTTAACAAGATTGACGAAAATTGTCCGCTCAGCAAGATGCTTGGTGATTCGTTTTTGTCCAGAATCGTTTCAACCAATTATATACTGTGCTACATGTGTCGTCATATTCATATTGAGGAATCCTACACTGTAAAAAATTTGACACTTTTGCTATATCATCACTCTATTGCTTTTATACACTATATTGCAATTGATTATTGGACACTTGCGATTTTAGACATTTTACTAAATATCTAAAAAAATACATGAGGAATCATCTCGAAACTCCTAGTGTATAAATATAATAGTATACGTCATACATCTCCGTGACGATTTTTTACCGAAACTCCATAGGGGACCGTCAACAAATTAAAAAAGAATGAATATCTTTTGAATAACCCTGTCAAAACTAATGTAGCAAAAGCGCTCAAACTCTAGATTATGATTGAATGCTTTATTGTAATACACTGTGTTCATTTTTATGCAAATAGTATGCATACTCGCAGAGTAATTAAGGTTTTTATAAAAATGGTCCCAAATGGTTTTTTTCTTATAATTTTCAGAGTTCTTAATATAAAATAATATTTTTTTCAGAAAATATGACAAACAACATTGCACACAGTACCCTGTAATCAGAATTAAAAAATAATGAAAATTGTATACAAAATGAGTTGAAAGTCACAAAATCATAACTTGAAAATTCTGAAAATAATCGTCAATTGAATAAGTTGAAAATCCGTTATTCTCAAAATGAAGCAAAAACAAGAGGGATTGTATCCATATATTCATTGATTAGTGTCAATATAGAATACACAATACGGGATGTTACGACTACTTTTGGATAAAATCCCTCATTTTTTTGCTTCATTTTGGAAACAACGGATTTTGTCCTTTTTCTACAGACGATTACTTTCGGAATTTTCAAACCATAATTTTGAGATTTTTACAAAAGTTGCTCTATACATTTAGCTAACATAATATGCAAATGAAATTTTGATATCTTTGACGCATGCGCAGTAAAAAATTATTTAGTAAACCTACTCATTTTTCATACATTTTTTAATATTTTTTAATTCTGATTACAGGGTACTGTGTGCAATGTTGTTTGTCATATTTTCTGATAAAAATATTATTTTATATTAAGAACTCTGAAAATTATAAGGTAAAAACTTAGAAAAATTTGGGGCCATTTTTATAAAAACCTTAATTACTCTGCGAGTATGCATGCTATTTGCATAAAAATTAACACAGGGTATTACAATAAGGCGTTCAATCATAATCTAGAGTTTGAGCGCTTTTGCTACATTAGTTTTGACAGGGTTATTCAAAAGATATTCATTCTTTTTTAATTTGTTGACGGTCCCCTATGGAGTTTCGGTAAAAAATCTTCACGGAGATGTATGATGTATACTATTATATTTATACACTAAGAGTTTCGCGATGATTCCGCATGTATTTTTTTAGATATTTAGTAAAATGTCTAAAATCGCAAGTGTCCCGTAATCAATGGCAATATAGTGTAGAAAACGATTACTTCACCCAATTACGAAGCATTCTCATGGGTCAAAAGAGAGATATTCTACAAAAGCAGGGCAGTGACGATGCAGCAAAAGGGTCACATTTTTTACAGTGGCACTGTAATCGGAAATGAGCGGTGGCGTATTCGATGAGGAATCTGAAACTCATTACCTATATCTGGCTACCTCTATAAGAGAGTGACAGCATTTGATTCCCAAATATTTCTTTTACAGACGCTTTTGTCCCAATTACACTACAAAAACTTTGAGCCTTTTGATGCATCATCAGTCCAGAGCTTTTATAGAAAACGATTACTTCACTGTGTTACGGAGCATTCTTATCGGTCATAAAAGACATATTCTATAAAAGTTGTGGTGTGACGCTGCAGTAAATGGGTCAAATTTTTAACAATGTATCATGGAGCATTCTCATGGGTCAAAGGAGAGATATTCTATAAAAGCGGAGGAATGACGATACAACAAAAGGATCAAAATTTTTACAGTGTACACTGTAAAAAATTTGGCCCTTTTGCTGCATCGTCAATCCACCGTTTTTATAGAAAACGATTACTTCAGCCTATCGTGCAGAATTCTCATGGGTCAAGAGAGAGATATTCTATAAAAACGGGGGAGTGACTATGCAGCAAAAGGGTCAATTTTTTTTCAGTGTACACTGTTAATAAATGTGAACCTTGTCCAGTTAGGATTTCACACTTTGGAAAGATCGTGTGCCTATGTAAGTGTAACTTAAAAACATGAAGAATGAACGTTTCTAATTGGTCGATTGCTTCGAAAAGATATGGAATTTTAATGTTTTAATTTTTTAAAAAGTTCTAATCAACAGATTTTTATGAAATTTGAATGGGACCACATGGGTCTCATACGCTTTCAAACAAAAAAAGAATTATCAAAATCGGTTCATATTTACGAAAGTTATGCGTGAACAACAAATACATACAGGTCGAAATCATAACCTCCTCCTTGAAGTCGGTTAAAAAGTGCTAAATTGAGAACTTCTTCCTTTTCTTTTTGGTGTCAGATGAAAAATAATTGAGAAATTATTAATGCAATCTATATTATGGTTTGCATAAATGAAAATTCTTTGATTTGAATTTGACGGTGAATAAGTTATTTAGAAATAATGAATAATACTAGAATTCGACGATTTTCTGAAGCAGATAATGCATAATTCCATTCTCATTTATGTAAAAGGTATTGTTGCGCATGACTATTTAGTAGGCTGTCACCATAGAATCAAGCTGGTTTCTAATGTGAAACTTTCTGAATAATTCTTAACGTGTGGCATCAAATTGTCAGACCTGACAGGATAGGATTTTGATAGAATTGGGAATCGAATTCAGTTTTTACATTTTGTTTTTGTTATAAATAAATTACTTATTGACATTACCGCAACAAAAATACAACCAGCAAATTTCCACCTTTCCCTAAATTTCGCGATCGGAAATTTTGTTCAAAACGCCAAATTTTACATTATTTTCTGAAATGCTTTTGCCTTTATTAAATAAATTAAAAACGCCATTCAATTATGTAATTTTTTAATAAGAATTTCACGTCTCGTTCATATGTTTCATATGTTAACAATTTCGTATGTTTTTGAATAATAAAAATGAATTCAGAAAAGCTTCAAAAACTAACTCCTTTGGGCTTGAGAACAATCATAAGTTCCGTAAATATAATAATAATTATAAACATTTGATTTTTTTTTCAATTCAGTGCGTAAAATTACGTACGTAATTTCTAATATTTAGTGCGTTAGTAAGAAAGAAAAATAATAATAATGCTTCATTTTACATTCTAAGAGTGAACATGTAATCAAAATTAGCAACGCTAAATCTCTAAAACTACTTGCTAAATATAATCTATTCATTATTATGTCTCACAAGCAAGAACTATCTAAAATACCTTGTAGCCACGGGGGTAGAAGCAGCTTTACGTCTTCTGCGCAAACAATGTTTATTTTTTTGCCAAGTTTTTTCCCGGCATTTCCCTAGGATAATTAACATCCTCCCTACAGAAATTCCCTAGCTCAATAATCAGTCGGACCCCTACTGAGCGAAACGGCCTTAATGATTTCTTTTTCCGCATGTTGGAGGGGAAAAAGTTTTCGGGATAACGATAATCCCAACCCCGTATTCTTCAACATTTATTTTCTTGGGACTACGGTAATCCCCCCGGAAGCTAAAGGTTAGAATATGAGTGGTTTGTGGAAAAGCAACTGCTGGTCTATTTCACTCCAACATCTTATATAATAATTAATGTGGTGCCAAGTTCCCTTACGGATATCTCCTTGGGTTAATTAAAATATATTATAACTATGTTTAGAGTATTTATGAAATTTCTCTTCTTTCATATGTATATTCCGTTAACTTCATATCATTTTTCTCTTTTTACTCTCTTTTCGGATTCTAAATTGTAATGGACATTTGCTATGGTATATAATAAATTAACTATTCACAACTCGTGGTGACTTTTAGTATAAAATCATCTTACATAATTTAATATCTAATCATAATAACAACTATTCCCACCTCACTGGGTACACAAAGTAAACCTCTGGCAAAATTAATTTTTGAGAATGGCATTTTCAAGTTTGATATGTATATCTATATATAGGTGTTTCAGATATTAACTAGGTTTGTATATTTATAGCTATATAGTAAAGATAGCACATACTATGATATTTTATGCATTTGTAATTTGTTTCGATATTAATATTATAAAAATATTCTGGTAATCATGCTGTTAATTTTAAACTGTTATTCTTAGAAATGGTGTATGTTATCGATTTTGAATTGGTTTCTATATGTATAAAATTAAATTAAAAAAAAAAAATACATAACAATAGCAAAATGCAAATTATAAAAAAATAATAATAATAAATAAATAAAGAAACGAATAAAATAAAATAAAAATAATGATAATAAGTGTAATTAAAGAAATATAATAATTTTAAAATTATCACACTATGTGGTAAAGCAAAGAAAATTTAAATAATGGTATTATGTATTGTATAATAATATTCATACATACATATTTCTTTTCTTGTTATTGTGATAATTGTACATTTATGTGTATTGATTGGTGTGTAGCATATGTCGCGTGGGAGAAAACGAAAATCCGTTAATAGAGATAACTCAGGGGTACAAACAAGGAAGCAATTGCAGGAAGCATCAAACAAATTAACTGATAACATTATGGCGGAAGCTAAACCAGATCTAGCGAATATTTTGACATTAATACTACCCTTTGATGGAAAAAAAGTAAAAAATGTCGTCTTTTATTTGAAAGAGTTTGATACTCTAACAGACCAAGTAAAAGTCTCAGAAGACTTCAAATTGCAAATTTTAAAAGCAAAATTTATAGGGGACGCTCGCGATAAACTTGCTTCAGATGATAGTCTAAATAATGAAACTGATTACAAACAATTTAAAACAAAAATGACTAAAATTTTTCAAAAAAAGGATTCATTTGCAGATTCGCAAACAAAATTTAATTCTATTAAACAGAAACCAAATCAGTCTATTACTGATTTTATAAGTGAATTTGAAAGAGCAGCATCGGACTATCTGAATGCTTCTGGGCATGCAACAGAGGATGGAGCTAAAAAACTTTTTGATTTAATTAAAATTAATAAGTTTCTGGAAGCAATTTCCCCAAATATTTCTTTAGAATTGCGAAAATCGGAAAATAAAGATTTTTCGCGTCTATGCGAAAAGGCTAAAACTATTGAAAATGCTTTCAATTCAACAACATTAGAACAAATAAATGCAGTTTCAGCTATAGCGAGTACAGAAAAAAATGAATTTTACGAAAATTTATTAAAAATAAATGCGAATCAATCGACTGCCATATCGGAGCTTAAAATGGAAATAAATAATTTGAAATTGACTAATAAAGAAAACACAACTGAAGGAAATAAATCACAGAAATTTTGTCAAATTTGCAATGATGGTAGGCATGACATTAGCTATTGTTGGTACAATTTAAAGAGTAATAGAGGTTTTAGACAGGATTTTTTTAACACAGGTATGCAGCAAAATTACACTCAAAATGAAAATGGTTTGACCCAAAATTATGGTCATGGAAACACGAGATTTCCAGGTTCCTACTCGACGCAAAATTACACTCCGTTCAATAATCATGGTTATAACAATTATCATGGGTATCCGAGGGATAATTTTAGCAGCCAAAACGCTCCTAATCAAAATTTTATATTCCCTAATAATGAGTATTACGCCGAACACAATAATACAAATCGGCAACAACCTTTTCGGAGAGGTAATACGAGAGGGTGGCGTGGTCAAAACAACCATAACAGACGAAACACCATGCAAGACAATAGAAGTAAAGGAAATAATTCGAAAACAGATAATAATAGAAATAATCGATCGGAAAACAAATAAGGGGGTCTACAATTCAAAATAAAGAAAGGATGTACCCGGGTAGATCCCTTAGGAAGGGGTACAATTTACAAGAGAAAAAACAACCGAAATGGGATGAACAAAGGAATAAAACAGCTCTGATTTCAAGTGTAAATTCTACTAAAGAAGATAGTTTACCTATCATACAATTAGATATTTATGGGATTTCAGTGAAAATACTCTTCGATTCAGGGGCAGCTGTCAGCCTATTATCACCGGACATTTTTGAATCTCTAAAAGAAACTGAAGCAAAAATAAAATATTTAGGTAATCGTATAACTATACAATCTTTTGATAACTCCAAAATATCCTTCAGACACTGCATAAAATTAACGTTTAAAATAAATAACATTTTCACAACCGGTACATTTTATGTAACATCAAAAAGTTTTCAGGGCGATTATGATATGTTATTAGGATATGATTATCTGAAAATAAATAGAATGATTTTAGACTTTAATGAAAAAGCATTGCGGTTTAAAAATACTAGGTTGTCTTTGGAACCACAGAAGGACAAGGACTACAACAGTCAAATTAATGTACTGCATAAAAATAATGATAATACGGTAGTCACAAATAAATCAAATAAAGGAAACACGAAGAAAGTTAAACGAGTTAATACGGAAATTTTCGCAACAAGTGTGAAAGATATTCACATTCAGCCAGGGGAAGTAAAAATTATGCCATTGAACTGTCCATGTTCCATTCAACCAAATCAATTGATTTTACTTGAACCTTTGGAAGATTTTAGGGATTTGATTTCTGAACAGTCAGTTCATGAGGTTAAGAGTACAAACAGAATTAATATTATTATAACAAATAACAGCGGAGAAAAGAAAATAATTAAACAAAATGCGAAGGTAGGACACATTATCACAAATTTTGATAGCAAAAGTAATTTAAACGAAAATGATATCGAGGACGGGAAAATTTATCAAATCAATAATCTGAGTTTAGAGGAAACTAGAGCATTGAGAGAAGCAGAATTTGATATCAAGGATTTTAAAATTGATCATTTATCGGGGGATCTTAAAGAGGAAGTAGCGAATTTATTAATAAAACATGCCCACGCATTTTCTAAATCTTACCAAACTTTGGGTCAAACAGATTTAGTCATTCCAAAAGTGACACTTAGCCATAATTTCCCCATTCAGCATAAGCCTTACAAGACTCAACAAGCGGCGAAAGATTATGCACAACAAGAGATTCGCAAACTTTTGGAGGCTAAGATAATAGAAAAATCGGATTCCGATTATGCATTCCCCGTACTTTTTGTTAAAAAAAAGAGTACTGACAAGGAGAAAATTAGATACCGCATGGCTGTAGATTATAGAACTTTAAATGAGATATTGGAAGGGTTTCCTTACTCGGTACTCGACGCAAAGACAATTTTACAGGCAATGAGTGGAAAAAAACTGTATTCGGTTTTAGATCTTCACTCAGCTTTTTTTCAAATAAATTTGAGGCCACAGGACAGACATAAATTAGCATTTGTTACAGAATATGGCGTTTTTTCACCATGTCGTTTAAATTTTGGATTGAAGATCAGTAGCACCAGGTTCGCAGAATTAATGGATAAAGTGCTAGGACATTTCCCCAAAGACAAAGTAAATTACTATCTGGATGACGTTATAATAGCTGCCGAAAATCCGCAGGAAATGCTTAAACTTTTACAGGAGGTCCTGCAAACATTTATAAATAATAATATAACTGTGGAGCCTTCTAAAGCTCAGATTTGTAAAGAGGAGATAGAGTTTCTAGGATTTAAGGTTAATAAAAATGGGTATGCACCTTCTGACAGAAATGTGGGGAAAATTCAGCGTTTAGTGCGTCCCAAAAACAAGAGAGGGGTTAAATCTTTGCTTAGATTAGCCAATTATTTCAGAACCCTCATTCATAATTATGCGGAGATAGTTAACCCTTTGGTAGAAATGACAAAAGACAGTGCGAGATTTAAATGGACTAAGGAAGCAGATCAGGCATTTTTGAACATACAAGCAGCCATTATAAATAATCCTACGTTAAAACCACCAAATTTCAACAAGGAATTTTTCTTAATCACAGATGGATCAAAAGTTGCAATCTCAGCCATTTTGGCGCAAGAGGATAATGGGTTTTTATTCCCAATAGAATTTTTTGGACGCAAACTTAAACAAACTGAATCTGTGTATCCGAGTTTAAAATTTGAGCTGTTAGCTATTCATGAGGCTGTCATGCACTTCAAATCAATTCTCATTGGTAGAAAATTCACTATCCTAACGGATAGCAAAGCCTTAACTTATCCTCTAAAACTAGAAAATCAATCGGACATTGTTGCTAGATGGATATTAAACCTTAGTGACTTTGATTACACTATTGAATTTTTAGAAGGGAAAATTAATCCTGCAGATTACGTAAGTAGGAACATATGCAATATTACTACTCAAACTGAATTACAAAACAATTTATTTAAAGTTAATCCCCAACTTTCTGATGAAAATATAAAAATACACCAGTACCAAGATGAAAAATTATCAATTATCATTAAAAAGATTGAATCAGGCAAAAACAAGAAACTTAATAAAAAATTTGCGTTAAATGATAAGAAACTCTTAATATTAAAACAAAATGCAAAACACCCTGAACTAATTATAGTTCCAGATGATTTAAAGTTAACAATTATACAAGAAGCACATGGACCGCACTTTGGATTTGCAAAAACTTATGCAACAATAAAATCACGGTTGTTTTGGTATGGCATGTACCAACATATCAAAAACTATTGCAGTAATTGTGTAAGATGCAATAAAAGTAAACAACATCCGACAATTAAAGTGCCGATTCAGGAAATGGATAGAAATCTACAAATTGGGGCAACTATACATATCGATGTGATTGGGCGATTACCTCTGACACTACGTAAAAATTGTTTCATATTTACAATTGTAGATGCGGGTTCACGATTTTTAGAGGCAGTTGCGGTACGGAATGTGGAATCGCAAACATTGTTAAATATTTTAAATAAATACTTTGCTTCTTATGGATTGGTGTCGGAAATTGTCGCGGATAATGGGAAATATTTTAGGTCGGCGGTTTTTACGGAATATATGCGTGCTCTTAAAATAAATTTAAATTTTACGAGGCTGTATAAAGCTTGCGCAAACGGCTTAGTAGAGATCACGAACAAAATATTGAAATCATCTTTGGTGGCTATGAGCAATTCGACATTAGAATGGGACACGCGTCTCGACTATTTTAAATTGCATTACAATACGTCACTACACAGGGCTACCGGATTTTCACCAGCTAAACTATTTTTCGGTCGAGAGATAAGAAATCAGTTTACGATTTATAATTCTCCCGACGAAATTTGCACACTAACATATGTTAAGAATAGGCTAGAACATATGCAGGAAGTGTACAAACAAGCATTAGCAAATCAACAAAAAATGCTGCGTGAATACATTAAAGAAGATGATTTCCAGAAGACTACAAGTTTAAGTCTGGGTCAAAGAGTATTTATGAAAGTTATTGGCAAACCCAGAGCACTTCACCCGCGATTCGAAGGGCCATTTATAGTAGTAAAAGTAGTGCGTAACAATAATTATGTATTACAGGATGAATTCAATAAAAATGCGCCTACGATTAGAAGACACATACAGCATCTGTATGCGCCTAAAATGACAAGGAATGTCGAAAAACTTTTAGAAGATTCGGATAAAACGGGTTCAGTGCAGTAAAAACACTTAAGTACACGATGGGTTATCAACTTATAGGCCGAACATTGAATAAATATGTATATATATATATTTTTTTTCCCTTTGTAAATAAATGATTACTGTTTCGAAGATCTTACTAGAGGTACTAAAAAAAAAAAAGTTAATTAGGTATAAATTACTCTGTTATTTGAAGTAGCAGAGGTCAGCATTGACAATAAAAGCGAGTTGTTGGGACAGCTTTTTTTTTTTCTTCGGCGGAGAAAGCGGTTTTTTTCCCCGTAACCCATTCGGAGGCGAGGGCTTTTCTTTCTACCGGAACACACGCTCTCTCTCCCCGATGAGAAATAGGAATGTTTTTTATGCAAATGAGCTACGAGTGTTGGAGCGCCGTTTCCCCCTCCCTTTTCGCTTTTCGTGGAGAGAGGAGAAATGCGCTGTTGGTGACGTCATACTATGTCGCTCTCCGGTGTCAGTGTATACAGGCGTAAAAGCCAGTTCGTGTATGCTGTTCTCGAGAGAGAATTTCTTTTTACGCTAGCCACATGAGGAAACTGGTTGCTAAAGTTTCATTTAAGTACTTTGAGCGATAACACATAGAGAGAATTTATTAATACGGGACAAATCACAGGGAATCGTGTTTTGCAGGCATGCAAGCATATAGCTAAATTAAGTAAGCGCTTATTTGGGTCAGTAATGATAATAATATGAATAATACAGGTTTTTTCACTTTAACGTGATTCACACACACATATGGACAATCTTAAAAAAAAAAAATGGTCGGATTAAGATAAGCAACAAAAAAAAAACAACAAAAAAAAATATAGACATAATAAATTTTTAGGTTTTCCCTGTCCCCAGACGAAGTTTTGATAAGCTCACTAGGCATGGAGGTTATCGGCAGTCACGGTTTATAAATTTAACAAATTAAATATTAGTTATTTACAAATTTTGAAACACGCTTCAGTTCATTACAGTACGAACACAATATATTTAAACTTTGTGCTAACAATATAAATAATTAAACAATCAGCTGGCACACTATAAGTAGGAGCAGTGATACAATAATCACAATATATACTTGAAATATAAATAAATAAATTAAAATAATGCATATTATAACAATGAAACACAGTTTATACAGGGTAAATTTCCACGAATAAATATATAAAGATGCATACAATATAGTAAAACATAATAATTAAATAAATTTCTTTGTGATATACAGCTTCTTCTTCTGTCCTGAAAACATGTTATAATGACAGATAAAATTCATAAAAAAAAGAAAGAATAATATCATGCGATCTCGCTTTATAGCTTACAATAAGATTCTCATATTAAAAAAAAAATAATAAATAAATAAAATAAGTAAATAATAAAAAAAAAAGAAAGACAGCGTGCAAACGCATGCTTGAATGACAATTCTTCATGCTTCTTCATGCAATTAAAAAGAGGGGAGTGTCAATGTTGGAATTGATGGTTTTCTGTTCTTCTTATGAAGAGATGTGTGTGTATCATGATCAAATTACAGGATAATTGAAACATAGATATTAAACATAATAAAGAAATATATGGTTGGGATCTAAAAAAAAAAATTTTTTGTTGTTGGTATCCAGTTTATTTGCTTTTCACTGAGTTATAATAATAACTTTGACTTAGAAAGACTTGATGCGGGGGTCTCGCTTAGGGATTCGTCATGTAATGCATTAAAAAAAGGACTCAGAGTGAAACGATTACTCGTGATATTACGACACTTCTGGTCCCCTCACTGACTAGGTGTTGGTAAACAAACGGAGATATGTTTCAGTGGGATTGGTTGGGTCAGTTGAGTCGCTAGAATGAGGGGATGGGGGGCGTCATGCAAGGAAGATTGGAGGTCATGCTTACAAGAGAGACATACATCGTTTTAGCTGAGGAGCCTGCTTTCGCTTTCCGATCTAGCTGAAGGGTCATGCTTCGCCTTCCAGGAAGTACACAGTTGGAGAAAGGCCATGGCTGGGCAGTAATATCTTCAGTGGGCGCTGAAATAAACCAAACAGATTAGATCTCAGGAATAGTGTAATAAAAATAAGATATATGATTATTGCTAGTACTTAAAATTCCCATATAAGTTGTAAAAAAAAAAAAAATCACTAAAGGTACGATGGCAAAATTGGCCAAAACAGCACTTTGCGAGTAATTCTGTGGATCTATCATTGAAACTGTTTTTAAATAAAAAAAAGGGGTATTATAAGTTTAAAATTAAATAAAACATAAATTCGTTAAGAGTGGGAATGTTCAGTTTCTTAAAAGTGCAAGGGAAGTAACGTCGTTTAATTTCCTTTGGAGACAGGATTAAGTGTTACATGGTAGGGCTAAAATAGTAATAATGATAATAAAAAATAATAATAATGAAATAATAATAATAAAAATAATAATGTTATCTTATTAACTCTCTTAAAACATAATAACAACAATAAGCTTCAATTCCATGTCAAAATTTTAAAATACAAAAAAAATGCAAATACCAAGCTCCAGGTTCCATATAGAATTGGTTTTTCTGCTTAAATTTAAAAAAAATAATTATTAGGCATTAAATACGTAAATTTTTCAGTTTTGTTTAAAAAAAAAAAAAAACATAAATAAATAAATTAAGATATAAAAGCAAGGATGAGTAATGAATCATTATAATAAGATGGTACATACTTTTAACATAAAAGAGGGGTTGTCTCGATGCGTCTGATGTGCAGACAGCTTCGCAGGCGAAGGTCTCTGCTTCCGGCCGGCATCAGATCATGGAGTCTCAGCTTTTCTGTTATTCACCTGTTAAAAAAAAAAAAAAGGGGGGAAGAACCGAGCTATTGTTAGTATAGTGAATTTACAATATATATAGATTTAAGAAAATAAAGAAATAAACATATACATAAAATGTATGCATAGAAGAGCGTAGTTAGATTTCGGCTTATTTTGAAAATTTCATTTTAGATGTTTTAAAATTTTAATACTATTTGGAGCTGCAGTAGAAAATAAATAAATAAATAAATGGATAAAACATAATTATCAGGACTAAGTTTAAACTATTATTCATTGTTAGCCTTATAACCCTAAGCTGCATTAAAATTACATGGCAGTAGCATGATTAAACAAATAATTAAAAAAACTGTTCTATACTAGCACGATGAGTCGCTAACTAACCTGATTGCGTCGTGAACCGGCCGTTTAGGCAGATAATAGGTTCATCTTAGGCAGAGCTACTCTGTACGCAATGTAGCGTAAAAAAAAAAAAAAAAAAAAAAAAAAAGAGAGAGAGAAAAAAATTAATAGGGTGCTTACAAAGCAGGCTAGTTGATTTATGTTTCACTGAGGATTTAATAGATCAAAATAATTGGGGGTATAAAGTTTATAGACATAAGATAGCATCAAACACTCTACAGCAAAACTGTGTGTCAGGTCTGGCTCTCTGGATAAAAGTGAGAGGCCAATGATTACGGCTATCAACCATGTTGTCTAAAGTATATAGTAAATAATTCAACTTTTACGAGACACATAAGGCAATTAATATACGGGAATGATTACTGTCTCTCTCTTATAGGCTAAGATTAAAAGAATAAAGCACACTGTTTCACTTAAGTTATACAACATATACAGAGATATATATGTACTTACTTTATATGAGTAATCCTTCCGATGACGCTTTGAGTGGTCAGACGCGTTGTATTTCTCCCGCGTCGGCAGAAGTATAGGGTCAGCACATTTGTGGTCTTTTTAAAGGGGTGTGAAGTACTAATGACACTTTAATCGTGGGAAACTGGATTCCCGTCCCTGGCTGTCAGTGTTGGGGCGAAAAGAGGAATATATTTTGTTTCTCTTTTCACGATTTCGTCTTCACATAAATTCAGTTGTCTTGAGCGGGTGGTAAAAATTTTTTTTTTTTTTTTCTCTCACGATGACTAGGTTTTGAAAGGGAATTGAACGAATGTAGGGATCAATATAATCGGTATAGATTTTATATATAGTCTAGAATGATTTTGCTGCATACGCGTGAACTTTGTTCTGTCCGCTGTAAATATTTTTTCTGGCGTATGTGTTAGTATAATATATATATTTTTTTTTTGCATACATTGATTCCTCTTTGTTCTGTCTGCTGTAAATATTTTTTCTGGCGTATGTGTTAGTATAATATATATATATTTTTTTTGCATACATTGATTCCTCTTCAGGATGTTATATATATATATAATTGAAGATATATTGTCATAGTGTGGGTATGAACAAATATAGAATTGATTTTGAATCGGACTCTTGCATATTGAAGTGTGTTATTCTTGTTTTGTTTCTCTATATACTATTGTCATACATCAATTTTATAAGTTGTGTGTACATTATATGTGAAAATATTAATTATATATTAAAATGCCATTTTTCAGTACAATGATGTAAATTTAGCCAGAGTTTTACTTTCTATATTAGATGCTATCAGAGTTTGGTTTAACATTTGGTCTAGAAATCTGAGCCTATGTTTACAGGGCTCATCTACCAAAATATTCAAAATTCTGGGAACAATGATAATAATCATTACCATAGTAGTTGAAGCAAGAATGACTTCGAAGTTATATTACACGAAAAGTTCTTTGAAGAGGCCATTGCTTGAACTAGAACAAAAATTTGCTAATACCCAGTCTCTAGTAAGCCTGTGAAGGACCGGGCGAGGTCGGGACAAAGTAAAAAGTCTCAATTACGGCATAGCAGCTAAGCATTTCTTTCTCTGCTGTCTGAAGAGCTGTATCAAAGAGGTTGGCTTCACGAATTCCACGGCTGAAAATCGGATTGGGACACAGCAAAAGGACACTTATACTTGTGCCACAGACTGTTGCAATACAGTAAGATAGACTGGAATACAGCTGAAGGACACTCAAAAAGGTGTCACAGACTCTTGCACCACACTGTAATGGACGGTAAAACTCTTCAGAGACACTGATGACTGTGCCACTATGATCAATGAACCGGATTCTTCAGCGGTGCGTTGCAATAAAAAGCAGCACAGAACTCATTTTTTTAACATTTCACACACAACAGAACTTGTTTTTTTTTTTTTCATTTATCCAAGGGGGGGAAAATGTTGTAGTGAAAGTAAAATTTTGTGAAATTTTATTTTGTGTAAAAAAAAATGTAACTAATTTTGTTTACAGAGATGTATGATTTTCTGTATAATTAATTGTTGAGCAGTCATGAGGCGCCAAGCTGGGGAGCCCATACAATGGGGCTGACAGTATACGTCGGCTATAGTTTATAGCCAGTCACAAAAATATTTATGACAGTCTGCAGGACTGCGCCCCTGTTCTCACCCCCTTGAAGGGGCCACTTCTGGGAAAATGTTGGAGGCAAGGGACGTCGGGGCAAGGGTCAGCTCAGCCGGACCAGGGGAGGAGCATGTAGGACCCTTGTGCAAATAGTTTTGTTCATGATACTAATCAGATGTGGGGCTAATCACAGATTGGCTAAGGGGCTTTCCGAAGGCCAGAATGATGCCCCAAAAAAATCTGAATATGATAATTAGAAGTCCGCCTCCAGTTTTTTTCCCAGAGAAGTTAGTCAGTTTTCTTGTTGGAAGAAGAATGAGAGTGTTGGTGAGTTCTACACGTAAAAAAAATGGTCAGTGATGAAAAAAAAAGTTAGTGTATGTTCCATCTATGCTGATGTAAAAAAAGAGAACAGGTAATGCTTAATATATATTGTTGTTCCCATATTTATATTACATGTTTTGTGATTAGGGATTTTTGTACCCAGATGAGGACATGGGAAAGTGAATAATGTATAACTTTAATAAATGTAGATTCTGTTTCTAGATTAGTAAATGATGCTTAAAATAAATTATGTAACATTTAAAGGTATTGTAAATTGTATGTAATTAATAGAATTGCAAATAAATTAATTAATTTAAAATTCCCTTTTATCATTCTTCCTAGTAAAATGAGTGTAGTTATTCTTTATATTTTGATGATTGAACCCTAATGATTTTAAGGGAATCCTATAAGCTAGAATGTCTACTAAAAATTCACAACGCTTTGGCGATGATTAAGTAAAAATATCGCTCCTTAAAGTCCAGCATAGGACCTATCATTCTAGCTAGGGATTATATATACGATCACGTAAAGTTACTCAGCTAAGAAAAATATATATAGTTAGAGTTAGAATATGAGTGGTTTGTGGAAAAGCAACTGCTGGTCTATTTCACTCCAACAGGATCATAATTTTTTTTTTAAGAATGACTAAAGCTTTTAAATTTTATATGTTGAGGGGGCAAAAAAATTAGCAATTTATTTCTCTTTTTAAAAAGGGGGAGTATTAGATGACTTATTTACATTAATGAAAATTTACAAAGTACTAATAGCCCAGTGATTTTATGGTAGAATTCGATATTAAGGGAAAGTAGGAAATAGGTTTAATCTCTTCAGTTTAGATCTACAATGAATATAGTAAGTTTTATTCTCATACTAGCGGAGCGTTAGAAATATATTAGATTTACAGTTTAATGCCACAATAATATCTCAAAAGAACTAACTACAAAAACACTGTTAATATAAGTGTTGTAAAGCTTAAAATTCTGAGTAAAATGAACACTTACATTTAATATTTTTGCTGAACATTAATGGCACAATTCTATTTCAAAGTTTAACCGCAGTGGTCAAGAGGTTTATCTTAAAATAATTAGGTAAAAACTTGAAATTGTTTTGATCCCTTCAGTTTAGATCTAGAATTAATGTGCTGACTTTTTACCCACGTACTAGATGAATGTTAGAAAATATGCACATATAGTGAAAATATATACTTTATTAAAAATTATTTTAACAATGTTCCAAAACAACTAAGTCTATAGAAACCATTGTGAATACAAATTTCTTAGAGTTTGAAGTTCGCAATAAAAAACATATTTTTGTATCAATTGTATTTCAAAATTTTATCTTAATCTCTAAACGCTAGGAGAGATCAAGTTATCCATCCGCTCTGTCTGCATTTGTTACATACGTGTACATTTTTTAAATTGTTGAGGCCTTCACGATGTTTTTGTAACTATGTAAGGATTTTATTTTGCACATTTTGAGAATTATAATTTAGTAGTTATTGAAAAATGGTGCATGAATGATAGATGTTTTGCATTTCATTTCTCAACTCACACCCCCAGACTTGAATCATTGGTTTAAATGAAAGATTTTTTACTTAAAGACTAATTTTTTTTTCAATATTCCTAAGGTTTTTAACTTTTATGAATTTAAATGAAGATTCTTATATACTAGTCGAAAATCATTTAATTAGAGCGATCTTTGTCCTTAACACAAAATATAAAGTTTAAAATTGCGCTATTTGTTGACTTTGAACTTCTCTAGGGAAAAGTCTTATGCACACTCATTTGTCGCTCTACCGCCCCCCCCCCTCTCCCATCCTTGCACTTTAATTTCAATTTCCTTAATTCTAATAGACACGTACTGTTGTTCACTCTATATACATTATATTAAGAGCTACACCCATTTCATATTAGAAATAATAAACAATATTTGCCATCATTTACGAGTCATTTTTGAAGTATTCTAAAAATTATAAAAGGATGTACTTTAAGTTAATTTGTTTGTAGCTCATCTAGCAAAAGAAAGAAACATAGTAGATTCATTTCTATTCTATGTCGATGGAAATTAAAACAATTTCTGGATTTCTCGTAGTTAAATCAGACTTCGTCCTTTCTTTCATACACAATTTCTGGTCTATAACCCGCAATCAAGAGGTTAAACCACAATTCTCAATATATCCATCCTAAATAATGCATCAATAACTAAAAATTACATTTACATAATAACAATCACGTATAAACTGATAACCTCGTTTGTTCGCGCTGAAAGCTTTTGTTTAGTGATTTAGGCAATACTTGAATCTAATAGTTGAATCCAATTGTTGAATTGTGAAAATTCAACAAAAATGTTAAATATCGGTTCTCATTTTATTCAGAATTTTAAATTCTAAAACATTTGCATTAACAAGGTTTTTGATAAGTTTATTTTTTGTTAGATATTTTATGGTAAATCAATAAAATCGTGTTTTTCAATTATAAAATTTGTACCCATTTTTTAACGCTCACATAGTAAGAGGGGAACACTTAATACATTCATTCTAGACCTAAACTAAATGAATTTAAATAATTTCCAGCTTTCCATTAACTAATTCCGATTTCTGCTTTTTTCCCCTCCTCCACCACTGGGCTATAAAGAATTTTAAAGACTTTTTCTGTGTTCTTAAAGTTTCGCAAGAAGTGTGGATGAACGGGGAAATGATATTTTTTTTTTTTGGGGGGGGGGGGAAGAAATGCCTTAATTGATAATTTATTATGACAATAAAATAACGCATAGAACACATATTGTATTTTATGTTATTTTAATTTAAGCTGTTTTAAAGAGTTTTAAATATTGAGTACTGTTACTGTGTGAAGAAAGTTCGGGAACAAAATTTTAAGGGTGAAATTCATATGAAGTTTTAATGAAATGAATGCGATTTAACGAATGTTTAATGGAATTTATTCGCTAAAATACAAATAGAATAATGATATTTTTTTATAAAAAAGTAAGTTTTAAACACTTTAAATTTTGGTACTGCGGAAAAGGGGGCAAAAAAGAGAAATGAAATTCAGAAAAAGAGCAGGTAAATTTGATTTATTGTATAAAACATTAGAAATTTTTTACTTGTAATAAACACAGATTTAACGAATAATTAGGAAGATTAGCTTGCTAATAACTAAAAATCAAACATTATATAATAAAATTTAAATCATATAGGCTAAAAATTTACTTACTAACTAGAAATATTTTTATCGATACCAGATTCAAGATGGATGCATTAATCGGCTCTGTGGCTGCGTGAATAGTCCTTACGTCACCACTGAAGCCCTTTCTGATTGGCTGACAGGTGAAGCTAAGATATTTCATGTATTTGTACAATGCGAGTGGTAAAAATAATACCAGGCTACATATAAAATTTTAGTAAGCTTGCAGATTTCTGTAGCTTTACAAAAACTAGTTTCGTAGGTTTCCATATTTTTTTTTACAGTGCAGGAAAAAAAATGCAGATTTCATCAGTCAGTTAAGATTCGCGAATTTTCAGGAGGGGGGGGGGTGTCCAGTGCAGAAAAATGCATATTTCATGGACAAGAACGGAAAAAGGCGCGAATCTCGTCTATTGGGCACGGAAACATCCCGAATATGTCCGATCGCTTTCGTAAAAAGCGCGAATTTAGTCGATCGGAACGAAAAAGTCGCAAATATGGTCGATCAGTTTCGTAAAAAGCGCAAATACAGTCGATCGGGAATGAAAAAAATCGCGAATTGCGTTGATATGGCGAACAAAAATTGACAATTCTATTGATTGGAAAAGAAATTATCGCGAGTATGGTCGATCGGCTTCGTAAAAAGCACGAATTCGGGCGATCGAGTACTAAAAAACTCGCTAATTTTGTTGATAGGGCGCGGAAAAAACACATTTTGTCGACGATGCGCAGAAAAAATTTTAAAATCTTTGAGTGGCTGCAGAACAATTGTGAGTTTCGTCAGTTTATTGCGAGAAAATCACGGATTTCATCAATTTACGGCAGGAAAAAATGCAGATTTCGTCAGTCAATTAAGAAACGCGTATCTCATACTTCGTGTGCGGAAAAATTCGTATTTCATCGAATAAGAACGGAAAAATGTGCTAATTTCGTGGAATGGGCACGAACAATCGTGAATTTTGCCAATCAAGTGAAGAAAATCTCAAATTTCGCAGACCATTCGTGGAAAAATCTCAAATTTCGTCAATCACACCCAAAACAAATTGTGAATTTCGTCGATTAGGCATGGAAAAATTGTGAATTTCGTGGATAGGCTTCGCAAAAATCGAGAATTTCGCTGATCAGGTACGGAAAAATTGTGAATTATGTCGATCAGTAGCAGAAAATTCACGAATTTTCGCGATCAGTTACGAAAAAAGCGCTAATTCTTTCGATTAGATGTTATTTTGCGTTCCTGTTTTAGCACTTTTTACTTACACTGTACAATGTACATCCCTCTTTGAAGAGCTCCAGGGGGGGGGTCATGACCCCCCCCCCTTGGATCCGCCACTATGATCAATGCAAATATGTATTAAAATTTGTTGTCATTTTTATGTAGGGGGGGGGGCAGTAAGATTGCTTGGAAAAAACATAAATTTCAACATAGGATTGCAAAAAAAACACAAAAAATCTCATAAAATAAGGGCATTTCATCAAAGAATCGTAAAAAAGCGCAAAATTAATCCATAAGATTGTTTAAAAAAACGCGTATTTCATCCAAGGCTTGCGTAAAAAAATCAAAAGACAGCAAAGAATGCACAAATTTTGACAAAGATTGCGAAAAGCACACACACTTTTTCAAAAAGGCGTGCAAAAATGCTCAGAATTTGTCAAATGATCACGAAGAATGTGCAAACTTTGTTGAAAAATGTCTGAATTTTGTTGAAAAACTGCAAAAAGCACACAAAATTTATCGAAAAACTGCCATGAACGTGCAAAAAACCCGTAAATTTTGTCAAATGATCGCAAAAAAGTGCAGCTTTTGTTAAAAGATCTCAGAAAAGACACTAATTTCATCAAAAAAGTGCAAATATTGTAAAAGTTTGCAGGAGGGAAAAGCGAAAGAACTAGCTTTTGAAAATTTGTGTCCCCCCCCCCCTCTCCAACGAAATGTGGTTACTGATAACTTTTATGGAAACTTGGCACCTCTGTAAATTTGTTAAACGATCGAGGGGAAATTTTTTTTTTTCTTCAAAGGATCTCAGAAGGTAGGGCGATTTCCGTCATATGATAGCAGAAAAACATGATTTTCTGTCAAGGGCAGACTTGTATAAAACCAAAAAAGTTTTTGAACACATAATATTGGGACACAAACTTTCTGTAAATTAATTTAATGTTGGGTGTAATTCATATTTTTAGCAATTTATGAATGTAATCTGTGTTTTTTGAGTGATTTATGGACGTAAATTGCATTTTTTATGCGATTCATGAACATAATTCGCCTTTTTTATGCAATTCATGTTTTTTATGCGATTCATGAATGTAATTCGCATTTGTTATGCGATTTCTGAAGGTAATTCACTATTTTTATGCGATTCATGTATGTAATTCATGTTTTTTGAGCTTTCTGCTGATGAAATTTGCGTTTTTGAGCAATTTATGGAGGTAATTTAAGTTTTTTATGTGATTTATGAACGCAATATCAATTTTTATGCAATTTATGAACATAATTCGCGTTTTACACGATTCGTAGACATAATTCACATTTTCTGAGCGATTTATGGATGTAATTCGCGTTTTTTACACGATTCATAAACGTAATTTGCATTTTTATGCAATTTATGCCCACAATTAGTGTTTTTTATGAAATATTCGCATTTTTATGAGATTCATGGATGAAATTTACATTTTAAGTGCAGTCTTCTTTGGACGAAATTAATGTTTTGCATGCAGTATTTTGTTTTTTGCAGTTTCAACTGTATAACCTAACATAAAATAGAACCCAATTTTTTTTTCTTTCTCTAATGGGAAAAAGTTTGTGTTTGTGATACATAAAAAAAAGAATTAAAAAAAATTAAAAGAAGAATTAAAGATTTATTAATTAAAGAATTAAGAATTAAAAAAAATTAAAAAAATTTCTTTAAAAAAAAATTAAGACTTTTTTTTCCTCCTTGTGGTGGCTAGAGAAACTTTACAAGAAAGTTGTTATCAAGAGATATATCTTAATATCAGTATTAGGATCTTAATATCGATATTAGGAAAATAACCTCACGTAATTTAAAGTTGAAATTTTGAAAAAACCCTATCTGGTTTTTGGTGTTTGGCCAAATCATAACAACATTGCTTTAAGTTAAATATGTTAAATTAATATAATTCCTTTCAATAATTTAAAAAAAATCAATTGAAAGCTTTTTTTTTCTTTACAGCTAATTTATTTTTTGATCATTTTATTAATACTTAGAAATTCCTCTAAACCTGGCTCTTTTGAAATATATTTAAATTGGCATTTATCATTGCATTGATACCTTAGATTAAATAATGATACAGTTGTAAAATCATGAAAAAAATTGAAAAAACCGATAATGGGTTTTTTCAAGTGGGCCCGTCCTAAAAAACCCCGTCAGGTTTTTTAAGGCTGGGCCCACTTGAACGAACCCTGAAAATAAGTGGATTTTGTCTATTGGATTGATAAAAAAATGAAGTTTGTCGATTGGATTGATAAAAATAGAGAATTTTGTTAATTGGATGAGAAAAAATAGTGAATTTTGTAAATTGTATGACAAAAAATAGTGAATTTTGTTGATTAGATGACAAAAAATAGTGGATTTTGTCGATAAAAAAATGAATGATGTTCATAAAAGAATGAATTTTGTTAATTGGATTGATAAAAATAAAAAAATTTTGTCGATTGGATGACAAAAATAGTGAATTTTGTCGATTGGATGGAAATAGCTAATTTTATCAATTGGGTGACAAAAAAGAAAATTTGTTGATTTGGTGCTGAAAAAGTGTTAATTTTGTTGAGTGGTTGTAGAAAAGCTGCGAATTTTGTCGATTGAATGAATAAAAGAGCCAATTTTATCAGTTGGATGAAAAAAAAATGTTAATCAATGAAAAAGATAGTGAATTTCGATCAGGTGCAGAAAAATTATAAATTTTGTCGAGTCGTTCTGGTAAAAGTTAAAATTTCATAGATTGTTTAAAAAAAATCTTTTGGTTGTCAAAAATAGTAAATTTGTCGATTTAGTGCTTAGAAGTTGCTAAATTTGTCCAGCCTTTGTAGAAAAACTGAGACTTTTCTTGATTGAATGAATAGGCAAGCAAATTTCCTCAATTGGAAGAAAAAAAATGAATTTTTGTTGATCAGTGAAAAAAAAAGTCTGTTTTGATCAGGTGCAGAAAAATTACAAATTTTGTTGAGCAGTTGTAGAAAAACTAATTATGTCATTCAATGAAAAAAATAGTCAATTTTGATCAACTATGGAAAAGTTAGAAATTTTTTTGAATGGTTTTAATAAAAGTGCAAATCAGTTTATTTTTTTTATTTTTATTTTATTTTTTTTTTTTTTTTTTTTACAAAAAAATGCAAATTTTGTCACTCTGGTGACAAAGCAAATTTGCTGATTTTGGGCTGAAAAATTGCTAAATTTGTCGAATAGTTGTAGAAAAGCTGCCAATTTCGTCAATTGGATGAAAAAAATTGTGAATTTTTTTGAGTGGTTCTGGTAAAAGTTCAAATTTCTTAGACTGTTTACAAAAAATAGCAAATTTAGTCTTTTGGGTGACCAAAAAATAGTAAATTTGCCGATTTGGTGCTGAGAAATTGGTTATTTTGTCAAGTGGTTGTTGAAAAACTGTGAATTGTATCGATTGAATGAATAAACGAGTAAATTTTCTCAATTGGACGAAAAAAATGTGAATTTTGTTGATCAATGAAAAAATAGTCAACTTTGATCAGGTGCAAAAATATTATAAATTGTCAAGTGGTTCTGGTAAAAGTGCAAATTTTATAGATTGTTTACAAAAAATAGCAAAATTTGTTGATTTGGTGCTGAAAAATTGCTAATTTTGTCGAGCAGTTGTAGAAAAGCTTCGAATTTTGTCAATTGGATGAAAAGAAAAATATGAATTTTGTCGATCAGGTGCAGAAAAATTACAAATTTTAACGAGTTCTGGTGAAAGTGCAAATCTTATAGATTGCTTACCAAAAACATAGCGAATTTTGTGGATTGGGTGACAAATTTTGTTTAAATTTCATTTTTTTTTTTTTTTTTTTTTTTTTTTTTTAACAAACAGAATTTTGTCTTTTGGGTGAAAAAAATAAATTTGTCGAGCATTTGTAGAAAAACTGCGAATTTTGTTGATTAAATGAATAAACAAGGAAATTTTCTCAGTTGGATGAAAAAAATGTGAATTTTGTTGATCAATGAAAAAAAAAAAAAATACATCAATTTTGATCAGTTGTGAAAAAATTACAATTTTTGTCGAGCCATTGTAGAAAAACTGCGAAACTTAAAATTCTCTTTCCCCCTTCCACCGAGTTTCAGATCACATGCTGATTGGAAAATTGTAAATTTAAGATTTTGGAACACAAAATTACCAAAATTGAAAGATTTTTTTTAATTTCTTGTTTCTCTTAAAACTGTTGAATCAAAAATAAAACAAAGAGTTTATTTGTATTTATTTATATTTCTGTAAAGTTATGTCTGAACACGTATCAATTTTTTGTATCCTAAAAGTTTCATCCTTTCATTTTCAAAACAGGTGGATCAGATGTTTAGAGCAATTCCATCTTGCCGATTATGTGGCTATAAACCAAAAGGCAGTCGGTGTTCAGCAGGTTCCCAAAACTGTCTGGCAGATACTTTCTATGTAAATTGTGATTGTGTTATTAATTAGTCATATTTTTAATATATATAGATTGTACCTTCAATAAATGGAGCGGCATACCGCAAGCCAACTGAATTGTGTTGCTTTCTTATTGTTTATTGTACCATTTTATTTCAGGTATTCCTCACTGCCATTGTAACTGTTTTCTTTTTTACTATTACCAGTATTTAAAAATAATTGTATATTATTGGTTAGAAATAACTAAAAGAATCTAAGAAATTTAGAAAAAATAGTTGACTGTGGCAGCCCTGTTATTGTTAAATAAGTTTAATTGAGTAAGTATTTTAATCTATAGAATATCTACATCTTTAAAATGGATGAGTTACAAATATATTATATATAACTTAAAAAGTTCTATTTTTGTATTAAAATAGGCTAAAGTTAACAATTTTTATTGTGTTGCGACAGATGCAAATGCCATTAAGAATTTCGTGCTTATGTGACAAAATGAATGAGATTTGTCGACAATGATGTATATTTACAAAATATTTACCATGTAAAAAATATTTCTCATTATTAAATATAGAGTTATTAAGCAATAACTGACTGAAATAAATATGTTGGATTTAACAATTTGTAAATTTTGTAAAAAAGAAAAAAAAAGTTTAAAATATCAGTAGTTTGTGCTTCAGAATTAGTTTTGAAAGCTTAATTCTCAAATTCACAATGTTTAAAAATTTTTTGTATGTAATGCACTACATCTCGATATCTGAAATATTCTTTTATTGGTATAGAAAAGATTAAATGATTTAATCTAGCTGCATATGATGGAATTGTTGCAATTTTTAAAAAGAATTGTGCATCAGTGAAATAGTTTTCAAATAACTTACTGTACTTTTAAATTGTATTTTTTGCCTTATTTGTTATGAGAATGTGATGGCTATACGTTAAAGAAAAATGAACGCAAACGGAAGTTATATTAAAGGGTGCATCTATATTTTATGTAAAAAAAAGTTATTTATAAAATTTTGTAGCATAAAATATAAAGGCATACAGAAATTGTTAGAGTATTTGGTTTAATATTTATTAGATATTTCTTATTTTTTCAAATTTCCCAAACTGGTATTAGCTTACCTCTTTAAAATTCTAGTGTAAATTATGAGAAAAGTAGCTGTAACTTTACTACAGTTTCTTAGAAGCGTTACAGATGTGAAAATGCATATACAAAAGTTTTTGTAATTCTATTAAAGGTTTTTTTAAAAAACATACTAAAAAAAAACCTGTAACGGCTGCTAACAATTTCTTAGTTAAGATACAACAGAAGTATCTGTAAATAATACTAACCATTTCTTAATAAACATCTGTAGTACTACTAGAAAATCTCTAGGCAACTGGGATTCCATAAACTTTTCTAGTAACCAATACAGTTTCTTCTTAAGTAAAACTACTGCATTAAACTTAGTAAACAGCACACAGACTTCCTTAGTGAACATACTAAGAAATCATTGTAGTATTAGATACTTCTCTTGTACCTTCACTAAGAAATAGATAGTAATATTACTAACCATATACTAAATAAATACCTGTAATGGCTACTGAGAATTTCTTAGTAACGATACAAGAGAAGTATCTGTAAAACTAATAACCATTTATTGGTAAACATACTTAAAAAGGACCTGTAATGACTACTAAGAATTTTTTAGTGAAGATACAAGAGAAATATCTGTAATACTACTAACCATTTCTTAGTGAAGGTACAAGAGAAGTATCTAATACTACAATGATTTCTTAGTATGTTCACTAAGGAAGTCTGTGTGCTGTTTACTAAGTTTAATGCAGTAGTTTTACTTAAGAAGAAACTGTATTGGTTACTAGAAAAGTTTATGGAATCCCAGTTGCCTAGAGATTTTCTAGTAGTACTACAGATTTTTTTTTACAGTGTAAGTTTTTTGGGGGTAAGGCATTTTCTTTGCCACCTACTCTGTTACAAATTTGAAATTTTTTCTGCATCGTCACTCCATCACTGTTATAGAACATCACTATTTTTACCAGTGAGAATGCTCTATAATACAGTGATCATTTTCTATAAAAGCGATTGAATGACGGGGCATCAAATATTTCAAATTTTTAACAATGTATGCTATTTGAGCTACTTGTTCTCACAGAAGTCGATTCTTTAAAGTCACGTGTTAACTTACCGTTGTTGAAATATACATCATAGTACAGATAATCGAAATAAAACGGATTTTAAGATAATAAATTTCATGAATATATTTACTTTTGCTTAATTTTGCAATTGTTAAAAACTATAGAAAATGCAAAAATAATTTCAAAATTCAAACAAATAAGAAAAATCATGCGTTAAGCATAGATTATGAAGCACTTTCCAAAGCTTCATGAAATCTTTAACAAAACTTCGTTATTTAGGTAAATAAGGATATAAAGCCAAATATAGCCAAATATGTATTCTAGTACTATATATAGAACAGCCCTGTATTTGATCTGTCAGCTAATATACATACTATATAATGGGAAAATTTAGTTTAGCAAAAAATGCCTAGTAGCTTGAAATTTCTCTTTTAGCAATCTATACTAATAGATGGAAACATACTTGAATACTTTGTTCAGCCTTTCTATCTTTCTAACCGATGACCAGGCCCCTACCTGCCGAGTTATCTCAGTTTAATGGGTTAGATATCTGGTATCGGGGCGGACGACCGCCTAATTGCCACATAGCGGCAATAAACTTTGCTTCGCATGCCATCATTTCTGCAGTATTTGCTTGTCGTTGAGCATACTTTGTTTCGCCTGTTAATTAATGGTACATCCTGTTGTTTGAACTGCAAATGGCTTCGCAAGATGGCCTCGTAATTTAGAGCCATGATCAGATGACGAGACCTTCACCTGGCAAGGCACCTCCAGAGGTATAATTCACAGGTAACTTGGTGGACTTTGGACCCACGACGGATTTTACATGCACCAGGCGCCATTAGCGTACATGATGGAATTTTAGCCGGCAAAGTGGGGGCGATCTACGCAGACAAGTGCCGAGGTCGGCTGATTGTGGCTAGCGGTTGCTGGACTGAGTAATTTATTGCCTTTGTGAATGTACTGAGTTTGGCGCCTCACATCACTCCCACTCGCCGTGCCAGGTGAAATGGGGCTGGAACTAAAATTTTTTGAGCCAAAACGGTGGAATGTCCTTAGCATGTAACAGGGGAGACAATTTTGAGGGAGGTTTAGAAAAATAAATAACCAAAACTAAAATGGCCGAAATGCTAAGTAGTGCCAGAGAAGGGAGAATTTTTGGGCCGAAATGCAACGCAGTCGAATCGCTGCTGGTGGTGACATGATCCCGCCTTTCTACCGTTGCCAATGAAGAAAAAAAAAGGGTGCTCCATGGGCTGTCCCATTGGAGCGGGTCCGGTAGCTCGTGCGGACAGAGTCCAAATGCACCTAATAAAGAGGCGTACTGTCACTAGAAAAAAACAAGGGAAAAAAACGAAAAAGAAAAACCCCGAACACGTTTCAGACCGCACAGAGTCCCTTGAGTCTCTGCGTCGATGAGGTCAACGTGTGCGGTTCGGGGTAAGTGGGCTAGTAGGTTGCTTCCCATTTCTCTTCGGACCGCACAGGGTCCCGTGGGTTCCTGCGTAAAAGAGGTCAACTTGAAGGCCTCAGAGGCGTTAGCGCACTAGGGGGGGGGGGGTTCCAGAACGGTGTCGGACCGGCCAGAGAATACTTTGTTCAGCCTTGTAGTTTGCCTGATACGTTTATTACTCATCAGTGTTAAGATAAAATTTATTTTAAAGTAAAACACTCTTAAAACAACTGAAATCACGTTCTCAAAAACTATCATTCATAGGCTCCATGTACCCATTTTTTTGCGTGGCCCTCTATATCATTTTATCTATATTCTGTAAACATTTCTTAGTAAATTTAATGCAGTTCAGCATAAAAATGCATAATTTGTTTAAGAATCACCTTTTAGTAATTTATGCTCATATTCAGTAACATTTACAAGCTCTTTTGTGTAGCCCTGTATATTAACTATAGCATTTATACACACCATATAATATGCATAAATTTAGTGAAACTTATAAGCGCATATATCATAATTAAAATGCATTTCATCCATCCATCAGCTATCATCGGATAAATATACAGTACTTCGTGAAGAATGTACTATTCGAAATCTTTTGTGTGTCCCTGTAAATACTATGTACTTTACATTAGGGAAGGCAGTATCGTATAATTTATACTAAGCCTCATTGACATACATTAATTTTATTATACATGAAACAGATTAATATATTTAAAATATGTCACACACAATTCTTCATTTTACCATTATCTAATGGAATTCTTTTGTGTGGCTCTGTAAATGAATAACAGCTACATTTTCACCATATATTTTTAGAATGCATATTTTAATGCACCTCGTAAAAGCTTATAAATTTTAATATGCTTTACAGGGTATAACATCTTTCAATTTCCTTTGAAATGATTTTTCCCCATAGGCCGTAATGTAATGGGAAACTTTTGATTTTCCATGTAGATAAATTAATCATAGTAGAAACTTCATTTTCAATAGAGTTTGTGCCAGGGTAAACGTCAATAACGTCCTAAAATTTCATGGCCATCCGAGTATATTTACGTGAGTTAGAGCGCGGACAGACGGACAGACGGCCAGACAAACCGAATGCATAAGCACTTTACAACTTTGTTGGAAAGTGCTAAAAAGGCTTCGCGTAAACAAACAGAAAATTGTTAATACACGCTGTCGACATTAATTTATTACATATTTCTTCTTTTGTTATTGGACTTTTGAAATATTAATCAGATTCTGATTTTGTAGCAGTCATTTTTAAATGTAAATAATTACTAAACATGCATATTTAAAAACTTTTCAATATAATTTTTAATAAGCATTCACAAAAGCTCAATACAGAAATTAAATTTATGATTCAATGCATTATTTTTAATCAGCGGATGCTTTTCAGCGAAATGAAATTGAATTAACTTTTTTCCCTTTGTTTAGCTTTAATTCGCTGATCATCGCTTCGGTTAGCCATCTGAAAGCCAATAATTTCGTGCGAAATAACTCTCAGAAAATCTTTTCGTCCCAAATTAGTGCATTGAGAGCAATTTCAAAGAAGCTTTCGTGACGGTTTATCTAATGAGTTTTCGCTATTTAATTTTTCGTAATTCGGATTAATCATGTTCGTAATTAAATTTTATTTATTTGCAGAAAATAGAATTTTTTTCTTCAAAAATGTGCTTCAAATGTTTACAAAATTAAATTTGTAAGCGATGTAAAGACGTGAAATACATTAGAAATTTTTATTTTTGAATGAAACAATAAAAGAGGTTTTAAAGTTTGTAAAAATTAACAGCTTATGTGTTATTGTTTTATAAATAACAGTAGTGTTTTAATTTCTAATGAGAATGATGTTAATACACTCTCATCAAATATTCCATGCGTGATTTATCACATTGTTAACTAATCGTAGAACCAATAGAGTAAAAAATGTCCAATCCGGGAATCGAACCTGAAACAATTTGAATAGCGCTGGAGCTTTTCCACCATTTAAGCTATGATGACGATACGTTGTTAAAACTAAATACGTCAAATCTCGTTAAAATTACTGCCATCAAAGTTGCCTGACTTTTTCCGCTCCGTTAGTAGTTTTTCCGTTTCGTAAAATAAAAGAAGGAAAAGCTCCATTCGAAGAAGCGGTAACTTTCCATTTCCGATTTATTTTTGAATTCATTTTTGCTCACAAACTCATCAAACTCGCGGATTCTCTTAATTAGAAACTACTCAAGGTGCCGTATCTGTCAATTTTTTGATAAATGCAGAAAATATTGCAAAAAAAGCAATCAAAAACGGCATTTTGAACAGATTTTAGCGAAGCGGGAGATTTGGAAACGAAAAAAAGTGTCATACTGAGAAGATAATTGTTCATAAATCAAATTCTAATGAATGGAGCGTAAAATGACATCACACGGCACCTTGTGCATCTCTTCAAAAATCTCCTCAGCAAGTTTCATGTTTCTACTTTTAAAAATATGTCTGAAATTGTATCGGAAAATTTCGAGCTGTTGAAGGTGGAAAAGCGTTTTTTCGAATACACCCTTATAAAGTTGGTATAACAATTGGCTTGTGGTGCCATCTATAGAACAGTTTAGAAGCACCTATATTCATTGACTGAGGAAACAATAATGTCGTCGGGGTGATTTGAACTGAAGACCTTTGGTGTGGGCATCCGTTTTTCTAGTTTATATACAGTAGGGTCTTCGTATTCACATGATTCTAAACTCATATAGTGGATTCTACAGTTTGTTTATATTTTTATAAGGTAGATTGTAATTTTATGGATGCTATTATAATTCTTGCAAGTTTTAATTAATAAGACTAAGTTATTATTGATTTTCTTATGGTTAATGAATAATTATAATATGGTTTGATTAAATAATACATTAGAATAATATTCTTTCGTCAATGAATGATTAAAATGTGGCTCGAGTAATTTTTTGCACAAAAAGTTGTTGATATCAGTATAGTTGCAATTCAGTAGCAAGATATAAATCTTAGAAAAGAGCCAGTACTTTTTCATTTTTTTCATTTCTGTATGACAACGTGTCAGTTTTATGAACATTGAAAATAAATTTGCGATAAAAAACGGAAATATCTCCACTGTTTCCTTCCATCATCGTCCGTTTTATTATTTTCGGTAAATACGATGAAATTTTCCCGACTTCTAAGGAAAAATGCAACTTTGTCGTGAAAGGGGAATTTTTTTTGTGAAATTTAGGAAAAATATATCACTGAATTTAACAGTGCACTCAATTTAATATCTCTCACACGCGTATCAATCAACCGCAAGAAAAGTGATACATTTTGCAAAAAAAATCATTTTTCGTTTTATTCCACAAATATTTCTGTTATAGGGATCTTTTGATATAGTCTTTTGCAAAGAAAAAAAATCATAAGTGAAATCACTTTATTGCGCTATTTGAACATTCTTGACCAACGAAGGGAAGTGGATTGTGTGGGGAGATAAATTTATCCAACATTCTGAACCTCATCATAGTGTTGATTGTTAACGCTTTTACACTGTTAAAACTAAAGGTTGCATATGGCACTCCTAGAGGTGAAACACTTGTCCCGTCAGTGACTCCCCTAAAGGAGTCCGATTTGCACCACTAGAGGTGTGCTAAGGCACCCCACGGCACCACATGACACCCCAAGGCACCCCCATGGCACCTCAAAGGGTGCCATGGGGTGTCCTAGGGCACCTCTAGGGATGCAATTCTGGCTCCCTTAGGGGTGTCACTGACGGGACAAGCGTTCACCCTTAGGAGTGCCATATGCAACCTTTAGTTTTAACAGTGTACGCTTTTATCCATGTTTTCACACCTTCATGCAAAGCTAAGTATTTTAATTTCTCGTTACAGTAAAACCACGCAAATTCTATTTTGCGTCTCTTATGAAATTTACTTTTGTCGAGACGTGCCACCTTTTTTTGTGGGTGAGCGATATGTTAATAAGGCTGCCAAGGCCCGCTTAAGACTTACAAAAAAAAATCCGATGTTGCATGGCCTCCCCCCCCCCACACACACAAAATCCTTATAACTTTACCAATTACTTTTTTTATTTGCTAAACCCATTTTTCATATGCTTAAAATATTCGAAATTTTATCATCAAGATTTCGAATAAATAACACGTTTAATATTAAACTAACTATCAATTACATAATTTTACAAAATCAATTAATTTTGTAAATGACATGTATGGAACTGCAATTAAGAGTATTTGAACTTCAAAATATTTTTTGAGACTTACAAACAGTAGTATAGTAAGCAAAATAGCAAGGAAAAAAACCGCATTTTTTACTCTGATTGAATTTGTTTTTCTAAAAATTAGTTTTCAAAAGTAAATTTGAGGGTTCTTTTTTTTTTCAGTCTGTAAGCACTGCCTACACGGATCTATTCGGCAAACAGACCCTGAAGGCTGCAACTCTGGCACAAAACGGAAGTCTTCATGAGCACGTAATCAAGCGGCGAAATATAACACACAAATAAACCCAACATTGGTGAACACACTTATGTAATTAGTAATTAATTTTTTAATTAATTTCATGCAAAGAATTTACGATCGAACTGCTGAAATCTACTGCTCAAAACTAATTGAAAAATTAACGAAAAAATATACAAGTGCTTACCAATGCTGGGTTTATTTGTGTCCCATGTTTCGACACAAGACTGAGTGCTCATGATGACTATTCAACATCTTGTGTGACAATTGCAGCCTTACCAACATATATGTGAGTGAAAGATGCTATGCTGGGCACTATCTTCGTATCATAAATGGTAGAGCACTTGGACAGTAATCCAACGATTCCTGGATTGATTACCGACTTGGACATTTTTTACTCTGGTGGTTGGTTCTACGCTTAGATAACAATGTGATAAATCACGTATTTAATGTTCAATAATTTTGAGTGTAATTTCACATTTAAAAATCGATTAAAAATCGATTTAAAATTACAATGCAACCTCGATTATCCGAACTAATTGGGCCGCTACTACCTTGGGCATCGAAAATCACGATTAATAGAAATTTTATGCCAAAACGCATTGTGCTCGCGAATTTAACATCTCTTAGACTAAAAAACAATAGAACTTTTTTTTTTAAATATAAAAAAGTCATATAAAAATATGTTTAACAGCTCAATATATTTAAAAAGGAAATCCTCCATATTATGAACATTCCACCTGGTAATCAATTGTGCCACACGGCCATTGGAATCAAAATCAGGCTTCGTTATGGGCTCTTTTAGCAGAAACCTTGATTAATCGAGGTTCTGTTGGCGAATAATTTTCATTGATCAATCATGCTGACGGATGCACATTTTGTTTGAAACTGAAAAGGTTTTTTTATTTTTGTAAAATTATGAAACAGATTCTAATGCATTTTACCGATTGAACACATTTTTCTTCAATTTTCCTATGGCTTACATATTCTTAAAAATATAAACATTTCTATTGTAAAGCAAAAAAATGAACCAATGCGTAATGCTGACGTGGCAACACCTGACCTGTAACATTTTTACACCTTCAAATAGAAAAAAGAATGCTCTTATAAATGAAATTAGTTTAAATACTGTACAGCAATTTATTCATTTTTTATGTTTCTATAACAATTTTTAAGCATTAATAAAAAAAAATTTATATTGCGTACAACCAGATTACAGAGTATTAAGTCGTCTCACTTAAAAGAAAAAAAATCGTTAAGCATTTTTTTGTTAATATTTCAGAACAAAACTAATGCTAAATTAATTAACAAATAAAATAATGTACATAAAACAAAAAATTAGCAGACATGCAATCTAATTAGACACTTCAACATCTGAAATGATCAGATTTAAAAAAGCTATTGTATTTGTAGCAAAATCTTTGGCGATTTCTTAGGCTCTTAGTTCTTGAAATCCGATTAATATGAAAGTATCACTTATAATAAATTTCAAAATTTTACTTGAATACACCAGTGGTAAATTTATATAAAAAATGCTTTTTGGTATTGTCAGTAAGCCTGATTATCTCTCAGGCCAACTAGGCTATGGCTTTGGACCCACTGATGAAAAGGGCCCAAATTCAATAAAATGTTTAACAAATAAATTCTTAAAATTGCAATTTCCTGCAATTATTCTCTCTCAAAAAAAGAGAAATTTTGGCTAACTTGGCAACTTATATGATAATCTAATGAATGGAAAACTTCTGTAGAAAAAATCTAGCTACAATTTTGGTGGGAGATGGCCCTAAAAAGGTGCTGGACCTTGATCCCCCTACAACTTCAATTGACTCTGTCATTCTAACAAAACATATTATAAATTAAAAAAAAAAGTCTTTTAGAGTTTTCGATTAAAAAAATGAGCTTCACCTATGCTCTATAACCTAGAAATCTCAGTTTCAACGCCTTACTATTTATAAATTTCAAAAATACACCATAAGACCATAATTTGATACCATATTTTTTTATATGCAGTGCACTTAATACTTTATTCCTTTTTAGGTGCTTTCGTAATTATAAAAATGCATAGCACGTATAGTTGTCGTCTAATCAGTCTGTCTGTCCACATGACAGCGCAAAAACTACCCAACCAATTGGTTTGAAATTTAAAACATAGCACATAATTTAGTACATAATATATACAAATCGTTACAGAATTTTGTTGGGTTATTTCAGATTTTATGAAAATTGAATCAAAACTTAAAAACATATTAATAATATTTTCTTCCTTTTATTAAATTCTATCATATGTCAAAAATTCCATGATATCCAATGACAGTTAATGATTAAAGGTTGCGATGGTGATAGCGTCCTATTTAAGATGGAGTCCTACCATTTCTGTGTGATTGCATTTGATGCATATACTCGTAATAAATTTCGTATTCATGCATTTTTACGTAACAAGGCGACAATTAACCTAATAAATGGCTTAAACGATTTTGATTCAATTTTATATTCTACTGTTTTTGATTACTTGAAGACTTTTGAGCTAAGTTACATGTTTGATCAAATTTGATTAGTGGGTCATTTCGAGAAATACGGGTCAAGGTCACGAGAATATGGCAACAGCCGATAAGTTGGCGATATTTGACAAAATATTGGCGACATGTGGTAGAAAAATTGACTATTAAGATTAAGAAGGCCAAAACCCGTATATGGCGCCAAATGAAAGAATGTCTTCAAATTTGGCTATATCTGACAAATATATTTTCTTTCAGAATGGTGAAGAAAATTTTGATACATTCTTAATAGGATTCGAGGTGCATAGTTAAACCAATCAGAGTCGAGCTAAATAAGTGATTTAGTTCGATGTTTCGTTGTAAATTTTAAAATAAAGTAAAATTTATGAACATGTTCATACAAACCTAGTTTTCTTATGATTGTTTTTGTAAATAATACTATTATAAATAACATGTTTTACAGTTATAATACGGAGTGAATGACATAGTGAAAATACTATATCGAGTTGAACACAAAGTTAATTTTCACCGAGATTAGCTTGGTCACCCCTGCTAGTATTTATAAAACTAGATATGGTATGAGCGTAACTCATTTGCCATATTTGACATATAAATTTAGACTTTTTATTTTAATTGAAGAAATGTAGGCTTTTGAAAATAAACTCTACATTATTATTAAAAAAAATAATATTTACTACTATATTATTTATTTCAAACTTCTCATCGTTTTAAATTTATATATACGCAAAACTTGAAGACTTAAATTGCATTGCGAATTTTATATATTAATTTCCATTAACGGAATTTAGTCAAAGAAGATTGTTGTAATTAAAATTTTACTCTTTATTTTGTTTTCGCTCTTGGGTCGTTGATTAGTTGCCAGTATGCAGATAAATTTGTTCAGAATACTTTTCAGAAAATCTTATCTTCCTGAATCAGTCAATCGAAGTCAGTTTCAAATATCATTACCGAAAGTAAACTGTCGCTAAATAATTAAATAAATTTAATGGGTATTGGCTAATTACATTTACGCAAGTCGGATCATTTACGCTTACATTTAAATTTTATTTGCTTTCAAAACATACTCTTTTATTGAACATGCGTTCTAAATATAATTACAGGTAAAACTAAGTTTTCTGTATACTTCTGCATGTAATTTTAAGTTGTGGTGTAATAGTTAATATGAAAAAAGATATTTAAAAATATGTATTTGCGCTATGTTTTTGAATTTCCCGTAACAGTTGGGAATAAGTTTTCTTTACTGAAAACTTAGTCTGGTTTCAACCTTTGTTAATTAAGTTAGTTAATCCTTAATGGAAAAGAAATACGTGTCCGCGGTCAGTAAATAAACTGTGTGTATCTTTTTTAACCACTTAACTGATTTAATATTTGAAATAAGAAAAATTTGCTTGATCATAGCTTAAAGCTTTTTGACACCACTAATTATTTTATTTACAATTTCATTCTATTTAATGGCCAATAAATAATGGATGTCTAAACTAAATTTTAAGATTATTTTAGTTTAAAGAAAAGTGGTGTTTATCCTATATTTTTAATTCATTGTGTGCATAATAAAAGATTCAGTTGAGTGGTTAATGTCCTGTATATATATATATATATAAAGTTGATGCATTATTAATTTGGTGATGTTGAATTTTCAACTTTGTAAAACCTTTTTTTTTTCTTTGTGCGATAAGCATGCAATCTATTACAAAAGTCCTCTTTCTACAATTCGTATACTTATATTAATTCTACAGCCGTTTTAAAGCTCAACTTTTGGAGCATTTGCATGATTATTTGCAATGTGTGATCACTCCAATGACTATTACGGGCACATTTCTGATGCAGATTATCGATTTTCAATTTATACAATCCAATTTTCAATTTAAAGTGATTTTTTCGAAAAATCTGAAACCAAAATCGAAAAAGTAATAACTAACCCGATTGTAGATCGTCCTCAGTACCCTATGCAAGAAAAATAAATAAGGTACCCTGGGGTAATAATGCCACGTTAAGGTTCTATCAATTTTCATGGCTCAGTTTTAGATTGTATTTTTCAAACAAATATATTATTTGATACAGCAACTCATAGACTATCTATATAAAAAAATAATTTAACAGATATGTATTCATAAAATGTAATGGTGTGATTTCTTGACCAACGCTATTTGGCGTTATTACCCACCTATATGGGTAATAACGCCATGCAAACAAAACTATGAAATAAGATGGAATAATTGCAAGTAGATTGCCCAATTCTAAAAATACAAACTTAGAAATTGACAAATTGCATTCTAAGCTATTGAAAATGTTCAATTTTTTGTGAAAGTGTAAGAAAAATAAAGGTGTGGTGTGGGGGAGAGGATGAGGCAAAAGAATATCAGGCCGTGAGCTTCTTTTTGCTTAAAAAGAACCGCTTAAATAGAATTATTAGAAACATTGCACAGTTTTAACTGTGTTTATTTGAATCAGTATTTAGGATGTAGCTCGGCCACTGTAGGGAATCAACCGGGGTATTAATGCCAAGGATTGGCGTTATTACCCCGTTGTAGTTATTGCGCTGCACATTTTAAATTATAAATTATCTAGAGAAGATATCCAAAATCTTCAACAGCATTTTAAAAGTCCATGAAATGTACTACAAATTTATGTAATTAACAAAGTATTTCCGGATAAAAAAATAGTCTTCACATCACAAAACGTATCTCGCAAATTTTAGATCAAGCGTTAATTTTAGTTGCTTGTAAAAACAATAAGACCTAAAAATGAGACAAATTAACTTGAAGCTGTTTTTTGCGATTTATATGACTCAAAACTCTTCTGCGCAGAGCACATGGGTGTCATTTACCAGATTATTTCATAATTATGCATAATATTAGAATTTGGCGTTATTACACCAGATTACCTTAAATAAAACAAGTAAGAAAAAACATGCGTTAAGCATAGATTATGAAGCACTTTCCAACACTTAATGAAACCTTTAGCAAAACTTTGTTATTTAGGGAAATAATAGTGTATAGCCAAATATACCCCAAATATGTATTCCAGTACTTTTGAACAGCCCTGTATTTCATATGTCAGTTGATGTAATGGGAAAATTTAGTTTAGCAAGAAAATACCCAGTAGCTTGAAATTTCTTTTTCAGCAATTCATGCTATTAGATGGAAACATACTTGAATACTTTTGTTCAGCCCTGTAGTTTACATTGTACCTTTATTACACGTCAGCATTAGGCTAAAATTTATTGTAAACTAAAACACTTTTGAAACAACTGAAATCACATTCTCATAAATTATAATTCTTAGGCGTCCATGTACTGAATTCTTTGCGTGGCCCTGTATATCCTTTTATCTATATTCTGCAAACATTTCTCAGTAAATTGAATGAAGCTCAGCGTAAAAATACATAGCTTATTTAAGAACCACGATTAAATAATTTACGCTTATATTCAGTAACGTTGGTGAGCTCTTTTGGGTAGCCCTGTATATCAACTGTAACATTTATGCACACCATATAATGTGCATATATTTAGCGAAATATAAACGCGCATATCATAATTAAAATGCATTTCATCCCTCCATCAGCCATCATGGGACACATATACGGTACTTCGGAAAGAATATACTATTTGAAATCTTTTGTATAGGCCTGTAGATAAACTAATCATAGTAGAAACTTTATTTTCGATTGGACTTGTGATAGGGTATACGTCAATAACGTCCTAAAATTTCATGGCAGTCCGAGTATACTAACGATTTTTCCCCATGGGCCATAATGTAATGAAAAACTTTTGATTCGCATTGTTGATAAACTAATGATGGTAAAAACTTCATTTTCAATAGGATTTGTGCTAGGGTAAACGTCAATAATGTCTTAAATTTTCATGCCAATCCGAGTATATTAACGATTTTTCCCCTTAGGCCGTAATGTAATGGGAAACTTTTGATTCTCTCTGTAGATAAACTAATCATGGTAGAAACTTCATTTTCAATAGGGTTCGTGCTAGGGTAAACGTCAATAACGTCCTAAAATTTCATGGCAATCCGAGTATATTAACGATTTTTCCCCATAGGCCGTAATGTAATGGGAAACTTTTGATTCTCTCTGTAGATAAACTAATCATGGTAGATACTTCACTTTCAATAGGGTTCGTGCTTGGGTAAACGTCAATAACGTCCAAAAATTTCATGACGATCTGAGTATATTTACGAGAGTTACAGCGCGGACAGACGGACAGACAAACCGAATGCATAAGCACTTTTCAACTTTGCTGGAAAGTGCTAAAAAGCAAGATTTTTGAAAATAACGCCTCGATAGACTTCACATTATCATCCGGGTTTTTTTGAGTGACTAGTGTGGGCTGTTAACTGAGCTGCCCGTACGTCTTACAGGCAAGAAAAGTTTGATTGATCTATCGCTTTAACCTTTTTGACACCACCTATTTTTTTAAATACAATTTCACTCTGTTTAATAGCAGAAATGTTTAGGCAAAATTTTACATTATTTTAGCTTAAAAAAAGTGATGTTTATATCATATTTTCAATTTATTATGTATAAAATTAGGATCAGTTGAGTGGTTAATGTCCTGCATATAATGTTATTTCCATGATTACGTGTCGTTTAAGTCACGCGCTGACACTGATTTAGAGCAGAAAAATGAGACTTAATTTAGGCCAAGGAAATTTTTGGAAAATAATGGTGGCCAAAAAGCTTGTACTACAAAATCTCATGGAACTAGCCATACATAAAGCTTATTCATTTGATGAAGTTGGATTTTCAAATTCCCAAAATCTATCGAGAAACCCGTCTGCCACTAAAAATAAACGCGTTTGATTTTATTTTCAAAGATTAATTTTTATTTGAGTTGATTCTGATTTGCATAAATTTGGTTCATTAGGAATTTCAAATTCAAAGAAATGCAGTATTGATGACATGGTTCTCTGTTTTGTCATCTAAAATATCGCTTGCCATCCGATCCATGGATATTGAGTTTAGGTTTGTCTGAAACTGAATCTTATTGAGTCTTGCTTATCACACATATTTTTTACAACGAAGTAAATGGTTTCTGTATAAATATATCCTTGTATAAGTAAAGATTGTTTGGAAAGAGAAAAACATGCAATTCATTACATAAGCCCCTTTGTACAGTTCGTGCACATACTACAAGCATTTTAAAGCTAACTTTTATAATACTTGCATGACGATTATGAAGACATTTCTAGTTTATCGATTTTTAGACGTTTTAATTACCCCCTTTATAGCTGATCACATTATTCTCTCGAAATCATCAGTTTTAAACTTCAATGTATTCGTCTTGCATCTTGAATAAGCATCCTGAAGGCATCCTTTTATTTTGGTGATTACACCTCAAAAAACTTTCTTTAATTTAAGCAACTACTGCACTTATTTTTCGAGTATCAATCTAAAATATGAAACCATGTTTTCAGAGCAAAAGAAAAATCACGACAGTTGTTTTTTTTAAATATTTTGGCGCTTTATTTATAACTATTACAATATGCTATAATAACGTACAACGAAGATGTACTTTGCTATGAAGTAGAGTATTGCTTTTACATTTTGGCCACATTAAACTCACGGTAATATTATGGCAGAGATGAACTATTGAATACAATTCATATAATGGATTTCGAAGTACACAACAATAATAAAGTACCACCAAAATATATATCATACAAACTTTTTATTACTTACCCATCATACGTAGTATAGGGTAAGTCTTGCAATCGTTTTGAAAATCGAAAAAATTTTTTTGACGGATTTACATGTTTTAGATAGTGGAGATTCCGAAAAACATATTTTTCGAAAAAAAATTTTGCCGTCCGTCTGTCTGTCTGTCTGTCTGTCTGTAAACGCTCTATCTCCCGAACAAATTGAGATAGAGACTTGAAATTTTGTATGTAGTTAGTATGTAAGAATGGGACGAACCCTATTTAATATCAGCAACCTCGATTATCCGGAACTATTTTTTTCGGACTCTCAAAAAATTCGTTCTGATGAAAGGTATATAAAAATTTTCGAATTTTTTTGTTCTAAGGAATGGACATAAAAGGCAATAAAATAACACACATTTTACATATAGAACGAAGTCAATCGGATTATTAGTTGCCGAGATATTTGTAATCTTGTTTTCCACATTCTTCGATTTTTCATGACCCTGTATTTCAATCAAATTTCAATTCAGAAGTATATTTTATTTGGAAATGAGACGCTTAATCCGACGCAGTTTGTTGTTAGTTAATAGAATTATTATTTTTGGAGTTATAAGGATGTTTCTTTTACGCAGTTCGGTACTACTTGAGTAGTTTGGCGTTTTATATAATTTGTCGAAATTGGTACATCAGCAGTTCTTTAATATAGCATTACTATGTATATTAACAATATTTAAATTTTGCTTATGAATTGCAATGCATTGTATAAATAGTTTCACATGTTTTATTTTCATATACATATCCATGATGGGTAAGTATTACGTTGGCCCCCAACGACTAGTTTTTTCTTTGAATTAAGAAAATATCGTTAACCTATATATATGTGATGAATCGCCTTTGATAAAATGAAGTCATGTCAGCCTCTGCTATTAATTTAAAATAATAAATTCAATTTTTTTTATTATTTTTTAATATTAATGTAGAAACTCCGTTCGCTATCGAAAAAGTTTTATTCTATACATAAAATCTTTTTCCAAATTCAAAATGTGAGCTTTTGTTTTTGAATTACACCAGAATTGAAGCCCAAGACTGTAATGAAAAATAGATTTTCAATAAAAAACTGCAGGCCGCTGAAATTTGTTTTAGATTAAAATCATTTTGTTTTATCGGAATATTTGAAATTTGTTAAGGGCTTTCGAAAATAGTTAAATCATCGATTATGAAAGTACTTCACTGATAAGTCATAAAAACTCTCTCATAGTTCTAAGATATATTTCTAAGTGCAATAGAAACTGTCATAACTGGACTAGTGTGGAGTGGAAGAATGCGGATATGAGAAAAATCCGTATATAAGGAAGGGAGGGAAATATATACATATTTTTTTGTTGGTGAAAATGAATCATAAATGTACCTAATCTACAAATAAAATCAATTACTTTCATTTTTTGTTAATTTTATCTATCTTTTTGCATAAAGACATTTTTTTACTACATTAAATTTGTTTGTTTTGTTCTTCGCTTAATTCGTTGATTATTTGATACATCACGCCAGTGCTTTATTATAATTAAGTCAGAGGGAATGGATTTGATGTGCTTTTTTATAAATTGTAATACAATACTTTATAAAAAAGTAATTGAAAATGTATAAAATTCAGAGTTAACTTTAAAAAGTTAAAAAAAAAACTGTACAGAAAAATGCATTCCTCTGATGCTTGGTAATATGAACAACTATCCATACAACTTCTAAGAAATAGAAAAGAAATTGTATTAGGGCGAATATATAGATGCTAAGGCAGGGAAAATGCAAAAACCTTATTTGGATATATTTCGTGAATATGTCGAATAAGTAGAGAAAATTTTAAGAAAAAAAATAATAATAAATTTCCTAGTGTGTAAAGAAATCAATTTTGAGATTTTGTCAGCCCTGATATAAGAAGGCCAAATATAGGGATTCTTACTGAAATTTATTTTTATTGTTTAAAGAATGTAACGCGTCAGTAAGATTCTACAAAAAATATTCACCAACAGAAATAAATAACATATACATACATGAAGGCGCTCAAGAAAAAGGTAAAAATATGCAGAAGACAGTTTCATTTTGTAAATTAATGAACTAACATATTTTTACTGCAAGTATATGAAAGTAAAAAAAATATATAAACTCCAAGAATATACTGCAAAACAACAAACATCAGTAATGCCATGTTTTTTGGAATGAAAATGTATCAGCCGAATTGGTTAAAAGCAGAAATGGACCAAAAATTCGACTTCGCTTTCGTTTACGGCCCAAAAAATCTGAGTTTCGCTGAAAGTTGTTTTTGACAAAAATGCGGCTGAAAATTCAGCCGGAGCAAAATACCTCATTACCAACTTGTTATCAATTATTTGGCGTAAGAAATACAATAAATGAAATCGAAATTTGTTATTTGCACGTTTTGGTCACGTATGATAAACAAAAAACAAACAAACAAACAAAAAAAGGGTTCCCAAAAATGAAACATTTGCGTTACCTGTCCTATCCAGATAATTTTGTATTTTACACCGGCGGTGATTAAAACTAATAATAAAAAACAATTTCTCTTTGATTTTTTTTAATGTGTGAACTAAAAAATTGCGAAAATCACACTGTAAATAGAAATACCTGAAATTCAGACACTTAAGAGTCTAAAATGGAGTGTTCAATTTTCAGAAACTTTTTAAGTCTGAATGTCAGACATTTCAAGCGTCTGAATCATAGCCATTTTTTTCTGTAAGCATTGCATGTAGCCATGTTTGACCATGTTGAATGATAAAAAAATATGCAATATGGTATGCAGTTTTTGGAAAGCTAACTGAAATCTTTTTAGTCCTTGTACTGAATAAAATCAATATTTTGAATTTCAGAATAACACACACACAAATATATATATATATATATATATACCGTGTGTCCCAAAAATGACTGATGGATTTTAAAATTCAATAACTTGCAAACAGTGACAACTATTTAAAAAAATTTTGCAGGAGGGTTATGTATAATGTCAGGAGTTTTTTACCGTATTCTTTTATTTTAGTTCGCATCTCAAACAATAGGTGGCGCTGACGGCGGTTGAAGGCCAGGTCGACGCTTCACTCAGCACTGATCACCTGCCTTCAATCGCCGTCAGCGCCACCTATTGTTTGACATTCGAACTAAAATAAAAAATTACTGTAAAAAAAACTCCTGACATTATACATAACCCTCCTGCAAAATTTTTTTAAATAGCTGTCACCGTTTGCAAGTTATTGAGTTTTAAAATCCATCAGTCATTTTTGGGACACCCGGTATATATATTTGTTTAATACAGTAAAATTTCTCAATAGAAGGCACCTCGTAACCATGGAATTTGTTCACCATTCGGAGGTATCTGCTTTTCTGAGGTAAATAGATGAAAAATACATACGTTGTGAATAAAAAATGTGTTTCTTTAATAGAGGTGTCTACTATTTAGAAGTGTCTAGAATGCAGATTTTGTCACAAAACCTTCACGCGGACAACTTTGTTTTGCGAACACTTAGCTTTTTAACACGAACATATAGTTAATTAACTCAGAAAAGGGAACACTTTCGAATAGCAAACAAATTCAGTACTTCACAGCTGACCGCGATTGAAAAGTTTTGCTGTATTTAGGTTTTCTTTTAATTAATTTTTAATGTTATTCTGTTTTAATAGATCAAAATTTTGCTTATTGTCAGTACAATAGCAAATCAGATTAAAAATTTAATCCTTATAAAAATTACTTACCTAATTTGGGACCACCAAAATCATAGTGAGAAAGCAGGGGACTTCCTTAAAAAACCCATGCTTAAAAAAATCCTTCTGCCAAAAATAATAATAATAATAATAAATAAACCTATGATAAAAATTTTATTAAATCCGATAGATTTTTAAAATTACCAGATTTGAAAGCGTCAATAAAGGGGCAGATTTCACAAAATTTAAAAGAGTTTCCCCTTTCCATATCTGAAAGGCAGTTTTGAAAATTTAAAATTTAAATTAAAAAAGTTTAATATTGATTTGACTGCAACGCCTCCACCAAAATTAAGGTGTTTACTTAATAAGCAAGTGGATCCTATAGGACATGATTATTTTGCTGGAGTTTATGAAATATCTTATATTACAGAAAATGAAAACTTAAACTATTACATAGGCATGACTGGGAGAAAACTTGGTATTAGAAAAGGGGAGCATGAATCTGATATTTAATTTGGACGTACTAACACTGCCTTATCTAGAACATATATAAATGAGGGAATAAAAATATTGTTTATTGAAAGCAAATTATGTTTCATATCTAATTGTAGTCGTAAGTCTATTATAAGAGAGTCCATTGAAATTCATACGCGTCAAAATTTTGTTTGTAATGATACCGTTTCTTTTATTACTCCTAAGTTATGGTTAGAATTAATGAATAAAATCCTCGTGAGAGCTTGAATGGGATGAACCATGTTGGAAATTCTTTTAGACCATGGTCTATTTTAATTAATTTTTTTACAATAGAGCGCGTGATTTTTTTTTTTTTTTGTTTATATCTCATTGTCGCGTGTCATTTGTACTGACCGTGAAATGTTTTGAAATTTAATTTTAATTTTTATTATGATTGTGGATCTTATTAGACGGATCCGAAACGTGTCAATGTCATTTATTTTTAATTATTATAACACCTTTCTTAAGTAAAGTAAAATTTTTATTAAAAAAAATAAACCTGCATTCTGTTTAGCTAAATAAACGTTTCCGGGATTGGGGACTGTCCATCATGGATTTTAATGGACATTCTCCAAAATAAGACTCTTTTTTGAGAAATCCACAACGCACAATGGATGCATTTGTAAACAAGTTGTTGGAAAAGAAATAATGTATGCAAAATTTCTATAAGCTCATATGGGTTCATCTGTGACAAGCATTTTCTATTCTGCTCGAAAGTAGATCAAATTGACAGACATATCTTATTAGATGTATGTTAAATGAAGGAACCACGATATTTTGCATTAAAAAAAGAAAATTTCTCATTTTTTAAATTTACTGATCATTAGTAATTTATTTTGATCATTTTAAAATTATCTGTTTTGAAATAAAAACTGGCAAAGGAAATGCATAAATTGCTCGTATTGTATTATATTTAACCCCGCAATAGTTTACATATAGTTTATTTTCATGAAAAACATTTAAATGAATTTATAAAACCCACAATTTAAAGTGCAAAATCTAGTTATGAAATAAATATGTAAAAACCTAGATTTTTTTTATATGGGATTTTATTTAAATTACTCATTTACTAAAAACAATCAAAAAATCAAAACTAGAATGATTTCAAATTAAATATCTAATATGTAAAATATGATATGTTAACAAAAACTTACTTGAAATGCTTTGCAAAAAGTAAGTGAAATTCCTGGATTTAAAAATTTTAAAATTCACAGTGACGGAGAAGACTTGCATCTTTTAAATAGGAAATCCCTTTATATATCTGGCTAAATATATAAAGAAAATGAAGATTTTCATTCGCAAAGAATAACTTGATAGACAAAAGATTTTTTTTTACCAGCTTTCACATAACAAAGACAAATAAAGCATCATTTTTAATGTAAATTAATGCAAATTACACTAAGTTAGAAGGAAATTGTGTTTGTGGAGTTTCCGGATGTAGCCTTCAAGTGTTGTTAATTTCTTGTGTCTGTCTGTCTTTATATCGACGACATATCATATTGACTACATTTGACATCAAGCACACAGGTCAGATTGTATGTAATACATACACAAACTAACTAGATGCGTTTTAATCACAAAACTTCACATTTTGAAAAGAAGAAAACAAAACAAAAACAAGTCAAAATAAATAATTTAATTAAAATACACGCATACATACATACAAAGATCCGTTTGAATTACAAATGACTATCAAGTTCAAACGAAAAAGCCTAAAACGCATCCACAGCTGAGTGTGCTCATTTATGCTTTGTGATGTCGTTAATTATTTATGTACTTTTTTTTATCATTGAGGTAAAAAAAATAGCAACTAAATTGCTTTTTTGATTTCTAGACCGTTTCTAAGAATAAAATACTGAGTTATTAGGCAGATTGAACTGGCATATAAATCCATGGAACTTTATATTTATTAGATTAAAATCAGACATTGAGGTGATCCCCTTAACCCATTATCTACCGACGCGACGGTACTTGTAAGTACCATTAAAATAACTTATTATAAAATTCTTTTAATACGCCAGTTAATTGTAATATGTTTATAATGAGTTACAGATACATTACTTTATCTTAGTCCAAAAGCATTATTAATTATACAAAACAAAAATATTTTTAAAAGGATGAAAAAATATATCTTGTTACTTATAAAATTCACAATTTAGCATCAATCTAGTGATAGATCACGATTTAAAAACGTTTCCTAATGATTAAATAAAAAAGCAATAAATCTTCAATTTATTCATTTAAACATGCCCTCGATTATAGTTTTATCTAACATACGTCAAAATATTATTACTTTGTTTATATGAAGCTACAGATGCATAACTTCTGTCTTAAAAATTATAGAAAGTATTTTAGTTTAAATATTTATATTAGCAGAAAATAAATAATATTGTGATTACATCTGCTTTATTAATAATTGACAATTATAGCAAGTTGCATTTACTTTTATTTAAAAAGAAAACATTTCTGTGAGACAAAAACCAAGTTCTATTAGTCAGGAAAGAATTAATTTTACGATTTATGAGAATACAATAACCAAAGGAATGTAATTTATTAAGAAACTTGATTTTGAGTATTTTAATATGTCAGCAATGGTTTCTACATCATATTTGCAAATGAGAATGCCTTCTTGTGCCCAATACGAGCAGAAGTAAGAAAACGTCTTAAAATAAGATGCCTGTAGCATCTTCAGACACTTTTTTAGTTCATTTTTACCATGATTATAGTACACTGTAAAAAAAAAATCTGTAAGGTTACTAAAAATATTTTCTAGGTATTTTCTAGGAAACTGGGATGCCTAGAACTTTTTATGTAACCGCAACAAAAGAAAATTATGTAAGATTACAAAAGTTGCTTTAGTAAGCGTTACTAAATATTGTTTAGTAAACATACTTATGATTTTTTAGGGCGTTTCCTAAAGAATCTTCTGAAAATTTATTAAATATTATTTAGTAAACTTACTAACGATCATTTAGGAAGTTTACCAAAGATTTTTTTTTGTACATTTACTAAATGTTGTTTAGTAAATTTATGAACGATTTTTAAGGATATTTCTCAAATTAGTTTTGGTAAATTTACTAAATAATGTTTAATAAAGTAACTAGCTATTGTTTAGGGAATTTATTAAAGAATTTTTGGTAAATTCACTACGCATTATTTAGTAAATGTATTAACTATTGTTTAGTGCGTTTACTAAACAATATTTTGCAAATTTTCTAATATTTTTTTAGTAAACTTACAAAGAATTTTTTAGTGTATTTACTAAGAATTTTTTTGCAAATTTGCGACAGATTTTGCAGTATATTTACAGCAATTTGTTTTAGTATTGCACCCAAAATTTTTTTATGTAATTTAGCAAATTATTTCTGGTAACTTTATTAAGGTACCGTCAGAAAAATTCTTAGTATTCAAATCTGACTTTTCGGTAGTGTATTTAAAACAGTTTTTGTACTCATGCAGGAAAAGTTCTTTGCAACTGTGCAAGAGTTAATGCAGTAATTTGTTATTATTATTTTTTTTTATCTAACATTTTATTTATACTTATCAAAAGTTGTATGTAACTATAAAATTTTTGCAGTGGCTTAATAATAGTTTATAGCTGTATTCCATTTTTTAACTAAAAGTTATATTGATTAGAGTTGTTGTTACGGTATTCTTTCAGTATGAAGTTGCATTTTTACTTTTTTAAAATATCTTGAGAGGTGTTTTGTCGTGTATCAAAATATTTTGATGCAAAATAAGCAATATGGCCTGACACGTGTTTCAGTATTACCACAGCAATTTCCATGAATATTTGTATGTTATGCATGAGAAATTTGACAAAAGTTTCATTTTATGTATTTAAATAGGTAAAAAATTTCGATTTAAAATGAACATTATAGCAATGGAACTAAATGAGCAGATAAGTATAACAGTTTTCAGTTAAATAAAAAAAAAGAAGTCCAAAAGAAACAATTTAAATAAAGTATCATTAGTAAGTTTATAAAATATATTTAACATTTAAATAGAATTTCGATGTAATTGAGGCAAATAAAATTTACAACCTTTAAGGACTACACTCCGTATTTATAAGTAAGCACTGTGCCTCATATAATACTATACATGATTTGAAAACCTGTATGTAATTAGAAATACTTTCTGTTCGTTTTCTATAAATATATTTATAAACTAAAAGTAGAAATACAGTAGTCTTGCAATTTTCTTCTTTTTTTGACATTTTCTTTAAATTCTCAACTTATAAGAATTTCTTTAACAAGAATCTTCTATATATTTGAAACACTGCACAGTAACTGATTCTATGTCAGACAAACAGTTGTGACATCTGAAAAAAAATAATTTCTTTCCCTGAATTTCGCATTCAAGGAAATGTTTTTTTTTACCTCTTATTCTTATTTTTTATGAATGCGCTATACAGTTATCAGTGATCAATAAGATTCTTCTTCCTTTGATATGTCCCTTTTTTAGACTTATACTCCATTAACGTACACAACACATTTTTAATACTTTATCTTTTTGTGAGGTATGTTTCAAATTTAAATATTAAAAAGTAAAATTAAATTATTGATAGGTCACACTTTTGAAACTCTAAATTTGCTTAAAGATACATAAAAATGGATGTGGGAATTTAGTATGATTCTACTGTGGTTACTTCAATAAGAAATAGTAGTATCCAAGTACAATCTATGAGTAGAATCGCTAACTATAGTTGTTACATATACAACAGAGATGACATACACACCTTAACATATCGCTCACTCGCAAGAAAATGACACATCTAGACGAAAATAAATTTCGCATAGGCAAAAGAACATTTGCTTCTTTTTTGTAGCTTGAAATTATAGCACTTAACTCAGCTCGCAGGAAAGTAAACGTGCATAAAAGCATAAAACACTTAAAAATGAAGTTGTATAATGAGGTTTGGAGGGTTGAGCAGTTTTACCTCCCAACACAAACCGCCTCTCCTATGTTGTCATAAATGGACATATAGCGTAAGAAAGTAATTTTCTGCATATCTACACGTATGAAAATGTTTGTGTAGTAAGTCGCACCTATAACACAACTATTAGTGGAATAATATTCAAAATGAATTTGTGCGAGATTTGTCACTTTTCTTGCGATTGAATGCTATGATTGAATGTATTCAAAAATGCACCTTGGACATATCAACAATAATTGTGAGCTGATTTCACATTTTTAAGTACGTAGTAGTATTTGATGATAGAGATGTCTAAAGAGACTTTCTGAAAGAAGAAAATAAACGGAAACAAAAAGAAAGCTATGTTTCTTTAGAAAGCATTATGAGCTGCCAGTTTATTATAAATGCTTCATGCATACTTGTACAACTAATAAGTGTAATATCATTAAATGACAAAATTCATTGAAATATGAATACATTTTATTTCTAAACAACAAATTAATGCATTCATTACAATAACAAGAACATATTTGCAAACATTTTTTTTAATGTGATACATTTTACAAATCTTACATAATTTTTATAGTTATGTAATTGGAATTCCTCATGCAAGAATTTAGTCAGTACTATCTGCAAAAACAGCATGCATTTTAAACTCAGTGTTGAATATTGAATAACACATGAATTAAATACGAAGTAATACGAAATAAACAAAACGCAGCATCAAAAAATCTAATTCTCCTATGAAAACTTGGCTCTCTTATTTTTCAATTCCTGTACATATAATTGTTGAGTATCCCACAATTGGATGTGGGAGTAGTGCTTCTGGTTCCTCATCTGACTTAACCAAACCTTCACTGTCAAGATGGCTCACAATATGAATATATTATTATAGAAAAGTCAATATTCATCTTCGTACTGAATAATTGAATGTCAACAATGGGACCCGTCAAACTTGAAGGCAAACATCTTAAAGACATTAATGAAAGAAGTTTATCAGTTTAATATATTAGAATTGTTTCAAAAATAATTATTAAAGATAAGAAAAACCATGCAAATAAATTTTTAAATCCAAACTGTTGACCGACACTTGAGACATGCAGAAATATACTTTTTCTCATTCAAGACTTTTTCATTTGCTCATATTATATCAAAAAATCGTAAATTACTGTCATTCACTTCTAATTTCATACAAAATGTATTTGTAGAACCATATGATAACGAAAAAGTCGTATTTTAAAATTTTTGACATGCTTGTTATTTATTAAATAAAAATATAAAATCTGTCGGTACATGGTACAATAACACATAAGAAATATTAAATATGCTTTATGAATGCTAAATATATAGCATTAAAACTGTTCAACTGGTACAAAAAGAATGTCCTGAAGGCATTCATGATATTGAAATTGTGGATTACGAAATTCCCCAACATTTCTGAGTGTCATTGTCTTTTGACAGCATGTCTACATAATTAGACAATACTCGGACACAATCTACCTTCGTTTTCGATAGATAATGCTTATAGGCATGTTTTGTAAAGCAAATGCTAGAAGTAATTTCTAATCGCATTATTTAAATTAAATGTAGTTCAATAATATATTTATGCCACGGAAGTGGTTTTTTTTTTCAAATTTTAAATGGATTTCTCAGCAAAAAAACCCCGAAACTTTAAGACAGTGCAAACAAAATTCAGCTTGCACCTTTTCTTGGTGAAAAATATGATTAAAGAATCATGTTTTTTTACATTAAAAAAAATCTGATTTTTATGATCCCCTCCCCCTCCAGAAGTAAAAACCAGAAACAATTAGGTTCCCCAAACTATTAAATCCCTAATTGCTAACATAAAACATGTTTAAAACTTTATTATAATTTTTAGTGACTACAATAATTATAAAAACTGCTTCATTTACATTAGTTAGTAGTATAAAATGTTATATATATAAATATTTTGTAATAATTATGTAAAACCATATTAAATACAACTAATATTTACATGCATTAAAATTATTCATTGCATTTATCATTAAATTGTTAAAACTAGGGTAACACCCCCAGTAATTGGCATGCACCAGTGGTTGGCACATCCTACAAACATGTCCTAAAATAAGATTTATATCCAGTCTTTTAAAAATGCAAGACCATATACCAGTTATATGCTCATTTACGTTAAAGATTATAACTTTGTTTTTTGCTACTAGATGACAATAGTGCCTAGGAAAGAGAAACAATTATGGCTTGTATGAAATTAGCCATTTCTGTTGCAAATGCTTCTACTTTCGTTTAAGGAAGGCATGCTTTTCAATTCATTATTATATGATTTATAATATATTTTAAATTTTAATTGACAACAGTTTTGTTTAGTTAAAAAGGGTTACTTTAATTGTGTAAAAGTACTTTCGACACAAATATTTGGATTTCTGAATTAATGATAGATGCCAATTAATGGTGCTTCAATTTTGCTAGTTCCGAGTAATTGGCACCTATTCTAATTACAAGGAATTCGCAAGGAATTTGAGATTAAACCACTTATTTTGGAAGTACTTTTAAAGTTATAGACTAATTTTGTTTATCATTTGTTTTTATTTGAAAATATTATCAGTAATTGGAATCCATTAAAGCTTCATATGACAATTACTGGGTATTAATACAGTCAAAGATCTATAATCCGCACACCCATAATTCACTGTTTCCTCATTGTTTTCTCATTTTTTAAAAAAATTTCTAAAAAAACGTTTTTGGATCACTAATTTGTAAATTTTTTAACTGTTTATTTCATCGTTTACATTCATAAAATAATGTGAATTATAGAAAACAGTGGATTATCGGTGTGCGGATTATAGATCTTTGACTGTATAAGTATATTGTATTGTTTTAAAGTGTTCACATTTCAGAATAATATGCTGATTTCTTACTCTCAAAAACCTGAAATATGGCATCTTCATCTACAGTAAATTCATTTAAAGCGATTAAACCCAATGCAAAATGTAAAGTTTTTTTTTAATATAAACTTGTGCCAATTACTGGATCACAAGGTGTCATACATTGGTGCTCTAAGTGCCAATTATTGGTGATTTCAGCAACTTTTTATAAATATATTTTTATAAAAATACTTTTTCAAAATTTTTTGCTTTTAGTGGGCAAAATAGATGCACAGATATGCATTCTTTGATTTAAAAATATTTTCAAGTAAATATCTTATTTCTTTGTAATGAAAATTGAAGTAAGTTTAAAGACAAATTCTTAAAGTGCCAATTACTGGAGATGTTACCCTATATATAAAATTAATTATGAACTTATTATCTAAGAAAACAATACCTATTTTTATGTTTTAATTGCTAAAATAATAATTCAGTATTCATTCTACAAAGAAAACGTATCCATGTGTTAATTCCCCCCAAAAGGCACTAGTTTTTAACAAAAGACATCGTTTCTTGAGAAAATAAATTTGCAATCTCTTTATTAATAAAATAAGAAAAAAGTACATAATATTTTAATATAATAAATAAGGTAACATTATCTTTTAATGTTAATGATTTACAAAAAAGACAACATGATTTATCAAAATCCTGTTTTTTTTAAATAAAGTTCTATATTTTTATAAAATGTTAGATTTAGAAATAATGCATTATGCAAGAATTTCTTGTTAAATGATCTCTGGTTACTACAAAAGGTGAATTTCCCTATTTTTTTCTAATCAAAGTAAATTTTGACAATTTTAAAAGAAGCAGGTTGTTGCAAAACTTCTATATGACCTAGAGGGACCAATAAGTAAATTACAGAACTAATAAAAAGTGCACTTAAATAAAATTCCATAGTTAGTATCACAAATAACAATGAAAAATCTTTCAGACCGTTTTGCATTTGTATTTAGAAAAATTGATGCTAATTGCTTAAATGTAAACTTGTACACAAAATATTTTTTGATAAAAACATTCATTCAACCGCAACCGAAGACGTTTTTTTCGATATTTACCATTTTTATACCAATTAGTTCTTTTTCTCTTATATATTTCTTTAATAAAGTTTTTGAGCAGCTATCACTTTGTTTAATCTTCATTAGTCCCAATTTGCTATAAAATTGTAATGGCAAAAGCAGGCTGAGAAAATAACATTCTGCCAAGGCGTACCTTTTTTTTTACTTGGATAAATTTAATATATACTTGCTATGCTTATTTTATATAAAATATAAATGACTTTATTAGTTAAATAAATTACGATATAGCACATTTTGTTAGATTTAACTACTAGTTTTAATAAATGATTTTATGCCAGATAAATTATTTCGTTTTACAAAACTATTTTATTTAATATTTTACAAGTCTAAGGAATAGTTTTAGCTGGGAAATTATTTATAGCACTTTTTGTATTGTTCATTCATAAAGCAAAATAACCACAGAAACTTTTGAAATTATGTCCATTTTAAATTTTTATACTTTATCTAATTTTTAACATTTATAAAATTTATGATTGTAATCAATTATTTAAACAAATCATCTGAATGAAAACACCATTTAATCACTGATAAGTAATTGGATTAAAATTTTTGATACTCAAAATAAAATAATTAATCATATTTAAATTTATACAGAATGGCATTTATCTTTAAAATAATAGTACAAAATATAGTCTGAGCATAATCCATTAATATATATATCACACAGAAGAGAATTAGTTGCTTGCTAATATGCTAAAAAGGTATTTTGAAAGATAATTGAAATGCATGTCATAGAAAAACAAACATACTTACATCTTCTAAGAAGTAGGGTATTCTTTAAAATTTGCAGGGATCAGTTGAATTTCGTGAGTAGTTAATTATTTTGATTGTCAGTTTCTTCTAGCAATTGTTTTCTAAATTTCCCTGCTTAATGTTTCTATACATCACTCCTAACAATTCTTATTATTTTTCGGCGGATCTAAATAAAAAAAAAAGTTTAAAATGAAAACACAAATTGACATAAAGTAAAAATATATTTGAACATAGAGGTTATGCATATATAACGTTATCAGCTTTTTGGAAGTTTTGGACTCTCCAATTTCCATATCATACGCTATCTCTCGAATCCTTCCCCCCCGCTCCACCACCACCACCCTTATAATGATAAAGTTATCAATGCGGATTTTTTTTTTTAGAATTTAATTCTTTTTTTGGAGTGATATACAAAATTGGTTACACTTATTTTTATCATATTTATTTATGTAAATGAAGAGAAGTAATTGAACGTTACTTTCTATCAAAAAACACTTTTAAAAAGTAGTTACCATTTGAAAGTATTTCATAATAGTGTTTTTTCAGATAAAGCATTCAACAGTAATATTGTCTTGTTGCACTTTTCCTGCACGGAAGATGGGGAAGGGGGATAGAAATTCTAATCTACAAAGTAAGAGGAAAACATTCTTTCGCTTTCATTTATTTTTTAGGGAACAAAAGCTTCAATACAAATATTCTTCACATATAATTTCTCGAACAGTCATTATATATGTATACATATGACAGAAGAATATGGATGCCAAACGTGGAGGTATTCTTTATTACAAAATTAGATAAATTTTATAATAATTTAGCGATTTTAATAATAACTTTATATTTTCATAATTATAAATAATAGACTCAAAAGGGATAACATGCTTTTTTGAAACAAAGATTGTTACAAATAAAAAGAGAAAATTTTTGTTGGATGAAAAAGTGATATTGACATAAAAAAAACCACACTCCTCACACTCTTACGATATCGTGTGCCAGACCCCCCCCCCCCGCCTTCCTAAAATGATAACGTTATATTTGCCAAGCCCCATAGTTACAATAATCCCGGAAAAAAGTCCGATTATTAGGCCAATCAAATTGTCAAAAAAAAAAGGGCCGATAGATGCAAAAATTCTGCTAGAAGATTTTATGTTTTTAAAGTGTTTATGGGGATGCTAGTAACAAGAATTAATGGTTTTCCAACAAAATATCTCGAGGCTAAACTTTGTAAAGCCAAAAAATCACAAAATTTTCGGACTTTTTTCAGTTTTTTGCCTATAACTAAAAAATTATAAAATTTTTGCGCACCTTACTCAATTACAAAAAGAAAGAACATTAAATTTTCTACAAATTTCATATTAAAACTGTTTTTCTAAAGTCATTACTAAGGGCGCTACAGCTTTCTGAAAGTGACTCTTTTTTCTAACTTAGTGGGAAAATTGCAAAAACGAAAATTTGGCACAATTTTTTATTATTTTATCCTCTTTAATGTACCTTGTTTAAATTACAGATATTTGCATGATAACAATCATGATTAATTACAACGATAACATTGTAAAAAAATTAAGAACATTGTAACTTTTTTTGTATTTAGAGCTTTAGTGAAGAACATTAATATTAGGTATTTAACTGAATATAAGTAACAAATGTTTTCAGTATTTTGCCTGTAACTTGGAAATTATAAACTTTTTGCGTAACATACTTAATTACAAAAAGAAAGAACATTAAATTCTCTATAAATTTTGTTATAAAAATGTTTTTCTAAATCCATCACTAAGCGTTCTAAGTTTTTTTGAAAATGTCCCTTTTTTTTAAAAACTTTACAGAAGGTGGCCTATTTTCGCCTCTTATTCCCCAAAAAAACTTTTTTTCATCACTAAAAATGAAAATTAAATAGACGTATTGATTGATGAAAAATGAAAGTTTTAAGAAAGGAGGCAGGAGATGCACAAATTCTAGAAACCCTATAAGAAAACAATTACAAAGGGAGGGAGGGCCGGGAATAAAAAAAGGGGATGTAGATAGAAGATTGTGGTCATTGACATTCCCGAGCCGCTTTCGTTCAGATACAAGTGTTCTTTTTTAAAGACATATTCTTCTAATATGCTGCTCTTAAGTTTATTATACTCTTCTCGTGCAGTAATGAAAAATGAACGAGCTCAACTCAAAATTGTGTTTCATTTGCCAAACGGCTTCAAATAGTGATACTCGCGTTGTGAACCAGAAAGGACTTGCCAAGCTCTTTGAACACAGCGCTTAGCGTCAAACTAATATTCATCAAAAGTAATATTCACCAGTTTTTTTTTTTTTTTTTTAAGTAGCAAGGATGTTAGAATACAGGATGATTTCCGAAAAACATATGCGAAAGAGAGGAAGATAGTAGCATATGTTCGTCGGGGAAGATTCTACACAGACTATAGTTTGTCCCTCAGATCAAGCACTTCTTTCAAGCTTCAAGATAATTGTTTCTTATGTGACGAAGGTAATCCCGGTGACTTCAACGAAAAACAATAAAAAAGCCCTACACAAAGAGAAATTTGATTCACAAGGTAATGAAATTAGTAGCAAAAATTATATTTTTGAAAGCTGCTGAAAAATGTGGGGATGAAGGGTCTCAGAAAGTAATTGAGCGTACTCAGCACAAACCTGACTTGCAGATACATGGTATTATAGTTTTTGTCGCGTAAAACTAGATCAATCTGTAAAAAGTGGAGAGAAAAGAGGGCGTCGACTCGCATCATCCGTTGACGAAGCCAATGACAGAAACTAGAGCCGCTTTATTTCATTGCTTAGAACAAATTAAAAATTTCAAAACAAGAATTTCAAAATAACAGAATTCAAGTTGAGCAGGCAAAAGAAGAACCTGACGTCATGATAGTTACCTCAGCCATTTCAAGAGCCGAACCTTTTGAAAGCATCGTAATTATCGAAGATTGACCTTCTCGTGATTATGACGAGCTTAGGCTATCAGCACAAAAATCTGTTTTTCTAAAAGCAAGGAAGAGGTAACATCGAAACCAAGTGGTTTTCAACCATGTCGTTCAAATACAATTACAACAATGTTCTTTTCATGCTTGCAATCTGCAGATGCGATACAACATCCACTCTTTTTGGGCAAAGAAAGTCAAAGTTTTCTAACTCTGAAAAAGCATGATCAGCTTCGAGAAATAGTCTGCGTATTTAATAAAATAGCGAGAAATAGTCTGCGTATTCAATAAAATAGGTTCTACCCATCAAGAAATCATCAAGTTTGGAGAAAAAACTATATTGCACTATACAGTGGATGCATAGGTACCACACAGAATTTGAACACCTTAAGGTTCCAGTTATTTGCTAAATCTGCCACAAAAAAGCAAAGTTCATATGCAAAGACTACTACCAACACAAGAGACTTCGCAGCATCATTTTCTCCGATGTTATCATCAGGTACAAGCTAGGCTAGGAAACAACATCCCTCCTGAAGGATCTGGGTGGGCTCACAGGATCTCTTTTAGCCAGTTTAAATGTGCTAAGACCCGACATTTGAATCCTTGCTCCATAATGTGTCATGTAGCTGTAGAAAAGGATGTAGCAAAGCATGCTCTTTTCATAAATTAAGACTCAAATGCTCGGCAATTTGTAAAAATGTAATGGGATCAACTGCGAAAATGTCGGCGACATTATTTATCCAGAAGGAGGGGATATAAAAATGTCACCGTAAGTATTTTTTACTTACATTCAGTTAAATACCTAATATTAATATTCTCCACTAAAACTCTAAATGCAAAAAAGTTATAATGTTCTTAATTTTTTTACAATTTTACCATTGTAATTCATCATGATTGTATCAAATTTTTGTTTTTGCAATTTTTCCACAAAGTTAGAAAAAAGAGTCACTTTCAGAAAGCTGTAACGCGCCTAATTTTGGCTTGAGAAAAACAGTTTTAGTATGAAATTTGTAGAGAATTTAATGCTCTTTCTTTTTATAATTGAGTATGGTACGAAAAAATTTATAATTTTTGAATTATAAGCAAAAAACTGAAAAAAGTCCGAAAATTTTGTGTTTTTTTGGCTCTACAAAATTTAGCCTCGAGATATTTTGTTGGAAAACCATTAATTCTTGTTACTAGCATCCTCATAGACAGTTTAAAAACATAAAATCTTCTAGCAGAATTTTTTCATCTATTTATGACAACTTGACTAGCTTATATGCTATCCAAGCTTATTATGATATGTTTGGTATTAAAAAGGGTGTATGTAACTGTTTATTTACAGGAATTCACAAAAGGATTTACGATTGTCATATTCCTTTAGGTTTTGCACTTAATTTTTCATGTGTAATCCTTGGTTATCAAACTTAAAACTTTAGCACAAAACGCTTCTTTTTCGAAGAAAACGCAAAGTTTATTCTCAAAATATGAAAAAACACATCACAACACTTTTAACAATCTCTAAAGGAGAGAGTGGGGTGGAATGGGACAGTGAAAACAATTGGACAGTAGGTTTTTCTCTTTATGTATCATTCTAAATACTTCGTCAAACACACACTAAATAGAGCAATGGTACGCCAATCTTCAGTTGAAAAAGTGCTGATCAACATAAGCTTGCAATCGTATAAAGAAAAAGATAATTTCAAGAATCAAATGTATATTTACTTCATATACTTTAAGATTTTCGCCTATTAATGACTTGATTATGAGTAGATGTAATAATGCCTTTATTTATGGAACATTATACTGTATGTTATGCATAATTTAAACAATGCCAAAAAGCAGTTTTTTTTGTTTATGCAAGAAGTTGCAAATAAAAAAGGGGAGGAATAAGGGAGGAATAAGACATGAGGAATAAGACATGTCTAATTCCTTCTTTTTAATAAGATTAATGTAAATTACTAACATGCAAATAATTTTAGTGGGTAGTATATTAATTATAACATTATAAATATATTAATTTCCTTCAAGTTGTAAATGAATTGAACTGGTAAATTTTATGTGACCTCTGATCACAACATGAATTTTAATTTTATTGATGAAGGTACTGTGATTTGATGTTGTGAAACTTATTAAAACTCTCCAATCTTTGTTATTTTGTATATCTACCTGACACTAGACTATTTGGGGCTTATGGCTTCGTTTTAGGGGTGCCCCATACCTCCCCTAATAGTGGGGAAGTATTGGTCACATTTTAAAACTTACAATTTCTTTAATTATAAAATAGTTTCTGCAAATTATGTTTCTATATTGTTCAAGGACATTAGAAAGTGCTTTATTTTGCATTCTATAAATTTAAATTTTTGTGTCAAACAAAGTTGATTTTCTTATTTTATGAAAATATCCCATTCCTCCTCATTCTTCCCTACAGAAGGTTAAAGAAGAAATACACTGGAGCACATCCTTAGCACCTATTTTTACCCGTGTCCTCTCGCACTGGCTGATTTAACATGGAACAATGTTTGTACAATCATGACCGCCACGTAGCAGTTTGATTACATATGTAGTAGTTGTGTATTAAAATCTTGTCAAAAAAGTAGCACTTCATGCCAAGAAAATGAGACAAGTTTAAATTTTCGAATTTTGATCTATTATTTTTAAAATTTCACTTTATTCGTTAGCCGATAATATCTTGAATTTTCACAAATCCAAAAAATACAGCTCTTAGCTTCTATATATCGTGTAGATTACCTTGATCGCTTTGGTTTAAAATTAAAGGTAGCCGGTTAAGCAAAATACTACAAAATGGGGTAAATGTATGCATTTGTCTTGGTTCAAAAATGCACACAAGTTTCAAAGCTTTCTACAATTACGTAGTTGAAAGCTCTATACACTATTTTTTTCATTGTTGTTTTTGTATAAAATATAATAGCTATTTAACCAAAATAAGCTAATTAACTTTTTTCCCCCTTTTCTATTTTTTTAATATAAAAACTAGGTATCTACTTATCAGCTTTTAAAAACCAATATTCTTGTTTCATGATATATTTTTGTGTTAAGTCTTGACCCTTAACTTCTGTTAACGGCCTCACAGATAGCTTCTATATTTAGTTTTCACAATTTAGCTTGTAATTTCCAGTTAATCTACTCTCGTTATAGTTTAATTTTGATTCGTTTGGTTTCTTAGTAGAATTGTTAGAGACTTCTAAATGAAAGAGTTTTTATTATAATAGGTTTTTACATAAAGTTTAATGCATAAATATAATTTTATGAGTCAATCAACACTTTTCTTCTTTCTACGATCAAGTGGTCTCGAGTACTGATCATATTATTAACCGACTTCCAAAAAGGAGAGCGGGTTATCAATTCGACGCGTATGTATTTTTTTTATGTATGTTCACCGATTACTCCGAAACTATTAAACCAATTTCTGTTATTTTTGTTTTAAATGAAAGACGATGCTCTCGAATTGGTACCACTTCCGTTTCATCGAAATTGGTTCAGTACTTTTTTAGTAATTAGGCAAAAACTAATAAAATTAGTGATTTTTCGCTAATTAAAAGTGTTGAATACGTTCGCTAATTTCTGTATAGACAGCATGGCCGAGCGGTCTAAGACGCCAGATTGAAGTTCTGTGTCTCGAAAGAGAGCGTGGGTTCGAATCCCACTCCTGACATAATTTACATCCATGTAAAATTTACAATATTTTATTTTTCGTTTTACAATTTTTATTATTAACCAGCTTCAGAAAAGGAAGAGGAAGTTATCAATTCGACGCGTATGTATTTTTTTAACTGACTTCCAAAAAGGAGAGAAAGTTATCAATTCCACGCGTATGTATATTTTTTATGTATGTTCACCGATTACTCCGAAACTATTCAACCGATTTCTGTTATTTTTATTTTAAATGAAAGACGATGCTCTCGAATTGGTATCACTTCCGTTTCATCGAAATTGGTTCAGTACTTTTTTAGTAATTAGGCAAAAAACTAATAGTGATTCTTCGCTAATTAAAAGTGTTGAATATGTTCGGTGAGCGCAGTGTAGACAGCATGGCCGAGGGGTCTAAGGCGCCAGATTGAAATTTTGTGTCTCGAAAGAGAGCTTGAGTTCGAATCCCACTCCTGACATAATTTACATCCATGTAAAATTTACAATATTTTTTTTCTTATTACAATTTTTATTATTAACCGGCTTCAGAAAAGGAAGAGGAAGTTATCAATTCGACGCGTATGTATTTCTTTCTATGTATGTTCACTGATTACTGTGAAACTATCCAATCGATTAATTAGGTTTTTGTGTTAAATAAAAAAGGCTGCTCTCGAATTGGTACCATTTTCATTTCATTGAAATTGGTTCAGCACTCTTTTTCAGTAAATAGTCAAATTTTAATAAAATTAGTGATTTTTCGCAAATTAAAAATAACATGGACTTTGAATAAGCTCGCAGTTTGGAGCGCAGTCAGGATGACCCAGCAGTTTAAGGAGCCAGATTTAAGCTCTGGTGCTGGATAGAGAGCGTGCGTTCGAACCCCACTCCTAACAAAATTTACATCCATGGATAATTTACAATATTTTTCCGTAGTATAATTTTTATTAACTGACTTCAAAAAATCGTTAACTTTTAACTAAAAAGAGAAAAATAAACTTTTCTACCGAAAATTGAACCGACTTCAAAAACTACTGCAAAGTGAAAAATAATTTTTTACATAATAGTAATAAGAAATTAAATTAAGAACATAGCATTTACCATGCGTATTACTATATTTATGTACATTAATTTGATTTTTTGGAGTCGGTGCCAGTCAAGCCTTTATTCTTTTAGGATTTGCATTGGATATTTAATTTTAATTTTGAAATAGGCTTGGCTGGCACAGACTCCAAAAAATCAAATTAATGTACATAAATATAATAATACGCATGGTAAATGCTATGTTCTTAATTTAATTTCTTATTACTATTATGTAAAAAATTATTTTTCATTTTGCAGTAGTTTTTGAAGTCGGTTCAATTTTTGGTAGAAAAGTTTATTTTTGGAACAATTTTTGTCTGAACAGTTAGAGGTTCACTGCTATTTATCACCTTCCAGACTGCTATTTTTTAGGTTTAATTTATAATTTTCAGTTTGACTATAAAAATACTAGTGAAGTTTATTAATGCTTTTACATAACACATTCGTTTCAGGAGAAATGGGCTCTTGAGAGAAGTACGCACTGCGCACTTTGCCTCATTACTGCGTACTTTTACCCTACCGATGGGGCAAAGATATGCAAAACAATACTTTTTTAAAATTACAATTTGGCTACATATTGATTGATCGTGACCCATGCCTAAGGTTCTAATATAATATTTTAATCATTCGTTACATAAGTTTAGACCAATGTGTTCATTAAAAATAAAAATTTATGGAAGTGCATATCTTTTCCCCCTACCTACTCTACATGCTCTAAAAGTTGAAATCTTCTAACTGATGATTTAATTATTTTTGCAAGTTACTTCGTGTTAAAATATTAAATCACCCGTTGATCATGTATGAAAAGCTTAAAGTGTATTCGACATAATTTCTCTTCTAATGGGCATTTTTGTATGCATTTTATTTTAACGTTACTAAAAAATCATATTTACTTGGAAACTATTTGAAAAATAGATTTTTGGGTTGTATAAAGGGCACATACTGTGACATACTGGCACATACTTGACAAATACTGTGAAAACTGAATATTGCAGTGGTCGGTGAAATTTAACAGGTGTTAAGGATTAAGATTCAAAACAAAAGCGTTTCATGAAACAAGAATATTGGTTATTAAAAGTAGGTAGCTATAGGGAAGAATGGAGTGAGTGGTGTGGGACACTTTTTACAAAAGTAAGAAAATAAACTTTGTTTGACACAAAAACTAAAATTTTATTTTATAGGGTGCAAGGTTAAACACTTTTTAATCTCCCTGAACAATATATAAACATAACATAAAAAAGATATTTTATAATTAAAGAAATTGTAAGTTTCTAAATATTTCCCATACTTCTCCACTGACAGGGAGATATGAGACAGTAATAAAACAAACTTAAAAGGCACAAATAGTCTAGCGTGGAGGAAAAATATTGCAGCTGTGCATAAACGAGTCACTAATGTGCAAAAAGTATAAAAAGTATATGAAGCAAATTTACTTTTGATTCCTGAAATAATCTTTTGCTTTACACAATTGCAAGCTTATACAGATCAGAACATTTTTCAACTGAAAATTTGGCCACTATTACTTCATCTTGTGTATCATTGGATGAACGGTAAAATTGAGAAATAAAGAGGAAATCTTATTGTCCCATTCCTCCCACAGTCCCACTCCTCCCTACTCTTTCCTCACCCACCTACTTTTAAACATCAATACACCTACGTTCCATATTAAAAAATTAGAAAAGCAAAAGGTAGTTTAATAGCTTATATTAATTAAGTAGTTATTATATTTTATACAATAGCTAACTTAGAAAAAATATAAAGTTTTCCAAAATGTAATTGTGTAATGCTTTACTTTTGCAAACTTAAGCATTATAGCAAAGCCACTACACTATTTTGAGTTTTTAACATTTGTATTTCCAACTGTTTTTTATTTTTAGTAGTATTATTAAACTCTCCGAAACGACTTGATATATTACTTATAGTAATTTCGTACAAATATGAAAGAAACTATACTGCAGGCAGAAAGTTTAAAAGAATTTCAAAATATAACTTCAGAACTGACATTTGAGAAACTGCACAAATGTGATAAACACCAACGTAAATAAAAGTAATTTGATGGAGTGATAAATATTTAGCTATCAGATATAAATAGGAAAATTAGCCATCAATACCTGGCTAAGTCATGTTACATTTTAAATCAAACTGAAACAGCCCTTACTGTGTTAATAACTATGAATCAAGTAAAACAAAAATATAACAAAATTAGTTCATAAATAAGAAATATTTACTTACATCCTAACTTGAAATCCTTATCAACATTGGATTCAACATGGATGCCTTTTACGCTTCTGTTGCTGGGTGAATAGGCATTACGTCACCGATAAAAATCTTTCTGATTGGCTGACAGGTGAAACTAGAATATTTCATGTATTCGTACTGTGCGAGAGATAATATTATACCCTGTTTACAGATGAAATTTTAGTAAGCATGCAGATTTCTGTAGTTATACAAAAACTAGTTTTGTAGGTCTACAGATTTTTTTTTTACAGTGTAGGATTCTTATGCGACTTTTATTAAGACATCTATCATATCTTATTTTGAAATTCAATCTCTTAAGCATCTAATATTTGCAGTGAATCAACAAGAACAAAACAAAAATGAATTAAGTAAAACAAAATTTCAATCATAAGTTTGAAAAATTCAAATTATAACAAAATAATTCTAAACTATTCTATTCTAAATGTTTGTAATAAAGTTTTCAGAAAAGGAAATTTCCTGCTGTGGCTTGAAGAGGATAAACTTTTTAGTATTTCTATCTTTTATTTTTAAATAGTATTTTTTTTTTCGTGTTAAAATTATTCTCCTTAATTTCCAACTGTGTTCACTTAATCTTGTCGGAAGTCTGAAAAAAAACCGGAAAAAAATAGAGACCCCTCCTGTTTCTTGTATTTCTCAAAGCGATGCCAGTAACGATGCATAAATTATTTTCCTGTACGCACCTCCCTCTGGGTTCCAAGCCTCATTTAATTCTTTGAAGTAAACAAAAGAAAATAATGGCCTTCAAAGTACAGGGAATTTTTCGTTTACCATTAAGAAAATGCCATTAAAGGGAATAAAATAAGTGAGTGAAATGTATTTAAGCATCCCGAATGAAAGGATTTTATACATATAAAAGAAATATTGAAATTTATTAATCGGGATATGGAGTTTTATTTAAAATGTTTACAAAAGAAAACATTTTAAAACTGTATAGGATAATTGGAAAAAGAGAAATACTTATTAAACTAGTCAGATGTAGGGATCCCAAAACTTTTTTCTATCTTATACATGTTCATGCTTTCTGGAAAATGCAGCATAGCAGCGCCCTCCGATTAGATAATTTACATTAAAATCTAGTCAGTAACAATTTATGTTAATTTCTAATTGAATCTGAAGTTTAATGAAAATCCGTGCATTAGTTTCTGAGATGGAGCTATTGAGGAATTCTTTAAAAAGTTTAGCATAACAGTGACTCTTGAGTGATGTACACCAAAAAGGAATCAGTACCAAAATTCATCAAAGACTAGCTGAATCTAAAGTTTTATGAATACTCGTGCTTAGTTATGGAAATTCTGAAATGTTGTGGAAATTCTGAATAATACAGCATAGCCGCACCACCTTTCGAATGATATATACCAAAAGCTAATTAGTTTCAGCTTATATCAAGACCTAACTAAATCTGAAGTATTTCGAAATTTCGTGCATTACTTCGTGAGATACAGCGCCCACAAATTTTTTGTCACATACAGACACACATAATAACAGACAGACATTTTCTAAAAACCACCAAATCGTGTTCCGAACCTTTTAAAAATATAAATTTACCGAAAATGGGAAATCGAAAATTTTCACGAATTCATTACTTTCTTCTTGTAAAGATGGAAGAAAGTAAGAATGATAGAATAACACAACCACAAACAATTTCTGTATAGCAAGCTATAATAAGTAATTCTTCATTCAGTCAAAAATACAAGGTGAATTTATTTCAATCTCAACTCAGATTTTTGCTCATAATTTTAAAAATAATGAGGTCTATTTAACTAAAAATCTGCCAGACGTACTTGTTTTGTTTAAAATGTAAAGATGTCACTGCGGAAAGGGCCATTATCCGCACACAAACAGGGCTGAAACTCCCTATTTCAAAGTAGGAATATAGTTCGTAGACACAGGACATTTCCATAATTTTTTGCAGTGTCTAAACATTTCACATAAATGAAGACAAATCATTCATTAAAACATTTACATTATTATTAAAGGTCATTAATTTAGTCCGATTGTGCATTACTTAAACATCTAAGGATGCAATAATTACACTACCGGCTAAATCAGAAATTTATATCAGTTTAGAATATTTATTTCAATACCAGTCAACTCAAAATATTGAGAATGTACTTTGGGGATAAAACCAAACTAACTTGCTGACCTAACGGAAAAATCTTCCAAACATTTCTAATACTTCAACTGTCATGAATCATTTTCACCATTGAGGATCGACAATTGAGATAATTAAAGAAATTTGATAAGAAAAATGCGTTCCCAAATCTCATCTCATTAATTTAATCCGATTGTGCATTCCTTAAATGGATAATGATGCAATAATTACACTACCGGCTAAGTCAGAAATCTATCTTAGTTTAGAATATTTATTTCAATACCAGTCAACCCAAAATATTGAGAATGTACTTTGGGGATAAAATCAAACTTACTTGCTGAGCTATAGAATTTGAAAGCTGTTTTCATATAGCATAAGGTCTTAAGAAGCAATTAGATTACGTAGAAAATATTGGATGGAATTCAGGAGGTTTTCGCGATTTATGAGAATAAAACATTTTCAGGGAAATTACTTACCTTTAAAATAACTTTATTATTCATGTCGGAATACATTATTTGAAAATTTCCAAGAGCAAATTTTGAAGAAAAAGAAAAATTTAATAATATATTATCTTTTAACTAAAACTGTTTTTAACTAAAATGACTTTTTTTGTATCCTTTAAGGAAACAATGTGATTTTCAAAGTTGTTTTCCTTAAGTCTATCACAAAGGAATCGAACTTTAATTTTTATTTGTTAAATTTATAAAAAATACTGATAAATGCAATAATTTGTAAACAAATGAACGTAAATTCAAATGAAGGTTACACATTTATTCTGCATTTCAAAGTTGATGTGTATAGTCTTTAATTTAAAAAATCGATATATATATATATATATATTTGTATACAAAAACTTTCTGAGTAAATAAAACCATTGAAACATATGATATTTTGATCATATAAATTGAAAAAACTATTTTTTTTTTTTGTAAAGAATATTATTGAATTTTTTTTAAATATATAACTTTCAACATAATATTTATTTTTCTCTCGTTTGCATTTATAAATGTTACAACTTTGAATGGTATAACCTTCATACAATTAAGTTATATGATGATGTTACTTGCGGATATTTTAATAATGTTACCAGACTATCAGGAACCATTCACCGATTGAGAATTGCCGTAATAAAGGAACTTTGATCAGCAGACTTTGTTCTCAAATCTCATCTCATTGTTTTAATCCGATTGTGGTTTCATTAAATAACAATGTAATGATTACATTACTAGTCAAATCGAAAATATTTGCTAGTTTAAGTCCTTTATTCATTCAGATCAATCTCAAAATATATAGAAAGTATTTTGAGTTTAAAATCAAAGTAACTTGCTAAGATACTGAATTTTACAGAGATTTAAGAAATATTGCATAGTATGATTAGAAAATCCTTTCAGAAGTACATGATGGTTTATGTGGTTAAAAAATCTTTAAGAAAATTAGCAATCATTTATTTATAAGACTTATAAAGTTTGAAAAATGTATTGATACAATTTCAAACCTGAATGACCTCCATATGAAAAATTTTGTGTCCACAATTTAACATTAAGTATCTAAATTATTATAATGTGTCATTTTCTTTTTTATAATATTTTAAAATAGTCCATCCTTTCAAAAAGAACCGCTATGACAAATTAAAATGTTCTACATTTCTCAAAACGAATCAATTAAACTGAATGGAAAAACTATGCAAATCAAATTGCTTTATACCCATAGTATCAAACAGTACTAGTGTAATTATGGAAGAGATGGATCACGCTTTTTCTTCGCGCTCTAAAAGCTATAAATGTACATACCTTTTACTTGTCACAGGTAGTGTATAATGTTTATATAAAAAGTCGTAATTCAGAAGTTCATATCTTTAAAGGAGTTTTTTTACACATTTTTTAATTTTTTTACTCTATGGTTAAGTGTGTGTACTAGATGGACCATATGAATGGGAAAGATTAATCATAGTAAAATATTGAAATAGTTTCTCAGATAATATTAAATTTATAAAAGATTACTTTCATTCCATGAAAATTAAATAAATTTACTTAGAATTAATTTCTATTCATTCCCTTTGCTCTAGCAACTGATTTGTCTTTTCCTTGTTCATTTTTAGTCCAGGCATTTGGTGCTCAAAAAGGACTAATAAATGCAAGTTTTGGTGTAGTTTTGATTTTTGGTTCCCTTTATGTTTTTTGGGTCGCTGAACACGAATCTGGCATTATCCAACAAAATGTCTCCCCGGAAACACGTTTTTTTGGCAAAAAACGTGGCTTTTTTTCGTTTTTTTTAAATAACTTCAAAATTATGCATTTTACATAAAAGTCATCAATACATAAATTAAAGAGAACAAAAGTTCCTACATTTCATGTATTAAAAGGTTTTTTCTTTGATCAATAGTTTAGCCGTGAGAGAGCCGCAAAAATGGGTGTGAAATGCAAAAAATTCTGAAAAACGTGAATTACAGTACCGTACGTCGATGAAACATGAAAAACAACCATTTTACGCAATTTTTCCCCACTTAATAATACTAAATATATAAATATTGACTATATTTTATTAATCTGATGTTCATTGTTTCTTTCATAACTAAAAAATAAATAAAAATGAGCATATCTCTGATCAAAATCTTTGCTATTACAAAATAATAATAGGAATAATTTCTTAATTTGACTTTTAAATAATGTAAATAAAATAACTAAAACAGTCTTTAACATATAAAAGCTGACACGGATTCCAGTTTTTAAAGTTCTCGAAGTTCAAAATGTGGGTGTGAAAAAAAAAAAAAAAAAAAAAAAAAAAAAAAAAAAAATCTGGAAAATAGGAATTATGGCACTGTACATAGATTTAACATGAAAACTGACAATTTTTCGCAAAGATTGACTTTAAATTATTCTAACGATATTATGATCGACTATATTTTACAATGAAGTTGATAACAATAAAAACGACGACTAATTATGAATTATTATTTAATTATATATAATTATGTATATTAACAAGTACATTTACTTTAAAAACAAAGTACTATTTCCACTTTATTTTATTTGAGGGTCCCTGCTTTTGACCGACATCTACAAAATAGAAAATAGAAGACTGGAATTAGTGGGTGTTTTTATAACTATCAATATCATAAATATATTTTTTTAATAGTAAATATTTGATACCTTGTGGCATGACTATTTCCCCTGCCATTAGGCCCTCCGATTCATTGTGTGAGCAATCCATTTCCAGATCGGCTTCAAAGTCTAGCTCATCCACTTCGTCTTGACACACAACTGCGATGTTGTTGCTGTTTCCCGAAGCAAATCTTCTATTTCATATCTTCGCAAATAATTTTTGCTGCTACTTCAATCACTCGCAGCCTCTCTTCTCCATCAGATTTACATGTTTGCTGATACCATGCATTAGTCAGTATCTTCCTTCCTGTATTCTTGAAACATACAATGGACTTTTTTCTGATTCTTTGTGATCAGTATTCGTTTACATATCTCTCAATGAGGTTAAACTTTACAGTTCTCATATCAGGTTGATAACTCCCTGTAACCTGTTTCATTAGATCTTCCATGGAAAATTGACACTCGTCATCATGATTTTAAGGTAATCGTATATACTTTGCATTGCTCTGTCGATTGCCTCGGCCAATGGACCACGTTTATTCTGTTCTTAGACCTTCGGCCTCCCATGAATATATTTAAAACATTTGATGTGGTATTGAGCATCTGCTGCGATCAAATCATTCACTGGTTCGATGCGCTGAATTATAGCTTGCCCATAATCATCATTCCCAGCTCTTCCTGCTTTCAGAATTGTACTTTTGAATCCCATGTGTCGCACACTGTATACAGTATTGCGTTCGCTTGGTGGATTTTTCGCTTGTGGGTTTTTCGCTTAAACTCTTCCAAAATGCACAGTCCGCATATAAAACAATTAGTTCGAAAATTAAACTCAGGAGTTGATGATCTTAAAATTTGAGAAGTGCTAGTGCTTTGTTCCTCAATCTTCTTCACATAAGCAGTAATCATCCGTTCATTTACGTATACTTTTCTACACTTAACATGCACATCTACTGAGGTTTTCCCCTTTAGAAAAACTGCCTCTCCATAGTTTCTTTCTGTACTTGCTTTGATTAATGCTGCAATACCTCGACTAGACTAACTTCCACTGATGGCTCCTCTTCTAAAGGAGAGTCAAAAATAAAACACAGCGACATCGCGCAAAATCCTTTTAGATGTTCACTATATTCACAAAGACACAAACAGTGAATTACTAAATTATAAGTAAGCAGTTGCAAATGAAAACTGAGAGGAATGTGTCCGCCTGATAAGTTAGTGATCTGTGCGACGCATATTTCTAACAGAGGCGCGACTAGGGTAGGGGGGAGGGGTTAGTATTCCACTGAACGTAGACATGGGATGAAAGGGTGGGCGCTTGACCAACGTTATTTCACACTTGCAGCCCTTCAATCAAGGGGGAAAGTGCAGATGGGATCAGTTAAAGCCTGTTTTAGTTATTTTATTTACATTATTTAAAAGTCAAATGAAGAAATTATTACTATTATTATTTTGTAATAGCAAATGAAGATTTTAATCACAGATATGCTCATTTTTATTTATTTTTTAGTTATGAAAGAAACAATGAACATCATATTAATAAAATATAGTCAATAATAATATATTTAGTATTATTAAGTGAGAAAAATTTGCGTAAAATGGTTGTTTTTCATGTTTCATCGATGTGCGGTTCTGTGATTCACGTTTTTTAGAAATTCTTGCTTTTCACACCCATTTTTGCGGCTGTTTCACGGCTAAACTATTGATCAGAGAAAAAAACTTTTAATACATAAAAAGTAGGAAATTTTGTGCTCTTTAATTTTTGTATTGATGACTTTTATGTAAAATGCATAATTTTGAAGTTATTTAGAAAAAATGAAAAAAAGACACGTTTTTTGCCGAAAAAACGTGTTTCCGGGGAGAAATTTTGTTGGATAATGCCAGATTCGGGTTTAGCGACCCCAAAAACATAAAGAGAACCCAAAATCAAAACTATACCAAAACTAGCATTTATTTTTTACCAAATGCCTGGACTATTTGACTCGATTGAAAGTTCGAATTTTGGGCAAGGAATGTTTTAACCATTCATTATTAGCTTTTTGGGCTTTTTTTTAACGTATCTTAATTTTTTTTGCTAGTTCGCATGCCATATGCTTTACAGAGTCACTACATGGTGTAGAGCTTCAGTTCTGTAATTTATTTATTAAAGCAACAATTTTATTTTCGTTTTTGTAGCCCTATATTGTTGAAGAATCTAAAACCCTTACTAAAATTAAGGATTTAATTTTTCTTTTTAAAATAGTTTTAAGAATTTCGAAAGATTTTTTGTTTAACTGATACACATATTCATTTTTTCAACAGCTTTAATAGCATTTTTCAAATTATCTTCCATCCATTCGATGCATGTAGACGTACCTGACCTAACATATGAGTAATCGGCATTTTTGGGTAGCAAAAAAATATAATCCCTTAGTATTTTACATTCCGTTCTTTAAAAAGCTAAATTTGAAATTCAAAGTTATATGGTCCACCTCTCCCGACAGAGAAACTGGTGCATTTTTCCCGTTTAGATGTATGCCTAATTTCGATTCTTCTAGACGGTTAGTATTACTTTAGAAGACAAAATGTTCCCCGATATTACATTATTATAACTAGATGTATCACATATAAATCAAAATGTTTAAATGCATAACTTTAACCATATGAAAAAAAATACTTGACTCACAAAAAAGCAATAATAATTTTTAGCTGAAAAAATATTATGTTTAGAGGAGCAAAAAGTTGCACGCCATATAAAGTATCTTTAAGTGTCTGACTAAGATAATTGCATCAACAGTGGAACATCGCATTAACCTCCTCGCGACGGGATCTTTTAACGAAATTTTTAATGTTTTGTCACCAGTTTTTAAAAACAGAAATTTGTGCCATATTAAAACGAGAAAATGTTCCGACTAAATAAGGCAAATTTTACAAAATTTTTACTGGACAGTGTAAACAAGCATTCTTAAGCCTTTTTGCGGCACTTATACGTATCGCTCGTCTCCAAAGAGTTAGCAAAATGTTTGATTGGTACAACTTTACCGTATTTACCTTATATCAACCTTAATATTAAGCAAATTGGCTGCTTTTTGCGACAATTATCATACATGTACACATATTGATATTAAAAAAAATTCGTTTCTTCAGAGTAGTCTTTCATTTGCTGTTTCGGGAATTAGGTTATTCAAAATTTAAGCTCATAAAAATATTCAAAACTTCTACCATTTGATAATTAAGGACATTTGAATAATATTACCAAACCATAACGATTCATTCAGTGACTGACATTTGACGTAGTAAAGGAATTTGGATCAGCAAAATGTGTTTTCGAATTCCATCTGATTGATTTAATCGGTTTGTGCATTTAGTAAATACAAAACGATGCAATTGTTCTACCAGCTCGCTTTGTTTAGATTATTTATTTCAGTTCAAAATTTCGAGAATGGCATTTCGAGTTAGTATCAATCTAACTTAATGAATGATTGTATTTCGTGGAATTGATTACAAATACGATAATGGGGTGGAACCGATTGGAAGGAGTTACAGAAGCACATCATGGTTCAGAGAAATTAATTATTTTTTGCTGAATTTTATTATTCCAAGCAAGCAAGCAAACAAGCAATAATTTTCTTGTACTTTTCTTCGAAACAAAAAAACAAAGCATATTTTAGTCTGTAGTGGTAGTTAGTACTATATGTTTTATTACTCTTGTACTTTAAAGATTTTCATAAGCATAATTCATTCAATTTTATAAGCAGACAAATATAGTGCATGAAATATTTTATAATGTTTGATATTCTATATCCATTAACGGCAATTGGAAGACAAATTTGTAAAAAATTTCGCCTTATTGTTATTCTTTTAATATTTTGAATCCTTCATTTTATGCCTTTCGATTGATGTATAACTTTTATTTCAACGAGAACAAGAAAATAGTAATTCTGGTTTTTTTCCATCATACATAAACATTACATGCATAAGCGTTAAATCTAGTTAAAAAAAATTTTTTTTTTTTAATTCACTGTACTTTTTTATAGAATCTAATGTAGATTATTGTTTGTAATCTTGCTTGAATAGTTTACGCATATCCCTGATCACTTTAAAATAAATTTTTGAACATCGCTGTACGTTTTTCTAGAATATAATATAGATTATTGTTGTAATATTTATTGAATAGTTTACGCATATCCGTGATCACTTTAAAATAATCTTTTGTATCAAACATACCTACAAAATGCTCATTAAAAAGTTTTCTCTGAGAAAAATACAAAATTTTTGTAATTTGATTGAGGTTTTTATCCTATTTTTTTTTAAACTAAAGAATATCTCATAATAAAGTAGAACTTCACTTGATTTGGAATTATTCGTATTATATTGGTATAAAAATACAATTGAATATCTTTAGTGGTTTCTGAGAAAAAGTACATAAATTTAACATGGTATATACAGGACTTCCGACTCTACCTGACCTTCACTCTTTTCTTTTGTAATCAAAAATACTGTGATTGGAATAGAAGAAAACGAAAGAGTTTCCTCTTCTACACTGTAAAAAAAAAAAAAAAATCTGAAAAGTTACAAAAAGTTTTCTAGGAAACTAGGATTCCGAGAACTTTTTATGTAACGGCAACAGAAAGAATTCGTGCAACAGATAGAGATTTGCACTGAAAATCACAAAATCTATAACATTACTAAGAATTTTTTAGGAAGCTGGGATTTCAACAATTTTTTATGTAAGGTATTCCGGGGTAATAACGCCACGTTAAGGTTCTACCAATTTTCACGGCTCAGTTTTAGATTGTATTTTTCAAACAAATATATGATTTGATGCAGTAACTCATTGACTATTTATACAAAAAAAAATAATTTAACAGATATGTATTCATAAAATGTAATGGCGTGATTTCTTGACCAATGCTATTTGGCGTTATTACCCACCTATATGGGTAATAACACCATGCAAACAAAGCTATGAAACAAGATGGAATAATGGCATGTAGATTGCCCAATTCTAAAAATACAAACTCTACAAACTTAGAAATTGACAAATTGCATTCTTAGCTATTGAAAATGTTCAATTTTTTGTGAAAGTGTAAGAAAAATAAAGGTGTGGTGTGGGGGGGAGAGGAGGCAAAAGAATATCAGACCGTGAGCTTATCTTTTTGCTTAAAAAGGACCGTTTAAATAGAACTTTTAGAAACATGCCACAGTTTTAACTGTGTTTATTTGAATCAGTATTTAGGATGTAGCTCGGCCACTGTTGGGAATCAACTGGGGTATTAATGCCAAGGATTTGCGTTATTACCCCGGTATAGTTATTGCTCAGTACATTTTAAATTACAAATTATCTCGAGAAGATATCCAAAATCTTCAACAACATTTTGAAAGTACATGAAATGCACTACAAATTTATGTAATAAACAAAGTATTTCCGGATAAAAAAAATAGTCTTCACATCACATAACGTATCTCGCAAATTTTAGATCAAGCTTTAATTTTAGTTGCCTGTAAAAGCAATAAGACCTACAAACGGAACAAATTAACTTGAAGCTTTTTTTTACGATTTATATGACTCAAAATCCTTCTGCGCAGAGCACATGGGTGTCATTTACCAGATTATTTCATAATTATGCATAATATTAGCACTTGGCGTTATTGCACCGCTTGGCGTTATTGCACCGCTTGGCGTTATTACACCAGACCACCTTAACTGCAATCCAGGTTACAGATAAAATTTTAGTAATATAAATGTAATTATAGCAGACACGTTTGTAAAGTTACAGATTTCTGTAGCTTTACAAAAATCAATTTTGAAGATTTAAATCCTTTCTTGTAAGGTGTACAAATAAAATGTTAGTAATCATACAGATTTCAGCAACTTTACATCTGTAGGATGCAGATTTTTTTTTTTTTTTTTTTTTTTTTTTTTTTTACAGTATACTTTTGTCTCTAATGTCTAATGTAGAACAATATACGAACACTTTTGTTAATGCAGGATAAATAACATATACACGAAGTGTGTTTTTTCCAATTGAGGAAAAGAAACGTTCAAGCTCGATGCCGAACCAAAGACCTTTTTTGCAATTTTACTTTCTTCCGTCTTTACAAGAAGAAAATATTGGATTTATGAAAATTTTCCAAATTCGGTTTTTGCCAGATTTACACATTTTAGGGGTCAGAGAACCTGAAAATTATGTTTTTACAAAATGTCTGTTAGTGAGTTTGTCTGTCTGTTCGCGACTAAAAATTTGTGGGCGCTCTATCTCAAAAACTAATGCACAGAATTTCACAAAACTTTAGATTTTGTGAGACTTTGATATAAACTGAATCTGATTAGATTTTGGTGTATATAGCTCCACAGGTGGCGTTGCCATGCTGCATTCTTTACAATTTCCACAATAGCCATATTTCAAGAACGAGAACATTTATTTTCATAAAACGTTATATTTAGATAAAACGTGTTATGCCATGAGGTTGATTACGTTTTGGTGCAAGTCGTTTAACATGTGGCGCTGACATGGTGCATTATTCATGATTATCGCAATAGCTCATGATTATCTAATACGTTTAAAGAGAAAGTAATTTAAACTTTTAAACGACAGACATGCTAAAGTATGCCATAATTGGGAACATAATAAAATAGCTGAGATGAAAAGGCACCTAAATATACCTGTAAATGCAATTGGGAAAGTGTATAATTCGCGATTTACTTGTTTTCTAGCCAGTCAGCAAAAGCATCATTTTCGGAAACAAAAGCTTTTTATGTCATCTATTTCAACCGATGTTTTATGTATGTACAAAAGCAATGAATGTGAATTTTTAGTGTTATTTTGCCTTCATGACAGAAGAAGTCTTGGATTCAAATAATTTCATGAGACTTAGTTGAAGAAATTCAATTTCTATATATCTCTAACAAACAGTCAAATTGAATTAAAAATAATGAAATGCAGGAACATTTGAATAATACTAGCATTACATGAATCAATTTCGTTATTAGTAATTGACAATTGCAGTAATTAAGGAATTTCATTCAGCAAAATCTACTCCCAAATCTCATCACATTACTTTAATCAAATTGCTTACATTTCGTAAATTGCTAACGATGCAATAATTACCATTTACCAGCTAATTACTAAATCTTATTTAGGATCTTTATTACAATTCATATGAGCCTCAAAATATCCAGCCGGTACTATGGGGGTAATAATTAAACTGATTTGCAAAGATGAAAATTATATGGAATTGGTTTCATTTATGATAGAATTATAAAAAGTACTTATACTGCATCAAAAAAGTGAAAAGAAGTAAAGAAATACTTGGATGTTTATGAGCACGGTAAAAATTGATTGACTGCTAGTCGTGGAACCATTTTCGAATCAATTTAAATAGGTAGTCAACTTATATCAGAGTTAAATTTCTAAATCCACACATTGTGCAATCTTGAAGAGGGCAAATTAAGCAAGTAGACAACTTATAAAAATACTGATTTTATAATACTGATTAAGAGGTCAGGTACTTTTGAACTAAAGAAATACGTAAATAAGTGACCATTGTAAAAGTTGCAATCATTGTATACCTAATTGACTTAATTATAAAATTAAAAATACGTATTAACTCCTTGAGGACGAGTGACTGGTATACTTATCGCATAAGAAGCTCAGAATACTTGAATAGTCTCATCACTAAATTTGTATTGTAAACTTTGCTTCATTTAACCCTTTTGGGTCTGGTATACTATTAATAGTACAAGTCTTTTAAAGGAGTATTGTTTTGTTTGAAATACTTTTGCTGCCATTTGCATGTATAGTAATGTTAGCATATGTCGATTCATTTAGTATATAAATCCATTTATCTTTAGGCATTTAATAATAATAATTATTTTTATTACTTACTTAATTCTGTTTGCGTTTTTCGCAATTCTTTTATTTTAAACATATGTTTCCCTCTTTAATTTTAAAATAAAAGTTACTTTCCTGAAAAAAAAAAATCATGTGTCATAAAGTGCAAAAAATATTAGAAAGTTATAACTTCAGTTAAATCTTATTGTAATACAATATTTTCGAAACGTCACCAAAAATTCTTCCTTAGCCTATTGCCATATGAATATGAATTGAATAGTACGCAAAACAACAACTTTCGTTATCTTTCAGACAATGACATGTTCCTTAAACAGTACTTAATCTATTTGGATAGTTAGTGTTAATGTTATTAACGTAAAATTAATTTTTTTCTAAAAATTGAAAGAAAATTCGGACCCGAAAGGGTTAATCTCAGAATTTTCCCGATTCAATAACTCAAGAATTTCTGTTTTAAAAAACCGATGATAAAGAATTAAAAATCTAGAATAAATGCTCGTCTCAAAGTGATCAAGAAAGATTTATTTTATCAAATAAAAAGGAAAGAAAAGTATACACATGTATAATATTTTTTAATTAATTAATTAATTATTTTTTTAGTTAAAGATCATACAATTTTTACGAGGGAATGTTTCTTGCATGTATGGTGAGTATGATTTTTCACATTTGAATGGTTAAAATAAACCAAGTTTTTTTAAACAGCAGAGATATAATGTGTTTTCAAAATGACCTACAATGAAAACAAACGTAGCAAATGCGGAGTATCGTACTATAACGAAGTTTTGAAAACATTCAGATTTTGGCATAATAGTATACAGTACTTCGGATTACAGTATAGTACCCGAAAGCTTTTGTGTGTTCCTGTAAATACTATCTATTTTCTATTATACAGGAAATAATATATAGTAAACCTGAGCAAACGGATATCAATCTTATAAAATATAAAATAGTTTAATATAATTAAAACGCTCCCCAAACAACGTTTCCTTCTATGCTATTATGTAATGGTTGTACCATTATATAATTTTCTTGTGTGGTCCTGTAAATTAATAACAAATACTCTTTGCACCACAAACTGTACAGAATGTATATTTTAGTACACACTTCATGGATGCATATCAATTTTATTATTTTCGAACGAGTGTAACATCATTAACATGCTTTTATAACTATTTTTTTCCATTGGTCGTAATGTACCGGAATACTTTTGATTGTCCCTGTAATTAAACTATTCATCCCATTTTATTAAAATTTGAATGACTCGACAAAATTATGGAAGAATTATACATTTTAAATTTCAAACGATTCGGTTAAGTAGTGTTTGCTCTGTTATATGGGGCGGACAGACGGACAGACGGACAGACAGACGAATAGATGGACGGACGAACATGACGATTATAGGTGCTACGCATTTACATAGTTGCGAACTTTCCTAAAAATGAAACTTATATATCCATAGAAATAAAATGAAATTCGAGATATCGGAATATTTTTTTTATAAATAAGCAGTCGTGAAATCTAAACTTCTTATTTGAGGAACATAATAATAGATCATTTTGAGTCTCTATACGATTAATACATTCAGAGGGAAAAAAAAATATTTTATTCTATTTAACCATTTTCCAGAAATTCTGCACGCGATGATCAAAATCGCCGTTTTGAGAAAATTGACTTTAAAGATCGAATCACTCATTGGTCATGTAGAAAAAGCTCAAAAAGTTTTAATCATAACTTCTCTTCTAATGCGAATTTTTGTCATGGGTTTTTTTTTAAGTGTTTCTAACGAATCATAATTAATTACAAGCTATTAACCCCCCTCCTCCGATTTTTGGATGCTTTAAAAGGGGGCCGGAACACAAAAATCTTCAAATTCTCTAAAAGAAATTTATTGCATTAAAAATTTATATGGGATTTTTTTTCTTATAATGACGTTTGAATCATGTTTCTGTCTTAATTAAAAGAGGATTTTTTTTTTTTTTTGGGGGGGGGGTTGTTTTTAAAATTTAGCTTTCAAGCAATGGTCGTCATGGAAATGACTTTTTTGTGAAAATGCGTTTTTTTTTTTTTACAATTTCTCAGATTTAAATTGTGATAACTCGAGAACCATTAAAATTACATACTTCAAATTGATTGTTTTATTTTAATCTTGATTCAGCAAATTTGAAAAAAATATGTACTTTTGAAAATATGATTTTTTAAAAATAAGCTATATCTTTTTTTGTTAAATTTTTACTTTAAATATATATATTTTTTATTTTTCAGTAAATTAATGTTTTAAAAATGCTAAACCAAGATTAAAATTTAGACATTTTTGTTCATTTAAATGTAAAAAAATTGAAATTCCACAAATAATATTTTGAATTATAACGATTTTAAATTACCCCACTTTTTTATTAAATTTTGCAGTAATTAAAATAAAATAGAGAAGTTTTATCTTGTGGTTTTGTTTGCAAATGATATAGTAAATCAACACAAAGGAAATCAAAATTTCAACTCAATAAATAAAAGTTATTTTAAAATGTGTCCCTGACCCTTTTAAAGGATATTTCACCTCTTAAAACAATCGAAATATGCGTAAATCTGATCAAAACTTAAATTAAAATTTTTTTTAAATGCTTTTTTGCTTACTTGAGAATTAATAATATTAATAATTCTACCAACGCATCATGAATCATTTCTATCATTATTCATTTCTAATAAGTGTCCTTATGGAATTTTGATCAGCAAAATGCACTGTCAAATCTTATTCCATTGCTTTTATCCGATTGTGCATGCAGTAAATTGCTAATGATGCAATAATTACACTAAATAAGAAATCTCTGGTGATTCGGGATATTTATTTCAGTTCAAATCAACTTCAAAATATTGAGCAGATAGTTCCGAGTAAAATTCAAACTAACTTGCTAAGGTATAGCACTTTATGAGAGTTGCTTTCAAAATATAGAAACTTATGATACACTTTGCGTAAAAGATTGAAAGCGGTACAGAAATATTTGAAGAAGTTTTATTTTAAAGGAGATTCGATGTTCTTTATAGGAATTCGGTTATTTTAAATTTTGAATTTATTCCATCCAGAGACATACAATCGTGCACTTAAAAAAAATTCTGTAAAGTTACAAAACATTTTCTAGGAAACTGGGACTCCTAGAAGATTTTATGTAACGGAAGAGCAAAAATTCATGTGCCAGATACAAATTTACACAGAAAATCAAAAAAAATTTAAGATTACTTAGACTCTTTTAGGAAACGACACTGTAAAAAAAATATATTTGTAACCTTAGTACTCTAAATTTAGAAAAAAATCTTATGATTACTAAAATTTTATATGAACACTGTACAATAAAATGTTACCAATCTACAAAACTTGTAAGCAAAACTAAAGACAGCTGTAACTTTACAAAAGAATTTACTAAAATTTTGGTAATTTTACTAAAATTTTATATGTAATCCTCATTACTGTTACTTCAGTAAGTACTGTTATTTAGGTTACTTACTTAAGTTATTTACTTAAGTTACTTACTAGGAATCCAATTTCCTAGGAAATCTAATAGTTCTAGGAATCCAATTTTCCAAAAAAATTCTTAGTAACCTTAAAATTTGTTTGATTCAAAGTGCAAATCTGTATCTGTTACATGAATTTTTATTGTTGCCATTGCATAAGAAGTTCTTGGAATATAATTCTACTAGAATTTTTTTTGTAATTTTCCATTTTTTTTTTTTTTTTTTTTTTTTTTTTTTTTTTTACAGTGTGGGAGGCAAGAACTTTTTGTATAACTTCAACGTAGGTAACAGACAAAATTTTAGCAAGAGTACTGTAATTTTTTTTTTTTTTTTGTAAAGCTGTAGTAATTTGTAGCTAAAATTTTAAGGATAAATGTAGCTAAAATTTTAAAATCTGTAGGATAAAATTTTAGTAAATATGCAGATTTCTGTTAATTTACTTCTGTAGAATGAGAGATTTTTCTTTTTTTTCTTTTTTCTTTCTTCGTTTCTTCGTTTCTTTCTTTCTTTTTTTTTACAGTATAGTAGAACAAGTCAGCAAAATAACGGGATAATCCATTTAGTAATTACATAAAATCTCTTTTATTTCCCCCCACAGTAATCCAAGTCTGTCAACAGACGGCGTGTGTGAGAAAGTATGAGAAAACAGACCTGGTTCACTGTAGGAGTGGATAAAACAGATTTTATGCATCTTGTAAACGGACTATCTCATTTTTACTTACCCGTCATACGTAGTATAGGGAGTCTTGCAATCGTTTTGAAAATCGTAAAAAATTTTTTTACGGATTTACACGTATCAGATATTATAAATTCCGAAAACCATGTTTTTATGAAAAAAAAAGTACTCTATCTGTGTGTCTGTAAACAATCTAGCTCCCAAACAAATTGAGATAGAAACTTCAAATTTTGTAATGTACTTAGTATGTAAGAATGGAACGAAGCTTATTTAATATCAGTAACCTCGATTATCTGGAACTATTTTTTCCGAACTCTCGAAAAATTCGTCCTGATGAAAGATATATAAGAATTTCCGAATTTTTTATTTTAAGGAGTGGGCGTAAAAGGCAATAAAATAACACAAATTTTGCATAAAGAATGAAGTCGATCATATTAGTAGTCGCCAAGATATTTGTAACCATGTTTTCCACATTCTTGGATTTTTCATGACCCTATATTTCAATGAAATTTCAATTGAAAGATATATTTAATTGGATATGTGACGCTTAATCCGACGCATTAAACTGTTAATTAATATGATTATTATTTTTGGAGTTATAAAGACGTTTATTTTACGCAATTCGGTACTACTTGATTAGTTTGGCGTTTTATATAATTTCTCGAAATTGGTTCATCAGCAATTCATTAACAGAGCATTACCAGTACATTAAAAATACTTAAATAAACGTTTACTTTTTTTCTTTGGAATTGCAATGCATTTCATAAGTGGTTTACATATATTTATTTTATTTTCATATTTTATATTATGCATATCCATGATGGGTAAGTATTACTGTGGCCTCCAACGATTAGTTTTTTTCAAAATGGACTTTGTTTTCTATGGTTGTGAATTCTTCGTATATAAACAGTATTTTATAATATAAATCACTTTTTTCCCATTTAATTTTGGAGTGCAATTTCGTTTTTAAAATCTCTACTATCTCCAAGAAACATTTTGAAAATGGTTTAAATTTTGATATTCAATTTCAACTTTTAAATAGAAAAAATGTAATATATATATATAATTAACTAATTACAACGACTATTTGAAAAAAATGATATTTTCAAAGACTAAAATTTTTAAGACTTATTAATAAAGTCTATATTTAAATTAATAATAATAATAAACATCATTTTTAGGATGATCATAATGTACGAAATGCATTAAGCATTAATGTGCCTAGATCAATGATAAAAAAACAGCAGTTTATAGATATACAACTTTAACTGTTTAAAATGTACATTTTTATTGGATGGAGGTAATCAGACAGACTTCTGAACGCCTCATATTACGTACGACATGGATTAAACATTAATTTTCCTGGACCCATCCTAAACAAATTTTAAATGAAATTTCAGTTTTATTATTTTCAAAAATGCAAATTTTTAAACTTCTAAACATTTCACATTTAAAATTTTTACACCGTTGCTTAGAGAAAAAAGTTCACTTTTAAATGAAATTTTTTCGAAATCTTTATTACAATTCGTTTTCAAATTATTATTATTTTAATGTTTTTATTATTTTTTTGTCATCGTGGCAACAGAAGTATTCCATGTTTGGACATTAAACATGGACCAATCAGAAAACGAATAAAATAGAAAACAGACGTATTTTATTTTTGGGCATTTAACATGGACGAATCAGAAAACGAATAATAATAAAAAAAAAAAAAAAAAAAACAGAAGTATTCCATTTTTGGACATTAACCATGGACCAATCAGAAAACGAATAAAATAAAATAAGTTGCAGAAATTCAACCAATAAAAAGATACAGGTATACTTCAGATTTCCCATTTTTTTTACCGTGGACAACAACTATTCCAAATAGTTAAAAAAATATCTTAATGACGAAAATATAAAAGGGGTTGATTTTTTAAATCAATTTTTTTTAGTTTATACTATATACATTTTCTATTTAACTATTTAATAAGTTTTCTTTTCAGTGCATTAAAAAATCTATCATTAATTACATTATAGTTTTAAAATTGGATAGTAAACAAAACATCATTTTGGATTGGATTATCATCATGAAATATCATTTTCAAATTTGTATCTCTTGAAAAACAGCATTTAACAGTAAAGTTATTGTCGGCTGAAACTAATGTTATTATTTGAACTTAGTATTTATTCGGAATACAATTCTCTTGTCTAACAAATACATCAATTTTAAGCGCTTTTAAGTGTATTTATGAAGCACTATACAAAATATTTAAATATATGCGCCTCTCAATCGCTACTCTTTTTTTTTTTCCTTTTTTTCAAATGCGACTTATATACGTTTGAAAAAAAAAATACTTTTTTTTAACATTTATTTGTCTAGATTACATCGATTTTCTTTTAACGTTTTCAAAATTTTAAAAGTAAAAATGTACGTGGAACAGTGTAAATGTTTTAAAATTATGTTAAAAAATAACAGAATTGTATTCAAGCATTTCTTTTTCTTTCTTTCTTTCTTTTTTTTTTCTTTTTAGATTAAAGATGTATGAAAAATTTTATCAAACCGTCACAAACCATTCAATTAGTCGTTGGAAGCCACCGTAATACTTAACCATCTTGGATATGCATAATATAATATATGAAAATAAAACATGTGTAAAACATTTATAAAATGCATTGCTATTCCAAAACAAAATTTAAAGATATATTAAAATCTATATTATAAAGGCCAAACGTATCTGTGCGTAACGCATACGTCATTTTGTGAATGGTAACACTTTCGCATGCAATATGTTTTTGCAATTTTCGGTACTACGAATTTTGTACTTCTAAATATCGCGCATTTTCAATTTTTACATCGTTGTATTGAGAAAAAAATGTAGTTTTAAATGCAATTTGTATGAAAGCTGTATCTGAATTTATTTACGAGTTATTAATTTTTTTATAGTTTTTGGTACGAATTTTGTAATTGTGGCAACAGAAATACTGCATTTTCTCTAAAAATTGATAAAAACTGAAATAAATATATCATGTCAAAAGAAATCGTCTGATATAAAATCCGATGAATTTTGGTTTTATTGCGTTTTTATTCGTCAATTAAATGGGTTTTTTAGTTTATTGCAAACTTAAATTACAAAGGATACAACACTTTCTCTTTACAAAAATGTATTTTAAATAACATTCGAGTGACTTCACCGCATTTACTCAGTTCATATCAGAAAGCTAAACGAGAGCAATTTTATTTATACGTATGTATACAACGATATTTTCCAAAGTCTGAAAAAAAATACAAATGAATGATTTCTGATAAAACATGGAGCTATTATAAATAAAGAAGTGAAAATTTGTGAATCATCAGATATCCGATTTGTTTTGCCGAGTGTCTTGAATATTGTTTTTGGTGCTTTTTTGTATAATAGTTCGTCTTAATGACGTCATATGCATAGTTTTATATAGATGTTTAAGACTGGATCCATAAAAATGGAATGCTTTTAGCGGATGCAAATGACGTCTTTTTATATATGTAAAAAAAGCAAGTGATTTTAAAATGATCAAATTAAACTTCTATGAGAAGTGCGTATGTAAATTTTGAGACGATGAAAATTATGATGGTATTAGATTTCACATGGGAAATTCTATGATCATGTCAATTCGGACTATTTTTTTTCCATTTGCTTTATACCAAAAATAAGAGCTTCAATTGATAATTTCATCATAAAAACTGATCTTTGTTATACTTTACTGATTACATATGCGATTAAAGTTTAATGATAATAATTTAGGCAACTAAAATTGATAAAAATAGTTTTTTTTTTAAGCTTAAAGTAATATTTGTTTGAGAGTTAGACTGACCAATCTAAGATGCATTTTTTACTGTACCTAATTTTGAGGGTTTATTTTAAATCAATGAAACAGTTTCTTCCTAAACATTTTCTTTCGTCGAAATTCGACGGGATCCACCTCGTATTTTTAATAAACACAGTCATGCTCTATTAATGAAGTGCTGATGAATCAATTTCTACAAATTATGTAAAACAAAAACTACTCAGGAGTACCGATTTGCGTAAAAGAAACATCATTATAACGCCAATAATAATAATTATATTAACTAATAGTTTACTGCGTTGGATTAAGCGTCTCATTTTCAATTAAAATATTATCTTTGAATTGAAATTTGAATGAAATACAGGGTCATGAAAAATCGAAGAACGTTGAAAACAGTATAACAAATATCTTGGCAACTAATAATCCTATCGACTTAGTTCTTTATGCCAAATTTGTATTATTTTATTGCCTTTTATGTCCACACCTTAAAACAAAAAAATATTTGAAAAAAATTTTACATACTTTTCATCATAACGAATTTTTTGAGAGTCCGAAAAAATAGTTCCAGATAATCGAGGTTTATTATACTAAATAGACTTTGACCCATTTTTGCATACTAAAAAAATACGAAATTTCAAGTCTCTGTCTCAATTTGTTCGGGAAATAGAGCGTTTAAAGATACACAAACAGACACACACAGACAAATGGGCGGCAAATTCTTTTTTTCTAAAAGTATGCTTTTCGGAATCTCCAGTATCTGAAACGTGTAAACCCGTCAAAAATGTTTTTAGATTTTTAAAACCATTACAAGACTTACCCTATACTACGTATGATGGATAAATATTAATTGAAAATTGGTGTAAATAAGGAACTTCATTTAGTAAAATGCCTTCCAAAATCACATCTCATTGCTTTAATTTGATTTCAGATTGAGTAAGTAGATAAAGATGCAAGAATTGTACTATCACCTATCCAGAAATGTTTCCTCAAATCAGCCTCAAAACATGGAGCAGGTAATTTGGAGTAAAATGCAAACTTGCTAAGGTACGTTATGAAAGTTGGTTTCAAACATAGTAGCAACATATGCTATGTAAGAAGTGGGTAAGTGTGGTCGCAGATCGCACAGAAAGTTTCGTTTAATATTTCTTTCAAAACAACTTATCCTTTAATTAATAAGTTTAAATTGTTAATTTATAATTACTAAATTCTCTCACAGATGGTAGCACCAGTAAATTTAATTTTAAAATACTAATTATAAAAGGAAGTTATTTATTTTAATCAAATTAAAATTATTCAAATAAAATTATTTAAATAAAATTCCAACTATTTTAAAAATCCGAAAAAAAATTTAGAGGAGATCTAAATAAAATTTTTAATTTCTAAAACCGGTTTTTTTTTTTTTTTTTTTTTTTTTTTTTTTTTTTTTTTTAAGACATTGAAAAGGCTGAATCATTAGCAAATCGAAATCGTTTTAAAAACCGAAATGAAATTGAATTGTAAAAAATAAATTCAATGTCAATGATTATTTATCACAGCATAATAATATTCAAACCTCTCTTTAATGATTAAATGCGTTTGAAAAATGTTACTTGATAGTCACGAATCATTCAGTAGTACAAAATTACTGTAAATAAGGAACTTCAATTAACAAAATGCCTTCCAAAATCTCATCTCATTGCTTTAATTTGATCGCGGGTTCAGTAAATATTTAAAGATGCAGTAATTGCACTATTGGTTAAGTCAGAAATATCTGCTACTTTGAGGCGTTTATTTTATCTCAAATCAGCCTCAAAATATCGAGCAGGTAATCTAAGTGAAAATCAAGTTAGCTTGTTGAGCGATTACATTTTATGGTGCTGGTTTCATTGGGATGGAATCTTAAGAGACAAGAGCACTGCATGGAAAGGATTGGAACTAGTAGAGAAATATATTGGCGTGTTTACATGCCTAAAATACTTTACAGAATTATACTTTCATAAATTCAAATTGGCTTTATGAATGAAATATTTGAACGTTACTATTGTCAATTATTTCAAAATGCCGTCCAAAATCTCATCTCATTGCTTTAATCTAATTACGGATTCAGTAAATGCCTATATATGTAATAATTGCACTATCTGCTAAGTCAGAAATACTTGCTACTTTGAGGTATTTATTTCAACTCAAATCAGCCTCAAAATATCAAGCAGATATTTTGGAGCAAAATGCAAACTTGCTAAGGTACTTTATGGAAGTTGTTTTCAAGCAAAGTAGAAACTTAGGAAGCACTTATGCTATGTAACAAATGGGTGAGGTTGATTGGAGATCGCAGAGATCGTTTAATGTTTCTTTAGAAACAACTTATCCTTTAATTAGTAAATCTAAGCTGTTAATTTATAATTATTAAATTGATACACAGATGGTACCACAAATTGAATCTAATTTTAAAATACTAATTATAAAAGGAAATTATTTATTTTAATCAAATTAAAAATGTTCAAATTAAATTATTTAAATAAAATCTAAAATTCCAAATACTTTAAAAATCTAGATTTGAAAAAAAAAAATAGCAGATATAAATAAAAATTTTGAATTTCTAAAAACTTAAAAAAAAAATAATAAATAATATTCAAGATGCTGAATCGTTAATAAATCGCAATAGTTTTTAAAATAGAAAGAAAATTGAATTTCAAAAGCTGTTAAGAATATCACTGATTATTTAACACAGCATACCAATATCCAAACATTTCTTCTTTTTTTAATGGTTAAGGACGTTTGAAAAATGGTACCTTACCGCCACGAACCATTCAGTAATAGAAAATTACTGTAAATAGGGAAATTCATTTAACAAAATGGCATCCAAAATCTCGTCTTATTGCTTCAATCTGATTGCGGTCTCAGTAAATATCTAAAGTTGCAGTAATTGCCCTATCGGTTAAGTCAGAAATATCTGTTACTTTGAAGTATTTATTTCATCTCAAATCAGACTTAAAATATCTAACAGCTAATCAGAGCTAAAATCAAAATTTCTTGCTGGGCGATTGCATTTTTTGGAGATGGTTTCAATTGGGATGGAATCTTAAAAAAGGGCGTACTGCATAGAGAGGATTGGAATTAGTTACAGAAATATTTTTGTAGTTTTATATGTGTAAAATATTTTAAAGAACTTTACTTTCATAAATTCAAATTGACTTTATGAATGAAATATTTTAACGTTAATATCGTCATGAATGGAAAAATGTCTTCCAATATCTCATTTCATTGCTTTAATCTAATTACGGATTCAGTAAATACTTATATATGCAATAATTCCATCATAGGCTAAGTCAAAAATATCACCTATTTTAAGGCATTATTTCAAGTCAAATCAGCCTCAAAACATGGAACAGGTATTTTGGAATAAAATGTAAACTTGCTAACGTACTTTATGGAAGTTGGTTTCAAATATAGTAGGCACTTAGGAAGTCTTTATATTACGTAACAAGTTAATAAGTGTAATCACAGATCGCACTGAGAGTTTCGTTTAAAATTCTTTTTTCAAAACGTTTTATACTTTAATTAACAAATCCATATTGTTAATTTATAATTATTAAATTCTTGCATAGATGGTAGCACCAAAAAATTTTATTTAAAAATGCTAATTAAAAAAGGAAGTTATTTATTTTAATCAATTTAAAAATGTCTAAATGAAATTATTTAAATAAAATCCATAATTCCAAATATTTTAAAATTCCAAAATTAAATAAAAATTCGTGGAGTTATAGATAAAATTTTTAATTTCTAAAAACTTAAAAAAATATTTAAACGAAATTTAAAATGCTGAATCTTTAATAAATCGCAATAGTTTTTTAAAATAAAAATAAAATTGAATTAAAAAAAATCATGAATATCATTGATGATAATTATCAATGATCAATAGCATAATAATATTCAAACCCTTAATGATTCCCTAATGATTGATAAATTCCCTTAATGATTAAGTGCATTCGAAAAATGTTACCTGCTCGCCACTAACCATTCAGTAATTGAATATTGCTGTATATAAGAAACTTGATTTAACAAAATGGCTTCCAAAATCTCCTCTCATTGCTTTAATCTGATTGCGTATCTAATGCGATCTAAAGATGCAGTTATTGCACTATGTGTTAAATCAGAAATATCTGCTACTTTGAGGCATTTATTTCAACTCAAATGAGACTCAAAATATCGTGCAGGTAATCGGAGATAAAATCAAGCTAACTTGCTGAACGATTGCATTTTATGGAGTTGGTTTTAACAACAATGAAATCTTAAGAGGCAAGCGTATTGTGTAGAAAAGATTGAAACTAGTTACAGAAATATTTATGCGTGTTTAAATCTTTAAAATATTTTAAGGTTTGGTTTGGTTTATTTTTGTCGTCCGATTATCTACACTACGGATATAGGACCAGGGGGAAGTGCCCTTCGTGGGAGGTCTTTCTAAGGGAACCTAACCCGTATTTACGCAAGGTTCGAAGAAAACCACGAAAACTTCGATCGGTTAGGTCGACGGCCGCGAATGGGTTCGAACCCAGCACCTGCCGTCTACCAGTTGAGAGGTCAGAAACTCTCGGCCACTGGTGGGGCAAAAAAATATTTTAAGGAATTTTATTTTTATAATTTCAAATTGACTTTATGATACTTCAAACGTTCATATTGTCAAGTATGGCGAAATGCCTTCCAAAATTTCATCTCGCTGCTTTAATATAATTACTGATTCAGTAAATACCGATCGGATAAGTCAGAAATGTCTACTACTTTGAAGTAGGAGAAGGTGGTGTACCTCGGATCTATTTTGAGTTTTTAATTTTTAATTTTTAAAATAATTGCCAAAACTAATAAAAGAAAAAAATTATAAAGCATTATGATGTTATACACAACATATATTTGTCTTAAATTTTTATATAAATAACTTCCATGAAAAATTTTGAATTAAAAATAAAATGAAAATAGGACCGAGGTACACCGCTAGTGGTGTACCATGGTCCCATTATTAAGAATGGAAAAAAAAAAAAAAAACTTGTTTTTAGCGAGAAAATCAACATTTATTAATTAAGAAGCTACATATATAAATTTTTGATGCATTTCATTGTTTATTAGGTTTTAAAAATAAGAAAGTCTAAATAGACATAAAATTTCCAAACTATTACACTTACTATAATCACAAAATACATTAAAACTTATTTATATTAGTAATTGTATTTATTTTCAGCCAATTTTGTAATTAGATAAGTCAATTCCAAATAGCATCAATAAATTTAATTTTTAAATACTTAATTATAAAAAAAGTTATTTATTTTAATCAAATTATAGATGTTGGAATCAAATTATTTTTAAAAAATCCAAAGTTCCAAATATTTCAAAATTCTAAAATTAAATAAAAATTAGCGAAGATATAAAACAAAATTTAAAATTTTTAAAAACAATAAAAAAATGATTAAACGAAATTTAAAATGCTGAATCGTTAATAAAAATCGCTATATTTTAAAAAATAAAAATAAATTAAAAATAATTTAAAAATTGAATTTCAAAAAATATTTTATATGGCCAGTGGTTATTTATCACAGCATAATAATATTAAAACATTTCTTCCTTTAATGATTAAGTACGTTTGAAAAAATGTTACCTGACCATTACGAACCATTCAGTCAATAAAATTTGCTTTAAATAAGAAACTTTATTCAGCAAAATGCTTTCCAAAATCTCATCTGATTGCGTTAATCTGATTGCTGATTCAGTAAATATTTAAGAATGCAGTAATTGCACTGTCGGTTAACTCAGAAATATCTGCTACTTTGAAGTATTTATTTCAACTTAAATCAGCCTCAAAATAACGAGAACGTAATCAGAGTCAAAATCAAACTTACCTGCCGAACAATTGCATTTTATGGAGTTTGTTTCAATTGGGATAGAATCTTAAGAGGTAAGGTTATTGCATGGAAAGGATTGAAACTAGTAAAGATATATATATATATATATACGTTTATATGCGTAAAATATGTTAAAGAATTTTACTTTCATAACTTGAAATTGACTTTATGAATGAAATATTTAAACAATAATATTATATAAAATGACTATAAGAAATACAATGTGCCACAGAATAATAAATAAATAAATAAATAAATAAAATAAGTAAATAAATAAAACATGAAATGTATAATTATCTATATTAAAAATCAATTTTTTTTTATATGAACATTGAAATATGTATATGTACTCAATGTTGTTTTTAAAATTCTAAACGATAACAAATGTGTATCAATTTCTTATTTGTTGTTTAGTTTTAAAAGCGTTATTGATCCTTTCGGCCCCGATTTTTTTTTTCAATTTTGGGGGGGGGGGGGGGAATTACTTTTATGGTAATAAAAATAAAATTTGCGATCGAAATGACAGAAGTTAGGGTTTTTTGAATTTTAACAAATATGCTATTTACCTAAATTTGACTAATGTAGTTATTTTGTGTGTTTTTCATTTAATAATATTCCAAGGAAGAATTCTTAAGACGCTTAAAAAATGTCATATTAAAATCAAATTAAACAAACTTTACAATTTAGTAGAATTTTTTATCTTTTACCACAAATTATTAATCCGGAAAAGATGATCCTTTAGTTTAAAAAGTGAAGCATACATTCGAATTAAAAGAAACGCCAATGGTTTGCTAATAATCATGAAAACTTTTATTATTATTATAATTCCGAAATGAAATATAAATAAAGTCATAATAGTAAATGTAAAGACATATGCTATCACTATTAGGTGCTGGAATTAACAAAAATAACTGTTAAGATAAAATAATACTCAGTGAAAAATATGTCATATTAATAGGACGCCAGAGCCGAAAGGGAAAAAATCAGATATAATTTTGTATCGTTTTGAGCAAAATGTTTCAAGATAACGACAAGATAAAAAAAAAACCCAGATTTGATGCTCCATTTTGAAATAAAGGGTCTCCCAAAATTCATGCAAAAAGTAATTTTGATAGAAAACACAGGTTTATTGTTAAAAATTGTATTCTTTTATTGATTCATAAAGTATACAATATAAGGGTTACTTATGAAATAGCATATCTGGTAAATGGCGTCCACGGCTTTCACGGGTGTCCCATGTTAAAAAAGTTAAGCTTAACCATTGAGGGTTTCACAGACCGCAGTTTTTTTTTTTCAGTTAACACTGCGGTTTTTGGTGGTATCTGGATTTTTTGGGATTTTTTGGATTTTTTTCATTTATATCCCTGTTACCATCACTAGAGGCTTTTGAACAGCAACATTTTTACTATAATAATCTTGTACATAAAGTTTAGTGCTGAAATTCTATATTAAAATTTTATTGTAAATTTTACCTTATTTAATCCGAGAATTTTCGCGATTCAACAGACCAAAAATTTCTGCATTAAAAAATCGGTGATAAAAGATTAAAAATTCTGTAAAAGACGCTCGTCCCGAAAGGGTTAATGTCCACAAGGTGGTTTTTCGTATTAAATCGATGGTGCTCTGCAACTTTGTGCATAATTTTCTTTCACTATCTCTTTCTGTTTTCGTAATAGGATTGATAATTCCACAGGAGGCGCTGTAGGTGTTTTCGTTCAGTAGCGCATGGCAACTTTATTACATCTAGACACCACTTTTATAATTGAAGCAGCCGTTCCGAAGCTCAGAGAGTGAAAAGGCACTTTAAATGTGTATACTGCATATGATGTACATTCTGATATTTTACGAACAGTCTTTTGAAAAGGCAGTACAGAACTGTAAATCCAAATAATATTAAACTGTTAAAATTAAAGCATCGAGATGTCGAATTTTTAAAAATTTTGTTGAAATCATAACATTGCAGTTTATTCTTTAACCCGCTCATGAGATATGTTCCAAAAATCAGAATATTGTTTTTACTTCTTCTTTTTTTATTTCCTTTACAGTACCAGACATTTCATATTTTTTACAAAAAATATACAGATATTTTTTTGGAGGTTGACTAAAATATTGAAGAATAACTTTTTATGTAAAAGCTATTTATACACAAAAAGTGAAATAATTAATCAAGAATTCAATTAAATCAATTGACAATGAAGAAATTACTGTTGAAAAAAAAATAACACATTAATATAACAATTTAAAAAAAACTTTTAAAAAAATCACAAAAAGAACAGGTTATTTGTAAGAAGAAAGCTTCCAACAACAATTCTAACTGATATTTAAAGCTGCTGTGTATTGTAATAATTTTAAAGAACAAATTTATGTGGCTGCTTAAGCAGCCAAATAGTTACAATCTGTAGGATTTAACTTTCAGGGGAGTAATTTCTAGAGTAAAATTACAGGGGAAATTAAAAATATGGAATACTATTAAAATTTAAATTTTTAAACGATCGAAATAAATCTAACAACAGTAAAAACATAATATTTTAAAAGTAATAAAATATTAAAAAAAGATTGAAGCAGTACTGATACATTTAATACACAAAGTCTCATTTTTTGATCAAAATAAATTCTATTCACTTTAGTATTCCGTTAATATATATATATATATGTATATATTATAAAATTGTTACTATTGTATACGTTTCAACAACTTTTTGCGAGCAATACATTTTAAGACTTAGTAAAAATTTCAGGTTTTCACATTTCTCGATTTATGGAATTTAAGTTAGGTTTCAACATAAAATAAAATTATATAAAATTCTTTTCACGCCTGTCCCTAAATGATGTTAAGAAACATCTTCCCGTTTTAGAACGGTTGAAAGAACACATGCGAGGATACATAGATAGCGATCAAGAGCACTGATTTCGCTTTGATTCAAAAGGCGAGAAAATCCGGGTGAAACTTATAAAGTAAAATTCCTCTAAGCTATTTTTTTTATGCTGCTATTAAATTTTGAAATCGATGTGAAAGAACGCAAGTTTTTATATTCCGTAGTCTCTGATTTTTTTAAACGAAATCTTTACGCAAACTATGATTTCTTTACATATAGATTAAAATTACAATTGAAAGAGCATATTTTGATGGAATTTATTTAATTAAAAAATATAACACACTTATCAATACTATTAAATCAGATCCATTTATTATCAATGAAGGGAAATCATTTCAGTTCAATCACTTAAAAAAGTATTTTTTTTTTAATTTCTAAGGTAAACATTATTTTCAAAGTATTTATATGCAAAAAAGAGGCTTTAGATTAGTCATTTGTGATTGTGAATAACTAAAATTAAAATACCTTAATCGAAACTAAATTGTTTAACTTGATCAAATATGGCGTTTTTTTGGGGGGGAAATTAACAGAGAATTATTATTATTATTATCATTATTATTATTTACGGTGCGTAAAATAAGTACTGTACATGTTAAAACAAACATAGTTATTATAATTAGCTTTCTATTAATTTTAATAATTTGGTAAAAGATTAAACTTGTTGATACAGTAGAAATAAATGGAAAATATTCTATCAACAAACTATATGATATCCGGTTCGAAAAATGTATGTATGTAAATCGGTGCGATTCTGGCCCCCATATTTTCTTATAAACTGTATTATTTTCAATAGTGTCAAAACTCCGTATTAAAAACCAGTGTTGTGAAGGAATTTTCATCTTGTTATTAATAATATTTTTTAAACATATGTAAAATTTCTTAAATGATTGCATCGATGAACTTCTTTTAACACTTATTAAAAAAATATGGTATGTTTTAATATTTATATTACTTTCACTGAAGAGACAAGATTTTTAAGTTATCTTTCAGGAATATTCCATCATTCTCTCACGGAGGCATCTCTGATGTTCATTCTTGGATGAAAACTGTTTATTACCCTGCTTAACAGTGAAATTGTCCTTGAAAGTAAGATATTCTGTGGGAAATTAAACCATTAAACATGAAAAAAATGGTGTTCATTAGGAAAAATCTTAATTATCTCTTATTTCGAAAATGCAGATGCGTAAATTACGATTTTGCCAAAAATAGGTATTAGTAAATTATTACATAACTTATAACCTATAATTTGTTTTACAGAAATCAATTCCAGAAGCTTCAAACATGTGAATCTAAAATTACAGCTGACTTCATCAAATAGTTTTTAAGTATATTTAAAAAATTATCCGCGTTCGACTTTCTTTTGCCAACACTATTAAAAATAAATTTAACAATAAGAGTTTCCGATGTTATATCAATTTATATCCAAATTTCTTCAAATTATTTCCTGCCTGATATATAAAGATAAAATTTTCTAAATCCTCCAAACATGATACCAAACTTTGTTCTTAAACTTTATCCGATACTGTATTAGTAAGTCTGTCACTAAAGATGACTTTTATATTATTTTCGTACCACTATACATTCAAAATTACTTTTTTTTACTTTTCTCTTGAAAAATAATGTCAAAATATTAGTGAAAATGCTTTTAAAAAATGTTATTTCCACTAAATGAAATTCCTGCACGTGATTATGCTATCATAGTATCCGATATACTGGTTTCAAAGTCGGTCCTGTTCTTAGGCCAGTTCTTGTTCTTGTTGAGACAAAATACCTTAATAAACTCACAAAACTTTCCTTTTTTGAACATATCTTAAAAACTTTTTGATAAATTGAGTAATTTTAGATTCACATATGCGAAGCATCTCTAAATGGATTTCTGTTCGAAAAAAAATTATAGATTAAAATTCCTATATTGTTTAAATATTAATTTAAATATGCTTATTTTGAGGGAAAATCTTAACTTTGGCCTTTTATATTTTTACATCGAGAGCTAAGATTAAAATTGTAATGGGTAATTCATTATCTGTGAGCCCAAATTAACATAAAAATATATCATTTATTCCTTCATAACATGCATGGTCACAGTGACGTCACTGCGAGTCACTGTGGTCACATCACATCTATGACCAAAATGCCACCACTCAGTGACGTCACATTGTGACTGAGATGTGACTTTCTTAAAAATCTTTAGAAAATTACAAAAATTCTTCAAAACATGTTATTTACTTTAAAAAACACTTTTGTCACAACGTTGCTTTTGTCACAGTTTCGTCACGATGTTAATGTCAAAATAGTCACAAAAGACACATTTTTTCACAAATTTGTCACACCGTGACTTCACAAAGTGGTCGCATTGTGACGTCACAAACGAGCTCTAAAACGGCCATAACGACTTCACATTTTAGTCACTGTGACTTCACATTGACGTCACGAGACGTCACCTGACAATCGATGGTCGCAAAGTCACAATGTGAAGACGTCACAAAGACGTCGCAGTGACGTGACCACGCTTTACGGGTTTAAAGGACAATATATATATCATATGTATATACATATATATATATATATATATATATATATATGCTTATATTAGTAAGCTTAGCTTAGCTTTACTTTAATAATATAATGATAAATATTTATAATAAGACATTTAAATTTAATATAACTCATAAACAAAATGGAGCAAATAATTTAAATAAGAAAATACATAACTTTGAAAAAATAACATTATGTGAGACCTGGACAAAAATATAAACTCAAAGATGTGAATTTCTATATTCTGGCATATTTGATATAAATAAATGTATTTTATTATAAAAAACTAATAAATGGAGTCATTATGAATCTATACATTTCAATACATCAATACATGTTTTAATTTTTCTCATAAAATAACATTATATGAGACATGGACAAAATTATAAACTCAAAGTTATGAATTTCTATGCCTTGGTATTTTTTATCTATATGTTTTTATCTAAATAAATGTTTCTTGTAATAAGAAACTAATTCAATGAAATCATTTTTCATATTGGTATTAATGCAAACTATATTTACTCATATTTTCCATTCTTTCCATTATTTTATTAAAAACTATTTATCATTTGCTTTTGAATTATTTTTAGAATATTTTGTTTTCTTATAATGCATCTTGTTTATCGTGTGTCATTACATGTTATACTTTAAACAGTTATAATAAACAATTTTTCTAATACCTCTAGGAAAGGTTCTCACAGAAGTATAAGTTGTTAAAAATATGGCATTTAGAGATTCTGGAAAAATGCTACGCCAAATTGTTTTGCTAATTAAATGTTCACAAAAAGAAGTAAAAAACGTTTTTTTTTTTTTTTTTTTTTTTTTTTTTTTTTTTTTTTTTAAATCTGTCAGTGTATAGAAAGAAAAACGGCACATGTCATGGACAACAGAGTGGAGTACAGTCGTCTGGTCAGATTAAAAGAAGTTTAATTTAGATGGTCCAGATGGCATAAGATACTACTGGCACAACATCAAACTTGAAGAGCGGCATATTTTTAGTTGAATCTTTGGTGGAATACCCGTTATGGTGTGTGGGTTGGCTTTTCTCAGAATGGTAAAACTGCTCTGGCTTTTCTCAATGGAAAACAAAAAGCAGAAGAGTACAAGTTAATGCTGGAAGATAATCTTTTGCCATATGGACCGTTGATCGCTGAGTAATTTAGCAAGATAATGCAGAAATACTCTGCAAAAATTACAGAAGAGTGGTTGCAGTGCTGGTAATTAAATCTCTTGAATTGCTCGGCCTGCAGCTCTAATCTAAACTGCACTGAAAATTATTGGGGTGCAACGGTTCGAATAATCTATCGCGATGGACGTCAATATCAAAACACAAATGATTTAAAGATGGCTATACTTTCAGCCTACGAGTTGTCCATAAGACAGTTGGAAAAACTTGTTCAATCTATGACAAGTCGCATATTTGAAATCAGAAAAGTGGCTGTTCAACACATTTTTGAATGTATGCATTAATATATTGCACCAGGATTCAAAAGTACGTTCACTTCTTAAACTTCATAATTTTATGTTTTCAGTTTACACATGTACTGTATTTACATTACTCATTATTTTTGAAAAAAAAACTTAAAAATACATTGGTGTATTTAAATATATTCATCCCTAATAACTCCAATTATCAATTTATGATCATAAAATGCACTATGCATTTATTTATATCAAAAATACCAGAATGTAGAAACCATTACCTTTGAGTTTATAATTTTGTCCAGGTCTCACATAATGTTATTTTATGAGAAAAATTAAAACATGTATTGATGTATTGAAATGCATTGGTCCATAATGACTTCCTTTATTAGTTGCTTATCACAGAACGCGTTTATTTACATCAAAAATACCAGAATGTAGAAACCATTACCTTTGAGTTTATAATTTTGTCCAGGTCTCACATAATGTTATTTTATGAGAAAAATTAAAACATGTATTGATGTATTGAAGTGCATTGGTCCATAATGACTTCCTTTATTAGTTGCTTATCACAGAACGCGTTTATTTATATCAAATATGCCAAAATATATAAATTCATAACTTTGAGTTTATAATTTTGTCCAGGTTTCACATAATGTTATTTTTTTAAGTAAGGTATTTTCTTATTTAAATTACTTGCTCCATTTTATTTATGAGTTATATTAAATTTAGATGTCTTATTATAAATATTCATCATTGTTTTATTAATGTATAGCTAAGCTTATTTATTTTATCATGTAAACAAATTGAAAAAATTCTGAGTTTATAATTTTGTCCAAGAGTGTATATATATATATATATATATATATATATATATATATATATATTGTAGACCAGTTTTATTAGCATAAACTCTTCGCCTTCAAACATTTAAAACGCTTTCCCATTAAATCAAATGTTAGTTTTGACCGAGCTATGGAAAACAAGCACTTTTTCATTTTAAAACTATTTTTGGGTGAAATTACGTGCTTGGCAAAAAACATTTTCCTGCAGTAACTTCCTCTCAACACCAGTAAGTCACGAAATCCATTATCAGCAAGTTCTCCAAACCATTGCGGAATCTCCGTTCATTTGTCGACTAAAGCGTCCGTTCAATCCTTTCATCAAGTCATGATAATAGTAAATGTAGCTAAATGGTCCACTCCTCAGAAAATATTATTTCTTACTACTCATAATCTCAAAAAATCTCACTTACCCCATGTAAATCTTTCTTCTGGATAATGTTTCGATAAATTTGATTTCTTTTCTCCATTTTCTTAAGTTTGACATTAGTATTTGATTTATGATTCTTCTGAAATGCGACATGTGAGGATTTTTAGGTAACACGTTTCGAAATTCCTGTAGACAAAAATCATTTTTCCAGAAAGCCGAGAAACATCGATCATCGTGTGATGTGTGTTTCTTATTCTCTTTGTTTTAATTAGAGTCTTTTTGCCAGATTTGGAACGTTTCATTAACACTGCTATTTCTCTTTACCCCTTATAAAATAAAATTTTTCTCACTTCTTACCTATATAATTTTTGCCCCACTGCATTGCCAAGGAAGTTGTGATTATCACATTTAAAACATGCTTTTTTACATTACACAAGATTCTTAACATTAAAATTATTTATTACTAAAAGATTACCTAAAAATTACTTATTACTTATTACTATTAAAAGATAACCTAAAAATTACTTATTACTAAAAGATTAAACAACTTAACATGTAATGTATTTATTATATTAATATAAAAATAAGATCAATCATTCAGACTGATGTATAAATTTTCTTGCATTCATGCATAAATGCGTTCTGTTTCGGTCGATCGCTACTTATTTATATCGGCTTGTACTATGTAAAATCTGTCTTCAAGTCACACAAATTTAAGAATTTATACGCTTAAGTAATGTCTTAGAATCTGAATTTTAATTTATAGTTTTAATTTTTAGACTAAAATCGTCTGAAAAAATTGCCTTTTACAAATGTAGGCATTTCTCTCTCTCTCTCTTTTTTTTTCTTGGAAACAAAAATAAACATACTTCATTTCGACAACATTTTATTAATAAATGAATTAAAATGCTTAATATCCAAACCATACAATGTTATTTAGTTGCTTATTTGAGATGTTCTGCTTTGATTATTTTATTTTTATTTAACAGAATATAATTATAAACGGAAAATGATACCAGAATATTTCAAATAGGTTTCTGAAACGAAAATAAATTACTTTGCAACTTTCTCTGCTTACCTTTTCCTATTCGGGAAAGGTTATTGATGAATCTTGGCTATGAAAAAATATTATCACATGTTTTGACTAATGGAAGGTCATATACAAGGAGCACTTACAAAGTCTTTTTCAGTGATTAATATCCACATGAGTGATATAAATTGAGATAGATGCATATAGATTTATCGATTTGAGCTTGTTTCATTTTCTGTGTTTACTATTACATTATTTCATCTTCCACTATAAGAGAAATTATAAGTAGGTAAGTGTAATCGCACAGATGATCGAACATAAGGTTTTGTTTAATATTTCTTTCAAAGGAACTTATCCTATAATAATGAAATTCAGATTGTTAATTTATAATTATTAAATTCTTACATAGATGGTAGCACCAATAAATTTAATTTTAAACTAATTATAAAAGGACATTATTTATTTTAATCAAAATAAAAATGTTAAGTCAAATTATTTAAATAAAATCTAAAATTCCAATTTTTTTGAAAATCCGAAAAAAAATAGCAAAGATATAAACAAAATTTTAAGTTTCTAAAAGCGAAACACGTTGTTTAAAATGCTGAATCACCTATACAGGGTGTATCTAAACTCTTGGGCAAAACTTTAAGGGGTGATAGTACACATCAATATAAACAATATTAAATAGGAAACAAAGGGTCCCAAACGTTTCCAAAGGAGATAGCCGTCATTAAAGTTTAAGGTCTAAAATTTCAAATAATCATAAAAAACAGAAAAATTGGTCGATTGATTTGCGATTTTTACTAAAACTATTCTTTATGTCAGTATTGTCTTGAAAATAAATTATAAAGATAAATTTCAAAAAATGCCGATAGATAGCACTTTAGACTTTGGAGTAACTATTTTTTACAGGTATTTTTTGCATCTCATTAATTTTTTTAGAAGCTTAGACATAAACTTAAATTTTGAGCTTAAAATCTGAATAGTTGGGAGTGGCTAAATAGCACAAACTGAACTGTGTTCAATGGGGAGAGTGAAAGGGTCAAATTTCAAATTATTATAAAAAACGGAAAAATTGGTCGATTCGTTTGCGGTTTTCGCTAAAACTATTCTTTATGTCAGCATTTCCTTGAAAATAATTTTTTAAGATAAATTTCAAAAAATTCCGTTAGAAGGTGCCTTAAACTTTAGAGAAACCAACAACTATTTTTAACCGTTATTTTTTATTTTTATTTTTATTTTTTTGTATCTAACTAAATGCTTGAAAAGCTTAGACTTAAATTTTGAATTCAAATTCTGAACCGTTGGGAGGGGTTAGTTTTGTGCAGTACTCGTTTTCCAGACGCCTCAGTGTTTTTTGGAAATTTTGTTCTTTGGAAATTAGTTTATAAACAGACAAATAACTTTAAGATAAATGTTTTCACATTTACAATAAAATAATTACAATAAAAATATTTTAAACATAACTGGAGAACAACCATTTCTTTATTCACATATTTTATTGATTTTTTACTTTTATTAGCGGAATTTAGTAAAGTCATAAAAAAATAAAATCTCACACTTTTTCTTTAAAATAGCAAATAAAATGAGTAATTAAATAAAATGTAAATGCTTTTTTTTCTGCTTTTGTGCTGTTTATTATTCACGAAACAGGATAATATTTAGACAACTCTTAAAAAATTAAAAATATCTTGAGCATTTCATTTCAATCCTTGCAATAATAGGTAATTATACACTGTTTTTCTTTATTATTAATTTTGAGGCTATATTTCTTTATTAACAAGATCGATATGATATTACTGTTGAGTTGTAGAATAAATAAATTTGATTATTTAAAGAATTAATTAATTTTTTTATTTGGAAAGAACAGATTATTTCATCTTATATAACTATTATTTATTTGTCACTTTAAATTAATTATCATTAAAATAACCTTCTCCACCTTTGTTTTAGAAATAGCTCACGTACTTAGCATTGTTTGTAATTGGAAAAAAATTAATAAATGAAATGTATCTAATATTTATTTATTTTGCTTAACTACATGCTTTAAAAATAAAACGTATTTTTTCAGCTAATTGTTTTGAATAGAGTAAAACAATGTGTTTCTGTTTATTGCTATTTGTTTTTTAACTTTTCAAAAAAAAAAAAAAAAAAAAAGAAACTTTATATTTTTTAAAGAGATTTGTGTACAATTGTTGACATATTTTTATGTAACTGTTATCCATTCAAGTTTGGTTTGATACTTTTTTTAGTTCGTTCTTGTTGGATTGCATATTGAATTAAAATAGAATTATGAGTGTTTTATGTCTAATAAAATCTAACATGTGCAGTGCTCGTTTCACTGATGGGTCAATGTCTTTTGGATTTTTTCCCTCGGAAATTAGTTTATAAACAGACATACAAAATTAAGATATTTTTTTTCTTTAAAATTACAACAAAATAATGACAGTAAAAATATACTTTTATTCACATATTTTATTAATATTTTTATTTTCGGAATGTAGCAAAGTCTTATAAAAAAATAAAATCTCATATTTTTTCTTTAAAATAGTAAATAAGATGAGTAATAAATCAAATGTAAACAGCATATTTTTATTTTTAGCCTGTGTTGAATTACTTATCATTCACGAAAATGGATAATATTTAGTCGACTCTAAAGAAATTCAAAATCCTTTGATTATTTCATTTCAATCTTCTCAACGCTCGGTAATTACAAGCTTTTTTTCATTATTGTTAATTTTGTGGCTATATTTAAGTGTTGACAAGCTCGTTTTGCTATTAGTGTTGAGTTGTAAAATAAATAAATTTGTGTATTTAATGAACAAATAAAATTTTTATTTTGAAAGAACAAATTACTTCAATTTATGTAACAACAATTTATTTGTCAAGTTAAATTAATTAGCATTTAAAATAATCCTATCCACCTGTGTTTTAGAAATAGGCTCAGACAATGGAGTTGTGGAGACCTGGAGGTACCTATAGTTGCAGAAATATAAAAGGATTGTTGAATGCTGATAATAATTTTGAAAAATACACGGTAATTAGCCGTGATATTAACTCTTAAAGAAACGGGCGCGTTCTCTATATGAGCCACTATAGCCGACATAGCGACTTTTAAGGATCGATTTGTGTAATACAATGCCCAGTTACTAGTTGGTATATCTATTGTAGTCTGTCCGCGAGCAATACTCGCATTTGACCATTTGTTTATTTTCGTTTGTGGTCGGGTTCCAGTTGGGAACATCTTTTTTTTTTTTCTTTTTTGTACATTAATTTTACATTAACTTGTAAATTAATTTTGTATTAACTTTAGTTTTATCGGGTTTAGGTAGATTACGTGATGGGATTTGACACAAATATCTGAATATTTTGCAGCACACATACTTCATTTATCTACATAAAATATGATAATAAAGATTATAGATAATAGAGACGTATAATTGTTGAATAATTTTTTTATGTGATTGTATTCCATTCAAGCTTGGTTTGATTTTTTTATTTTGTTTTTGTTGGACTGCATATTGAACTGAAATGGAATTTTGAAGTTTAGATCTAATAAAAACTAACTTGTGCGGTACTCGTTTCCCAGACGACGCAATGTCTTTTGGAATTTTTATTCTTTGGAAATTAGTTTATAAACAGACATACAAATTCAAAATAAAATTTCACGCTTACAACAAAATAATGACAGTAAAACTATTTTAAACTTAGCTCGATAACAACCATTCTTTTATTCACATGTTCTATTGATATTTTTATTCATAGAATTTAGCAATGTCTTTTAAAAAAATCTCATACTTTTTCTTTAAAATAGTATATAAGATGAGTAATTAAATCAAATGTAAATACTTTTTTTGCTGCTGTTGGACTACTTATTATTCACGAAAAAGAATAATATTTAATCAACTCTAGTGAAATTCAAAATACCTGGGGGATTTCATTTCAATCTTTGCAATGTTTGGTAATTACAGGATTTCTTTCGTTATTGTTAGTTTTGAGGCTATATTTTTCTGTTGACAAGCTCGTTTTAGTATTACTGTTGAGCTATAAAATAAATAAATTTGTGCATTTAAAGAATTAATAAAATTTTTATTTTGAAAGAACAAATTTCTTCATTTTATGTAACAGTAATTTTTTTTGTCAAGTTAAATTAATCAGCATTAAAATAATTCCATTCACCTTTGTTTTAGAAATAGGTTGAGACAAAGCATTTGTGGAGATCTGGAGGAATATAAAAGTATTCAACACAGAAGAATAAAAGTATTGTTGAATGTTGATAATGATTTTTCTATAAAAAATGCACGGTAATTAGCCGAGATATTAACTCGTAAAGATACGGACGCCGTTCTCTATATGAGCCATTAAAGCCTAGACAGCAACTTTTAAGGATCAATTTGTGTATTACAATGCCCAGTTACTAGCTCATATATCTATTGTAGTCTGTCCGCAAGTAATAATCGCATATGATATTTTGTATATTTTCGTTTTGGGTCGGGTTCCAGTAGGAAACATCTTTTTTTTGCTATTTTTAATATTAATTTTACATTAACTAATAAATTCATTTTGTATTAACTTTAGTTTTATCGGGTTTCGGTCGGTTACGTGTTGGGATTTGACACATATTTATCTGAACATTATGTAGCACATGTACTTCATTTTTCTACATAAAAGATGATAATCGAGATTACAGATAATGGAGACATATAATTGTTGAATATTTTTATGTGATTGTATTCCATTCAAGTTTGATTTGATTTTATTGTTTTGTTTTTGTTGGATTGCATATTGAATTGAAATAGAATTTTCAAGTTTAGAACTAATAAAAACTAATTTGTGCGGTACTCATTTCCCAGATGACTTAATGTCTTTTGGAATATTTATTTTTTGGAAATTAGTTTATAAACAGACATACAAATTTAAAATATATATTTTTTTTTACACATACAACAAAATAATGACAGTAAACCTATTTTAAACTTAGCTGGAAAACAACCATTCTTTCATTCATATGTTCTATTGATATTTTTATTAATAGAATTCAGCAATGTCTTTTAAAAAAACTCATACTTTTTCTTTAAAATGATAAATAAGATGAGTAATTAAATCAAATGTAAAAACATTATTTTTGCTGTTGTTGCACTACTTATTATTCACGAAAAAAGAAAATATTTAGTCGACTCTAAAGAAATTCAAAATCCTTTGAGGATTTCCTCTCAATTTTCACAATGTTCGGCAATTACATGATTTTTTTTCGTTAGTGTTAGTTTTGAGGCTACATTTGTCTGTTGACAAACTCGTTTTGGTATTAGTGCTGATCTGTGAAATAAATAAATTCGCGTATTTAAGGAATAAATAATATTTTTATTTTGAAAGAACAGACTATGTCATCTTACGTAACAATAATTTATTTGTCAAGTTAAATTAATTAGAATTAAAACAATCCTATCCACCTTTGTTTTAGAAATATGTCATGGGTTTTGAATTTTTCATTGGAAAAAAATAAATAAATAAAATGTCTCTAATATTTATTTATTTTGCTTTATTACATATTTTAACAAATAAAATGAATTTTTTAGCTAATTATTTTGAATAGAAGTAAATAAGTGTTTGTTTGTTTATTGCTCAAATTCTATCAAAATTTTTGTTAAAAATATACATTTTTTAGGAGATTTGTGTTTAAAGTTATCTAAACAATAACAAGAAAGATGGCCTTTTAAGGAAGACTAGTTTTTTAAAGCATCATGGCAAGTTTCTTCATTATTGCTAAAAGAAATAGGTAGATTTCGCAAGAATCTCTGCCCCTAGAGTGGTATTTTTGAATTTTTTTTTTCAGGAACATGCCTTTTATGATCACGAGAACCCAAAATGACACCCAGTTCAAAACTTATCTTCATTATTGATATCCTCAATGATTTTTTCATCAATTCTCAGTTCTTACAAAAGGTGTTTTTCACTATATTCTACACATTGTCAGGCACAAGTGAATTGCATACAACCATCCTCTCACAATAGATTTTATTATCACTATAGATTTTTAAGTTAAATGAAAAATGTTATTGATAAAGACTTTAAAAGTATTGAAGAAAAAATGGTAAGAAAACATGAAAGATTTGTGCTTTGAAGATTATAAAAGGAAATTGTTGAATGAGAAGTTTAAAATTACCCGAACCGTTTAAAGCGTCATATAAATGAGAAAAAGAGCTACATATCTGCGAAAATTTTATCACTATTTCCCCATAAATGTCGACCGGACAGGCAGAATTTGACGTATAACTGAGAGAGTCGTATTAGTGGTAGGTCACTGTATATTTAAAAGACTATTTTATTTTTCTACAGTTTTTGCTTTAAATCTTACAGCTCATTTTTTAAAGAAAAAAGGCTATTTTTAACTGCTGTGCTTAACAAGCGCCAAACATATTGACATATTTACAAATTCATTTTTTTAACAGAAAGATGTAAAATTAGAAGGCCTGCCTATGAAAGTGATTTCAAATCGAACTTTGTTTTCTATTTTATTCTCATTGAATTATCTATCGAGTTATAAGCGATTTAGATCACATGATCATGCGTTTTTCTCCCTTTATGAGACTTTTTTTCTGACAGATGTAAATTTTCCATTTTTTGGGTGAAAAAAGTCCGGGCCAGCTTTTTTCACCCTCCCAAAAAATGGAAAATTTACATCTGTTATAATTAATTTACCGATTGAATAATCGTGTTTAAAATTAATCTAACTTTTTTTCTGTTTTCATCTGGAAATGTGACTCAAAATGTCAACTTTTACTACTTGTTCTGAACGATCTATTGCGTTTGCATAAAAACAGAAAAATGAGTGCGATCAAATAGTTTCTAAACAACATTTGCTAGTTTCATGGATTTCCAAACAAAAATAAATAAAATTTATGTCCCAAAGTTGCCTTTTTTAAATTTAAAAACACGCTTAATGGAAAACATATTTTAAATGTAATTTTAAATTCTGTCATTATTATTTTTTTAAAACAACTTTTTCTGAGCGTAAAATAATTTAATAATATTGTGTCATCATTTTAACCGAGACAATGTCAAAAATTTTTCGCGTTTCATTCAGAACTTAACATCCATTCTTAGTACATACATAAGTAATGAACATTTTTGTGTATATTCTTGAAAGAAATTAGAGATTCAGGTAATTTAGATAAAATATTTATTCAGAGATTTACACTTTAAACGTTAGACTTCAAACTGTTAATTAAATAAGAGACTTCGTTTACTACGATGAAAAAGTGATTTCTTTTTATGCCAAAAGTTAATTTACCAAGAAAATTTTAAATTTTCCTTAAGGAGTTTCATTTTGTTTGTTTTTAAATGTCATTTATTCAGTTTCTGAATTGTCGAATTTAAGCTGATGTTAAACTTCTTCTTAGAAAGCTACGTTTTTTTAACCCATTCATGTCTGAATTTTTGTTTTGTTAAATTTGTTGGTAAAAACCCCTTAAAAATGTTGCAAAATGTAATAAAATGTTTTAAAACAAATAAGCTATTTTTTTTTTATTTGATGAAATGTAAATACACTAAATACGGAAACGCTCAGAATATTTATAACAATGTAATACGCATAATTATATGTTTTGTCTTTTATATAAAATAACCTTTTTAATTATAAATTATGTACAGTAGCAAGTTCAATCCACTCAAAAAAAAAAAAAAAAAAAAAAAAAAAAAAAAAAAAAAAAAAGAGGATTTTATTTTGCCACGTGACCGTGAGTGAAGCTGGATAAGAAATGTCGTTAGTTTGTTTTGATTATGCGCAAATTTCAGATATAAAAAGATATATTAGAGCTATTTTGTATATATTTGTGTTTGTGCAACGTATTTGTTACGTGCCGTCTGTGAAGAAATAAAAAAATATTTAAAAAATCCTCGCCCCGAGAATTTGATGTTTAAAAAAATATAAGTCAGATTTCTATGAAATTATTTGAGCTAGCCAAAAAATGGCTGCCTAACTCGAGCCCGAATTCAATTCAAAATATTCTCATATCATCTTAATTCTAAAACAACTTGCTATTTTTAATTATAAACTCTGTCATTATTATTCTTCTTCCAAACAACTTTTTCCGAGAGTAAAATAATTTAATAATATCGTGTCATCATTTTAACTGAGATAATTTCAAGAATTCTCTCATTTCATTCAGAACCTAACATCCAGTCTTAGTATATGAATAAATAATGAACGTTTTTGCGTATATTCTTAAAAGAAATTAGACATTCAGGGAATTTTGATAAATTATTTATTCAGAAATTTACATTTTAGACTTCAAACTGTTAATTAAATAAGAGACTTCGTTTACTCCGGTGAAAAAGTGATTTTCTTTTTATACCTAAAGTTAATTTACCAAGAAAATTAAAATTTTCCTTAAGGAGTTTTATTTTGTTTGTTTTTAAATGTCATTTATTCAGTTTCTGAAGTGTCGAATTTAAGCTGATGTTGATCTTCTTTTTATAAAGCTAAGTTCTTATAACCCAATCATGTCTGAATTTTTATTTTGTTAAATTTGTTGGTAAAAACCACTTTAAAATGTTGCAAAATGTTGATAAATAGTAAAATGTTTTTAAAAATTACGCTAAATGTTTTTGTATTTATTTGATGAAATGTAAACATACTTAATATGGAAACGCGCAAAATATTTATAATAGTATAATACGCTTATAATATATGTTTTATCTAAATTTATATAAAATAACCTTTTTAATTGTAAATTATATACTGTAATGTGCACAATCCTCTCTAAAGAAACAGGGAGGTTTTTACCGCGTCATGTGACCGTGAGCGATGCTGAATAAAAAATGTCGTTAATTCTGTTCGCAGTTGTTGTTAGTTCATGTTCTGTTTTGATTATGCGCAAACTGCAAATGTAAAAAGATATATTTGCACTATTTTGTATATATTTGTGTTTGTGCGATGCATTATTTGTTATGTGCCGCCTGTGAGGAAAATAAAAAAATATGTAAAAAGTCCTCGCCCTGAGAATTTGATGCTTAAAAAGAATAAGTGAGACTTTAACGTTTTCATATCATCTTAATTCTAAAACAACTTGCTATTTTTAATTATAAACACTGTCATCATTATTTTTCTTCCAAACAACTTTTTTCGAGAGTAAAATAATTTAATAATATCGTGTCATCATTTTAACTGAGATAATTTCAAGAATTCTCTCATTTCATTCAGAACCTAACATCCATTCTTAGTATATGCATAAATAATGAAAGTTTTTGCGAACATTCTTGAAAGAAATTAGACATTCAGGGAATTTTGATAAATTATTTATTCAGAGATTTACACTTTAGACTTCAAACTGTTAATTAAATAAGAGACTTTGTTTACTGCGATGAAAAAGTGATTTTCTTTTTATACTAAAAGTTAATTTACCAAGAAAATTTAAAACTTTCCTTAAGGAGATTTATTTTGTTTGTTTTTAAATGTCATTTATTCAGTTTCTGAATTGTCGAATTTAAGCTAATGTTGATTTTCTTTTTACAAAGCTACGTTCTTATAACTCATTCATGTCTGAAATTTTGTTTTGTTAAATTTGTTGGTAAAAACCACTTTAAAATGCTGCAAAATGTTGATAAATGGTAAAATGTTAATAATATGATACTAATGATGCTATTATCCTTAATATACAACAAAATGAATAAATTATCATACTCTTTTGTTTTCTTTTTTTTACAGCGGATGAGGTTGAATATGATTCAAAACTTTATTGAGGAAATTCCTACAAAAATATTTCTTCCCTACACTGTATATATATATATAAAAAAAATCTATAATTTTACAAATTTAAAGTTACCAAAATATGTATGTTTAGTAACATTTAATTTGTGCAGTGTACAAGAAAAGATGTAAATGTACAAAACAAATTTTTGTAAGCTACAGAAATCTGTAACTTTACAAACGAATCTACTAAAATTATAGTTATATTACTACAATTTTATCTGTAACTTGGGTTGCAATTACATAATATAGTGTAGCCATCCCAAGTTTTTTAAAAAAATTTAGTAACTTTTCAAATCTTTTGATTTTCAGTGCAAATCTGTAATTAATACATGAATATTTGCTGTTCCTTTACATAAAAAGTTCTAGAAATCCCAGTTTCTTAGAAAACTTTTAATAACTTTACAGATTTTTTCACAGCGTATTAGTTAGAAATCATCGAGGCTACTAAACATGCAACAACTATATGTACCACAAATATTTTCTATTTATGATACATACAGAGAACATAAAAAAGGCTCTATTATGTAATATGAATAAACCCGACCAGTAAATCTCTGAAGATAATTTTTGTAGAACTGTTGAATTTTCAATTGAAGTGAAAAAACTTCTTTAAACACCATAAAATAAGTTAACTGCGCAAGGCCTTTCGAAAGAACTTAGTTTTTCTTCGTCAGGCGCAAAAAAGACGTGCGTCTACAATGAATGTAGCGGCACACGAAGAAAGACTAAATTCTTTCGAAAGGCCGTGCACAGTTAACTTATTTTATGGTGTTTAAAGAAGTTTTTTCACTTCAATTATGTATAACACCAGCTTCAATTTTATACATTGTTGAATTTTCACCAGTTCCCGTTTAGAAAAATGTCCACGGGCTATTGACGCCCCGAAAACATTCTGCGCTTCCCCTCATTTCCGCAGTTAACCTGGCCCTGGGTTTCAGGGCAAGATTTTTAATTTATTTGCAATAGTTCGAATCTTAGACTTCAAGGGATATCATTATAATATCGAAATTGTAATTACGTTTGAGCATCATGAATACAATGGGACAAAGCGAAAGTCCCTACACTGTAAAAAAAAATCTGTGAAGTTATTAAAAGTTTTCTAGGGAACTGGGATTTCTAGATCATCTTATGTAAAGGCAAGAGCAAAAATTCATGTAACAGATGCAGATTTACGCTGAAAATCAAAAAATCTGTAAGGTTACTAAGCATTTTTTAGGAAACTGGGATTCCTAGAATACTTTATGTAGCAGCAACCCAGGTTATAGATAAAATTTTAGTAGATAACTGTAATTTTAGTAGATTCGCTTGTAAAATTACAGATTTTTGTTACTTTACAAGAAATAGTTTTGTATATTTATATTTTTTCTTATACAGTGTACAAATAAAGTGTTAGTAAGCATACAGATTTCGGCGACGTTACATCTGTAGGATTGCAGTTTTTTTTTACAGTGTACACTGTAAAAAAGTCTGTGAAGTTATTAAAAGTTTTCTAGTAAACTGGAATTTCTGGATCATCTTATGTAAGGCAACAGCAAAAATTCATGTAACAGATGCAGATTTACACTGAAAAGGAAAAAAATCTGTAAGGTTATTAAGTATTTTTTAGGAAACTGGGATTCCTAGAATTTGTTATGTAACTGCAACCCTAGTTACAGATAAAATTTTTGTAAGATAACTGTAATTTAAATAGATTCGTTTGTAAAGTTACAGACTTTTGTAGCTTTACAAAAATACATTTTGTGGATTTACATCTTTTCTTGTACATTGCATAGATAAAATGTTAGTAAACATACAGATTTCTGCAACTTTACATTTGTAGTATTACAGTTTTTTACGGTGTATATGGACACCAAGGGAGCGAAGAAGTTAAAGACCGTTGTGAAAAGTCTCTTCTATCTCAAAAATAAATCTCTAGAAAATAATTTTCCCCCTTACATTGAATGATAGGCGATAAATTGTTCATTAAAATCTTTAAGAATCTTCTCATTACTGTATATATTTATCAGAAAATCTAAAGATTTCTGATTTTTATTACTACATTGTAAAAAAAAAATCTGTAAAGTTACTGAAAATTTTCTAGAAAACTGGGATTTCTAGAACTTTTTAAGTAACGGCAAAAGCAAAAATTTATTTAACAGATATAGATTTACGCTGAAAATCAAAAAATCTGTAAGGTTACTAAGAATATTTTCGGAAACTGGGATTCCAAGAATTTTTCATGTGACTGAAATCCAAGTTACAGATAACATTTTAGTAAGATAATTGTCATTTTCATAGACTTGCTTGTAAAGTTGCAGATATCTGTATTTTTACAAAAATTAGTTTTGTAGATTTACATTTTTTGAAATGTTTTTATAAAATGTTAATAACCATAGAAATTTCGGCAACTTAATATCAGTAAAATTAAATTTTTTTAAAATACAGCTTAGTTATAAAACAACAGTTTACAACCAGAAGCAAGACACAGAGTGTAACAAAATATTCCTTTAATGATCCATATTTATATTAAACACAAACTATTACCTATACTAATTATAGAATTATTAAGTAATAAAATTTTTATAAGACAAATGAAGTACTGTGATGGTGGAATTTTACTGTAGTATTTGAAAATACCTCTTTCAAAGTTAGTTACAAATTGTGAAAATTTAGCAGTACACTATGAAAAAAAAAATCTGTAATTTTATACATGCAAAAAAAAGTAAATCTACAAATCTAGTTTTTGAAAGGTAGAGAAATCTGTAGACTTACACAAGAATCTACTAAAATTACAGTAATCTTAGTAAAATTTTATCTCTACACCGACAGACATAATTTTTATATTTTTTTTATTTACAGTTATTTACAGTGCAAATGTGTATGTGTTAAATGAATTTTTGTTGTTGCCGTTACATAAATGTTCTAGGAATCCCAGTTCCTTAGGAAAAGTTTACTATACGGACACTTTACGGATATTGTTTTACAATATAGAAGTTTTTTTAAAGATATTGTCGAAAATTCGTTAATTTTACTTATAAAAGTTATAAATTTTTATGTTTATATTAAAATACAGTAATTGAATGTCATTTGCATATGAGTTTCTGTCGATTTTCCTTGTCATCGCAAGTAATAGTCCTTTTTATTTTGTATCTATTTTTTTCTGATTTTCTTGATGAAATAATAATAAAACGTCTTCCTCTGCATGAGATTTTATATTGTCATTTAAAAGACTTATTCTGAAATAAAGACGATGATCTTTTTTCATAGAAAGTTAATTTGAACAGTTTCAGTAAAGAAAATTCTCAAAGCTTATATTTCGGATATTCTGAAAAATTACATTGAAATTTCAACTAAAAAAAAAAAAGGCGTTGGATTTTTTTTTATTTGGAAGATTTATTTTACTCAAACGATTAAGTTCTTTAATAATCTTCAGAAGAAATTACATTTTTTGATGATGTTTGAGTGTACTAAAAAGAATCTATTAAAATTAGAGTAATCTTACTAAAGTTTTGTATGTAACGTTAGTTACAATTACATAAAAAGTTCACAAAATGAAAGGCATCCCACTTTCGTAAAAATTTTCTTAGTAACCTTACTTATTTTTTGATTTACAGCGCAGACGTATATCTATTACAAGAATGTTTGTTTTTGCCGTTACATAAAAAGTTCTAAAAATCCTGATTTCTTAGAAAAGTTTTAGTAACCTAACAGATTTTGTTTTACTATGTAGAAGTTTTCTTAAGGCAATCTGAAAAATTCGCTAATTTTACTTATAGAACTTATTATTTTTTGTCATTTGTACATGAGTTTCTGTCTATTTTCATTATGTGTCTATTTTCATTTTGTGTCAATTTTCAATGTCATTATAAATAATACTCGTTTTAATATATATATATATATATATATATATATATATATATATATATATATATATATATATATATATATATTAGCATCTTTCTGAATAAAAATAATAAGAAGAAATGTCTTCTTCTCCATTAGATTTTATATTGCCATTTAAAAGACTCGTTCCAAAATAAAGTCGATGACCTTTTTACATAGAAAGTTAATTTGAACAATTTCAGAAAAGAAAATGCTTAAAGCTTACATTTCGGATATTCTGAAAAATTGCATTGAAATTTCAACTAAATAAAAAAAACGATTTATTTATTTTTACTTAAAAAAATACATTTTACTTAAGTGATTAAATTCTTCAATAATCTTCGGAATAAAATGAATTTTTTGATAGAAAATTATAATATTTTCTTTCATTTTTTTTATTAGTTATCATAAAAATGAGCGAATAAAACTAGGTATTTTGTGAATTATTATATTACGGAATTCAAACATAGAAGTTGATTATCATTTCTATATGATTTTCTGTCTATTTTTACTGTCACCGTAACGAATACTCCATTAATAAATTAACTGTTTATTTATCTTACGTACTTTTTGAATGGAATAATAATGAAACGTTTTCCTCTCCATTAGATTTTATATTGCCATTTAAAAGGTTCATTCCGAAATAAAGAGACGATCTTTTTTCAGGAAAATTTAATTTGAACAGTTGCAGAAAAAAATCCCTAATATTTCGGATATTCTGAAAAATTACATTGATATTTTAACTAAAAAAAAGTTTCTTCATTTTCTTTTTTGAAAAATCCATTTTAATCAAATGATTAAGCTTTTTAATAATCTTCAGAATAAAGTACATTTTATACAGAAAATAATTGTATGATTTTCTTTCAATTTTTTACTACTTATTACAAAAATGAGCAATTAAAACTAAGTATTTTGGGAATTGATATATAAAAAATTTCAAACGCATAAATTTAAAACTAAAATATATCTCTTTAAATAACCGTATTTCAATTCAGTCCCCCAGGGAAATTTCAGGTTATATTTGCAATGGAATAGATTTGATGCTGATATCATCTCTTAGATACAACAGAATATATACAAAGTAAACCTTTTCTTTTGCTTCCTTTCATTTAAATGCTGAAGATAATGATTAAGTCTACTAAAAAGTATCTAATAAAATTACAACAGTCTTACTAAAATTTTATAAAAATTTCACTTTCGTAAAAATATTCTTAGTAATCTGACTTATTTTTTGATTTACAGCGCAAACTGTTACAAGAGTGGTTGCCGTTCAGTGTTGCCAGATGGGCTACTTTTTAAAAATTCAGATTCCTGTTTGGCACCACATTTTACAAATGATAAAATGTGCCTTATTCACCGACATGATAATCAAGGTGAAACAAAAGGTAATTTACCGTTTCAAAAAAGTGGTGCCAATCAAGAAATCTGAATTTTAAAAAAGTAGCCCACTGGCAACACTGTTCACACTCTCGGCTTGAGGGTGAATCAAAAACTGTTATATCTATACTTTCAAAGATTGTGTGAAGAAAAACAAAGTCCGTTTTAAATAGTTCATTGTACAATCTTTCAAATAAAATAACAATAAAAAAATTGTGTTATTTGCCAAAATTTGGCTATTTAAACGTAATTAATGAATTTAAATAACAAGTTTTAAGTTCATAATAGATAGATTTAACATTTATTATCTTAAATTAATGCATTTAAAAAGTATATTGCATGTAAAAATATCTTTTAAATATTTTGAGGCCAATAAATAGAGCTATGTCCCGACGACTAGAGTACTACTAGAGATGAATTTTCGGGCTAATTTTTTGGAGTCCGACACCCCCCCTCCAGTGTTGCCAGCGGGCTACTTTTTTAAAATTCAGATTTCTTGATTGGCACCACTTTTTTGAAACGCTAAATTACCTTTTGTTTCGCCTTGATTATCTTGTCGTTGAATAAGGCACATTTTATCATTTGTAAAATGTGGTGCCAAACAGGAATCTGAATTTTAAAAAAGTAGCCCATCTGGCAACACTGTTGCCATTACATAAAAAGTTCTAAGAATCCTGATTTCGCAGAAAAATTTTAGTTACCTAACAGATTATGTTTTACTGTATAGATTATTTGTTTAAAGACATTTTCAAAAATTTGTTAATTTTACTCATAGATGTTAGAAAGTTTTGTGTTTATATTGAAATGTAGCAATTCATTGGCATTTGTATATTAGTGTTTGTCTATTCTCATTGTCATCGTAAAGAATATTCGCATTATTATTTATTTATTTGTTTTTCTCGCTTTCTGAATGAAATAATAATAAAACGTCTTGCTTTCCATAAAATTAACATTGCCATTTAAAAGACTCATTTCGAATTAAAGAGACGATGATCCTTTTTCAAAGAAAGTTAATTTGTAGAGTTTTAGAAATGAAAATCCTTAAAACTTATATTTCGGATAGTCTGTAAAATTACATTGAAATTTCAACTAAAGAAAAATAAAGAGGCTTTTGATTTTTTTTTTTTTTTTTAAATCTTGGAAAATCTATTTTACTCAAATGATTAAATTCTTTAATAATCTTCAGAATAAAGTAGATTTTTTACATGAAATGATACGATTTTCTTTCACTTTTTTTCCCAGTTATTACAAAAATGAACGATTAAAACTATGTATTTTGTGAATTATTATATTACTAAATTCAAACGCATAAATTTAAAATTGAAATACTTTTCTTTCAATAAACGTATTTTAAACCTTTATCCCATGAAAATTTTAGATTAAATTTGCAAAAGAATAGACTTAATAATGTTGTCATCTCTTAGATGTAATAGAATATATACAAAGTAAATCTTTTCTTTTCCTTTCTTTCATTTAAATGCTAAAGATAATGTTTGAGTCTACTAAAAATAATATACTAAAATTACATCTTACACAAATTTTACCTGTAACCGGAATTTTAACTGCAGTAAAAGTTCTGGGCAGTTTACTTTCATAAAAAATTCATTTTAACCTTATTCATTTTTTGATTTACAGCATAAACGTGTATCTTTTACAAGAATGTTTATTATTTCCATTACATAAAAGTTGTAAGAATCCTGATTTCTAGAAAAATCTTAATAACCTTAGAGATTTTGTTTTACTGTATAGAAGTTTTTTTTTTAAGAAAGTCTCAAAAATTTGTTAATTTTGCTCTTAAATGTTGTAAATTTTTATGTTTATATTGAAATATAGCAATATATTGACATTTGTATTTGAGATTCTGTCCACTTTCATTGTCATCGTAAAGAATATTTCCTTTATTATTTATTTATTTATTTATTTTTTACTCGCTTTCTGAATGAAATTATACAGTGGTTCATTTCCCTCTGTATATGAGTTTCTGTCTTTTTTCATTGCCATCTTAAAAACACACGTTTTATTTTCTAATTATTTATATATTACTCGTTTTTTAGTTGTATCAATAATAAAAGTTCTTCCTCTCCATTATATTTTATATTGGAAATTAAAAACTTATTCCGAAATAAAGACGATGATATTTTTTCATAGAAAGTTAATTTGAACAATTTGAAAAAAGAAAATCCTTAAAGTTCATATTTCGGATATTCTGAAAAATTACATTGAAATTTCAACTAAATAAGAAAAAGGCGTTAATTATCATTATTATTATTTTTACATGAAAAATAAAGTTTACTCAATTGATTAAATCCTTTGATGATCTACAGAATGGGATTACAGAAAATTACATGATTTTTTTTCATTTGTTTTGCTAACTATTAAAAAGTTAGACTATTAAAACAAGATATTTTGTTGATTATTATATTACAAAATTCGAACGCTTTAAATTTATAATATTGAAATATTTTCTTTAAATATCTGTATTTTAACCTTTTTTTTCATGAAAAATTCAGATTACATTTGCGAGAAAAAAAAGTAAAGACTTGATGTTGCTTTCATTTTCTAGATACAACGAAATATATAAAATGTAACACTTTTTTCTCTCTCTCCTTTTGTTTAAATGCTGAAAATAATGTTTGAGTGGGATTTAAAACTTTATTGTCAAAGTTCATTCGTAAATATCTCCTACCAAGGGTAATTAAAGATTTTCAAAACTCAACAGTGTATCAATTTTGCATAAAGAAATTCCTGAGAATTTTTTCAGTTTATTTGAATGCTAAAGATGGTATTTCGCTTTGTCATCGTGAAGAAATGCAGAAATGCAACAGATTGTTTCCTTACATTGGGAATGAAATCAGACAAACGAGAGAATTTATGCTGGAATTACTGTTTATATTTTATATAGTCATTATCAAGGCACAATCTTATATTGAGAACAATCTCTTTTTTAGCAAAAAGTTTGATATCTCTGTTTCAAAAAAAAAAAAAAAAAAAAAAAAAAAAAAATTGAAAGACAATATTTAATTTGTTGTACATTACAACTTTCTAACTTCGAGACAGTTACATTCTAACTTCGAGAAACAACACCAACAAAAAAAAAAAAAAAAAAAAAAAAAAGCATTTTTTTCTCTTTCGCTTTGTTATTATGAATATTTAATGATTTTATGAATATAATATTTCTTTACCTGAAAAATTAGTAGTTATAAAAAGTGTTTAACAGACAGAAACAAGACAAACAGTTTAACACTATAGTTCATGAATGATTATAATATATTATGCAACAAACAATTAATAATATAAATTAATTATCAGCTATTACCAAATTATAACAATTATAAAAATAAATAAATAAAATATGGAAATTTTATGTAAGACAAATGAAATTTTATGGCGATTAAATTTTACTGTTATAATTAAAAATATCTCTTCCAAATGTAATAAATTGTCAAAATTTAGCTATAGAAATTAAGAAGCAATCACAAAAATTCATTAACTTTATGAATAAAAGTTGTAAAAATATATTTTAAAAATATAAGATTTCATTGTTAATTGTATAAGAATTCATGTTTCTTTACTGTCATCGTAAAAAAATCTCTCTATTTTACACATTTTCCGGATGAAATAAGAATAAAGTGTCTCCGTTTCGATTAGATTTTATGTTATGGCTTGGAAGACTCATTCTGAAATAAATAAAGAAAAAACTTTCTCCATTGAAAGTTAATTTGAACAGTTTCAGAAAAAAAGAAAATCCTTAAAATTTATATTTCAGATGTTCTGAAAGATTACATTTAAATTTTAACTAAATAAAGAAAGACGTTAAATATTATTTTTTTAACTGGAAAAAAAAGTTTTACTCAATCGATTAAATCCTTTAATGATCAACAGAGTAAAAATATAGTAAATTACATGATTTTTTTTTAATTTGTCTGACTAGTTATTACAGAAATAGACTACTAAAACTAAGTAGTTTGTGGATTATCATATTACAAAATCCAAACGCATTAAATTTATAATACTGAAATATTTTCCTTTAAATAACTGTACTTCAACCTGTTTTTGCAGGAAAATTTCAAATTACATTGTCAAGAAAAAAAAAACTTGACGGTGCTGTCATTTTTTAGATACAACTAAATATACAAAATGTAACACCTTTTCTTTTCTTTCTTTTTTTTAAAGGCTGGAGATAATGTTTGAGTGGGATTTAAAACTTTATTGTCTAAGTTCATTCGTAAATATCTTCTCCCAAGGGTAATTAGAAATCGTCAAAACTTAAAAATTTCGATTCTACATAAAGCAATCCCTGAGAAGTTTTTCAGTTTATTTGAATACTAAAGCTATTTTGCATTGTCATTGTAGAGAAATACTCAGATTGTTCCTCACATTGGGAATGAAATCAGATGAAAGATAAAGAATTTATTTTGGAGTGTACTGTTTATATTTTACATTGTCACTTACAAGATTCAATTCTAATAAGTTCTTTTTGCTGAAAATTGATTGGATACTTCTAAAAAAGTAAATCCTGAAAGACAACATTAGTTTACTCTGAAATGTTACATTCTAGCTTTGAGTTACGGAAAAATAAGCATCTGTAAAGCATTTTTTTGCTTTTATACCACGAATTTTTAAATGATAAAAATTTTTAAGACTGGTCTGTACACTTTATTTCTTTACCAGAAAAAACAAACAAACAAAAAAAAATACTTTTATTACTAGTTTTAAAATCTAGTTATATAAGTGAATTTAATTCATTAACGAGCATTTTTAACTGCCAGTTCTGGATTTTGACGCCAGTGGTATCGTTCCAAACATTTTGTCATGAAATTAAGAAAAATAGAACCATACTTCTGAATCCATTGGTTTAAAACATCCATGGTGTTTCAACAATTATTGTCCCTAGCGTATATAAAATATTTGTATTGCAATGGTTGATGCGGAATAGCAAAGCCCAATATCTTCGGTGTCTATATGCTCAATTTCAGAACCATAGCTGCTATATTAATATATTTTTGGAGTGAGGGAGGAAGTTTAAGGCGCAACACTAGTCACAGAAAAAGACCCGGATGACAATATAAAGTCTACGGGGACGTTCTTTTCAAATATCTCGCTCAAATTTTAATATTTTTACATAGATTTTTTTTCCATTGTATAGCTGAGGACGATCTACTAGCCTAGTGTTTACTTTTTTTTATTTTGGTTTCAGATCGTAAATTTATTATACGAACTGGATAGAAATTTGTTTCCAAACAAATATAGAATTGTAAATCCCAGTTATGGTGCCAAAATTGAGTATTGAAAATATAAAAAACAAAGTTAGGATTCGTTTTAATATGTAGATAGCCCCCTACGCAAAATTTATATGCGTCGTTTAAAAGTTGAGTTTATTTCCAATCACTTGGTACCAGTAATTTTCTTCTACGATAATTTATTGTGGAGTAAATGGAGAGTGTTTATTTTTTTCTACGACCGTACATTATGTGTCAATTATTAACTGATTATAAACTATTGTAATACTATTTAAAATTAAATAAATACAAAATTGTATGTAAAGACGTGAAAGATTATGGCAATTGAATTTTATTGTTGTACTGGAAAATATCTCTTCCGGAAACTAATTAAAAATTGCCAAAAAATAGCAGTAGAAATTTAAAAAAAAAAATCTCGAGAATTCTTTAAGTTTATTTTAATACACTAGTTAATTTTCATTGTCATCATGAAGAAATAACTGTGTTTTTTTCTTCTCATTCGATGTGGATCAGAATGAAATAACTTCATTTCTCCTTAGATTTTATATTGTCATTTGAAATACTCATTCCAAAATAAAGAAGATGATCTTTTCCCATCGAAAGTTAATTTGAACAGTTCCAGAAAGGAAAATCTTTTAAGCTTACATTTTGGTTGTTCTCAAAAATTGCATCTAAGCTTTAAACAAAGAAAGGAAATCACTTATAAAAAATTTTTATGAAAAAAAAAATATGTCTGTCTTTTTTTTCTTAAAAAAATGAATTTTACTCAACTGATTAAATCTTTTAATAGCATTCAAAATAAAGTACATAATTTACAGAATATTGCATGCTTTTCTTTCACTGTTGCCATTTTCTATTAGCAAAATTAACAATTTAAGGTACTACTTTAACCCCCTACATTGGTTAGATTAAAAAAAATCGGCTTATGCAAGGAAATATACGGTAAGTATTTATGAATTATAATATTAAAAATTTCGAATATATCAAGAATTCAGAAGTCAAGGTTTAAAGTGGACAAAATTTAACTAGCAGAATGTGGCAATTCCAAAACATTCTTCTACCTCATGCATGCTAATACTTTAAAATTATCTACCTTGGCGCCAAAATTAAATGACTATCTATGCTCATTGTGAGGATTCTAAATTCATGATATTTCGTGCGTTGGCCTTTATCCTCTTCAGACCTGATACATTTTAAGCCATCATAAAAATTATTTCAGAGTTTGTTCCATCTATTTATACATATCGAAACAAAATTTTGTAATAAAAATAAAATAATTATTATTAGTTTCTATTTACTAGCAGGTACACATATGTGCAATTCGGGTTCATATTGCAAAAAAAAAAAAAAAAAAAAAAAAAAAAAAAAAACCACTTATTTTTTTAAAAATTTATTTAAACAATGAATTTTGTAGACAATTGATACATATAAACTTATTTTACATGCTACTTTCGAAACAATTATTTTTTATGATACAGAGATATGTATTGCACTTTTTACAAATACCTCTTTTTCTTGATTTGCAGCATTCATACTTTTATTTTGAAGCAAAGTTATCATTTGTTGAACGAAGAAACTCTCCAATCTTGCCGTATCTAAAGCTGCTATCAGATTTACTAACATTTCGGGAGACTTTTGAGCCAACACTTGATTTCCGCCAAATTTTTGCGAAATATCCTCTCAAGACCCAGTGTGATAGCAAACAGCAATGTCTCCCGCTTTTTTCCGTAGTTCCAAAAAAGTCTCTCCTAGCCAAGACTTTTCATCCAACATCGAATATGTCAGCGAATCAGAGGTAAGCGATGGAAACGAATAGGCGATAAACATTAACGGCTGGTACTAGCAATACTAATTTTCCTGTTTTTCCTCCAACTTTTTAAAAGACAAACATAACCTTTTCCTCTTTTTGAATAAGAAAAAGTTGGGGTTAAAATCGGTTGAAAAGTTTGTCGCGTGTAATGTTTGTGAATCTGATAACAGCTTTATATAGTAAATTGGCTGCTGAATACCCTTACGTTGTTTTCACTGTGGTTTATTTTTGTAATCGTCTTCAGAATTATTTTCAGATTAATAAATTTTGCGTGATCTCCCTGGTCGTCGTTCTTCACTTACTTTGCTCGCAAAATTCATCAGTACTTATACAATCTCTAAAAATACCGTAAGAGAGACAATCCGTCTTTTCGAAGAACTTCACCTGCTTTGCAATTTCTGATACACATTATTCAATAAATGGAATTAACCAAATCTATAAAATGTACAAAAGCTCTCTTGTTGACTACTTTTTTGTGCGCATAGCACAACGGTAGTAAGCTAAACACTTATCGTTTAAATCTGTACCACCCATACACGTATTGTATGTATTCACAATTGCAGGCTGTGTTATATTAATTTTACAGTTTTGATTTTTAGACCATCTAGCACAATTGCTCTCGGGATTGCTGTCTATGCAAGTCCAAAGCAAAGTTACACATTTCTAATTTAATATGCACATATCCTTCCCTTAGTTTTCTCTCACTCTCCACGTTAGAAATCTCGATCATTCTTGATTTTTTTTATATGCTCCTCCAAGTCTTTTGTTCATAATCATTCCAGTTTGGTAGATATTGTTCCTCAATAAAAGTCAGCACATTTTATACTAGTAAAAAAATTATCCGTGTAAATCATCCGTGTGTTGTCTTTTGGTATAAATTTCAAAAGCTGTTTGACAATGCCCCCTCCTAGATCTAATCATAATTATTTTGAATGCAATACCTTTTCCATGATGTATTTGGCAGTCAAGGGTAAAGCCATCCCTGGCGGATAGAACAAAGTTTTTTAATCCCAACGGATTAGGTTTTAACGGCACATACTGTCTAAATCCACAACATCCAGGAAATGGGATCTAGTGATCTCTGTTCATCTAGTGATAAATGTTTTGAACGGGGTATGGACAAACATTTAATTCTTACTGCATTCAAGATAAGATTTACTTTCCATAATTTGTCATCTGCTTAGTGATCAAATGATTTATCTGCAAAATGAAGAAATTTTCTAATCTCAAAAAATCGTTCACGTGACATAGTAGCTGCCATTCTAAGTACAGACAAGTCTTTTTGCAAGTAGAATCTTGCTTGGAGACATTCTAAAGTTCCCATGAGTATATCTACGCCTGCAACTTTCATAACTTCATATTTAGATGCATTTAATGAGCGATGGTATCGTGTTTGAATGGAATATAAATTGGTTTCATATGAAACTTTTTCCTATAATTCTTCATTTAACTAATATCGAAATGATTCAAAAGGATTTACGATGCTCGAATCTGCTTTTAGATAATCCTCATCAATCAATGGTCCCCGAAATACCATTAAAAGAAAAAAAAAGATTAAATAAATATTTGAGAAAATATAAGGTTTTATTCTTATCAGTGTTATTGTAGTTTTCTGTAACACAAGTTATAAAAATGTACTTATTTTCAGTTTTTCATAACAAAGGTCTTTTAAGTTAAACTTTATAAGCTACATGGATTTAGGATAGAAACTAGAACAATATCCTCAACGGTTATATTTGTCATCTAAATTTTCATTGTCAAAAGACTCACCATCACCATTAGTCTCGCCAGTTTATTTACTCTTATAAAGATATAATAATTATGATTTTAAAAAATTAATATTTCATTTAAAACATCAACAAAATGAATTCTTATTTATAATTAAGTATAATTTTTGAATCATTCAACAATTTTAGCACTGCACCAATTAGATATCATTCAGTACAAATTTTTTAGTGAGATGACTTCTTTCAAAAAACACAGAATTGAAGCCGGAGGTGCACACACGTGCACCTTACAAATTACATCTAATTTAAATAGATATTATGATCTAGCTAAAAGAATTATATGATTTATGCAATACTGAAGATTTTATGAGCATTCTTAAAAATTATTGTGAATAAATATTTATTCTCTAATTATAAAAATGTACTTACTTTTTCAAAGTCTTATATTTTTCGCCATTGCTCGTTTATTTCCTCCAAAATCATATGAATTAAGACTGCTAGCGCCATTTCTTGCTGAAACTAGAAAAGGTTAACGTACATAAATGACAACCTCGTGTCTCAATAAAATAATTTCAAATAATAAGTGAGATACGCAGTTGAAACCACAGATACACAAATGTGTACCTTGGGTCTGAAGAGGTTAAAATAAGACTTTGCTGATATCGGGAAAAATTCAACATAAAAGTGCCACCTTATGGGCAATTTATACTAAAACATAAACAGCAATAATATTTAACAAGCTGTACCTGAAACTGAAGTTTGATGAAAGTTCGTGCATTAGTTACTGAAACGGAATCAGAAAAATTTAACATAACAGTGCCACCTATTAGGCAATTAACACCAAAGCATAAACAAAACAAGTTTATATCATGGAATAACTGAACCTGAAGTTTTATGGAAATCCATGCATTAGTTATTGAGATAGAGCTATTGCGTAGATCGTAAAAAAAGGAGCATAGTAGAGCCATTTGTTGCGCGATTTACATTAAAAACTAATCACGATCAATTCATATCAGGGATTACTTGAATGTAATTTTTATTTAATTCCGTTTATTAGTTCTTGAGATAGAGCACCCACAAAATTTATGTCAAATACAGACAGGCGGTCAGACTCACAGACTCATGGACAGCAATTTTGTAAAAGCATGTTTTGGGGGGTTTTCTGACCTATAAAACGTGTAAATCCGTCAAAAACAGAAATTCAAAAAATTTCACAAATCCAAAACTTTTTTCTTCTAAAGATAGAAGAAAACAAAAACTGAGCAAAATGCACAGGCTATCTGGAAATAAGGCTATTTGTTTGAGGGCAAAGAAATGAATATGATGACAAAGACCTCTATGAAATAATAGACCGGGAGGCGGTAGCACAGACAATCAATCACCTCATCGTGTTCACGGATGAAAATCTAGGAGTAATTAAATCTTGATTCGCATATTAAAGCGTATTGGTCTTCAAGTCACATCTTGGTGGAAAACACCTTAAAACCCAATTTAAGCGGTTGGCTCATAGAATTACCATTATGTTTTCCTACTCCCAATCCACCATGTTTTCATACTTTTAGGCACAGGAAAGCACAATGATAAACTTACGAGTCAACCTCTATAATCGGCTTTTTAGGTGTTTTCCATGAAAATAACACTTGAGAGACCGATTGCAGTTTGATATGCGGATCAAGATGTAACAAATTCTAGATTTTCACTCGTAAACTCGATGATGTGATTGTGCTGCCGCCTCCTGGTCTATACGCAACAGTTTTATATTTTAGTTCAGTCGATTACTATTGATGTTTAAACTTTGAACACAATTACTCCAAATCTAAACTTCGTCACTTGTATGCCTTGACTTCTGGAATCGTCATGTAAAACTTTTGAATATTGAAATATTTTTCTTTAAATAACTGTAGTTGAACATGTTCTCCAAGGAAAAACTCAGACAATACTTGTAAGTAATATGCTTCATGTTGTCATTTTAAAGATATATCAGGAGAAATAAAAAGCAAAATCTTTCTTTCACTACCATTTAGCTAAGCAGTGGAGATAATGTTTGAATGCGATTTAAAATTGTTTTGTCGAAATTCATTCGTAAATATCTCTTCCCAGGGGTAATTAAAAATTGCCAAAACTTAAGAGAATCAATTTTACAAGAAGAAATCCCTCAGAATTCTTTCAGTTTTATTCTAATGCAGAATCTATTTTGTATTGTGTTCGTGGAGAAATAGCTGTGTTTTTTCCCCTACATTCTGAATATAATTAAAATGAAATAACTCACTTAAAGTGAAATTTACTTCTTAAATTTTACGTTTTCCTTTAAAAGATTTGTTCTACAATAAAGAAGATGACATTTTTTATCGAAACTTAATTTGAATACATCAGAAAAGAAAATGTTTGAAGATTGTTCTGTTTTCAAAAATTATACTGTAGCTTCGAATAACAAAATAAATACAAAAAAAAAAAAAAAAAATCTAGAAAATCCATGCTGTTTTTAATTTTCCAACACACAAGAAATGTGTATCGGTTCGCCTGTTCATCTGCCGGACCTCTCTTTAAAATTTCCTTTCATTTAATTTAAATTCTCAAATGTCACAATCAGGGTTGGGTTCGTTGATATATATCAATGGATATATATCATGATATATCTTGATATATCCAATATTTATTTTTAGAATATCAAGATTTTTGATATTTTCAATACTTTTCTATATTTGATATTTATTTTTAGAATATCAAGATTTTTGATATTTTCAATACTTTTATATATTTGATATTTATTTTTAAAATATCGATGCTTGATGTTTTGTATATTTATTATTTTTACCTTCAAAATATTGCTGTTTGGTACGTTGTATATTTGAAATATCATTGTACAAAATAATTTTGGTATTTTCTATCAAACAAGTGAAAATAAAATTTTCAACTATTAGACTATGCCATTATGCACAAAATGAACTTTAATCTCTGTCAGTGACTTTTTTTTTAACCTAAGAAAATAAATATTTTTTTTCAAGCTTTCTCTTTGAAATTTTTTTAAGGGGTCTCAAGACACTTACAGCTTTTTATATATTAAGTTTTTTATATGCTAAACTGCTATTTTTTACTGAACATTTTAATATAATTATTTCTCAAAATTCTCATTAGAACAAAAGTTATGGGTTTTAGAATTTTACTCACTCAATAGCTGAAACTTGAAAGTCATTTTTTTTAAATGACATTTTTTTCATAGCGCGCACGATATCTCAAAATCTTGTATGTATTTTCACATAAAATTTTCAAAATATATATTTCATGTTAATCTGTATAAACTGAACATAAAATTTTCTTTTTATTGTTCAAAAAAGTTTATTTTTTAGGTGATTCTGTTGTTTAAATTTTCAAAAATTTGTATTAGTTAAATAGAGCTTTGTATTCAAAATAGAAAAAAGCCTTAGATATAAATTTACTCAGGTTCAAGGTATCTATTACAATCTGATGTATAAATCTGACCCAAAATTTCTATTCTAGTTGCCATATTTATTTTGTAATCATGCGCGTAAGCTATTATACCAATTCTTTGCTCGTCAAATATCTTACAATTTTTGCGCCCTGTAAATGCTAATTCTGCACCTTGCAATTTTTTAAAACCATAAATATCTTATATCTTTCATCTCAATAAAAACTGTGTTTTAATATCATAAAAATTTTAAGATATTAACTGTTGAATATCGTCTTCTTTAAAAAAAAATTCCGATTTTAAGAGTCCTGAGACTTCTTAAATGTGGAACTAATAATTTCGTGAAATAATTACTTCAAAAGAGTCGCATTTGAAAGATAAATTTTTTAATTGAGAAATACAGCTTCAACAGAAAATAATCTCTTCTGATTTTGGTTTAGTTGAGTCTAAACTGTGCAACATGTTAGAAAATAAAAAATAAGACAAGCTTAAAAATCCTTTAATTAAAAGAACTTCTTTGTATTTAAAATTCAGTTTTTTAAATTTCCCATTTCTTGATACTAATTCCTAGGTTATATATATATATATATATATCTTACACTCTAATGCCAGCAAAAATTGTGCGTGTAAATTTTATCTCAAAAATGGCTCGAATGGTTGATTCTGACAAAATTTTGTATTTTACTATTTTCGGGCACAAGAAAACCATTGGGCTAGGTCTCATATTGGAGAAAATTCAATTAATGGGTAATTTTGGATCATAATAGATCAGGGTCAAGCTAATTATATCTAAAAAACTGTTCAATCGATAAAAAAAAATTGTATCCAATTGTTTTTTTGGCATGAGGAAACAATTTAGCTGGGTCACATGTTTGAGAAATTTCGAATAGTGGGTCATTTTTGCGTGATAGTAGGTCAAACTAATTTTATCTAAAAAATGGCACTTAAACAATTTTGACTAGATTTTAAATTATACCATTTTAAATTAAGAACAGACAATTGAGCTAAGTGGTATGTTCGAGAAAATTCAATTAGTAAGTCAGTTGTAAGTTGTGGTGGGTCACACTAATTTTATCTAGAGAATGGCTGCAAATTTGACTACATTTTGCACTATGCCGTTTTCGGTTGCAAAAAAATCATGGGGATGGGTTACATCCTTCAGAAAATTCGATTTTTGGGTCAGTTTGGGTCATAATAGGTCAAGATCTAGCTAATTATATCTAAACAACGAATCAATCGATTTTAAATAAATTTTGTATGCAAACATTTTTTGGCCGAAGAAGATCACTTGACTGAGTCGCATGTTAGAGAAAATTTGATTGGTGGGTCATTTTTGGGTCACTGTAGGTCACGCTATTTTTATCTAGAAAATTGCTCTCACGATTTTGACTAAATTTTGTATTATATTTTTTTCGGGCGCTAGAAAATAATTGGGCTATGTCTCATGTTCAAAAATATAAGCGGGTCATTCTGGGTCATAATTGGTCGAGGACAGGCTAATTATATCTATAAAAGTCTCAATCGATTTTAACAAAATTTTGCATTTAATCGTTTTTGTCACGCGGAAACTATTGGTCTAAGTCATATGTTTGATAGATTTCTATTAGTGGGTCATTTTTTGGTCATGGTAAGTCAAACCAATTTTATCTAAAAACGGCTCTAACGATTTTGACTAAATTTTGTATTCTACCATTTAACATGCGTCAAGCATAGATTTAGAAGCACTTTCCAGCACATTCAGAATAATGTAACAAAATTGCACCGTTTAAAAGATTTAAATATGATGTCTCATTTCACCATATGGAAATGTATAATTTATTTCAAAATTGAATTTCAGCTGTTCCTATCTACATTTGGAAAATTATCCCAATTTTTTAGCAGCCCTATATATGATATAGAGATTTGTTTCTATTAACAACATGCGATACAAAATTTAATTAATTTAAGAGATACACACATTTCCCTTAAATATACTTTTGTGCAGCCCTGTCTATAAAGTATACAATATATAAAAAGTAATATACAAAAAAATAATTAAATTTAAAAGCGCATATCGAATTTTAAAACATATTCTCCAGCAATTATTAGGCAAAGACAGTACTGTAACCGATTTCTTTTGTGTGGCCCTGTAAATTAATAAAAAATGCAAAGAATGCTCTGTTTTAACGTTTTCGCAGTGATATTCAGTGATTTAAATCAGTGTCAATATATTTGAAATAGCGAAATGTCATTAAAGTTCTCAGCAAACGATTTTCCCCCCATATACCAAAATGTAATCGAATTCTTTTAAGTGTCCCTGTAAATGAACCATTAATCGCGCATACTTCATATGCAATACCAAACATGATTTAGTGACTCCAAATATGTTTCATCATTTGCATGAAAATCCGAGAACATTTACGGGAGTTAAAGTATGGACAGAAAAACTTAATGCAAAAGCTCTTTTCAACTTTGTTGGAAAGAGCTAATAAAAAATATCTGTTTCTATCGGAAGTTAATTAGAATATTTCTAAAAAAATCCTTAGAATTTGTATTTTAATTATTCTGAAGATTCCTGTAACAAAAAAGATACAAGTAAACATCTTCGTTATGAAATAAAAACTGAAAAGAAGGGGATTTGTTTGATTATAATCTCAAATAATTTTAGGAATACCTTAAAATTTTATGTTTTCTTAGTTTTTATATAAATTATTTAAAGGACGTTAACAGTCTAAATGAAATATTTCTTGATGATTTTTTTTCTATTTCAATCTTAAGCTTTTTAAAAATTTATAAAATACATAACTTTTAATATTTGTTTTTTTAGACATTAAAAAAATGCTTACTGTGATTTTAATAAAATATCTGGTGAAATTAAATTTAATTTCGAGGAAAGTAAATTAGCAAAAGAAATGGTGATACTTAATATCTAATAATTTATATTTAATATTCTACAGTGATGGCTAAAATTGTGGACACTTTTAGGTAGCTTTAATTCCAAAAAGTAAAAAAATACCTTTTGCAGCCGTCCGAAGGAAAGCGTTTTGAAAACTTTTGCCGTATTTTCATCGATCGTGACCCCTAGATCCCAAAACCACCCTCTGTTGAAATGCTGACACACACACACACACACACACACACACACACATATATATATATACATATATATACATATATATCCATATATAGATATAGATATCTGAAATTTTTCGTTCTGTAACTCTCGAATTTATGAACCGATTTGGATGAAATTCTTTACGTGCATAGTTGAAGTACTAATGACTCGACCGAGTTCGTTGGCCAGCTTCAACTGCCATTTTGTTTCAAAATCTAGGCCATTTGAATTTGTGGACACTTATGTAAATTTTTATGTTTTCTAACTTTTTCTTTAAAATGACTTATGTTCTTAACTTTCATTGCGTGGCTCTTTAAAATTCTTTTAGTGTTTCTAACATTCTGTTTAAAATGATGTATAAGTGTTTACATTTTGTGAAACGGAATTTCTTCTATAAGTATACAAAGTTAAAAAATAAAAAATTTCAAAAGAATCAAATGGCCACCATTTTGAAACAAGATGGTGGATGAAGCTGGCCAACAAACTCGGTCGAGACATTAGTTCTCCTATAATGCACATAAAAAATTTAATCCAAATTGGTTCATAAATTCGAGAGTTACAGCATGACAAAATTCAGACATATATATATATATAGCTTTGGGATCTACAGGTCATGATCAACGAAAATATAGCAAAGTTTACCGATAGACTTTTCCCGGACGGCTGCAATAATTAGATTTTTACTTTTTGTAATGAAAGCTACCTAAAAGTGTCCACAGTTTTGGCCACCAGGGTATGTATAGATAGTAGACTAACTGACAAACTGTTTCGTTTCAAAGAACCTAACGTGCGATGCAGCAGACTTATAGGAAAATTTTTAATATCGCTTTTTAATCAGCCTGATATTTTAACTTTTAATTGCACCGGGTGCCCATCTGGCATGTACCTAAAAATACTATAATTCTCCTTATGTGCCATAAATTTAGCTAATATGATCGTCACAACTGATTAAGATCAATCCAATTAATGAAATAGTACTTATTTTGTCCATGGCAAATGGCTGCATTTGAGAAGAAACATAAATTTGTTCTCCGGAAAAAAAAATCGATCAAGCTTTTCAGGCAAAATTTACTTTTATTAATTTTACTGATTATTTAAAAATGTGAAGAAAGTTTCTGAATGTTAAGCAAATAAAAATAATTAATTTAAGCCCATTTTTCATTGCAAAATATAGCAATATAAGATTTAAAAACCAAAATTGTAGAGTACACACCATAAACTATAAATTTTTAGCAGAAAATTTCAAACTTATTTTTTTCTATTTCTCCCATTATTAGACAAATATATAGATTATGAATAACTTTTTTCATAAAAACAAAAAAATAGTGCAGTGAAGAGTTAAAACACCTTGTCAATTTAATGCTAATAAGAAAATACCGAATTTTTTGCCAGTCAACTTTAAAAATTCCAGGCTTCTTTCAACAAGTGTCTACAATTTTGGACTAGTTAAATAGTGATAATTTGTTTGCTCAAGCAGGCTGATTTGACTCAGGGCTATTGTAATAAATTCGAAGCTGTGAATATTAATTAAACATTTTAATATGATAATAGCAGCTCGAATTTAACTCAAAGTTTGCGAACTTAACTCAGTTTTCATGTTAAACATATTTAATGCTTAAATTGTGTTAGGACAGTTATCTACTGTAAAACCATTAAACTAGGAAAAGTTAATCTTAAGAACACAAAAATCTTTGTCAAGATCTTTGTGTTGAGAGATCTTTGCCATTAACTTAAAGTGTATGCGTAAATGTGTTAGTTAAAGATATTTGTTTGAGACAGCCTTTAGTTTTTTATTTGAGCAATTTTTTTCTTAATTACGTAAATTTATTTTGGGAAATAAATGTAGTATCAGTAATGTATGTAATGCATGTGATAAATATAAAAGTACTATAATATTTGATTCATATTATTTGAATTGGTCATAAATGTAGCCTATTAATTACTGTAATGTAGCAGATTAATAAATTGGTACTCTACTTCTTGGGTTTCAAAATGTAATTTAAATTCATTGTTCCTTGTTTGCCGTGCAGATTTTATAAAAGGTAGTCTCGTGAATGTAATGTTATTAATTTTAACGAAATTAATCTAAGTCGATTACCAATATTTTATGTTAAACTTAAATTTTAAAATAAAATTCCTCATATGAACAATGAATAATTGAATCAATATAAAAATTTCCTGAGGAAATGAAATTGCAACTTTAATTTTTCCAGTTTTATATATATTAAGGTACATATAATGCTTTTAAATTTAAATTGTTTAAAAAAATAATAACACCATCTAAAATTTACCACTAATTTGTAAACGAATTACCAATAATACAGACGTACTAATACGCTGTATAAAAATACCATTCATAAAAGCGAATTTCATAAAGTAATAAATAATATCTTTTCATTTTCATAACTACTTCTATTATAATCCATATTTTCCACACATCGCCACATGTCATCATATTATATCAATTCTCAAAATATTTTTCATTCTCCTATTGTATAGGAATAAATACAATTTTAGAATCGAAATCCTGACTCAATATCGATCTCATATGATAAAGAATATTTCTGAAGATTAAAACTACTAAAATTTAATTCCCTTATAATGAGATTCTGTTGTTATTTTATGACATACTTACTCTAAATGATGATCGTTTTGTATTGAACCGAAAGAAATTCTTAAAATAAGAACTGCTGGTAAGACTTAAATTCATATCTAAATTGAAATGCCGATAAAGTCTTCGTCATGTGCAACGTCAGAGTAAAATGTTTTAATGCATATTTCCTTGAATTAATTTTTAAGTGAGTTAAAGAGTAAGACGATGTTTGATAAAAACGATAATATTGGATTTGACGATAATATTCTTTTTCTTGATTGTTTACTCCTGTATAAATAGTCTTTAATAATCAAAATCTGCATGTTTTTTTTTTTTTGTTCCTTTTATATGTTGTAAGAGAAAATGTGTCTGAAAATACAATAATAACACTGGGGAGTAATGCGATGCTTGTTAATAATTTTTTCTTGTTTGTTTCCTCCTGCATAAATATTGATCAATAATCAAAACATGCATATTTTTTTGTTCCTTTTTTATGTTGTAAGAGAAAATGTGTATGAAAATACAATGATAACACTGGGGATTGCTATTTTAATAAAAATGAGTGTGTCATAAGTTTAAGCACAGTAGTGTTTTAGTCTTTAGCGGAAAAATAATAAAAAAATTAATGCTTGATTATTGCTCCTTTCTGCTGAATTACTTTAAATATACGATCTTCCATCGAAAAAATGAGGTTCTGTATTGTTTCTGGTTCAATTTTAAACCAAGCGTTCTCAATGACAACTTTCAAATCTTTAACTGAAGAATACTGCTTTCAATTTGGATAAACTGCATGAATGAGAGTACCCCACATATTTTCTATAAGTTTTAAATCAGGACTAATTGCCGACCATTTCAAAACAGACACTTTTTTCAACTTAAGCCACGATGAAGTTGAGTTTGAGATATGGATCGAAGCATTATCATGTTGAAATAACCATTTTTCTCCCCCCAAAACCTCGGCAACAGGAAGAAAATGATTGACAAGTGTCTCTTGGTAGTTTTCAGAGTTTTCACGACCACTGATAAATGCTAGAGATGTCTGACTATTGAAAGAAATAGCCCCCCATACAATTACAGAACCACCATTATGTTGTCAGCTAAATACACTCCTAGGTTCTTTGCGTAGATCATGCCAATAGTACTTAAACTCATCAGGGCCATCGAGGTTCCATTTATTTTCATCACTGAGTATGATATTCAGCCACTTTTCACTAAATGAGATATGCTCTTTGGTCCACTGTAATCTAGCTTCTTTACGGTGTCGTTTGGGACACGGTAATCGAGCCATTCTACGGTATTTGATGTATTTGAATCCCAAAACTCTTCTGTGGACAGCTTTTTCGATATTTGTCCCCCATTGCATGTTTTATTTGCAAAAAAGCCTAAGTACCACTTGAACACAAATTTCTGATGCGGTTATCTTCGCGCATACTAGTCACTGGCGGCCTTCCGAAATGAAATTTTCGTTTGAAATCATTACCAAGTGCCAAAATTTGATGAATACCTCGTTTTGATCTTTTTAAAAAACACTTGTAATTTCAGAAACAGACTTACATTTTGCTCTCATACTCCAGATTTTCATCACCTCCTCCTCTGAAAATTCTTTCGACTCAGGCATTTTATACTTACTCAAAAACAACAACTGTCTGCTTCTTATACACCGAGAAATTGTCTGCGTGCGCAACCGCTTTGTAAAATTGTCGAGATTGTAAAATTTGCATAAAAGCGATTTTGTGCTTAAACTTTTGACGCGGTAATTTTTGTTCTATTCTTAAACTCCATGGTTTGAAATAAAATTAAAAAGTTAATTTCAATGAATATTTTATTAAAATAGATATTCAAGACAAAAAACAAATACAAGAAAAATATTAAAATAAAGTGAATATTTAAAGTTTTATTTTAAAATAGCTATTGTGCTTAAACTTTGACACGCACTGTATACATGCCTATTTAGTTTCTATAGTATCATTAAGCAAACATAAATTTATTTAACCCTTTGCGGCGCAGTGGTACCTTAGATATACCACTTAATTTTAATTCTCAAACGCCACACTCGCACCGGAATTTTGTTTAACCCTTTGCGGGGCAGAGCAAATTCATTGCTTAAGTATTGAAATTAATTACTGACACCGGAATTTGAAAACAACTTTATTTGTAAATAAGAAAAGGCTATATTTCACGCATTCAATAAACCGTAATTTTTTCTAACAAAATTCCGGTGCCAATGTGGCATTTGGGAATTAAAATTAAGTGGTATATCTATGAAACCACCGCCCCGCAAGGGGTTAAAAAAATTACAGTTTATAGAATGCGTGAAATGTAGCGCTTTCTTATTTATAAATAAGGTTGTTTTCAAATTCCGGTGTCAATCATTAATTTCAACACTTAAGCAATGAATTTGTTCCTCTCCGCAAAGGGTTAAGCAAAAACAACAAAGGTATGGACTTTCAAAATCGCAAAAAATCATCAAATTGTCGAATTTTCATTTTTAGTATAATAACATCATAAGAACACCCTGCTATTGAACACAAAAATAATTTTTCAATTTCGACAATTTTTACTGGAGTTACAAGCATTTTTGTCCAATCAGCTGATTCTGCCACGCCTTTTTGTTTACTTTTTTGCCGATTCGCATCAGTAAAATTTAGCCTGATCTTTCGTTTTACCTTACAAAATTTTATTATTTTGCAGATAATACTTATTAATTTTGTGATTTCGCAAAACAAGACTTTAACTGTAATTTTTAAATGTTTCTTTTAGCGTTTGTTTATAATGTATTTAGAGGAATTGCTTTTTGTCCCCAATCTTTTTAGCGTATATATATATATATATATATATATATATATATATAATATATTTAACAAAAATTTGTAGAATAAGAGGTATTTATACCATGAGTATTTCTAGAAAAATGAAAAAAAAAATTCATTAGAAAATACAAAAAGTTATTTTTGAGAAGATTTTTTAAAATTCAGTTACTTCACGCCCTTTGCTTGAATTACTGTCGAAGCCACATATTTTATGTGAATTTACCATAAAAACATAAAACACTTACATACAAGCTAGAAATGATATTATACCCCTTATATATAGCTGAAACTGTGTCAGTAGGAAAATATTAAGCAATTATAACCATTGTAGTTACTAAAACCTGTTTTTCTCAGAATGAATATTTTCGTCGATTTCATGATTTCAAAATGTTCCTTGTGAAATTCTTTATGCCCAAATTTTCTGATTTTTTTGTTTAAAATGCTCTCTGTGTATGTGCTAACAAATATTACTAAAAATAAAATTTTTTAGACGCATTTAAATCTTTTAATTTTAAGTTATATGGAATTTTTAATGAGTTTTTAACGAAAAATACAAAAAAATTAAGTTTAAATCATTTTTTAAATGTTTTACAAGTAATATGTTAAAAATGCTTAGTAACATTTGTTAACACATACATAGAGAGCATTTTAAGCAAAAAATCCAAAAAAATTGGGCAAAAAGAATTTCGCATGGAAAATTTTGAAATATTTTCACTTTTCGTTAATTTAAAAAAAGGAAAAATGTGTATCTCAAAAACTGTTGAATTTATTTTTTTAAAAAATTGTGAAATAAGATATATATATAAACTATGACTCCTTCCAGAAATTTTTAAAAAACTTCATTGAAAATTAAAAAAATTAGTTTTGAGAATCCACTGTACCCTTAAAAATCAAATATCAGAAAAATAAATCAGATAATAATGATATCATTAGAAAAAATAAATAGGAATAATGTAAATATAAATAAATACACGTTGCAGTTTACAACATGCAAGTAAAAGGTTTTGAATGCATATTTTGTTGAATTCATTTTCAGGTAATTTTAACAGTCGCAAAATATTTTGTCAATAATTTTTTTTCATTCTTTTCTGTTAAACTATATTTTCTATTAAACTATGCAATAATCGAAATTTATGTTCATTTTTGTCATCTAAAACGACACAAAAATGCAATTATTTACCCAACATTTGAAAAATACCTGACAATTAATTGTATTTTTCTCAAACAGCGAATGCATTAAGAAACAAATTATATATGCACGTCGTATATATTCTGCAGACGCAAATAGAGCAAATTACAAATGCTTCTTAAAATGCATTACAAAATGAACATATTTATAAAAATGAATAAAATGAAAATACAAAAGTTCATTTTATTAATATCATTAAATAAATGCAATTTATTAAAATTTTAAAAAAAATTAAAAGTATAAAAGCGCGTTCAAAAAATGAAAAAAAAAATTCAGACACACCTCAAAAGGTATAAAAGTATAACTGGTGCGTAGGTGCTTTTTTAATTAAATATATTAAAGAAATATTTAGATATTTTTTAATAAAAAAGTACTTTTTGGATTTAAAAAAAAATATCAATATGTATTAATGCTTTTATTAAATTTATTGTTATAGCTTTTTAATCGATAATAATAAATAATACGTTATTTACAAAAGGTTTTATTTTTGAAAGTGATGAATTACTTATTTCTCTTTCACTGGAGGTATTATATATTTCTCAAATACTTATTTACATGTCAGACACAAAAATAACAAAAAGTCGGAATTTGAATTTCTATTCATATTTTTAGATAGTTCATGAAAAATCCAAATATGGCAAGGAGTTTTTAATACACATGCCCTAAAATTAATAAGTAGTTTTGATCAATGAATTTTGTTTATGTAAAATATTTAAATACATAAATAAATATATAAATATTGTGATGAAAATTAATTATGCATGTTATTACTAATTTATTGGAGAATATTACAAAGATGTTAAACCGAAGTTCATTTTAATTTTTTCATTTCCATAACTGCTTATAGCATAATTCTCATTTTCAACAGATGCATATTTAACCAGATTACATTAGTCCCCAGAAGATTTTTAAAATTTCTTTCACCAATTACGCATTAGTAAATGCATTTTTACATACGTATGTCTGACACTATATTGGTCTCAATGGATCGAGATCATTTCGAAGATTAAATTTGATCCCATGATAATAGAATTTTATGTTGTTATTTTTTTTAACTCAATTACAATGAGTAATGTTTGTATTGCATTGAAGTGAGATAAGTGTTTTAAGAAGTAATAATTGTTCAACAAACTCAAATTATGATGAAAATAGAAAATAATGATAATTATTTTATAGTTTCATAATGCAAAAGTAAAATAATAAGAATTATAATAATTTCATAGTTTCTTGAGTAATAAAAAAATTATTTTCTTCTTTATTGTTTACAGCTTACAATTTTATTCAACAATCAAGTGCTCAAAGTATATTTTTCTTATTTAATATGTTACAAGAGAAAATGAAAAATCATCATTTTTGCATTTCTGAAATTACATAATGGCCCGTGCTTATCTATTTTTTGATAAATGCAGAAAGTATTGCAAAAAATGCTGTCAAAGTTGGCGTTTTGAACCAAATTTTCAAACGCTGGGGACGAAAAAATGGTCATACTGAAAAAAAATAATTATTTATAAATTAAATTATAATAAACTGAGTGAAAAATAGGACCCTTGTACACATCCTCAAAAACAAACTCGGCAAGTTTCATATTTCTACTTTTAAAAATGATTCAGAAAATGTATCAGGAAATTTCGAGCCGTTGAGGGTGGAAAAATATTTTTTTCGACTAAACCTTTAATTGATACTAATAAACAATAGAATTATTTACAAAAGGTTTCATTTTTAAATTTAATGAATATTTTTTCACTGTTTCATTGCAGGTCTTCCTATTTTTTTTCAAATATTTTTTCACATGCAAGATACACTAATATTAAAAAGAAGGAATTTGACATTCTATTTAAATTTTTAGATGATACACGAAAAATCCAAATAAAACGGGCAAGAAGATTTCAATATATATCCTAAAATTTTGATCAATAATTTTGTTTATATAAAACACTGAAATACCATTGTGATAAAAATTCATTATGAATATTATTACTAATTTGTAGAAGACTATTACAAACATGTTGAATTGAAATCCATTTTAATTTTTTTTTAATTTGCATAACTGCTTATAGCATAATCCTCATTTTCAACATATGCATATTTAATCAGATTACAGTAGTCTCCAAAGGATATTTAATTTTTTTTCACCAATCATGTATTAGTAAATGCATTTTTGCAAACGAAAATCTGACTGAATATTGGTCTCATAGGATCGAGATCATTTGGAGGATTAAAGTTATTAAATTTGATCCCATGATAATGGAATTTCTGTTGTAATTTTTTAACGCAATTACAATGAATAATGATTGTTTTGTATTGAAGTGAGAGAAGTGTTTAAAGTAGTAATTGTACGACAAGCTCAAATTAAAATAAAAATATAAAATAACTATAACTGTTTTGTAGTTTCATAATGCAAATGTAAATAATAATAATAATAAGAATTACATATTTTCTTGAGTAATAAACAAATGTGTGTCTTCTTTACTGTTTACGGCTTAAAATTTTATTCAATAATCAAGTGCTCTAAATTTATTTTTCTTATTTAATGTGTTACATTAGAAAATGAAAAATCATCGTTAATTGCATTTTTATTTAATTATAATTTTTACATCTTTAAAATAAATTACGTGATCTCCCGTCTAATATTTTTGAAAATAAAAATAAGGAACGCCAAAGTTTATTTTATAGAGTACCGTTGAGAAAAAAATAATTATAGAAAGCAACGAAGAAAATTTATTAGCATGTTTAAAAAAATGAAACATTTTAAATTTTTCAGAGAACAGCAAAATTATAATTAATAAAAACAAAGAAGCACATATTTGTTAAAATTGCAACCTTGTTTGAATATTGCTATAAAATCTGTTTTTTTTTTTTAAATGCTGTTATATGAGATGCCTAAGTAAACATTTTTAAAAACATGTGACATAATTACATACACATAATATAGTAAAAAATCATTTCCATCAATTTCAGTCCATTGTTGGTAATGCATTCGAATTCTACACTGTTAAAACTAATGGTGTCATATTGCACCTTTTAGGGGTGAAAGGCTTGTCTCACTGGTGACACCCTAAAGGAGCCAGAATGGCACCTTTAATTGGGGTGAAAAGATGGCACCCTTAATCCAGAGTGTCCAATAATAAAAAATTTAAAAAATATACAAGCCGACTTTTGGCTGTCGAAGGATTCGAACTCACAACGTCTGATTACAAGCTCAGCGTTCTAACCGCTCGGCCATTGATCTCACCTTCATTCATTCATAGCCATAGATTTTACTTGCCGTCACAGAAAACAGAAAGATACACGTCACAGCACATGCGCATGGTTCCAGTCACCCGATGAGGTGCCACATTGCTGCCAATACAAAGTGTATGGCATTTTATTTAGCTCCAATCACCAAATAAGAGACCTGTCGGCACTGCAGCCACATATCCAAGCCCCTATGGCACCCTAGGTTTCCAAATGGCACCGGTTTGTCACCTTCACTTTTAACAGTGTATCGTGTAGTCTTATGTATTATCCATAGAATTTATGAACGCCTCGTACCATAAATGAAAATGTTCCTGCTGCAGTTATTGCTTGTATTCAGTTCTGTAATTGAATTTTTCTATGTGTCCTTGCGCATTGAATTCTAGGCACTTCACAAACTATAGAAAACATTTGATAGTCAAACTAGTACATATTAATTGCTTTATATTGGAAGTTATCTAAAATCAGTATAATGTGTCAAAGACGATTTTTTCCAAAGAATTCAAATATCACAGTGTAACGAAATTTTTTGTGTATTTATGTAAATAAACTCTAAATGTTAAACACTCTAAACTTTGTAGGAAGTAGGTTGTACTCTATCTTTGTTACGCAGTATAAATTTCATTGCGTTTGAATATAATCAGGAATGGATTATCATCAATTTAATTGTAGCATCATAAAATGAACTATAAACGATTTTCCTCTCACATATACATGCGCCGTAATATTTTGTAATTCTTTTCAGTATGCCTGTAAGTGAACAATAAATGCTACACACTTTATTTTCATTCAAGAGCTTTCTATAGTAAACATGAATAATATATACAGTATATGGCTAATGATTGCCACTTGCGATTTTAGATGTTCCCTTAAATATCTAGAAAATTACTTGAAGAATACTGAAATTTCAATTGTGTAGACAGCATAGTAGACGTCACATCTTTCCGCGAAGATATTTTTCCCGAAGACCCAAAGGGGACCGTAAACAAATTGAAAAAAAAAACTAATATCTTTTGCTTTACCCTGTGAAAACTAATGTCACAAAAGCATTGAAACTGTAACACGTGATTAGGAGGCTAGTTGTAATAAACTGTGTTTATTTTTATGAGGATCGCACGCATGCTCTTGAAGAAATTAAAAGTATTTTGCTTAAAATTTACAAATTTCTTAATATAAAATATTGTTACTTACAGGAATCGTGACAAGTAACATTATATATAATACCTTGCAATCAGAACTAAAAAATAATAAAAACTGGAAAAATAAATCAGCAGGTTTATTGAATAATGTTTCACTGCGCAAACGTGAACGTAGTCAAAATATAATCTGCATAATATAATAGCTAATAGTACACAGCAACTTTTGTAAAAGTCTCAAAAAACATAGCTTGAAACTTCTAAAAATTATCGTCGATAGAATAAGCTCAAAGTCCATTGTTTCCAAAATGACGCAAAAACATAGGAGCTTTATCCAAATATAATATTATATGCAATACTGTGTACGTACAATATTATGTAATATATACTATATGCTGACACATATCGCCTGAATTTTCAAGGTAATCCCTCATGTATTATTCTAGATATTAAACAAAATGTCAAACAAGCGGCTGGTTATCATTGGCCATAAAATGCATCACGTTTAACATTGTGTTTGCCGTACAATTAAAAGTATGAAAACGTGGAAAATTGGGTGCAGGAAAACATAATGCTAAGTCTACGAGTCTGCCACTAGTGGTGTCAATTTTTGGCTTATGCACCACTTCGCTTCCGGCAGTCATGGATGATTAGATTCCCCTATTACTTCCCTTCCATAAAACAAAAGAATTTTTCTTGTCCTCGATGACTTAGGGTTTTGTGACTATAATGCTTAGTGTTTAAAATATATAGATAATCTCTATAAAATAAAACTCAGCGTAATGCATAGCACGCCAAACTAATTTTTCCCTCCAGAAAAATGTAATTGGAATAGACGCTCCCATCGAGGCTGCTATGTCGTCTGCTGCATCTAAAGCTTGACAGCAGAAACAGAAATTTGCAAACAAAAGGCAGAAATGACAATCTTTCTTTTTTTAGGGTAGAAGGGAGGGGGAGGGGAGAGGGTAAACGAAAAATTACAATTTCAAAGTGATACATAAATAGAAATAACTATCAATTATTAGTATTCTTTCAATAGTTGCAGCAGAATTTTTTACACATTTATTAAAATTTTATTTGAATAACAAATTTTAATTTTGGTACGATATATTAGCCGCAAAGGCTGGTTTGCCACGAAGTATTGTAAATGCTATTGATATGTTTATTAGAACATAAACTAGCCGAACTTTGCTCATCCAAATGCTTTCTTACTGTCAATTATTTTTACCAGTTTTTTCAAATTTATGTGAAAAATGGAAATTTTACCCACCGTCCTAGGATGATCATCTTACACTAAAATATAACTACACTAGTATTAAATATTAGTTTCTGTAAGAATATGTAATGGAATCTGTGTTTGTAATAAGTGCTTAAAGAATTTGGCAGGCATGCATTCAATATTATAAAAACGTTCTTCCATTTTTTTCAAGATAATGAGATTGGTTTTATTCAGTTGATGATCCAAATTATTTAAAAAAACAAGATAATTTAATTTTTCGTATTATTCCAAAAATTAGCCTTTTTACAATGTTATTTTATGCATTAATTATATTGCTTATTAATAATATATTTTCTTGATGTTTTTAATAGTATGTCTAAATCAACTTTTGAAAAATAAATAGTCATGTGTTTAATATTTAATCTTTTAAAGTAAGAATTTCGAATATATCATAAAATGCTTTACAACATTAACCACACAAGAAATACTATAAATAGAATTTAATTTGAAATTAACTTTCGATCGAACATTTTTGGTCAAATACATTACTTCCTACTTTCGAACATGTGGGATTATTCTAATTACCGTCTCCTCCAATAAGTGAGTTCATTTTAAATAGGCTTACAATTTAAAGAGGAACTGTGCATCGCATCCCATTAAAATGCCAGTAATGATGAATAGATAAATTTAAAACATATTTTAAATTTCGAAATATATTGTTTAACTAATAATTTTGACATGTTAATGACCTTATTGTGTTGAAATTCTAAGTCTTTTTGATTAATATAACCAAAGTTCAGAGAGCAGTTGGGTTTAATGTACAAGAGGATGGCAATAAGACTTTGCCAATATAATGAGAATCTAGCCACTGGCACATTCAAGCATCCAGAATGAATTTGAGGTTGAAGTATTTCAAAGTATTCGCTAGAGAATAAAGTGTGAAAATGCAATGATGAAAAAAAAAAACTCTCACCATTGGTCTGGTATTTTTTTTTAATTTGATAACGGTCGTTTCCATGTCATAAAACGTAAAATGTAAAGATTTTTATAACGAAAATATAAAATTCTAAGACTTTTTGATTAATATAAGCAAAGTTCAGAGAGCAATTTGGTTAAATGTACAGTACGATGACAAAAAAACTTTGTCGATATAATGAGAGTCTAGTCACTGACACATTCAAGTATCCGTAATGAAATTTGAGAGATTTAAGTATTTAAAATATTCGCAAGAGAATAAAGTGAGAAAATGCAATGAGAAATAACAAACGAACTCTCACCATTGGTGTGGTAGTTTTTTTAAGTTGATAACGACAGTTTCCATGCACTAAAAGATATGTACAACAAGTTTCATGGAAATCGGTCAAAAATTAAAGATTTTTGTAAAGAAAGTACATACAGAGAATGGCTCATATATATATATATATATATATATACTATTGGCCATTAAAATTGCTACACCATGAAGGCGACATGCTACAGACGTGAAATTAAAACGACAGGAAGAAAATGCTGTGGTATGCAAATGATTAGCTTTTCAGCGCATTCTGACAAAGCAGGTTTCAGTAGCGACACCTTCCTTGTGTTTAAATGAGGAAATTGTTCAGCCGATTTCTCACACAGAAATTGCATTTGAGCATTATTGTCTGGTGAAAATTTGTTGTGATGTCTCGTGTAAGAAGGAGAAATGCGTACCATCTGTTTCTGACCTTAATAAAGGTCGAATTGTAGACTACCGCGATTGCGATTTATCGTATCGCAGTATTGCTGCTCGCGTTGGTCGAGATCCAATGACTGTTCGCAGAATATGGAATTGGTGAATTTAGGACGGTAATACAGAACTCCGTACGAGATCTCAACGGCCCTCTATCTCGCAGCCGAGAAGACAAGCATGTTATCCGTATGGACGCAATGCATCGTGCAACTACGTCACAAGCCCTAAGTCAAGAAATAGGGTCATTTGCAAGACCAAAAGTGTCTGCACAAACAGTTCGACGGCGTTTGCAGTAGCATGAACTCTCAGCTCGAAGACCATGGCTGCGACTTCCCTTGACGCTGCGTCATAGACAGGAGCGCCTTCAATGGTGTGATCAAGGACGAACCTTGGTGCACGAATGGCGAGGAGTCACTTTTTTCAGATGAAACAGGTTCTATTTACAACAACATGATGGTCGCATTCGTGTTTGGCGGCATCGTGGTTAACGAGCATCGGCAGCGTGCATTCGTCATCATCATACTGGCCCATCACCTGGCGTGATAGTATGGAGTACCATTGGATACACGTCTCGGTCATGTGTTATTCGCATTGACGGCACTTTGAACAGTGCATGTTACATTTCTGATATTTTACGACCCGTCCCTCTACCCTTTATTCGAGACCTGCGAAATTCTACGTTTCAGCAGGATAATGCCTGACCGCATGTTTCCGGAATTATATGGACCTTCTTTGATACGGAAAATGTTCGGCTGTTGTCCTGGCCAGCACGTTTCCCAGATCTCTCACCAGACATTGACCAGACGTTTTCAATTAAACGTCTGGTCAATGGTCGCCGAGCGACTGGCTCATAACCATACGCCAGTCACTACAATTGATGAACTGTGACATCGTGTTGAAGCTGCATGGGCATCTGTACCTATACATTCCATCCAATTTCTGTTTGATTCAATGCCCAGGCGTATAAGTAAGTGCTTTTATTACTGCCCGAGGTGGTTGTTTTGGGTACTGATTCCCCAGGATCTATGCACCCAAATTTCTTGAAAATTTAACCACTTGTTATTTTTATCATTATATATTTGCCCAATAAATATCATTTTGTTATCTGCATTTCTTCCTGATGTAGTAATTTTAATGGCCAGTAGTGTATATGTTGCGGCCAAAACCCGGAGCCTGGCCAATTCTAGAACTGGCCGGCCAATACCCGAACTGGCCAAGCTTCCCGGCCAATACCCGAAATACATGAAATGAATAGCGTATTTCGGGTTTTGGCCGGCCAATTCGCGAACTGGCCGAGAAGCCTTGGCCAACACCCGAATTGGGGATTTAAGGCTACCCAGTAGATGCGGCGCCGTCATGAAATTCTTTTAGAAATTGTTTCTTATTCAAAGAAGAACGTAATTTGCGACGGTTCCGTTTGATGGCACTGATATGCACACGTGACAGAAAAGGATATTTCCATGCTATTCTGATATGCCACCTTAGTGGTCTAAATTGCCATTTTTTCTAATAGAAATATTATTTTTTATTTGTATAAAAATGGTCTCACAAGGAAGGTCTCCATACGGGCATACTCAGAAAAATCTGAAAAAATTACAGAATGTTCTTCTCATATAGTTATATATGTTTATAAAAAAATTTTCGGCGGAACCTCCTTATAACGTCCGTAAAAAAATAATAAAAATTTCGTTTATTTGGCGATTTATCTCCGGTTGGCGAAAAAACGAAATTTTGAAAAATACGCTTTTACGCTTCCAATACTTTTTAAACAAAAAACTTTCTATGTTCAATTTATTTAAATAAGTTTAGTTTAAGTAATTTTAGTTTTGCATTTTTACTTTACTTTAAGTGTAACTTTGTCATATACGTTTATATGTACTTATAACAAAATGAAATTAATATATTTTATCATTTAAAACACAATTTAAATTGATTAAAATTGTTCCAAATTGAAAAATACACTGTTAAAAATCTGCTGCATTTTGTTGCAACGCCCTCCCTTGTTTGTATAGAAAACGGTTACTTGGCCGCGAAATGGAGCTTTCTCATTGGTTGGAATAGAGATATTATATACAAGCGGTGGAGTGCGTTGCAACAAAATGCAGCAGATTTTTAACAGTGTATGACACGATCAATTCACCGTGCTATGGAGCATTCTCATTGGTCAGAAGAGAGATATTCTATAAAAGTAGTGGAGTGACGTTGCAGTAAATGCTGCAGATTTTTAACAGTGAAGTCAATTAAAATCAATTTTCAGATTCGTTAAAATCGTCTACTTTTGGCGAGGAAATGCACTGGCTCGCCAAATCCCGCGTCGCATTTAGCTTTTCACGCCAATTATTCCAAACTATTTTATTTTTTTACATATCTAATAATGTAATTCCGCCGCTAATTTTCACTGATCCTTTATTACCTACATGAGTAGTTTAATTAGTATTTTTTTCAAAAAATTCTGAGTATGCCCCCAATGGAGACCTTCCTTGTCAGTAAATTTATAGTATTTCGCATTATTTCCAATTCTTTTGAACCTGATTAACTACATTCTGCAGAAGATTCTTTACAAATTAAAATAAACATGAAGGGGGATTTTTTAAAAGTAATAAACGTAACTCATCGACAAATATGCAATTTTAAACTTAAAACAAGAAAGGAAATGAATCACTGTGTAGATTACAAAATATCATGCAACTCTATCGCAATGTTGTTAAGAGAATTTACTCCGGTTCTTTTTATGTAAAGAGATATCCACATAAGCATAAAAAAAAAGTAAAATTTCATTTCAGCAATAGGTTTCCGCAACTAGTAATCTATTTATTTTATCTTTCATTAAAGCTTTCTATGATCTACAAATTGCTTTACAAATAAATATTAAAAGTTTATCGCAGCTGGAAATGCACATGAAAAACAATCGGAATATAAATGGTAAATTCCACTTACTCAATAATCTATAGAAAACATGTTGTAGAGCATATTAGAAATGTATAAAGGGTTTATTATGTTTGAAGTTGTGAAATATCAAAAAAAAAAAATACTCTGTAAAAGTATTTCTCGCATATATCATAATTCCTTATCGGAATACTTTTTTGGAGTCCCTATTAACGATTTATAATGATTTCTTAATCAATATTCTACAAAGAAACCTACTGCTTCCCTCATGAGTGAGGCATATAAATTTTACTATGTTTGAAATATGCCATAATTCTTTATTGGAATTGTTTTGGCGCCCCTATAAATGATCTACAAATGCTACTTAATCAATACGCAACAAAAGACATTGTTTCTCACATCAGTGAGGCTCATGAATTGCATTATGTTTGAAATAGTGTAATGTCATTAAAATAACCTATAACAGATTTTTTGGCATACATCATAATTCTATACCGGAATTCTTTTTGGCGTTCCTGTAAACGAACTGTAACGGCTATTTAATCAATACTTTACAAAAAAGTATCACATGTGCATTATGTTCGAAATCGTGTAACATCATTAAAATGCCTTATAAAAGATTTGTTCGCATGTATTATATTTCCTTATAATGGCTACTTAATCAATATTCTAAAAAAAATATTGCTACTCACATGAGACAGGCTTGTAAATTGCATTATGTTTGAAATAGTGCAACATCATTAAAATACCCTATAAAAGGTATTTTGGCATACATCATTATTCTTCATCGGAATTCTTTTTGGCGTTCTTATAAACGTACATTAGAATGGCTACTTATTCAATATGCTACAAAAAATTTACATCCCACATATGCATTATGTTGAAATAGTGTAACATCATTAAAATACTTTATGAAAGATTCCTTGCATTTATCATAATTCTTTATCGGAATACTTTTTGCGTCCCTACAAATGAGCTATATTGACTACATAATCAATACTCTACAAAAAAGCATTGCTTCCCACAGGGGGTGCATATATCGGGGAAAATTTTTTTGTGAACACTCTGTATTTTTAATAGGATAGAAAAAAAAGAAAACGTTCTCAAAAAAAAATTCCAAAATATGGTGTTTTAATAAAACTATCAAACATATTTTAAAATGTTAATCAAAATATCATATCTCGGTAAAATTACCGATAAAACTTTTTGCCAACGGTTTTAAAAAATGACATATATTTAAACACTTATTAAATCATTTAAATTAAACTTTAAAAAATATATTTAATTAGGTAAAGTTCTTTTGGATTACCTGAAAAAAAAGTAATTTGATTATCCGCTACAGAAAGTATTTAAGGTCTCTTAAATGAGTAAATTTTTTAAACATTTTTTTCCTAGTCTAAGTAGAAATTTAAAATAGCTGTCTTTTATTTACTATTATTAAAATATACTCTAAAAGTTGCTAAAGATTTCGACTCTCTGATAGTAAACTGATAATTAAAATTGACCGGGCAATGATACTTTGCGTATAACTAGTAAATAGTATGGTAAATATTTAATTTCAATGCTACATTCCAGATTTTTTTTTCTCTATCTGATGCGTCAGCTGCGAAGTCTTCGCCTTTTTGGATACCAGTATTTCAATACGGAAAATTTTCTTTCATTCAGTTGGAACATTTGGGCGATTTAAAAGAACAACTTTATCTCTAAAATAATATTGGTGAGCATAAAAGCCGGGTACTTGCCATCTTTGCATGATCTGACTAATTTTGTTAGTACTTTTACTGGCATGACGTCATCGCATAGATAGTGATTAACTGGTTATAGAAAATTATCTTTCACATAATTCTTTCTCTCCTTTGGATGCTCTTAAATTGAACTGATGTTGAGTCAGTATCTCTATAGTAATTTCACAGTGCGACTGGAAATGTACCGATCGTTCAGTAACGCGGGTAAGTGTATTCACATACACATCAAGTAAAATTAAGCACTCGCAATTTAGAGAGTCTAATTATTCGTTTACTTGCCAAATAAAGCATGTTACCGCAAATTAGCGTAAAGGCCATCTGCAGCCAGAACCATCACGTTACTAGTTTTGGGAAGAAACACGTTTAATTCACCCCTGGATATCCCATACCCAGTTTTGCTGTAGTGGATTAAATTGTCTGGGGGGGGGGGGAAGCATTGAAGATTCTAAATATGATGCCAAAATAAAATGTTAGTTGTGAAAACTGTCTAATTTGTTACAATTTTCATGCGTAGAAGAATTCTTATTCAAAATTTAAGTATAATAACATTTAGTAAATGCTATTAATAATCGACTGATACCAGTCATGTTTTTATAGGATGATTTGTGGTACAGTTATTAGCAGAGAACATTTTTTTACCACATTATTAATATTGTTTTTACTTACTAGCAACACTTTGTTCCGAGTATGACCAGACATTGAAACATCATGATCCAAATGCAATTTTCGCTGCTCAAACTACTAATTATGGCATGGAAAATAACTCACCGTGAAGTCTATATGTCCTATTTTGTTATGAGGCAGAAATAACTAAAAAATCAATCACGGTGACATCAGAGTTACAAAGTAGCAGTTACTTGAGATTCATAAAATCGCAAACTGAAAAAAATCACATTTTAGCCTTCATTCTGACTAAGATACATATCATATCGCAATGACTGCACACAGACTTGCTCTATTGCTATGGTTATTTCTGGACTATTTTAAGGTTTTTAAGAATACCTTATACGGATTTGTTTAACTTAAATTACTATTTATAGTTTATATTTAGATTTCTGTAATGAGCGCAAAGATCAGAGACACACAACAAACAATTTCTAGCTCTTAGAATAAAGATAAATTTAGTATTCATCCACAGAACAAAGTATTGTTTTGAATAAGCTGCAGGATACAATAGAGACGCTCATAAAATGTGGGATTTTGATCATCTGGGTTACCGACATTATCCATTGAAAACAATTCAAAATTTCAAGTGATAAATTTATTTTTAATTGGAGTACAAATGATTTTCCAGGTAAAATTTTTAAATTCTGAAGAGTTGAAATAATATGTTATTTTTTTATGTAATTTTATGTCATTTCTTGGCATATACATGACAAGATAACGGCTGTTTTATTCTAAAATATTTTTTTACATTTTTGTTTTTTATATTTTTAGGTCTGACGTTTTAATTTTGTTTAAAAGAACATTTTTTCTACATAATAGCTTAAATTCAATGTAATGTTCAGTTTTATTTATTAATCTATGGAAGCCAGGAAAATACACATACTAAAAGTCTGCTCATTTTTTATAAATACCTCAAACTGATTATTTTCAAAGAAATATCTAAAAGATCTTACTTGTAAATATAGTTTTAGTTCTTCTGACTTGAACTAGGTCAAAAATTAAAAGAATTATTCTGCCGCGGCACATTTAATATTTATAAAGAACTAATATGAGCAGACCTGTAAAATGACAATCTTTTTCAGTGACAATCATATTTCACTCATGAAAAATTATTTATAAAAGACATAATTTGTTACCTTCCTTATATATGTCTTTTATAAGATGTAAATATTAATTAGAAATTAAAAGAAAAGTAACTAAAAAAGGTATTTGTACAGTTTAGCAGAAAACTCTTTGCTTTGCACACATCACAGTGTGATATGCCAAGAAAATGACAATCTAAAATTTCTAGTCTTTTAATTGCTTGTTTTGTATCATTAGAAATTGTTTCTAAAAATACTTCTAAGAATAGTTTTCATTATAATGTAAAAAATAAATTGCATTATATAACTTTTAATTGGAATTTTATTATTCGGACGACAATTTAGTGATATTCCTCCATAAATGCTGAACACTCCATGATAGCTTTCAGGATATTTGCTATTAAAGAATTGCCATTAATAGACATAATTAATGCAGTGATCGATCGAAAACTTTGGTCAAGTATATTACTTTCCCCTTCCAACATTTAGGATTATTCGATTACATAAGCTAATGAGCTTGCCCTAACATTTCAGTTCACTGCAAATGGGTTTATAATTTAAAGAGGAACTTTGCATCTGATCCCATTAATATGTCATTAATAATGAATTGGGGAAATTTAAAAACATATTTTAAGTTTGGAGATGGGAGTTAGGTCGGTAATTATATGTCAGTATCCAGAGCGTGGAAAGAATTTTTAGATGTCTTGAATAATTGAGGTTCGTAGAAGATGTGATTTTGTTATGTATTGTTATCGCTTGTTCTAAGTATCGATATATCCAATTTTCATATGGTTTTGCAAGTATCGAGATGTTTTGTTAATAGAAACTGATAAACATACATACATAGAATTTTTTAACTTAATAATAAAAAAATTAAATCTTTTATAACAATTTACGCGTATATTTGCTCAATTTAGTTTTCTATGCAGTGCTATATCAGCGAAAAAATTCATAAAATTGGTAAATGAAAAAAAAAATAACAACAACAACAAAGAAAAAAAACATATTTTAGCTTTTATTTTGACTATGACAGTTATCACGTCGCAATGACTGCACACCGATCTGCTCTATTCAGAGCTGCGAAGTCAAAGCTTTTTGGATATCAGTAATTTAATACAGAAAATTTTGTTTTATTTAATTAGAACATTTCATCGATTTAAAAGAAGAAGATTTTCTCTAAGATAATAGCGGTGTAGAAAAAGCCAGAGACTTGCCAGCTGCATATTCACAGTATCCGCAAAGAAACTCTTCGAGAGGGTTGAATTCTGATAGGGATTGGCCGACGCGTTTTCACGTAACTTGGCGATAATTATACTCGGCGAGCGATAGATGCTTCCGTCGAGGAGTTTGATTTCCTTCCGAACCGAGTACAAAGTAACTTTTCTCTTGCAGCATTGCATTGGATGGAACGTGTCTTACTGAAAGCTGTACTCTTTAAAAGTTTTTAAACACAAATTTTTACTTTGTACTCGGCTCCGAAGGAAATCAAACTCGACGGAAGCGTCTATCGCTACGCCAAGTATAATTATCGCCAAGTTACGTGAAAACGCGTCGGACAATCCCTATCAGAATTCAACCCTCCCGAAGAGTTTCTTTGCGGATACTGTGAATATGCTTGGCAGCTCTGTCTATTGCTACGGTTATTTCTGATCTGTTTTAAGGTGTTTTAAGATTCTTCTATAAGGATTTGTTTATTTACAGTTTCTATTTATAATTTATTTTTCTATCTCTGTAATGAACACAGAGATCAGTCGCCCCAGTGGCATGATCAGTAGCGGCAGCTATTGCCAAACCGAGGGGTCCTGGTTTGAATCCGGGTAAGACAAGGATGATATGTTGTCCCTTTTCAGTGAAATAAATATGCAATGGATATGTGAAACATGCCCGATAAACATACGAACATAGATTTTTTTTATTTAAACATAAAAAAATTAAATCTTTTACGACAATTTACACGTATATTTGACCAATTTAGTTTTCTATTCAGGGCTATATCAGCGAAAAAAAAACATCGAAAAAACTAGTGATAAATAATAACTGAAATAATACATTTTATTAAATTCACCATAAAAAAATCCAATAAAATTTAGAAAAATTAATTTAAAAATTAAAATTTTCAATATAAATTTAAAATGGTCAAAGACGTGATCATAACTTAGGAAATTAGCATAACTTTTAAATTTGTAATAATTTTATACGAAATAAGTTGTAGATTATAGCTAAATTGTCACTTTGCAAAAAATAGCTACATTTGAAGAATTTAAATGATAAAATTATCTTTCCTTGGGTTCCTTAGCTTAACCAACCAATGAAAATGAGATTTCAAAATTGTAACAAAGATGTGGGTGTTGTGCTTTTGAGTAGCACTTAATTTTTGTAATTTCTGCGCATGTGCTGTTTGTCTATTCTCTCAATAAAGAGTTTTTTCTTTTGTCACTTTCGTGAATTAAATACAGTCTTGCATCAGTTTCACAACAAACTACTCATGTAAGTGGGCGACAGTCTATTCTATATTGCGGGAGATTAACTGGGAATTTGTCAAATCAAATTTGTCATGTCAAGTTAATATTAGAAAAAAATCAAACTTGTGGCTTATATGCAATGCTAGCTTCAGTTAACAAATTTCTTGTTCAAATCCTGTTAAAAATATTTTTTCGCCCACTTGGAAAATTACAATAAATATGATTTTTTTAATAACTAGAAATACTGATTTAAAATTAATTTAGTGCAGTTTAACTTTCTCCAACGTACTGACACTTTATATTTTTCTAGCGATTTAAATAAAATGAATTAACGAGCATTCATATTTAGTACAATTATGCGATTTTCACTTGGAAACAGCTTTAGTTAATAAATCTACGGAAACTTGCCATGGTGATGAACTTTGAAAAGAGCTGAATTCAGTTTAGAGTTTTGACACTAGAAATAATGAATTGAACAGAAAATATAATTTTTGCATACTGCGGGTAAAAGATGGCGTTGTTTGGATAAACTAATGTCATATAATTCAAATTCGGTATTGTAGCTGTAAAGGCAATGATAGTAATTGCGGGGTTCATAGTGCAGTATATATATCTAAGCGGCCTTATGTATAACAGAAGTAATATTTACACTTTTAACTGCAGATAATGTATTTTAGAAAGACTAAAAAGGAAATTAATGCGGTGATGTTCTATTGTAAATATATAAATTATTTTTTTAATAAAAAAGATTGCAATGTTAAAAAACAAGATTAAAATATAGCCAGTTATTTAACTTGAAATGACATTACGGGATTCTCCATTCATGTCAAATTTAAATTTGAACTCGAATATTAATTTTTGCAGCTATGAATTGATAAAAATAACGAATTTACATTTATATTCTATTCATTTAACAAAACTTTTGGAAAATCTAAGTGGAAGCTATAAATTTGTGATGTTCAAGGAAGAGTTATGCATATGCTATCGTTAATATTGCTATTAACTTTCCTGGTTTCTTTCAAGCAAAATGAAAAAAAAAATGTTGAAAAAAATTAAGTGTAATTACATAGAAAAAATACACAATTCATTAAGTAATTTTCTGGTTTAAGTTATATTTAAAATTAGAAAGTGTGGAACTATACTATAGGAAAAAAAACCAATGCTAAACCAATAATAAGAAGAAAAAAGAACAACAATAGTAATAATAACGATGGTAATAATAAAAAATTGAATATCATATAACTGTGAATATTTCTTTATGTTCCAGTAAATTCTAATATATATTAACAAATAAATCATTTTTAACTCTTTAGAATAGAATAGAAAAGTATTCGAACTGGCGTCAATAAATTTAGATTGTCATCAGCTTAGTATATATTTTTGAAGCTTATTCAAGAAACTTTTCTTATTTGAAAATGGAATGTGTTACAGTTACTATTCGTGTACAGGGTCATGAAAAAACCTTTTGTAACTATATGGTCTGCGGGGCAAAGCGCTCGCAGAATGTTTTAATAATTAATTATGCTATTAAGTATGCTAATAATAAATTATGCTATTTCCATCCTACTGAAATTGGCAAACATTACTGAGCTGCAATACAAAGTTCTTTCTGTTGAAAATGGAGTGTGTAACATTTTCCATTCTTTTAATCAAAATTATTGTGTCACAATGTAGTGTCAGAGAAAAAAAAATTTGAGGTTTATTTTTAAAATTCTTAATCTTTTCCAAAGATTGTTCCAAAGATTCGAAATTGTTTTGATTTATAGGGTTCACTAGAAAATGCTTGCTATTGAATATGTATGAATTTAAACATAGAGTTTATTTGAAAGCGTTCATTTACAAGCATACAACTAGTCAGATGTGACAATCGTATACAATCGTATACATGTTAATACCTCCTAAAAAATGCTACAAAACAGCGCTACCGGTTAGGTGATTTATACCAAAATCAGGCCAGCAACAACTTATATCGACTTCTAACTAAATCTGAAGTTTAATGAAAATCGCTGCATTAGTTTCTGAGATAGGGTTATTGCGGAAATCTTAACATATAGTAAATACCGGAAATATGAATAACAACGACACCTATTGAGTGATGTTAATATTGATGACAGTGTTCTTTAAATTAGGTGCGTTTTTTGTGTACATCGCCCGCTAAAGATTAGACAAGTATTCAGTATTCGGCTGTGTATTCCTTTAGCTTACTAAATAATGATGTTTTGCTACATAGTATTCTGGAACTGTTGGAAAAAGTTTCACAAACCATGCATGATGGTAGATCTTGTTTTCTTGATTGAAATAATTCACCTCTAAAGTTTTAAATATTTCCTAGAATAGATGTTTCTCCCCTTCAATAAAGCTTGTAAAGGTAAATTCCTCCAGTGAACTGACCTTTCAAATTATTCTTGCGACTTAAACAGATAAAATTAATGAGCAATCAAAATTTATTGCAAGTCTTCCATTTTCAAAATTATATTAAATTAGCTTGGAAACAGTGTTAAATAGTGAAATATGAAAACTCGGCATAGAATTCTGAAAAGAATTTTGGCACCAGAAATAATGAACTGCAGTGAAAGTGTCATTTTTGAAGATTTCGGTTATAAAAGATGACGCTGTTTGTGTAATCTAGTGTTCTAAAGTCGAAATTATGTTAATGTTATGAATGAAATTTTATTAATTTTTTCTATAATTGTTGGAAAAAGTTTCAAAATCCATGCGTGACACATGCTCTTACATTCTTGGTTAAAATAACTCTCCCCTTAACTTTTAAATATTTCCTAGAATAGATGTATCTTTCTTTCTATAACGCTTGCTAATGCAACTTTCTCCTATGAACTAACCTTTCAAATTATTCTTCCGATTTGAAGAGATTAAATTAATGAGCAGTCAAAACTTAGTGCAAGTCTTCTATTTTCAGAATTATATTAAATTAACTTGGAAGCAGCTTATAATGAAATTTTGAAAACGCTGCATTAGTGATGGATTCTGAAAAGATTTTTGACACCATAAGTAATGAATTGTTGTGAAAGTGTCATTTTTGCAGATTTCAGATATAAAAGATGATGTTTGTATAAGCTAATATTATGAAGGCGAAGTTCTGTGAATGTTATAAATTAAGTTTTGCTAAAGTGTCCTATTACTGTTGGAAAATGTATCATAATCCATGCGTGACATATGATTTTACTTTCTTGGTTAAAATAGCTCTCCTCTTAAATTATTATATTGCCTAGAATAAATATTTCTCACTTCAATAAAGCTTGCTAACGCAACTTCCTCCAGTGAACTGACCTTTCAAATTATTCTTCCGATTTAAAGAGATTAAATTAATGAGCAATCAGATTTTAGTGCAAATCTTCCATTTTCAAATTTATGTTAAATTAACTTGTAAGCAACTTTAAATAATGAAGTTTTGAAAACTCTCCATAGTGATGAACTCTTACAAAAGTCTTGACACTAGAATTAATGAATTACAGTGAAAGTGTCATTTTTGCAGATTTTTAGGGTTCGAAAAGATGATGTTGTTTAGATACGTCAATGTTATAAATTCGAAATTCTGTAAATGGGATAAACAAAATTTTGTTAAATTATTTTTATAACTGTTGGAAAGTGTTTCATAATCCATGCAAAACATATGAACTTACTTCCTTAGTTAAAATAATTATCCTCTTAACTTTTAAATATTTCCTAGAATAGATGCTTTTCCCATCAATAAAATTTGTTGACGCAACTTCCTCCATTAAACTGACCTTTCAAATTATTTTACCGATTCAAAGAGATTAAATTAATGAGTAATCAAAATTTAGTCCAACTCTTCCATTTTGAAAATTATATTAAATTAACTTGGAAGCAGCTTTAACCCCTCAATGGTCGCATTATATTACGGTTTAAAATTTCAAATTCAATATTGCCACCATTGTTTTTTTTAATATTCATCTTTTTTAATTACAAGTAAAATGATACCAGAATAAAACCAATTACACTTTTTTATATAATTGGTGGGAATCAAACAATGCTGAAAAAAAGCCGTGAAGCTTGCGGCCCGTGAATGTCTCGGGCGCAACGATTAAGTGGTTAAATAATGAAGTTTTGAAAACGCGGCATAGGGATGAAGTCGGAAAAGAGTTTTGATACCAGAAATAATGAATTGCAGTGAAAGCGTCATTTTTGCAGATTTCGTGTATAAAAAATGACGGTGTTTGTATAATCGAGTATTATTAAGTCGAAATTCTGGTATTATTAAATGAAATTTTGCTAAAATATTCTATTACTGTTTGAAAGTGTTTCATAATCCATGCGTGATATATGACCTTACTTTCTTGGTTAAAATAACTCTCCTCTTAAATTTTAAACATTTCCTAGCATAGATGCTTCGCCCTTCAGTAAAGCTTGTTAACGCAGCTTTCTCCAATGAACTGACCTTTCAAATTATTCTTTACATTTGAAGAGATTAAATTAATGAGCAATCGAAATTTAGTACAAGCCTTCCATTTTCAAAATTACATTAAATTAACTTGGAAGCAGCTTTAAATAGTGAAGTTTTGAAATCTCGGCATAGTGATGAATTCTGAAAAAGATTTTGACACCAGAAGTAATGAATTGAAAGAAAATGTCATTTTTGTAGATTTCGGGTATGAAAAATGACACTGTTTGTATAATCTAGTGTTATAAAGTCGAAATTCTGTTAATGTTATGAATGAAATTTTGCTAAAGTATTCTATAACTGATGGAAAGTGTTTCAAAATCTATGGTGACACATGAACTTACATTCTTGCTTAAAATAACTCTCTCCTTAAATTTTAAACATTTCCTGGAATAGATATGTTTCTCCCTTCAATAAAGCTTGTTAACGCAACTTTCTCCTATGAATTGACCTTTCAAAGTATTCTTCCGATTTGAAGAGATTAAATTAATGAGCAATCAAAATTTAGTGCAAGTCTTCCAATCTCAGAATTATATTAAATTAACTTGGAAGCAGCTTTAAATAATGAAGTTTTGAAAACTGGGCAGAGTGATGAATTCTGAAAAGAGTTTTGACACCAGAAGTAATGAATTGCAGTGAAAGTAACATTTTTGAAGATTTCGGATTTAAAAGATGGTGTTGTTTGAATAAGCTAATGTTATGAAGTCAAAATTCTGTTAATGTTATAAATGAAATTTTGCAAAATTATTCTATTACTGCTGGTCTTATCACTGAAATTCTCACCAGAAAAATGAGTTTTTATCACCATTTCTGACTAAATATTTGCACTAAAATATGTCTAAATGGGAAAAAAAAATCTCTTTTTAAATCTAAAGGTAAAAGTATTTCTGTGACATCACAATTGGTAAAATGTTAAACTTTATAGCCTCGGACCGAAAGAAACAAAAAGGTTTATTTCTTTACGGATTAGTAGCTGAAAAAATGCTATACCATTTATATTCTTTTAAGTGTAAAAGAAATTTTATATAATCGTTTGCATGATGTAAGTATAAACAACAGTATTCCTGTTGTTTGTCACAACTGTAATACTGTTGTCACAATTGATAAAGTTGCGGTCTTTGTAACCTCGAGCCGAAAAGCAGAATAGTTGAAGTGTTATCCAGCAATTATCAACTCCTGCGAAGCGGTTACAGTTGAAGCTTCTCTGTTTCAAAGATATGTCAGTTCCATGGTTTTTAGAATTCGTGATAGTCATTGTATATTGAAACTAGGCTTTCTATCAATTAGGGAATTTTTCGGGGAAGTATCAGTATTTTCTGATAAAAATCTTTGCTTTACTTATTCGTTCGGTCAAACAGGACGAATTTTTTTATGAGAAACTATCGATAATTTCACTGGAAAATTCTTTAACCGGGTGCCATTTTTATGCAACTTTTTTGGTATATTTGAACGCAATTATGTAAAGTTTGGAATTAATAATTTTATTTTGTAATTGCTATAAATAAAACTTTAATTAAGTAGAAAAGTGCAGAAAAAACTAAAATAACATTTTTGTAAGAATTATATCTTTATTTTTAAAATCAATCCTAGTTCCATAACTAAAATTCAGGTTTTTTTTCAAACGCTTTTAAATACTATAATGTGGGTACTTATCACTATTCTGAGTACTGATCCTAAATCACCGCTTTTTTTATTCTTGGTACAAAGCACACGCTTGTGAATTTATTTTTAAAAAATGTAATTTTGCTGTGTTTCTTCTTTAATATATTGTAGAAGAAAAAAATATTTAAACTATATTTTAAGGATTTATGAATTAATTACTCAACGTATTATCAACGTTTTTACTAAAACTCACAGTGGAACATTCGAACATATCTATGATTCACATAAACACACACACACACACACACACAAAAAACACTTTTATGATAGCTAAATTTTTTTATTTTCTTTCTTGATAAAATACAGTTTTGTTAAACACATACACTAAATGTGCAATTATTTTTCTGTTAATAAAGCACTAAAAGCTTTTCTTTTTGTTTTATTCTATAGAGTTTTTTTTTTTTAATATCACTGTTTTGTTTTTTATAAGTATTTTAAAACCTTTATTTTTACGAATAAATTTCACAAAATTGTCATTGCAATTGAAAGTGAATTCAATTTTTTCATTTATGTTAGTAAAAATAACAAAATTCAAAGTTTTTATAAAAAAAAACTTTGGCGATATATGAATCTCTGGTAGCCGTTCCTGTTTAGCGAACCTAAATGAAATGTGAGATAGGAGAGACTGAGGCACAGAAACAGTTCGCTTAAATATATCTTTTTCTTGTAACTGAGTTAATTTCTGTTTTAAAAAATATTGTAGTTGGATAAAACCGGCTAGGTGGATAAAACCGGGAAACAGGGTTTATGGCTTTATTTTTGACGGTATCTTGCGGAAACTTCTAGACTTACTTCTAGGCGAGCGGCATGCCAGTTCCCAGTAAGCAGAAATCGTGTAAACGAACACATTTCGCAATAATGATTTTTTAAAGATTTTAAGTGACAAAGTTAGAAATTCGAAGTCTGCAATATTACGCTACCAATCTTAAATACCTAAAGATCTGGTTTAGATAAGTATAACGTATGATAGTCTAATATTTACTTGTTAGTATTGATGTTTTGTATTGATGTCTACAAGTTATCTGAACAAAGCTTGAGTAATATTTCCTCAAAATGGCGTGGTCGGACAAAAGTGGGATGCAGATGGTCGAACATAACCGGGAAGTTTCCGATTGTTCTACGTCTTCTCAAGGTCTGGGCAGAGATATCAAGCATCCGTTTGCAGTCTCACCACACAAGCCTATTCCAGTACAAACGGATCCTAGTGCAATCAGAAAATCTCACAAGGAACGAGGGTAAAAAGCTATCCTTATTTCAACCTCCTACAAATTAGAACTCGAACAAGAAGAAAATGAAAGAATGGGAAAACAAGATGAGAAAAACTTAATCCTGAAGAAAAAACTTTCCATGATGACAGAAAAGAAAAATGGAAAACTGATGTGAAAAAGAAAAGTCCAAAGAAAAAAAATCCCTCGACATCAAACGAGGAGGAAGATGAAAGTGAAGCATGCATCTTTTGAAACGGCAATTATATGAACAATCTAAACCTAAAGAGAGTTCGAATTTAAACCTAAACAGAGTGCCTTAACTGCAGAGGGTGGGCATATGAAGCATGCAGCAATGCAAATGAACAATATCCAATTTTCATTTGTGATTTTTGTGCCTAACAATTTCAGCTCTTAAAGTATAACTAAACTCATTGTTATTTTATGTAGTTTTGATATCGATTCACATTCTATAAGTATAAAATGCCAATTTTCCTTCAATACATAGTATTATTGCAAAGTTACAATGTACTTTTAATTATTTTTTCCGGTTCCCGGTTTTGCCCGACCTAGTCGGACAAAACCGGGACATTGTTCACCTCTATATAAAGTGTTGTTATGATTTCAATTGCTATTGTTCGCGACTGAATGAATACTTTTTTTATTCGCAAGTAATCAATTTATCGTTTTAATATAAATTTTGACTGTTTTGTTCACATAGTGCGCAATAATAAAAAGAAAGCATTAGGGTCCCGGTTTTATCCGACTTTCCCCTTAATAGTACTTTCTTTTTACGAATAGTAGTTAAAAAATATATCCTTTATAATTTTTCTTACTTTTTTAAGTAGTTTTATTAATTACAAAAAATGTTCACATGTGCCCCACCATTGGGGTAATTGTGAACACAGGGAAAAAATCATTTGGCATGCTTTTTATTCTGTTATTTGTTTGTCGTTATAATCATTAGTTACACTACATGTTAAAGTCATTTTAAAGAAAAAAAAATGTGCATAAATTTCTCTAGTTTCTGGGTGACATATTTAAGCATTAATGAAAATAATAAACTAGGGGCAAGGAGGATTAGATGATTAATTATTGCTGAAAATAAATGTTGAATAAAATAAAAAAATAAAGAAGTAAATTAAAAAAGTAAAGCTTTTTGATTTTGTTTAGGGGTTTTGGTTTCGAGAGATTTTAGAGATGGGGCATTTAGATAATATTTAACGGAAGTATGCTGAAATACGAAAGATTCTCACCAATATATTTGTCTTATTTACTTAATGATGAAGATGGATTTATTTAATGATTAGAAAAACATGGATTATAAGCCTGTCTCTCCCCCCTCTCCACAAAATGTAGTATTATAAAGGACAAACGTGTTCGTTCGTAACGCTTTCATCATTTTGGAGATGGCATCTCTTGATGTCTTGATGATGAAATTTAAATTTTGCAATTAAGTTTAGCTACTGCAATCTTTTAAATTTCTAAAAATATATATTTTCAATTTATATTTATATTTATATTCATTTACTGCACCGTCGAATAAAGGTAAAACATTCTTTCAAATGCAATTTATTTTAAAAGAATTTTAACCTTGCTCATTTATCGTGACTTAAAGTATTTGTATGAGTGATTTTAAAAAATCCACCTCCATTGCGTGCAGCTCTCTCTGTTTTCTTCTGCTTAAAATAATGTTTAAATGATGTTTTTATCTTAATTGGAACAAGGAATCTATATATATATATTACGCTAACATATGTGGCACAAAAATCACGATTATTTGTTAATTCTTTAATGGCAACATCCAAATGAAACACATCTTATGGATTACTATGCAAAAGTCCTTTGGTAAGATTTATGCTGTGGTAAATTGGATTTGTTTATGTCTTGTTCCTTCGTTGCATTTATAAAGCTTCAAAATATCATTATTTTTATTTATTCTGTTCTTTTTACTTAAAAAAAATAAATAAAAGTTATGAATTTTAAACTTTTCAGTTTCAAATTAAAGTTATGTATTATAAATGAAAGTATTTTATTATTATATTTTAAATAATTAATGAAATACGAAAAAATTGCCACGGGTATAATATTTGGAAATTTTTTATCTGCACCGCACTAACATAAAAATACTGAGTTCTTGATTTATCAGCACAGATGTCATATTTGTACCACATTTGAGTGTTATTTTTCTGACGCCAATTTATCGAAAATTTCGTTTTCAAATACCAATTGCATACATATATTTAAATTAATTTCTTTGGTGCTACTTGGTTATCCTGTCGACTAATTTCGCCAAATTGTACAAATCGCCAAACTAATAGCCAAATTACACATATTGACATAATTTTTATTTTGAATAACGAAAAAACAAATAATTAGTAGAATATTAATAAAAATACAAATAAAAAGTCGAAATAAAAATCATTTAATGGCCTTTTAAATACGTTTGTCGTATTTAATGTTATTGGATGTGAGAGTCACTTCATCCAATACTGGCATTTAATCTTATAGTTTGGTGGATGGGATAATCAAGTATTACCATTTCTATTAATTTAAAAAGGAAATAATAATTAAAAAAAAGTTTAGTTAATGATTATAGAACAAAACAATTTATATCATTAAAAAAATAATAGAAGCAAACAATCAGTTTATTAATAAATAAATAACAATAGCCGGGTTACCATGTGAGGTACATATAAATGCCATTTTGTTGAAATCGCTCTAATGTGGTGCTTATATGACATCTGTGTCTATTTCTCTAGCAGAATATTCTAATTTGGCAAAAACATGAGCAATTAAAATAAATTATGAATAAAAAGCAATATGATTTAATGCTTAGTATACATTTAAAGAGAGGCCAAACTGCTCGCCAAGGGCGGCTATTATTATTATTATTATTTTTTTTTGGGGGGTGGGGGTTGTTTTCAAAATTAACTTTCAAGCAAGATTGTCATGAAAACGATTTCTTGTGAAAAAGCGTTTTTCTTCTTGATGCGTTTTTAAACCATTTCTTGTATTTAACTTTTTTTCCTAGTAAAGAACTGTTAGAGATAATTGGTTCAAAGTTGGAACATGACTTTTTCATTTGTTTACTTTAACTTTAATTCAGCAAATTCGAAAAAAATATTTACTTTTTAAAATATGATTTTTTTCAAAAATTACATCATTATTTTTTAAATTTTTAATTTTAATATTTTTAATTTTTATTTAAATTAACAAAATAATTTTAAAACGTTGAATCAAAATTAAAAACGATATATTTCTGCTTATTTAAATACAAAAATTAATATCCTAAAAATAATATTTTGTTACGATTTAAAATTACTCAGCATTTTTAGGAAATTTTAAATTTTAAATTAAAAAAAAATGAGTAGTTTTATCAGGTGATTTTGTTTAACAATTTTGTGGTTAACCATCACAAAAAATTCAAAATTATAACAGATAAATATTATTTTAAAATGTGTCCGGGTCCGCTTAAGACAATATGAATTGTTTAGTGTTTCTTTTAAACTATATTACAGAATGAAATTCAAATTTATCAATAAAAAAGTAACAAAAAAAAAATACAATATAAATAAAACAAAATTTTTACCTAGATGTAATTGAATTATGCACTTATACAATTAAAATGGTTAATAAAAAAGTACAGTTTTTAGTTAAATTAAAACAAGGTGTTTGAATACAATATTGTTTTTTTTAAATATATATTTTTTTAAATTTTATCAACGGACAAACTAAAAAAAAAAGAATGTGATGTAATGAATGTCATGTAATTGAACTATGCACTTATACAATTAAAATGGTTAATAAAAAAGTACAGTTTTTAGTTAAATTAAAACAAGGTGTTTGAATACAATATTGTTTTTTTTTTAAATATATTTTTTTTTAAATTTTATTAACGGACAAACTAAAAAAAAAAAAAAAAAAAAAAACATTAAATATGAAAAAACTATTAGAGTTACAAAAGTGGTTTTACAAAACTTGTAATTCCACTTTGTTTGTAATTTTTTCCAATTTTCCAATTTGTTTTGTAATTCTGGAAGTCTGAGTAAGTATCCAATAATAAGAAAATATGGTTGTAAAGTTCACTTTAAGTGAGACAAAAAAAAGATAGAAAAAAAACGAACTTTTTTTTTGTTTACTCCAGCCGTTTTCCCCAGTTTATCCCTTAAATGATCTTTACAAATGTTTACTTCTATTTTCCAAGATTATCAAATAGAATGATTTCAAGTCGTTGTACCATTTTATTCTCATAAATAACTTTACCTTTTATTCGATTTTATTTGTTATTGATTGAGACTTTAATAAAAAGGGAAGGCTTAAAATGTAGTTTATAAAAATTTAAACATTTATCGTGTCAGATGCGGTAATAATTTATGATTTTTGCAAGATTCCCATTCCCAATAAAAATGCAATAATAAACGGGAAATTCTTGAATTATTCTCCTATTTTTCTCGCACACTACAACCATTCTTTGAGATAGAACAATGATAAATATATAAAAGTACTTTTCTGACACCAAACAATGCATCATATAATGGATATACGCGGAAAGAAAAAAGATTCTTGCGACATTCCATTTATGATTCTATTTATGGTTATTGATAAAACATAGATTAGACCAGTGTATCAGATAAAATCGCATTTTTTAAAATAAATAAATAAAAAATGGAAAAGAAAGTATTGTGATTTTTTTTAGTTTATTTTTTATCTCTGTATATAAATTAGCTTTTAGTTATCAATAAAATATATTGATTATTTTTTCGTTGGCATATTTTGTTGAAAATTTACTATTATATTGAAAACAATTCTATAATAAACTTCTATTTTTCAATATTGCCAAATAGAACAAGTTCGAGTGAGTTCGATTTTCATAAATAATTATATTTCTCATTCAATTATTTTGTTATTGGTTGATACGTTAACTCATTCGTGCCCAGCATCTTTTGCGTAAATTTTATTTGGTTGGCACCACTATTTTTAGAAGATTTAAGTTTAGTTCATTAATCACGAAAACGCATCATTTAAATAAAATAATTATTGCTTTTACTTACCCATCATACGTAGTATAGGGTAAGTCTTGTAATCGTTTTGAAAATCGAAAAAATTTTTTTGACGGATTTACACGTTTTAGATAGTGGAGATTCCGAAAAACATATTTTTAGAAAAAAAATTTTGCCGTCCGTCTGTCTGTCTGTCTGTCTGTCTGTCTGTCTGTAAACGCTCTATCTCCCGAACAAATTGAGATAGAGACTTGAAATTTTGTATGTAGTTAGTATGTAAGAATGGGACGAACCCTATTTAATATCAGCAACCTCGATTATCCGGAACTATTTTTTTCGGACTCTCGAAAAATTCGTTCTGATGAAAGGTATATAAAAATTTTCGAATTTTTTTGTTCTAAGGAATGGACGTAAAAGGCAGTAAAATAACACACATTTTGCATATAGAACGAAGTCGATCGGATTATTAGTTGCCGAGATATTTGTAATCTTGTTTTCCACATTCTTCGATTTTTCATGACCCTGTATTTCATTCAAATTTCAATTCAGAAGTATATTTTAATTGGAAATGAGACGCTTAATACGACGCAGTTAATTGTTAGTTAATAGAACTATTAGTTTTGGAGTTATAAGGATGTTTCTTTTACGCAGTTCGGTACTACTTGAGTAGTTTGGCGTTTTATATAATTTGTCGAAATTGGTACATCAACAGTTCTTTAATATAGCATTACTATTTATATTAACAATATTTAAATTTTGTTTATGAATTGCAATGCATTGTATAAATAGTTTCACATGTTTTATTTTCATATAGATATCCATGATGGGTAAGTATTACGGTGGCCCCCAACGACTAGTTTTTTTTTTTTTTACCGGTGTCAAAAACAGTGCCAAATCACCTTTTGAAGCATCTCTAAAAAGGGACGCTAGGCACTAATGGGTTAATAACAAGGGAAGACTTAAAATGCAGTTTATAAAAATTGAAAAAAATATATCAGTTTGATGCGTTAATAATTTATCATATTTGCAATATTCCTGTTCTCAATAAATATACAATAATAAACTATTACATTGATAAATACTTCTATAATAAACATCTATTTTTGAAGATTGCCAAATAGAATGATTTCGAGTCGTTGTACAATTTTATTCTCACAAATAACTTTATTTTTTATTCGATTATTTTGTTATTGATTGGTACTTTAATAACAAGGGAAGGCTTAAAATGTAGTTTATAAAAATTTAAACATTTTATCATGTCAGATGCGTTAATAATCCAACATCTTTGCAAGATTCCCATTCTCAATACAAATACAATAATAAACGGGAAACTCTTCAATTATCCTCCTATTTTTCTTTCTCCCTACAACCATTTTTTGAGATAGAACAATGACAAATACACAAAAGGGCTTTTCTGACATGAAACAATCTATCATATCATGGATATATTACCGCAAACAAAAAAGATTCTTGCGGCATTCCATTTGTGATTCTGTTCATATGGCTATTAATAAAGAACATAGATTCGATCATTTTATGAATATGATATCAGATAAAATTGCATCTAAAAAAAAAAAAATAATAAATGGAAAAGAACATTTTGAGATTTTTTTTCTTTTTAAGTGCATTCGTAATGATGTAAATACGTAGCACCTATAGTTGTCGTTGAGTCTGTCTGTCTAGCCGCATGAGACAACGTAAAATCTATTCAACCGAATCAACTGAAATTTAAAGTTTCAAGGTCATTAAAATTCCAATCATTTAATTTTTTTTGAAAATCTGATATATAGTTCAATTACAGGGACAATCAAAAGTATTCCATTACATTACGGTCAATGAGAAAAAAATTTCAAATGCATTTTAATGGGGTTACACTCTTTCGAAAATAATAAATTTGCTATGCATTTATGAAGTATATATTAAAATATACATTCTGTACAATCTGTGGTGCAAATAATATTGTTATTGATTTATAGGGCCACACAAAAGTATTCCATTACATAGTCGTACAGGGGAGCATTGTTTGGTACGCGTTTTAATTGTATTAAACTATTTAACATTTTATGAAAATGATATACGTTACTGAGTTTTACGACAAGTTATTTCCTGTATAATAGAAAGCAGATAATATTTACATGGACAAACAAAAGTTTTCGGCTACTATACTGCATTCGAAATACTGTATACTATTACATCATGATCTGAATATTTTTTAACTTCGTTATAGTACCAGCGCACCTAATGTGCCACGCTTCATGTGCAATTTTAAATTTGTTTATTTTTTTCTCTCACTCTGTTTATAAATTAGCGTTTGGGTACTTACAAAATATAATTGTAATTTTTTCATTGGCATATTTCATTGTACACAAATTTACTATTGCAGAGAATTGTTAGCTTAATCATACAGAAAATGTATTTTTTTTTCCAGTAGTACGTCAATGGCATGTAAGTTAAGACCTTAGAGCATGCAATAGGGAGGATATATGACGACCTCAAAAGTCAAGGGGTACAAATGACAAAAATTCGCTTTAGAGTAAATTGAGTTTAAAGATAATTCATGTTAAATTTGAACATCAATAATAATCGATTGAACTGAAATAGGGAACTGCCCTTGTTTCATTACGATTTTTTAATTCTTATTTCAATAAATGTAAAAATAGTAGAGTACAATTTTCTTTAAATTTATAATTAATCCATAGGGATTATTATTCGGAAAACGTGGTTGATCTCTAGAACGCAGAACATAATTAGAAAATAAGTTATATTTTATTACCTGAAAAGAAAAAAGCATATTTCCAGGTCGTCGTCTGTGCATATAGTTCATTTATTTTTCAATTTTGTCACTTATACCTCTTGGCTTCTGGGGTCCTCATATTTCCTATTAGATTCAGATAATCTATGACAATGATGAAAGACTCCTGAGTTCCGGAGTTTATGAAATATCCTTAATTAAAGCAGATTGATTAAAGAATTGTTATATTGGAATGACAAGCAGGAAAATTAAATGCCGAAAGAAGGAGCACATTACTGATATTAAATATAGAAGTGTATATTGAAAAATAATAGTAATGGCAAAGATACGTCAAGAAGAAATTATCCATATAAACTTCAAAGAAAGTAAAATTACTTTTCTCTCAAAACAATATTATCCATGCATTATAAGCAAGACAATAGAGATTCTTTACACGTTAAAATGACATATGCTACGATACAAAATCTTTTAACCTAACAAAACTGTGGCACATGTTGCTCAATGGATTCAAAATATAGAAATGAAAATTCAAATAAAATTAAAAAAATAACGTGCGTCACATGAAAAACTGAATAATGGCATTTCAGTTCAATCCACCATAGACTGCGCAACTTTGATCATTTTTTATTGTTTTGAAAATGACTGGGTGATGAGTTGAAACATGTCAACAGTTAAATAAAATATTTTTCTGTTTTTAAAATCGTCTTTATACCTTTTTAGAAGTTAGAAAGAATGTGTTATATTTTATTCATTTAATTAATTTTTTTTCTTTGTATTTATCTTTTCGTTTTAATTTTTTCAGTACATTATATTGGGATAAAACCATATCTTTAAACTGGGAAAACAGTAATTTATCCTGATCTGCTGTTGTGATTTATCTATGTCTTATAACCAGAGTTCTCGTTGTCGCTCGCCATTGCGCCAAATTGCGACTAAATTCTTCATTTGGCGAAGAAACAAGCGATTAGTTTCGCCAAATTGCTAGTGCTCAGTTTTTGCTTTTTCTTTCTTTTCTTTTTCGTTTTTCACACAGATGCATAGATACAATTTTTTAATACATATATATATATTAATATATTTGTAGCAGGCAGTTGAATTAAATTAATAACAACCGTTGTCGCAGTTATAAAAATTTTAGAACATATTGAAAAAAAGGAGGGTACATTAAAGGATTAAAGTTTCTTTTCTGTGCTACACAGCGAATCTATTTTGCTAATACTTTTTTTCATTTTGCGAATGTTTTTCATTTTTAATAAGCCAAATTATTAATGTTGGTGAAATGTCAGCGTGAACACTGCTCACAACAAGCATAGTTTTCAAGCAATGAGTGAAAATAGAAATAATATCTTACAATATTTCATTTTTATTTTGCTAGGATCAAATTATTGTCAGCAACATCTAAGTGACAAATAAGTAAAAGCTCTTTGCGAAAAGAAACAATGTATTTTCATACAAATTATAAAAATAGATTCCGATGACAGTCAACTTATGATTCGTCGATTAGGTGTATTTTATTGCATTCATAACTATAATTTATTATGGAGATCATGTATCAACAATTTGGAAATTAATAAGAATTAATAATGGATGAAACATCTAAGACTGTTCTCAAATCAAAAGGGGCAACTTTTATAAAGTAAGAAGTGTTATGAAGTAAGACAACAAGCTTTAACTTATTTTTGTTGGGAAACACATGAAACTGCCCGGTGTTGTTACTCAGAAAATCTGTAATCGAAAGATTTTTCCATTTTTTTTTTTGGCAAATGTAAGACTTTTTAGAAAAACTGTCAAATTATGCATTATGAACCGAATTTGTGAAAGGAGAATAAACAGCCAGTAATGGGAGACAACCGGTTGTTCCGTGACCAAAAATGGCTTAAAAGTCGAAAAATAGTGTATATGATTAAAATTCATCTTTATTTCAAAATACTTCGTTAGCCTTGCCAATTTTGAGCTTCTATGTTTTAAAATCAGTTAGTAAATATGTCAGAAAGTTTTGCGCTTGGTTATTAAATCGAGAACCCCCTTAAGATATTTTGCTAATTTATTAAAAATCAAGAAATTCCGAATAATATTAAATAATTGTGATTTACGCTTAAATTTTTGTTGGGTGGATAATTTTTTGATATTTATTTTTTCCTTTGTAAAATGAAGAAAAATATATTTCAAAATTTTACACGTAGATGGCATTAATTCATAGACAAAACAAGAATAAACCAGAACTAATTGGACATGAGTTATTTTTGTTCAAACTTTTGATTAGTTTACACAGAAACTAACTTGTAGTTAGTAACAAGACAAATTATTAGCGGAAAGAGTAAAATAAATTTTATTAATTTCATTTTTCTACCATTCTAAAGAGAAAAATTGAACAATTTAACCATGAAAGTGTTTTTTACATGTCATTTATGACTTTCTGTCATTAATCAGGTGATCATAAGTATCTCAACTATGAAAAATAACGTAGGTCTGGTGGTGGTAGTTTGTGTGTGTGAAGGGAGGAGGGGGGTTCTGGCGTCTATATAAGCTAGAACATACATAATACAGTATGAATTATCTGCTATTTAATGGGATAAAAAAATCAGTACCGAAGGCAGTAACTGAACGAAACAAAGCGACGACGGTGAATCTGTCCAAAGCAGCTTTGTTTTATAAGATAGCTATTATTTTTAACTAAAAAATTGAGGTGTGCTATTTTCTCTTGTAGAAGTCTTAGTGAAAACATCAATGCAGAACCGCAACTGGGTCGAAAGATAAAATAGTTAGCGTGTTTTGGAAGGATCGAAAGAATTGGTAATATTTTGTTGAAGATTGTAGGAGTGGTGTTTGGGCTAGGTGTTAAAAACATCCTAACCCAATTAAAAACAACATTTTTCGTTTAGGTATTGCGACATATAGCCGGTAACATGCTACCAATGCAATGCGAGTGTAATCTTTTAGACGAATCGCAGGCACTAGTTAATATGCTGGTCTTATCCTCGGTTGATAACCGTTATTTCACGGTTGATATATACTGGGGTTTTACGTACCGTGTCGCGCAGTCGTAGCCGTAAAAACAGATAGTATACGCTTTAAGCAGAGGGTATACACTCAAGGCACAGGGTATACCCTAGAGTATTTATACTATAGTTTTCTTGTGAAACAGACTGCGAATGATGCCCTTCAAAAAATGCAGACGAGACGGTATACGGCGTTTACCATCTATACCCTACTCTACATCACTGGTGCCGTGTTGAATGGGGAAGCGTGCATATCTAACAGCTTTTGAAAATGCAGATCGTCAGTTATCTTCGGTCTGTCACTTCTTGGCGCATTTTTTTAACTCGAATTTATATTTGTGGAAATTTATAAATCATTCTTAACACAATGATTTTGAAATTTTCCATTTGCTTCATAGATAAATGCTCTTGCCTACACTGCAATATTCCTAATTCAAAAAGAAATTACATGCAATGACGCAGATGCATTTTATCGAGATCCCTTTTTCTTGTAATAGAAACAAAAAAAGTCATTAGAAGAATTGTTGGAAACTTATGTATTATGTATATATTATCCATACATTATATAAAAAACATTTATATGACACTCGACTTGTGATCTGTTAAATAGGAATCATTGTGTTAGTAACTAGAATTTACTTATGACATCCAATTTTGTCAGTCTAGAAAATTATAGAAATTCACAGTAGGTGAAATGTTCATGTTATATTTAAGATATTTTATGATTCCTATATAAATTCATCCAGTTGCAAAAGAAATACAATAAACGAGATTTATAATAAAAAGTATGCTACAGAGTATTGTGAAGGTCGCCTACACTCCATGGCCCAAGAATATTTTTCAACAACGCGGAATGGCAATGGCAGAGAAGAAGATGGATGGTTGTTCTTCGAAAGATGCGTGCTGTGACGTTCTAATATGTAATCTCGAGCATAATTCAATTTATTCTTTATTCGGTTTTGTGTGTAATGTTCGTGCAGTGTCTTCGTCTATGTAAATGTATTTTAATATAGCAAAGCCTCTCGCCTATTTAGAATAAACAACATTCTAGTACACATGACCAACTTCATAAGTATAATCAATTTAAGATATTAAAAATGCATTTAAAACCAAGATGCAATGGAGAACATACGATGACATAGGCCGCACTTAGTATGGATCTTCATAAAAGCGCCATATACTCTCTGTTTCACATAAAAGCTGCAGTATGTATTCTCTAGGGTATACTTTCTTTTTTGAGCGCATCCAGTGTTTCCCCTAGGAGAAGGGCGCACAGGCCTTCGGGGAAACGTCCACCGGTAAATGTTAGCAGAAGGTTTTTTCTTATTTAAATTCTTAAAGATACAGAATTAATGCCAAAAATAAGGGGAACATTTCTTTTCAAAAATTTACTGGTGGAAGATCAAAAATTTACTGGTCGAAGGCCTGTGCGCCCTTGTCCTGGGGGAAACACTGCGCATACCCTCTGTACTTAGAACATATACCCTCTGGATTTTTTACGAGAATACAATTGAATTGAAATATTTGCAATTGAATGAAATATTTGAAACAGCTTTTCCACAAGAATTGCAACAAAAAACTAACATGAAATGCCCATGGCTAATGTTACATATCACAATAGATCATTCGCAGAAAATCTGAATTGCAATTAGTAAAAAGACAACAACAAACTATTAAATAGAAAGAAGCATATGACATTAATTTTTTTCATTCTCGTAGAACTGGATTATTATTATTAGTGTCTTAGCAACAAATAGGTAAAATCTCTTTGAGAAAAAATAAACAGGTTCTACGTGATTCTGTAAGAAGAATATGTGGATTTCGTTATCATTATTTTTTATTATTTTAAGGTAAAATAATCGGATTTAATACAAACTAAACAAATTAATCTCAATATAAGAGTAATATAATTGATTAATGAATATATCCAAGATAACTTCAGGAATAATGCATAATCCTTAGTGTGTGAATTGGTTCAAAATTTAGGATGTTATCGTGATGATGAATTTTGAATGTTTTGCTTTTGCGTATCTCTGTAAACGAACTATAAAAACTGTTTTATTGATTAACTGATTGATCTAAGATAATTGCAAGATGAATTGTTCGAATGAATTCGAATTGGCTCAGTATTTCAAATGTTGTCGTAATGCTAAATTTTGCGTGTTCCGTGCTTTTGTGTGGTGTAAAACAAAGTATAAGAGCTAAATAATTGACGAGAAATCTCGTCAAGATATTGGGAATAATCAATGCATTGCCACAACTAGATTCGAATTGGGTCTGCATTTCGAACATTATCGTGACGAAATGATTTTCATCATATTCCTGTGATTTTTTTTTCTTTCACTTTATTTTCCATTTATTTTTTACATATGCAATTTTCTTTTAATAATTGTTCAAAAATTTCATTTGCATTAGATTAATGAATTTTCCTCAAAATTATCTGGAAGCTACTTTTTTTGTTTCAAGATTTTTCTCAGAATTCAATGTCTGAAACTAGCATTTGTTAAGTGCTGTATTCTCTCATTTTTAACGAAAAATTACTAAAAAAAAAATGCGTGAAAAAATTACTTTTTCAAACAATGGATTTTGTATTTGGAATTTATTTGAATTAATATAAAGTTAGAGCAATTTTTTGAAAAAATAAAAACTACTAAAAGGGCTAGTCTAGAGCAAATATCATAAACTTATAAGATTGTCCGATTTCACATTACATTTTTGATTGCGACATAAATCTACCCTATGTGGCATCTCTACTATATAATTATTTGTTTTTTCGGATAAAAGCTTATGAACATTTAATGCAGAAACACACTTCATGGATTAAAATAAGATTCACAACCAATCTTAGTCATTAATGATTAGTTATGCAAACACGAGACACACAGATCGTGACAGATCAATAATATGTTAATATCAAAGATAGTTTTTTTTAATCTTAGTTTTAAAGAATAACATAACTTTGAATGGTACGAAATTTCGTAAAATATTATTTACACTTAAAATACACCTTATTATACGCGAAAATATTATTTTGTAAATTATAAATCTTTATCAAAAGTGAAACAGCAATTATCAAACTAAAAGAAGTAGATATAATCGCAATGAGTTAAAAGTAATGAAAGCTTTAAGCACGATTTTTTTCAGAACACCATCGGTGGACACTCTAACTACGCCAGCATTTGACCAATTTGATCTTTTTGAACGTTAATCATTACATATTTTCCCAGTGAAAGACATACGATTTTTTTGACTATCGAAATTCAGCGCATCCTTAAATAACGAAATGTAAATTTCATTTTTAATTGATATTATTTCACTAAAAATGCACATTTTTAAAGATCACTACGCATTTCAATATTTTTCTCTCTATTCTGAAAGAAAATATGCAAATAAATACGAGGTAAAATATAAAAGGTAGGCCATTTATACGATTGATGAATAAAGGCACATACTTTGGTAGAGTGGAATAAATATGTCAAGATAAAAGGGAAGCACTTAAATTGTTTCTCCTGCTTTCTGTAGGATTGAAGTATTGCAAATGGCATCAAACTGATAAATACGTAAAAGCTCTTTGTGGAAAGAAACAATATATATTTCTATGAATTTTCGTGTGAATAAAGGACTGTTTCAGTATCACTTCATTTCTGATATACACATTGTTGTTGCATTTGTAAGATAACATACGGCATTGAAAATCAATACACAGCAGAATAGAACTTGTTATAAACATCAATATAATAATTTATATTGATGATTTTTTAAAAAACAGTTTTTAACAGTTTCCAATGAAGCTGAAAAGTGTTTATGATTTCTTATCGTCTGGCAGTTTGTACATCTGTTCATTCGCTAATTCTCGCAAATATGCTCGGATTCAGGCAGGATCCTCGCTGGCTTTTGAATAACATTAGGGATTTGGTGAATAAGAAATGAAAAAAAAAAGTTAGCAAATTATATTTGGTGTGAAACACTTAAAAATCTACCTTTAACTAATTATTGTATACTTTATTTTCAATGTGCTCTAAAATACTATAATTTTTTGTAATTGCTTAGAAGATAGAAATTCTCTGTACGCTACAAAAGCTATTAAAAATAATTACATTCAAAAATGTCTTTTAAATGTATAAATGTTTCGAAATTTTTTTAGCGGTAAATTGTTATGATATTTGGACAATAACCAATAGAAAAAATTGATGATTGGGCAATCATACTTTGAAGTACGGTAAATGGCAGATTCAATGCCGCATTTCAGCAAAAGTTTTTTTCGATTTGTCGGTTATTGCGAGTAATTTTGTTTGTAATTTTACCGGCTCATATTTAGACTGACAACAGAGAAATACTTACCGTATAATCTTTTTTATTTCTTTGGCCTGAATTGGTGTTGTATCGGCATCTCGTTAAATAATAATGTGAATGGCACGGTGCGATTGAAGATGAAAAGCGACATGAATCGTATAGTAACGTGGATAAGAATCTTAATTGTAACCACACACACAAAAAAAAGCATTAATTAAGCACTCGCAAATTGGCGAGTCTGATAGTTCACTTATTCTCCAAGTGAAGCATTTTTGTCATGATTTAGCACAATGGTCAGCGTTAGCGAGAACCCTGGATTCAGGAACACCATGTTTTTAAAAATATTGGATGGATTCAAAATATTTTGAGTAAAAAAAAATACATAAATTTTCCCCTTAATGTGTATGTGTGTGGAAAGAGCGGGTAGAAGAGAATGACTAAAGATGACAGTTGGAAAATAAGTTATGTTTTTTCAACACTAAATTTTAAAATACCATAATTTAAAAACAATTTTATAAAATTAAATTTTTATAGGTTCTTAGCTATAAATACAAGAATATTTATTTTAAATAACAGTGGAATTGCTTACTCCTGAAAGTGTTAAAACCAAATGTCAAGAAAATCTTACTTCATCAATTTAAATCATCAAAACAGAAGACAATTAGGCAAAAAATTTGTTTTCGCGAGAAGTTTAAGTATGCATTCGCTGAAGGGGTATTAAGTGATCCTGCAAGTTCAATTAATGCCTTCACTATCAAACAAAGCTATTTTGACAACGTTAATAAAACCAAATTTTATGTCAGTGATTAATAATAATATTTAATAAATTAGAAATTAAAGCAATTGAAATTAAGTGTTCGGAGAGATAAAATTGTTGAGTGGGTTCGCGAATCATGGGCCATATGTTGGTGCCACTTCTCAGACTGCGATGCAATTTTTATGTTATTGAAATATAGAATAGGATGCAAGATATTTGAAACATAATGAGATTTGTATGCATTTTATACATCTATTCTATGATTTTGCTCTGTGATATAAATATGTTGTTTATTTATAAAATGTCAAATTCTTAAATGTCCTATTACTGATATCGAATAACAACATCATATGGAATGGCACTTTTTATAAATCAATATAAATGACATATCTTTTGATGCTTTCGAGTATATAGCTAGCTACATACAACATATTTTAAGAAATAAATTTGTAGGATACTCCTAGTAACATATAATCATTGGTGATTATAAGAAAAAAATCTATGTTCACACTTATTTTATTCATTTAAAAGAATGTAGTGGATTTTTGAAAAGCAAATTTCATGAAATTTTCAAAAATATCCTTTTCAAATTTTCATGAAAAATACATTAAAAGTTTTAAATTAAGCCTTCGATGCCAAAATTATTACTTTTACAGATGTTTATTGAATCATTATCTATTGAACGATTTTTTAAATTAAAAACATACCATTAAAGCAATGAGTGTATTAGTGCTTTAGTTCTTTAGTAATCTGAAGTATAGTTCAAAACTCAACAGTTACTCGTGAAATATAGATTCAACATTTTTCTTTATTTAAATAATTTTTTTAAATATTTAAAGAATTGAAAAATTCTTAAATATTAAATTTTTATTTTAGAATTTTTAAGTTGTCAAAATAATGGCATGAAATAATAATATCAAAATAATGGGACTGTACTGAGAGAGAGAAAGCCATATTTTAAATTGAAAGGTTGGTCAGGAGATACATATTTAGTATATTACATTTATTCACAGCTTTCATTAATTGAGTTCTCATTTTGAATAATAAGACAAGCAAGAAATCTTACATATTAACATGTTTTATTTTAAATCACAAGGATACCGTTTAGCTCATAGTATTCAAAAATATTCAGAAGAGAAATGATTCATCCTTCAACATGTTGATGGCCATATTAGAGTACGCCGTTTTCTAGGTGAGCTGTTACTCTCCGTTAAATAACAGGTCATACACAGGCCGGTGGTGGTAATATTAACCTTTGGGGAACATTCTCATGGGAGTCTCTGGGGCATGTAATTGTGGTAGAACAGACTATCTGACCATCATTGCGGACTATTTGCACCCTCACAAGGCATCTGACTTCCAAAGTGGAAATGAAGTCTGCCCACAAGATAACAATGTATATCACAGGACACGAATTTTGCTCGATTTGTTCCTGAAACATAATATAGAATTCCAGTTAAGTTTATGGCTGTTTAACTCCTCAGATCTTAATCCTATAGAGCACATTCGGGTGTGAAGGAGTGGCAGCTCAGACCTGAAAAACAGCTTTTGTGGAATATCGCGGATATTTTTTAATCCCTGTTTAAACATTTGGTACAATTTATCGCCGGTCATCTACCTCTCTAGGACTTGTGGCATCCATGCCAAGACGTGTTGCGCTGTTTTACGGGCCAATGGTGGGACAACGCGTTATTAGATACGTGGTCATAATGTTTTGACTCTTTCAGTATATATAGTAAAAAAATATGTTTTTATTAACTATCACAACAATATCTCAAATAAATAAATAAATAAATAAATAAATAATTAACTGACGCTATCAAAAACTTTGTTAATACGAATATTGTAGAGACCAAAATTCTGAATAAAATGAGTAACCACGCTTAAAAATTTTAATGAAAATTAAGCTCATGATTTTATTTTAAAGTTTTGCTTAAATCGCTGCTCAAGAGATTCAAGTTAGTACAAACGAGGTTATCAGTCCACCTTACCTCTAATTCTTATATACATACATAAATTTTAATTTTTTGAGACATTTACAATTTTTTGGAGTTATTTTAGCTTTTATTCTGAATATTTTAATAATTATGGTTTAACCTCTTGATTACAGAGCACCCAGTGGTTGGGATGAAAAAAGGCTGAATTCGGAATTAATTAGGAGAAAACTGGAGAATGTTTTAATCCTTTCGATATTGGTCAGAAATGAACATACTAAATTTCCCCTTTCCTGCTAGGTGAGCTTTTGCCACTATGAAAAAATTCATAATTTAAAAAGTGCATTTTTTCAGGAATGATTCCTTCATGATAGAATATTAATATTTATTAATGTTTATTATTTCTGATATTGTATCGGTAATATGCATAGTATTTAATTTGACGTATAAGATAGAATAAATAACCGTGAGTATCTATTCGAATTAAGGAGGAAGAAAATAAAGTACGAGGATTCTTGGGGGGGAGGGGGAGTCGAGAGGCAGAAGCCTTGTCGGTATAGCAATTCTAGAAAGATCAACCAATAGCACGATTTTAAACTTCGATATTTTATGAAAAGATGGATTTAATGCAAAATTATTTTCATCTAGTGCTAAATTCACAAGGATTTAAAATATTCAGAATATTGCAAAAAGTATTATAACCTTTAGGTAAACAAATCATTCTTTTAAAACTAATGGTTTGATTTTGGTGGTATGAATTGCGAAATGATATGTAAAACATCTGTCTTTCATTTATGTACCTTTTTCCCGATAACAACTAAATAAAAATCTTCAAAATATGGAAAACAAAAATCTAAAATATTTTAAAAACATTGTGAAGTCCTGAATAATTTAAAAAGTACATGTATATATCAATTCGAGGCAGGCCCGATTGATAACTTTGTCTTGCCTGGCTACAAGCTCTTGATTAGCAATTAAGGAAAATTTTTGAAATAGAATTGCGAACTTAATGTTCAATGTAAACATTAATCTGGGTACTCATTTTTATCAGAATTTGAAGCGACTGTTTATATAATAATTGGCACAAGATTATATTGGAAATAAACTTAATTTTCCTGTATTTACGTGTAAGAAGAAATTTGTCTTGTAGTTTAAAATTAATTTTTAACTTTTAATAATTATACCGAAAGAGGTATAATAAGTTTGTTTTAATTATTACAAAATTTATATTTCAAACCCTTGTGCTAAAATCACGGAATATATATTAAATTAACAAAGCTTTTTAATAAATTATATATAAATTCCAAAACTCAAAGACTTTCTGTTTTAATTTCAAGTGCTTTTAATATAAAATATAATAGGTGACAATAAAAAACAAAACTCACTAAAATTTTTAAAAAATTATTATTTTCAAAAATTTTAATCAAAAGCTTCAATTAACTTTTGGTATTAAAAGGACTATTTTTACATTTGTGAGTAGAATCTTTTAATTAAATCTTTGACATTTAATAAATTCTGGGATAAATTTTACGCTGCTTTAGAAATCTGAAAATTACGTAATACATGAAAAAAAAAAAAAAAATATATATATATATACTGTGCCAGACTTTGTTTGAGTCTGAGAAAGTTTTAAAAATATGTAGCTTAATATGACGAAACTAAGACTTGTTTGGAAAATTGTTATACTATGTAATTACACTTCAAAAGCGATATCCATGATTAAATTTTGATAATGTGGTTAATTTTGAATGAAAAATAAAAAAAAATAGATAAAAGAAAATAAAGTTCATGTAATTGTCTAATGTTAGAATATAATAGTTAAAATTAAAGTATAAATATAAAAGAGGGTTAATTAGCTTGATCCAATGTATACTGGTTTTAAAAAAAGAGAGAGAGAATATGTAGATTTTACAATCAAGAAATTGTTGTAGAGAAAAAAAATATGTCAGTTCGATCATTAATCAGGTCACCTTTTAATTTATAATTAAAAATGAGATACTAAATATATATTGCTTAAAAATAGTATTCGAGTAAAAGTTAGGTTAACCTATAGATCTTTTAGCAATCTTTTAGCAATTTTCTAAATATTTCTAAATCATTGCATAATTTTATATGAAGTATTAAAATTTTACTTCCATTTTGTCAGTTTTTGAAACATGAAATATTAAATGAAGTATAGATTTTAAAAATATTTTGAAAACTAAGAAAAAAAAGTAACATCCTTTAACCCCTTCGCGACGGGAGCCTTTTACGAAATATTTAATGTTTTGTCACCGGTTTTTTAAAACAAAAATTTGGATCTTATTAAATTGAGGAAAGGCTTCGGTTAAATAAGGCAAATTTTGCAGTAAAATTTTACTAGTGGAGATAAACAAAGTTTCTTAAGCCTTTTTGCGGCACGTATACTTGTCGTTCGTCCCTAAAGGGTTAAGAATAGAACACCCAAAGAAGAAGTTAAAAATATTAATTTCTTGAGGAGATATTTTAAGTTTAAGATTGCATCAAACGCTCATAGACTTATCTTTATGGAGGGGAATTCAAAAAGTTTATGACCAACAGCCTTAAAGTTTGTACTTTCAAAATATTTTTTAAACAAAACCCCTCCTTTTATGGTCAAAATTCAGTTTCTTTAATATCATTTTATCTCGAGTAAAGAATGCAATCATTTTCTTTCATTTATTTAAATGTATTGAGTTCGTTCTTTCAAAGTTCATTTCATGTGTCTGCGGTGAATTTTTTTTTCAACTATCTTTTGTGTTGTGCTGGATATTTCTGTCTTCGTAAGGATTTGTGATTATCATAACAAAATAAAATAGATTAAAATTCACGTATTCGGAAATCTGTCTGCAAATACAGTCGATTCATACTAAGGTGCGTTTCAAGGGAATGGGCAAAAGTCGTGTATTAATTCTGTTCTGAACTGTTTTGATCAACAAACACAAAACTTTTTATACATTTACAAATTCATTTTTCTACAAAAATATATAATATTGGAAGGCCTGACTATGGTAATGATTTCGAATCAATCTTTGTTTTCCATTTTGTGATCAATGAATTAACTTTTGAGTTATAAGCGATTTTTGATCATATGACTAACATTTTTTTACGCCTGTGTGACTGGTTATTCTTCTTTTGTCCAGAAATTCTATTTAAAAATGCCCATTTTCATTATTTTCTGAAAAGTCAGTTACGTTTTCAGAAAAAAAGAGGGGGGGGGGGTTAAAGAGTGCGATAGATAGTTTCTGAACAACAACACCTGCTAGTTTCATGCATTTCTGAACAAAAATTAATTAAAATTTATGTCATAAAGTTACCCTTTTGGATTTAAGAACAGCCTCAAGCATGATCGTGTATTAAATTTGATTTTTATAGCGTTCAAGAACTGGGTTTTTTTACACTCCTTACTGTCTAAATGAACTTTAAAACATTCATTTATGCGTTTGCTGTAAAAATTTGTGTCTTTTACGTATATTTAGATTAAAATTTAAATATTTTCAACTTTAACTCTTTCTTGACGCTTCAACAAAGTTGAAAAGTGTTTATTCTTTCGTTTGTCTGCCGTGTCTCGTCGTCTGGCTGCGCTCTGACTCTCGTAAATGTACTCGAATTGCCAAAATATTTATGGACATTATTGACGTTTACTCTAGCACGAACCGTATTGAAAATAAAGTTTCTACCATGGTTAGTTTATTTATAGAAACAGTCAAAATTTTCCATTACATAACGGCCTATGGCGAGAAATAATTTCGAAATAATTTTAAAGATCTTGCACCCTATCAAGCATATTAGTAGATTAAAGAGTATTTTTGTTTGATCTAAATTTTAGCAAAATACTTTCGTCTATTAAAGGTGCTAGGTAAACTACAGGGTTGAACAAAAGTAGTTAAGTATGTTTCCATCTATTAGTATAAATTGCTGAAAGGAAAATTTAAACCAGTTAGGCGTTTTCTTGCTAAGCAAAATTTCCCCATCATATAGTCTATATATCAACTGACAGATCAAATATAAGACTGTTCAAAAGTATTGGCATACACATTTGGCTGTGGACAGAAATACTTTATTTCCCTGGATAATGAAGTTTTGTCAAAAATTTCAGGAGGTGTTGGAAAGTATTTCATTTTTTGTGCTTAACGCTTGATTTTTCTTAATTGTTTTTATATAGAATAGGCTAGAATTATAATTGAAAATTGAAAATAAATACAGATTCAAATATATGGCTATTTATTGTCGATTATTACGTTATAATAAAAAATAAAACAAGTGAAGTAATTTTCGAGTTAGACAAATATCTCTAATAAAAAGAATTAAAAAAAATCTTTGAAACGCAATATAGTTTTTAAAATCATATTTAATACCATCTATTTGGGGGCCTATTTTGTCCCAAGAGAGAAACAAAGATTAAATCTGTTACATTTCCTACATCGCTTGAGTTAACGACAAAGTTTTATTCTGAAAATATAGGTGTACTTGAGGCTAGCACATCATCATCAATTTGCTGAGTTTACATCGTGGTAGCACCAATTAAACAAAAACGTGGGAAGATAGTAAGAATTTAATTCATACAATTTTTCTCTGCCAATCTAAAAATTATTTCATCTGCACCTTGGTAAGTACGTGTTGCATGGGTTTTTCTACAGTCCCTAGTGTATATAAAATATTTGTACAGTAAAACCTCTAAATAACGGACAGCTCGGGAGCGCTGAAACTGTCCGCTATTCAGAGGTGTCCGCTATTGGAAAAACCTCAGCGATTCAAAAATTGATAAGAAATGCGTATGTTTCCTTATTTGACTCGTACATGTCTTAAATATATGATCGTAAAAATATACCACTGTCTATTATATAATTAATTAGAAATTAAAATTTTTAAGCAATAAAACTGAAAGGAAATTGTGCACACCTTTTGCTTTTGCTTGCGATTACATGTACAGTAAAACCTCTAAATAACGGACAGCTCGGGAGCGCTGAAACTGTCCGCTATTCGGAGGTGTCCACTATTGGGAAAACCCCAGCGATTCAAAAATTGATAAGAAATGCGTATGTTTCCTTATTTGACTCGTGCATGTCTTAAATATATGACCGTAAAAATATACCATTGTCTATTATATAATTAATTAGAAATTAAAATTTTTAAGCAATAAAACTGAAAGGAAATTGTGCACACCTTTTGCTTTTGCTTGCGATTACATGTACTACTACGATGAATTGATGTGGAATAACAAAGTCTTAGATGCCTATATGCTCAGTTTTAGAATCATAACTGCTAAATTAACATATATTTAGAAGGAGGGGTAACGTGACGTTTTAAAGCTTTTGAGGAATTTTTTAAAGGAGGGCTGATGAGGAAAAGCTGCTTTGGAGCTTATCAGACCAGATTTTTGAATGTCGATGAAATTTGGCTATGTAACTATGATCCTGAGTACAAACGATAGTAGCCACATCTCATGCACTGTCATTCAGAAATTTAGTCCGATAAGCTCCAAACCATTCTTTCACTCTCCCTCCACCTCTTTCACTCCTCCCTCTAAAAATATATTAATACTTTCGGGTCTGGTATACTATTAATAGTACTTGCCTTTTCATCGAGTATTATCTTTTTTTAATTATTATTTTTGTTACTTTCTGCATATAGCAATGATTGTATATGCCTGTGTTTTTCTTATTATGATTTAATTTATGTTTTGACCTTTATTAACAACAACAATAAGATTAGTTTACTTAATTCTTTTTGCACAGTTGGCAATACCTTTATTTTTTTACATATATTTCACTTTTTAAATTTTAAATATAAGTTATAAAGTAATTTAAATATAATTTAAATGTAAGTGATAAAATGTTAAAAATATTACCAAGTAGTAATATCTGTTAAACCCTGATGTAATGCAATACTTTTCAAATGTCACTAAAAACTCTTCTTTAGCTTTTTATTATACAAATATGAAGTGAATAGTATAGAAAATAAGAATTTCGCTGCATTTCAAATAATGAGATATTTTTTAATAATCAGGAAGTCTATTTGGATAGCTACGAATAACATTATTAAAGTAATAATGATTTTGTTCTCAAAATGGAAAAAAATTCGGACCCCGAAAGGGTTAATATAGAAGCTCTTGTTTTGAAATTGAGCATGAAGGCATCTGGGACAATAGGTTGCCATAATTCACATCAGCCATCGTAGTACAAATACTTTATATACACTAGTTACAATAATTATTCAACAATCCTCGTAATAGCCTAGTTAGTACGTAACCTCACTAGTGTAAAAGTAGGCCTAATCTAGGATTATGCATTGTCTTTCCTGAGATAAAAATAACAGATATTTTTCTCAGTTGGGGTATCATTTGCTCAACATTTAGAGTAACAGTGGCCCAACCAATTATAATTTAAATTTTTGTGGATACTTCTTGCATACTTGTCAACTTTGGACTTAACTTTTGTAAAATGTCAGTTAATTTAAACCAACTTAAAAACTTTCTAGCCAGAAAATATTTTAGGTGTATTATTAATTAAATTTTTTCAACTTTCTATGGGGAACTTATGTAGTAATATTATTTCTTACAGCAATGGTTACTTACAGTTGTTACCTACAGTAGTCGTTTTTAATTCTGATCGTTGCAGTTCTTTATGCGAGTAATTCAGTTGTATGCCTGGTGCATTTTTATTTTATTTGTGTCATTTTATTTTACTGATGAACTTTAAATTCATTATTTATACCCTTTCGATTATTTATATCCTTAACATTCACGAATCTTAGGTTCGAGAAAATCTTTGCAAATGACAAAATCCCGAATATTGAGAATATCTTTCGTGCATAAAATAGATTTAAGCTTTACGATTTTTTAAAATAGAAAAAAGCAATTGAATCATAAAAATATATTTATTAAGTATTACAGAGTACATGCTATAAAAACTTAAATAATTGTAAATATATTGCATAAAGTTTAGTTGCTAGTTCATGGCTGAAAAAATTATTGATATACGATTGTTTGGCAAAACACATCTACACATCTTTCGTTTACGACTTTCCCTAATCGGAAAATTCGCTTCCCCGATTTCTCTTTTAAATCTAAAAGTTCTTACCAGTGAAAGGTCACATTTTATTGCTTTCCCATGATAATAAATTATAATAAATTATCATTGAAACTTTAAAATTTTCCAGAATTTTTTTTCCCTCCCAATAAAAATTTTAAATTTTAAGAATCTATTTATTTTTTTATTTACTAAGCACCAAGTTATGCTTCAGGTTTCTCGGAATTACATCTATATTTTGTCTCAATACAAAGTCTGAAATTCTTAAAACTAAGTTATACAGACAATGCAGCCGTTGCCCAGTATCAAATAGTTTACGTAGTTGGTAAAATAAAGCAAGTTTACTGTATAAAAAGTTTTCTTTACAAAACAAAATTCACGAATAATCAAATTAAAGTATTCGCGAAGTTGAAAGTATCTTCATTTTTATTTCGCGAATAATCAAAACTTGAAATGTTAAATCCACGAATATTAAAGCATTGGTGTGTTTCAAATAATTTTGTAAAGTGACTCAATCGACATTAAAGATCTATTTTGATGCAAAAATGCTTTAATATTTAACAGCCATTACTCGGTCAGTTTTAATTCTAAAAGAATAAAAGTTCTTTTTTTTTTTTTGTATTTTTTAATGTAAAAGCATATTTTTACAAAACATTACTTATAGGACCAGATAAACGCATACAAATTTAAATTTAGTAAATTCTTTAGAAACGATTTTATTAATCTAGAAGACTTTTAAAATATTTTTTACCTTATTAAAAACATTTTTGTTATTAGAACTATGATTAACTGGTTAAAAGTTATCTATTGGACACAGCTGAGAGTGGATATCCTATTTAAAACGGTCTAGGACACAGAAAAATCTTCAAATTTTCTAAAAAAAATTATTGCATTAAAAATATCTGTCTTTTTTTGTGCTTAAATGACATTCAAATTATATTCATCTCAATTAGAAAAGGATATAATTTTTTTTGGTTTGGTTTGCTTTCAAAATCTAGCTTTCAAACAATGGTTGTCATGGAAATGAATTCTTGGGAAAATTCGGTTATTTTCATCATGAGTTTTTTTGCAATTTCTAGTATTTAAACTGTTATAAGTCAAGAACAGTTAAAAGTAAATGCTTCAAACGTGGATCATGTGTTTTTGAATTCTTATAATTAGTTTTAATTGAGAAAATTTGAAAAAAAAATTACTTTTAAAATTTTGATTTTTTTTAAATGTTAGATCATATTTTTTTTCAAATTTTTAATCTAAATATTTTTTTTTTTTTTTTTTAATGATTTAAAAAAAATGCTGAATGAAAATTAAACTTCTGTTTATCTTTTTGCTAATTTAAATGAAAAAAAAAAAGAATTCTACAAATAATTAACAAATACAATATATTTTCGAGTTATAACGATTTTAATATACTCCACATTTTAGTAAATTTAAATTTTAAATTAAAAAGAATGTGAGAAGATTTACTATTTGATTTATAACTAATGTGGTTGACCATTACAAAAAAAATTTCAAAGTTTTAACTAAATAAATAAAATTTATTTTAAAATGAATCCCGGAGCTCCCCCCCTTTAAATATGATTTAGTTTTAAATGTGTACTCAAAAAATATCCCCCCCCCCTTCATACAGTTCGAAATCTTCTGACACATTTTCAGACTCATTTTTATAAGTAAAAATATAACATTTTCTTACGTGATTTTTGAAGAGATGTATATTGTATAAGCGACCATAGGTTTTTAGTTTTCGCTCAGTTAATTAAAACTTGATTTAAACAATTATTTTCTCAATATGACTATTATTTTCACTCCTAGGTCTCTCGGTTCGGGAAATTTGATTTAAAGCGCCAAATTTGATGTCTTTTTTTGAAAAATATTCTGTCTTTATCAAAAAGTCGACAAGCACAGCACATTAGTTTCTAAATAACAGACCGATTTGATTCGTTTCAGATCAAAAATAAATTTTTAAATTATTCAGAAATTAAGAATTTTGGAATTGAATACAACCTTAATAAACCCAGGTAATGTAATAAAGGTTCCTTAAATGAACAGAATATTGATGTTTCAAAATTAATTTTTAGAAATGGATTTTTGTTTAGTAGTCAAGAAAAACGCAGGTCTGCTTTATCGGTTGATTAAAAAAAACTGGCAAATTAATTATACAGACAGTTTTTTAATAGTCCTCGGAAAATATAATGAGGGGAAAAATTGATTTCCTTTCATCTCTTAAAGTCATTATTATACTTTTAAATAGTTTATTATTAATAAATGACCTGTCAAATCACGTTCCCCTTTTTTTAAATAATATTGAATTATACGAACTGCTTTAAAATTTATAAAAAAAAATCTTGTTTCATTTTTCTAATAGACAGGGAGATGAAAGCACAGACAATCACCTCATCGAGTTCACGGCTTAAATTTCAGAATTAATTAAAATTCGATTTGTAAATTAAAACCCAATCTAACTGCCAATTCTTACTTTGGTGGTACACCCCTGAAAACCTGATTTCTGTGGTAGGTTAGCTGGCTTACTATTGTGTTTTCCTGCGTACCTGCTCCATCTTTTCATACATTTGGATGCAACAAAATACGATGGTAAACCTACGGGTCAATCGTTAAAATCTGGTTTTCGTGTGCTTTCCACCAAAATATGATTTAGCAGACCGATTGTATTTTAATATGCGAATCCATATTTAACTAATTCTGGAATTTCAGTAGTGAACTCGATGAGTTAAATGTCTGTGCTTCGGCCCCTTTTCTGTAAATTTCAAGTTATTTTGTTTTTAAGGAGATTCGGTACCCTTTCAACTTTTTTAAACCGAAACCTTTCAAACTGAAAATACTTGCGAATCTAGAAAAACTCAATAAGTTTTCTGATATCACAAGAATCTTTTGTCATCTGTAATTCACATATGGCTACGCACCTTTTTTGGGCTTCATCAAATGACTGTTCGATTATTTCCGTCCTTTCCGCTAAAGTTGATGGCCAATCAATTTTGGCACGACCACTTTAAGGCCATGCATCTGTATTAAAATTTCGCTCAAAAGACTGTCTCATTTTCCCCACACTTTCAGATGAAATTGATGGTTGGCCAATTATCGGTAGAGCCAGTTCAAGGCCATGCACTTGTCTTGGGATTTTTCCCAAAAGACTGTTTCACTTCATTCAACTTTTCAACGAAAGTTGATGGTTGCCCGTTCTCGGTACTTCCATTTCAAAGCTCGCACTTTACTTGGAACTTCACCCAAAATACTTTTTCGTTTTTTCTACACTTTTAACTGAAGTTCATGACTGACCAGTTGTTGGTTTGGATATTCGAAGGCCACGCATTTTTATTGGGATTTCGAAAAAAGACAGTCTCCTACTTTCCAACCTTTCAGCTGAAGAAATGGTCAGCCAGTTATTGGTACGGCCACTTCTAGGCCGCGCACCTTTAACCCTTTTAAGGCAAAGTACTTTCATTCGTAAATTGATGAAATGATTGAATAATACCACAATTTAAAAACAAACGTATTTCAATAGACAAAAGCTTCTTTTCACGTATTGTATAAATAAAATTTTTCATTGCTAAATTTTGGTGCCAATGGGGCATTTCACAGTTAGAATTAGGTGGTAGATATTTTATACCGATGCCCTTCAAGGGGTTATTAAAAATTCACACAAATGACTACCTCATTTTTTCAACTCTTTCAGTTGAAGTTGATGGCCGAGCAGTTCTCGTGATGGTCCGGTTTCCTAAACATTGACTTACTGCAGCGACATTACGGAAATAAGCGTATTAGCATGCAAATCCCTCCGCCGTAAAAATAGAATTCTTAAAATGAAGAGAGCGTACTGTATACATTGAGTGAGTTTAAACGCTTTGCAATTGCTATATATTTTTACTTTCTTCTATCTTCAATAGAAGAAAGTATTGTAATCGAAATTTTTTTCGATTTCGGTTTTTCGACGGATTTACACGTTTTAGGGGTCAGAGATTCCAAAAAACATGTTTTTACAAAATGTCTGTCTGTCCGTCTGTCGGTGTGTCTGTGTGTATGTCGCCATTCTACAATCAAAAAGTGTATGAAGTTATGCATAGAATTGAACCAAATTTTTTGTAAATATTTTTGGCTGTCGCAAGCAGGTCCTCCTTCAGTTTTGAAATATTCCGCCGGATGGGGGCGCTGCAATCCCGATTTTTGTGCCATTTTCAATATTGTACAGGCCAAAAATATATGAAGTTATGCATCGAATTGAACCAAATTTTTTGTGTATGTGTATGACTATGGCTAGTTGGTCCTCTCTGAAATTGGAAAAAATCCGTCGGAAGGGGGCGCTGCAATCGCGATTTTTGTGCCATTTTTAATATTGTACCGACCAAAAGTATATGAAGTTATGCATCGAATTTAGCCAAATTTTTTGCGTATGTGTATGACTATGGCTAGTTGGTCCTCCCTGAATTTGAAAATAATCCGCCGGAAGGGGGCGCTGCAATCGCGATTTTCATGCCATTTTTAATATTGTACCGACCAAAAGTACATGAAATTATGCATCGAATTGAACGAAATTTTTTATGTAAGTGTATGGCTATGGCTAGTTGGATCGCGCTGAATCTGAAAAAAATACGCCGGAAGGGGGCGCTGCAATAGCGAATTTTATGCCATTTTCAATATTGCACCACCTAAAAGTGTATGAAGTTAGTTCTAGAACAGAACTATTTTTTTGTATATGATTATTTTTTGGTAAGGCAAGTAGGTCCTCCCTGAATTTGAAAAAAAAATCTGTCTATCATTCTATTGTTCATCGGCTCGTGCAGAGACAGAAATTCGTTTTTACTCCGGTTAATTGATTGAAGCAGAAATTTAAGATGAAAATCAAGGTTGGTATGGTATTGAATTAAACTTATTAAAGCATTAAAATGAGTAACTATTTTTTTTAAATATTAAAATGTACGTATGAGATAGAAGAAAGTTTTGGGATTGGCACATCCAACTAGTTTCTTTTCTTAAAACAGTTTGTTTTTTCATTAAAAGTTTTAAACGATTAAAACTATGCTTTTTGGATTTTCCTTAGAATCTTAGAAACAAACCCATATAAAGAGTGAGAAAAATCACCGGATAGTGACTTTCTTGCCAAAAATAAACTACATCACTTAGTGCAAATCGTTGAAAAGGAAATATTTTAAAGACGTTTATTTTATTCTATTTTTTAGTTTGATTAAATCTCTAGACATGTACTGAAACAATTTTGAAGAAAATTAAATGGAACAAATTCGGCAGCATCCTCTTTCAATTAAAAACTAAAATTAAATTAATGGACTGCGTAGTTTCGGATTGATAAATGAACATACATAAAAAAGGGCAAATACATATGCTTAGAATTAAATAATTCTTCCTCTTTTGAATTCATCAAATATTTTAAAATATGCCATACAATAATTTTCTTACATTACGTAACATTATGTATGGATAAATTAAGTATAATATGTAAACAAAAATTAGGAAATATCTATTACCTTTAAATAACATGAATGTTATCGTTAATTAATAATAGCATTTGAAGAAAACTTTTCAAAATTTCAATTACAAACTTGAAAATTCGATAATTGATCGCTTAAGGAAACGAAATTTCTTTTGTTTATATCCGAATTAATTAATAGCTAATCTTTTTGAATAAATGAGCATCAGCGTAAATGGTGAATGTTTTAAATTATCTATTTAGAGTGTATTTCATCACAAGTACTAAGTGAAAATAAATCGAAATGTAATTGTAATTTTAATTTACCATATTGTATCAAAGGTATTTCAAAGTTTTTAAGAAGATTTTTGGAAATTTAATATTTACTGACTGTAGCCAATAAAGTATTTAGCATACATTATTCCTTCCATTAGTACATTTACTAAGAATTAAAATAGTTGCGTAAATTCATCTCCTCAAATTTAAAAGAGTGCTGATTGTCTCATTACATAAATGAATTTATTCACAATACTGAATTTAATACTTATCGATTCAAATCTAATTACCGGTAAAATAATTTGTCTCATCTTAAAACTGCTTGTGAAATATAAATGTATGTTTTTAAAATGTGAAAAATTGTTTAGAGGCTGAAAGATTACTATATAAGGGCTAAAATTAAATGAACTGTAAATGCGTTTATAAAGAATATGTTAATAGTTGTACGTTTCAAGATTAATTAATAACGGATGTATTTAGATTTCTCTAGAGAAAGTCCACGTGTGGTATAATTTTTGAGCACAATTAATTGAACATGTAATATACATTATTCTTACGAAAGAATTGTTTGTTGTAAATAAAGGCATTATAGTTGTTAATTCTTATCAAGATAATTACGATACTTAACTCGCAGTTCAAATACCTAAAATTTGACCCAGAAATTAAATTTAATGAAATTACTAATTTATAATTTTAACTTTATTAATGAAATAAAATTTCTCAGTCTAAATATGTTTGTTTGAGCTCGCTCTTTATGCCGGGATATAAGATGCATTTACGTATGGCGTTCTTGTAAACAACAACTTTATGTATATTTTCCTTATAAAAACTATACTTATACACTATATTGCCATTGATTATGGGACACTTGCGATTTTAGACATTTTACTAAATATCTAGAAAAATACATGAGGAATCATCTCGAAACTCTTAGTGTATAAATATAATAGTATACGTCATACATCTCCGTGAAGATGTTTTACCGAAACTCCATAGGGGACCGTCAACAAATTAAAAAAGAATGAATATCTTTTGAATAACCCTGCCAAAACTAATGTAGCAAAAGCGCTCAAACTCTAGATTATGATTGAATGCCTTATTTTAATACACTGTGTTCATTTTTATGTAAATAGCATGCATACTCGCAGAGTAATTAAGGTTTTTATAAAAATGGTCCTAAATTTTTCCAAGTTTTTTCCTTATAATTTTCAGAGTTCTTAATGTAAAATATTTTTTTTTTTAGAAAATATGACAAACAACATTGCACATAGTACCCTGTAATCAGAATTAAAAAATAATGAAAATTGTACACAAAATGAGTTGGTTTACTAAATAATTTTTTACTGCGCATGCGTCAACGATATCAAAATTTCATTTGCATATTATGTTAGCTAAATGTATAGAGCAACTTTTGTGAAAGTCACGAAATCATAACTTGAAAATTCTGAAAATAATCGCCAATTGAATAAGTTGAAAATCCGTTATTCTCAAAATGAAGCAAAAACAAGAGGGGTTGTATCCATATATTCATTGATTAGTGTCAATATAGAATACACAATACGGGATGTTACGACTACTTTTGGATAAAATCCCTCATTTTTTTGCTTCATTTTGGAAACAACGGATTTTGTCCTTTTTCTATAGACGATTACTTTCAGAATTTTCAAGCTATAATTTTGAGACTTTTACAAAAGTTGCTCTTTACATTTAGCTAACATAATATGCAAATGAAATGTTGATATCTTTGACGCATGCGCAGTAAAAAATTATTTAGTAAACCTACTCATTTTTCATATAATTTTTATTATTTTTTAATTCTGATTACAGGGTATTGTGTGCAATGTTGTTTGTCATATTTTCTGAAAAAAATATTATTTTATATTAAGAACTCTGAAAATTATAAGGGAAAAACTTAGAAAAATTTGAGGCCATTTTTATAAAAACCTTAATTTCTCTGCGAGTATGCATGCTATTTGCATAAACATGAACACAGTGTATTACAATAAGATATTCAATCATAATCTAGAGTTTGAGCGCTTTTGCGACATTAGTTTTGACAGGGTTATTCAAAAGATATTCATTCTTTTTTAATTTGTTGACGGTCCCCTATGGAGTTTCGGTAAAAATTCTTCACGGAGATGTATGACGTATACTATTATATTTATGCACTAAGAGTTTCGAGATGATTCCTCATGTATTTTTCTAGATATTTAGTAAAATATCTAAAATCGCAAGTGTCCCATAATCAATGGCAATATAGTGTATACTCATATAATGGTATGCTGATATAATGCAGTACGATTACTATATAAAGGTTAAATTATAAGCTGACGGAAATGTAAATGTGTTTACAAAGTATATGTAAATAATTGTACGTTTTAAGATTAATTAATAACGAATGTATTTGGATTTCTCTAGAGAAAATCCGCGTCTAGTGTGATTTTTGAAAACAACTGATTACTGAAACAACTGTACTAAATTAATATATACTCGTATAATGAAATGCTGGTACAATGCAGTAGAGCAGGCATGTTTAACCTTTGACGCCATTATTAACAGTGCTTAAAAATGCAGCTAAATTCTCACAGGATTAATACAACAGAATAACTCAAATACATGCCGCAGTAGAAAACATAAGACCCTTATAGATCTGAAGCCCTGTGTAATAAAGAGAAACATCAAAATAACTATAAATCGTAGTAAATTTTAAATTATGCATTTTTCAACGAGTTGTTATCTCAAAAATTTCTGAACAGAAGTTGCCAGAAACTTTAATCTCGTTTATGACCAAAATAAAATGGCAATAAAAGGTAGTATTAGATTTTTTAGGGAGCAAAAATGTTCTTTGATTTATTTTGGAGACGCAAATAGGCCGTTATAAAAAATACAAAAACAAAGAAAGGCATACTGGTGACTAATCCATTGGTGGTTCTAAAGAGATAACGCGGAAAACCTTTTATTATTGAAATTATTTCCCATAATTTTATAGATCTTTTAGAAAAACAGAAGGAGAAAAAAAGCCTAAAATTTTAATAGTCTTGGAGAGAAAATTACACCTCTTTACCTGTATTAGAGTACAGAAATAGAGCAGCGTAACAACATCAACATACAGAGAAAATTTTAAAAACTTTCATTTTATTTTATTTAATATTATATTTTGATTTGGTTGAATTTCTAGAAACATACCGAACCAATTTTTATCAATGTTAAATGGGGCCAGTTCGACAGCATCCTCTTTCAGTTATAAAGAAAAATTACATGAATGGGTTGCGTAGTTTCAAAGTAATTAGTGAACATACATTAAAAAAAGCAAATATGTATGCATCAAATTGAATATTTCTTCTTCTTTTGAAGTCGGTCAGATATTTTAAACCATGAAATACTATACTTTTCTTACATAATGTAATTTATAAATAAATTAAGTATAACATGTAAACAAAAATTGGGAAATATTTATTACCTTTAAATAAAATGAATATTACCGTTAATTAATAATAGCATTTGAAGAGAACTTTTCAAAATTTCAATTATAAACTTGAAAGTTCGATAATTGATCACTTAAGGAAACGAAATTTCTTTTGTTTATATTCGAAATAATTAATCTTTTTGCATAAATGAACTTTATCATAAATTGTGCATGTTTTAAATTATCTATTTAGAGTGCATTTCATCACAAGTGTTAAGCGAAAATAAACTGAAATGTAATTATAGTTATAATCTACTATATTGCATCAAAGATATTCCTAAATTTTTAAAAAGCTTTTAGGAAATTTAATATTTACTGATTGCAGACTATGAAGTATTCAACATTCATTGTTCCTTCCTTTAGTATATTTACAAACAATTAAAATAGTTGCGTAAATTCATCTCCTTCAATTTAAAAGAGTGCTGATTGTCTCATTATATAAATGTTTACTTATTCACAATACTGAATTTAATATTTATCGTTTCAAATCTAACTATCGTTAAGAGAATTTCTCGAATTTTGAATCGGTTTATAAACTGTCGATGTATGTTTTTATAATGTGAAAAATTGTTTTGAAGGTTAAACGATTACTATATAAAGGTTAAATTTTGAGCTCATGGAAACGTAAATGCGTTTATAAAGTTTTGGTAAATAGATATACGTTTCAAGATTAACTAATAAGGGATGTATTTAAATTTTTCTACAGAAAATCCACTTCTGGTATACATTTTGAGTACAACTGATTAAATATGTAATTTACATTATTCTTACGAAAGCATTGACTTCTTGTAAATAAATGCATAATAGGTCTTTATCAAGAAAGTTATGATATATTCCAAAGCATAACTCGCTTCTTAAACACCTCTATTTTGACCCAGGAATTTTATTCAATGAAACTACTACTCCGTAATTTTAACTTTATTTGTGAAATACAATTTCTGAGTGCAAAATATGTTTATTTAAGATGCGCTTTCTACGCAAGAATATAAGGTACATTTATGTGTGGCGTTGTTTTAAAAATAACTTTATGTATATTTTCGTTTTATAAACGGTACTTAATTAATACTCGTATAATGGTATGCTGGTATAATACAGTAGAGCAAACCTGACCAAATTTTCACTAAGCAAACGCGCAATTTAGATATTAGTAAATAATGGAGGGCGTCATTATTAACAGGGATAAAAAATGCAGCTAAATTCTCACAGTAATGGTACTATACAATTATGCAAATGCATGTTCCAAGCCCCACATAAAAAAGAAAAAAAAATCTAAATAACTATAAATTGTAGTAAGTTTCGAATTATATATTTTTCTAATAGGATTATCTCAAAAATTTATGTAACAGAAGTAGTCAGAAACTTTATTCTCGATTATAACTAAAGTAGACTTGCTATAAGAGATGGGATATATTACCTGAGAGGGGCAGAATCACCAGACATCTTAAGCCCGATATAGACTCTAATTTCTCCTCCCGAAGTGCTTACTGACTCTCGGGGATTCGTTAACAATTAGAAAATAAATAAATAAATAAATAAAAATAAAAATAAAAATAAAAATAAGTAAATAAATAAATAAATAAAAATAAAAATATTCTGAATAAATAAATATAATAAAAATTAGAAATAAAAATATATGTACAAAACAAACTTTTCCCGCCTGGCCACAGGTGCTCCTTTGCGACAAGGGGCGGACGAAATTTAATTGGAGCAGTAGGCTCGTGCGTTATAAAATGTGTTGCAGCACCATGCAGGACATTGAGGTGAGGTTAGTCAGTTCCATTTGGAAATTATAAATCCTATTTAATTTGATTATTAGAAAAAGGTCATAATAAATGCAAAAATAGTCTTTCATTTATTATGGAGTTGCAAAGAGAAACAAAACCGTACAAAGAGTGAGAAAAATTGTCAGGTAGGGACTTTATCGCCAAGATTCTACTACGTTACATGGTGAAAATCGTTGAAAAAGAAATATTTAAAAGATATTTATTTTATTTTATTTTTTGTTTTGATTGAATTTCTAGAAACATACAGAGCCAATTTTGCTGAAAGTCATGGGATCAATTTGACAGCATCATCTTTCAGTTATAAAGATAAATTGCATGAATGGGTCGCGTAGTTTCGGAGTAATCAATGAACATATATATATAAATAGCAAACACATATGCGATGAATTGAATATTTCCTCCTCTCTTGAAGTCGGTCAGGTATTTTAAATCATAGCATACAATACTTTTCTTATATTTATAAATATATCAAGTAGTATAATTTATAAATAAATCAAGTACAATATGTAAGCAAAAACTAGGAAATATTTATTACCTTTCAATAAGATGAATGTTATCGTTGATTAATAATAGCATTTGAATAGAACTTTTCAAAATTTCCATTATAAATTTGAAAGTTTGATATTTGATCGTTTAAGGAAACGAAAGTTCTTTAGTTTATATCCGAATTAATTAATAGCTATTCTTTTTCAATAAATGAACTTTAGCATAAATAGTGTATGTTTTAAATTATCTATTTAGAGTGTATTTCATCACAAGTGTTAAGCGAAACTAAATCGAAATTTAATTATAATTCAAATTTAGCTATATTGTATCAAAGATATTTCTAAATTTTTAAAAAGCTTTAAGAAATTTAATATTTACTGATTGTAACCAATGAAGTATTCAGCATACATTGTTCCTTCCATTAGTATATTTACAAAGAATCGAAATGGTTGCATTAATTCATCTCCTCAGTTTTAAAACACCGCTGATTGTCTCATTATGTAAATGAATTCATTCACAATTTTTAGTTTAACATTTATCGTTTTAAATCTAATTACTGATAAGATTATTTCTCTAATCTTAAAACTGTTTTTGAAATGTTAATGTATGTTTTTTAAATGTGAAAAATTGTTTAGAAATTGAACGATTACTATATAAAGGTTAAATTATAAACTCAGGGAAACGCAAATATGTTTATAAAGTATATGTAATAGTTATACGTTTGAAGTTCAATTAATAACGGAGCAATTTAGATTTCACTTGAGAAATCTGGTAAAATTTTTGGGCACAAATAATTATAAACGTATAATTTACATTATTGTCACGAAATCATTGTTTGATGTATATAAATGCAATATAAATGTTAATTCTTATCAAGAAAATTACGATGTATTCCAGAGCATAACTCGTAGCTCACACACCTATATTTTGACCTAGAAATTTAATTTAATGAATTTACTACTTCGTAATTTTAGCTTTATTTACGAAATAAAACTTCTGAGTCTAAATATATTTATTTGAGCTGCACTCTCTACACCAGAATGTAAGGTATGGCGCTTTTGTAAACAATAACTTTATGCATATTTTCGTTATATAAACTGTAATAAATTAACCGATGCTCGTACACTGTAAAAAATTTGCGCAATGTTCTTAGCATTTACTGTGTAACATTCCTGGGTTTTCTCGGATTATTTCTGCTCATACAAGAATACCGAGAAATCTTGTGTAATACCTTCCACAATCTCGTGTAACTTTTCGGAATAGTTGGGAAAGTGGAAATTACTGATAAACTGTGAAATGTTCCGAATATTTTCTGTGTAACATTCTTTAGTTTTAGTATACTTTTTGAGCTTTTGTGTAACTTTTCGAATTTATTCTAAAATAGAAATCATTGGTAATCTGTGAAAAGTTATATATGTTTTTTGTGTAATATTCCTTATTTTGTGGTTGGTATATTAATTACAGAAAAATCGTTATTTTGCGTGTATGCCATTTTATCATCCCAGCTGAGAAAAGACTAAGAGATCTTGCGCTTTAACAAAATAACACGAAGGTGCGTATACTCTTGTAATTGTGCATTTCAAAGCTTTTATTCAAATTCTGCCCTGTACAGCTCTAGAGATATATTTTACATGTAAAAAAACTAATTTTGTGTGTGTTTATTATTTTGCTCACTTAGTTATAAATCGAGTATGGAAACTAGAGTCACTAATTTTTACCGAAGCTTTAACTACGCATTTAATTGTGATTCTCGAATATTTTTTTCCCAGTTTAGACTCTGGGGACTCTTCTTCGTCTTTATTTCCATATGAACTACTTTTTTGAGTGTGATTCATTTTGTTGCCTCAGTTGAAGAAAAAGACTATGAGATTTAGACCAACTAACTTTGGAATGAAAGTGCGTATGCCTATCTTATTGTGCATTTTGAAGCCTATTTTTTCAAATTCGACCAGTGATCGTTTTACGAAATTATTTTATCAGTGATTGTTTGACGAAATTCTCGATCTTAATACCGCAAATTTTTCTCCAAATATCTGCTATTTCCGGTTAGTAACATTTGACTTATTTAATCAGCAGTGCCAGTTTAGAGAATTTTTTTACAATGTCTATCTTTATTTCCGAATAGTAATCTTTCTGTCATAAAATAAAGCGACAATATCTAGGTATAAGCATTCGCGTCGTAAGCGAGATCTTTTGTCCAAGGGATGAAAACTTTATCTTATATTAAATGGAAAATTTTTACATTTGTTGTAAGAGCGATGTTCTGGTGATGTTGGAACTGGAGTAAATTCAGGTATTAATCGGTATCACGTCTTAAGTGGGTTCGACTGTTTCCTAAAACAATAAATCTAGCATAAAAATTATTATAAACAAAGTCAATGCTTAAAGAGGAAAGGGGAGAAGCTCTAGCCAACTATTTTATTTTTCAAAATATTGAGTCTATAACATGAAATTAAAGTAATATCAGTAGAGAAATGTTTAAATTTTGTCCCCTCCCTCTCCCCTCCCTTCTTTGGTATCTGAAAGCTACATATGTCTATAGAGGATGAAAAGGTACAATTTTAAGATTTTTACTAGAAAATATTGCTAATTTTGTGGCAAGGTTATTGTGCCTAAATGTGATTCATAAGTACGGTAATCTTTTTTTTTACTTTAAATCTTAATACAGGATTCCCGAATGCTATACAATAAAGCATTAGATTTTTAATGAAACTGTATGTATTTTTCTGCATTGATGACATTTTCTTAGAGATTCTCGATCAAATAGACATCGTTGATTTTATAGCGCCCAAATGTTTCGTAAGTTTAGCACATTTCCCTAAATTGCCTCTCGAATTTTTAACGTTGAAGATCAAATAATCTCCCTAACGTAAAGAAACTACGTCTGTTTCATTTAACTGACCAATAAACTGTTAAAAAAAGTGCCCTGTGTGTGGATTAGAATTTAAACAACTACCAGGTAAGTTTGTATGGTATTCTTTATATAGTGCATTAAATGCAAATTTCATGTTTAATTAATCATGTTTAATTAATCATGTTTAATTAATCATGTTTAATTAAGTTTAATTAATTAAATACCTACTATTTTTGATTAGTAATATTCGTTTAATTTAAGTGTCAGTTTAGAAGTTTTTTTTTTTTTTACAATGTCTATCACTTTTTCCGACTAGTAATATTTCTGTCATTAAATAAAGCGATTATATTCGGAAATAGTTTGGTGTTCATATCAAAAACTTAATATCTAGGTATATGCATTCGCGTCGTAAGCGAGATCTGTTGTCCGAGGGATGAAAACTTTATCTTATATTAAATGAAAATTTTTTACATTTATTGTAAGAACGATGTTCTGGTGATGTTGGAACTGGAGTAAATTCAGGTATTAATCGGTATCACGTCTTAAGTGGGTTCGACTGTTTCCTAAAACAATAAATCTAGCATAAAAATTATTATAAACAAAGTCAATGCTTAAAGGGGAAAGGGGAGAAGCTCTAGCAACTATTTCTTTTCAAAATATTGAGTCTATAGCGTGGAATTAAAGTAATATCAGTAGAGAAATGTTTAAATTTTGTCCCCCCCCCCCCTTCTTCCCTCCCTTCTTTGGAATCTGAAAGCTACATATATCTATAGAGGATGAAAAGGTACAATTTTAAGTCGTTTACTAGAAAATATTCCTAATTTTGTGGCAACGTTATTGTGCCTAAATGTGATCCATAAGTACGGTAATGTTCTTTTACTTAAAATCTTAATTCATGAATCCCAAATGCTATATAATAAGACATTCGATTTTTAACGAAACAGTAAGCATTTTTCTTTATTGATAACATTTTCTCAGAGATTTTCGATCAAATACACACCGTTCTTTTTATAGCGCCCCCATGTTTCGTAAATTTGTAGAATTTCCCTAAATTACCTCCAGAATGTTGATCTTTAACAATCAAATAATCTCATTCACGTAAATTAACTATGTCTGTTTCATTTAACTGACCAATAAACTGTTTAAAAAAGGGCTCAGTTTGTGGATTAGAATTTAAATAATTACCAGGTAAGTTTGTATAGTATTCTTTATATAGTGCATTAAATGCAAATTTCATGTTTACTTAAGCTGTCGTAAGTCACATAATCCTCCATTTAAAAATGTTATTTTACTTAGCACTTAAATATGTATTTAAGCAATTTAACTTATATGCATAATCAGACTTATATATTAAATAAAAATTCTATGCACATTATCATAAGCTAAAAACTTTCTGTAAATTAAATGAAGGATTACGTGAAAACTAAACAAAATTTTATAGTATCAATTTACAATCTTAATTTTAAGAAAGTCAATATTTCAATTATTGTGCTGAATTTTTTAACATTTTGTCAGGCATACTTTTTTAATGTTATTTTCTTTTTTAAAAATTCTGAATAAATGAAATACTTTACGTGTATGTATGTCTTTATTATACAGATCTGTGCATAATTATTTACAGCAATCTTTCATTTGTATGTTGATGCAAAATATAGATAAAAATTATCATTGGCCACTGGCCAGTTACTCAGATTTTTAATTATTGACCATTAACAAAGTCACAAACACTTCATACAAAATCATATGACGTGTTCGTACAGTTCTAACTATCAACTTTATAGCTTATTAATATTTTTTTATTTCCATTTGGTAGGATTACACTCAACTGAAAACTGAAATTGTATCTAACAGAAATATATATAAGTAAGAAATTACCGTAGCCAAACTAACAATATTTAAAATGAGCTTGGAAATCCGTATTAACGCGGGTGTGTATTGTGGGGGAGAGGGGTTAATTGACAAGCCCGAAGTTATAGTCTATCAACGTAAACAGGCATCTAAAAGTCTTAGAAAATAATATTAAAATTAAAATTTATTAAATTAAAGCTACATTAGAAAAACTGCTCTGAATCCGCGTTAAAAGGCGGCGTAACATCGAGGATTTCTCAAACTTAATTTCTAAATTTTAATATACTATGTACTCAAACTTAAAATACGCATTATGTCCTTATTGAAATACAAGAGCTCGGAAATGCGCGTTAGCAAGTCTTTCAAAGCCCAATTAAAATCCACGCAAACGAAGGCTTCTAAATCTCGCTTATAAAATAATTTTCAAAATTAAAATTTTTCAATTTAACATAAAGCTGCATAAAGAATAGTAAAAGTACTCGAAACCACATTAACAGGGGTTCGAGTAACACCGAGGATTTCTGTGATTTGATTTAAAATAACAGAAGTTTAATGTTATATAATTCAACAAACTTAAATGCTCATTAACTAGTCTATTAGAAACAGGAATTCTGGAAATACGCTTTTAAAAAGGCTTCCAAAAGTAACTTAAAAAAAGCATACCGAATTATTTATTACCAAAAGAATTGAGAAGAAACCTGAAAAATAAACTCGTACTTAACATGCAAAACTTACTTCCATATTTAAAGCGCAAAATATCACTTTGAATTTAAATCTTATTGTATCTATTGTTATGATTTGCTGAACTTTTTCAGTATCACTCAGTATATCTTAAATCTGACAATTTTTTTAGCATCTTTATTTTGACAGGGTTAGCAAATGCATTTTGAAAATTTCACAACACTACGTTTATAAAACATCGGGACAAATTTTATGAGTGTTTCAAGTAAAAGGGGTGTACGGAGGAAGTTCAAATTTTGCTGCAATTATTATGATAGTTAAAAAATATAATTAAGTATCCGTGAGATTAATCCATCCTCCTGTTGAATATGTACCCAAAATTTGAAACTATTCGAATAATTTTATGCAAGGAAAATGCAATTAAAAAAATGAAAGTGGAGGATTCTATCCCTCCCCCCCCAAAAAAATATGTGACCTATAAACCCTTGTATTAACACGTTAACTGCTATGTCACTCACCGGTGACTGACATTAAAATTTCCGTTTCAGCCACATCAGTTGCCCGTGACCGACAGCGTAAATTTGTAATATAAAATTAAATATTATATTGTTTTAAGGAATTGCTGAACATTTATTTAAAATTTTCCTTTTAAAGGATAAGGACTTTAAAGGATATAATTAAGTAAGCGGAAAGTTCAGTGTCAGTCATCCGTGACTGACGTGGAATTCAACGTGTTAAAGGTGTAATTTATCCTTCTAATAAAAGGAGACCAAAATTTGAAACTAATTGGTTCTCGACAAGAAAATTCTATGTAAAGCTGAATTAGTTGGAGAGGAAGGGTTTCTTTTACAATTGACCTATACTTGACCTAACATTGTTGATTTGATTAATCTCGCCTAATTTTCTAATAAATTGACACCCAAACTTCAATGAAAATAGATAATTCTAAACAAAAGATTTGTTTAAGCCTATTTAAGAGGGAAGGAAGTCCTTATCAGTCACATTATATTTGATCTAGAACCAACCAAAACCCGAAATAATCAGTTTCACCAAATAAGTGGAATTTATTTAGTAAATTTAAGCGAGTTTGCGCAGGAACATGGGTCTTATATAATTCAGATTCATCCAAATTTCGGGTTTAGCTGTTTTTTAGCAGATTTTTCCAATTGACACACTTTAATTTGGACAGGAGTGAGATTCCTGGATTAAGTACATGAAAAGTAAGATTGACTTGGAATTGCGTTCCAAAATCAATTTTGTCATAAATCAATTTAATCATATTGTATAATAAGTCGGAGAAAGACATTTAAAAAAAATTCAGTATTAAGCATAAAATTACACGTTCCTGGATTTTTTTTATTTTTTTTAAGCTAAACTACGACACCAGTTTTAAATATTTCATACTGTATAATAGTATGCGTAATTAACTCGGATAAAAATGATCTCTTCGAAATTAACTATCCCCTCCCACCAGCCGTGAAACAACCTTTGAACCAAAAATAGTTATCTACTTTCTTCTAGTGTTTGCAATAATCGTTAATTTTGACTGAAAATTATTAACGAATTTTTCTCCTTTCATCCCTGGTGTCGATATATCTTACAACCATCATGTTTTGCGAGTAGCACTCATCAAGTTTGCAGGCTCAGGACGGTAAAGTTTATCTCCACGTTTTTTAGTGTTACTCGACGATGGAAATTGCTAATTTTATGCTTAGTGCACGGAGCTAACCAAAAAAGATATGTAAATAAAGAAGCTTAAATGAACTTATATTGTATATCAATATCGAGGACAGTGGAAAACTGAGATCTGCAAAACCCTGTGACGTAGGGGGGCGGGAGGAAGGGGCTTGGAAGTAATTGTGAAAAATAAACATCTTAAACGGTCATAAACGGTTTATCATTTTAGGCTTTTAAGAACGAGTCATTTTGTATTGACTAACGAATGTACATTTTACGTACTCCCAAACTGATCTGCGCGTAAAAAAATCATACCCGCAAGACGGGTCACGAAACGGGAACCCCATTTTGTTATGAGAAATAGATATATATTCTAGGGGGGCCTTGTGGAAAATTTTGCAGAGGACTCAAAACTATAGTTACACTACTGATTGGAGATTCTACAAAATCAATATATAATTGAGAATAAAATGTTTAAACGATATATAAACCAATTATTATCTAATAAATTCAAATTTTTCACTTAAAATCCAAAATATTGCAATACATTTTTAAAAATGGAACAAATCCCTGTATAATTCATAGATATTCATTCTTGGCCATGCGCAACATGACAACAATGCACTTGCAAAAAACCCCTGTTTAAAAGATATATATTGAATATTTTGAAACTTCTTTTATTTTTTGAAAAACATTCTGGGAATATACAAAATTAGTTGTAGTACTTTTTGTATTGTTATTACAGACTTTTGTAGGACACATATTCAAGAATTCAATATTTCAAGCTAATGCATAATACAAAGTGTTTTTGCAAATGAGAATAACTTTTCCAATAAACATTTTGATTTTTACAGAAACTGAATAAACAATATTGCATCCAATAATTTATGCATAAAAAATAAAACATATAATATAATTTTTGTTTCTTTGTAGCCACCTTGGATAATAATCAAATCTGAATGTAACGATAGCTCATTTACAGAAACAAAAGGAGACTTTGGAACAGCAGAATTAAATTCGAGTACGGAAAGCAGCTCTTTAAATATAAGCAGTCACTTGTATATTAAAGCACCCATGGCGCGAGGATTTTCAGATTCCTTCACATCATTTTTCTTCTGCTCTAACTAAAGTTTTAAATGAAGATTGCTTGCAGTGGACAGAAAAAAGTGAGTTACTGAACCATTTAGCTTTGAGAATCTGCAGATGCACAGACAATACCTCTACAGCTGAACGAAAGCAAGTAGAAGATAAAATTTTAATTGAAGGTGTGGAATTTGTACAGAGTGTAGTTTCGACAATCTCTTTATATTCTTATTATAATATAAAATATTCTCTCAAAGGCACTGGGACTTACGCTTTCATTGAACTAAAATTGTTGAAGTTGAATAATGGTAGTGTAGTTACTCGAAAAGTAGTTACTTTATGTGAAAAATTAAGCAAACTGTGATAAAATTCTAGATTGTAATTTTAACCATAATATCAATAAAGTTTTGTGTATATTATGAAACTTCTGTGAACTTTTATTTTTGACTATATTATTTTTTAATTGCATAATATTCTCGATATCTCAAGTCGAAGGGATTCTAAAAAAGCATTATGTGATAGGTAATTGTTCATATAAGTCATGTACAGGAATTTATAATATCAAATTGAGAAATATATTTTAATTGAAGTATCAGGAAAACACTGCATTAAGATTTTCAATTTAAAAAAAAAGGTTATCTTCTTTCGGCAGCTGTTCTTTTTTTCCCTTGTATCTTTTGACATCTGAAATTGAATTTTGTGCTTTAACCAAATGAATGAATCCCTTTAAAGATGCTAATGCTTAAATTACAATTAAAAAGTTATTTTTGAATATAACTTTAAAATCTCTTTCACAAATTTGTGCATATTTTAACTTACCTTGAAATATTGTGTAATTAAACCTTAATGGTTTGGATAATCTTTTAAAATAATTATGTACTGTATAGCACATGCATCAAAAACCGTTTTTTCATTGATTTCTGTGGTATTATGTTAATTATATAAGGAATAGAATTATCAAACGTAATTGATCCAATTTAAATGAAGATAATGAGGTAAGGGGGAGGGGGAAGCGTCGAATGACCACATACTTCCCCCAAAAAAGCAGATATTCAGATACTGAAAAATTTTTTTAGAATGCTTTGGTGGATTAAACATACCATTTTATGCTAAATGACTAATCTGTTGTACTAGCCAAATGACAAGTTGATATTCTGTTTAAATTATTAAATAATATGGCAAAATTATCTAAAGGTTATTTTAAAAATACACAATTGCTTTGTACGAGATTTTTCAAAAAATGTATTATTTGTGTTACATTAACTCTTAATTTACACCTTCAAATTGGTATGTTGAGCTTGATATAAATGTGGAAAAACTTAAGCATGTTTTTTTGTAGATCACAGCACAATATCACTCATTTAGATATTTCTTCTGTTTCTGAAGTATATATTTATCATAATTTATCCTTGCATCAATATTCTAACCAATTTATTTTTGTAAAAGTAATTTTAATATATCCATGATTTAAAAATAGATTTTACTCATAGATATCCTGTATATTTTTTTAGATTTGTGTTATCAACTGAAAAACGAAAGCAACTAATTAGAAATATTTTCAATACAATGTTTAACTTTCAGCTGTGTAATCATCGTTTATATTCTCAACAAAGATTACTAACTCATTAATCTGTATCATGTTCAAGAACTAAATTTAACTCTAACTCTAAGGCATCTTAAAACTCTTTGAATATCATGCTAGAAATTAGAAGTAACTTATTGTAAAAGGGCCTTAACATACTAGATTATCGATTTCTGAACTTTTCAGATTTGCATAATTTTCCAAACAAATTTTTAATAGAGTTCCTGTGAAAATCTATAGCAGAATTGCTGCCACTGGATATCCCGGTGACATTTACCGTATTCCGTGAAATGTTTCAGATCTTTTCACAATGAAGAATCTTAACTAAGATTTTATGCGTAAAGTTCCAAGCTATAAGTTTCAGAGTTTTTCAAAATGAAGGAACATAAATGAATTTTCATGAGTAATGTTCCAGATGATAGCTTTCGGAATATCGGAACCTAACTGAGATCTTATGAGTAACATACCATATTAAAGATTTCGGAAATTTTCAGAAAGGTGGAACCTAACTGAGATTTTATGAGTAGCATTCCAGATTATAGGTTTCAGAGCTTTTCAGAATGGAGGAATTTAACTGAGATTTCACGAGTAATGTTTCAGATTGTAGGTTTCAGAACGGTGGAACCTAACAGAAAATTAATGAGTAACGTTACACATAAAAGGTTTCTAGACTTTTCAGAATGGTGAAACATAACTGATATATCATGAGTAACATCCCAGATTATAGATTTCTGGACTTTCCTGGTATATGTAAGTTTCCTGGCATTTTTTGGATTAAATTCCTGGGAAAACCTGTGGCAGAATAGCTGCCACATGTTTTCTTAGGAACCTTACGCAAAATTTTTTACAGTGTATAAATGTATGCTGGTGTAATACACTAGAGCAAGCCTGAACAACTTTTCACTAAGCAGGGGCGCCATTATTAACAGAGCTCAAAACATACAGCTAAATTCTCACAGTACGGTACAATAAAACTAATGCATATCGCAGTAAAAAACATAAGGTCCGTATAGATCTGAAGTACCATGAAAAAAAAAATCAACTATAAATCGAAATAAATTTTTAATAACACATTTTTCTACGAGGGGCTATTAGAAAAAATATCTGTATCAGAAGAAGACAGAAACTTTAATCTCGCTTATAACTGAAACAGAATAGTAATAAGAGATAGTATTAGATGTTGTTTTAGGACACATTTTTTATTTATTTATTTTTTGTTTTTGTTTTGGAGGTGCAAATTGGTCATTGTAAAACATACAAAAGTAAAGACAGAGATGTTACTGACTAATCCATTAATTCCAAAGAGATAACGTGAAAGAGCTTTAATTATTGAAATCTTTTCCCGTGATTTTATAGATGTTTTAGAAAACAGAAGGAAAGAAAATGCCTAATATTCTAAAGGTCTGGGAGAGAAAAGGGCATCAGCAATGGACCAACGTAAAAAATCAACATATAGGGGAAATTTTTAGAGACATTTATTTGATTAAATTTCATTTCATTTTTCGTTTTGGTTGAATTTCTAGAAACGTACAGAACCGATTTTTATGAAATTTAAATGGGATCAATTTGACAGCATCTTCTCTCAATTATAAAGAAAAATTACACGAATGGGTCGCATAGTTTCGGAGTAATAGATAAACATATATTTTTAAAAAATCAAATACATACATCCTCCATACATCCTCCTCTTTTGAAACCGGTCAGATATTTTAAACTATGACATATGATATATTTCTTACCTTACGTAATACAATTTAGAAATAAATTAAATATAATATGCAAACAAATATTAGGAAATTTATTACCTTTAAATAAAATGAATGCTATCATTAATTAATGATAGCGTTTTAAGAAAACTTTTCAAAATTTTGATTACAAACTTGAAAGTTCGATAATTGGTCGCTAAAGGAAACAAATTTTTTTGTTTATATCCGAAATAATTAATAGCTAATCTTTTTGAATAAATGAACTTCAGCATAAATGGTGCATGTCATAAATTATCTATTTAGAGTGTATTTCATCACAAGTACTTAGCGAAAATAAATCGAAATGTAATTATAATTCCAATTTAACTATATTGTAACAAAGGTAGTTCTAAATATTTAAAAAGCTTTTAGAAATTTTAATATTTACTGATTGTAAAAAATGAAGTATTCAGCATAAATTGTTCCTCCCATTAGTATATTTACAAAGAATTAAAATAGTTGTGTAAATTCATCTCCTCAAATTTACAAAATTAGAGTGCTGATTGTGTCATTATATAAACGAATTTATTCACGATACTGTATTTAATATTTATCGTTTCAAATCTAATTATCGGTAAGATAATTTTACCAATCTTAAAACTGTTTATGAAATGTTAATGTATATTTTTTAAATATGAAAAATAGTTTAGAGATTGAACGATTACTATATAAGGGTTAATTTATAAACTCAAGGAAATGTAAATGCGTTTTTAGAGTATAGGTAAATAGTTATACGTTTCAAGATTAATTAATAACGGATGCATTTAGATTTTTCTAGAGAGAATTTGCGTCCGGTACAATTTTGAGTACAATTAATTAAACATATTACTTATATAATTCTTAGGAAAACATTGTTTGTTGTAAATAAATGCATTATTGTTGTTAATCCATATCAAGAAAATTATTATACATAACTCGCAGCTCAAATGCCTACATTTTGACCCAGAAGTTAAATTTTATGAAATTACAAGTTCATAATTTTAACTTTATTTATGAAATCAAATTTCTGAGTCTAAATATGCTTGTCTGAGTTGTGCTCTTTACGCCGGAATAAAAGGTACATTAAAGTATGGCGTTGTTGTAAAAAACAACTTTATGTATACTTTCGTTATAAAAACTGTACTAATTTAATATATACTCGTATAATGGTATGCTAGTACAATACAGTACGATTACTGTATAAGGGCTGAATTATAAGCTCACAGAAACGTAAATGCATTTGTAAAGTATATGTAAATAGTTGTACGTTTCAAGATTAATTAAAAATGAATGTATTTGGATTTTTGTAGAGAAAATTTCGTCTGGTATAATTTTTGAGCACAACTGATTAAACATATAATTTATGTTATTGTTGCGAAATCATTGTTTAAGGTAAATAAATGCATTATGGTTGTTAATCAAGAAAATTACGATGCATTCCAGAGCATAACTCGCAGCTCAAACATTTATATTTTGACCCAGAAATTTAATTTAATGAAATTACTACTTCGTAATTTTAAATTTATTTATGAAATAAAATTATCGAGTCTAAACATGTCTGATTGAACTGCGCTTTCTATGCCTGAATATGCGGTGCATTTATGTTTGGTGTTGTAACAATACATTTATGTATACAGGGTGTCCGTAAACTCATGGTGCAGACGCTAGGGGGTGATAGAACACATCAAGACGAGTAATCTATATTAATAAAATAACAAATCGCTCTGTCTGTCTGCATGCGTGTGTGTGTGTCTGCGATGGCTAGCAAAATCTACGGGACGTACGAGGTTCAAAACTTTTATGAGAGTAGCCTAATACCTCTCCTGATGCACCTGAAGCTCAGAATTTTAATATTTTGATTAATTTCAGATATATTAATTACGAAGTGGAACTCACTTTCATAAAAAGTCACTTTTTCAGTGTTCGGGGAAAGAAATCGTTTGCACATGAGCACAAACTCTTTTACGCACCTAAACGAAAGAAGAAGAATTTTTCGACGTTTATTTCTGTTTTTGGATCATTTTTTTAAATCCAAATCAACCAAACTGCTCGATGCAGTTAAACTTAACAAAAATATTTCGAAAGATCGTACTTTAAGGTCTCAAATACTATTGTTAATTCGAAATAATGTGGCAGTTAACCCTTTAAAAAGAAATATTCAAAAAGAATCGTTTTTCCCAAAACCATTTTTCTCCCTTTTGTCAATGCTCTTCCAGGGCATATTTTTTAAGATGTAAACAAACAAAATAAAAGAGCTTAAAGTTGAAACTTTCTTCTAAACGATGGTGTAATTGCTTTTAAAATATTTGGATTTTAACCCTTTCAAATACACTGGCAAATGAAGGTCATTTTGCGACCCGCAGAGAGGATATTTTTTTCATGCTAAAATTATCTTAAAGTGCATATTTCAACTCAATATTTTAAAATCTTCTAAATAGACCAATTTTATACTCCCTACAAGAAAATTCGAAACATTCGGACTAAAAAAAAATATTTTTTACAAAATAACATGTGCGAAAAATTTGATGAAATCAAGAAAAAATAGATCGTATTCATTGCTGTTCTGACTTAGCAAAACGCAATCCTCAAGATACCGGTAAACAAAAAACATATTCTTTAAGCTTATAAACATTTTTATGATCTATGATGCAATCGGTTTTTAAAATATAAGATTTAATCCTTTCAAATACACCGGCAAAAGGAGGCACTTTGAGACTCACGTATAGAATATCTTTTCTACGCTAAAAGTATCTAAGTGTACATATTTCAGCACAATCTTTTAAAAGCATCTCAATAGACCAAATTTACATCTTCTTAAAAATTTTTGAAACGTTAGGACGAGTTAAAATAATTTTACAAAATAAAGTGCGAAAAATTTGACGAAATCAATAAAAACCAGATCGTTTCATTGCGGTTTCGCCTTTGTAGGCTACAATTCTATATACGTCCTGACAAACCGAAAATATTTTCTTAAAGCTAAAACATTCTCATAATCTATGTTGCAATTTGTTTAAAAAAAAATATGAGATTTAACCCGTTAAAATACACCGACAAACACGAATTACATCCCGGCTCATGGAGAATACATTTTTGCTACGCTAAAAGTAACTAGATGTCCGTATTTTAACATAATCTTTTTAGAGCCTTTCAATAAACCAGATTTACATTACTTTCAAAAACTTTGGAACTTTCGTATGGATAGAATTCTTTTTTTACAAAATAAAAAGTGTGAATTTTTTTACGAATTCAGTAAAAACCTGAATGTGTTCCGTCGCGGTTTCGCTCGCTTTTGGTTCGCATAGTTTCCAAAAAATCAAATTACATAGAAAATAAAATACCAAACAGCATGTGCTTTCAATTCAATATCTTTTCGCGATTTTTCCGTTTTAAAAATATAAATTTTGAGAAAATGGACTTAAAGATATAAAATCATAGAAATTTGAGTTTAATTTAAGGATCATTTAGAAAGCAAATAATACATTTGAAAACTGAATAACATCACGGTCCCGGGCAACGCCGGGCAGGTCAGCTAGTAGTAAATAGGAAACCAAGGTCCCAAACGTATTCCAAAGAAGACAGGCGCCATCAATGTTTAGTGTCCGAAATTGCAAATGATGATAAAAAAGGGAAAAATGGTTCGATTTATTTGCGGTTTTTGCTAAAATCATTCTTTAAATTAGTATTTTCTTTAAAAAAAAAGTTTTAAAGATAAAGATATAAAAATGGCAGTAGAGGGCACTCTAGACTTTGGAGTACCGAATAACTACTTTTTTTCTTTTTTTTAACACTGTTAAATATTTGTAAAACTTAGACCTTAACTTAAATTTTGTGCGCACAAGTGAAACCATCGGGAGTGGTTAAATGGAGCAAATTTAACTGTGTTCAGGGGTTGATTTTTGAACGATCGTATGTAATGAGCAAAATAATAAGTGATGAAGCAAACTTTAAGAGGTGATAGTATTCATCAAAACAAACAACATTCCCTAAGTAATGCATGATTTGAACTCAAACGCAAACGTGTTAGAGCACGTTCAAACTAGATACATGCAAGCGCTATAGCTACCATTCTGCTGTAAATTTCCGAAAGAAGAATATGAAAATGTGACATGGGGAAGAGGAAGAAAGCGTATGCAAATTTTCGCTAACATAAATGTTACTTATTCGAGTGCGTAATTGTAAAACTGGGAACTGTTCACAGCAGCTGTCTTCATTTGCTCTGTGGAGAGCCGATAATATGGTTTCGTACTCTAACCAGGAGAAGGCCGAGATGCATTACATGTACGGAGCTGCACACGGCAATGCAACAGAAGCTCAAAGATTGTACCGAGAGCGTTTTCCAACCAGACGTGTTCATGATGCGAGGATATTTCAATGACTGCACCAACAACTGAGCGAAAGGGGTTCCTTTGCAAGTTGTATGCAGGATACCGGACGTTCCAGGAGTGTAAGAACGCCATCCGTTACGGATAACATTTTGAATATTATCAGCGAGAGACATGAATCTAGCACGTGGGAACTGTCCTAAGAAGTGACCGTTTCCCATAATACTGTGTGGCGAGTTCTGCGAGATGAAGGAATGCATCCGTACCATGCACAGAGAGTTCAAAGCCTAGAACCAGCTGATTACTAGGCACGTGATTGCTCCAACAAACGGCTGTGGACCCTGCTTTTTGTGCGCATGTGTTGTTCACGGACGAATGCACATTCACACGCGAGGGTATTTTGAATATCCACAATTATCATGTGTGGTCAAATGAAAACCTATACACAATATGTCCACGTTCGTTCCAGCGACGTTTCGCGGTCAATATTTGGGCCGGAATCGTTCACGATTATCTAATTGGGCCATACGTACTGCCAACGCGCCTGGATGGAGATTCATATCTTGTGTTTTTGCAAAAGATGTTGCCAGAACTATTAAACTATGTTCCAGCACCCATCAGACGACGTATGTGGTTCCAACACGATGGAGCACCGGCCCATTACATCCTGGATACCCGTAATGCCCTGAATATCACATATCCGAGGCGATGGATAGGTCGTGGTGGTTCAATCAGCTGGCCGGCCAGTTCACCCGATTTATCCTGTCTGGACTTTTTCTTGTGGGGTCATATGAAGAGCCTTATATACAAAGATGGCGCCGTAGATTCTGCTGAAGACCTTGTTGCTCGGATATCCGTTGCTTCGGTCACCATAAGAAAGATGCCTGGTGTTTTCGCCAATGTACGGAGGTCAATCCATTGACGGCTTCAAGCCTGCGTTCGTGTTTGAGACCGCAGCTTTGAACAATTCCTGTGACGGAGTACTTAGTGTTGTTTATTTTCATTTGATTGAATAAAGTGTTTTTCTTCCTTTTGTTGGTTTCTTTTCATTCCATCTCTATCTGTCCTGATTTCCATCATTTTGTTATTATTTTGCTCATTACATACGATCGTTCAAAAATCAACCCTCTGAACACAGTTAAATTTACTATACTTAACCATTCCCGATGATTTCGCTTGTGCACACAAAATTTATGTTCAGGTCTAAGCTTTAGAAAACATTTAACAGTGTTTAAAAAATCGGTAAAAAATAGTTATTCGGTACTCCAAAGCCTAGAGCCCCCTCTACTGACATTTTTATAATTTTCTCTTTAAAACTTTTTTTTTTTAAGAAAAAAAGAATTTAAAGAATGATTTTAGCGAAAAACGCAAATAAATCGACCCATTTTTCCCTTTTTTATCATCATTTACAATTTGGGACCCTAAACTTTCATACCGCCTGTCTCCTTTGGAATTCATTTGAGACTATTGGTTTCCTATTTACTATTACTCGTTTTGATGTGTTCTATCACCCCCTAGCGTATGTACCATGAATTTAGGGACACCCTGTATTTCCGTTATATAAACTGTACTAAATTAATATCTACTCATATTATGGTCTGGTTGTACAATACAGTAGAGCAATCCTGACCAACCATTTTACTTAACAGGGACCGTTTAATTCCTATAAATAATGAAGGGGCCATTATTAACAAAACTGAAAACATGCAGCTAAATTCTTACAGTATTAGTACGATACAATAATGCAAATGCGTGTCGAAGTACAAGACTTATAACCCATATAGATCTGAAACCCCATTTAAATAAGTAAAACAAAACCAAAATAACTATAAATCGTAATAAATTTCAAATTATACATTTTCCTGCGAGGGACCATCTCAAAGATTTCTAAACAGAAGTTGTCAAAAACTTTAATATCGCTTATAACTAAAATTGAATAGCAATTAAAGGTAAAAAAAATCGTGAAATTTACGGTAAAAACTGCTGGCAGCAATGTTGCTAGTACTCTTTGCCGTAGAATTTGCAGTAAAAGTAGATGTAATTTTTTTTTATTACAGCTAATTTTACTGCAATTTTTACGGCAAAACTGCTGCTAGCAGTTGTTAACAATAAATTTAACAGATTTTTTTTTTTTTTTTTTTTTTTTTTTTTTTTACAATTTAGTATTAGACATTTTTAGGACACAAAATTAGGACGCAAATATTCTTTATTTATTTTGGAAGCGCAAATAGGTCGTTCTAAAAAATACGGCACACAGACAGCCATATTAGTGACTAATGCATTGGTGATTCTAAATAGATAACGTGGAAGAGTCTTTATTATTGTAATCATGTCCCATGATTTTTTTAGATTTTTTAGAAAAACGTTAGGAGAAAAAAATACCTAAACTTTTAAAAATCTGGGAGTGAAAATGACATCTCTGTACTCTTACAGTAATGGACAAGTCTAACAAAATCAATATATAGGGAAATTTTTTAAAGACATATCATTAATTTTATTTTTATTGTATTTTTTCATTTTGGTTAAATTTCTAGAAACGTACTGAACCAGATTTTATGAAAATTAAATGGGATCAAATCGACAGCATCCTCTTTCAGTTATAAAGAAAAATTACATGAATAGGTCGCATAGTTTAGGTATGATAAATGAACATACATAAAAAAAGCAAATACATATGCGTCAAATTGAATACTTTTTCCTCTTTTGAAGTCGGTTAGATATTTTAAACAATGAAAACGATATTTTTCTAACGTTACGTAATATAATTTATAAATAAATTAAATATAATACAGGGTGAGCAAAAAGTCCGTAAAAACTTTAAAATTCATAAAAACCGAAAAAATAACCGAAATGAAAAACGGTTTGCAGGGTTAGTATCTATAGGTCACGGGGATTTTTTTAAGACATGAAAAAAAATAATTCAAAAAACAGCCAATAGGTGGCATTGACGTACCCAAATCAAAGAAAAGATACCCAAATAAAGAACAGAATTTTTCCTCAAACCGCCGAACAAGCTTTTTGAGGCCTGCCGCTGTTAAAGGCCCCTTTCCCGTCCTCAAATCCTTTTGAAATCGGAATTTACGCAAAGCAATAGTCGCTGATTCCTTGTTCATGTAAAATAACTTCACCAACAAAGCTTTGTCCTTCGCAGTGAGCATCCTTGATCAAGTTCACGGCTCACAACGGTGAACTAGTTGTGGATTAGGAGTGCAAGCTCTTATAACCGGTTCATTTGCATATTTCCGCGGAAATCGCAAGTACCAGCGCCACCTGTCGGTTGTTTTTTGAATTATTTTTTATTTCTGTCTTAAAAAATCCTCGTGACCTATGGATGCTAACCCTGCAAACCGTTTTTCATTTCGGTTATTTTTTCGGTTTTTATGAATTTTTAAAGTTTTTACGGACTTTTTGTTCACCCTGTACATGAACAAAAATTAGGAAATATTTATTACCTCTAAATAAGATTAATGTTATCGTTCATTAATAATAGTATTTGCAGAGAACTTTTCAAAATTTCAATTACAAACTTGAAAACTCGATAATTGATCGCTTAAGGAAACGGAATTTCTTTTGTTAGAGTTCGAAATAATTAATAGCTAATCTTTTTGAATAAATGAGCTTCAGCATAAATGGTGCATGCTTTAAATCATCTGTTTAGAGTGTATTTCATCTCAAGTACTAAGCGAAAATTAATCGAAATGTATTTATAATTCTAATTTACTATAATGCATCAAAGGTACTTCTAACATTTTAAAAAGCTTTTAGGAAATCGAATATTTACAAATTGTAGATTATGAAGTATTCAACATACATTGTTCCTTCCATTAGTATATTTACAAAGAATTAAAATGGTTGCCTTAATTCATCTCCTCAAGTTTAAAAGAGTGCTGATTATGTCATTTTATAAACGAATTTGTTCACAATACTGAATTTAATATTTATCGTTTCAAATCTAATTAATGGTAAAATAATTTCTCTAATCTTAAAACTGTTTATGGAATGTTAATGTATGTTTTTAAAACGGGAAAAATAGTTTAGAAATTGAACGATTACTATGTAAAGGTTAAATTATAAACTCACGGAAACGTAAATGCGTTTATAATGTATATGTAAATAGTTATACGGTTCACGATTAAATAATAGCGCATGTATTTAGTTTATTCTAGAGAAAATCCGTGTGTGGTAGAATTTTTGAGCACAACTCATTTAGCATGTAATTTACATTATTCTAACGAAAGCATTGTTTGTTGTAAATAAGTTCATTATAGTAGTTAATTCTCATAAATAAAATTAAGCTACATTCAAGAGTAAATCTCGCAAATCAAACACCTATATTTTGTCCCAGGAATTTAATTTAATCAAATTACAACTTCATAATTTTAGTTTTATTTATGAATCAAAATTTCTGAGTCTAATTATGTTTGTTTGAGCTGGGATCTCTACGCCGGAATGTACGGTGCATTTATGTGTGGCTCTGTTGTAAACAATAACTTTATGTATATTTTCAATACATAAACTGTTCTAAATTAATATGTACTTCTATAAATGTATACTGGTGTAATACAGTAGATACAGACCTATTCAACCTTTCATTAATCAGGGGAACAGTTCTGCTCTTAGTATACAATAAAGGAAGCCATTATGAACAGAGCTCAAAACAAGCAGCTAATGTCTCACAGTAATAGTATGATAAAATAATTCAAGTATATGTCGCAGTAGAAGACATATGGCTACTTATAGATCTGAAGCCCCGTGTAAAAATGAAAAACATCAAAATAACTATAAATCGCAGTAAATTTCAAATTATACATTTTTCTACGAGGGACTAGTTAAAAAAATTTCTGCAACAGAAGAAGCGAGAAACTTTAATCTTCCTTATAATTGTAGTATTAGATTTTTTTAGGACGCAAAAATATTCTTTAATTTATTTTGGAGGCGCAAAAAGGCCGTTATATAAAATGCAAAAACAAAGACAGGCGTATTAGTGACTAATCCATTGGTGGTTCTAAAGAGATACCGTGGAAGAGCTTTTATTATTGAAATTATTTCCCGTGATTTGATTTTATAGTTGTTTTAGAAAAACAGAAGGAGAAAAAAAATGACTAAAACTTTAAATGTCTGGGAGAGAAAACTCTCCCAGTCTTCCTAGCCTTGGACATTTTTTTAATGGGTATTGTAATACAGCAATGGACAAGTGTAACAATATCAATATAGAGGGAATTTTTTAAAGCCATACATCTTATTTTATTTTATTTTCTGTTTTGGTTAAATTTCTAGAAACGTACTGAACCAGTTTTTATGAATGTGAAATGAGATCAATTTGTCAGCATTCTTTTTCAATTATAAAGAAAATTTAGATGAATAGATCAGTTTCGTAGTAATCAATGAATATACATAAAAAAACCAATTACATATGAATCGAATTAAATACTTCCTCCTCCCTTGAAGTCATTCAGATATTTTAAATCATGAAATACGATATTTTTCTTTCATTATGTAATATAATTTATAAATAAATTAATGAAAATATGTAAACAAAAATTAGGATATATTTATTACCTTTAAATAAGATGAATGTTATACTTAATTAATAATAGCATATGAAGAAAACTTTTCAATATTTCAATTAGAAACTTGAAAGTTCGATAATTGATTGCTTAAGGAAACGAAATTTCTTTTGCTTATATCCGAAATAATTAATAGCTAATCTCTTTGAATAAATGAGCATCTGTGTAAATGGTACATGTTTTAAATTATCTATTTAGAGTGTATTTCATCACAATTGTTAAGCGAAAATAAATCGAAATGTAATTATAATTGCAATTTAACTACGTTGCATCAAAGGTACTCCTTAATTTTTAAAAAGCTTTTGGAAAATTTAATATTTATGATTGTAGCCTTGGAAATATTCAGCATAGATTGTTCCTTCCATTAGTATATTTACAAAGATTTAAAATATTTGCGTTAATTCATCTCCTCAAATTTAAAAGAGTGCTGATTGTCTCATTATAAAATGTGAACTTATTCACAATACTGAATTTAATATTTATCGTTTCAAATGCAATTATCAGTAAGATAATTTATCTAATCTTGAAACTGTTTATGAAATGTTAATGCATGTTTTTAAAATTTGAAAAATAGTTTAGAGACTGAACGATTACTATATAAGGGTTAAATTATAATCTCACGGAAACGTAAATGCGTTTATAAAGTATATGTAAATAGTTATATGATTCAAGATTGATTAATAACGCATGTATTTAGTTTACTCTAGAGAAAATCTGCTTCTGGTATAATTTTGTAGCACAACTGATTAAACATGTAATTTACATTATTTTTGCGAAATCATTGATTGTTGTAAATAAATGTATTATAGATGTTAATCCATATCAAGAAAATTACGATACATACCGGACCATAACTCGCAGCTCAAACACTTATATTTTGTCTCAGAAATTTAATTTAATGAAATTACTAATTCGAAATTCTAATTTTATTTATAAAATACTATTTCTCAGTCTAAATATGTTTGTGAGCTGCGCTAGCTAAACATTAATATACAATGCATTTATATGTGACGTTGTTGTAAAGAATAACTTTATGTATATTTTCGTTATATCTGTGGATTTCGTTAATAGCCAGGTAAGGCACATTTTTGAAAAAATTGATATAATTTGGGAAAATGTAGCTTTAAAAGAGTACTTTCATCTGACATAGTACTGAAAAATGAAAACACAATACTTCACATTATAGGGCGACTATAAATTTTCATTTAAAAATTGAAAAAACAGTAATAATCGGGTAAGTGCATAAAGTAACGGTAATAACCAGATAAGATTTCTATTTATTTTTTTAAATCGTCTATAATTATAAAAATAACATAAAAATGGCTTGTATTACTTATAAATACCTCTAAATAATTAAACTAACGTCAATAAACTATAAAAATTACCTATTTGTTGCGAGAACCTGCACCCAGCTAGTGGATAAATTTGCAAAATAATCACACAAAGTAAATGATATGGTTAATGCTATGTATTCTTTTAATATATTTTAAACTAGCTGACCCGCCCGGCGTTGCCCGGGTCCGTAATAATAAAGTTAAACGAACTTGAAATTTTTATGATTTTATCTTTAACTCGAAATATGTGTAAATACACTGTTAAAAATTTGATACTTTTTCTGCGTCGTCACTCCATCGCTTTTATAGAAAATGATTACTTCAGCCTCTTATGGAGCATTCTCATAGGTCAAAAGAGAGATATTCTATAAAAGCGGGGGAGTGATGATGCAGCAAAAGGGTCAAATTGTTTACAGTGTACATTATATTAAATACGTGCCCCCTGACTGTGTCAAAAATCGGTTTAAAAAATCTAATATTTAGCTGCAAAAATACCCAAAATGACAGCAATAAGAAACGCAGGAGGGAATATGTGTCCAACGATTGCTTGATTTTCGTGTTAATGTGTTGATATTTATCCTTAAAATTACTGTTAAGTAGAGTTGCAAAAAGTCGGTTTATTCTCGGGTTTATTTCCAATAGACCAGGTTTGTTCCCAGGTTTATTCCAAAAAAAACCGAATTATTCCAAAAAATCCCGGGCTTTTTCCAGGTTTATTCCTAAAAACCCAATTTATTCCCGGGTTTAAACCGGGTTTTTTTAAACCTTTGCATCGCTACTGTTAAGTGACTTAACTAAATACTTTTTTCACATAGATATCCCAAGTGAAATATCTGGAATTTCAAACTAATTATATCACTCTTAAATCCGACTATACCGTGAATGAAATCGATCCTCGATGATTAGCTAAAAGGTTAGTATATAGCATTATAATTTCAGAGCCATTTTACAAAAATAGGTGTATATTTTTTATCAAACATGCGTAATGTTCATTCTGTGAACAAAATCCTAACCGTAATCTAATTGTATTGTAATCATAACTTGTCTGTAACCTAGCTGTATCTTAACAGTAACCTAACTGTAACTTAAATATACCATAAATGTAACCTGGCCGTCACCTTATCATAACCTACCCATAATCTAACCACAACCTAACCGCAACTTAACCTTATCCTAACTGTAACTTAACCATGACCTAACTGTAACATAACCGGAAATTAAATATAACATAAGGCTCACCAGAACGTAATTGCAACCTAACTGTTACCTAACCGTAACCAAGTTCAAATTTAACACTAACTATATACGAAATATCTTAACCATCTCGCTCTAAGTACTTAGTTTCATTTTCCACCTCTACGAAGCGCATTATGTTTTGTATAACATTCGAATTTTAAGTTCGGATTGGATTCATGTCCATGGAAATTATTTTGTCTTTTTTGGATACGGTTATGGTTGTTTGGAATATTTTTGATCAGTTAGATTCGGTTCAATTCAGATTTCGTGGGTTTTTTTTCCCTTCAAATGGAATTTTTAGGTTCGGGTCGGGTTGTACTTCCATGGAAATTATTTTACCTAGTTCCAATAAGGTTATACTTCACTGAAATATTTTTGTTAGGTTCAGATTAAATTTGGTTCAAATTTCGAGATTTTTTTTTTTTACAAATTTTTTGGTTCGGATTGGGTTTATGTCCATGGAAATTATATTGTCTTGTTCGTATCTGGTTATAGTTATTTGGAATATTTTCGTCGGACTCAGATTTGATTCGATTCAGATTTCAGGTATTTTTTTCAAATTGGTTCTGGGTTGATTCAATAAGGTTCTGGTCGGATTCAGTCCAGGGAAATTATTATGTCTTTCTCGGATCCCGCTTAGGGTCTTTGGAATATATTTTTCGGGTTCAGATGTCGTTCAATTCAGATTTCGGTTTTTTTAATGGAATTTTTAGATTCAGGTTGGGTTGCGCATCAACGGAAATTATTCTGCATTGTTCGAAAAAGGATATGCTTCTCTGGAATATTTCAGTCAGATTCAGATTTAGTTTAGTTTTTTAGGTTCGGATTGGGTTCATGTTCATGGAAATTTTTTGTCTTGTTCGGATCCGGGTATGGTTCTGTGGAATATTTTTGTCAGGTTCATATTTGGTTCGATTCAAATATCAGGTAATTTTTTCAAATGGAATTTTAGGTTCGGATCGGGTTCATGTCCACGGAAATTATTTTCTCTCATTTGAATCCGGTTATGATTCTTTCGAATATTTTGTTCGGATTCAGATGTAGTTTGCATAAAATTTCAGGTTTTTTTTCAAATGGAATTTTTTAGGTTCGAGTCAGGTTTATGTTCACGGAAATTATTTTGTCTTGCTCTTATCAGGTTATAGTTCTTTGGAATATTTTTATCGATTTCAGGTTTCGTTCTGGTCATTTTTCGGGCTTTTTCAAAGATAATTTTTAGGTTCGGGTCGGGTTGCATATGCAAGAATATTATTTTTTCCTTGCTTCATTTGAATATTTTTGTGGGATTCCGATTTGATTCGGATCAGATATCAAATCCATAGTTTTTTTTTTTTTTTTCAAATGAAATTTTTAGGTTCGGCCCGGGTTTATGCTTATGGAATTTTTGTCTTGCTTGGATCGGAGTATGGTCTAATTTTTTCTGGTTGGGATGGGGTTATGTTACGCCTAAACATTATGTTTTGCTACTATTCTTTTAGTGACTATTTTTGATATGTAATTTATTTTGCTATTGGATAATTTATTACTGTGTATGAATCGTCTGTTGATTCGAACATCTGTACGTCAAACAGCAATTTCATTTTTGTTTTAAAAACAAAGTAAATCTTAATAAAATTTTAACTTAAATAAATTTCATTCAAATTTAATCAATGATTTAAAAAAAACTCCTAAAAAAGCCTTATATATACTTATACATATATTTACCGCAATATAGCTAACCACACATACATTCTAATGTACGAAGTACCAACGATCTGACGTAACAGCTGTGTTCAAAAATCCTAAGTTAAACTGATATTTTGCCAGTCTATGAATTTTAAAGGTCTTTGGGGAAAAAAACTGCTAAAAATGTAACCCTACCTTCAGTCCAATTAAGTACCAACAAAAGCACATGCTTTGACACGCCTATCAATTGAAACAGGTTTAAACTCGTATTTTTCTGCTCTTGTTTCTTAAAAAGAACTAATGTATCACTTCACCGGTAAAAATTTATTAATTATTTTATCATATGTGTTTTAAATATCAATATAGAAAATTATTTTAACGTTTTGCTTGAAAATATAACATTCTTTTGTTAATACATTAAAATCGTCGGCAGTCAGAAATGAATATTTTAGATTAATATTTATTACTTAAATTTTCATACATGATTTTAAAAGAATGTTTTCATCATTATATATTAAATATTTATTTATATGCAGTTATTAAGTCACAAACATTTTTCATCTACGTTATAAACATTTAAAATTGCATTAATGAAGGAAACTTTTAGTTATACAATTTTTAGTTCGTATCAAATGTTTTCAATATCTCATTTAATTTTAATTTAATATTTAATTATTGCTAATTTTCCAATTTCCTTCATTTTAAAAGCGAACATTTATTTTAATAAATAATAATAGAACAAAGACCATTTTAAAAATTTGCTATTTCCTCTTAAAATATGCTTCAACTGTAATTCATTACTTTCAATTCGTCTTAAAATACAAAATCCCTTCCACGTCCTTTTGTTTGGCACATTAAAATTTGAGCGATAAATGGTTTCATATTGCAAACATTTTTTGAGGCTTCCTTCACCTCCACTTATCTCATTCCTCCATGGGTTTCTTTAATTCTGTCTCAGCTTTCTTATCACTTCTGCGAAAATTTTTACACAACCAACCAACCGTAAAAAAACGAAACAGAAAAAATTGGGAAAAAGATGATTTTTTATGAGAGTGACCTCCGGATTTTATTTAATTACTCAGTTAATAAATAGAATTTTGAAATTCTGAGCGTCAGGTGCATCAGGAGAGATATTAGGCTACTATCAGAAAAATTTTGAGCTTCGTACGTACCGTAGTTTTTGCGAACTATCGCAGACACACACACACACACACACACACAGACAGAGCGATTTGTTATTTTATTAATATAGATAAACAATTATAAATATAAAAATTGATAAAAATGAAATTTTTTTATCATTAAATTGTTCATATAAATAATTGTTCATATGAATTCAAATCCTCTATAATAATAGCCGTTGTGACTCTCTCTCTCTGTCTGTCTGTCCCTGTATGTAGAACGATTCCGGGGTTGTACTCATCCGCTAAAGAAGAAATTCTGACGGCAATGTTTTAGAAATTTTGGTGTTTTTTTTCAAATTGCACTAACCTAAATGTTATGTCATTAGAAAGAGCTTTAAAAAATAAACACTTTTTTTGCTTACGGTTTTTCGCTAATTGTAATATCTTCTGAGATATAAAGTCATTTTTTTCCGGCGTTCGAGCGCTGGATATATGTAAACAAAGGCCGGATTTGATTCATTCACATGACGAGTTTTCTATGCACCATGGAGGATATTCGGCGAGATTGAATTTCATATATCCAAACCAGTAATGAAACGTAATAATATATATATATATATATATATATATATATATATATTTATTTATTTATTTATTTTTTTTTTTTTTTTTTTTTTTGCAAAAAAATAAACACTTTTTTTGCTTACGGTTTTTCTCTAATTGTAATATCTTCTGAGATATAAAGTCATTTCTTTTCGGCGTTCGAGCGCTGGATAGGATATTCGGAGCGATTGAATTTCATATATCCATACCAGTAATGAAACGTAACAATTTTTTTTTAAATTTTTTTGCAAAGGAATTTGATGCAATTTGTTCGCTTTTGATTTTTCGAACATCGATTTTTTTGTTACGTTATTAGGTTTTGTAGTAAGTTCTACACGTCGTATGGGATTGATTTTCATTTAGCAATTTGGCAACAGTGATTTCTTGCACTTTTAAGCTGTGTGAGAAAGTTGTCGCTGTGACAGCTTTTGATTTTAAGCTGTGACAGAATATTAATAAACATTATTATTTTTTTTCAGATGACTGTGTTTTTTTTTTAATTCAAACCTTTTTTTCTTTTAGCCAAAATTTATCTCTACCATTTCATTTAACTGAAGTTCTTTTTGTTTTAATATACTGTATATAATTTTCTTTACGGATTGAAAAATATTTTTAATGAAATTAATTTTGTTTTGATTTCACAGCTTTAGACAAAATTTGTCTCTACACTTAATATTTGTTTGTATTCTTTTTTATTATTATTATTGACGTTTCATTAACGAGTTTATTTAATATCTTATGTGAAGTTAACTTTTGTTTCAGGTAAAAGGTTTAGGCAAAATTTGTCTTTACCTTTCATTTCATTTAACTAAAGTTCTTTTTGTTTTAATATACTGTATATAATTTTCTTTACGGATTGAAAATATATTTTTAATGAAATTAATTTTGTTTTGATTTCACAGCTTTAGACAAAATTTGTCTCTACACTTAATATTTGTTTGTATTCTTTTTTTTATTATTATTGACGTTTCATTAACGAGTTTATTTAATATCTTATGTGAAGTTAACTTTTGTTACAGGTAAAAGGTTTAGGCAAAATTTGTCTCTACGTTTCATTTCATTTAACTGAAGTTCTTTTTGTTTTAATATGATGCATATAATTTTGTTTACGGATTGAGAAATATTTTTAATGAAATTAATTTTGTTTTTATTTCACAGCTTTAGGCAAAATTTGTCTCAACATTTAATATTTTTTGTATTCTTTTTTTATTATTGCTGATTAATTAACGAGTTTATTTAATACCTTACATTACTTTGTGTGAGTTGCGCCCGTTTTGCACACTAATTAAACTTGCAATGGAACAATCAAGTGAAACATCAATTGAAAAGAGACGACGTTTGGCAAATGAACGTAAGAGACGATGGTTGCAACGGCAAAGCCAGGAGTCATTGAACCGTATAAGGGAACTTAACAGAGCATCTCAAAGAGTACGTATTGATCAAGAAACTGACTCTGAAGCAGAACTGCGTAGGCGAGCTAATGCCGACTGCTACAGAAGCCGAATTCAGGAAGAAACGGACTCTGAAGCCCAAGTTCGAAGACAAGCTGATGCCGAACGCCACCGAAGACGTATTGATGAAGAAAATGAATCTGAAGGGCAAGTGCGAAGACAAGTCGATGCCGAACGCCACAGAAGACGTATTGAAGAAGAAAATGAATCTGAAGCGCAAGTGCGAAGACAAGCCGATGCCGAACGCCACAGAAGACGTATTGAAGAAGAAAATGAATCTGAAGCGCAAGTGCGAAGACAAGCCGATGCCGAAAGCCACAGAAGACGTATTGAAGAAGAAAATGAATCTGAAGCGCAAGTGCGAAGACAAGCCAATGCCGAACGCCACAGAAGACGTATTGAAGAAGAAAATGAATCTGAAGCGCAAGTGCGAAGACAAGCCGATGCCGAACGCCACAGAAGACGTATTGAAGAAGAAAATGAATCTGAAGCGCAAGTGCGAAGACAAGATCATGCTGAAACTCAGAGGCTAAGTCGACGGAACGAAATAAATAATGTTAGACTGGGAGAACAGGAAAGTGAAGTTCATTTACATTACTGTGGCCCTATGAACTCTTTGTGTGAATTCTGTGCTTCCAAGAATTTTGCCGGTGAATGACCTCCAGACGGAAAATTCAATAACTGCTGTAGGAAAGGGAAAGTTTGTTTGACGAAACCAATGGATTCTCAGGGAAATGATTTAATTTATCCACGTGTTCTTCAGGATTTGCTCATGAATCCTGAGAATCCTGATCACAAAAATTTCAGAAAACACATACGGTCTTACAACAGTGCGTTATCTTTCGCCTCCATGGGAGCAAAAGTTGTCAACTGTAGTGGAAGAGGACCATATGTCTTTAAAGTACATGAGCAAATCTGCCACAGGGCGAGTCATCTACAACCACCTGATGAAGACCAACGACAATTTGCACAATTATATGTTGTAGACAGCACTCAGGCAACAGAAAATCGAATTCGCCATCAAGCAAACAGAGAATGTGTTCCCCATGTTCTGGACCAGTTGGACAGGCTTATGCGATCGACAAATCGTCTTTGCGACACTTACCGCATGTTGAGGGATGTTGAAGCTTAAGCTGTCCAGGAGGCTAATGAAGCCGGACAAGATACTCCAATTGTGAATCTGGTTTTCAGAAGAGATCGACATTCTGATCAGATACGATTTAATGCACCTGCTGCAAATGAAATTGCCATGGTTTTTGTAAACGATGATGGAGAGCCACCGTTCGATAGAGACATCAGAATTTATCCAGTTAATCCAGCGGATCCGGAACAGCAGTTTGTTAACATCAACATTCTCAGTCCAAATTTGGATCCCATGAGTTACCCAATTTTATTTCCTTTCGGTGAACCTGGTTGGCAGCCTAACTGGACTTGCGATCCATATCCTGGAGCACGACAAAACAGAATTCGAAATAACATCACTATGCTTCAGTACAAAGCAGCTTTGATGGCTATTAGAGATGAGTTTAATCCAGTCATCAGTGCGGGAAGACTAACGCAGCAATTCATCGTCGATTCATATTTACAAGTTGAGGCCAACAATTTGAACTTCATTAGGATGAATCAACAGCAGCTTCGAACTGAACTTTACCAAGGATTGGCTGATCATATTGAAAATAGAAGAAATAACATCGGAGCACCAGGAATTCCAGTCATTCTTCCGTCATCCTTTGAAGGATCCCCCAGAAACATGCGGGAGAGATGTTCTGATGCGATGTCCATCTTTGCGAAATTTGGTCCTCCGGATCTTTTTGTTACTTTTACAGCAAACCCCAAGTGGCAAGAAATTATAGAAAATTTAAGAATTGGTGAGGAGGCAAGTGACCGGCCTGATTTGGTTGCAAGAGTGTTTCACTTGAAGCTGAAATCCATCCTTAAAGATCTAACAGTTCATGGTGTTTTAGGTGTTTCAACGGCTCATGTCTACACAATTGAATTTCAGAAAAGAGGACTTCCACATGCTCACATTTTAATTGTTCTAAGGACTGAAGACAAGTTTTCTTCAGTTGAACGTATTGATCGTTTTGTTAATGCTGAGATTCCTGATGCTGTCGCTAACCCCCGTCTGCATGAAATAGTGACACGTTGTATGATTCATGGTCCTTGTGGGTCAAGCAATCCTCGAGCACCTTGCATGGAAAACGGGAAGTGTTCAAAAAATTTCCCCAAGGACTTTCAGACAGAAACTGTTTTAATTACTAAAGGGTACCCAAAGTACAGACGTCGCATGGGTCCTACATTTGATGTTCGTGGAGCCACAGTAGACAACAGATTTGTCGTTCCGTATAATGCCCATCTGGTGCTGAAATACGATGCACACATAAATGTTGAGGTTTGCACCTCTTTGAAAGCAGTGAAATATATTTACAAGTACATCTACAAAGGCTTTGACTGTGCCAATATGGTTCTCAGTACTGGAGATGTCGAGACCAATGAAATAAGCAGCTTCATCGATGCAAGGTATGTCAGTGCACCTGAGGCAATGTGGCGCTTGCTGCAGTGTAAAATGCACGATCGGTCACACGTTGTTATCAGATTGCCCGTTCATCTTCCAAATCAACAGCGCATTGTCTTTCGAGAAGGTCAAGAAAAAGAAGCGTTACATGCTGCACGGACAGGAATAACTAAACTTGAGGTTTGGTTCCAATTGAACCAGACCGATCCGGACGCCCATACTTTGTTATACACAGACATTCCTTATTCATATGTGTATGTTCGTAACACATGGCAAAAGAGACAAAGAGGTGGAAGCAAGATAGTACCCAGAATGTACATAGTCAGTGTTAAAGAAGAAGAAAGATTCTACTTGAGAATGTTACTACTACACGTACGCGGAGCAACGAGTTTTGAATTTTTGAGGACTGTTGATAACACCGTTTACAGCACATCCAAAGAAGCAGCATTTGAGCGACATTTGATGGATTCCGATGAAGAATGGGATCGCTGTTTGAGAGAGGCTGCCGTTTGCGAGATGCCGAAGCAAATGAGACAGACTTTTGTCTTCATCATGGTCTTCTGCAATCCGAATAATGTTCTTCAACTGTGGAACACTTACTCTACTGATATGTCTGTAGATTTTCAGCGGCACAACGATGAATCAACTTCTCTCAATCTCGCTCTACATGAAATAAATTCAACACTGAAACAACACAGGATGACATGTGCATCTTTTGGACTACCTATGCTGACAGGCAATCCCATTCAATTGCAGGTGTACAACCGTAACGAACAGAAGGAGCTGGCAGAGACCCAGATAGCATCTTTGAATCCAGAACAACTTGAAGCCTTTCAGAAAATTGTGCAGGCTACTGAAAACATAAATGAAACACATAGATATTTCTTCATAGACGGTCCTAGCGGTTCAGGGAAAACTTATTTGTACTCAACGCTTTTGAATTTCATTAGGGGAAAGGGACAAGTCGCATTACCTTTTTCAACTACAGGTATTGCTGCAACGCTTCTTGTTGGTGGTCGAACTGTTCACAGTGGTTTTAAATTGCCAGTGCCAATTCTTGAGACTTCTGTTTCTTCTTTCCGATCAAACACTCCAGAAGCCGACACTCTCCGTGATGCTGAACTAATCATTATTGATGAAATTTCTATGTTAACTAAAGATGGTCTTCGTTGCATCGATTGTCTTTTAAAAGAAATCATGAGGAACAACAGTCCTTTTGGTGGAAAAGTTTTGGTAGTTGGAGGTGATTTTAGGCAGACACTTCCAGTTGTTCCAAGAGGTTCTAGAACACATATTATTGAAACTTGCATCAAGTCTAGCCCCTTATGGAGATCTTTCACAAAACTCTCACTTAGCAGAAATATGAGAAGTGCAGGCCAAGAAGAACACAACAATTGGCTCCTGATTGTCGGTGAAGGAACTCTTCCAACTGTACCTGGTTCACCCCCCGATTCTATTGAAATACCTCAGGAGATGGTTCAGGAAAATATAATTCAAGCCATTTTTGGTGAAGACTTTGCCACCATGCAGATTGAAGATTTAGCGATTAGAGTCATTTTAGCTCCTACAAATAAGACAACTCTGGATATAAACATGCAAATAATTTCAAAACTCCAAGGAGAGCCTCAAACTTATTACAGTGTAGATTCTGTTGTTTCGGAAGATCCAAATGACATTCTGAATTATCCAGTGGAATTTTTACATGAACTTACTCCGTCGGGCATGCCACCTCATAAATTAACATTAAAAACAGGTTCGATAGTTATGTTACTGAGGCCAATGGAACTCGCTTATCTGTTCAAGAACTGCATGACAATTTCCTTACTTGCAAAATTTTATCACAGTCTCATCGTGGTGAAACAGTTTTTATCCCAAGAGTTAACCTGTCTCCAAGTGACGTAACTCTTCCATTTACACTCAAGCGTCGGCAATTCCCACTCCTACCTGCTTATGCTATGACAATAAACAAATCGCAAGGTCAAACATTTGAACATGTCGGCATTCTTCTTGATGAGCCCGTTTTTGCTCACGGACAACTTTATGTTGCTTTATCACGTTGCAGGAATCAAAACAATATAAAAATTCACATACCACCAAGGAATAATCAAGGACAGATTGCTAACAGCAGAATTTTTTTTACAACTAATGTTGTTTTCAGGGAAGTTCTCTAAGTTTCTACACTGCATTGATATTTTTTTTATTAACGCTTATTTTCATTTATATATCCCCTTTCCATTTCCATGTTTTTTCTTTATGTGCATTTCTTACAATGTATTTTTCTTTTCTCAACTTTTTTAGTATCAAATTTATATTTTAGTATTCAATTTATATTATTCTTTTTTTGTATTGTTACATATGTTTTTTTAATTTCCCAACTTTTTTTGTATTCAATTTATATTACTGTAAGATACTGCCATGCTTTTTGTAAATGATGATGAAGCTGTTTATTTGGTTTCAGCTGATGCAAAAAAAAAAAAAACCTTTCACATTCAGCTGTTTATTTGGTTTCAGCTGTGTCAAATCAAAAATACCTTTTAGATTCAGCTGTTTATTTGGTTTCAGCTGATGTCAATAAAAAAAAAAACTTTCACATTCAGCTGTTTATTTGGTTTCAGCTGTGTCAAATCAAAAATACCTTTCAGATTCAGCTGTTTATTTGGTTTCAGCTGATGTCAATTTAAAAAAACCTTTCACATTCAGCTGTTTATTTGGTTTCAGCTGTGTCAAATCAAAAATACCTTTCAGATTCAGCTGTTTATATGGTTTCAGCTGATGTCAATTAAAAAAAACCCTTTAACATTCAGCTGTTTATTTGGTTTCAGCTGACGTCAATTAAAAAAAAAACCTCTCACATTCAGCTGTTTATATGGTTCCAGCTGAGGTCAATTTAAAAAAATATCTTTCACGTTAAGCTTTTTATACAGCTTCAACTGTAGACTTAAAAAAAACCTTTCTTAAAATCGTCACGTGTACATTATTTTTCTTTTTATTAACGCGTATTTTCATTTATATATCCCCTTTCCATTTTCATGTTTTTTCTTGATGTGCATTTCTTACATATGTATTTTTTTTCTCAACTTTTTTAGTATAAAATTTATATTTTAGTATTCAATTTATGTTATTCTTTTTTTGTATTGTTACATATTGTTTTTTTAATTGCCCAACTTTTTTACTGTTGCATTTATATTAATGTAAGGGGTTTTCCACATGTTTTTTCAACTGCTTTCATTAAGTTTGCTAATTAGCGTTTTTTAAACAGAGACCAGTCCCTAATTTCTTCCGCTTCAATGTACCCTCTTCTTTCTAGACTCGCACGCTTTCTTTTCTTTTTTTTTTCTTTTTTAAATGACTTTCTTCACATTCTGCATCTTTCTTCACATTCACCGAATCTGGCAAAATTCAGACTGTAGTGCAGTGTCCTCATTTCCTTATCATGAATAAATTTTGCCTTAAAATCCTAGCCACTGTATAATATTAAAAATTTTGGCTGAAAATCCCACAAAAGAGAGTAAATTTTCCTTTAAATATGTTTCAGGATTGAGGCAAAATTTGTACTGAATTTTTTTTTTTTTTTTTTTTTTTGTTTTTTATTATGCCATTCGAATAACCCCTGTCTTAGGACGGGTATACATCTAGTATCATATAAATTGTTAAGAGATTGAACGATTGCTAGATAGGAGTTAAATTATAAACTTATGAAACATAAATTCGTTTATGAAGTTTATGTAAATAGTTTTCAAGATTAATTAATAACTGATGTATTTAGATTTCTCAAGAGAAAATATATATCATCGCAATATATATATTTGTGTCTAGTATAATTTTTGAGCACAACTAATTAAACATAGAGTTTACATTATTCTTACGAAATCATTGTTTGATGTAAATAAATGCTTTGTAGTTGTTAATTCTTATCAGGAAAATTACAATGCATTCCAGAGCATAACTCGCGGCTCAAACACCTATATTTTGACCCAGAAATTAAATTTTAGGAATTTACTAGTTTGTAATTTTAACTTTATTTATCAAATAAAATTTCTGAGTCTAAATATGTTTATTTGAGCTTCACTATCTTACATCGCAATATACGATGCATTTATGTGCGGTGTTGTTTTAAACAATAAATTTATTTATATTTTCGTTATATAAATTGTACTTATATAACGTAACTTATATAATGTCGTAATATATACTGCAACAATGGTATGCTGGTATATATTACGACATAACATTAGAGCAGTGTTGCCAGTGGGCTACTTTTTTAAAATTCAGATTTCTTGATTGGCACCGCTTTTTTGAAACAACAAATTATTTTTTGTTTTCGCCTTAATTATCATGCCATTGAATAAGGCACATTTTATCATTTGTAAAAAATGGTGTCAATCAAGAATCTGAATTTTAAAAAAGTAGCCCATCTGGCAACACTGCATTAGAGCAGGTCTGGTCAAGCTTTCACTAAGCAGGGGCGCATTTTAGGTCTTTGTAAATAACGAAGCGTGCTGCTATTAACAGAGCTCAAAACGTTCAACTAAATTCTCACAGGATTAATTCGATACAACAATGCAATTGCATATCGCAATAGAAGACTTAAAGCCCTTATATATCTGAAGCTCCTTAAAAAAAAAAAAAAAAAAAAGTCAAAATAACTATAAATTGTAACAAATTTCGAATTATACGTTTATCTACTAGGGGCTGTCTCAAAAATGTCTGCAACAGAAACTTTAATCTCGCTTATTAGTATAATAGAATGGCAATAAAAGATAGTATTAGATTTTTTTAGGACGCAAAAATATTCTTTGATTTATATTGGAGGCTCAAAAAGGCCGTTATACAAAATACAAAAACCAAAGATAGTCATATTGGTGACTAATCCATTGGTATTTAAAAGTGATAACGTGGAATAGCCTTTATTGATTGAAATCATTTAACACGATTTTATAGATTTTTTAGAAAAACAGAAAAATAATGCCTAAAGATTAAAAGGTCTCAAAGAGAAAATCACATTTCCTTACCCGTATTATATAGTACAACAATAGACCAGTGTAACAACATCACTATACAAGAAAAAATTTTAAAGACTTTTTTTTTTTTTTTACATTTTGTTTTGGTTAAATTTCAAAATACGTACTGAATCAATTTTGATAAAAGTTAAATGAGATCAATTCGACAGCATAGACTTTCAGTTATAAAGAAAAATTACATGAATGGGTTGCGTAGTTTTGGAGTAGTCAATGAATATGCGTAAAACAGCAAATACATATGCATCGAATTTAATACTTCCTCCTCTTTTGTAGTCGGCCAAATATTTCAAACCATAACAATAACATACGATACTTTTCTTACGTTGCGTAATAGTATTTATAAATAAATTAAGTATAATATGTAAACAAAAATTAGGAAATATCTATTACCTTTAAATAATATGAATGTTATCGTTGATTAATAATAGCATTTGAAGAAAACTTTCAAAATTTCAATTAAAAACTTGAAAATTCGATAACTGATCGCTTAAGGAAACGAAATTTCTTTTGTTTGTATCCGAAATAATTAATAGTTAATCATTTTGAATAAATGAGCGTCAACATAAATAGTAAATGATGCATGTTTTAAATTATCTATTTAGAGTGCATTTCATTTTAAGTACTAAGCGAAAATAAATCGAAATGTATTTATAATTATAATTTACTATATTGTATCAAAGATATTTCTAAAGTATTAAAAAGCTTTTAGGAAATTTAATATTTATTGATTGTAGACTATAAACTATTCGACATATATTGTTCCTTCCATTAGTATATTTACAAATAATTAAAATCGTTGCGTTAATTCATCTCCTCAAATTTAAAAGTGTGCTGATTGTGTCATTATATAAACGAATTTATTCACAATATACTGAATTTAATATTTACCTTTCAAATCTAATTATCGGTAAGATAATTTCTCTAATCTTGAAACTGTTTATAAAATGTTAATATACGTTTTTAAAATGTGAAAAATAGTTTAACGATTGAACGATTACTATATAAAGGTTAAATTATAAACTCACGGAAGCGTAAATGCGTTTATAAAGTATATGTAAATATTTATACGTTTCAGGATTAATTAATAACTCATGTATTTAGTTTACTCTAGAGAAAATCCACGTCTGATAGAATTTTTGAACACAACTGATTCAACATTTAATTTATATTATTCTTATTAAAACATTGTTTGTTGTAAATAAATGCATTATAGATCTTAATTCATATCAAGAAATTTACGATACATTCCGGAGCATAACTCGCAGCTCAAACATCTATATTTTGACTCAGTAATTTAATGAAATTACTAATTCATAGTTTTAACTTTATTTTTGAAATACAATTTCTCAGTCTAAATATGTTTGTCTGAACTGTTCTCTCTATGCCTTATTATATGATGCATTTATACGTGAGGTTGTTGTAAAGAATAACTTTATATATATTTCGTTACATAAACTATACCAGGATGGGGAGGGTCCAAGAAAAACACAATCAAAAAAAAAAGAGGAAACTACCAGTATTTTCTTATAAAAATTCTTACAATAATATAAAAATTTTAAAGAAAACAAATTTCCCTTAAACAATATGCCGGTATTTAACACTTTTTTGGCTGTGTTTTTCCCTGACCGCTCGCCACTCTGTGCGTTAAATTAATATATACTTGTATACAGAGTGTCCCATAAATAATGGGACAAAATTTAAGGGGAGATAGAGGTCATCACAAGGATTCCGATTTACATAGCAACCCATGGTCGGAAACACTTTCCTGTCTCAGTAGTGACGACATAAAATACATTAAAGAAAGGACACGAACAGGGAGAGAAAACATGTTTATTAATCTTATTTCTGCAAAAATACCGGGATAACACTGAAAAGTTCTGAGGAATTACTTGTACGCATCGGTGCAACTGCTGGGAAAGTTCAGGACATCCCTGGTGTTTTCCAAAGAACATTATATTTTCCATGTTCCGGAGATGAGCCTGCATGCATCATGGCCAGGGGTCCTAATTTTAAACACCTACTTTGATAACGATCGATGTTTTTTTAATGTTGTTTTTTCTTAATTTTCTGTTGTACTAAGGATAATAAAGATATTTTCTCTTCTTATTCGTATCCTGTCTTTCTTGCCTTCTTCCTTTCCTTCTTGTAAGGATGCTATATCTTGTAGATATGTCATATATGCTCTCAAACGCAAGAATACCAGGGTTGGATTACTTTTAGTAAAATTTACAGAATAGATTACGCAAAAATTCGCACTAAAAATAAATACCAATTTAAAAAAATATATGCATTTAAATGTTTCTCTTTTTTTAAATATTTTAGAAACTGGGAATCTTTCCATAAATTGAAAAGTGATGTTAAGTAATTCTCAAACTGAAACTCAGAGGATTTCAATTACTTACTAATTGCAAACTTTTAAGTAAAAAGAAAAACACCTAAAACTTATTTACTTAACTGTGACTTGAAACTGAATCATAATGTTTGAAAAGATTGTGAAAAGAAAAATTTTATGGAACTTTTACATTTTTCAGTGATAAGTGTAGATACCTCCGAAAAGATATACTTATGATGTATAGTGAAATGCTGGCTTCATAATTATGATTGAATTCTAATTTTTTAATGAATCACCTAACATATAAGTAATTCATTGGCTACTTCTTAATTTTACAGTGATTTTAAAGTTTGTGGGAGAAAACATTCCGTAGTTAATTGCATATACTTAAAGATGTCAGCTTTTATAGAAAATCTTTTTACTCTTAACGTATGATGCATAGTAAAATTTTAAAGGTTGTACTTAAAAAATGACAGCGCACATAAAAGTAAAATTTAAAAGCAATTTTGTAATACATTAATATAATTTATTACATGTTGGATCCAAAAACATTATATCCGCTTCCTTAATTTCTAAAACAAAATAAAATGAAAAACAGTAATAAAAATGTTTTTTACTGTATAGCAAAATAAATTCAAAACATGAAAATTATTTTTAAAAAATTAGGAAGCAAAAATGCCTTTATTTATTTCTATTTCGACATGTTGACGATAGAGTTGAATCATAAATTGTATTTAAATTTTTTTATATTTTGTCACTGCGAAAATAAACTGTACGTAAATCAATGAGAAAATTAAGAAAAACTGTTTCGGTATAACAGATGTAAATTTTCCATGTGTGTGAAAAAAGTCCGGGCCAGGATACGAACCAGGGATGTATTGGATGAAGCCGCCAATGCTATTCCAACTGAGCCATCCCGGACATCCTGCCAGGGATTTTTTCACCCACATCGAAAATTTACATCTGTTAAAATTAATTTACGATTGAATAATCGTGTTTAAAATTAAGAAAAACTGTTTCGATATATTTAAATTTTACGGGTGGCATTACAGTTCTAGCTAATTAGAAGTGCATAGACCGTCCAAGAACAATTCAAGTGCACTTGTTTATAGCTGTGAGAGAGTTTAAATTACATTTGTTATATGAAGGTATGCAGACGTCGAAACATCACTGCAATAGTTAAAAAGAGTATTGGACTAAATCTACAGGGTGTTTTTTTTTCTTTACTGACGCTGTTTAGAGCTCTCTGTAGCTAATTTTAATAACTGAAACTGCTTTAAAATTTATAAGGTTACTAATGAAACCAAGGGAAATAAGGTTCCAAGAAAAAAAATAGTTCCAATCCCCAGTAAGGGCTATTCCATGTGACATATTATGCTCAGCCATCAAAAATATTGTACAAAGATTGCAAGCTGTGGTGTAAAAGAACGGTGGTCACATTAAATGTGGTCGAATATCTCTTCGAGAAAGTGAATATGATGAAAAATAAAATCATTCTATCCAAATTATTAATTTTGTCTGTTTCTGATGTTTTCTTTCTATGTATAACGCAAAATTTCCCACTATCGGCGGTGATTGGAACTATTATTTATTTAAATTTTTATTTATTTTTTGTTGAAATCTTTTTTCCCATGGTTTTATTAGTCCTTTCATAAAATTTTGTACCATTCCAGTTATTAGAATGAGCTACCGGCAGCTCTAAATAGCCGTCAGTTAAAAAAAAAAAAAAAAAAAAAAAAAAAAAACTCACCATGTATATTCTCTTTAGAAAATTTTTCTGTTGAAAATTTATCGCGCCTCGCATAGCATAATATTTCAAATTTTAGTTGCTTAAAAGGAGCCTAGCCAGCAGAGGGAGAAAGTATCCAAGCAGAGAATCGATCCTGGGTCATCGATATAGCCCACCGACTTTCTACTTACTGAACCACTTGGAACGATATCCCTTTGAATGATTTTTTTTCACATATGGTTCACATTTGTATTTGATTTTTTTGGCGTACTTTTATTGCATTTTACTTGTTCAGCAATGTATCATACTTCAACATTTTTTTTTAAATTTTTGATTTACATAGGATTGCATAATGTTAAGTCTTATATGCCTAGTATAAAATTGCACTGCCATTTGAAACAATTTATTATGTATTAATATTCATTCAACGAAGATTTCTTTTCCGGGCCTTGCTATCGACAGCGGCTTGTGATGATGGTAGATACTCTGATGGGCGGACTTGATGAGCTAAAACCATATTGGTAGGTCTCTCCCCGCCTGGTCTGAAACTGAAACTGGAACGATTTCCAGCCAGGCATTTCTCGATAACTTATATTGGCAAAGCTATAACCTCAGCAGAAGATGGAATATTTTTTCTTGAGCCACCAATTCTGTGCTACAACAATAACAGCTCGTCATTAGCTGAACAAACACGTGTCCGTCAGTGTTTGAAACGATTAATAAGTGAAGAACCCATCAAAAAAGGAAGGAAAACACAAGGTCAGAAATAAATAAATAAAAAGATAGATAAAAGGAAAAAACAATAAAAGAAAAGAAAATCTGGCCTTGTGTTTTTCCTTCCTGTTTTTATGGGGTTTTCACTTATTAATCGTTTCAAACACGTACGGACACGTGTTTGTTCAGCTGATGACGAGCTGTTATTGTTATAGCTCGAAACACGTCCTGATTTGCTATTTTTGTTTAATGGTGATTTATAAAAAGTGTATTATTGTAATTGATAATTATCTCCAGTGTTATCGGTGTTATTTCACTATTTTAAACTTATTTGGGTTCCTACACCGTTCTATCCTGCTTTCCACGTGTTCAAGGTACGTCCTTTTTATTTCTTCCTATTTTTGTTTATATTGTTTTTAGTGCATTTTTGTCTTATATTTTTTCGTTTTGGCTCTTTTATTATCTTTTATTGTTTTTTTCTTTTATCTATCTTTTTATTTATTTATTTCTGGCCTTGTGTTTCTTCCTTCCTCCTTTTATGGGTTTTTTTACTTATTAATCGTTTCAAACACAAACTCTGTGACAAACACGAAACTATAGAGAATCCTATTCTCTATAAACACAACTCTCTATAAGCATAAAGAAAATTTAATAAAAATAAGGAAAACTTACAGTAATTTTAAACGAAGAAATCTGTAGTTTTTTGTTGTTTTGATTTCATTACTGTTACACTCATGAAAAATGTTCACACTTTATCAAGGATTGAAAAATTGTATCGGGAATATGTTCTTCCATTTGAAGTCCTTTCAGAATCATTTCATGTCAGAATTTTGCACTTTTTTACCATTGAAAATACAACATTTCAAATCTTCCGGGGAAGTCTCGTTGCTTACACCGAAGGGGTGGGAGGTCCCATCTCGGCCACCATCTGAAACTGACTTCTATTACCGTCCTGATCCCGCTCTTATACGTGTAACAATGCAACTGACACTGATTCGAAAAGATTGTTGGAAGGTATGAGGGAAGAAGGGGGAGGAATTTGTTGGACTTAAGAACAAGTAGATTCAAGGTAGATTAATCCTTCTATAGTAAAAAAAAACTAGCCTTAAAAGGAATGACTCCTGGAATGATTTCCGGAACTAACGAATCCGGGTTGTCCACTCCTTCCATGAGCCGAATAGACCAATCAGGAAAGGGCTCCGTCTATGCATCGCCATATGGGTTACCATAAAGAAAGGAAAGGTTACCATCGCCAACAATCGCCAAGTTTGTCGCCAACTTGGCGATATATCGCCAAATTTGGCGACCAAAATTAGTTGTCAAAAGTGACGCCAACTTGGCGATAACTGTAATATTTCGCCAAATTTTTAATTTCTTTACAACACCAGTCGTTTGATACATCATTTGAGAGGTTTGCAACTGCTTATTCATATAATGGATGTCTTGTGTGTTATCCCCCACTCTGCTCCCCAGGGGGGACACATTTTTTATTTCTTTACAACACCAGTCGTGTTACACAAGATTTGAAAGGTCTGCAACTGCTTATTCATATTATGGATGTCTTGTGTGTCACCCCCCCACTCTGCTCCCCAGGGGGGACACATTTTTTATTTCTTTACAACACCAGTTGTGTGACACATCATTTGAAAGGTCTGCAACTGTTTATTCATTTTATGGATGTCTTGTGTGTCACCCCCACTCTGCCCCCCAGGGGGGCACATTTTTAATTTCTTTACAACACCAGTCGTGTGACACATCAGTTGAATGGTCTGCAACTGCTTATTCATACCATGGGGTATTGGCGAGCGCAGCAAGCAGGGGGTAGCCAATAATTTGGAATCGCGAAGCGATTACGCGGGGGGTTGGCGAGCATAGCGAGCAGGGGGGCGGCGCCCCCCTAGTAATATACTAAAAAGAATATTGCCCAGCTAAACTGATGGCATTGAGCTCACAGGCTACACATACCAGTTGTACATAACAACCTTAAATTTTCAAAGGTTAATTACAGCACAAAGGATCCCTCCATTTCCCCGTTTTATACTTAATCATTAAATCCCTTTAACTAAACACGGATATGTTTTATCATATAAAAAACTGATAAATTTGCAAGAAAAACCCATCTATATCAATAAAGGGTCGGGGGCATTAGCCCCCGTTCCCCCTCTTATACATATCGAATGAACTCCAAAAACTAATCATGGAAGCGTCTTATCAGAATATACGTACATCCAAAATTTCAAGTGAATCGGATTATTTTATCATGAGTTATCGCGTTACGCACATACGCACATATAGAACGGACGGGCACATAAGATCTCAGGCTTTGATAGCCTGTGAGCTAAAAACTCAACAGTGAACGATAAATCAATAATAAGTGACGGAAAATTGATTCCATATAATTTCGAAGCTTTTTTAAATTAAATAAAGAACGTTTTATGAAAATATTATATGGGATTATTATATGGAAATAGATGTTTCGCTATATAGAGACTGTTTTTAATATAGTGATGGGAAAAGAGGACCGTCCCTACTGAAAATTCGTTACATAGGGAAATTCGATTCATGGAGTTTCGTTATAGAGAGACTGGACTATATAGATATATGTATTCTTGTTGTATTTTTCATGTAAGTGCTATTTTATATCCGCTAATATTTTCCAAATTGTTATTTTTGAAAGCAGCGTGCTAACTCACATTTTTTTAATACTTCTTACATAATTGCCTGACATTTCAAAGGCGTTATTTTACATTTAAATGATCTTAAAGATGAATACTAATTAAATATTTAAAATATTTGAACATACTAAAACTAAACATAGTAAACATTGCTAACTGCATTAATATTATGAATACTAACAAAACTAAACATAACTAATTAAATGTGATGCAACTATTTCTTTCAGGAAGTTTCTCAAACCTCAAGGAATTTATCCGAACAAGTAAGGCTGCCTAATTACTTACCCTGAAAGTGTGCAAGACATCACACATTTATTGGAAGCTGTTCAAAAGCTTTCATTTCTGAATGTTTCACTAATGAAGCGTGTTTAAATTATGAGAAAAATTAAACTAAAATTACTGAGAGTTAATCTTTACTAATACATCTAAATAGTTATCGTCATCAATTTACAAACTGCGAATTTTTTTTTTTCTTTGGTTCATTTTTCGTTACTTTAAATAAGAAAAATTTTCTTTCATCAGAAATAAATGTTTTTAAAACATAACATGAGTGAACGATTTAAGAAATTAATCTAAAAAAAAAAAAAATAATAAATAAATAAATAAATAAATAATAAAAATAAATAAATAAATAAAATAAATAAAAAATAAAATAAATAAATAATAATTCGCCCTAAAAATAAATAGTAAATTGTTAAATTGTAAAATTAGTAAAAAAAATATTTCTAATAGTTTAAATAATGCTTTCGAAGTGCTAGCTTATTTATCTGTATCTGTGCATATATAACACACAGCCTGTCGTTGATAAAGGAAAACGAAAAAATTTGAAACCATCTCTACAATTTTGAATAGTATTGTAATATATTGCCAATGTAAATCAAACTGTATACAGGGTGGTCATAAAAAATTTCCCCGATATACCTACCGCTAGTGACCTAACCATTCACTCAAACAAAAAGAGATTTGAGATTTAGTTATTTGAAAGTAAGCGTTCGAGATCGTGATGATTTAAAAAAGCTCGCACCGTTTCGGTTGCAGTGAAAATATTTCTAAATTTTCATATGACAATACCTTATTTTTTCCTGCGCAAATTTATCAGCGCATTAAAAAACCATAAATTGCATTGGAACGATACACATATGATTAAAATTGCAGGTGTAATATCGGGAACTCAATCCTAAGGAATTCATAGGTACCATAATATTCAGTACTGCAAAACAAATAATTACATTTTTATTTTCACTGTGTGTACACAAACACAACTCGAAAATATATTATAAAACAAATCTGACAACATTACTTAGTTTACAAGTAATAATAATAATAATAATAATAAAAATTGGCTGCTGAAAACAAATTTTGTATCTACTCATTTGTTCCTCTCATATCTGAAACGTGTTTCTTCAGTGTGATAGTGAAATATACCAGACGCAAGTTAAAAGGATTCCAATTCAGCAGTAAACCCTGCTTTCATACCTTATGGTTTATGCAGAGTTTATTTGGGATTTGCATCTTACGAAAAATCATGCATTCCAAGCGATATTTAGGGTCGTTATACCGGAATAAAACATTTTCAAAAAGAGCAATGTAAAGAACAAATGGCAATTCAAATACCAGGTGAACTGACGTACTTTGCATAATTCACAGGAATAAATATTAGAAGCACCAATCACAGAAGATCATCCGCAAATCATTGCGCATAGAAAATTTTTAATACGCATTGTGAGAATATTGTTTCTTCAATTAGTTGTTCGTACGTTTTCATAATATGGCATTTAAAATAAAACAAACGAGGTGAATTGATAAAATTGCTTTATATGAACTGTATAAAAGTGCAGGTGAAACAGTGCGAGTTTATCGCCGAAATCATAAATTACGACTTGGCCCATGTGATTTGTTTGGTAAAACAAAATGAGAAAACTTGATGCACATGTGATAGAGCACGATTCGAATGACCATCTGTTACTGTTAATATTGTTGCTCAAGTGCATAACAGGATTACTGCAGATCCATTGCATACTGAAATAAGTGTTGAAAGCAGTTTAGATATATCAAAAACAACAGTCTTTAAGATTCTGCACAATGTTTTGCGGATGTTTCCCTCTCAATTCTAGCACTTCCAGATGTTCCAACCTGGAGATGAAAAACACCGTTTTGACTTTGCTAATTATTTTCTCAGATGTGATAAAGATAACAGCTGGCGATTGCGAATATTATAGATAGATACGATAGATAACATATTGAACCCTGTATATATATATATTAATAATAATCAAATCTAGCCTTTTTTTATCTTGTTTTTTTTTTTTCATCTAGTTAGCAGGGTGCATGATGGATCAAATTTCTTAGCTTATAGCTTCATCTATTACAGAAATTGATTTGTTTTTCGACTATATTTGTAAATTATGTACCTCTGACGAGTGATTCACAATATAAGTCTTCGGTTAATTTTCATACAATTGATTTACATTTGACTGTCAATAATTGTTTCATATAACTTTATAATTCTATTAGTAATCTGTAATGCTTGTTTTAAATAGGTGATTACATTTTTTCTTGTAATCACCTTGTACATGGTTAAATACAGTTTATTAGTTGGTTCTATTGAATTTTAAATTTTGGTAAATATCTATGTTGCAATGGATATATTTATAAAAATTTTATACATATATATTAAACTTTTATTGTGTTCTTAGAATCTTTTCAGCAAAAGCTCTAGTAATTATGTTTTGAAATTATCAACTTGCATATAACTTTATTTCTTATTCTAATTTCAGTAATAGTATGAAAAATTAATTTCACCTTTACAAACAAATTCATTGGCATTATACGAATATTATCTAATACAAAGTATTAAAAGTAGTCATACTATTATTTCAACACTGTATTCACTGTAATGTCGAGCGTAAACACATTCATCTAAAGAAACAATGGGCCCTGTTTTGAATCGTAGAAAATTAAATTGTATAACTAAGCTCCCATTTCTGTTGAAACACAGGAACAAGGGAAATAAGATAACGTTAAAATTTAAAATAACTTGTAGACTAATATGATTAAATATTAATCTTCTCATTTTAAAATTAAGTTCTCAAATTCAGTGAGTTCCGTAAATTCAGAAAATAATATCATTTATTAACATGTAAAGCTTATGTTTGTAATTACATTCTGTTTTAATTGCATTGGTAAATACCTGTGATAAAATGCGTATTGAACATAACAGCCAAAAATGGATTTTATAAAATTTTCCTTTCTATATACAGGTTTAAGTAAGTAGTAGCACTGAATTTATATGCACAATATTTATTTGAGAAATTAATATTAATTTTTTACTTTATAAAAATAGCCGTCTCGAGCCAGACGTGCACTGTTAAAAATTTCTGTAAAAACATCGAAAATAAGTGAAACACTCTGTAAATTTAAATTCATTCTCGATTAAACTAATTAGATTCGGTTTCTTAATCATCATTTTATACACATTTCCCTTGTCTTATATGTAATTCATTGTAGGTTTTAACGTGTCTTTATTTAAAGATATTTTTTTCTTAGTTAAATTTTGTAATTCAAAATACATACTTTTAAAATTCTTTCGCAATTTAATTAGAAATACTAAAGAAGAAAGTATAGTTTAAAGACTTAGAATTTAAACTTAGAATAATTTAGAAAGGGAAAAATCATCTCATCACTTTTAGTGGGATTTTTTTCTCAGCTGAATTATAAGACATACTTTGTACACAATAGAAATATCTCCTATTGTTCAGTCAGTAAGGTGTTCTTTCACTGTGAAGAGATCTTGGGGGGATGGACGCCAGGAGGGCTAGAACCAGATTGTGTAAAAGTTTAATGATACAGCATTTCAAATTTACTCGGAAAATTCAGATTCTCTGAAGTTCTGACCTCTCAACTGGTAGACAGCAGGTGCTGAGTTCGAACCCAATCGCGGCCGTCGGTCTAACCGTTCGGAGTTTTCGTGATTTTCTTCGAACCTTGCATAAATACGGGTTAGGTTCCCACAGGAAGACCCTCACGAATGGCAATCCCCCCTGGGCCTATATCCCTCGAGTAGATAATCGGCCGCCACAAAATAAACCAAACAAACCAATCAGGTTCTCTGAAAATTGAGTGATTCACTAATTTTTACTAAATTAATTACTATCATTATAAACAAATTTACAGAGTCTTGTGTATTTTTAACGAAGTTAATTTACAGAATATATCATAAACTTACCAACGAACTTCTTTGTTATTGAACAGAATCTCAGTTTTTCTAATCTCTGTAATTTTACATAAGACTTAAGATAATGGAATAGCCCGTAGTGTAATTTCACAGAAAATTTTTTAACATTGTGGAAAACACTTATACATACATACGATCCAAACATACGATCATAACATACGATCCAAAAGACTAAATCTGCAGCGCTAGAATTCATTAAGGATCATTGTCTAGAAAACTCAGTACTGTTTTCTTGATCACGAAACCTGAGGTGTCACGCTGAAAATGTCTCTGCGGGATTTTGCATTTACACAGTCAAATCCATTTTGCTTTCATAGTCGGTCCTTCCAAATGTACATCTTTGGGGCTGTGCATACATAACGTTATCAGCTTTTTGGTAATTTTGAGCCCCCTCCCCCCAATCTGATATCATACGTTACCATTCCTCGAACCCCCCCCCCCCCGGGTAATGATATTGTTATCAATGTCTATTTTTGTTTTAAACTTTTGAATTTATCTTTTTTATTTGGAGTGATATGCAAAACTGGTTACATACTTTATTGATTCAAATGAAGAAGCCAATAAAATATCCCTTTATATCATATAACATTTGAAAGAAATTATTATTATTTAAAAAAATTTATAATAGCTTTTTGTTAAATAATGCACTTAACACTAACAATGTCTTGTTACACTTGCCCAGCACGAAGGAGGGAGGGGTGGAGAAATAGAAATTTTTATCAACAAAACAAATGAGCAACATTCTTTCTCTTTCTCTGTTATTTGTTAGTAAAAACAATCTTCATTTTAAATCTACTTCACATAGGGTTTCTCGAACCATGATTGAGTATGCATACATATATGAAAAAGAAAACGAATGTCAAATATTGGACTATTTCATATTTTGGAATTAAATGTTTTTTAAATTAGTAATTTTAATAAAAAATTTATATTTCCATACAACTAGATAACACAGTAAAAAACGACAACATATTATTTTGAAACAAAAACATGTTAAAAATAAAAAATAAAATTTGATTATATTAAAAATTGATACAGATATCAAAAGACAACCCCCTCCCTCTAGAGATAAGTTATGATATCATTTGCTAGACCCCCCTCCCCCCTAAAATTATAATGTTATATTTGCACAGCCCCTTTCACTTAAAAAATGAATTTGTAAATGTGTCAAAACGTTTTACACTTGTTGTGCAGAGCAGTTGAGATAAACAGTCTTCTTAAAGTTGTTCTCAAATCCAAAAGAAAAAGTTTAAGACACACATTTCAATTTTTTTTTTTTTTTTGGAAATGCATGTAATTAGTAGGTGTTGTTTTTCAGAAACTATATAATAAAATATGTTTTCTATTTCGTTCTGCACAAGCAATAGACCTTTTAGAAATTTTCTCAAAATGGGCGTTTTGAACCGAATTTTCGCACGAAAGAAGAATAACCACTCAAGAAAGAGTGAAAATCGTCATATTCGCGCGATGAAAATCGCTTATATCTCAGTAGGTGATTCATTGATAAAAAAAATTTGGAAACACATTTCGATTCCTAATCACTTCCATAGTCAGTAAGGTGGGTCAAAAAAAATTTATTTCGGAAAAGTGACCTATTGTTATAAGAAGAAAACATACGGCATACAAAATTTTAAAATCGGTCAATATTTTCCGTTAACGCATGATAATTAAAGTTAATGAAAAATTTAAAAAATCGCTCCTTTTTTGTAAATTTTCTAATGTAAAGAATTAATCTAAATTAAAATTTAAAAATAAACACGATTTAGTTTTTTATGCTTGATTTAAAGTTTATATAATCTAAATTCTAATCAATATTCCAATTTTTTTTTGTTACCACAATATCTTAGAAAAAAACAAAAATATATAAATTTTCACAATTTTCACCGTGCAATCCTGAGTCTGCTTTCCTAGAACATAGGTTATACCTCATTTCGCTTGTCTTCTTCTTTGGGACGGTTTGTTTTCCTTTTAACAGGTAAAAAGGGACGTGCGGTCTCAGAGACTTTACAAACTTTTCTATGCCACACTTACTCACTTCCCCTGTTACGGGTAAGATCTTCATGTAACAAGATCACGAATATGTTCTCTTTTATCAACATTTCGACACCTGAGAATAATAAGGTTCTATCTGTATTGTTGAAAAATTTGACTTACCGATTAAAAATGTTCTATTTGTATCTGTGAAGGCATTTCTGGATTAAAATAATGTTATATAATGATTGTAAAGTCATATGTAAATTATATATAACATCATTTTGATTTAAAAATGCCTTCATAGATACAAATAGAACCTATCTATATCGCTAAGTCATTTTTTTCAAAAACACAAACAGAACTTTATTATTCTCAGGTGACGAATTATTGACAATAAAAAAAAAAAAAAAAAAAAAAATTAAGTGCGCAAACAATGCTTTTCATTCTATTACTGTAGTATAAACAACTTGTAGTAATTTTTCGGATAAATAGCTGATGTTAGATGGCTTAAAATACATGTTTTGGTCCATAAATAAAATATTTGCTTATTTTATGCCAAACCACCAAAGAATGTTAGCTTTTTAGAAAACTTCGGATGTATCTGATGAATTTATATACAACTTAAGGATTCGGTTGGCCACAGATGGCATTGGACAAATGGCAAGGTCCAGATTTGCCAAATCTGTTTACAATGTTCCATGGTGATTCAGTTTGAAATGTCCAACAAATATTGGTGATCTTTGCTTAACAAATTCCTGTGTATAGTAGGAATCAAGCAACTATTGGTTCATACTTGGTCACAGAAAGTTATTCACCGCATGACAGCTGCCCGTTTGGCGCACTAAAAGATTTATACAATGCAGTTTGACCGTCAGTTATTTGAAAATGTGGCAAAAAAGAAGCTCTATAAAAAAAAGACATGATTCACTGTATCGGGCATCCTACATTATTATCTAATCGGCGGATGGCACCCTCGAGTATATGTTACAGTGCCATCACATGTCATTACTTCTAGCTTTTCTAGTGATATTGATAGTTCGGACAAACAATAAATAATGCCTTGTATTATATCATTTAAAGATCTCGACGAAGAAGATACATGTCGTATATAAGTTAATCTAGATTCCTAGATAAGATAATAGTGTTCTTATTTTATATACTCCTGGGGTATTGCTTGGGATTCAGTTTTTCGAAGAACAAAGTATTATATTTTTGTCCGTCAAAGACAAGACCACAATTTTCCTCTGGATGTGTGAATTAGACTTTTATATCCGCCCCAACAAGAAGATTGTATCTTTTTGTTTTACTCTTATCAGCCGCATAAGAAGAATTGGTTTTCATCCCAGTGTCTAGATGAACCCTTGACGATAAGACAGCTGTTGGCCGATCAGAAACTCCAAACCGATCACTGTTTAATGCTGTTGCGCTAATTTTAATTCTGATCTGCCTTCTGTGGTTTTAGTTGACAAACGTGGTTCCTATTCATCTTCTTCGTTCTCCAAGTCTTCACATGAAATGTGTTTGTGTTCTTTAATTCCCGAGCAGTCTATTACATTTGGAACTTCAGAACTATTTTAGGAGTCATCCAGTACTCGCTGAAGACCACGAGCTTCCCTCTCGGCCATTATATTTAACTATTTTGTAATTGTTTTGTGATCTCTCTAATTTTTGTAACTTAAATGGAATAGCACTTGGAGGACTATTAAAAGGGTTCCAGATTCGATCCCCGGCTTGGATATATTTTGCCCTGTTGAATCAACGCTTGGTTAGCAAATGATAAATCATGTATTAAATATTAAATGTTACAGATTCTTTGATTTATAGTGAAATAGTATACCTATTATATGATTTTTTTATTGCCGTTGGATAAAAAGTTCTAGAAATCCCAGTTTCCTAAAAAAATAATAGTAATTTTACATTTTTTTTACAATGTAAAACTGGTTTTTGATAAGTAAACTGAGATTGAAAATTAGATTTACTTTTTCTCTAGTCACAATTAGCAAATATTAATGTAATTAAATTTAAAGAAACTAATGAATATGTAGTATTTATATTATAATTTGAAAAAAAAATATAGTAATTTATTTGGGCATAACACTTATTAACAATCATTACTTTCAAAAGGACATCATAGGAAACTTAACAAGAAATTTTGAAATTAATTAAGGAAACGCTATCTTCGATACACAGCAACACGATTGTAAATTACGAATTCTAAGTTTTAATTACCTTAACTAATTTTATTCCGTGGTGATACGCAAACATTTATACATTTTAGATTAATACTTTATGTTAAAATGGCATTCAAAAGATAAAGTAATTAGATTCAATTTACTTTCTTCAAAAATTTTCACGATGTAGAACAATATATGATTAAGCAGGCATTTTGTGTGAGCAGTTTTAATTGAAAATGGAAATGCAAATATTTTCCATTTCTAATAATTAAAGTTAAATATAATTTCTTAAAGCGTTTAATTATGTTCAAGTAGAAACATAGGAAATTGAGAAAAATTACTTTATTAGAAAAGTACAGCATCCATAATTAATTTACTTTTCATTAAGTATTAAAAAAAAGAATAGCAAAAAACTACCCTGGAGTTTAAATTTTTATAAAAACAAACTTCGAAAAAGAAAAATATTACTTTCCGTAGTTTATAAGATGATGTGCAGATTTCTTTTAATAAATAAGTCGTAAACAATACGTCAAATGTGACAAATGAGGTGCGTTTGTACTATAATTAATTTTATGAATGTTCAGATGTTGATGTAATAATTGTTGCACTCTTAAGTAGAAATTCATGAATAAAAAAATTATTCCAATCATAATCAGTAATGAGAAAGTAGGATTCCATCTTAAATAGAAAGTATTCATCATGGCAACCTAGAATCATTACCTGTTATGAAATAGCATTGATTTTGTTGCGTATGATGGGAATGTAATAAAATGTAGAAAACTTTCATTTGATTTTCATAAAATTTGAAATGACTTGAAAAAAGTCTGCAAATATTTTATCTATTAAATTTCAAACCAATCGGTTAGGTAGCGTTTGCATTGTTATATGCGGAGAGACGGACGGATCTAGTAGACAACATTGTGTGTTATTTATTTATATATTTAAGAACTTACTTAATAAACTAACTCAGAGGATGAATTTTCGTTTTATATCATTACGAAATTTTAAATAAATAATTCATAAGTATTTTTTATAAGAAAAACTTCAAATAGGAAGTCAAATACACCATGGGTCCTGGTAAAATTTGCATAAACCACAAAACAAATATTAGAAATTGTTCAAAAATTTGGTCAAATTCATTCAACCACAAATAGTATATATCTATCTCAACATTATAAAACAGAAACATGCCCGAGAGTAAAGATGAAGTCATTTTTATGGTCGCTTTTACTTTAACTCTTTTTAACTTCTAAATAACGCGCGGTTTCAATTTTTACACCTTTTAATAGGCGAAAAATATTCTTTGGCATACAATTTGCGTGAGAATTACATTTCAAATAACTGATATTTTATTGCTGTAAAAATAATTTTCTAGCATGATTTAAAAAAATCCCTATCATGATTACGAAAGACACACGTTTCCCCTTAAAACAATGTAAATAGTACAATATTTGTCCGGGATAGTATTTGATTGAAATTAAAACTCCAAACGAAGAGTCTGCTTGCATTTGTTTATGACAGTTACATTACAAAGGCTTTTTTATTTTATAGGCTTTTTATATCAGTAATTTTACGTATAGATAAATTAAAACCATTCTTGTTACAATTTTTAAAAAATAATGATTGGAGAGTATTTCTCTTCATAATGGTAAATACATAATCTTCGAATCATTGTTTATTTTCCAGCGGCATTTTAAAACAAATAATGCTTTAAATCATGCAAATGTTAATTAAACATTCTTTCGAGTTAAGACCGCATAGTTTTTCATTTTCATTTGTATAATAAAGAACGTTAAAATCGTTACAAAAATGCATAAAATCCTCAGTATACCTTCGGAAAAAAAATCGGTACAAATGTTGACGGTGTTTATTATATTTATCCTGAAATGTAAACATTTATAAAGGTAATTTCATCTTTATTTTTTTTCTTCCCCCTTTTTTAAAATGGTATTGCTTAATCTTCAACAGAAGTAAGGTGAATTTTTGTTGAAAAAGCTAACAATTCCCATGCAATACAAAATTAACTTTTTTTTTTTTTTTTTTTTTCTCTCTCACCACAAGTTGTATACAGCAGAATAAAAAAAAAAAAACTAAAATATCTCTGAAAGATAGTATTTCCTAGTTGGATATGAGACATTAAAACCGTCAACCAAGAAAAGCTTTTTAATTATACTGAAGCACAAACTTTTTTAAAAATCATTTTCAATATATATTATTTAATTTCTTCCTTCTTTCAAATATCAAAACGCCATCTAATCTTTAAATGCAATAGCACGGAAACTTTGCTTCGAATGCGCGTAATTCCCCCATCTTTACGGTCCTTTTAGAATAGGATTTCATTTATTTTATGACAGGTTGTAATTAACCGACTAAATAAAACTCTAAACAAGTATCTCCCAATAGAATTATTTACCGGTTCGTAATTTTACGTATAGAAGAAAAAAAAGTATGTATGCTTTGCAGCGATCGGCTGAATTTCAAAGTTAATAAAAATAAAAATATATATTGGATGCATTTTAACCTTTTCCAACATTGTTGAAAAGTGTTTATGAATTGGGTTTGACTATCCGTCTGACTATGTGTTCACGCTCTAATTCGAGTAAATAAACTTGTAACTCATATATGTTACTGTTGAGATTTATTGAGAAATTCAGAATTTGTTGATTATATATATTTGTTGATGCTTGATTATTATTGAGATTTTCATGCAATGTCTGTATGTTAAGAATGTTTATCATGGTATCTTCGGCCTTGAAAAAGGAGTTTGTAGCATTAATAGTTCGTATAACGGGTTTCTTAAAAGATCTCTATAACACTATAACTAAAGGCAAAAATCGTCTACAATGTACTTTAATGGAATTAGGCTATATCAATTGTATTACTGATATAAATCACTGAAATTCACTACGAAATGCTTACTTTAGAATAAGGTACTCATAGCAATTATCGTTCTTTTAATTTCTTCTATGACAGCAGGCTGGCTAAATAAAAATTTTTCCTGAAGAGAATCATTTCCGAATTGAATATAGCAAATTAAAGAGATATATAGCAAAATATTATTATAGCAAAGATTATAGCATACAAGATTATAGCAAATTAAGTAAGTTTTTAATAAATAGTATATCTAACATACCGCTGCTCTTGAAACATTTAAAACTGAAATATAGACATTCTAAAATGTACTTTCATTTTTTTTCTTAAAAAAATAAAAATCTTCTAAACTTTAACTAGATTGAAAAAAGGTCCTATTGACATCAACAATACAGTCGCGTTAAAATAATTTTTTATTTATTTTATGACAGGTTGCGGACTAACTAAAAATTATCCTCGAAAAGAATCATTTCAATAAGTCAAAAACACTAAGTGTTTTTGGTGGAAATCTACACCTTGTTATTAAATCAAAATTATACAAAATAACTACTTAAAAGATGTTCCAAAAATATAGATATTATTTATTTAATTTACCCGAGATCTTTCGAATGCTAACGCATTCACTATCATTGGAACTTAAAAGAAGATATTTGATTATAAATAGAAAACATCAAAACAAAACAGCCCGCGTGTATAAAATTGGCCGCGGTGAGCGGCCAATTTTCGTCGGCGACCCCAACGTACGACCCGAATAGTCCTAGTCTCTCGCGCGACAGCGCTGTCACCGGCAGGCGACCACGGATAGCGCCAAAATTCTTTACTTACGACCAGAACAGCCTTGGACTCTTAATAGAAAAGAAATTAGTTGGATGTGCTAATCCCAAAACTTTCTTCTATCTCATACGTACATTTTAATATAAAAAAAAATAGTTACTCATTTTAAAGCTTTAATAATTTTAATTCAATACCATATTAACTTTGATTTTCATCTTAAATTTCTGCTTCGATCAATTAACCGGAGTAAAAACGAATTTCCGTCTCTGTACGAGCCGATGGACAATAGAATGATAGGCAGATTTTTTTTCAAATTCAAGGAGGACCTACTTGCCTTACCAAAAAATAATCATATACAAAAAATTTAGTTCAGTTCTAGAACTAACTTCATACACTTTTAGGTGGTGCAAGATTGAAAATTGCATAAAATTCGCTATTGCAGCGCCCCCTTCCGGCGGATTTTTTTTCAAATTCAGGGAGTACAAACTAGCCATAACCATACACGCACACAAAAAATTTGGTTCAATTCGATGCATAATTTCATATACTTTTGGTCGGTCCAATATTGAAAATGGCACAAACATTGCGATTGCAGCGCCCCCTTCCGGCGGATTTTTTTCAAATTCAGGGAGGATCAACTAGCCATAGCCATACATTTACACAAAAAATTTGGTTCAGTTCGATGCATAACTTCATATACTTTTGGTCGGTACAATATTGAAAATGGCACAAAAATTGAGAGTGCAACGCCCCCTTCCGGCGGAATATTTCAAAACTGAAGTAGGACCTGCTTGCCACAGCCAAAAACATTCACAAAAATTTTGGTTCAATTCTATGCATAACTTCATACACCTTTTGATGGTAGAATGGCGACGTACAGACACACAGACACACAGACACACGGACAGACAAACATTTTGTAAAAACATGTTTTTTGGAATCTCTGACCCCTAAAACGTGTAAATCCGTCGAAAACCGGAAGTCAAAAAAATTTCGATTACAATACTTTCTTCTATTGAAGATAGAAGAAAGTAAAAATAATAATAAGCGAAATTTAAACCGGACAGATTTAGCAGAAAAATTAGACAAATTAAAGATATTGAAAGACGGTTAGCAGGTGGGTGGGCCTCTAAAGCTAGCGGTTTTCCCTGCCTTCAACCCGAATATATATCTATATTATAAAGGCCAAACGTATCTGTGCGTAACGCATACGTCATTTTGCGAATGGCAACACTTTCAAATTTTAAATGAAATTTCAGTATTGCAGTTTTGCTACTACAATTTTTTAAACTTCTATATATCCCACATTTTCAATTCTTACACCATCGTGTAGGGAAAAAAATATACTTTCAAATGAAATTTGTTTGAAAGCTGTATCTTGATTTGTTTTTAAAATATTATTATTTTTTTTTTTTTTGTAGTTTTTAATAAAGCTTTTCTAATTGTGGCAACAGGAGTACTTCATTTCTATTAAAAGCAAAGGAAAAAAGGAAAGAAATTGATTACTGCATCTTTATGTTGCCATTTACTCATTAAAAGGGAAAAAATTGAAATTTAAATATCTTCTGTTATAAAACCCGGTGAATTTTGATTTCATCTACAAAATTTGATTTACACGTAAAAGAATATCAACAGTTTAATATCTGATTAAGCTAATAGCATTTAAACTTCAAGTTTTGAATCAAAATGATCAAATTAAAATTCCATTTTTTTCTGAGAAGATGAATAAAGATGCATTTGTAAATTTTGATATGATGAAAATGACGCCGGGTTTAGATTTTACGGGGAAAAAATAACACAGATGTCATAAACGTACCACATTTTCACGTGCTTTTCCTCCCGCCAATTTGGCATTATACAGTTGTGCCAATTAGATTACCTGTTTAATAAGTTTATAACAATCGTTAGGGAGAGGAAATGGGGAAAATTAAAGATTTCAGTAAAATGTGCTGATTAAATAATACAACTGCATGCATTCAATATGGCAATATATATTAATATTTACGATTTATTGTTAAAATTATATTTGCTGTTTTGTTGCTTATTAAGTTTATTATTTATAACTGTTTATTTATTGTTTCCTTTTTGATTAAATTCATATCTATTTACTGTTATTTTCTATTTTAGTTCTTTAAATTATTTTTATGATATATTATATCAATAATTTTTTATATCAAACTACCATTTATTTATATACATTTTTTAGTATTTGAATATTTTTCATTTTTTCACGTTATTTTTTTATATTGGAATAAAAAATAACGTGTTGTTATTGCATGCAATTTGTAACTTACATTCAAAAACAAAATTTTCGCCACATTGGCGAGAGAAAAAAGCACGTGCAAATGTGGTGCGCGTATACGACATCAGTGCCAAAAAAAGTGATTTCGTCAAAGTTGAAAAAATTTTGCTTTTTTTTTTTCATTTTTGAAGTGCTAGCATAAGAACTTAAATTGATAACTTTATCACAATAACGGATATTTATCATTTTTTACTGCTTACATGTACAATTAAAGTTTAATTTTAACAATTTCTACAACTGAGTTACATAAATAGTATTTTGTTAATTTGTCATTAAATATTGTTTGTTAAGATTTAGACTTACCAATATAAAATGCATTTTTTACTATAACTAATTTTGTAGGTTTATTATAAATCAATGAAACAGTTCCGTTTTAAGCATTTTCTTTCGTCGAAATTCGACGGGTTCTGCCTAGTGTTTATACACGCGGACTGTTTTGTTTTTAGCACTTTCCAACAAAGCTGAAAAGTGATTATGCATTCGGTTTGTCTGGCCATCTGTCCGTCTGTCCGTATGGCCATCTGTCCGCTCTCTAACTCTCGTAAATATACTCGGATCGTCATGAAATTTTTGGAAGTTATTGACGTTTACCCAAGCTCGAACCCTATTGAAAATGAAGTATCTACCATGATTAGTTTATCTACAGAGAGAATCAAAATTTTCCCATTACATTACGGCCTATGTGGGGAAAAATCATTAATATACTCGGATTGCCATGAAATTTTAGGACGTTATTGACGTGTATCCTAGCACAAGCCCTATCGAAAATGAAGTTTCTACCATGATTAGTTTATCTACAGAGAGAATCAAAATTTTCCCATTACATTACGGCCTATGGTAAAATCGTTAATATACTCAGATTGCCATGAAATTTTAGGACATTATTGACGTGTACCCTAGCACAAGCCCTATCGAAAATGAAGTTTCTACCATGATTAGTTTATCTACAGGGCGAATCAAAAGTTTTTCATTAGATTATGGCCCATGGGGAAAAATCGTTAATATACTCGGATTGCCATGAAATTTTAGGACGTTATTGACGTATACCCTAGCACAAGTCCAATTGAAAATGAAGTTTCTACCATGATTAGTTTATCTACAGGGCGAATCAAAATTTCCCATTACATTACGGCCTATGGGGAAAAATCGTTTCAAAGGAATTTTAAAGATGTTATACCCTGTCAAACATATTAAAATCTGCATTCTATAAAATATAAGGTGAAAATGCAACTATTATTCATTTACAGGGCCACACAAAAGAATTCCATTAGATAATGGTAAAAGGGGAATTGTGTGTGACATATTTTAAATATATTAAGCTGTTTCATGTATGATAAAATTAATATATGTCATTGAAGCTTAATATAAATTATACGCTACTGTCTTGCATAATATGAAGTACATAGCATTTACAGGGCTACACAAAAGATTTCAAATAGCATATTCTTTCCGAAGTACCGTTTATGTGTCCGATGATGGCTGATGTAGGGATGAAATGTATTTTAATTATGATATGCGCGTTTATATTTCGCTAAATATATGCACATTATATGGTGTGTATAAATGTTATAGTTGATATACAGGGCTACCCAAAAGAGCTCACCAACGTTACTGAATATGAGCGTAAATTACTTAAACGTGGTTCTTAAATAAGCTATGTATTTTTAAGCTGAGCTTCATTCAATTTACTGAGAAATGTTTGCAGAATATAGATAAAAGGATATACAGGGCCACGCAAAGAATTCGGTACATGGACGCCTATGAATGATAATTTATGATAATGTGATTTCAGTTGTTTTAAAGGTGTTTTAGATTACAATAAATTTTAGCCTAATGCTGACGTGTAATAAAGGTACAATGTAAACTACAGGGCTGAACAAAAGTATTCAACTATTTTCCATCTAATAGTATGAATTGCTGAAAAAGAAATTTCAAGCAACTGGGTATTTTCTTGCTAAACTAAATTTTCCCATTACATCAACTGACATATGAAATACAGGGCTGTTCAAAAGTACTGGAATACATATTTGGCTATACACTATTACTTCCCTAAATAACAAATTTTGCTAAAGGTTTCATTAAGTGTTGGAGAGTGCTTCATAATCTATGCTTAACGCATGATTTTTCTTACTTGTTTGTTTTTGTTTTGATGTTTTCTATTTCTAATCTAATATCTTCTTTTAAGTTCCTTTGATAGTGAATGCGTTAGCATTCGAAAGATCTCAGGTAAATTAAATAAATAATATCTATATTTTTGGAACACCTTTTAAGTAGTTGTTTTGTATAATTCTGATTTAAGAATCATTTCCCAGTTGAAATAGCAAATTAAAGCCACCAAGTAAGCATTTTGTTTTATAAATAAATGATATGTGTAATACACCACTGCTCTTAAAACAGTTAAAATTTAAATATAGACATTCTAAAATGTGTTGAAGTATTTCTTTGTTTCCTTTCTTCCTTTAAAAGAGTAAAAATCATCTTAACTTTAACTGTAGTGAAAAGAGTTGATATTGGCCCCCAGCCATACAGTCGCATTAGAATAAAATTTAATTTATTGTATGACAACGTATGGTTTAAATAAAAAATATAGATATTCTTAAATATATTTTCAGTGTTTGTTAGCTTCTTCACTTCTTTAAAAAATAAAAATCATCTAAATTTTAACTGTAGTTAAAATAGCAAATAAAGCCTTTGTGCAAAAATGTTTAAAGATAGAAAACCAACGATTATAAATGCACAAATACAGTAAGAAAAACGGAGCAGACAAAGCAAAACAGCTTTGTCTGCTCCGCTTTTCTTACTTTATTTGTGCATTTATAATCGTTGGTTTTCTATCTTTTAACTGTAGTGAAAAAAGTGTCTATTGACTCCATCCATACAGTCGTATTAGAAGAAAATTTAATTTAATTTATGATAGGATACGGAGTAAATAAAAAATATTCCCGAAGAGAATCATTTCTCATTTGAATTTAGCAAATAAAAGCCACCAACTAAATAAGTTTTTTTTTTTTTTTTTTTTTTTTTTTTTTATAAATAATATATGTAATACACCACTGTTGTTGAAACGGTTAAAACTGAAATATAGATATTCTAAAGCGCATTTCAAGTTTTTCTTTATATTCTTTCTTCATTTAAAAGAATAAAAATCATCTTAACTTTAACTGTAGAGAAAAGAGTTTCTATTGACTTCAACCATATTCTTACATTAGAAAAAAAATTAATTTATTTTATGACAGGATACAGGTTAAAAAAAATAATTCCTAAAGAAGATCATTTCCCATTTGAATATAGTAAACTAAAGCCACCAACTAAGTAAGCTTTTTTATTAACATTGAAATATAAACTTCTCAAAAGTTAATTTCATCATTTCTTTTTACTTACTTCCTCCCTTCAAAAAGGAAAACACCATCAACTGCAGTGAAACGGAAACCGTGTTTACGAATGATGACAATTCCCTTTACTACGTAGACCCTTTGGAAATAGAATTTCATTTATATTATGACAATTTGTAATTAGCCGGCTAAATAAGGGACTAAACAAATATCTCTGGGGAGAATCATCTCCTTGTTTGTATTTTTACAAAAGAATATCTATACCGCTGCATCATAGCTTTCGATCGTATTTCGAAGTTAACGAAAATAAAATGTTTGATGATCTTTTTCGTTTTCATTACGTTGTATTTGAGTTATTTTAGTTTTCAAACGCATTAGTGTTGTGTAATTATTGTATAACGAGTCGAAAACTGTACATCAAACGTGGCGAATGAGGTGCGTTCGTACTGTCGCTAACTTTAGAAATATTCAGATCTCGATATTATAGCTATTGCACTCTTATGCAAAAATGCATGAAGAATACAAAATTTATTATGATACTATGTATAAAATTAAGGTATATGGATTATTAGGATTTCATCTTGATTAGGGCGTAATCCCGATCACAACCTAGAATCCTTATCTTTCGTAGGATATCTTTGAATTAAGAAGCAGATTTTGTAAGAGTCGGGCAGAAAAGAGGGTGTCATTATACAACCCATTTTTGATTTTGCAGAATTTTTTTTATAGTTTCTTCTAAGGATTTTGAAGATATGTATATTTTGTTCCCCCCTCCCCCCCAAAAAAATGTGACCCACAAAAATTTCTAAAGCGGGTCACGACCCAGTATTTTTTTTTTTTTTTTTTTTTTTTGACTCGATATCTTTCTGTATTCTATTATCTCAGTACAGTGAACATCAACCAAAGTTATTTTTGTGATTACAACATTACATTTAGTAGTTAAATTGATTTATTTTGTAAATTTCATGGCTGACCTTTAGTGACACCCAGCGTGGCTCGTCAAACTTTGTCGCGGAAAGTGAAAAAACGCCTTATTTGAGACCTCATGGACCCATGCGCTGAGGGTCAGCCACAGTTTTGGGGTTTAACTTGTATAGTACTGCTCACTATTAACTGAATTAGCTCGTTAGTTGCATGGCTCACCCTCAGCGCTGCCAAAAAATAGCTAATTTTGTTTCGAATGAAACAAAAAAAAAGTGTTTTTGGTGACCCTGTATTTCAGTGCACCGAGGGTCAAAATGGAACTTGATAATTGTATTTTATAGTATAAAACCTATCCTTTAAAAGACATTTTACAGAACTTAGGCTAATGGCCATGCGAACACATACGGCTTACTTCAAGCCATTGTGGAAATGGAAAATATGGTATCAAAACATACAATTAACTATATACTGGACTATAACATATTCACTATATGTCAGATTTTTTACGTTCTTCTATCTTTAAAAGAAAAAAGTATTGGATTCGTGAAAACTTTCAAAATCCGATTTTCGACTGATTTATACATTTTAGGAGCCAGAAAATCCGAAAAACATGTTTTTACAAAATGTCTGTCTCTGAGGCTGTCTGTGTGTATGTGAGAAAAATTTTGTGGGCGCTCTATCTCAAGAACTAATGAACTTGAATTTCACAAAATTTTAGATTCTGTGAGACCTTGATATAAACTAGATATGATTAGTTTTTCGTGTATATCGCTCAGTAGGTGGCGCTGCTATACTGAATTATTTACAATTTCCACTATAGCCATATTTCAAGAATATTCATCACGAATATTCTGTATGACACGAATAAGATAATAACGATATTTTTTTATCAAATTTCAAATTCAATAAATCCCTGATATAGATTAGTGTTTGGTGTAAATATCCAAAAGGTGGCATTTCATGAAAATTCGTGCATTAGTTCCTGAGATAGAACTTTTGCGATAATCATGAATAATGCCGCATAGCAGCGTCATCTGTTGAGCTATTTACTCCAAAATCTGAAGAATACTAATAGACATAAGAGACTAACAGAATCTGAAGTTTCATGAAAATTCGTGCATTAGTTCCTGAGGTAGAGCTATTGCGATAATCACGAATAATGCATCACAGCAGCGCCATCAGTTGAGCGATTTGCACCAAAACGTAATCAGTTCTATGTCATGTCAAGTACTAACTAAATATAAAGTTTCATGAAAATCCATGCCTAGTTTTTGAGATATGGCTAAAGTGAAAATTGTAAGTAATCCAGTATAGCAGCGCCACCTGCTGAGCGATTTACTCCAAAAACTGAAGAATACTAATAGATATAAGAGACTAACAGAATCTAAAGTTTCATGAAAATTCGTGCATTAGTTCCTAAGATAGAGCTATTGCGATAATCACGAATAATGCATCACAGCAGCGCCATCGGTTGAGCGATTTGCACCAAAACGTAATCAGCTCTATGTCATCTCAAGTACTAACTAAATATAAAGTTTTATGAAAATCCATGCCTAGTTTTTGAGATATGGCTAAAGTGGATATTGTAAATAATCCAGTATAGTAGCGCCACCTGCTGAGCGATATACACCAAAAACTAATCAGATCTAGTTTATAACAACGTGTCACAGAATCTAAAATTTTGTGAAATTCAAGTGCATTAGTTCTTGAGATAGAGCGCCCACATACACACAGACAGACTCAGAGACAGACATTTTGTAAAAACATGTTTTTCGGATTTTCTGGCTCCTAGAATGTATAAATCAGTCAAAAACCGGATTTTGAAATTTTTCATTAATCCAATACTTTTTTCTTTTAAAGATAGAAGAACGTAAAAAATGTGAAATATAGTAAATATGTTATAGTCTAGTATGTAGTTAATTGTATGTTATGTTACCATATTTTCCATTTCCACAATGGCTTGAAGTAAGCCGTAAGTGTTCGCATGGCCGTTAGACAAAGTTCTCTCAAATGTCTGTTAAAGGGTAGATTTCATATTATAAAATACAATTATGAAGTTCCACTTTGACCCTCAGCGCACTGAAATACAGGATCACCAAAAAGACTTTTTTGTTGTTGTTGTTTCATTCGATACAAAAATAACTATTTTTCGGCAGCGCTGAGGGTGAGCCATGCAACTAATGAGCTAATTCAGTTAATAGTGAGTAGTACTACACAAGTTAAATCCCAAAACTCTGGCTGACTCTCAGCGTATGGGTTCATGAGGTCTCAAATATGGCGTTTTTTCACTTTCCGCGGCAAAGTTTGACGAGCCATGCCGGCTGTCACTGCAGGTCAGCCATGATATTTACAAAATAATTCAATTTAGCTTCTAAGTTTAATGTTGTAATCACAAAAATACCTCTTGTTGATACTCAATGTACTGAGATAATAGAACACAGAAAGATGTCGAATCGAAAAAAATACTGGGTCGCGACCCGCTTAAAAAAATTTTGTGGGTCACAAAAATTTTTTTTGGGGGGAAAACAAAATATAAATATCTTCTAAAATCATTAGAAGAAACCATACAAAAATTTTCGGTAAAATCAAAAATGGGTTGTATAATTACGTGCCTGACTCTTATAAAATCTGCCTCTTAATTAACTGTGATAGGATTCAATAATATGATGCGGCTAAATAAAAAATATTCCTGAAGAGAAACATTTTACCGATTAAGTATCGCAAATTAAAGCCACCAATTAAGTAATTTTTTAATTAATAGTACATGTAATATACCAAACGATTAAAACTGAGATAAAGACATTCTAATATGTATTTTTTGTTTTTGTTTGTTTCCTTTCTTCCTTTGAAATAGTAAAAATCCTCTTAACTTTAACTGTAGTGAAAATAATTCCTATTGACCCCAACCATACAGTCATATTAGTATAAAATTTAATTTATTTTATGACAGGATGCCAATTAAATGAAAAAAATATTCATAAAGAGAATCATTTCCAATTTCAATACAGCAGCAAAAAAAAAAAAAAAAAAAAAAAAAAAAACGCCACGAAATAAGATTTTTTTAATAAATAGTATATGTAATATACCACAGCTCTTGAGACGGTTAAAACTGGAATATAGACATTCTAAAATTTTTTTAGTTTTTATTTGCTTTCTTTCATCCTTTAAAAGTATAACAGTAATATTAATCTTAACTATAGTGAAAAGCGTTCCTATAGATCCCAAAAATACAATTGCATTAGAATAAAATTTAATTTATTTTATGACAGGATGTAGAATTAATAAAAAAAAAAATCTAAAGAGAATCATTTCCAATTTGAATATAGCAAATTAAAGCCACTAAATAAATAATTTTTTTAAATATAAACATTATGTGCATATATTGCTACTTTTGAAACGGTTAATACTGAAATATAGACATTCTAAAATGTAATTACAGTTTTTGTCTGTTTCCTTTCTTTCATTTAAAAACATATGAATTATGTTAACTTTAACTGTAGGAAAAGACTGCTTATAGACCAAAACCATACGGTAACATTAGAATAAAATTTAATTTATTTTATGACAGGATGTCGTCTAAATAGAAAATATTCCTAAATAAGATCATTTCCCATTTGAATATAGCAAATTAAAGCGACCAAGTAAGTAAACTTTTTTATTAACTCTGAAATATAAACTTCTCAAAAGTTAATTTTATATTTTTTTTTACTTCCTCCCTTCAAAAAGAAAAACCCCATCTAATTTTTAACTGCAATGGAACGGAAACCGTGTTGAGAATGCTGACAATTCCCTTTACTATGTAGTCCCTTTGGAAATAGAATTTATTTTTTTTTTATGACGAGTTGTAATTATATTAATGCATGGAAATTTTTCCAGAGAGAAAATTCGCCTTGAATATAACATATCAAATGAAAATCAAATTTTGAACTGCTTAAAAGGCGCAAATGCCAACCTAGTGAAAAAGATTCCATGCCGGGATTTTCATTTGATATGTTATATTCAAGGCGAATTTTCTCTCTGAAAAATTTCCAGGCATTAATATATATTTAATCGATGCTGGATAAATTTGAGTTTCGTGATTGATTCAGATCGGTGGCTCGCGGATTGTATTCCATCTTGTGCTGCGTTTGTAGCCTTGCCAACATATAATAGTGATAAGTTCCTTGCTGGGTGTTGTTCCATGTGGTTTAGTCGGTAGAACATCAGTGCGCTATACTGATGGCCCCGGTTCGACTCCCGGCATGGAATCTTTTTCACTAGGTTGGCATTTGCGCCTTTTAAGCAATTCAAAATTTGATTTTCATTTGATAAGTTGTAATTAGCCGGCAGAATAAGGGACTAAACAAAAATATCTGGGGAGAATCATTTCCTTGTTTGTAATTTTATATAAAAAATATTGATCGTATTTCAAAATTAGCGAAAATAAAATGTTTTATGATACTTTTAGTTCATTGTTGAGATTTTAAACTGCATAACATACAGAACTGATTTCTTATAGTCAAAGAGAGATTTATTACCTGAAAGGCAATTCTTCTTGACGGCGTCTTGCATAACGAAATGTATCGTTTTCTTGAATACGAATGTTGATTCTGCAATGACAGACTACTTGACAACTGTTTTAAGAGCTGATTGATGGTTAGATAGCTTGAATGATGAGGTTTTTTACACAAATAAATAAGATTTGTTGGTATTTAAAGAGATTTTAATAGAATCCTTCGATTTCGTATCTTGTAAACATACTTAGAATAGAAACATTTTGTTCTGAACTGTCACGCAGTACAACGTGCATTATAACAAATATAATCTATCTAAAAAGAGGAATTAGATATGAATAAATACAAAATATATAAATGAGAAAACATATTGGGAATTTACAAACACAAATGAGTGAGAATTAATGAATATAATAATTAATTAAAGTCAAAATAGTCTCGTTTTATCAAGATCAAAAGTTTTGTTGCTGCCATCTACAGTCATATTTCCGAAATAACTAGCGCCATTTCTGAAGATTCCTTTTTAGGAATCAACATCCTCCGCCCCCGACAGTAGAGGGGATACCTTTGTAATAGGACGCTTGATGTCACCGTCCGCTGTTTTAATCAAGACGACACGAACTCGATTGTCCTGTCCTGGGAAAGTTTGTAGAATGCGGCCCATTTTCCATCTCATGGGCAGGGATCGTTCATGAATTATTACCAAGTCTCCTTCTCGTAGATTAACACTTGGAGTAGTCCATTTAGGACGCTGTTGTAGATGTTGGAGATATTCTCTTGACCATCTATACCAAAATTGGTTATTGGCCCTTTCAATAAGGCGCCAACGAGCATTTAATGATAGAACTCGCGAATTAGAAGCTTCTGGAATATCAAGGAGCGGTGCTCCGATTAGAAAATGGCCTGGCGTTAATGCGCGCGGATCTGATGGATTTGATGACATCGGCGTTAGAGGTCTTGAATTTATGCAACTTTCTATTTGGCACAGTAACGTGGATAATTCTTCAAAGTTTAAAATACTGGATTTACATGCCTTTAACAGATGATTTTTTGTAAGCTTTACAGCTGCCTCCCATAGCCCACCAAAGTGCGGCGCATATGGAGGAATGAAATGCCAATTGATTTTTTGGCTCGAAAGAAAATCTTGAATTTCTCTGTCCCTCAAATATTGGAATAACTGCTTTAGTTGATTTGCTAGACCTACGAAATTTTTTCCATTATCAGAATAAATATCAGACGGCAGCCTCTACGTGCAATAAGTCTCTTTAGGGCTGCTAGCAAGGCTTGCACAGACAAGTCTGATACCACTTCCAGATGCACTGCCTTAGTGCACATGCAGACGAATACAGCGATGTATGTTTTTAATTTTATCTTACTTCTAGGCAAATTTGGCTTAGTTATGCAGGGGCCGGCAAAATCTATGCCAACCTTGGAAAATGGACGAATTGGGGTGATTCTGTCAACGGGAAGTTCTCCCATCATTTGTTGACAAGCTTGTGTTTTTAGGCGTTTGCAAAGTACACATTTGTTGAGCTCTTGTCGCACAGTAGAACGACCATTAACAAACCAAAATTGTTGACGTATAATAGAAAGTACTAGCTGTGTACCTGCGTGCATATGTTTCTCGTGTACATGCTTTATTAATAGTTTAGTGACAAAGTTATTTTTTGGGAGTAGCATCTGATATTTTTTATCGAAGGTTAAAGACTGATGTTGTGACAAACGGCCACCTACTCGAATGATATCACTTGAATCTAAAAATACATTTAGTGGTAATAGTTTACTATTGCTTGGTAAGGGTTTTCTTTCTTTTAACAACTTAAGCTCTGTGTTGAATTCAGAACTTTGAATTAATTTTACAATGCATTGAATTGAATTAGAGATTTCTTCTGAACTTAGATTTCCAAATTTTTTTGATGTACTATGTCTAGCATTATGAATAAATACAAGACAATAGGCTGTGACTCTTGACAGCTTAGAGAATTTCGAAAACTTAAGAAGAAAGTCAGGAGGTGCTCTTACTTGTGTTACATTACAGACAGAGTCAATTACTGGCGTTAACTCTGAAATCGGAGCAGTGAACTTTGGTATTGGGATTTGCTCATTTGACAGTAGCCATGGAGGCCCATGCCACCACAGAGAATGATTAAGAAGCTTTCGTGGATGAATTCCCCTAGAAGCTACATCTGCAGGATTTAAAGCACCTGGAATATGATTCCATTCATGGGAAGGCATTAATGCCTGTATTTGGCATACTCTGTTAAGTACGAATTGATTTCCCTTTAAATGTGGTGTTTTTAGCCAACTGAGAACAATTTGGGAATCCGGCCACAAATAAATATTGTCAAATTTTACTTTTAATGTGTCAATAATTACAGAACATAACTTAGCTAGCAAAAGAGCCGAACAAAGCTCGATTCTAGGCAATGTTTGAGGCTTAATAGGATTCACCTTAGCTTTTGCAGCAATCAAATTAACAAATACCCTTTCAGGTGTAACCACACGTAAATATGTAACAGCAGAATAGGCTTTATTCGAACCGTCGCAAAATCCATGCATTTGAATTTGAACAACTGCTTCATTAAGTAAATTCATGTATCGAGGAATTTCTAACGATTTCAATAAATGCATTTCAGATGAAAATTCATTCCAAACCTGTTGTATGGTAGGTGGGATTTTCTCATCCTAAGAAATCTTATCCTTCCAAAGATCTTGCATCATGATTTTTAACTTTATTGTTGTAGTAGCTAAGAAACCCAGAGGGTCAAAGATTGTAGCCACGACAGATAACAAGTCTCGTTTTGTTTGTACATCCTTTAAATCAGCGAACCTAATTTGTAAAATATCTTTGGAAGAGTCCCAAAGTAAACCAAGCACTTTAACAGTATCATCTTCCTGAATGACCTTTTTTGAGGAAGCCTTCATTTCATCAGGTAAGTGAGCAATTACATCAGGATCGTTACAGGCCCACTTTCGTAGATTAAAACCTCCACTTTTCATAATTTTAATTAGCTCTGTCACTAAATTCTGAGCGTTTCTCTTGAGTCAGATCCATAAAGGAGATCATCAACGTAAATTTCCTCTTGAATAATTTGGCAGGCTTTTTGATTATATTGTTCATGATCAATGGCCAACTGGCGTAATGTCCTAATGGCCAAAAAAGGTGCACAGGAAAAACCGTATGTAACGGTCAACAGCCTGTATGATTTGATAGTGTCTTCTAAATTAAATCTCCAAAGAATGCGTTGATAGTCAATATGCTTCTGATTAACGAGGATTTGCCTAAACATTTTTTCGATATCAGCACTAAAAGCAATTGGATTCATTCTGAACTTTAATAACAAAGGAAATATTTCCGGCTGCAATTTCGGACCTATCTCTAGATAATCATTTAAAGAGCGGCCTGATGAACCAACTGCAGATGCGTCAAATACTACTCTAAGTCGTGTAGTTGAACTATCTTCTTTTAATACCCCGTGATGTGGAAGATAAAAATGATCCGGATTTGAAATTTCTGAATTTGGTATAAGTTCCATGTGCCCCAAATCGATATATTCTTGCATGAATGCTAAATATTGCTCTCTAAGCAAAGGGTTTTGGTGGAGTTTCTTCTCCAAAAAGTAAAACCGCTTTAGAGCTTGAGATTTTGAATCACCGAGGATTGGTTTAGATTTAAACGGCAAGTTTACAACATATCGTCCTGATTCTGCGCGTGAAATGGTTTTAGAATAATTATCTTCAACAAGAGAAATTGGATCAGAACTGGGAACCGACTCAAGTTCCCAGAACTTTTGCAGCTGAGAAGTAATCTGCGTCGTAACATGACAACTAACAGTTGAATTTTGGTTTGATTCATTCGAATAAATAATTCCCGATAATATCCAACCCAGTTTAGAATTAATAGCACTCGGTGATCCTTTAGGTCCTAAAATAGACTCTCCTGTTATGATATTAGCAAACAAATCTGCACCTATAAGAAGATCAATGGGACTGGACACATGGAAATTTGGATCCGCAAGATTCAAGCCTTCAATATGTGGCCAAAACGTAGTTGTAATCAGAAAATTTGGTAAATTTGTTGTTATCTGGTTAACAACTAACGCGTCTAACTGAAAGACTTCATCATTAAAATGGGGAGAGAATGTCAAAGAAACTTCCTGAAGAGCTGTTTCTGCAACTAAATTATTTATACCTGAGATTTTATGATTTGTAGGCCTTGATGGAAGACCTAATTTTTCACAACAAGTTTTAGAAAGTAGGCTCTTTTGAGAACCACTATCGATCATCGCCCTGCAAGGAATGAATTTGCCTGATTTGGATTTCACACGTATAATGGCAGTAGCCAACAATGTTTGAGAATTTCTACTAAACGATTGATTAGTAAAAGAATTTGATTCATTTAAATTACCTACAGCATTTGGGGTTGTTACATGAACTTGTTGTCCAATAATTTGTTGTTGTGCAGGGGCAGATTGATCGCGATGAAGGAGTGTATGATGTTTCGAATTACAATGTTTACATGTGGTATTAACAATTAGCAACAAAATGGTTAGAACGCAAACAGTTCGTACATAACTTTTTAGATTTTACTAAATGCCAGCGTTGCTCAACAGATAAATTCTGCATTAATGGGCATCTATGAAGTTGGTGGGGTTCATTACATTTTGGACAAATAATTTTTTGCGATTTATTCACATTATCCGTCACGACCGTATTCGATACCGATCTTTTTGGAAAATGTTGAGATTTAGGATCAAATTTATTATTAAACTTAGATTCAGTTTTAATAAATTCAACATTACAATTCTGCAGACTACGTGCTTGTTTTTCAAGAAAACTAATTACCATTTCATAAGTTGGAAAACAATCATTATTTAATGATAACTCCCACTGTTTTCTTAAATTATCATCAAATTTTGTTTGAATATAAATAAACTAAAATCAAATCAACAAATTCATTAAATTCAAATTTTAAAGATTTCAAATTTCTAATAACTTCATTGCAAGTGTCCAATAGCTCTAGAATTGATTTTTGCGTAGGTGATTTTAATGATTTAGCATTAATGAATTTTGACAGTAATGAATATGCCAAATTCTTACGATTATGGTAGCGATTAACAAGAGTTTCCCACGCTTCTTTATAATTATCACCGGAAATTGAAAATCCCGAAATTAATTTAGCAGGATAATTTTTTACACTCGCTATTAGATAAGAAAATTTTAACTGATCTGATAAATTTTCATTATTATGAATTGCAGTCAGAAATGTTTCCTTAAAAGTAATCCAATTATTGATATCTCCATAAAATATCGGCAATTCAAATTTAGGTAACTTTAAAGCGTTATCTTTAATAGACATTGAATTATTACTGGTTTCATTCCTAATTTCTTGTATTTTTACAACCAAAAATTCTTCGATTTTTACTAAATCGTCAACTACAATGTCCTTTGCTTTAGTAAATGAATCGTTTAAAAGATTAATACTTTCTTCGGCGATTCCAAAATAAGATTTCTTTAAATCAGCTTCTAAGCTAATTAATTCTTCTTTAAGCTTCTCAGTTAATTTAACATTTTTATTTTCTATTGCTTCAGCTACTTGAATGTTATATCTATTAATTTCTTTTATAGTGAAATTAAATTTCTGTTCATTTTGTATTTCTACTTTCGTTTTCATTCTGGAGTAATTAACTTTTATAATTAAACTTTAAAAATACGCTAGACGCTGCGGCTAAGGACGGACCAGAAAATTTATTTATGTTGAGATTTTAAACTGCATAACATACAGAACTGATTTCTTATAGTCAAAGAGAGATTTATTACCTGAAAGGCAATTCTTCTTGACGGCGTCTTGCATAACGAAATATATCGTTTTCTTGAATACGAATGTTGATTCTGCAATGACAGACTACTTGACAACTGTTTTAAGAGCTGATTGATGGTTAGATAGCTTGAATGATGAGGTTTTTTACACAAATAAATAAGATTTGTTGGTATTTAAAGAGATTTTAATAGAATCCTTCGATTTCGTATCTTGTAAACATACTTAGAATAGAAACATTTTGTTCTGAACTGTCACGCAGTACAACGTGCATTATAACAAATATAATCTGTCTAAAAAGATGAATTAGAGATGAATAAATACAAAATATATAAATGAGAAAACATATTGGGAATTTACAAACACAAATGAGTGAGAATTAATGAATATAATAATTAATTAAAGTCAAAATAGTCTCGTTTTATCAAGATCAAAAGTTTTGGTGCTGCCATCTACAGTCATATTTCCGAAATAACTAGCGCCATTTCTGAAGATTCCTTTTTAGGATTCAACATTCATAGTTATGATACTTTTAGATGCATATTGCATTACTTTTGCGTTATTTTAGTCTTCAAACGCATTAGTGCTGTGTAATTATTGTTTAGCGAGTCAGAAACTTTAAACACCATCTAATCTTTAACAGCAATGAACAGAAACTGTGTTACGAATGCTGACAATTCCCTTTACTACGCAGTCTCTTTGGAAATAGAATTTCATTTATTTTATGACAAGTTGTAATTATCCAGCTAAATAAGGGGCTAACCTAATATAGCTGGGAAGAATCATTTCTTGTTTGTATTTTTACTTAAAAAATATCTACAGCAGCGGTCAAAAGTTTCCGCTCAGTTAGTTTCTCTGATTTATTTACCAGAAGGTTTGAGTCAAGAAGATGCACAATTGCTTCAAAAGTTAGGAATATGTGAATGATCTCTGACAACGTGATCATTTTATTTTAATCATCATTGGATACCGGAAACGCTTCATGTAAAGGGGTTGAATTCGAAGTTCACTTGTGCAAAAGTTTCCGGCCATTCATCATTTCTTTATTTTTTTCTGTCGGCAAAGTGTGTTTTGGTCGTGTTTGTGAATGAATCAATGTGAATAGCATAATTTGAATTCAAAATTGAAAAGTTCAACAATTATTGTCTGTAAACGAGTGATTAAGTTGTCGCTAAAGGGCCAAACTTCTCGAGATATTACGGCAAAGTTATTGATCGGTAAATCGACTGTGAATGATATTTAAAAATTGTATAAAGATGGCCATGGCCTTCAAGACTTTCTGAGGTTCGGGAGTTCCCGGAAAAGGATTATTTTTGTAAACAGAATTATCAGGAGAAAATCAATTGATGGCCCGCATAAAAATTCCGTTGAGGTATCCCGCCATTTACGGAATGAAAATATTGCTGAAAAAAGTCGATCCACCGTGTCAAAGTGCTGAACTGATCCAAAACTTTATGGAAGAGTCAGTGTTCAAAAATTTATCACGAGTAAAAAAAAATCAAAGCATCCGATTGGCGTTTTTCAAAAGACACAAAGTCTGGGCAAGTGAAAACTGGACAAAAGTACTATTTTTCCATCAATCGAATTTAAAACTTTTTCGGAAATGATGGCAGACACTACGTCCGATACTCGAACAACAAAAGATGTGGTTTGACCTATGTTGTTCCTACAATGAAGCTTGGCGGAGGACACATTGTGCAGTGGAGAGTATTTTCTTCAAAAAGTGTAGGTCCGTTATTTGAAATCTAATGCAAGATGAATTATGCAATGCATAAGGATATCTTGCACGATTATTTGCTGCTTTGTTAGAGAAAAAATTCTGGTCGCAACTTTTTATTTTAACATGATAACGATTTAAAGATTGTTTGCAAACCTTGACAAGCAAAGACTTTCGCCTAAACAATTTCGCTTTTGAAATGGCCAGCCCAATCGACCTACATGAATCCAATAGAAAATCATTGGAAAGAAGTTGGCAAACGTGTGTAGAGCTATAAACATTTCAACTCAACCGAAATTTCCTAAAAATTGCAAGAAAAAGGGGAAAAAACGTATCATAGGCGATCTTTAACCGCTGAGTGTATGAATATCACGTTGCCGTGCCGCAGTACTTATTATTAAAGAAATTCTGATAAAATATTAATTGAAAATGTTGTTGATCACTGTAATTTTCTATTACAATGCCATTTTTTCCAAACTTGTGAAAGTGGCCGGAAACTTTTGAGAACATGTGTTTTCCTCTGTGCTTAATTTTGTCAATTAAATTTATTGATATTTATATGTTATTCCATAAATAAGTACCTAGCTATTATGTCAATAAAATGTATAAGTATCACTTTGAAATTCCTCTTCATAGGGGTATACTCACAAATTAACTGAAAAATTTTTGCTGGCCGGAAACTATTGACCGCCACTGTATATTGAGACATCGTAGCTTTCGATCGTAATTTCAATGTTAACGATAATGAAATCTTTGATGATACTTTTCGTTTTCTTTGCGTCGTATTTTTAGTTTTCAAACGTTTTAGTGTTGTGTAATTTTTGTCTAACGACTCGGAAATCGTACGTCTGACGTGGCGAATGACGCGTGTTCGTAATGTACCTAATTTTATTAATATTCAGATCTCGATATAATAGATGTTGCACTCATATGCAAAAATGCATTTCGTAGGATATCTTTGAATTAATTAACTGTGATAGGATTCTGTTGAATGATGCAGACTAAATAACAAATAATCCTGAAGATAATCATTGCCCAATTGAAAATAGCAAATTAAATCCACCATTAAAATATTTTTTTTAATTGTACCTGTAACATACGATTGTTTTTCAAACGGTTTAAACTAAAATATAGACATTTAAAAATATATTTTCAATTTTTGTTTGTTTTATCTCTTTATTTTAAAATTGTAAAAATCATTTTAAATTTAACTGTACTGAAAAGAGTTCCTATTGACCCCATCTGTACCGTCGCTTTAGAAAAAAATTTAATTTGTTTTATGACAGGATGAAGACTAAAAAAAAATTGTTAAAAAAATCAATTCAAAATTGAATATAGCAAATTGAAACCACCAACTAAGTAATTATTTTTATAAGTAATATATGGAATATACCGCTGCTCTTGAAACGTTTAAAACTGAAATATATACATTCTGAAATGTTCTTTCAATTTTTGTCTGTTTCCTTTCTTACTTTAGCCCTTTGTTGCATACTGTCCACTACAGTGGACAAAAATTCATTCCCAAATATTAATGAATTTAATTCCCAAATGCCACACTGACACCGGAATTTTCGGTTAAAAAAATTTGGTTTATTAAATTCCTGCAAAATAGATTTTTCTTGTTTACAAATAAAGCTGTTTTCAAATTCCGGTGTCAGTCATAAATTTCAACACTTAAGCAATGAATTTTCTCTGCGTCGCAAAGTGTTAAGATATGCAACAAAGGGTTAAAAGAATAAAAATCATCTTAACATTAAGTGTAGTGACGTGAGTTCCTATTGACCCCAACCATACGACTAAAGATTAGAATAAAATTTAATTTCTTTTATGACAGGATGCGGATTAAATAAAAAATATTCCTAAATATAATCGTTTCTCATTTGAATATAGAAAATTGAAGCCACAAATTAAGTAATTATTATTTTTTAATGATATATGGAATATAACGCTGCTCTTGAAACGGCTAAAACTGAAATATAGGCATTCTTAAAAATATTTTCAGTTTTTATTTGCTTCTTTTCTTCCTTTAAATGTTTAAAAATCATCAAAAATTTAACGATAATGAAATGAGTTCCAACTGACCTCAATCATACCGTCATATTAGAATAAAATTTAATTTTTATATGACAGGACACGGACTAAATAAAAAAATATTCCTAAAAATTAACATTTCCCGTTTGGATATAGCAAATTAAAACCACCAAGTAAATATGTTTTTTTAATAAATGGTATATGTAATATACCGCTGTTCTTGGATTAAAACTGGAATATAGACATTCTAAAATGTATTTTCAATTTTTGTTTATTTCCTTTTTTCCTTTAAAAGTGCATAAATATTCTTAACTTTAACTGTAGCGAAAAGAGTTCCTATTGACTCCAATCATACCTTTATATTAGAATAAAGTTTAACTTATTTTTAGACAGGATGCGAACAAAATAAAAAATATTCTTGAAGAGAATCATTTCCCATTTGAATATAGCAAATTAAAGTCACCATCTAAGTAAGCTTTTTTTTATTAACATTGAAATATAAACTTCTCAAAAGTTAATTTCATCATTTTTTTTATTATTTACTTCCTCCCTTCAAAAAGAAAAACCCCATCTAATCTTTAGCTGCAATGAACCGGAAACCGTGTTACGAATGCTCACAATTTCCTTTACTATGTAGTCCCTTTGGAAATAGAATTTCATTTATTTTATGACAAGTTGTAATTAGCCGGCTAAATAAGGGACTAAACAAATATATCTGGGGAGAATCATTTCCTTGTTTGTATTTTTACACTAAAAAAAAATCTATACTGCCGTATTTCAAAATTAACGAAAATAAAATGTTTGATGATACTTTTCGTTTTCTTTGCATTGCATTTGCATTATTATTTATTTTCAAACGCATTAGTTTTGCATAATTATTTTTTAACGAGTCAGAAATTGTAAGGCAAACGTGGCGAATGAGATCCGATCATACAGTAACTAATTTTATAAACATTCTGATCTTGAAATTATAGCTACTACTCTCTTATAAAAAGATGCATTAAGAGTATAAAATTTACTATGATGTTATCTATAAAATTCAGTACTAAGCATTATTAGAATGTCATCTATAATAGGGCGTGATTCCGAAGGCAATCTAGAATCACTTCCTGGCGTAGGATATATTTGAATTAATTAAATGTGACAGTATTCAATAGAATAATGCAAACAAAATAAAAATTATTTCTGAAGAGAATCACTTCCCATTTGAATATAACAAATTAAAAAAGCAATTAAGTAATTTTTTTTATAAATTGTACATTTAATATACCACTGCTCTTGAAACTGTTAAAACTGAAATATAGATATTCTAAAATGTATTATCAGTTTCCGTTTGAATCCCTTCTTTTAAAATTGCTAAATCATCTTAAATTTAACTGTAGTGAAAATAATTCCTATTGACGCCCAACCATACAGTTGTATTAGAATAAAATAAAATTTATTTTATGACAGGATGCGGACTAAATAAAAAATATTACTGAAGAGAATCATTTTCCATTTGAATATAGAAAATTAACACCACCAACTAAGTAATTTAAAAAGAAATGTACTTGTAATGTACAATTGTTTTTGAAACTTTTAAAACTGAAATATAGACATTCTATTATGTATTTTCAGTTTTTCTTTGTTTCCCTTCTTCTTTTAAAATAGTAAAAAATCATTTTAACTTTAACTATAGTGAAAAGAGTTCCTATTGCACCGAATCATACAATTGATTAGAATAAAATGTAATTTATTTTATGACAGGATGCGGACTAAATAAAAAAATATTCCTAAAGAAGATCATTTCCCATATGAATATAGTAAATTAAAGCCACCAACTAAGTAAGCTTTTTTATTAACATTGAAATATAAACTTCTCAAAAGTTAATTTCATCATAATTTTTTACTTACTTCCTCCCTTCAAAAAGGAAAATACTATCTAATCTTTAACTGCAATGAAACGGAAACCGTGTTACGAATGCTGACAATTCCCTTTACTACGCAGTCCCTTTGGAAATAGGATTTCATTTATTTTATGACAAGTTGTAATTAGCCGGCTAATAAAGGGACTAAACAAATATCTCTGGGGAAAATCATCTCCTTGTTTCTATTTTCACATAAAAAATATCTATACTGCCGCATCGTAGATTTCGATCGTATTTCAATGTTATAACGAAAATAAAATATTCGATGATAATTTACGTTTTCATTTCGTTACATTTGCGCTATTTTAGTCTTCAAATGCATTAGTGCTGTGTAATTATTGTTTAAGGAGTCGGAAATTGTACGTCAATCGTGGCGAAGGATTCTTCCTTTAAAAGAATAAAAATCATCTTAACTTTAACTGTAGTGAAAATAGTTACTATTGACCCCAGATAAAATTTGACGTTTTTTATCACAGGATGCGGACTAAATAGAAAAAGATTCTTGAAGAGAATCAGTTCCCATATGAATAGAGCAAATTAAAGCCACCAACTAAGTAAGCTTTTTTATTAACACTGAAATATAAACTTCTCAAAAGTTAATTTCATAATTTTTTTTTTACTTACTTCCTTCTTTCAAAAAGGAAAAACGCCATCTAATCTTTAACTGTAACGAAACGGAAACCATGTTACGAATGCTGACAATTCCCTTTACTACGCAGTCCCTTTGGAAATAGAATTTCAGTTATTTTATGACAAGTTGTAATTAGCCGGCTAAATAAGGGACTAAACAAATATATCTGGGGAGAATCATTTCTTTGTTTGTATTTTTACATAAAAATATCTATACTACAGCATCGTACCTTTCGATCGTATTTCAAAATTAATGAAAATAAAATGTTTGATTATTTTCGTTTTCATTTTGTTGCATTCGCGTTATTTTTTTTTCAAACGCTTTAGTGTTGTGTAATTATTATTTAACGGTCAGAGCCTGTAAGTCAAACGTGGCGAATGAGAAGCGTTCGTACTACAACAAATATTATAAATATTCAGAACTTGGTATAACAGCTGTTGCACGCTTGTGCAAAAATGCATGAAGAGTACAAAATTTATTATGATAATATATATAGCATTCAGTACTATGGATTACTGGGACTTCATATGGGACATTACTGGGTCGTCTTCAATAGAGCGTAATCTTAATGTCAAACTACAATCATTATCTTCCGTAGGATATCGTTGAATTAATTGACTGTGATAGGATACAACAGAATGATGCAGACTAAACAAAAAATATTCCTGAAGAGCATCACTTCCCATTTGAATATAGCTAATTGAAACCACTAATTAAATAATTTTTTTATCAATTGTACATTTAATATACCATTGCTCTTGAGACGGTTAGAACTGAATTTTAGATATTCTAAAATTTATTTTCACTTTTTATTTGTTTCTTCACTTCCTTAAAAAGAGTAACAATCATTTTAACTTGAACTGTAGTGAAAAGAGTTCTTATTGACTCCATCCATACTCCCCAATTTGAATAATATTTAATTTATTTTTAGATAGGATACCGACTAAATAAAAAAAAATTCCTGAAGAGGATCATTTTTCATTTGAATATAGAGATTTAAAGCCACCAATTAAGTTAGTTTTTTACAAATTATAAATGTAACGCACGACTGCTATTGAAACGGTTAAAACTGCAATATAGACATTCTAAAATGTATTTTCAGTATTTTTTTGTTTCCGTTCTTCCTTTAAAAGAGAGAAAAAATCATCTAAAATTTAACTTTAGTGAAAAGAGTTCCTAGTGACCGTAACCATACCGTTACATCAGAATAAAATTTATTTTATGAGAGGATGCCGACTAAATAAAAAATATTCATAAAGAAGAACATTTCCCATTTAAATATAGCAAATTAAAGCCACCAAGTAAGTAAGTTTTATCATTAACATTGACATTTTAAACTTCTCAAAAGTTAATTTCATCATTTTTTTACTTACTTTGCCCCTTCAAAAAGGAAAACACCATCTAATCTTTAAGTGCAATGTAACGGAAACCGTGTTACGAATGCTGACAATTCCCTTTACTACGCAATCCCTTTGGAAATAGAATTTCATTTATTTTATGACAAGTTGTAACTAGCCGGCTAAATAAGGGACTAAACAAATATCTTCTAGGAGATTTCACTTCCTTGTTTGTATTTTTGCATAAAAAATGTCTATACTGCCGCATCGTTGCTTTCGATCGTATTTCAAAGTTAACGGATATAAAATTTTTGGTGATACTTTTCGTTTTCATTGCGTTGTATTTGCGTTATTTTAGTTTTCAAACGCATTTGTGTTGTGTTATTAATGTTTAACGAGTCAGATACTGTACGTCAAACGCGGCGAAGGAGAAGCGTTCGTTCTGCAACTAATTTTATTAATATTGAGATCTTGGTATAATATCTGTTGTACTCTTATATAAAAATGCATGAAGAGTACAAAATTCATTACGATAATATATAAAAATTCAGTACTATGGATTATTAGGACTTAAATTGAGCTCTTGAATAAAGCTTAATCCCTATGGCAAACTACATTCATTATCTTTCGTAGCATATCGTTGAATTAATTAACAGTGATAGGATTAAAGAGAATGGTGCAGACTAAATAAAAAATATTCCTGAATAGCATCACTTCCCATTTCAATATAGCAAATTAAAACCACCAATTAACTAATTTTTTTTATAAATTATACATTTAATATACCACTGCTCTTGAAAAGGTTAAAACTGAAATATAGACATCCTAAAATGTATTTTCAGTTTTTGTTTGTTTCCTCTCTTCCTTAAAAGGAGTTAAAATCGTCTAAACTTTAACTGTAGTGAAAAAGAGTTCCTATTCACTTCATCTATACAGTCGTATTAGAATAAAATTTAATTTATTTTATGATAGGATGCAGACTAAATATGATATATTCCTGAAGAGAATCATTTCTCATTTGAATATAGCAAATTAAAACTACCAACTAAGTATGTTATATATATATATATATGATACACCACTGTTGTTGAAACGGTTAAAACTGAAATATAGACATTCTAAAATTTATTTCAAGTTTTTTTTTTTTTATATATATATTCTTTCTTCCTATAAAAGAGTAAAAATTATTTTAACTTTAACTGTAGTGAGAAGAGTTCTTATTGACTCCTACGAAACCGTTATATAAGAATAAAATTTAAATTATTTTATGACAGGAAACGGACAAAATAAAAAATATTCTTGAAGAGAATCATTTCCCATTTGAATATAGCAAATTAAAGCCACCAACTAAGTAAGCTTTTTTATTAACACTGAAAAATAAATTTCTCAAAAGTTAATTTCATCATTTTTTTTACTTACTTCTTCCTTTTAAAAAGGAAAATACCATCTAATCTTTAATTCCAATGAAACGGAAACCGTGTTACGAATGCTGACAATTCCCTTTACTACGCAATCGTCATGGAAATAAAATTTCATTCAAAAAAATATTTTATGACAAGTTGTAATTTGCCGGCTAAATAAGAGACTAAATAAAAATCTCTGGGGACAATCAGTTCCTTGTTTGTATTTTTACATAAAAAATATCTATATTGCAGCATCGTAACTTTCGATCGTATTTCAAAGTTAACGAAAATAAAAAAATTCATGGTACTTTTCGTTTTTATTGCATTACATTTGCGTTATTTTAGTCTTCAAACGCATTAATGCTGTATAATTATTGCTTAATAAGTAGAAAATTTCATGTTCGTACTGTTATTAATTGTACTGTAATTAATTGTATGAATATTCATATCTCGGTTCAATATTTGTTGCACCTTTTTTGCGAAAATGCATGAACAGCACAATGTTTATTATGATAATATGTATAAAATTCCTTAATATGGAATATTAGGACTTCATATTAAATAGTTCATAATCCCCATGGCAACCTCAAATCATTACTTATTACGGGATACTTTTAAATTATTATGTACGATAGGTGTGTGATTCAATAGAATAAAGAAAACTTTTGTTAATATCTTTTAAAATTTGGATTAGATTTTCTTAAAATTGGAAATGAGTCGACAAAATTCTGTAACAATTGTATATCTATGAAATTTTAAACCCTTCGGGTGGTTAAAATGGGTGCTGTTATATGCGGACAAACGGAAAGACAGACGGACTCGATAGCGACTATAAGTGGTACGTATTTATATAATTTCGAAAGTACCTAAAATATAGGCTTGTACATCAAACACTACTATTTATCTCACAAAGTTCTGTATTTATGTGTTATTTTAAAAACACACAGTAAGATAAAGTTGTTTGTTTAATTGCGAAAACACAGAAACATTATATAATATAGAAACATTATAATTTTATTTTTATTTTTGATGAAATTCTTAGATGCAAATTAGTTAATTTAATTGAAATTTAATTCCCAAATTTTTAACAGACTCTAGGCTCCACTTATGCTTTATCTGTACCTTCAGTAAACTCGAGCTTTTAGAAATTAAGTCATTTTCGAAAGGTTAAAATGAGAAATTGGTATGATTTGATATCGTTGTCAATTAATGTAGTTCCAAAAATTTTTACAAAAAGGTATGCAATTTATATATATTTTTTTTAAATATCTACGACAAGAACAAAGCCATCAAAATACGATCGGTCCGTATTAAATAAAGATGTATATATACCCTATTGTAAAGGGTAGATTAATATTTTCTATATATATATATGTATTATTTTAGTTCTAAGAACGAATTAATTGGTTTCCCTCAGAAATCTATACTACCTCAAATAAAGGCGTCTTAAATTTAGACAAATATTTGAAGGAAAAAGGATTTTAGACACTTAAGTGTCTTAATCTGAAAATTAAAACATTATAGATGTCTTAATTTAAGACACATGAGTGTCTTACCATGGTCATGGTGTAAATGAACTGAGAATAATGTCTGAAATATCAGCAAATGTTTTCTTTTAAGACACTTTGTTGCTTCAAACGTGTCCTAATTTAAGACTTTTGGTTTTAGATGTCTTTCGTTAGAACTTGTTATAAGTTTTAATTCAAACTGAAAGTTTATTTTTATGTATTCGAATACTTTAATTCGTTTTTGACGGAATGTGAAGTTCTACTATTTGATTCGTATTCACTTAGTTTATTTAGTTAGGGGCTGTGTTATCAATTTTTTGATAATTTTGGACTTCCTCCACCCCTTTCGATATCATATGTTATCATCTCTCGACCTCCCCCCGCCCGGTAACAAAGTGTTTTTTCTTTCTTTTTTTTCTTAAAATTTAGTTCTTTTTTAAAATAATATAAAAAACTGATTAAATTTATTTTTCACATATTTTATCGATTTAAATGAAGAGAAATCAGTAAAATATCGCTTTTTTTTCAATTAACACTTATAAGAAATGTTTACTATTGAAAAGTGTTTTATAATAAGGTACCCTGGGGTAATAACGCCAGGCGGGGTAATAACGCCAAGTGCTTATATTTTGCATAATTATGAAACAATCAGGTAAATGACACCCATGTGCTCTGCGCAGAAGGGTTTTGAGTCATATAAATCGCAAAAAACAGCTTCAAGTTAATTTGTTTCATTTTTAGGTCTTATTGTTTTTACAAACAACTAAAATTAACGCTTGATCTAAAATTTGCGAGATACGTTTTGTGATGTGAAGACTATCTTTTTAATCCGGAAATACTTTGTTAATTACATAAATTTGTAGAGCATTTCATTTACTTTAAAAATGTTGTTGAAGATTTTGGATATCTTCTCGGGATAATTTTTAATGTAAAATGTACTGCGCAATAACTATACCGGGGTAATAACGCCAATCCTTGACATTAATACCCCGGTTGATTCCCTACAGTGGCCGAGATAAATCCTAATTACTGATTCAAATAAACACAGTTAAAACTGTGCAATGTTTCTCATATTTCTATTTAAACGGTCCTTTTTAAGCAAAAAAAAAAAAAGCTCACGGTCTGATATTCTTTTGCCTCATCCCCCCTCCCACACCACACCTTTATTTTTCTTACACTTTAACAAAAAATTGAACATTTTCAATAGCTTAGAATGCAATGTGTCAATTTCTAAGATTGTAGAGTTTGTATTTTTAGAATTGGGCAACCTACATGCAACTATTCCATCGTATTTCATAGTTTTATTTGCATGGCGTTATTACCTATATAGGTGGGTAATAACGCCAAATAGCATGGGTCAAGAAAAAACGCCATTACATTTTATGAATACATATCTGTTAAATTATTTTATTTTATATAGATAGTCAATGAGTTGCTGTATCAGATCCTATATTTGTTTGAAAAATACAATCTAAAACTAAGCCGTGAAAATTGGTAGAACCTTAACGTGGCGTTATTACCCCAGGGTACCTTAGTTTTATATTACATAGTGCAGTCAACAGTAAGAAAGTCTTCTTGCACTTGCCTGGAACCTAGGAGGGTAAGGGGATAGGGAATAGAAATCTTATCAACAAAAAAAGTGGACGACGTTCTTTGTGATTTGTTTATTAGTATGCATTAGTTTCATGTCAAATATTCTTCAAATATCTGACGTGTATTATGATTATGTATGTATGCACATGTGAAAATGAATAGGAATGTCAAAAGTTGGAGTATCCAATATTTTAGAATTAGATAATTTTATAATAATTTTATGATTTTAATAATAATTTTCTATTTTTATAGAAATTGCCTAAAAATTATTTATATACTATTTTGAACCAAAAACCATGTTAAAAATACAAAAAGACAGTTTTGATTGGCTCACAAATGATATCAATATCAAAAGGCAAATCCCCGTACCCCTAAAGATATCTTACGATATCATGTGCCATACACCCATCCCCCTAAAATGATAACCTTATATATACACAGCCCCTTATTGAATACGTACATCTGACTTGTCTGCTTGACATCAAACGTCTCTTAAAAGCTATCGGCTATATAATGGCTGCATAGACACAGAAGTAGAAAATAACTCATGATTACATGCGGAATCTCTACAAAGCGCGTGCAACGGACTTTAGTATTAATTGGTATTAATTTATATCAATAATTTTGTGTTATTCGTCTTCGCCCTGTCAAAATGGCTAAAAAATTGTCTGGTGGGTTATGTTTTGAGGATGAAACATTTCATTCTTTAAACAAGGTTAGCCGGATTAAATAAAGAATATCCTTCTGAAATGATGCAAGTCTTTCTGCGTCACTCTAATAGTTTTAAAAAAATTAAATCGAAATTTTTTTCTTACTTCTTGCAACAGCGATACAAGTAAGTCTCACACATACTTTATAATACTAAATTTAGTGTCTAGATTATACATGAAATTCCCCTATTGAGAGATTTTATTGTGTTTAGATAAATATTTTTTTTAAATCTTGTTCTCCTCTACAAGTTCAAAATATTGAATATAATGAGTACATATATCTTATAATGTAAATCTTAAAATGTACACATAATTAATAAAAAGGCGTTGAAAAAGTGTTGTTTTCAGGGCTTTTTAAGTAATTATGTGTGCGTTTTAAGATTTATATTAATAACAAGGTGTAACTTCCATCAAGACACTGGACACCATCAAGACATACAGCGATTTGACTCATTGTATAATGACTGCGATGTCGAAAAAAATAAATTAACAGGTTTACGAAGATTGCATACCAACTTTGGGAACCCTTAAAATGGAGGGGGTGGAAGAGGTCTAAACCATGACCAAATATTTTTACAGAATTCAACGTATTCAAACATGTTACAATGTTTACAAAAAATGGCTGCGATTTAGACGCATGAACAACTGACGCATAAAGTGTCTGAAAAAATTTAGGATATTTTAAAACGACAGAAGATTGAACACTTCGTTTCAGACATTTCACTAACCCACCAATTCTTCCCTCGAAACTGGTAAATGGCAAATGCTGGGTTCGAGCCCAATCGCGACCGTCGGCCTAACCGCTCGGAGTTTTCCGTGGTTTCCTTCGAACCTTGGATTTTCTTGCATGAATGTGGGTTATATTCCCTTAAAAAAACCCACGGAGGGCATCCCCCTTTAGGGCCTATGTACCTCGTGATGATAATTGGCCGTCATAAAAACAAACAAACATACATTTTACTTTTGAGTATAAATCTATGATCGGTTAACGAACAATTCTATATAATTTTTAATCTTAAAAAGCATCCGAAACAATGTTCTCCCTTAAACTATTTTGTAATAGAACATTTTTGTGCGGCCCGGTATATTAATAAAAATACTTATTGCACTACAGATTGTACAGAATGTATATTTTAGTATACATTTCATAGATGCATACGAACTGTATTATGTTCGAAAAAGTGTAACGTCGCTAAAATGCACTTGAAACTATTTTTTCCCATTGACCATAATGTAAGGGAATACTTTTGATTGCCCATGTGATTGAGCTATACATCCGATTTTCATAAAATTTGAAATGACACCACAAAAGTGTGTAATAATTATATATTTTGAATTTTAAATGATTCGGCTGGATAGTCTTCGTTGTTATAGGTGGACAGACGGATGGATGGATTCAACGACGACTATATGTGCTCCCTATTTACATAATTACGAACGCACCTAAAATATAATTCAGTTGTGTTTTGCGCTTTGGGGACTAATTTCCTGCAATAAGTAAAACCTATATGCTATTTTGCCTGACTATTCAAATCTAATCATAAAAAAAAAACTTTTTAAGTAATTAAAAATCTTTAATATGCCTTATATCTTCCATCTTTTTGTCTAAATTTAGATAAAAGTTAGATAAAGCACGAAGTAATTTAATGAAATTTCGCTGTGAATACATGCATAGTTTATTCCTTTAATATTTTTTAGCTCACAGGCTATCATAGCCTGAGAGCTTATGTGCCCGTCCGTTCTGTATGTATGTTCGTATGTACGTAACGCGATAACTCATGATAAAAATATCCGATCCACTTGAAATTTTGTATGTAGGTATATCCTGACAAGGCGCTTCCCTGATTAGTTTTTGGAGTTCATTCGATATGTATAAGAGGGGGAACGGTGGGCTCATGCCCCCCGTTAGTTGATATAGATGGGATTTTCATGCAGAATTAAGTTTTCAAAATTTAGATTAGGATCATTCTGATGAGGCGATTCCGTGACTGTTATTAGGTGTTCATTGATTAAGTATAAATAGGGGGAACAGGGGTTCTAATGCCCCCCCCCCCCCGTTAGTTGATATAAATGGGATTTCCATGCAGAATTAAGTTTTCAAAATTTAGATTAGGATCATTCTGATGAGGCGATTCCGTGACTGTTATTAGGTGTTCATTGAATAAGTATAAATAGGGGGAACAGGGGTTCTAATGCCCCCCCCCCCGTTAGTTGATATAAATGGGATTTTCATGCAGAATTAAGTTTTCGTTCAAAATTTAGATTAGGATCATTCTGATGAGGCGATTCAGTGACTGTTATTAGTTGTTCATTGAATAAGTATAAATAGGGGGAACAGGGGTTCTAATGCCCCCCCCCCGTTAGTTGATATAAATGGGATTTTCATGCAGAATTAAGTTTTCGTTCAAAATTTAGATTAGGATCATTCTGATGAGGCGATTCAGTGACTGTTATTAGTTGTTCATTGAATAAGTATAAATAGGGGGAACAGGGGTTCTAATGCCCCCCCCGTTAGTTGATATAAATGGGATTTTCATGCAGAATTAAGTTTTCGTTCAAAATTTAGATTAGGATCATTCTGATGAGGCGATTCCGTGACTGTTATTAGGTGTTCATTGAATAAGTATAAATAGGGGGAACAGGGGCTCTAATCCCCCCCCCCCCGTTAGTTGATATAAATGGGATTTTCATGCAGAATTAATTTTCGTTCAAAATTTAGATTAGGATCATTCTGATGAGGCGATTCCGTGACTGTTATTAGGTGTTCATTGAATAAGTATAAATAAGGGGAACAGGGGTTCTAATGCCCCCCCCCTTAATTTATATAAATGGGTTTTTCAAGCAGAATTTTCAGATTTCGTTCAAATCTCTGAATAGTTTTGGAAGTTTAATGGTTAAGTATAAAAGAGGGGGATAACTCCTTTTAAATTATATAAATGCTAAATGGGTTTTTATTAAGAATTATCTCATTTGCTCTGAATTTTGGATATAGATTTTTTATATGATAAAGCATGTCTTTGATAGTATAGGAGTTTCAATGATTAAGTATAAAAAAAGAGGAAAGGGGAGAGCTGTTTCCCCTTCTTAATTTTTTTTCGAACGGAATTAACCCTTGAAAATATAAGGCTTTAATGTACAATTAGTATTTGTAGCCTGTGAGCTCAATGCCATCAGTTTAACTGGGCAGTATTCTTTATTTTAATTTAACATTTTAATCTGAAAAATTTCGATACTGGATTGTAGTTTTGAGAGAACTGAAAATAATGACTAAAGAAAGAAAAATTTTACCCAAGACACTTCAAATATTTTAAAATGGTGTACTTTTGCATGCGATTGAAATTCTAGTTATAAATTTATTCATTATAATAAAATCTTTCATAATGATAAATTACTAATAGCTATGCAAATATTTCCATAATTAAATTCTTTTTTATTTAATCCTGCATACTTTTAGAAATTTCAGTTCATATTCCACGTTAGTTTGTCTTTCATTGTTAATAGTGTCGAAAATATATTTAACGAATATAATTACATGGAATTATTAATGCTTTGTTAAACTTAACGATATGAATATTTTAAGTAATTATACGGAATATATTTATGGACGTATATTTATGAAAATTTTGAATTTATTAAACTGAAACATAAGTTTAAAAACATGTTTCTTTTCTTTCTTTTTTTGAAATACTTACAGAATATTGAATGTTAATTAGATGAATTTTTATATTTCGAGTTATAACGATTTAAAATTACCCTCACTTTTTTAATAAATTTCTAATTATGAGAAGTTTTATAATGTGATTTTCTTTACAAATAATTTGGTTAACCATCACAAAAATTTCCAAAATTGAACTTAATAAATAAAATTATTCTATAATGTGTCCCAGATCCCTTAAACAATTTTGACAGCAATGAAATTTCTAGATTAGCTTGATACTTAAAAAGATTACATCTTGTTTCATTTAGACTGACAGAGGAATTCAGAATATATTTTAGAACTATATAAAAAGATATGTTACAGAAGTAAAATTTAAATGTAATTAGATAATAAGAATTTTAATTTAATTAGAAAAAAAAAAGATTTTATAATTCGAACATTTTTTCCCTTTTAAATCAAAGATAGTATTAAAAATCATTTCTCATATAAGCAAATTGAATAAAACCTTGAGGAGTTTTTTTTATTTTAACTTTTTTCATGTGTAAATTAATTTTCAATTCCTTAAAAAAAAAAAAAAAAAAAAAAAAAAAAAAAGTTATAAATTCTATCGTCATATGCCTTTCCTTTTAATAAATGAACACACATAAAAAAAAAGTAGAGGCAATTATTTCATTTCACTTTAATATCTAATATGATTAAATAATAGTATCTAAAAAAAATGCTATTTACGGTAGAGGGAATTCAAGTGATCTTTTAAAAATTCTTTAAATGTCTTACTTAATCTGATATCACTAAGTTATGACAGTTCTTAATTACCCTTGGGAGGTGATGTCCGTAGATAAATCCTTTCAATGTAATTAAAAGTATCATTTCAATTCGGTATTTAGTGCAAAAGAAAATGAAGTAGATGCATATGTTGTCTGCAAAATCTATGCACAGTCTTGGAAAGCAAGAAGAAATAAAACAAGTAAGTAAAAATGAACTCAGACCGCACAGAATTTTTTTTTAAATATTTCTTTCAAAACAACTTATCCTTTGATTAATAAATCCAAATTGTTAATTTATAATTGTTGAATTCTTACATAGATGGTAGCACCAGTAAATTTAATTTTAAAATAATTTTAAAAGAAAGTTATTTATTTTATCAAATTAAAAATGTTCAGATCACATTATTTAAACAAAGTCGGAAATTCCAAAATTTTTGAAAATCCGAAATTTAAAGAAAAAATGAACAGAGATATAAATAAAATTTTAAATTTCTAAAAACGAAAAAAAAACTATTTAAACGAAATTAAAAGTTAAATCAAAGATAGTATTAAAAATCTTATCTTGTATAAAGAAATTGAGTAAAATCTTAAGTTTTTTTTTAACTTTTTCTATGTGTAAATTAAATTTCAATTCCTTCAAAAAGGCAATGAATTTTATCGTCATTAGTCTTTACTTTTAATTAATGAATACACATAAAAAAGTAGCGACAATTACTTCATTTCACTCTAATATCTTAAAATGATTAAATAATAGTATCGAAAAAAAAAATGCTATTTACGGTAGAGTGAATTCAACCGATCTTTTGAAAAATCTTTAAATGTCTTACTTAATCTGATATCGCTAAGTTATGACAGTTCTTAATTACCCTTGGGAGATGATGTACGTAGATAAATCCTTTCAATAAAATTAAAAGTATCATTTCAATTCTGAATTTAGTGCAAAAGAAAATGAAGTAGATGCATATATTGTCTGTAAAATCTGTGCACAGTCTTGGAAAGAAAAAAAAATTAAGTGAGTAAATATGACCGCATATCGCACAGAGGGTTTCGTTTAAATTTCATTTAAAACGATTTATCCTTTAATTAATTAATCCAAATTGTTATTAAAAATTATTAAATTCTTACGTAGATGCTAGGATCAATAAATTTATGAGGATAGAAAAACAAAAATTGGATATCCACAAATAATTCATGAAAAGGTAGCAAACAGCCTGTTTCGAATCTACTGTCGAATTTGTTCAGTGCAAGACTCGGCGTGCTAGTAAAATGAAATTACGCAGATTAATATATATTGTATAAATATATAATAATTATATAATTACGTAATATCTATATTATAAAGGCCAAACGTAACTGTGCGTAACGCATACGTTATTTTGCGAATGGCAACACTTTCCCCTGTAATTTAGGTTTTGCAATTTTCGCTACTACAAAAATTTACACTTCGATACATCGCACATTTTAAATTTTTACACCGTTGGACAGAGAAAAAATGTACTTTTAAATGCAAGTTGTTTGAAAGCTGTATCTCAATTTATTTTTGAGGTATTAATTTTTTATAGTGTTTAGTACAAATTTTGTAATTGTGGCAACATAATCACTTCATTTTCTCTTAAAATAAATGAATAAATAAATCCAACACTTTTCCATGAAATTTCGGTTTTGCGATTTTCGCTAGTGCAAATTTTATACTTCTAAACATCGTACATTTAAAATTTTTACACCATTGTATAGAGAAAAAAAATTTACTTTTAAATGCGACTTGTTTCAAAGCTGTATCTCGGTTAAATTTTGAGATAATTATTTTTTCATAATTTTTAGTACCAATTCCGTAAATGTGGCAACAGAAACACTCCATTTTCTCTTAAAATTGCATATATATATATATATATATATATATATAAACATATGTTGCAGCCAATACCCGAAATTGGCCAATTCTAGAACTGGCCGGCCAATTCCCGAATTGGCCAGCAACGTTAAAAAATGACTGGCCAATTCCAGAATTGGCCAGCCAATTCGCGAACTGGCCAGATGCAATTGGCCAATTCGCGAACTGGCCAGATGCGATTGGCCAGTTCGCGAAATAGATATAAGTACTCGGTTTAATCCTTCCTAAGAAGTGTCTATGAATTCAAATAGTCTAGATGTCAGCCTGTCCGTGATCTAACTCGAGTAAAGTTTCCAGTTAACTTCCAGTTAATTGTCATCGTATTTGGTTTATCAATTAATTTCAATATTGAAAGGGAATTGAGTACTATTTTTGGTTAATTTATTTGGGTACTCAAAAATATTTCGTTTCAATGTAATCAATGGGAATCTTTTTTACTGCACATTTTAATGTTACATTATCTTAATTACAAAAAAATTGGTACCTACGCATCATAGTTCGGATGTTGGCCAAGGCTTCCCGGCCAGTTCGCGAATTGGCCGGCCAAAACCCGAAATACGCCATCTATTTCGGGTTTTGGCCAGAAAGCTTGGCCAGTTCGGGTATTGGCCGGCCAGTTCTAGAATTGGCCAGGCTCCGGGTATTGGCCGCAACATATTATATTAAATAAGTATGTTATTTCAAAATATCGTCTGTTATAAAATCCGGTGAATTTCGGTTTTATTTCGTTTAATAATTTGAATAAATGAGTTTTATTTTTGAGTTTTATAGTATTTTGTTAATTTTAGTTTAAAATAATATTTATTCAGACTTAGACTGAACAATAAATATGCATTTTTTACTGTGAAACTTATTTTGTAGATTTATTATAAATCAATGAAACAGTTCTTTCTTAAAGATTTTCTTTCGTCGAATTTCGACAGGTTCCACCTTGTATTACTAATATGCAGAAAATAAAATTATGTAATGCATACCATAAATCTAGAAAATTGAAAGTATCTTTCAGCGTTTTTTTTCCTTTTCTTTTTTTATGCTCAACCTTTCATTTTATATTGGCGGATTAATTTGCAAAGTTTAAATAATCTGCAGCGCCCGCTGCGTGATGTACAGTTTCTGCTACTGGATTCAAACACAGTCCATATTTTATGTGGACGTCACTACCCCAAAGGGGTGCTGGAGCAAAAAACGTGATAAAAATGCATTTTGTGTTACTGATGGACCTAGAAAAATAAAATTTGGCCAGTTAATTATAAAATATAAATGATTTCTAAGAACTTTTAATAAAAAAATATCAAATTTAAAAATAGTAAAAAAGCACGAAAAGCGCGCTAAAACTGTTCAAAATTGCAATTTGTAAGCAATCTCAGCAAGTATCAAACCGTTCAAAATTAAATTGGTGCTGTTAAAACATAAATTATATGTTTATGTCGGTGACGCTATGAACAGAGGGTTGCAGGAGCAAAAAACATTCAAAATGGCGATTTCTATTGTACTAAAGAAACTTAAAGCATGGCATGGTAGCTCCTTATGGAATATAAATGTCCTCTAAGAACAGTCAAAAGTAAATTCGAAATTTAAAAGTTGTGAAACGAAGGGAAGTAGCAAAAACCGTTCTAAAACATTCCTGTATAAGTTTAATAGACCTATGTAAGGTAGTAATAAACCGATTATAAAAGATGTGGTTGCGAAGAAGTGGTTATATTCTCTGATCCTACATAGCCTATTTTCAATGCCAGTGCTACTGCCACCTGGGTTGGACAGAAATAACAATTTTTTAAAAAAAGCTTTTAAAAACTTTCTAAATTACGTTTCTATGGAATATTAGGAAATACCAAACCTATTTCAAAATTAATTTTTGCAAACTAATGGTGAAAGTCCCTTTTTTCAACATAGGCATTTTATATTAGTGTTACTACTCCTAGAAAGAGGATTTTGATACAATGATTAGTTTTGAGATGCAAATGCATCCTAAGAATATTGTTTCTAAAAAATTTTAATATTTCAAATGAATACTGAAATAAACATATAGATTGAGCATAAAAGTTTCAAAATATTTTCTAAATTATCATTTATTTAGAATTAGCTTTAGTTCTTATTATTTTAAATCTCATTTAGCAATAATGAAATGTAATAATGAAATTTAGTCATTTTTGGGCTTAAATGGAAAATTTTGAATTATTCCTAAATATATTATTACTTCTAATAAAAATCAGACATATAAATGTCACTTAGCATATTTCAACAATTACGCGAGCAAAGCTGCGGGGTATGCCAGCATGAAATAAAAACTAAAGGAGAATTTAACTTTATTATATAAATAGAACAAGGTGAAAGCAGCTAACCAAAGGAAAAAAAAATATTCATTAAAGACTAAAGCAAATTCTCCATCCCTAAATATACAAATAGTTCTTTATAATCTGTAAAAATTTAAAATACATTCTGAGAACTTTACCGAAAATATTTTATATTATCCTTTTTATTTTTAGACAGCTATTTGAATTCAATTGGAATTTTAAAAAAGTACGGAAAGAAACTGTTTCATGAAAGGCGATTTATATTTTTCACTTTAAAAGTTTTTTTTTATTCTTTCGAAGAAAACATTCGCATTCGATTGAATGTTTTTATAGTAAAACGTTTTCTTACTGGGCAGAAGAGGCTGGGCTAAGACCTTTTCAATAGTCATATTATGTCTAAGATTTCTCAACAATGATAAATAAATATTTAACAATATGAAACTGAATTAAAAGAAAAAAACTACTAAAAAACTAATTGTGTTTATAGAGTCATTTACATCAACAAAAGTTTTAGAAAACTAGAGTTTTTTAAGTTATAAAAAATGGATTGTAGTGCTTATTTAATTTGAGACAAGAAGTATTTTATAAATATTCCTTTAGAATTATTAGAATATAAAAAGGTATTGAGAGCACTACCTCAGAATAATTCAATAAAAAGCTTTTCACTTCACTAAGATGATAACGTATATATAATTTTTACAATATGAAAATCATAAGAGAAAAGCAATACAGATTACAATATAATCCATTTTTTGTACAATCAATTTTTACAATAAGACAATTATATTAAAATTATAAAATTTTAATTATATCATTTTTATTGCAGAATTAAATAGAGTAAAAAGACAGCTTTAAGGGAAAAATTTGCCATACAGATAAAAACCAATTCTCTATATTTTTTGCTCACAGTCTATCAAAAACTGAGAACTAATGAGACCGCAAATTCTGTAAGTATATACATATCTATGTACGTATGTAATGTATATGTATGAATGTGTGTGTGTATTTAGGTATGTACGTAACGTGATAACTCTTGATAAAAATATTTGATTTGCTTCAATTTTTTTTTCAGATTCATTCTGGTAAGTCTTTTTTTACCCCTAATCAGATGAGCTTATCCTCCTTAATTTAGTTAAATGGATTTTTCATGCAGAACTATTTAATTTGCTTCCTGATATATCGGTTTTTTTCTTTCAAGGCGTTTGTCTGGTTATATTCAGAAATTTAATTGTTGAGTATAAAAGGGGGAAATTAAGGTTTTATCATCACATTTTAATCTAGATAAAAAGGATTTCATTAAGAATTATCCGATTTGCTTCAAATTTAGCATACAGATTTATTCTAATAAGGTGCCCCTCTAATTATACTCTTTTTTACTAACAGAGGGGTATGACCTTCACACTCACCTTCGCCAATTGACATGAAAATCACATATGGTACCGTCTCTTCTACCCCACGTTATCGCAGAAACACGGTCTCAAGTTATGAAGTATCAATGAAATTTGAAATAACAATACAATATCTAATTAGTATGATTAGCCTGTGAGTTCAATCTCATCAGTTTAACAGGACTCTTTTCTACCTTTTTAATTCATTAACTGTTTGTTAAAAACTGTAATATACTGTTGTAAAAATATAATTACATTTTGAGAATTTGACAGAGAATATTTCATAGTTTCATTTCAACTTTAAAAGAGCTGTTTGAGTTATTTAAATTTTCGATAAAACTTGAAGTTTAGAGTAACATATTCAATAAAATGTTATTTATAGTTAGATCTTTTCGATATCCTCTAACTCTTTTAAAGAAAACTTTTGCAGTCAATATTTTTTTTAGACAAAATGTAGTCTAGAAACTGACAGTAGTTGAAAATACATTCTCAATAATTTTATTTTAGTTGTGTTTATAAAATATGCTAATTAAATAAGTAAATTAGTAACTCATTAAAGAAATAACGCCAACAGAAAATTTTAAACATTTAATTACATAAAGTTTTTATTTTATAAATTGGTGAGTTATACTTTATATATTATTTTATAATTAATCTTCAACGATTAAAATAAAAATCATTTTTAGTTTATAAAGATTTCAGAAATATAAATAAGATTCATTTTTTTTACTTCCTGCTATCTTTACAAGAAAAGAAAATGTTGAATTCGTGAAAAATTTCCACTTCCAGTCTTCCCTGGACTTATACTTTTTAGAAGATGTTGAACACAATTTGATTTTTTTTTTAATTATCTGGCTGTATGTCTACGTGACAAAAATTTTGAAGGAGCTCTAATTGGAGAACTAATGCACGGATTTTCACAAATTTTACATTCAATATGACTTTTGTATGAACTAGTGCTGATTAGTTTTTGGTATATATCGCCCAACAGATGACACTGCTATACAGCATTTTTCTCGATTTTCACAATAGGTCGCTATCAAGAACTAACGTGCTGGTTTTCATCAAATTTCAATTCAATGAAAAGTTGACCAAAGTTGCTCTTCATGAGGTTTTGGTGTATATCCCCCAACAGATGGCTCTGCTATGCTGTATTTTTCTCGATATCAGAAATAACTCTAATTCAAGAGCTAATATCCGGAATTCAATAAAACTTTAGATAAAGTTTAGATCTAACTATAAAGTAGTGTGATTAGTTTTTGCTGCGTATCATCAAAGAAGTTGTGCTTCTTTGCTGCATTTTTCCCGATTTCAGCAATAGTTCTATCTCAAGAACTAATGCCCGTATTTTCATCAAACTGTAAATTCAGTTATACATTGACGTAATTCATTACTGTAAATCGCACAACAGGTGTCGCTGCTATGCTGCATTTTTTACGATCAAAAGCTATATCTTAAAAACTAATGCTCGCAACTTATTCAAACTTAATAGTCTGTTACATTTTCACGTAAATAGATTTTTGTTATGCCTGGGTTTATATTGAACAACAAATGTTAGTTTTCTACTCTTTGGTTTAAAGTTTACGTTGCGGACATCTAAGCGGGTGGGTTCCGAAATTCAATGATTTGTTTGAAATAATGCGATACTTACATACATCTCTTGTTAAATGCATCTCCTCTCAAAAAGCAACGTTTTCAAAATTGAGCAAAAATATAAAAATCCAAGTATATCGCATAGCAAAAATATTCATAGTGAAAGTTACTCAAATTTGAAAATGGTATATTCCTATTTCTGAAAACACAAAAACCCGTGAGCACATGATGTTTTATTTTTGAGTGTATTTCACTTATAATAATGGGAGACAGTATTCAGTATTTCAATTATAATGAAATAAATATATGCATGTTTCAAAATTGATTAATTTTGATTCGTTGTTATTTTGACTATACGGTATACTCAGATTTGAGTATTTTTTGCTGAGTTTTGAAAATGCCGTTGTTTGAGTGTAGGAACATAGCTAAATCCTAACCTTAAGATAACTTTTAGAAATTAAGTCTGCATACAATGAAAATAGAGTTACATATTTTGAAACAACAAAATTAACGAAACTACCATCAAACTTTTCAATAACATCTTACAAATTCCACCTACGAAGTTTTTCTTTTACGAATCCATACTTTCCTCGGTTTTGAAAACTGGAGAACAGAATCTACGTTTCTGCGACCACATAGGAAGGCTTTTAAGTGTGTTCTTTCGTGGTTATGATAAAATTATAATTTGCCACATGTCATCTAATAAAAAATTATTCAAATGAGCGTTTCGTTCAAAATAATAACAAAGGAAATAATATGAATAAATTCAACTACAGTGGTGATATATAATGTATTTAATGAATGAAAAGTAATTTTGTTTAAAATTGAGTATTTCCGGTATTTCAAAATAGAAAGTATTGGGGTCGTTATACTTGAAAGAAAAAGTTTCATAATATAATGAAAACATATCGATTTGCACAGATTTGAAAATGTCATTTTTCTCAATATAATTGAGCGAACCAATGTACTTTTATAATTCTCATGATGGGCATAAATTATCATTTAATTTTTAACACTATGCTAGCGAATTTTGTATTATTAATATGCATGAAATAGAAGAAAGTTTTGGGATTGTTACATACGACTAGTTTCTTTTATAACATCGTTTGAAACGATATCTTTGAAGCTCCATTAAATTTCCTATATACAATTTTTTGGCACGTATGTCTATACGCATCATCGGCTGTGGCATGATTTTTTTCTGATGCCAATTTGGCGAAAAGCTCTTTTTCGAATGGCAGTATGTATACATATATTTTTATTTATTTATTACTTTCTATTATTTAAAGAAATAACAATAAATAAAAAGAGGTTTCATTAGTTACTTAAAACAAAACAATTTATATAATTTTAAAAGAAAATAAATGTAAATAAACAATTTATTAATAAATAAACAACAATAGACGGTTTACCATACCTGGCAAAATAACGCTATTTTGGCGCCAATCAGGCTCCTCTATGCGTACATGACATCCTTGACGTATTTTGTTTTAACCCAAATCTTTTAAACAATATGAAAATAATTTAAAACGTTCAGTTTAACTCAAGAAAATAAATATTTTATAATAGATTTTTAAAAAAATTATTTCTAAATTAAAAATAATTTTTTTATACTCATATTTATTTTTTTAATGAACGCTGTGACAAGTAAAGAATAATTTTCAGGCAAAAGTTTTGATAATCTCCATTATTTCTTAACATATGCAAACTTTTGAATAATTAAAAAAAAGTGTTCTTAAACTTGTGATGTATTGCTTCAATTTAAGTCCTTTAATATTTTAAAACGAAGCACTTTGATTATACATATTTACGAAAATATTTTATTTAAATATACGATTAACAAAAACAATTTATAAACATTCCCAGCCAAAAATGAACTGCAGTTTTTTTGTAGAAGTGAAGTGTTTTTGAGGTTTATCTAAATTTCTCTAGTCTTTCTGTAGTGCAATCTCAACTATAAAATCACTTCAGTTATTTTGTAGTTAATTAAAGGTGATTTTGCAGTAATTTATTTTAAACATTCTGTGCGCTATTAACTTTGAAAACACTGTAGTTTTTATAAAGTCATTTTATAATCAAAAATTAAAAAATATATAAGACTTTATAACCGTAGAATCACTGCAGTGAATTTGAAGTTATTATCCAACCATTAATTTAGAAGTACATTTCCGATGCATCTCTCGTATAACTGTAGTTATTGTCCGATAAATTCACAGAATTTAATCGAAGAAAAATAATTTCAAATATGCTTCAAAATCGAACTAGGGATTTCTCATCCCATCGAACCACTTCCGTAGTAAAAAATTTATTAGTTCCTACTTTGTTTTGTTACTTGGAAATTACAAGTTTTAATACATTAAAATCCATTTTTTTTAATTCAGACATGGGCGTCCCTATCTATGCTTCCTTCCCCCTAACTTAAAATTCTTAGTTCCTTTATTATTTTAAGCTAAGAGAAAAAAAATAATTTCACTAAATTACATTTCGAAATCCAGTGAGGGGTAGTGACTACATGTGCCCCATGCATACAACGGAAATTTCTAAGTTCCTTTATTTTAACCTTCCGTCTACCAGACGGGTCCATTGGACCCGACAGATATATTTCTGGTGTCAATGGTAAAATGAGAAATTGTCGATTTACACCGGAATTTATAAAGGACTTGTCTAGATATTACGAATTCCTTAATTTAAGCTTTCATTGTAAAAGCAAAATTATATTAAAATATTACTGGTGCCGTTTGCAAGTTTGGAATTAAAATTAGGTGTTGCCGTAGATAAATGGGTGTTTTGTCTGGTAGACGGAAGGTTAAGTTACTCTAAACGAATAAATTTTGCGAGGTTTATCAAAATCAGAGAAAAAATATATTAAGTTTCAAAAGTTATGAGGGACAATGGGCCTTTCACTCACCAGCCCCTTAATGCAAAATTTCTTCTTACTTTTTATTGTAAATTTCTTAAAAATTATACATTTTACTATGCTTTTGAAAATATCAGAAAAGAAAAATTTTGTTAATGCATAGATATATATTTTTTTTAAATTTAGGAAGGGGCAAATACTTTCTTCTACCTTCCTCCACCTAACAAAAAATTCTTAGTTCTTATATTTTAAGCTAAAGAAAAAGATTGAATTTTAGTATTTTTTCAAAAATCGGAGGAAAAAATTAGTTAAATTTCAAAATCGAGTAAGGGAAAATGACTCATCTATTCCCCCACCCCTCACGGAAAATTCGTCTTTTCTTTTATTTAAATCACACTAAAAGAATAAATTTTATTATGCTTTTGTAAATTGGAGGAAAAATTGCTAATTAAATTTCAAAATCCAGGAATGGGCAATGAGTTTACAACCCCCACCTTAATTGAAAATTTCTTTTTCTTTCTTTCTAAGTTACTGGAAAATTTTACATTAGGTTTTTGAAAAAAAAGAAGAGGAAATTTTATTTAATTAAATTTTAAAATCCAACGAGCTCCTCTGCTTCCTGCCCCCATACATCTCCATCTTCATAACTGAAAATTACTTGTAATTAATTTACTATTATTTCATTTTGAAATCAACATACAAATATTTGAATCATCAAATAATTTTTTAAACCGCTCTTTAAAATTATTATTCGATCTAAACTTAATGAATCGTAGGAAGAAAAAAAATACTTCACCAGTTAATTGAAGTGTATTTTCTAATTATGTATTCATTTTAAAAGCACATCAAAGTTTCTTATTTCATGCAAATATTAAATTATTAAAAGTGTTTAAAATTATTTTACAAGTCATAAATATATTGAAAAATCTAGTCATTTTTTATATTAAAATTTTAAAAAAAAAATCAGAAATTTCCCTTTGTAAAAAATTATTTACCAAAGAAAAAAAATGAAGAAAAATTAATGTTTCTGTTTTATTTTTAGGTAAAAATGTAGATAAGTTAACAATCAAATATATCCTACATAATCATTGAAAACATATCCTACATTAAAAAATAAAAACGACATAAAATGATCCTAATCCTAATTCAAAGTTATTAATTATGAACTTCTTATTTTATAAAATTAATTTTTCCTTTTTACAAATATATATTTCTTAAATTAACACATTTAATTACATTATAATTCCTAAAAAATTATATTATCAGAAAAACTTCTAAAATTCGTTTATTTTTTTTAATTTGCAAGAAAGATTCAGAAATATTCCCCATTTAAAAAACTCACTACCGAAAAATATACATATATATTATTTTTTTTTAATTTTTAAATTAAATTTTTTTTTATAAATAACAAATTATTATTCTAACACAATATTATATTCTTATTTTCTAAAATTAATTTATCCTTTTTACAAATATATATTTCTTAAATTAACACATTTAATTACATTATAATTCCTAAAAAAATTATATTATCAGAAAAACCTCTAAAATTCGTTTATTTTTTTTAATTTGCAAGAAAGATTCACAAATATTCCCCATTTAAAAAACTCACTACCAAAATATATATATATATATTATTTTTATTTAATTTTTAAATTAAATTTTTTTTATAAATAACAAATTATTATTCTAACACAGTATTATATTCTTATTTTATAAAATTAATTTATCCCCTTTACAAATATATATTTCTTAAATTAACACATTTAATTACATTATAATTCCTAAAAAAAATATATTATTAGAAAAACCTCTAAAATTCGTTTATATTTTTAATTTGCAAGAAAGATTCAGAAATATTCCCCATTTAAAAAACTCACTACCAAAAAAAAAAAAAAAATATATATATATATATATATATATATATATATATATATATATATTATTTTTATTTAATTTTTAAATTAAAAAATGTTTATAAATAATAAATTATTATTCTAACACAATATTATATTCTTATTTTATAAAATTAATTTTTTCTTTTTACAAATATATATTTCTTAAATTAACACATTTAATTACATTATAATTCATAAAAAATTATATTATCAGAAAAACCTCTAAAATTCGTTTATTTTTTTAAATTTGCAAGAAAGATTCAGAAATATTCCCTATTTAAAAAACTCACTACAAAAAAAAAAGTAATAATAATAATAATTTTTAGATTAAAAAATGTTTATAAATAACAAATTATTATTCTAACACAATAATAAAAAATATGTTTTACCTTATCATTAAACGACATAAAATGAATTTTTATTCTAAGTAAAAAGTATTAATTACCGACCCATAATTTATTAAAGTAAGTACTTCCATGTCAAAAATATATATTTTATAAAATTAACACAACGCATGTAATTACATTATAATTCATAATAAAAAAATTATTATTTTCGGAATTAGCCTAAAAATAAAATTATTTTATTAAATATTTACTGATTTTTAAATTCAGAAGAAAAACCAATTCATTTGCTTTAGCTAATTCGCTAAAGTATTTGTTTAATTCATTTAATATTAAATTGTTTTTAAAATACACGCCCATATAAACGAATTACAATAAATAAATAAATAATAAAATAAAAGCACTTTAAAACATCCAATTTTTCTGCCTGCCATTCAGCTTTTGCAACAAATAACCTTTAATTGAAATGCCTCCCCTTTATACCTCGCACAACACTACTCACACAAGTCTCAACGGGCAGGTGGTCAAAGCGTGTCTCTCCTGTACCTGGGATCGTCAGTTCGAGTACAACTGGTTTCCACAGTCAAAATCTGCCTTTGAAATGTTAAAAAGCAAGCTTAGCTTACCAGTATGGTCAATAGATGGCGCCAGCAGAGGCAATCTTTTTGGGTGGGAGGGGCATTTAACTTCAAATTCACTGCAGAAAATGTGTAGTTATGAGCTACACATTCACTGTAGTGATTTTGTAGTTGTTGACTTCGAAAAAACTGCAGTGATTTGTGCCAAATCGCCACAGTTTGGCAACTGCATTTTCTTTGCAGTTTCACTGGAGTACATTTTTAGCTGGGTTATTTAATAAACATTTTAAATTTTCTTGTCAACTTTTGAAAACTTTCTTCAGTTTAATTAAAATTTATATAAAAAACTATTTTATGCAAATAGATTTATAGTTTACTTCTTTAAAAATATTTCTGGTCTATTTAGGAAAACATTTGCAATAGATTAAATTTCAGGAAAACAAGTCTTTTTTTTCTTATAGATAAAATATGCTGAATGTCTAGACAGTGCTATTATTTAAAATAGTTTCTACAACTAACCATTATGAAATAGCTTCTTTCGTAATATGACATTTGATTGAAGTAGTTATTTTGAAATAAGCGTCCTTATATAAATGTTATTGTTATTAATATTAAGATCTAAATCGACTACTTAAAAATTTTAAAAAGGCTGTGTTTTTGGAATATACAAAGTTATGAATCGTTATCAAGAAAGGTGGCTTTGGATGAACTTAAACAATATTTTGGGGCAATATACTCACCATCAATCTATCTAACATTGAAATTTTTATGCTAAAATAATTTTATCTGAATCTAACATTTCTGAGAATATAGTAACAGAAAAACATATGTATTAGATATATTTCGTAAGAAATGCTAACATATTGCAGTCGTTACCATTATACGATTTTTGAAAATTTCCTTCATTTTTTTTTATTATGTGACATTAGGAAACCCAAATCCAACCCCACCTAAACAGTTTATACATATAGATACATATACATATATAAGTACTTAATTTTGTCCACATGATGAAAAGTCGCAATTATGCACAGATTGTCTTCAAACTCGCGAAAAACATTCATATGGTTACTATATCAGAGGGGCTTGCAAATGGGAGAAATCGGACCAAGGGGTTGAAAATTTTGAATACTGTCTTAATATGGCTCTGATAAAACCAGCTCTTACAGAAAAATGACAGGAAAAAATAAACATTTTTCGTTATAGCAGTTGACAGTAATTAAAACTAATAAACACAATAAAATTCTCATCACAACAATTACTTTTTCATTCTAAAATTTCAACGTGAAAAAGTAAAATAAAATAAACAGTTTGATGAATTTAAAAGAAAGGAATATTTCGTCATCACATTTCTATACCAAGATTTTTACGTGAAAACTGAAAATGTTTATGAAAATCCGCCTGTAAACCGAAGCAGGAGAAATTTTTTATTAATCTGATGACGTGATTTTCAAATCTCACCTTATCATAAAATTAAAAAAATTATGTTTTCTCTATCAATCTGTTCTGTTGACAAACCTACGCTGAAAAAGCATAACAATATCTAAAATCTTGGTTTATAATGAAAACTAATGGACACCGGTAAAAAAAATTTCGTGATTTTCACAGTATTTGATTTTTTGAACAAGCGAGGTTTTGAAACTTACGTCCTCTTATAAACATATGCCTATGACCCTGCAAATATATACTAATTATTCTGATGAAAAATATTTATTAATAAAGCTTAAATTAGGTACATCAAAATTTAGAAAACCAAGTTTAGGGCAAAGATGCCGCATTTTTCTTTTGCTCTTGTAAAATGAACAATAAAGAAAAAAGCAACAAACTAAACACCAGAGATCATTAATCAAATTCTTTAGAATCTAATTTCTTTAAATAAGTTTAAACCCTTTTAATAAGTATAAATAATTATTTTAATAAACGTCTTTTTTTAACAACATTTTTTACGTGTTGGGCAGATGTCGCATGGGGGTGGAACAGATGTATCCTAAAGAATCATGCTAGGCTCTTTATATTTTCAAGCAAATCACATTTTTTTCCTAAAATTACATAAAATGAAAATAAATAATAGTAAACTTACAAAATTTATGTATGTATCATTATATTGTAAAACTTTCAACGAAAAGACAAAAATGTTAGCTCCAAAAATAAAATTTAAGACAAAAAAATGAAAATAAAAATAAAAACTTTTGAATTACATGAAGCGATAGCATAAATTCTATAAACAATAGATTGCATAGTTACAATATAAATATGTATATATACTACATGGTCAAAGGTGAAAGGCCACTTGCTATTTTACACATTTTGTTAAATATCTAAAAAAATACATGGGGAATTATCCTGAAACTCTACGTGTCTAAACATAGTAGTACAGGTCATACATTTCCGTGGAGATCGTTTTTCTCCACATTCCTTAGAGGACCGTCAACATATTGAAAAATAACGAATATGTTTTGGATAGCCCTGTCAAAACTAATGTAGAAAAAGCGTTTGAACTATAGATTATGATTAAGTGGCTTGTTTTAATAAACGTTGTTCATTTTTATGCGAATAGCTTGCATACTCGTTTTTATAAAAACAGTCCTAATTTTTTCCAAGTTTTTTGCTTATAGTTTGCGGAATTCTTGATATAAAATAATGTTCTTTTCCAAAAATATGACAAACAACATTGCACAATACTCTGTAAACAGAATGAAAAAATAATAAAAATTGTATGAAAAATGAGCAGGTTTACTAAATAATTGTTCATTGCACATGCATGCAGTCTAACAAAATTTCATTTGCATATTGTGTTAGCTAAATGCATAGAGCAACTTTTGTTAAAGTCTCAAAAATATAGCTTGAAGAGTCTGAAAATGATCATCCATAGAATAAGTTCAAAATCCGTTATTCCCAAAACGAAGCAAAAGAATGAGGAATTGTATCCAAATATAGTAGTACGTGCCATATTGTATATTCTGTATTGACACTAATCAATGGATAAATGGATACAGTCACTCATATTTTTGCTTCATTTTGGGAATAACGGATTTTAAGCTTATTCTATAGACGATCACTTTCAGAATTTTCAAGATGTGTTTTTGAGATTTTCACAAAAGTTGTTCTATACATTTAACTAACGCACAATATGAAGACGAAATTTTGATATACTTTACGCATGCTCAATGAAAAATTGTTTAGTAAACTTGCTCATTTTACACACAATTTTTATTGTTTTTTAATTTTGATTGCAGAGTATTGTGTATAATGTTGTTTGTCATATTTTCGGAAAAGAACATTATTTTATATTAAGAAATCAACAAATTATAAGCAAAAAACTTGGAAAAAATTGGGACTGTTTTTATAAAAACCTTAATTTCTGTACGAGTATACATGCAATCCGCATAAAAATGAACACAGTTCCTTAGAATAAGTCACTTAATTATAATCTACAGTTTGAACGCTTTTGCTACATTAGTTTTGATAGTGTTATTTAAAAGATATTCATTCTTTTTCAATTTTTCGAAGGTCCTTTATGGAGTTTCGTGAGCTATTTTTCACGAAAATATATGGCCTGTACACATTCACAGTTTCAGTACAATTCCTCACATAGTTTTCTAGATATTTAACAAAATGTCTAAAATCACAGGTGGCCGGTCATCTTTGGACATATAGTGTATCTACATCATTGATTTACATTCAGGAAAATGTTGCAGTTAGTTGTTAATGTAAGAATTAGTTCTATTCTATTGAAGTCCTAGTACTTTTATTTTAAGGTTTTTTTTTTTTTCATTCTTTGATTTGTCCATTTTCCCACAATCACACCACACTGCAAGAGTAAAAGAAACATGTTTCATGCAGCCACCAGTTGAATTTTATGCACTGAATCGAGTCCGCTTTAGACTTTGTTTCTTGATAACACTATAGACACTCAGCGCATTCATGGTCATCAAATTCCAATCCAGTACTGCCATCAGAATCCATAAGAGAAACTTTTTAGTCACTGTCAATGGTGACTCACATTGTAGTTTCTTTCTCAAGTGAGGTGTTTTCGAATTGATCATTCCTTTTTTTTTTCACATTTTATTTCCGCCAATCTTTAATTATTTGACACTTCCTGGTTTCTTTTGCTTATCTATTTCCTTCTTCTTTTTTCTTATTTACGAGCTCTATGCTTGTAATATTTGTATCATTTTACTTTCTTTTACTTCGTTGAATAGATCTTTTGGCTATTCGAATAGAAGATATTTTGTTTAACAGTTTAGATGGTTAAATTGTAAAAGACCTACAATTTAACCATCTTCTTATTCTCTTATAGTGATTCAACATTTTTGCTCGGAATGATTTGATAAGTAGCAGAATGTGCTGAATTTACATTCGTTTAACAGGAAGTTCTACTGAAATTGCAATGATGAAATCTCTGTAACGAAAAACAAAAATATATTGTGCGGCGTCTGACCTATAGGGGTCAGATGCAACACTGCCATAACGACATTCCTCGCAGATTTGAAGCATAATACATAAAGAATACTGCCCAGTTACACTGAAGGCAGTGAGCTCACAGGCTACAAATACTAATTGTACATTAAAGCCTTATATTTTCAAAGGTTAATTCCGTTCGAAAAAAAATTAAAAAGGGGAAACAGCTCTCCCCTTTCCTCTTTTTTTATACTTAATCATTGAACCTCCTATACTATCAAAGACATGCTTTATCATATAAAAAATCTATATCCAAAATTCAGAGCAAATGAGATAATGCTTAATAAAAACCATTTAGCATTTATATAATTTAAAAGGAGTTATCCCCCTCTTTTATACTTAACCATTAAACTTCCAAAATTATTCAGAGATTTGAACGAAATCTGAAAATTCTGCTTGAAAAACCCATTTATATAAATTAAGGGGGGGAGGCATTAGAACCCCTGTTCCCCCTATTTATACTTATTCAATGAACACCTAATAACAGTCACGGAATCGCCTCATCAGAATGATCCTAATCTAAATTTTTTTCGAAAACTTAATTCTGCATGAAAATCCCATTTATATCAACTAAGGGGAGGGACATGAGCCCCCCGTTCCCCCTCTTATACATATCGAATGAACTCCAAAAACTAATCAGGGAAGCGCCTTGTCAGGATATACCTACATACAAAATTTCAAGTGGATAGGATATTTTTATCACGAGTTATCGTGTTACGCACGAACGAACATACAGAACGGACGGGCTCATAAGCTCTCAGGCTGTGATAGCCTGTGAGCTAAAAACTGGTATAAATATGTCAATACTGGCAATTAATTCGTGGAAATGCATAAACACAGCATACGACATTTTTAGAACGCTAAAAAATTTTTTATTTACTCTAGGGAGTGCTAGTGTCGTCCAGACAGTTTCTTTGACATCTGTCCATCCGCGGCATCTGTTCACACTTCACCGTATATGTAAAAAATGGTGATACACTGTAAAAAAATTGATCTTTTTGCTGCATCATCATTCCACCGCTTTTATAGAAAACGATTACTTCAGCCTATTATGGAGCATTCTCATGGGTCAAAAGAAGGATATTCTATAAAAGCGCGGGAGTGAGATGCAGCAAAAGGGTCAATTTTTTTACAGTGTTGGCAACGGTGGACTGCAACACATATTCGGACAGCAGAAGGTCGTATCCTGGACCATCAAAAACTTTCAATTTAAATGTAAAATTTATTACTATTTACACATAACAGATACGTTTGAGTGATAATATTGTCTATATTTCTAATACTTACAAGTAATGACAAGATTAATCTGATTTTTTTTAAAGTAATGGATGTGCTCATGAAAAACTTCATATGAAAAACATAAAATACTGATTTTGAGAGCAGCAGCGGCGGTGGGAGGGAATGAAATGACCGGACACATTGGGAGTGCATGCCCAGTGGTGTTATTGGATCTGAGTTGGAGCGCATGCCCGCGGATTCTACGATTCGGCTTGTCAGTCCTAGATTGTGATCTTGTGCAGAGTTTCAATTCATTTTCGGAATAAAGATTTTCGGTGTTATTATTGCTTGCTAAAACATTTTTTTTGTAAATCGTTACGTAATCTAAAGCGCGTAAAGTTGACAGTAATAATTGGAAGTTTAATAGGAAGTTTCTTGTTGAATGGACTGAACAGCTTTATTTACTCTGGGCCATTTTCACCATTCACTTACATTTCATGGTAACGGACTTGACAAGTAACGCATTTGACATTTCAAATAAATTCGAATTTAATTCGATTTTAATTTAATTCTAAAACTAAAAAAATCTATTAAAATGAACTAGCTTACATATTTTCTAACTTAGATAATAATTTGCATACCTTCTAAAACTATTTAGCAAACTTACTTAGCAGCTTACATTTCATGCTAACGAACTTGACAAGTAACGGATTTGACATTTCAAACAAAGCTATTAGAAATGAACTAGTTAGTATAATTTCTAACTTAGATAATAATACACATAAAATAATACTTCTGAAACTATTTAGTAAACAATATTTAATTATAAAAGTGCAAAAGCCATTATTTTAATATTAAAATTTACAGTAACAGATTTGACAGTGAAAAAAATACTAACTTTGATGAAAGCTTATTCTTGCCACTATTACATTGCTTCACAATTGAAGAGTAAAAAATGGCAAGTAGTAGTTGCGTGAATAGATTAACTATATCGCCGAATATTTGCTGCTAACTTTAGGCAGCATTTGAAACCTATTTTGACTAAAATAATCATAAGGTAACGGACAAAAGGTTTCTGGTAATTTCTTAAAGAAAATTTCTTTTGTAATTTTTTTTTTCATTAATATAGAACACTAACAGTTCATATTTAAAATAATTAAATCTTTTTATTTAAAAAAGTTAGCTTAAAAAAGAAACAGTTAAAAACATAAAACTTGGAATGAGACAGGCATTTTTGCTTAGAATCAAAATTTTAAAGATATCTCAAAAATTTTTATTCATTTTTTGTAATTTTTCATGTTAGAAATGTTAAATATAATCTTAATTAGCTAATGTAATGCTCAAATCAAACTTTAAATATTAATTTATATTTGAATTTTCATCTTTTTACTCTAGGACAGCATATATAACTTAAATTTGAAAATGGCGCACACTACTTCATAGGCCTGCATCTGTTGCAGTTTGCCTCATATGCCACTAAAGTGCCACTATTGTTCACTATAGTTAAATTTTCAAATTTATTTTATGTGTATTTATTATGTATTTATGTATTTTACGCCACTGTTATTCTATTTTATTATGTATTTATAAAATTTTTCAGAACGCATACCTGTGCAAATAGTAATTTTCCAGAACGAATATCTGACTCTTCTATTTTATATTACATGTTGTGGTGTTTAGGTGGGAAGAAGATGAGAACACTTATTTTTTGTTTCATCTCAAATATAGATTAGGTGATCGTAATAATGGGTAAATGACATTGCGTTGGATGGAGGCCAGCAAAAGACCCTTAAATAAAAAAGTATATGACAAAAGGCAACCATGATATTTTCTTAATAATGAATCCTTAACTATGATAATATTAACTCATAGCAAAGATGTAAGAATATAAAGTGATAAGAAGAAAAGTTACCTGGATTTTCTGGCTGATGAAGACAACTTCAGGTAGACAAATGAATAGGCATAGACACAATAAAATGAAGAGAAGATTTTGAAGAAGACAAGCATATTTATTTATAAACACTTGTGAAATTCTTCATGACTTGAATATTTTTAAATATATATATTCATTTGTTATCATGCACAAACTTATATAAGTAGAATTATTATTATTTTTCGTACAACAATTGCTCCACAAGGATGATATACATAAGTCGACATATTTTTAACACAACTCTTCTTCATATATATATTTGTATGCATTTTTGATAACATGATAACATTTTTCTTGAACGATATGAAAACAACATTATCTCAGAATATCAATTAGATATTACATCAAAAGGAATATGTCTGGAAAAATCACAAAAAGGTATTCAATATTCTCAATTGGGGATGCCGTTTTATGACCAGATAATTGTATATACTTATGGCCGATTAATCGTGAAATGAAGAGGAAAATTAAATTATGACATATCTCATATATGAATCACTTTCTCTGCATTCTTTTCAGAGGAAAAATGAATTCACTAAAAATGATGAAATGGAAATCGGTTGAATACACTTGAAAATAAATTGAAGAGAGATTCTTTGAAGATAAACTATGACAACTCTTAGAACATATTGAGTAGCCGGAATAAAAAAAACCAAATGACTTAGGTCGCGGCGGTAGAGGTGCATCGCTTTTCGCAACATAACGACGATTCGAAGGATTTGCCTTCCATCTTACTGCGTCCGCTCAACTGCCTCGGGGCGGGCACCCTTGCCCCGGCGTCCGCTAAATATCTCGGCATCTACGGAACTTCTCGGCACATCTCAACTGCATCGGTGACACTCAAATGACCCTCAACTGCAACCAACTCAACTGAGCTCTAACTGCGCAACTGCACTGGTGGCGCAGAGCCAGGAGGGAGAAAAGAACAAGGGTTACTGTAAACCCGGAATACGCCAAGTTGGCAACGTTCGAATGAGGAGAGCGATGGAAAAAAGGCCAAGCTATGTTTTAATGTATAGTGAAATATGAATCTAATAAGGAAAAAATTGATAAACACTTAAAGAATGAAGGCCAAAGAAGGTGGCCAGGCATTTAGCTGGTTAAATCACGTCACCTGTGGATTTGAATTTGATAGGCCAAGGGGAGTGCCAGATTAACCGGAAATACCACCCATAGAATGATCGAGATTGTTCTAGAAAGATTTCCAAACCGGAAGGAATGAATTCAAACAAGATTTTACCGGTTTAGAACATTCGATAGCTAGGTAAGGAAGAAAAATATACAGGTGACGGTATGAAAAGAAACGAAATCGAAATAATATTTAAATTGAGAACATTAATAAAAAGGAGATGATAGGAAATAAAATAGCTAATAAAATTGAATTAAAATAACAATATGGGGGGGGGGTTATCGAGTAACCACCACATATCTACCCCGGCCTCCCCAAATGAAAATATTGGAGGGATGACAAAAATTCAATAATTTTTTCATCGAAACAATATTTTCTAAAACATGTACAAAGATATAAAATAATTACACAAAATAAATCTACCAGAAATAGTTATATGAATAGAAATAATTGTTTTACATGATATTTAAATAATAAAAATAATTACTATTATGGTAGTAGTCGTTATGTTAATACACCAAATATAGCAAATATTAAAAATGGAAGGTATACAAAGTTTCTTCCAGAGGTACTTATCATGTATCAAAAAAAAAAAAAAAAAATTAAAGTTTATATCTATTTGCAGAAACAACATTCTTTAACTATGAACAGTTTCTTGTTAAGCTGTGCAAAATGCAATATGATAACTAAATGCTTTAGCATATATAAAAATATTTGAGTATACTACAAGAACATGTAGATGTATATTTTCCAGTTGACAATAAAAAGAGTCAAACTATAACTGTATATGAATCATACTATAACTGTATATAAAAAATGGATGGTTTCAAGTGACACATGATAAATTGAATGAATTTGTAAGTTGAAAATTTGAAGAAGAAAAATACATACAAATGGTACAGAGAGAATATTTAGACTCTCAAAAAAAAAATGTACATACATCAACATATAATAGCTTTTTAAGCTTTTAACTACTCTTAATTGAATAACCTTATTATCCTTCAATAACAACATTTTCAAAGAAAAATATAAGAAATTCCAAATGCCTATGTAAATTGGTAGAAAAGTACAATGTTATTTTTCAATAAACATTTTTAAAAAATATATAATAATTTTCAAAGAGAGAATGTTTACACTCTCATAAAAGAATATTCTTGAACACTTTCAACATAAATTGCCAATAATTGCATAAATACTTTTAATACTATACTTCATTCAAAATAAACATAAAACATAAGATATTTATATTCTGATAAAAGGAACTTATATGAATATGTCAATCTTGTATATGACTTCGATAATGTCAACTTACAAACAAAAATCAATTGTCAAAAATTTATATAAGATATTTTGAATGTTTAATTGCAATTTTTCAAACATTTTTTAAATAACAAGTGATCATTTTTGTATTTTTCATATATCAAGTATTTGCTTTATATCAATCTATAATGACTCAACTAATATCTTTGGATCCAAAGTATAACTATAGTATAACAAAAAATCCTTTTTTTTTTATCTTTAATAACTTTCAAATACTCAGAAGTATACAAAAAAAAATAATACTTATTGTGAGTCATTCATTTTTCTATATTTCAATAATAAGAGTAAAATTATTAGTATGCATAAGTTTATCATGCATTGTCATTTTTTTTGTTAAAAGAGGTTAATTGTTAGAGCATGCATGCATTGTAAAGAGAAATTATTATATAAGTCACAATAGGGAAAATGATTTCATGAGTACTCATATTTATGTTTACCTTACATCAATTACAATCCACTTTTCTTAGTAGGATAAACATTTGTCAAAAATAACTTTAAATAATGACATAATATTTTAGTAAGAATATAAAAGGACAAATTCTTTCTCAATTTTTTTTAGCACCAACTCTTGCAATAAAAAAAAAACTTTATAAGGCTAGAAGTAGTAGTATATGGCATATTTGAGAGAATATACCTATTACAATAATTATGGTTTAGAAATGAATACAGTGAATAATAAAAATATTAAAACCATACATACATCTGGAGGATGACCATTGAATTGCCTCAGGGAGAAGAAGACTTAAAAGAAAAAAATAACAGCTGCCTGCAGCTTGGAGGAAGAAAACAAAAAATTACACAGTCATTCTTCATACTCGAATATCAGTCTAACTAGTATTGACTGAATATGTAACAAATCAAGAGTCATCCTGAAAAAAGAAAAGAAGATTAGTTCACTTTTTATAGATTTTGTGAGTGCGAGGGCGAAGATCATAATTTTTATATTGGGTAGACTTGTTTCTAACATCAGTGTGAGTGCTATCAGGAGGAGCTTGTGACTGGACAGATTTACTGGAACATGAAGATGTTTGTTGGCACTTAGAAGAAGAAAGAATTCGAGGAGATGTGTTACAAGCAGCATCATGATTAGAGACTTGAGTAGGAGAGAGTTGTCTCACAGGAGTAGAAGATGCATTATCAACAGCTGTTTGATCATGTGATGCATTTTTAGAAGAAACTGAAGGATATTGCAATGTTTCATTTCTCTTTTGAAGCTTCAAGATTCTGTTAGTGTGAATCAACATGGGTGAAGCGTGACTATTATTGGAATCTTGAATTTGAATAAGCACAGGAGAAATTATTTTCTTCACCACGTATGGGCCTTGTACCTTTTTGTTAAACACAGTGGGAAATTTTACGTAAACAATGTCATTAACATTGATGTTGGCAAACTTTAATTTTTCTCTCGATTTTTGATACACTTTTTGCCTAGAAGATTCGTTATTTTTATAAGCTTGATAGTATATTTTCTCAATAACATCCATTAATTTATGAATTTCATAGGCAGTATTGAGAATTTTCCAGGAAGCTTGAGATTTGTAATTAGCATAAATGTCATTTATTTCTCTTCCAAAATGAAGAAGATTTGGAGTAAACTTTGTAGCTGGATGAGGTGTAGCATTATATATGGATTGGTGATTTTTTAGAGCAGTTGGTACATCACATCCTTGGGAAGCCATTGTATTCACAGACGATTTTATTTGAGAATTAACTCGTTCACTTAATCCGTTAGCCTGGGGATGGGCTACAGAACTGTGTTCCAATTTAATACCAAGCTTTTTATTGAAATAAGAAAACATATCACTAGTGAACTGAGAGCCATGATCAGTGAGAGTTAATTCGGGTTTTCCATGAGTGGAAATGTAATGTAATAAAGCTTTTGTAACAGACTCAGCACTGATATTATTCAAGGCATATAATTCTAAATGACGAGAAAAGTGATCTATGATAGTCATCACATATTGACGATTTCTTAATGGGCCGAGTAAATCCATAGAGACTTTTTGATTGGGAGCTGTTGGAAGTGGTGCTGGTAAGTATGGAGCAATATTTTTTTTATGATTTTTGTTTACTAAACAAATTTCACACGAGTTGACATAATTAATGGTATCAGAAACAAGGGTTTTCCAGGTAAATCTTTTCTTTAAATTAACAATAGTTTTATGAATTCCAGTATGAGTAACATGAGCAATTCTTAAGGCTTTTGCTCTAAGTGACAAAGGTAAAACAGCTTTATGTAGCTCAATATCTTCTGAAGAAAAATGTCCATTGTAGCAAAGTGACTCATTACTTGGATTAATATAGTAGCCATTTAAACTTTTAGATATTTTGTTATTTTTAAGATCTTCATAAATTTGTTTGATTTTTGGGTCTTTTTGTTGTTCAGAGAAGATGGTGTGATCAAGAATTTCTAATAATGGATCTTGATTAATATCATTATTTGGAGGTGAAGAGTCACTTTGAAGATGACATGTGTGGTGCATTTTGTCAACTAAACCACATGGAAAGTGAGGAATTTCATTATGTAGATCTTTTTGATTATCTACAATTGGTAGTGGTTCTTGTGTAGAAATAAGATCTGGATTATTATGGAGATCTTCAGTAGGAATGTGAGGTGTTCTACTCAGAAAATCTGCTAACACATTTTCTTTGCCTGGTACATGTTGGAATGTGTACGAGTATTCTGACAGTTCTAACATCCATCGAGTAGTAATATCAGCTGGTGATGTAGCCTTTTTTTAATTATTAAGAGGTTTGGCATCGGATAATAGAATAAAGGGTCGACCAAAAATATAATATTTAAAAGCCGTTATGCCTTTGTAAATAGCATAAAGTTCCAATTTGATGGCAGGTTACTGTCTTTCCGACTGAGATAGAGTTTTGGAATAATAGGAGATTGGTCTAAGTTCACCATCAAATTTCTGCATAAGAACAGCTGATATTGCTGTCTTTGTTTCATCTGTATTGACATAGAAGGTTTCATTCCACTTAGGAAGATTGAGCATAGGTTTTTGAAAGAAGATGTCTTGTAATTTTTTAAATGCATTTTCTTGTTCAGTTTTCCAAGAAAATTTATATTTAGGTTTGGTGACTTCAATGAGAGGAGTAATCAATTTAGCAAAATTAGGCATAATTGACCTATAAAATGAACATAAACCTATAAAACTTTTCGTTTGCCTCTTGGTTTTAGGCGTTGGAAAAGAAGTGATTTTTAAAATGTTACATGTAATGGGAAGAATTTTATGATCTGTGAGTTGGAATCCTAAAAAGTTAATGCTTGTTTGCATAAAGGAACATTTTTCAGGAGACAGAGTAATGTTATTAGCAATAAGAGTATCTAAGAGTTTTGTGAGTTTCATGGACATTTCTTCAAATGAATTAGTGCCAAAAACAATATCGTCTTGATATGCATAACAGGAATCAATTTGAGATAATTGAATAACTGAGTCAATTAATTGTTGAAAGGTACTTGCAGCTGTTTTCAAGCCAAACACGAGACGCAAGTAGGTAAAAATTCCCCATGGAGTAGTAAAACTGAGCTTATCCTGCATATCTTTAGGTACAGCGATCTGCCAGTATGCAGAGGGCAAGTCAAGAGTAGTATAATACTTAAATTTTGATAATTGCACCAATAGATTTTGAATTCTAGGAAGAGGATATGAAGATGGAATTATAATCGAATTTAGCAATCTTAAATCTAGAGCCAAACGATACTTTTGAGGGTTTGACATATCAGTTCTCTTCTTTTTAACAAGAAGCATGGGACAGGCCCAAGATGAATTTGATCTCTCAATAATGCCAGCATTTAACATTTGATTAATCTGGTCAAGAGCTTCTTGCTCAAGTGCCTGTGGCACAGGAAAAGGTAGGGTTTTGACTGGATGAGAATTTAGCATTGTGAATTGAGGATTAACCAGGTCGGTATGACCTAAAGTGTCAAGAGATTTTGAAAAAGCAAGAGCTTTACTACACAATAATTTTGTTAAAGATTCTTTTTCATGAGGAGGTAAGTGTTTTAGATCAAAGTCATTTGGAGACAGTTCTTGGATACGTTTTCTCTTAACCTCTTCAGATGGTAAAATTAAATTACAATATTCGTTTTCAAAGTCTAAATCAAAAGAATATTCCTCAATATCTTTCTCATCTACATTAATACATTCGCCAATAATTGAATTTTTATTTAAATGAATATCCAGCTTTGATATATTCTGACATACAACCAAAAATAAATCATTTTGAATTGAAGATTTGGAATGCAATGATTCATGTAACACAAGACCTTTATTTTTTAAATTGGGTTTGAAAATAAAATATTCAGATGGAGGATTCAAGTACTTAACATGTAAATAAACAAATGAATTAGGAGGGATTAATTCCCTATTGAGTAATTGTACCATGTTGGAATTCACCAAAATTTTATTACCAATATTTAAATGAGTTTGCTTTTCACCAAAATAACTACCATCATTAGTATTTTCAGATGTAAGATTTTTGCCAGGTATATTATCATTAGTAGATTCATAGTTCACCACATTACCATGATCAGTTGGAACATAGTTAGAAAAATAAGTAAAATTACCATCAATATAAGGATTATGAAAATTCATAGCAGTGTTAGCAACATTATTTGTAAATAAACCACTATTTTGAAAATTATAATTATAAGGGTAGGTTGTATAATTGTTGAACAATTGTAAATTTGTATCACCATAATTTGCATATAAATCATCAGTATAAGTACCATTACTTAGATTATTTGATATAGAATCTTCATAACAAGGCATTTTGTGTACATCTAAAGAATATGGCACATTTGAATTATCATAAGTATATTCAGAATTCATGAAATAGCAAGTAGGAGATTCGTTATAACTGTGAAAAGGAATATGTTTATCCTTAATCAAGATAGACTTAAAGCTTGGTGAAATGGTTATGGAATGTTTATTGATAAACTCAAATCCAAGTATGGCTTGAAAATGAACATTCTGTATCTTTGTAAGATAAAAGACATGATGAAAAAAGAATTTATCGATTTTAAATGCAATCTCTATGCATCCTTTGAAAAAAACTTTAGAATTTATAGTAGATACAGATACATTTCTGGATAAGAATTTGTAGTGAAGCCTGGATTTAATGCTATTAAAGCATTCTTGATCCAAGAGTGACAAACTTGATCCAGTATCAATTAACGTTGAGATTTCATTATGTTGAATGTTTATCAGTATGCATGGAAGAACATACGAGTTATTAAAGGAACTGCATATGACATGTCTTTCTTGTACATCATCATCAACTTCAAAATTTTGTTTGGATGTCAAAGAATTATGTGAACATGAAGATTTGTTAAATTTAGGTGTTACAGGGGAAGTTTGGACAGCTGTGGATGATACTAAAGTGATTGAAGTGTTTTTGTCAAATTGTTGTTTATGTTTGTCACTAAAGTGTACTGACCCTGAATGAGAATTACGGGAGAGAAGGCGGTCAGTAGAACCAGTCTCCCTTATATGTTTAAATGATAAACATTGTTTTTATTTTCAGAAGAGGTATAGTTTTTCCTTCTGTGAGAATTAGACGAAAAATGAGATGAAGAGTTTTGATTGGAAGCACTAATAATATTTTTAAATTTGTAGCACGTGTCCATACGATGATTGAATTTTCCACAGAACGCACACTGCACAACATCTCGTTTGTGATAAAAGGATGCAGAGATTTTTTTGTGAGAAAATTTGTCGAAGGTGGGTTGATGATAAGGACGTTTCCGATAAAATCTACGTTGACGAAAATTATTTTTATGTTTATCTGTAGCCTCTTGTCTATTTGGAGAAGGAGAATATGTTCTAGCTTTTCTTTTAAAATTACTAGAAGCATGAGAATTGTCTTTTGGAGTTTGCAAAGGTGAGAAGGTAGTTTGAGAATTGACATAAACTTTATCCTTCGTATGTCTTATAGGAGTCTTATGGAGAACATTATTAGAAGCACTAGAATTATCATGGACTTTTTCAGAATCCAAACAATAGGCTTGATTATAATTCTCGTAAGATTTTTTAGGGGGAGAGTCATATATATCCAGAAGAAAATTTGCTCGTTCAAGAGCTAAATCAAAAGATGAAATATTTTCCTCTAGAATTTTTCGCTTAATTTGTTTAGGCAAAGCCTCAAGAAAATGAGTGAACTTTAATGAATTGAGAGCAGAAGAATCCAACTTAGGGTATGCAAGCCAAAGTTGTTTATCCAGCCGAAACGCAAAATTTTTGACTGATTCATTTGAATCTAAGCTTAAATTCTGCAAGGATTTGAGAGAAACAGTCTTTTTTGAAGGTAAGAAATAGTCTATAAAAGCTTTCCGAATGTCATGGAAATTAGAGTTCTGATGATATAATTAAACTGAGAGCACAATAAATGACAGGTTAAATTTTCTTATAGACTGGTCACATAATAAATAATATATAAATTGACCCATTATTCAAAATATTAACGAATTTCATTTACGTTATACATCATTTTTATATATAAAGAAGAAGAATAATTATATGACGAAGAGAAGAAAAATACCAACATATCTTTGTTAGCATCAGATCAAAAGAATATGGCCCAAAAATTTTTATGCAAATATATATATCATATGGCTCAAAACATATATTCTTATATTTATGAGAAGAGAATAATTTATATTAAAATAAACAATTATGTTTACCAGCACCTCCGTTAAATAATATCTATATTAGTTATAAATTATATCATGGCAAGAAAAATATATCAATAAATTATGTTATATATAATGTACTGCTCCAAAAAAAATTATTATTTCAGCATAAAATCAAAATATATTATGCATTCATTTATTACACCACACTCAAGAAAATATAAATATAAAATATTGATCACTGCATGAAGATATAATTTGAAAATAATGAAGATATAATTGAAGATAATGAAGATAATGAAGATAATGAAGATATAATCTTTTTTTTGTTGAAAAATATGTATAGATAACGAAAATACAATGGCAGCAAAGGAAATAGGTGGTCACGCGTTGGTCACTGCACCAAAGGAAATTTTACTGTGGTGTTTAGGTGGGAAGAAGATGAGAACACTTATTTTTTGTTTCATCTCAAATATAGATTAGGTGATCGTAATAATGGGTAAATGACATTGCGTTGGATGGAGGCCAGCAAAAGACCCTTAAATAAAAAAGTATATGACAAAAGGCAACCATGTTATTTTCTTAATAATGAATCCTTAACTATGATAATATTAACTCATAGCAAAGATGTAAGAATATAAAGTGATAAGAAGAAAAGTTACCTGGATTTTCTGGCTGATGAAGACAACTTCAGGTAGACAAATGAATAGGCATAGACACAATAAAATGAAGAGAAGATTTTGAAGAAGACAAGCATATTTATTTATAAACACTTGTGAAATTCTTCATGACTTGAATATTTTTAAATATATATATTCATTTGTTATCATGCACAAACTTATATAAGTAGAATTATTATTATTTTTCGTACAACAATTGCTCCACAAGGATGATATACATAAGTCGACATATTTTTAACACAACTCTTCTTCATATATATATTTGTATGCATTTTTGATAACATGATAACATTTTTCTTGAACGATATGAAAACAACATTATCTCAGAATATCAATTAGATATTACATCAAAAGGAATATGTCTGGAAAAATCACAAAAAGGTATTCAATATTCTCAATTGGGGATGCCGTTTTATGCCCAGATAATTGTATATACTTATGGCCGATTAATCATGAAATGAAGAGGAAAATTAAATTATGACATATCTCATATATGAATCACTTTCTCTGCATTCTTTTCAGACGAAAAATGAATTCACTAAAAATGATGAAATGGAAATCGGTTGAATACACTTGAAAATAAATTGAAGAGAGATTCTTTGAAGATAAACTATGACAACTCTTAGAACATATTGAGTAGCCGGAATAAAAAAAACCAAATGACTTAGGTCGCGGCGGTAGAGGTGCATCGCTTTTCGCAACATAACGACGATTCGAAGGATTTGCCTTCCATCTTACTGCGTCCGCTCAACTGCCTCGGGGCGGGCACCCTTGCCCCGGCGTCCGCTAAATATCTCGGCATCTACGGAACTTCTCGGCACATCTCAACTGCATCGGTGACACTCAAATGACCCCCAACTGCAACCAACTCAACTGAGCTCTAACTGCGCAACTGCACTGGTGGCGCAGAGCCAGGAGGGAGAAAAGAACAAGGGTTACTGTAAACCCGGAATACGCCAAGTTGGCAACGTTCGAATGAGGAGAGCGATGGAAAAAAGGCCAAGCTACGTTTTAATGTATAGTGAAATATGAATCCAATAAGGAAAAAATTGATAAACACTTAAAGAATGAAGGCCAAAGAAGGTGGCCAGGCATTTAGCTGGTTAAATCACGTCACCTGTGGATTTGAATTTGATAGGCCAAGGGGAGTGCCAGATTAACCGGAAATACCACCCATAGAACGATCGAGATTGTTCTAGAAAGATTTCCAAACCGGAAGGAATGAATTCAAACAAGATTTTACCGGTTTAGAACATTCGATAGCTAGGTAATGAAGAAAAATATACAGGCGACGGTATGAAAAGAAACGAAATCGAAATAATATTTAAATTGAGAACATTAATAAAAAGGAGATGATAGGAAATAAAATAGCTAATAAAATTGAATTAAAATAAAAATATGGGGGGGTTATCGAGTAACCCCCACACATGTGTACAAATATATGTGTAAAAATAAAAATTTTTAAATAATAAGTATTTATATTATGTGTTAATTTCTCTGTACCTAAATAAAAAAGTTTCAAAATTATTTGGATCTTGATAAAAACAACTTGACAATCCCTCGTCTAGATACTGATTATAGTTAAAAATACATTCTATATAAAATTTTTTAGTATTGTATAGTAACTTCTTTTATTTAAGATATGAGGACATTTCCTAAAAAATACGAAATATAAAAGGGGTGAAAATGCGCGAAAAGTGATCTAAAAACTTTCTAAATCCAGATTTTTAAGCAATTTCCAGAAGTAGTGAACCTATAAAAAAAAAGATATCAAAATGATGGTGATAGTCCTTGCTCCAACATAAGACAAAGCTCATAGGAGCTCCAACATACCTTATACCGGTTTCATTTGCCCAAAGAGGATGCAGGAGTAAAAAATGCTCTAAAAATGCAATTTTTGTGTTACTAAAGAGTCTAGAAACATGAAATTTAGTATGATAGTTACTTATAACATATAAATGATCTCTAATAACATTTCCTCAAAAATTCGTAATTTAAAAAGGGTAAAAATGCATGAAAAGCATCCTAAAAGCGTTCTAAATTACGATTTGTAAGTGATCTCAGCAAGTATCAAACAGATTTCAAAAGTAAATTTTTGGTGATGGAACCTGTTCAAACATAACAAACATAAGCTATATTTTATGTCGGTGACACTATCAACAGAATGTTGCAGGAGCAAAAAAAAAAAACATTCGAAATGGCAATTTCTATTGTATTAAAGAGTTTAGAAAATTTAAATATGGCAGAGTAATTACTTATAATGTATAAATGCCCTCTAAGAATGTTCAGAAATAATTTTGAAATTTAAAAGTTCTGAAGCGAAGGGAACGAGTGAAAAGATTTCAAAAATTTCGAAATTATGATTTCTATGCAAGCTCAGGAAGTAATAATCCGATTATAAATGTAATACTTGTGAATCAATGGTGACACGCTCCGATCCTACATGTCTATATTCTACTGGTATATAACCCCGACAAAAATGACGGAATTTTCACTTGCATTTCACCTTTTTAATACTTCATACAAAAAAACAGAATGCAGATTTTATTATTGAAGAGTTTTATTGTAGAAAATCACATTTTAAAAATACCAATATATTTCTACAATTTAAACGATGAAGATTTATTTTTACTTGATATTTAGTTTTTGAAAAAAATTTAATTTCAAAACAAAGAACAGTATTTATTACAATAATAATAATAATTAGTAAAATAAAACTCAATTAATGAAGATTTCACAAAACATTTAAATTAAATATTGAAGTTTTTTAAATTTTACAATGCATTATCTTTATTAAAAGTATGATTCGGCAGCGGTTTTATTCATGTGTATGTGATAGATTCTTAATTAGATGCTTTCAGTCATCGATTATGCAGCTTTGTGTTTTGCTTTTAAATTTGGATTTGGTGCCATCTATACGCAATTAATATAAAAAAAAACTTTAAAAAAATCGCAGTTTCTTATAGAAAATACTTCCATTTTCTATAGCAGGAGGCATTGATTTAAATCAAATTCAATTTTTTAAAACTTCTGCTATGCAACTTTAAAAATTCAATCCGTAAATTATGAAAACCAAAATTGTTATTATAATTTCTTTTGTAAAATTTTAAATGTACCAGTTTTTAAAAGCTTAGATTATATCGATTCGAAATTTGCTTACGAAACGAAATTTATATCTTTTATCAAATATCATTAAAAAATGTAATGAATATATAATATCATAAACTAAATAAAAATCATCAAATTTTGATTTATTTGCATGCATCAAAGTAGATAAAACTTTAATTTAAGAGCATGTGAAAAAATAATTTCAGTTATACTGATGCAACCATGATGATATCTTATATATCCATAACAATTTGAATAAAAAAGGAGCTTATTTAATTTATAACAGAAAACAAAATTTAAAAAAATAAGCGGATTATTATGCTAGTATCTTAAAAAAAGTAATAAAACTAAATTTAAAATCATCTTAATCTTTTATAATGTACCCAAAAAGTCTTCTAAAATAGTTCATAGATGGCAGCACTAAAGTTTCGTTAGACGGCGCTGGAGTCGATAAATAAAATACAATCGTAGTCAGATAATAAAAAACTAATCAGGTTACACTTCCATTGATGTCTTTATATGTTATAATTGGGTATGATAGACATGTTTTATATGAAAATATGCTGAACAAATATTATTTCAAGTGGAAGAAATTTTAAAGCATCATTTTAGCCTCTGTTTTCAACTAAGCCTAACGTGGCATCTAGCAACGGTAGATATCAGAATGGTTCGTGCCGGAACCGTTCTTACACATTTCTCCAGTCGCATTTTATTATAACCCTTTAAGACCCGAAACATTTTCATCATTAAATATTAAATTCCTCTATTTATTAATTCTATACTAACCCTAATGACACCTAAAAAAATAATTTTAAAAAATTTCTTTACCCCCTAGAGCGTGAAAAGTACCCGCACGAACGTGCGGGTTGGGCTTTTTCTGTGAAAGCCACGCTTGCACGATTGTGCGGGTTGTGCTTTTCCTGTGAAATCATTACTTATTACATGTTAAGATATATACATTTTCTGGCTCTAAATGGATAGCAAAGAGAAATTGAAACTTTTTTTTTTTTTTTTTTTTTTTTTTTTTTTTACAAATATAGTAATTTATTGATGTATTATTTTTTATTTTATCGACTGGTTACTTTTTTACAATGGAAATCTTTAAAACATGTTTTTGTTTTTGACATACACAAATAAACGTTGCATTTTTCACAACGTGTTTTTGAACTTTTTTCGCAGTTTTCAAACCTGCACTTGCGAGGCCTTGAAATGTCATCAACACATGGGAAATGGTTGCCTCTAAAGCCTAAAAAAGAAGGAAAAAAATAATATTGGAGATGTACTTATCAACTTAAAAAATATATATTTTAATTAATTAAAAAATGTTTGTCATATTTTTAAAGCTTTTATTTATTATATCGATTTAATTTCTTCTATAAGTCTATAACTTTTTTATTACAATTTAAGAAATGAAAAACATACCTGCAGTTGCGTGAAATCTGAAGTTCCAGGATGAGGTATAGAAATGAACTTTTTAACAGTTCGCTTGTATTCCTTTTTTTTTTTTTTTTTTTTCATTCTTTTAGTATTTTCCGAAATTGCCTTGGAGGTAGAACTTTGGGAGATGAATTCAGGAAACTTTGAGGAGGAAGAATGATCCAAAATTGCCTTTTTTTTCTTCATCGAGCTCATTTGAACTTGACTGTCCTAATAAATCTGCTTGAAATGTTTTGTCCGTAATGTCGTCATCATCCGAGAGATCACTAAATTCAGAATCGATTTATTCATCAATTGAAATAATTCTTCTTGTGTGAGAATTCTTTTCCGTTTAGACATCTGTAAAAGTATTTTATTTTGCTTTATTAAAAGTTAACAAAGTACTGCATAAAAAATTAGAAAAAGTATTTGAAAATTTTATTAATTAAAAAGAAAAAAAGTAAAAATTAATTTAAAAAAAGGGGGGCTATCTATGACAACACCCAAGAAAATAGTATAGTATTAATTATGTAACAGCATACTTCGTTTTATTTTGGCTGTCTTCAAAATTGTTGAAACAGAAAACAAAATGAACATTGAAAAACACTTACCTTTACAGTAGCACTGACTAACGTAATGCCCAAGTTGCACGATCGTGCGGGTGACGAAATCTTGAGTCCTAAGAGCAAAATAAATAGTGTATAATTAGTGTTTTTTATTATATTACACTTATTTAGACATTAAAGCAAAAGTTTTTATCTAAGCAATTAAAAATGTATTGATAATTACCTTTTTATGACAGATAAAATGATGAGTTATATCCGTTGTACTTGTAAACAAAGCTAGAAATGCCGCCTGAAGGTAAAACATGGTCCACTACCGCAATCTGTTGATAAAAAAAGATACTCTACTCTTTCAGCTAACCAGAACAATCGTTCGATTTGGGTTTATATTACATACGACTGTTTCAGAAGCAAAAATTTAAATGAATGTCTAACCCGCACGATCGTGCGAGCTGGGTCTTAAAGGGATAAGTAGATACCAGTGCTTTTACCATCTGGGATACGAAGGAACAATAAATGTTCTAAAAAAAGCCTTTAAAAACTTCCTATTTTACGTTTCTGTGGAATATTAGGAAATACCAAACCAATTTGAAAATTAATGTTGGCAAATTAATGGCGACAGTACATTTTTATACACAGGCATTATATGTTAGTGCCACTACCCCCGGAAAGGTAGCAGGAAAAAAAGTTAGAAAAGAAACTTGGATTTTTACATGATGGTTAATAATTAGATGTAAATTCATACTAAAAAGATTGGTTCTAAAATAATTAAATACTTCAAATGAATACTGATTTGAACATATGAAGTGAGCATAAAAGTTTCAAGATATTTTCTAGATTATCATTTATTTAGTATTAGCTTAATTCTTTTTAAATTAAATGCCATTTCTACCCAAAGCGGTGTAACAATAATGTTTAGACCAACTTTGTCATAAATGGTAATTTTTGAATTATTTATAAAAGTTTACTTTCACGTTATAAATGTTAGGCATACAAATGTCGCTTGGCATATTTTATTTATTACGCGAGCAAAGCCACGGAGTTTGTTAGTTTATTTATGAATTTGGATTTTATTGTTAAATGAAGTTTTCTACATTTTTATTTATTTATTAATGATTGCTAAAATGATTAAAGTATAGTCTTTGGACAAAAATTTAAAAATCTCTCTTATGCCTAAGCTTTTGTAAACATTTCAATAATTACAAAAAAAAGAGTTATTATTTAACTTTAATCAGTAATTCTTCATTATTATTACTATTATTATTTAATTACGTAAATGTACGAAAATATTTCTATAAATATATTATCATACGAAAACATGTTATATTTCCTTCTCGATTTTATAAAAAATATTTAAATTCAATTGAAGTTAATAATAATAATATTAAAAATAAAAACAATTTTATAATTTATGATTGAGAAATTCAATTTATCAAAATAGAATTATATTTTGCTCCTTAAAAAATATTTTTACTCTTTTGATGAAAACATTCGCATTTGATTGAATTCCAGGTAAACAAATATTTTATCTTTTAGTCTAAACATTCTGAAAGTCTAGACATTGTTGATGTTTAAAATTCTTTCTACAGTTTCAAATATTAAGTATTGTGAAATAGCTTCTTTCATATATGGAATTCGATTGAAACTAAATTTATTTTGGAATATTTGCCCCAATATAAATGTTATTGTTAGTAACAAGAAGATTTTTTGTAAATAATTTAAAATTTTAAAAATGCCTTGTTTTAAGCAATTTATATGTAATTGTATGTCATTTCTTGGCATATGTATGTGTATGCCAGGATAATCAAAATTTTATTCTAAAACATATTTTACATTCTTTTTCATTTTTAGTTCTAACATTTTAATTTTGTTTAAAGGAACATGTTTTTAATATATTAGCTCAAATTCTATGTAACGTTCAGTTTTATTTGTAAATTTATGAAAGCCAGGAAAAGGACTGTGATGGCAAAAATAATAATATAATAATACATCTTTTGTGAACTGACCGTGATCGCTGTTCTATTATTATATAGTACACCAGGCCCATTTTTACATTTTCTTCTGGAATCAAACAATGAAGACATTTTATCCAGGAAATAATTTTTCTCTTAGAATACTGGTTTAACTGAAACATCTTTTTTTATGCTTATATCTCACACGCTGTTGCAAATGACATATTTAATACATTTTTTTAACTAAAGGTTTGAACGAATTTAGTATTGATCAAAAACTTCAGTACTACTTTTTCTCAAGGAAAATCTTGTTTATCATTTTTTAAACAAATCTCTTAAAAATGTTTTTGTCGCTATTGTTGTAAAAAAGTACGATTAATTTTTCTGTTAAATAATACTGATTAAACATGTTTTTTATTGTTTTTAAATCACACTCTTTAGAAACCAAAAGAAGTAAAAATGTTTTATGTATATTTTTTTTTTATTAAAGATTTAAACAAATTTTATGTTGATCAGAAATGTAAAGAAGCATGGCTCTCACTGGGTCCATGTTTTTCAACAAGACTTTTTCTCAAAGAAAAATCCTTTTTATAGTTTTTGTTGAAATTAATTTGTAAAAGGTCTTTTTGTTTTATTGCTACGAAAAAGAACTACGATTAATTTTTCTCTTAAAGAATACTGGTTTTCAATTAAAGGATCAATGTGAGCCATAAAAAAAGAAAAGAATGAAAAAAAAAGTTCCCCTACAGGAAATTTTTATTTAGGCGTCAGATTAATTAAATTTCTTTTTAATTTTTAATTTAATTTAGTTTTTGAACGCTTATTTTTTTCAATTTGTTAATTGTAAATATCTACTTTACAATAAATATACCTTTCCTGTAAATTTCGTGATTTCACAATTTGCTATGTGAACAAAGTCTTAAGATGTTCACCATGACCTATTCTATAAAATATTACGACATGTCTCATAAAACATTTTTAACTCATTACCAAAATTAGCAGATAAATATGAACTAAAAGTACAAGTACGTATAAAGCATGTGCACTAAAACTGAGTTATAATTTAAGCCCAGTATCTGCACTAAAACTGAGTTATAATTTAAGCCCCTTTCCATGGTTGAGGTTTAAAACATTTAGTAGATACAACAATCCTCTTTTTGACAAAATAAATAAATAAATAAATAAATAAATAAAATAAAAAATAGAGTTATAAGTAAGCTTGTGTAATCCAAACAATAGAACTATATTGCATTAATTTCTTCTCACGGAGACTTTTATTGTAAACAATATGTTGAAGCAACAATGTGTGCATATTATTCATTCTTCATTGATAGGTACATACAAAAGGATTTTGTTACAGTATTTCTATGAACATTAATTACTGTGTATGAAGGAGTTTTGTTTATTGCCGCGATGATTCTTGAAGCGGCATAATGAACTATTTTTATTTTAAGAGTGTCCTGGTATCAAAAAGGGCAACTTTATTACATAAATTTCAATTTACTTTTGTTTGGAAATGCATGAAACCAGCAGGTATTATTGTTCAGAAACTATCTAATCGAACTGATTTTCCCGTTTTCATGAACTCAATATATTTTTCAGGAAATACTGTCAAAGTGGATGTTTTGAAACGAAATTCTGTGCGAAAGAAGAAAAACTGCTCAAACAGTGATAAAAAACGTGCTTATCACGTGATCAAAATCTTTTAAATCTCAATAAATAATTTATTGATCACAAAACGGAAAACAGAGTTCCATACTAAATCGCTCCCATAGTCAGGGCTTCCAATTTTATAACACTCCGTTAAAAAATTAATTTGTAACTGTGTCGAAACGTTTTGCGCTTGTTGATCAGAGAAGTTCAGAACAGCCTTAAGAAAAGTTATGTGGACAATTTCTAGCTGAAAACGCATAATAAGGTTGTGACGCATATTTTCGTTCACATTTTAAAGAATGGAAGTTAAAGTTTATTAACTGCTTGATATGTCTAAAAATCAGCCGTGACTATTAAAATTACATTGCGTAAAATAGCAAATAACACAGGAAAAAGAGACTCTATGAAAAAATGTTCAAGTATGTATGTGGCATTTATTAAGGAGAGGTAAAACTTACACTCTCGTGGGATGACCCCCCCCCCCGGTGAAAATACAGAAGCAGGAGCTCTACATCCTTACAGCAAGACAGTTAGAGATAGAATGATTCCTGACATCAAATAAGGTAGCCAAAATGCGTCGAGCTAAAATGTGGTTGCCCTTAGATCACAATAACCCTATACGTATAGTTCATAAAGAAAGTTTAAATTAAAAACATGCCAACCGGACCGTTAATTTGGCGATTAATATATCAGCGTACAAATATGCATGCCAATACTGATTGCTGGGAAAAATATCTCTATATGCATAACACAGATGTCAGACGCCGCTTTAATATAAACAGAGCGTTAGATTTTAAGCCGAAAAAGGAGCTATAATGTCTGTTAATTTAAAAAGGAATTATGTAAGTGACTGAGTAACTGCAAAAGGGCATATGGTTTTTAAAATATCTTACAATGTACTCTTTGAACAAACGAAAGTATGCAGGCTCAGAAAATGATTTTAGGATGAGAAAAGATTTGTTTTTGATTTATTTTATTAACGGCCTCGGTTAAGCATGAAAACCTACATAACTGCAATTTAAAGGAAAGAGATAAATATATTCTTTTTAGAAAGTAAAAATGATGTTTAACTGATTTGAAATTGCAAAAGATAATTTAAATTTTAAACTTGAGAATTTAATTTTAAAAAAGAGGAAGCTAATAATAATATGTGATGTCATATTGCTTTCGACATCACAAGGGTAGTTGTAAAAAGCTTTATTTTGCACCAGGTCTGTTGAGTACAAATAGAGTTTGCTGGCTAAAAAAAGCCGATGCTGGAGAGGATGCCCGCTACATTTGGTTCTTATATTTTTAAGATCAAGGGGGAAGTGATACTATTGTAATTGTTAGTAGTTCGATTTTTGGCGAGGATCAATTTACAAAAACAAGAAACCAATAGATATATGGCGATAATTATGTTGAGATGAGACACATGTTGATTACCCTTAATGGATTGTTAACAAAATGAATTTAAACTCCAGCAAGATAAGCTGAAAATATAGAATACAGAAAACCACGAGGCCGCAATTTATAGGCCATGGTCACAAACCATGGGAATTAGGCACAGCCGCGCCGATTGAAGACACATGTAATTAAAAATAAAATATTGAAAACAATATCTATGACAAGAATTTATATTTTAAGAAATATCTGTAGTAGCTGTAGAAGAAACGGATAACAAATATAGAAAGAATGCATAAGAAAGATCCCTCGTTAGTGAGCAAATTAAGAGTGGTAATGTAATCGGAATACTGATATTAAGCAAGATAAAAATAGCATGCCTCTTTTAATCTAATAGTCTGCTGCGGTTATGAGAATTATAGATAAAAAATATACTTTTATAAAAGAAGCGAGCGATGGAAAATAAATTTATTTCAGGTTTTAAGACAAAGTTTTAGCCTATGAAAATTTAGTAAAAAAAACAATACTTTGAAGGAGCGGAGGGGGCGATATACAATTAAAAAGAATATGCGAAGGAAACATACTTCACATTGGGTAATATACAGGGCTGCACTAAAGATGTAGCGTGGAATTCAGTTTATTAACAGAAACTGTTGAAAGGGTATTTTCAACTGTATTACCTCTTTACTAATTGGACTAAGTTTTAGCAAATGGTATACTAGCATGTATGTATATTGTGTATTATATGTATAAATCTATAACATATACATAGCAACACAAATTAATTCCGATGTATTTTTAAGCTATTGATAGTAATTGTTGAAATTTTGTTTTAAAATGTGTTACATATTTTTAAATTGATTATTTCTACAATTCAAATTCACAATGTAACGGTATGTACAACCGTAGTTTCTTCTCATGATAGAGAAACTTTTGTTGCAAATAATATGATAATTTCTTAGGTAATAAAGTTATTGTTGATTCGATTGGTTAAAACGTATATACACAAACAATTGAGAAAAAAGTATAACAACTAGTCTTTAAATTCGAGTAAATGTAAATCGAATTTTCTTTTAAACAGAAAAGAAAAAAAATAAAACTTATTTAACATTGTTAAGAAGTAATTGCAGAGTCTCTTTTACTTATAAATTCTAATCTCAAATTAGATGTAGTTTAGATAAAGCACGGAATTTAGTTAAAAGTTTTTCTCTAAAAAATCTTTTTAAAATTCTTTTATTTAGTTTGGAAATCCTCGTTCACCGATAGTAATTTTAAGCAAATAAAAGTAATGACGATAGACTGAAAGTGGTTTTATTCTTAAAAATGGCTGATTATTCTAGAATGCATACTATGATTTTATGAAAACTTTAATTGATGATACAATCTAACATACTGTTAAATAAAAATCTTGCTTTTATGACCCTGATTTTTAACTTTGCAATTTATTTTGCATAATTTTTTTTAACAAAATTTTAAAATTCACTTTTAATTTGCATATTTAAAAAATTGAAAATGTTATTTATAAATAATTTAAAGAGAATTGGAAATTTTATTTTCACATAATAAAAGAGGCATTAATTGAATAAACAAGCAATAGTTTGTTATTTATTGTACGTGGAAAATAAAATAAAATACGAACACAAGATTCAATTCTAATTCTAACTGAAACAGGAAAATAAAGAAAAAGATATTTTTTTCACGCAGAAAGCCCTCCATATGGAATAATAAATAATGCATTTTATTGTTATATTTTATTACTCAAATGATAAAATTTTCCTTGTTTAATGACTATCAAGTAAATTGATAACAACGGATACTTTAGAGTTAAAAAAAAAAAAAGTGGTGAAAATCAAGAAATTTTAATTTTAAAAAAAAACGTAACCCATTGGCAACAATGTAATGGTCTTACTGAATCAGGAAGACGTTTCCGACCAGGCATTCATGCGTGATTCTGAATTGTCTAAGAGTAATCTGCCTCCCCTGAAAGTGTGTAACATCTTAGCAGAAGCACCATTTTATAGAGACCAGTCGAATTTCTTAAAAATTGCCTTTAATCAATGATATAGCGAACTTATTTGCGATTGCTTTTGAAAAGTAACTGAGTGATAAGAGATTTTCTACAAATTAGATGCGTCAGTAATTACTTAAATACGTAGTATACACAATTTTTGTCTGGATCGTCCATCTGTCAGCATATAATAACCCAAAAACTAATCAACCGATAATTTGAAACTTAATATATATAATCATCACAGAAATTTGTCGTGTCATTTCAAAATTTATAAAAATTGCAGCAAAGGTTTAAAAGATATTAATAAAAGTTTTCTTCACTTTATTAAATTCCATCCTATGTAATTAATTCTATTTTATCCCATGATAGGTAATGATAGTAGATCGCCATGTTCATTTCGTCCTATTTAAATTTCTGTATTATTGAATTTAATGCATAGATAATCGTAATAAATTTTGTATTAATGCATTTTTACATAAGAATGCAACAGCTACTTAACAAGATCTGTATATATTAATAAACTAGTTATTGCACAAACGCACCACATTTGCCACATTTGACGTATAATTTTCGTGCTTGTTTTTTCATGATTTTCAATTTAACACTACGGAGTAACTATATCGAAAGTTCAGTCGGATATCATAGAAATTAACAGTAATCGACGACATAGTGAGCTGATTTTCAGCTCATACTTTTGAAAGGTAACTGGGAAATAAGGTTTTTTCTCAAATTGCAACGTTTTTTATTTAATCACTTAATCAAATTACTAGTTAAAGAATATAAATGAGTTGATTTCGAATGGTTGTTTCGACGTTGATTTATTTTTGTGATCTGTTTCGTTTTTCTTTTCTTTCTTTTTTTTTTTTTTTAAGAGAATTAAAACCAAAAAAAGAAAAATTATTATTTGAGGAAAATATTATCAAACTACTTTTAGAAAGCCTTAAATCATTTCATTCTATATGGTTTTGAAATTTTTACGATATTTTACTGATATGTTTTACATGAATTGATATACAGTTGATTATCAAATCATACTCTATACAGTTGATTATCAAATCATTAAAAAAATCTAGCACAGTTCAAAAATATTTTATTCAAAACTCATATTTCAGTAGATATTTAATATATTTATATTCTAATTTCAATAGGTTTTTTCTATTATACTTTATCAAGTTTTCTAAAAGCAGCCTGAAATTTGATGGAAAAAACCAGATGGTTAAAAAAAGCATGAAAAAATTGGTGAGTTTTTTAACGTGATACTTCTAACAGGGTGGTCGAAAACAATCCTTTATTCTTCTCAAACAATCACTGAAAAATTTGTGGTGAATCATATTTTTATGCTCCAATAAATCCAAAAGATTTCGTGAAGAATTTCTCTAGATATTTCACAAAATGTCCACATTATTTTTGACCAGATAATGCATACATATGCAATTTAATAAATACTCATTTAAATTTATTCAGTTCATCTGGCAGCTGTTATTAATTTCACGAAAATTAAAAAATATGTTCTAACCTTAGAAACACCTGAAATGCGATTAACTAACTAAATTGAGTTAAAATATTAAAGAAGATTACTTTAACTATTTAAAAGTAGAAATAATAATAATTAGAATGTAAACTTTTTTACCGTTTGAAAAGATACAGAATAAACAAAAATACAAATAATACACAAATATTTAGTGTAATTAATCTGACTAATAATAAAGAAAAACATAAATAATAAACAAATATTTAACGTAAGTAATCTGAATAAACCTTTTTTTTCAAATTTAATCAGTTCGTTATATAATCAGTGCAAATTTCATGACATGCAAAATGTAACTTTTTTTTAGATCTGATCAGAATTAATTAATTTGTTTAATTTAATTGATTATTAATTTTAAAATTAATAACGAATTTGAACTGTAAATGGGATCAGTAACATAAACATAAAGATTGCGAAATAAAATATTGAAAAATACTGAAGATATGAAGCATAACAACGCTTAATAAACTCGAAGAAAAATATTTGTTTCCCATAAATAATTCCTCTTCATATTTACTCCATTTCATTCCAGCGTTGTTTGCATAATGTAAAACTTGTAACATTTTACAGGACATTTAAGAATTACAAATTGAATAGAAAAATCCAAAGTACATCATATAAATAACGTAAACACCAAATCTATTATACTGTAAAACGTTGTAAATGTTACAATATTTGACAACAAGAAATGTATTTATTTTCTTAATCTGAGTAAGCCTTTTTATGCATATTTACTTTACTTAATTTTTTTCTTTATTCAACTTACGGAAAACATGTAATATTTTACAAAAATGTTACTTTAAATAAAAAAATATTTTATCTAAAATACTGTTTAAATGTGCAAGATATTGTGTTAAAATTTCATGAATATAAATATGCATGGACCCTAATTTTCTAAATTATTATTTTAATCTTAGGAATTTTACTCTGATAAATATGCTGAGCAATTTTTATATGCGGTTATTTTGAAGCATTGTTCATTTAAATAAAATATTTTTTTTGCACATCATTAGCTTATTATTTGCCAGTTCTTAAACAGAATAAAAATTTCGTTAGATTAAATTTTAAATAAGATTTTTTCTGTAATTTAAATTTAAAGAAAGTTAGCTATGAATAAAGATAAATATATCTATATTAAATTAAAATTTTTCAAAATCATGTTTAAAATTCATTTATGTGTATATATAAACTTATTGACTCTAAAAAAATTAATATGATTTAAAAAATAGAGGGCAAGAGCAAAAGTAATATTATATTTAGTTTTTGCATATAATGCACCATGTAGCAAAATTTTTGTTCCTAAGAAATCAAGATCTTTGTCAGGTCCTGATGAATATATACTACTTAGAATTAGGATTACATATTATCTTTTTACTTATCTATGGTATTCATGTCACCTTTTTTGTAAATTGGCGTTTACAGGAAACATTTTTTCTTTCCTTCACATGGTATGTCCTATTTAGTTGTGAAAGCAACTAGCAAAGACCTGCCCTCAAAGCAATGCTTCGTTATGAGTTGAAACACCCATTTTTTACCGAAAGTTATCAGTTTTGCTCCGTCTCTGCAAAATAAAGACGTCAATTTATCGTTTCAGTATTTTAGGTCTTTAAAAATAAAGATTGAAATGACACTTTTAAATCACAACCCGTTACATAGGTTTTTTTTTTTTTTTTTTTTTTTTTTTTTTTGTGTGAAAGTTCCAAATTTTACCCAAAATTTGGACTTTTGGGGCAAAAGCACAGACTGAAGACTTTTTTTCAACGTTAATATTTCACACCGCTGATGTATTATTAAAGGCAACTTTTGGTACGTACCCGTAAAATAAATAAATAAATAAATAAATAAATAAAATAAAAAGTTTCACTTCACCCTAATTAACACTCAAAATTAATCATAGAAGCGGTTCATTAGAATGATCCTATATCTAAAATTTGAACGAAATCCGATAATTATGCATGAAAAACCGATTTATCTAAATTAAGAGAGGAGGATTAGTCCTCCGTTCCCCTAACTCTCTTATACTTATCCAATAAAGTCCCAAAACTAATCAGGGAAACACCTTATCAGAAAAAACCTACGTCCAAAATTCAAAGTAAGTTGGATATTCTTATCAAGATTTATCAAGTTACATGCATGCATACATACATATGTACATAGAGAACAGGCGGACACATAGGAATTCAGGCTTTGACAGCCTGTGAGCTAAAAATCAAGTAAACGGCAAAATCGCAGTTTTTTTTTTTTTTTTTTTTTTTTTTTTTTTAATGTAGTTGGTATGAAATTGAACAAGTTATTGTTATCTAAAATTTTAGATATTCGCACATTCTAGTGCAAAATTTCAAAATGATAATGCTTAAGTTCTGCGAAAAGTAGAACTGCAGGCCATCTGATCCATAAAAAAAACAAGTAAGAAAAATCATGCGTTAAGCATAGATTATGAAGCACTTTCCAACACTTAATGAAATCTTTAACAAAACTTTGTTATTTAGAGAAATAATAGTGTATAGCCAAATATACCCAAATATGTATTCCAGTACATTAGAACAGCCCTGTATTTCATATGTTAGTTCATATAATGGGAAAATTTAGCTTAGCAAGAAAATACCCAGTAGCTTGAAATTTCTTTTTCAGCATTTCATACTATTAGATGGAAACATACTTGAATACTTTTGTTCAGCCCTGTAGTTTACATTGTACCTTTATTACACGTCAGCATTAGGCTAAAATTTATTGTAAACTAAAACACTTTTAAAACAACTGAAATCACATTCTCATAAATTATCATTCATAGGCGTCCATGTACCGAATTCTTTGCGTGGCCCTGTATATCCTTTTATCTATATTCTGCAAACATTTCTCAGTAAATTGAATGAAGCTCAGCGTAAAAATGCATAGCTTATTTAAGAACCACGTTTAAATAATTTACGCTCATATTCAGTAAAGTTGGTGAGCTCTTTTGGATAGCCCTATATATCAACTATAACATTTATACACACCATATAATGTGCATATATTTAGCGAAATATAAACGCGCATATCATAATTAAAATGTATTTCATCCCTCCATCAGCCATCATCAGACACATATACGGTACTTTGGAAAGAATATACTATTTGAAATCTTTTGTATGGCCCTGTAAATGCTATGTACTTCATATTATGCAAGACAGTAGCGTATAATTTATATTAAGCTTCAGTGACATATATCAATTTTATTATACATGAAAAAGCTTAAAATATTTAAAATATGTCACACAATTCCCTCTCTTACCATTATCTAATGGAATTCTTTTGTGTGGCCCTGTAAATGAATAATAGCTACATTTTCACCTTATAGTTTATAGAATGCATATTTTAATATGTTTGACAGGGTGTAACATCTTTAATATTCCTTTGAAACGATTTTTTTCCATAGGCCGTAATGTAATAGGAAACTTTTGATTCGCCCTGTAGATAAATTAATCATGGAAGAAACTTCATTTACGATAGGACTTGTGCTAGGGTAAACGTTAATAACGTCCTAAAATTTCATGGCAATCCCAGTATATAAACGATTTTTCCCCATGGGCCGTAATGTAATGGAAAACTTTTGATTCGCTCTGTACATAAACTAATCATAATATAAATTTAATTTTCAATAGGGCTCGTGCTAGGGTAAACGTCAATAACGTCCTAAAATTTCATGGCAATCCGATTATATTAACGATTTTTCCCCCAAGGCCGTAATGTAATGGGAAACTTTTGATTCTCTCTGTAGATAAACTAATCATGGTAGATACTTCATTTTCAATAGGACTTGTGCCAGGGTAAACCTCAATAACGTCCTAAAATTTCATGGCAATCTGAGTATATTAACGATTTTTCCCCATAGGCCGTAATGTAATGGGAAACTTTTGATTCGCCCTGTAGACAAACTAATCATGGTAGATACTTCATTTTCAATAGGATTCGTGCTAGGGTAAACCTCAATAACGTATAAAAATTTCATAGCAATCCGAGTATATTTACGGGAGTTAGAGCGCGGACAGACGGACAGACGGACAGACGGACAGATGGGCAGACAAACCGAATGCATAAACACTTTTCAACTTTGTTGGAAAATGCTAAAAACTAAGCTTGTAAAAAGGTACATTTATTTTTCGAACATGAAAGGTCGTGGGATTGAAACGTGTTGTTGTGAAAATATTAAGTTAACATTCAATTTTTAACTAAATATTTTCTTAAAGATACAGGAATGATGTAATTAAATTTATCAAAAAAAAATGAAGTAAACAAAGCTATTACATTTCAGTTAATGATATTAAAAAAAAATAGACAATCATACATACACATATAACACAACATAATATTCAAAATCAATAGACATTAAAAAATAGTCCACTGAAGTAACAATGAAATATTTATATAAAGCTTGAAAATCTTGTTTTATTAAATTGAATAATATTTTTTGCTGATATTCCGAAAAAATATATGTATCTTTATTAAATTAGGGAATAAAACAAATTAATGACCATCAGTTTAAAACAAAACTAGGTAAAAAATACCAATACATAAAGTATTGTATGTCCTTTGAAGTAACATTGAAGTATTTATATAAAATTTGAAAAACTTGTTTTATTGCAGCGAATAATATTTTTTGGTAATATTCCTAAAAATATATATATATATTTTTTTTATTAAATTAAGGATTAAATCAAAATAATGACCATCCATTTAAAACAAGACTAGGTCGAAAATACCAACACATAAAGGAACCGTTTAAATAGATTTAACATGTTTTTAATGTGGTATTCAAAAAGAGTAATTATAATATATGACCTCACGAATTAATCAAATTTTCTTAATATTAAAAGTAAAAAGTTTATTCAAAGATACCAAATAAAAAAACTACAATTCTATTAAATTTAATTATGTTGTCTCATTTATTATGTTTTACATCATAAACAATATTTTCACTAGACAACATTTTATATTAAATATAAGAAGTAATTAAAGCATATTCATAACTGCACAATTTATGATTTTTCTTAAAATATGCTTTGAACTTGTTTTAGTATAAATGTAAAACATAAAAATATTATGTACAAACAATAAAAATTCAATCTGAGCTTTTCAAATATTTAAAAACAGTTTTCTGTAGCATAAAGTTTTAAAATGAATGCAAAACTTCGCTTGGTGATTGCAAATTCTTTTCTGATTAAAAATAACATATATTTGAAATATGCATTTTGATTTAAACATCACTTAAAATGTATCTTTTCTTTTATAATATTCTAAAATATTCGAAATTGTATTTTGAAATATTCACTTGCTTTGTGTTTATGTATTTCATATAAATAAAATATTAATTTAAAGTTATTTTCAACTAATTTTTATTTAACATCACGGAACAAATATTTTGAATATAAAATTATTCAGCAGAAATTGGGAAAATATGCATGAGATTTAAATATGAGAAAAACTTTTTTTCTAAAAATTCTTTGTTGAAATAGCGGAAATAATTTCCCATAGAGAAAATAGTTTTAGCGGATTAGCTGCATTTGTCTTCAAATACGAAGTTTTCCTTTTATATATATATTTTTCTCTGTAAAAGTAATCCGTCCAATTTTCAAAAGTTAAATAATAGCATCATAATTTTTCGTATTCAGCAGTTTTGTGTTCTATATAAAACAACTTTGTGTGCGACAATGGAACTATAACTTTTTATCTATACCTTTAGATCGCAAATAAATGAGATAAAAAGTATGAAATAAAAAAGAATGAAACATAATTTTTGTTTTATCTTTTATTTATTTGATCTGGGTTCTAGTTTTAAAATAGATTCAAATTCTCAAAACAAAAGAAGTAAAGTATGAGGACAATCCATGACGTATAGTTCCGTTAAGAAATTATATTAAGGGTATTATTTCAAAAACCTGGTGTCAGTTAGAAAATTTCGATTTTAAAGAAGTAGACAACTAGCAGCACTGGACATTTAAAAGACTAGGTCACAGAAAGCAGATCTTTGGACCTGGCAAACTTGCCAGTGGGTTACCTTTTTTAATTCCGATTTCTTGATTGGCATCACTATTCTCAAATGATAAAATTTTCCTTGTTTATAGACATATTAATTCAGTTTAAAATAAAGGAAATTTTATCATTTTAAAAAAGTGATGCCAATCAAGAAATCTTAATTTTAAGTAATAGTCCGTTGGTCAAAGCAGTCCATAAGCAACACTGTGAATGACGTTACTGGGTCAGGAAGGCGTTCCCGACCCGGCATTCCTATGTGATTCCGAGTCGTTTAGAAGAACCCTGCATCCCCTTGGAGTGTGTAATATTTTAGCAGAGTTACCCGGCATAAAGATAAGCCGAATATCTTAAAAATTGCTAGTAATCAGTGATATATAGTAAGCTGATAACCGGTTGCTTTTGAAAAGTAAATGGGTGATAAGAGATTTTCTACAAATTCCATTTTATAAGTGTGTCCGTAATTACTTAAATACGAAGCACCTACGGTTTTTATTTGGACCATCCGTCTGCTAGCATATAATAGCTCCAAAAGTAATCAACAGATGATTTGAAAGTTAATATGTATAATCATTGCAGAATATTGTCGAGTCATTTCAAATTTTATAAAAATCGAAGCAAAATTTTAAAAGATATTAATAAAAGTTTTCTTGATTCTATTAAATCCCATACTATGTAATTAATATAATTTTACCTGATGATAAGAAATAATTTTAGATTACCATGGTGATTTTGTCCTACTAAAGATGGAATCATAAAATTTCCGTATTATTGAATTGAATGTAAGGATAATCGTAATAAATTTTGGATTATTGCATTTTTGCTTAAGAATGTAACAGCTGTTGTAACGAGATCTGTATATGCATAAAAATTACTTATTGTACAAACACACCACATTTGCTACGTTTAACGTATAACTTCCGACTTGTTTTTTCATGATTTGTTAGTTAACACCAGAGAGCAACTAATATAGAAACAGCAGTCGAATATCATACAAATTAATAGTAATTGGTGATATAACGAACTGATTCTCAGCTCACGCTTTTGAAAGGTAACCGGAAAATGAGGGAATTTTTCACAAATTGCATCGTTTTTATTTAATCACTCAAACAAATTAGTCGTTAATAAATGTAAATCAGCTGATTTCAAATGGATGTTTCAACTTTAATTTTTTTCTGGTTTTTTCCCCCTTTTCATAGAGCATTAAAACCTCAATAAAAAAGGAAAAATTTCTATTTGTGGAAAATCAGATCCAGCTACTTTTGGAAAGCAGTTAAAAAACATCTCACTCTATATGGTTTTGAATTTTTTACGATGTTTTATTCATATGTTTTACATAAATTGCTCTATACAATTGACTACTAAATGATTAAAAAAAATCTAACACAGTTAAAAAAATATATTTTTTACAAATGGTAATCAGCAAATATTTAATATTCGAATTGTACTATGCTTTTTCTATTGTACTGTGGCAAGTTTTCTCAAAGCAGCCTGGAATGTGAATGAGAACCCCAGATGATTAAAAAAAAAACATGAAAAACTCTTGAATTTTTTTTTAACGTGATACTTTTAACAGGGTAATCGAAAACAATCTTTCATTTTCTTCAATCTTGTATTATTACACGCATGATCAAATATTCACTGAAATATGTGAGGTGAAACTCATTTTTATGTTTCGATAGTTCCGAAAGATTTCCTGAAGAAGTTTTCTAGATATTTGACAAGATGTGCATATAAATATTTTTGGCCTGATATGCATATACATATATAATTTAATTAGATTCATTTAAATTTATTCTCTTCAACTTCCTAGAGTTATTAACTTCACGGAAATTACAGATTATTTCCTAACACTACAAATACCTGAAACGCAGTTAAATATCTTTGTTGGATTAAAATATTAATGAAGATTAAATATATAAAGGTAAAAAGTAATACAATGTCAGTTTTATGTCCGTCTGAAAACATAAAGAATTAAGAAAAACATAAACAATAAACAGATATTTACTGTAAGTAATAAGAATAAGCCTTTTTTTCTAAAAATTAAGTGAAAATTTCATGACATACAAAATGTAACTACCAATTTTTAGAAGGCTTAATTAATCTCTTTAGTTTAATTAATTATTAATTAAAAATTAATAACGACTTTTAATAATAAATGGGTTTAGTAATATACAAATTAAGCTTGCGAAGTGAAATATTAAAAAATACTTAAGACACGCAACATAACGGCATTTTATGAAATATAAGAAAAATATTTGTTTAACATAAAGACATCCTCTTCATATTTACTCCATTTTATTGCACCGCTGTTTGTATAATGTAAAACATGTAACATTTTACAGCATATTTAAGAATTACAAATTGAATAGAAAAATTCAAAGTAAATCAGCTAAATAACGTAAACACCAAAATTATTATGCTGCGAAACGTTGTAAATATTACAATATAGCGACATTAACAAGAAATGCATTTATTTTCTTAATCTGAGTAAGCCTCTTTATATATATTTACTTTACTTAATTTTTTCTTTATTCAATTTACCGAAAACATGTAATATTTTACAAAAATGTTACTTGAAATAAAAAAAATATTTTATCTAAAATACTGTTTAAATGTATAAGATATTGTGTTGAAATTTCATGAATATAAATATGCATGAACCATAATTTTCTAAATGGTTATTTTAATCCTAGGGATTTTACTCTATGTGGTTATTTTGAAACATTGTTCATTAAAATAAAATATTTTTTGCTCTTTATTAACTTATTATGTTTCAATACTCAGATTAAAATTTTGTTAGAATACATTTTAAATAAGATTTTTTTTCTGACTTAATTTTATAGAAAATTAACTCTAAATAAATTACTTATATATATTTTAATATTGTTTTTGAAAACCATGTTTGAATTTTTTTTCTATGTATATATAAACTTTAGTAACTCTAAAACATTAAATAAGATTTCTATAAATAGAGATCAAGAACAAATATGCATAAATTTTACATTTTTAACGTATAATACATCCTGTAACATAATTTTTGTACCTTAGTAATCAATATCTTTTTATCAACTATTTTTATCATAAAAACATGAAAAAAGTTTACTTATTTGCAAAAATTTTGCTTTTGAAGTGAGGCGAAAGAAAAGTTGAAATTTGCGTATTGTCACAAAAGAAACACTAGAAAACACTTATGGAAACAATCTCACTTGCTGTAAGTACCTTGAAAATGAAAAAGTAATCTTCATTAGTATAATAGTTATAAAACAGACGTTAAGTTATGTTCAAATAAGGCTTTTCGACAATTATGTTATTCTAGAAAATTTAAAAAAATTAAAAAAAAGTCATGGCGTAAACTTTAGCCTACAGTACTGGATGAAAATGTTGAAGTTACTGAGAACGGCGCTACAGTAGACGATGCATTGTGTAGGCCAGCAGTGAATGTTGTCTGTAGTGTCATCTTATATAGTCGAGGCAGGAAAAATTGACTTTTCAAGGACAAATGTCCTCTTTTGTTGATCACTCCTCGGCTCTTATCTTAGATTAGTAACTATAGTAACAGACAAGTGACCGACTGACCGCACATTTCACACTATTTAAGAGATCCTGTTGATGGAATACCGCAGTTACTCATACTCTTGCATGGGTAAATTTGTGTTGCGGAAGTGCCATGGAAAAAAGGGACGAAAAATTAGCGTCCTCTAATACCATGACAACGAAGGGAAAATGAAAAGAGGTCATTTGTCCTTGAAAGGCCAATTTTTCCTGCCGCGATTATAGTCATGTATAAACGTATACATTACATTATTGAATATATTTTTTAAATTCTATTCAAGCTGTTTAAAATAAACAGAAAACATTCTTTATTGTTGTCTTTTGCTTAATTCAATGTTCTACACGTTTTTTCCACACGACCTACATCCAAGATCAAGGAAAATTTTGTAATCCGCCACGCTTCAAGTACAGCAGATGCCGGATTAGAGAATGTTTACTTGTTTTCAAAATAAACTTTTAATTTTATTTTTTCACAAGGAAATTCCTATTTCGACCTATGTGAAATCTACACCTACGATTTATCTTGGATTTGTCTTTCCTTACTATGATCACAGCAGGTCTAATTGTCAAATACGCAACAATACGAATGTAAATTTTCTATATAAACATTCATAAAAATAAAATATACATAACGAAGTTAAGAATATTAAAATATATTAAAAAATATGTATAACAAAATTGTAATTTAACAAATTACAACGACTATTTGGAAAATGATATTTTTCAAAGAAATTCAATATTTAAAATAATAATAATAATAAACATCATTTTTAGGATGATTATAACGAGTCTTATATTACGTACGCTGTGCATTAAACATTAATAGTCCTAGATCAATGATAAAAGAAAAAACAGTAATTTATTGATTGACAACTTTAACTGTTTAAAATGTGCATTTTTATTGGATGAAGTTAATCAGACTGACTTTTGAACGCCTCCGTACGACATGGATTAAACATTAATATTCCTGGACCCATCACAAACAAATTTTAAATGAAATTTAAGTTTTACAATTTTCGCAACTGCAAATTTTTAAACTTCTAAACATCGCACATTTTAAATTTTTACACCGTTGCGTAGAGAAAAAATGCACTTTTCATGGAATTTGTTTGACGTCTATATCGCAATTTGTTTAAAATTATTAATTTTTTTTAAAGTTTTTATTACTGTTTTTGTCATTGTGGTAAAAGAAATATTCTGTTTTTGGATATTACGTTTTGGACATTCCGGTTTTGGACATTCTGGTTTTGGACGTCCATTTGTGGCACGAGTAGTGGCCATTCCGTATTTCACTGCACGAAGAATCTTACGGCGAATTTTGCTTTTTTATTAATCCTTTTTCTTTTTTTATATTATTTATTATTCATAAAGCGAATTAAGTTTTTTACATGTATTATTGTGCCACATATCTTTGGATTTTCAATATATTTTAATAAATGTCTAGCGCTTCATTTGATTTATCTTTTCATAAAATTTTATATCATTTAGTAGAACACATTTTAGAGCCCTCTGAAGTGGTCAACTTACTTCTGGCTAACCCTTTACATCATACGACAAAGATGTATATGGGATAGTGGAAGAGTTATTCTGCGGTATATAGTGTTTATCATTTATGCGTATAGGAATGACAGATTGCTTGGCAATCCAGATGCGGGCAAAGTATTCTCTAGAAGAGTAACCAGAAAGCAAATTCTTTTAAAAGTTTCGTTCATCTGATGAAACCCTATTTGTTTCATTCCTCTATCTATTCGCACACTTATAGCTGAATAAAGACTGACGTAAATTTTTAAACTTTCGGAATTTTGAATTTTATTTAAATGATCTAACTCTAATATTTTTAATTTAATTAAAAGAATAGCTTTCTTTTGTAAAAATTTTACCCTTTACGTACGATTTTTTCTATTTTTATGAAAAAATAAAATCTATAATTTTACCCTTTACGTACAAGTTTTTCTATTTTTAATTAAAAAAAAATAATAAAATCTATATATTAGTAAAAGTTAAAATTTAATATTTTATGGTGTGTGCCTTACGTACACAATTACGGTTTTAAAATATTGCATTAAAATATGTTGTAACTAAATAAGCATAAAATAATTTTATCTGTTTAACACTCTTACAGCCTTTTTTATGTTAGTATTTTTAAGTGTTCAGTAAAAATAATGAAAGCAAATCTTATATCAAAAGCTTGATCGACATTTTTTTTGCTTCCGAAATACAAAATATATATTTTTTTGTCCAATGCAGGAATATGACATGCACAAATTAAGAGTCATTGCTTTCTTTGGATTGTTCCTGATAGGGAACAACGATCATATTAGCCAGATTTATGGCACATAATAAAAATTACGATGTTTTAGGGTATTACAAGATGTAGTACGTGGTGCAATAAACAGTTAAAATTTAATTTAATTTTACTGCCAAATATTTTAATTCTTAAATTAAGTATTTTTTTTTACTTTCTTTTTATTTCTCCTAAGAAACTGTGTTAAGGGTCACAATACAGACTAAAGTAGGTAAGTCTATCACTGCTCATTTTTGACTCCTTACTCATTAAACTCATTTAATCATTTATTCAATTAATTCAAAATGGGAAATCAGTTGTACTCGTACTTTTAAAAGATAAAATAAGCAAATTTTCTAAAATAAAACCTAGAAGGAAACCTTTTTATTTTCTATGAAATTACAGTAATGTAAGAAGGAACTGATTGATGCATATAAAGAAAAAATATTTCTTAAAGAATAAAGTAAAATCTATTTTCTTTATTCTCAATAAATGTTTTTAAAACCTTTTATGGTTTAAAAGTGTTCACAGAATTTTAAAAAGTATTTTATGTTACTGGTTCAATTTTAAAAAGTTATTTTTATTCTATTTGCATCTAGATAAAGCACAAAGCACAGTCGAATATACTTTATCACTGGAATTTTCTAGTTCCCACTTTTAAAACTTTGAAAAATTGAAAACTTTCTGTAAATTAAACATTTTCTTATCAAACAAAATGTTAGCAAATTCTAGTTATTGTTCAAAATTTAAACAATTTTTAGTGTGTCTATAGGTAATTGTAAATAGTACACCGAACCCTTAAGTGTTATAAGAAACTCATTTTTTTTTTACAAAATCATTTTGTGCTTAAATGCGACACCCTTTTCTATAAGTTTTGTTTCATAATATCATAAGTTAATATTTATATGTTATAATATATTGTATCTTATACGATATATTATGATATTACAAAATGAAAAGTTTTATCATAAGTTAACATTTAGGGTAAATTTCGCGTTTTATTAAATATAAAATGACAAATATAACAAAATATGATTAATTGTAATGCGTTTAAATCAAAACTAATAAATTGTTTTGAAGAAATTGGAAAAATTACATCTGTAATGTAAAGAAAAGTATGTCATTATCACATTTAACTTATTTTTGTTATGTTTACTATAGTTAAAATCTAAATAAATTATCCATGCTAATTAAATATCAGAATACATTTTATGCATGCACAGAGTACTGAATAAAAGTTTATGATTATCAACGAAACAGTAAATCTCTTTCTTATCTTAACGAAAAATGACTATCATTACAAAATTATGTACAGTTATTCAAGTTATTAAGTTTCATTATATGTTTTACATTACAATAGCATATTTTTAAAGTAAAATTAATTTCTATATAACACAACTTGGTAGGAAAAATTGCGAGTGGTATATTTAATATTTAAATTACACACGTAATAGGCTTGTAAATTAATTTGTAGTATTTCATTTGCATACCTTATACGAATGATTTTCAAAATCTGTTTTTGCAAAGAGTTGCCTAGATTTTTGATGCGTAAAAAAGTACTTGGCTCCATGTTTTCAAAATGACTACTTTCCCTTGAACAATTGAACCAAATTGCTTTCTGTTGGCATAAATTTCATGAAACAAGATTTCCATAAGTTTGTTATAGGATTTAGATCGATACTCATGGAAAAAAGTACAAGTACACAGCTTGAATGTTGTTTATTCTCAGATGTTGTCTATTCTATCAATCTGATGTTGGCACAAACTTATGAATAGAGGCGTTATTTTGAAGCATATCCAAATTTTGAAATATATTTTTAAAAAACAATTTTTTTTATCACCGCGAAATAAATATCTTGAACATAACGCATTCCTGCAATAGTTGAGAAAACATATATCCGATACATTTTAAATATAAGAAAAACTTTTTTCTAAAGACACACAACTTTTTGAAACAACAAAAAATAATATCACATAAATAGAATAGTTTTAGGAGATTAACTTTATTTAAATATGAAAATTTCCTTTGAAATCGAGGTTTTCCTCTTAAAAGTAATCTATTCAGTTTTCAAAAACTAAGTTACAGCATTGCAATTTTTCTTATTCAAAACAGTAGAAATAATGTTGTGGATTAACACAGAAAAACACACTAAACATAAAAAAATATAAAATTTTGAAAATAGTCTTTCGTCGGAAATAAATTAAATAATAAAAAAAATCGAGTAAATGTAGTGAAACATAAAATATTTTTTGGAATTTTGTCTGCGTATAAATTTGATCTTCTTGCTTGAATGGATTGTAACGTCGCAAAACAAAAAAAAAAAAAAAAAAAAAAAAAAAAAAAAAAAATGTGATGAAATTGTAAAAAGTTATGCAAAGATTTTAACAATTTTTCTTCAACACTGTACAAATAATTCAGTAGATATAATTATCCCTTTATGTAAAATTTCTGTCTTTTAGCGGAAGTTTTCTATTTGAAGTTAAAACTGCAAAATTTCCAGCAATAACCGGAAATTTCTTTTTCTTTACTTGTTAAAAGCTAAAACAAGAAATGTTCTTCTTTAATCGACAAAAAACGGAAAAGTTTTCGTAATTTTTGTTTTGGTATATAATCAAGTCATTGAATGTCCAGTTTTTGTAAGATACAGAGCATACATCTACTAAGGATGAGTAATGTGTTATAATATGGAAACTAGAACATGATAAAAATGGAAATGATACAATTATACAAAATGAATATAAAAACCGGTTTTGTGTAATCATGCATTAGTCGAGGAAACTCTTGTATTGTTGAATACTATTCACATTTTCATTTGACCAATGACCAGTGCAGAATTCTTTAATTATTACTCAAGTCACTTGCGTTCACTTCACATTGAAGTCGATCAGTCGATTTCAGGGAGACATGGAAGAATTTTTTCAGAGAGAACTTTTTGTAAGTAAACATAAAAAATGAGATACATTAAAAATTTGCAAAATAAAAACTGACTATTTCTTAACACATTTTTAATCCATTTAATGTAAAAAAAATATTAAGATTAAGATTTTTTTTTAAATTGCACTTTTGGGTAGGGGGAACTGGGGGACATTGATACAGCTTTTTTCAAAAAAAAATTTTGATGTCTAGAAAGCAGAAATTTCAAGTTATTTTTCTATGTGATGTCAGCAAAACCTGTGTTGTGTGTTATAAAAATGTACAATCGTTGTTTATTATATTATTTTTGGAAGTAATTTTTAAAAAATCAAAAAAAGTAATTTGTATCAATGTGCCCCATCCCCGGGGCAGATTGATACACTTTGACACGTCTGGAAAAATGGAGACAAAATAACACCAATGCATATTTTTTCATAGAAAAATAGTTAGCAAACCATTTTATATATATTTATAGACATTAAAATCGCACACAATTTATTTGTAAGCGATATTAAAGCAATCAAAATGAAATGTATAATGACCTGATGTTATAGCTGTTTCTTGTCTGTTTGTTGGCTGTGATAACTTTGTCTACCTGGCACTTTAACCCCAGAATTATCTTCTTTCTTAGGAAAGGTGAAAGAATTACCAGGTTTTCTGTTTATATATCGATTTACAAACAGAAAATAAAGGATAATTGTATTAAAAATTATGTTTATAATATAATTATCCTGTACTGTTCTACAGCTTGTTTCTCTTACTTAACATTTCTTATGACGATAATACATTTTTCACTGGAGAATCGATATAAATTTGAAATTTACCAGGCTGCTGTCCATTTCTTTTGTTAATTCTACTAGCACTAGATATTGTGTAAGTTTTTACGTCTTCTGTTTCCAAAAATACTATAAAATGATCTAATATAAAGAAATTAGAGCTATTTCACTTCAATAAAAACTAATAGTAGAAATTTTTGACGAAAAATGGTTGAATTAAGGAGTGTATGGTAAATAAAAAAAATAAATAAATAAAAGGTAATGAAAAAATGAACTAGAAAAGGATTTAGGTTGTATCATTGTGCCCCGACAAAGATTGTATCAATATGCCCCATACAGCCATTTTGAATAAAATGAGTCGCAAATCCAAGACTTCATAATTTATCTAACAATATAGAATGAGGAACTGATAAAGAGTAGCTTTACTTGCCAGGGAAGGTATTCTTTTCGGTTGAAAATACTGCAACAGTTGTATAATACCATTTGAATTGTCCAACTCAAATTTACTTTTGACCTATAAAAACAATTAATCACCCGTCCCATTTCATCAAACTATTGAATCATTCCAAAACTTTCTGTATGTAGTTAATTTCACTAGTATCACCTTTTGGAGCTGTTGTGAAACTTCCTGTAATGATCATGTGTGCTGTACAGAGGGTGTATCAATGTGCCCTGGTTCCCCCTAAATATAAATTAGTTGGGTAATGGGGAATAAGATAATAAAAAAATATTAAAATTGCAATAAAAACCGAAATTTATTAGAAAAAATAAAAATATATGATGGGTAGGCAGTTACACAACACCCATAAATCGTCAGTGTCATTGAAAAATTGTTTAAATTTTTCAAAAATAGCAAATGCATTATGTTGTTTCTGCGCCACTACAATCCACACAGAAACAATCCACATACCAGTCAACTTATCCTCCTTTTCCTTTTCCATCCGCTAAATATTATCCATTCCAAAACAAGCATACTGCAACATCCTCATCTGTTGTTCAATGTGTACAAAAAAAAAATCTCAGATGATACGTCAGAGGCAATGCTTGCTCATTGTTTTAAAAATATTGTCAAACTGGTATTCCATATTGTCAATACGCCATCTTAAAAAAAAAAAAAAAAAAAAAAAAAAAAAAAAAAAACTTTTTATTTATTAACACGTTAGTACAGGTGTAAATTGAGTAACTCAGCAATAAATGTAACTAACTACTGAACTCAAAATTGAATTTCCGTTAACATCACTGACGAAGAAATCTTATAGTTAAAATGAATCTTATAAAACTTATCTGAAAAAAGCTGCAACAATTGAGGATAAAATTTGATTTCAACGTCTCACTCCAGCAGATTTCGAACAAGAACTCATAGAAGTAAAACATGAAAGTACAAATAACTCGTTTGGGAGCAGCCCAATAGGGGGATATATTATATATGTGTCCTATATTGTTCGAGAATCTCTTAATCCCTCGAATTTCCTCTACATATAAATATTATTTGAATTTTTTAATAGATCTGTATTTTCTATAGATCCCATTTTTATATTCTAATTATTTCTAAAAACATAAATTTCTCATCTTGAACAGTGAAATTGTTGAGAACATAGGAATATTAAAACAGTTGTGAGGGGGGAAAATCGGACAGCAGATGGCAATTTTGCTGCCAGTGCAATTTTCCTGTTTTTTTCTTTTCTTTTAATCTTTATGTGTAGCTTTCATGAAATATAACAAGATATTTTAATCTAAAAGGTTGAATATTATTACTGATATTATTTCCATTAGACTTTCTAATACAAATTTTCTAAATCAAAATACTTATTATGAAAAAGAAAACTGCAAGCCACCTGATCCATACAAAAAAATTAAGCTTGAAAAAATATACATTCATTTTTCCAACAAGAAAGGTAGTTAGATTGAAACATATTGCTATGGAGATATTGTTAAGTTACAATTAAATTTTTCTACTAAATATTTTCTTAAAGGTACAGGAATTATGTATTTAAATTTCTCTATAAGTTTGAAGAAAACAAAACTTTTACATTTCAGTTCATAAAAATAGTTCACAGAAGTAATGGTAAAGTATTTATATAAAACTGCAAACAATTTGTTTTATTACATTAAATAATATTTTTTCCTGATGTTTCTAAAAATATATATATCTTAGTTAAATTAGATACTATATCGAAATAATGACCATACATTTAAAGAAAGACTAGATCAGACTATAAAAATACCAACACAACTTTTAAGGAAACTTTTAAATAGATTTAACTCGTTTTTAACAATATACTGTATTCAAAAAGAGTAATTATAATATATGACATCACGGATTACTCAAATTTTCTTAATATGTAAAGTAAAAAGTTAATTCTAAAGATATCAAATAAAAAAAACTAGTTTTATTAAATTTCATTATGTTGCCTCATTTATTATGTTTTACATCATAGAGATTATTTTTACTAGACAACATTTTATATTAAAAATAAGAAGTAATTAAAACATATTCATAACTGCACAATTTATGATTTTTCTTAAAAATATGCTTTAAACTTGTTTCAAAATAAATGTAAAACATAAAAATATTACCTACAAAGAATAAAAATTCAGTCTGGGTTTTCACATATTTAAAAATAATTCTCTAGAACATAAATTTTTAAAAGGAATGCAAAACTTTGCTTGGTGATTGCAAATTCTTTTCTGATTAAAAATAACATATATTTGAAACATGCAGTTTGATTCAAACATCACTTAAAAGTCATCTTTTCTTTTATATTATTGTAAAATATTCGAAATTGTATTTTGAAATATTCACTTGCTTTATGTTTATGTATTTCAAATTAATAAAAACACAATTTTAATTTCAAGTTATTTTCAAACTAGTTTTTATTTAACATCACGGAACAAATATTTAGAATATAAAATTATTCGTCAGAAATTGGGAAAATATGCATGAGATTTAAATATGAGAAAATACTTTTTTCTAAAAATTTTGTTGAAATAGCGGAAAATAATTTCCTATGGAGAAAATAGTTTTAGGGGATTAGCTGTATTTGTCTTTAAATACGAAGTTTTCCTTTTATATTTTTGGTTTTCTCTGTAAAAGTAATCCGTTCAATTTTCAAAAGCTAAAGAATAGCATCGTAGTTTTTGTGTTCAAAATAGTAGAAACAGTTTTGTGTGCTGTATAAAAGAGCTTTGGGTGCGACAAAGCAACTATAGCCTTTTATCTATACTTTTAAATCGCAAATAAATAAGAGATAAAGTATAAAATAAGAAAGAGTGAAAGGTAGTTTATATTTTATCTTTTATTTACTTGATCTGAATTCTAGTTTCAAAATATATTTAAATTCTCAAATCAGAATAAAGTTTGAGGACAATCCAGGAAGTAAGCTCCGTTAAAAAATTATATTAAGGCTAATACTTTTTCAAAAAACTGGTGTCAATCATGTATGACATGCTTAATCATAAACTACAATTTAAGCGAGTATGTTACAACAGTTTTCACAGGGTTATCCTAAAGATATTTGTTCTTTTTTAATTGGTTAACGTACCCTATGGGTTTTCGGGAAAAAAAAATCTTCATGGAAATATATAATTTACTATTATGTTTACATACCTGGTGTTTCAGGACATTTCCCCATGTGTCTTTTTAGATATTAAATCTAAAATTGCAAGTGGTCCTTCACCTTTGGCCATATAGTGTACATATAGAAACTTAGCTATTATACGAATGCACCTCATTCGCCACGTTTGATGTATAATTTCCGACTTGTTTTTTCATGATTTGTAAGCTAACACCAGGGAGCAACTAATATGGAAAGACCAGTCGAATATCATAGAAATTTATTATAATCGGCGATATAGTGATATGACTTTCACTGGAAAATAATTAATTTTTCAAAGACTGGAACATTTTTATTTAATCACTTAAACAAATTAGTAGTTACCCAATGTAAACAATTTGCTTTCGAATGGATGTTTCGACATCATATACTTTTTTTCTGTTTCTTTGATTTTTCCTTTTTCAAGAATAATTAAAATCTCAATAAACAAGTTGGATATTGCACGTTAAACGTCGCAAATGACGTACTTTCGTAATGTAACAAAATTTTGAGAATATTTAGATCTTGGTGTAATAGAATACATCGGATACAGTATAGTTGCCGAAATATTTTTTGTGTCCCTGTAAATACGATCTGCTTTCTATTATACAGGAAATAACTTGTAGTTATCCTCAGCAACGTATATCATTTTCATAAAATGTGACATAAGTTAAAATTATTAAAACGCGCTACAAACAGTGTTTCTCCTACACCATTGTAAATGGAATACTTTTATGTGGCCTTGTAAATTAATAACAAATATTCTTTGCTCCACAGATTCTGCAGAATGCATTTTTTAGTATATTCTTCATAGATACATATCGATTCTATTCTATTCGAAAGGTTATAAGATCATTAAAGTGCACTTGAAACTATTTTGCCATTGACCGTAATGTGACGGCGGGTGCTTTTGATTGTCCCGGCAATTAATCTATGCGTCCGATTTTTATAAAATTTGAAATTTCTGTACAAAATTATGCAGCAAGCATATATTTTAAATTTCAAACGATTCAGTTACGTAGTTTTTGCTCATTTATATGCGGACAGACGGTCGGAATGAATGACGACTATAGGTGCTACGTATTTATATAATTACGAACACACCTAAAAAGAAAATATTTCAATTTGTGGAAAATTTCATCCAGTTACTTTTGGAAAGCAATCAAAAATCATTTCACTCTATGTGCTTTTGAATTTTTAACAATATTTTACCAATATGTTTTGCATGAATTGCTCTATACAGTTGACTAATAAATCATAAAAAAATCTAGAACAGTTAAAAAAATATTTTATACAAATGCTCATATTTTAGCAAATATTTAATATATTTATTACTTACCCATCATACGTAGTATAGGGTAAGTCTTGCAATCGTTTTGAAAATCGAAAAAAAATTTTTTGACGCATTTACACGTTTTAGATAGTGGAGATTCCGAAAAACATATTTTTAGAAATTTTTTTTGCCGTCCGTCTGTCTGTCTGTCTGTCCGTCTGTCTGTCTGTCTGTCTGTCTGTCTGTCTGTCCGTCTGTCTGTCTGTCTGTCTGTCTGTCTGTCTGTCTGTCTGTCTGTCTGTAAACGCTCTATCTCCCGAACAAATTGAGATAGAGACTTGAAATTTTGTATGTAGTTAGTATGTAAGAATGGAACGAACCCTATTTAATATCAGCAACCTCGATTATCCGGAACTATTTTTTTCGGACTCTCGAAAAATTCGTTCTGATGAAAGGTATATAAAAATTTTCGAATTTTTTTGTTCTAAGGAATGGACGTAAAAGGCAATAAAACAACACACATTTTGCATATAGAACGAAGACGATCGGATTATTAGTTGCCGAGATATTTGTAATCTTGTTTTCCACGTTCTTCGATTTTTCATGACCCTGTATTTCATTCAAATTTCAATTCAGAAGTATATTTTAATTGGAAATGAGACGCTTAATCCGACGCAGTTAATTGTTAGTTAATAGAATTATTATTTTTGGAGTTATAAGGATGTTTCTTTTACGCAGTTCGGTACTACTTGAGTAGTTTGGCGTTTTATATAATTTGTCGAAATTGGTACATCAGCAGTTCTTTAATATAGCATTACTATGTATATTAACAATATTTAAATTTTGTTTATGAATTGCAATGCATTGTATAAATAGTTTTTACATGTTTTATTTTCATACTAGATGTATACCCGTCCTAAGACGGGGTTATTCGAATGGCATAATGAAAAAAAAAAATTCAGTACAAATTTTGCCTCAATCCTGAAACACATTAAAAGGAAAATTTACTCTCTTTTGTGGGATTTTCAGCCAAAATTTTTACTATTATACAGTGGCTAGGATTTTAAGGCAAAATTTATTCATGATAAGGAAATGAGGACATTGCACTACAGTCTGAATTTTGCCAGATTCGGTGAATGTGAAGAAAGATGCAGAATGTGAAGAAAGTCATTTAAAAAAGAAAAAAAAAGAAAAGAAAGCGTGCGAGTCTAGAAAGAAGAGGGTACATTGAAGCGGAAGAAATTAGGGACTGGTCTCTGTTTAAAAAACGCTAATTAGCAAACTTAATGAAAGCAGTTGAAAAAACATGTGGAAAACCTCTTACATTAATATAAATGTAACAGTAAAAAAGTTGGGCAATTAAAAAAACAATATGTAACAATACAAAAAAAGAATAACATAAATTGAATACTAAAATATAAATTTTATACTAAAAAAGTTGAGAAAAAAATACATATGTAAGAAATGCACATCAAGAAAAAACATGAAAATGGAAAGGGGATATATAAATGAAAATGCGCGTTAATAAAAAGAAAAATAATGTACACGTGACGATTTTAAGAAAGGTTTTTTTTTAAGTCTACAGTTGAAGCTGTATAAAAAGCTTAACGTGAAAGATATTTTTTTAAAATTGACCTCAGCTGGAACCATATAAACAGCTGAATATGAGAGGTTTTTTTTAATTGACGTCAGCTGAAACCAAATAAACAGCTGAATGTTAAAGGGTTTTTTTTTTAATTGACATCAGCTGAAACCATATAAACAGCTGAATCTGAAAGGTATTTTTGATTTGACACAGCTGAAACCAAATAAACAGCTGAATGTGAAAGTTTTTTTTAAATTGACATCAGCTGAAACCAAATAAACAGCTGAATCTGAAAGGTATTTTTGATTTGACACAGCTGAAACCAAATAAACAGCTGAATGTGAAAGGTTTTTTTTTTTTTTGACATCAGCTGAAACCAAATAAACAGCTTCATCATCATTTACAAAAAGCATGGCAGTATCTTACAGTAATATAAATTGAATACAAAAAAAGTTGGGAAATTAAAAAAACATCTGTAACAATACAAAAAAAGAATAATATACATTGAATACTAAAATATAAATTTGATACTAAAAAAGTTGAGAAAAGAAAAATACATTGTAAGAAATGCACATAAAGAAAAAACATGGAAATGGAAAGGGGATATATAAATGAAAATACGCGTTAATAAAAAAAACCATCAATGCAATGTAGAAACTTAGAGAACTTCCCTGAAAACAACATTAGTTGTAAAAAAATTTCTGCTGTTAGCAATCTGTCCTTGATTATTCCTTGGTGGTATGTGAATTTTTATATTGTTTTGATTCCTGCAACGTGATAAAGCAACATAAAGTTGTCCGTGAGCAAAAACGGGCTCATCAAGAAGAATGCCGACATGTTCAAATGTTTGACCTTGCGATTTGTTTATTGTCATAGCATAAGCAGGTAGGAGTGGGAATTGCCGACGCTTAAGTGTAAATGGAAGAGTTACGTCACTTGGAGACAGGTTAACTCTTGGGATAAAAACTGTTTCACCACGATGAGACTGTGATAAAATTTTGCAAGTAAGGAAATTGTCATGCAGTTCTTGAACAGATAAGCGAGTTCCATTGCAAAGACCTTCATTTGGACTGAGATTCCTCAGTAACATAACTATCGAACCTGTTTTTAATGTTAATTTATGAGGTGGCATGCCCGACAGAGTAAGTTCATGTAAAAATTCCACTGGATAATTCAGAATGTCATTTGGATCTTCCGAAACAACAGAATCTACACTGTAATAAGTTTGAGGCTCTCCTTGGAGTTTTGAAATTATTTGCATGTTTATATCCAGAGTTGTCTTATTTGTAGGAGCTAAAATGACTCTAATCGCTAAATCTTCAATCTGCATGGTGGCAAAGTCTTCACCAAAAATGGCTTGAATTATATTTTCCTGAACCATCTCCTGAGGTATTTCAATAGAATCGGGGGGTGAACCAGGTACAGTTGGAAGAGTTCCTTCACCGACAGTCAGGAGCCAATTGTTGTGTTCTTCTTGGCCTGCACTTCTCATGTTTCTGCTAAGTGAGAGTTTTGTGAAAGATCTCCATAAGGGGCTAGACTTGATGCAAGTTTCAATAATATGTGTTCTAGAACCTCTTGGAACAACTGGAAGTGTCTGCCTAAAATCACCTCCAACTACCAAAACTTTTCCACCAAAAGGACTGTTGTTCCTCATGATTTCTTTTAAAAGACAATCGATGCAACGAAGACCATCTTTAGTTAACATAGAAATTTCATCAATAATGATTAGTTCAGCATCACGGAGAGTGTCGGCTTCTGGAGTGTTTGATCGTAAAGAAGAAACAGAAGTCTCAAGAATTGGCACTGGCAATTTAAATCCACTGTGAACAGTTCGACCACCATCAAGAAGCGTTGCAGCAATACCGGTAGTTGCGAAAGGTAATGCGACTTGTCCCTTTCCCCTAATGAAATTCAAAAGCGTTGAGTATAAATAAGTTTTCCCTGAACCGCCAGGACCGTCTATGAAGAAATATCTATGTGTTTTATTTATGTTTTCAGTAGCCTGCACAATTTTCTGAAAGGCTTCAAGTTGTTCTGGATTCAAAGATGCTATCTGGGTCTCTGCCAGCTCCTTCTGGATTCGTTACGGTTGTACACCTGCAATTGAATGGGATTGCCTGTCGGCATAGGTAGTCCAAAAGACGCACATGTCATCCTGTGTTGTTTCAGTGTTGAATTTATTTCATGTAGAGCGAGATTGAGAGAAGTTGAATCATCGTTGTGCCTCTGAAAATCTACAGACATATCAGAAGAGTAAGTGTTCCACAGTTGAAGAACATTATTCGGATTGCAGAAGACCATGATGAAGACAAAAGTCTGTCTCATTTGCTTCGGCATCTCGCAAACGGCAGCCTCTCTCAAACAGCGATCCCATTCTTCATCGGAATCCATCAAATGTCGCTCAAATGCTGCTTCTTTGAATGTGCTGTAAACGGTGTTATCAACAGTCCTCAAAAATTCAAAACTCGTTGCTCCGCGTACGTGTAGTAGTAACATTCTCAAGTAGAATCTTTCTTCTTCTTTAACACTGACTATGTACATTCTGGGTACTATCTTGCTTCCACCTCTTTGTCTCTTTTGCCATGTGTTACGAACATACACATATGAATAAGGAATGTCTGTGTATAACAAAGTATGGGCGTCTGGATCGGTCTGGTTCAATTGGAACCAAGCCTCAAGTTTAGTTATTCCTGTCCGTGCAGCATGTAACGCTTCTTCTTCTTGACCTTCTCGAAAGACAATGCACTGTTGATTTGGAAGATGAACGGGCAATCTGATAACAGCGTGTGACCGATCGTGCATTTTACACTGCAGCAAGCGCCACATTGCCTCAGGTGCACTGACATACCTTGCATCGATGAAGCTGCTTATTTCATTGGTCTCGACATCTCCAGTACTGAGAACCATATTGGCACAGTCAAAGCCTTTGTAGATGTACTTGTAAATATATTTCACTGCTTTCAAAGAGGTGCAAACCTCAACATTTATGTGTGCATCGTATTTCAGCAGCAGATGGGCATTATACGGAACGACAAATCTGTTGTCTACTGTGGCTCCACGAACATCAAATGTAGGACCCATGCGACGTCTGTACTTTGGGTACCCTTTAGTACTCAAAACAGTTTCTGTCTGAAAGTCCTTGGGGAAATTTTTTGAACACTTCCCGTTTTCCATGCAAGGTGCTCGAGGATTGCTTGACCCACAAGGACCATGAATCATACAACGTGTCACTATTTCATGCAGACGGGGGTTAGGGACAGCATCAGGAATCTCAGCATTAACAAAACGATCAATACGTTCAACTGAAGAAAACTTGTCTTCAGTCCTTAGAACAATTAAAATATGAGCATGTGGAAGTCCTCTTTTCTGAAATTCAATTGTGTAGACATGAGCCGTTGAAACACCTAAAACACCATGAACTGTTAGATCTTTAAGGATGGATTTCAGCTTCAAGTGAAACACTCTTGCAACCAAATCAGGCCGGTCACTTGCCTCCTCACCAATTCTTAAATTTTCTATAATTTCTTGCCACTTGGGGTTTGCTGTAAAAGTAACAAAAAGATCCGGAGGACCAAATTTCGCAAAGATGGACATCGCATCAGAACATCTCTCCCGTATGTTTCTGGGGGATCCTTCAAAGGATGACGGAAGAATGACTGGAATTCCTGGTACTCCGATGTTATTTCTTCTATTTTCATTATGATCAGCCAGTCCTTGGTAAAGTTCAGTTCGAAGCTGCTGTTGATGCATCCTAATGAAGTTCAAATTGTTGGCCTCAACTTGTAAATATGAATCGACGATGAATTGCTGCGTTAGTCTTCCCGCACTGATGACTGGATTAAACTCATCTCTAATAGCTATCAAAGCTGCTTTGTACTGAAGCATAGTGATGTTATTTCGAATTCTGTTTTGTCGTGCTCCAGGATATGGATCGCAAGTCCAGTTAGGCTGCCAACCAGGTTCACCGAAAGGAAATAAAATTGGGTAACTCATGGGATCCAAATTTGGACTGAGAATGTTGATGTTAACAAACTGCTGTTCCGGATCCGCTGGATTAACTGGATAAATTCTGATGTCTCTATCGAACGGTGGTTCTCCATCATCGTTTACAAAAACCATGGCAATTTCATTTGCAGCAGGTGCATTAAATCGTCTCTGATCAGAATGTCGATCTCTTCTGAAAACCAGATTCACAATTGGAGTATCTTGTCCGGCTTCATTAGCCTCCTGGACAGCTTGAGCCTCAACATCCCTCAACATGCGGTAAGTGTCGCAAAGACGATTTGTCGATCGCATAAGCCTGTCCAACTGGTCCAGAACACGGGGAACACATTCTCTGTTTGCTTGATGGCGAATTCGATTTTCTGTTGCCTGAGTGCTGTCTACAACATATAATTGTGCAAATTGTCGTTGTTCTTCATCAGGTGGTTGTAGATGACTCGCCCTGTGGCAGATTTGCCCATGTACTTTAAAGACATATGGTCCTCTTCCACTACAGTTGACAACTTTTGCTCCCATGGAGGCGAAAGATAACGCACTGTTGTAAGACCGTATGTGTTTTCTGAAATTTTTGTGATCAGGATTCTCAGGATTCATGAGCAAATCCTGAAGAACACGTGGATAAATTAAATCATTTCCCTGAGAATCCATTGGTTTCGTCAAACAAACTTTCCCTTTCCTACAGCAGTTATTGAATTTTCCGTCTGGAGGTCGTTCTCCGGCAAAATTCTTGGAAGCACAGAATTCACACAAAGAGTTCATAGGGCCACAGTATTGTAAATGAATTTCACTTTCCTGTTCTCCCAGTCTAACATTATTTATTTCGTTCCGTCGACTTAGCCTCTGAGTTTCAGCATGATCTTGTCTTCGCACTTGCGCTTCAGATTCATTTTCTTCTTCAATACGTCTTCTGTGGCGTTCGGCATCGGTTTGTCTTCGCAATTGCGCTTCAGATTCATTTTCTTCTTCAATACGTCTTCTGTGGCGATCGGCATCGGCTTGTCTTCGCACTTGCGCTTCAGATTCATTTTCTTATTCAATACGTCTTCTGTGGCGATCGGCATCGGCTTGTCTTCGCACTTGCGCTTCAGATTCATTTTCTTCTTCAATACGTCTTCTGTGGCGTTCGGCATTGGCTTGTCTTCGCACTTGCGCTTCAGATTCATTTTCTTCTTCAATACGTCTTCTGTGGCTTTCGCCATCGGCTTGTCTTCGCACTTGCGCTTCAGATTCATTTTCTTCTTCAATACGTCTTCTGTGGCGATCGGCATCGGCTTGTCTTCGCACTTGCGCTTCAGATTCATTTTCTTATTCAATACGTCTTCTGTGGCGATCGGCATCGACTTGTCTTCGCACTTGCCCTTCAGATTCATTTTCTTCTTCAATACGTCTTCTGTGGCGTTCGGCATCAGCTTGTCTTCGAACTTGGGCTTCAGATTCCGTTTCTTCCTGAATTCGGCTTCTGTAGCAGTCGGCATTAGCTCGCCTACGCAATTCTGCTTCAGAGTCAGTTTCTTGATCAATACGTACTCTTTGAGATGCTCTGTTAAGTTCCCTTATACGGTTCAATGACTCCTGGCTTTGACGTTGCAACCATCGTCTCTTACGTTCATTTGCCAAACGTCGTCTCTTTTCAATTGGTGTTTCACTTGATTGTTCCATTGCAAGTTTAATTAGTGTGCAAAACGGGCACAACTCACACAAAGTAATGTAAGGTATTAAATAAACTCGTTTATTGATCAGCAATAATAAAAAAAAGAATACAAAAAAATATTAAATGTAGAGACAAATTTTGCCTAAAGCTGTGAAATAAAAACAAAATTAATTTCATTAAAAATATTTCTCAATCCGTAAACAAAATTATATACATCATATTAAAACAAAAAGAACTTCAGTTAAATGAAATGAAACGTAGAGACAAATTTTGCCTAAACCTTTTACCTGTAACAAAAGTTAACTTCACATAAGATATTAAATAAACTCGTTAATGAAACGTCAATAATAATAAAAAAAAGAATACAAACAAATATTAAGTGTAGAGACAAATTTTGTCTAAAGCTGTGAAATCAAAACAAAATTAATTTCATTAAAAATATTTTTCAATCCGTAAAGAAAATTATATACAGTATATTAAAACAAAAAGAACTTCAGTTAAATGAAATGGTAGAGATAAATTTTGGCTAAAAGAAAAAAAGGTTTGAATTAAAAAAAAACACAGTCATCTGAAAAAAAAATAATAATGTTTATTAATATTCTGTCACAGCTTAAAATCAAAAGCTTTCACAGAACACCAAAAGTTAACTTCACATAAGATATTAAATAAACTCGTTAATGAAACGTCAATAATAATAATAAAAAAGAATACAAACAAATATTAAGTGTAAAGACAAATTTTGTCTAAAGCTGTGAAATCAAAACAAAATTAATTTCATTAAAAATATTTTTCAATCCGTAAAGAAAATTATATACAGTATATTAAAACAAAAAGAACTTCAGTTAAATGAAATGGTAGAGATAAATTTTGGCTAAAAGAAAAAAAGGTTTGAATTTAAAAAAACACAGTCATCTGAAAAAAAAAATAATAATGTTTATTAATATTCTGTCACAGCTTAAAATCAAAAGCTTTCACAGAACAACAAAAGTTAACTTCACATAAGATATTAAATAAACTCGTTAATGAAACGTCAATAATAATAATAATAAAGAATACAAACAAATATTAAGTGTAGAGACAAATTTTGTCTAAAGCTGTGAAATCAAAACAAAATTAATTTCATTAAAAATATTTTTCAATCCGTAAAGAAAATTATATACAGTATATTAAAACAAAAAGAACTTCAGTTAAATGAAATGGTAGAGATAAATTTTGGCTAAAAGAAAAAAAGGTTTGAATTTAAAAAAACACAGTCATCTGAAAAAAAAAATAATAATGTTTATTAATATTCTGTCACAGCTTAAAATCAAAAGCTTTCACAGCGACAACTTTCTCACACAGCTTAAAAGTGCAAGAAATCACTGTTGCCAAATTGCTAAATGAAAATCAATCCCATACGACGTGTAGAACTTACTACAAAACCTAATAACGTAACAAAAAAATCGATGTTCGAAAAATCAAAAGCGAACAAATTGCATCAAATTCCTTTGCAAAAAAATTAAAAAAAAAAATTGTTACGTTTCATTACTGGTATGGATATATGAAATTCAATCGCTCCGAATATCCTATCCAGCGCTCGAACGCCGAAAAGAAATGACTTTATATCTCAGAAGATATTACAATTAGAGAAAAACCGTAAGCAAAAAAAGTGTTTATTTTTTTATAGAAAACTCGTGATGTGAATGAATCAAATCCGGCCTTTGTTTACATATATCCAGCGCTCGAACGCCGGAAAAAAATGACTTTATATCTCAGAAGATATTACAATTAGGGAAAAACCGTAAGCAAAAAAAGCGTTTATTTTTTAAAGCTCTTTCTAATGACATAACATTTAGGTAAGTGCAATTAAAAAAAAAACACCAAAATTTCTAAAACATGGCCGTCAGAATTTCTTCTTTAGCGGATGAGTACAACCCCGGGATCGTTCTACATACAGGGACAGAGAGAGAGAGTCACAACGGCTATTATTATAGAGGATAGATACATATCCATGATGGGTAAGTATTACGGTGGCCCCCAACGACTAGTTACTTACCCATCATACGTAGTATAGTGTAAGTCTTGCAATCGTTTTGAAAATCGAAAAAAAAATTTTGACGGATTTACACGTTTTAGATAGTGGAGATGCCGAAAAACATATTTTTAGAAAAAAAATTTTGCCGTCCGTCTGTCTGTCTGTCTGTCTGTCTGTCTGTCTGTAAACGCTCTATCTCCCGAACAAACTGAGATAGAGACTTGAAATTTTGTATGTAGTTAGTATGTAAGAATGGGACGAACCCTATTTAATATCAGCAACCTCGATTATCCGGAACTATTTTTTTCGGACTCTCGAAAAATTCGTTCTGATGAAAGGTATATAAAATTTTTCGAATTTTTTTGTTCTAAGGAATGGACGTAAAAGGCAATAAAACAACACGCATTTTGCATATAGAACGAAGACGATCGGATTATTAGTTGCCGAGATATTTGTAATCTTGTTTTCCACATTCTTCGATTTTTCATGACCCTGTATTTCATTCAAATTTCAATTCAGAAGTATATTTTAATTGGAAATGAGACGCTTAATCCGACGCAGTTAATTGTTAGTTAATAGAATTATTATGTTTGGAGTTATAAGGATGTTTCTTTTACGCAGTTCGGTACTACTTGAGTAGTTTGGCGTTTTATATAATTTGTCGAAATTGGTACATCAGCAGTTCTTTAATATAGCATTACTATGTATATTAACAATATTTAAATTTTGTTTATGAATTGCAATGCATTGTATAAATAGTTTTTACATGTTTTATTTTCATATACATATCCATGATGGGTAAGTATTACGGTGGCCCCCAACGACTAGTTTTCTAATTGTAGTATGTTTTTGCTGTTGCACTTTGGCAAGTTTTCTAATAGCAGTCTGACATTTGGTTGAAAACCTTAGATGCTTAAAACAAAGCATGAAATAATTCGTCATTTTTTTAAAGTCATACTTTTAACAGGGTGATCGAAAACAACTTTTTGTAATAGTTTCAACAAAGTTTACAAGTGTTTATGCTTTCGGTTTGTTTGTCCGTTTGTCCGTCTGGCAGTGCTCTAACTCTCTTTAATATACTCGGATTGCCATAGAATTTTTGGATGCTATTGACATTTACCCTGGCACGAACCTTATTGAAAATGAAGTTTGTAGCATGGTTAGTTTGTTTACAGGGGTAGTCAAAGGTTTTCCATTACATTACCGGCTATGTGCAAAAAATCATTTCAAATGATTTTTAAAGGTGTTACACCCTATCTAGCATATAAAATTTATATCCATTTGCAAAATGCACTAAAATATGAATTCTGTAAAATATTCAATGAAAATAATAGTCATTATTCATTCGCAGGGCATCACAAAAGAATTAAAGGGGGACACACAGTAATAAAAGGGGGAATTGTTTGCGACATATGTTAATTATTTAAACAGTTTCATATATAATAAAATTGATATACGCCGCTGAGGCTTAATATTTCATTTGCTTATATTACATTGCATTTAGAGGGACACACAAATGATTTCAAATAATATAATCTATCTGAAGTACTGAATATTATTGATGATGGTTGATGGATGGATGAAATGCATTTTTAATTATGATATGTGCTTTTAAGTTTCAGTAAATCTATGCATGCTATATTGTGTGTATAAATGCTATAACTGATATACAGGCTTACACAATGTAGCTCGTAAAGGTTATTTAATATGAGTGTAATTTACTTAAAGGTTGGTTTTTAAATAAATAATTCATTTTTTCTTTGAGTTGCTTTCAGTTTATAAAAAATGTTTCTAGAATGTAAATAAAATTATATACAGTGCCCCGCAAAGAAATGGATATAGGGTCACCTATGGATGACAATTTTCGGTAATATGATTTAAGTAGTTTTAAAAGTGTTTTTGTTTGAACTGAATTTTAGCAAAATACTGACGTATAAGAAAGGTATTAGGTAAACTACAGGTCTGAACAAAAGTATTCAAGTATGTTTCCATCTATTAGCATAAATTTCTGAAAGAGAAATTTCAACCAGTTAGTCTGTAGCTATCTCATCTCAATTGATCAATATAAAGCGAGTTAGCTGAGAGTAACTGTCTTTGCCTTTTGCTTGACGCTAACGTTCTCGCCTCCTGATCACGAGATCCCTAGATCGGATACTACCGGCGCCTATCCACTCATTCTCTTCAAGGCGTTTTCTTGCTATACTGAATTTTCCCATTATGTAGCATATATATCAACCGACAGATCAAATATAGGGTTGTTCAAAAGTATTGGAATTCATATTTGGCTATAGGCAGTAACGCCTTATTTCGATAAATAGCCAAGATTTGTTAAAGATTTCAGGAAGTTTTGGAAAGTGTTTCATAATCTATGCTTAATGCATAGTTTTTATTACTTGTTTTTTCTTCAATCGTGTATTGTTGCACGCATGATCAAAGATTCACTGAAAAATATGAGGTTGAACATATTTTTATGTTCCTATAATTCCAGAAGATTTCACGAAGAATTTATATATTTGTCAAAATGCTATATATTTTTTTGCCAGATAATGCGTATGTATGTAATTTAATAAGTCTCATTTAAATTTATCCTGTTCATCTGGTTGTTGTTATTAAATTGACGGAAAATACAGGATATGCTCTAGCATGACAAACACCTGAAACATAATTAAATAACTTAGTTGAATTAAAAAATTAATGAAGATTAAATAGATAAAGATAAAAGTGATAGAAATTCAATTTTTTATGTCCGAACATCTGAAATGCAGTTAAGTAACTTAGTTAAATTAAAATATAAATGAAGATTAACGCAGTAAAGTTAAAAAAAATACAATGTAAATTTTTATATCCATATGAAAAGATACAGAACAAAGAAAAAGATAAATAGTAAACAAATATTTACTGTAATTAATCGGAATAAAACTTTTTCTTAATTAATCAGTTCGATGTATGTATTCAGTACAAATTTTATGACATGCAAAATGTAACTAACTCATATGAGAACTGAACCAGTCTTAATTAATTCGTTTAGTTTAATTAATTATTAATTTCAAAATTAAAAAAAATTCAACAGTAAATAGGCTTAGTAATACAAACATTAAAATTGCGAAGTGAAATATTGAAAAAACTGAAGATATAAACATAAAGACGTTTAATAAACTATAAGACAAATATTTGTTTAACGTATAGAATTCCTGTTCATATTTACTCCATTTTATTCCATCGTTATATGCATAATGTAAATCATGTAAAATTTAAATAACATTTAAGAATTACAAATTGAATAAAAACATTCAAAGTACATTGGCTAAACAACATATACATCAAAACTATTATACTACAAAGCATTGTAAATGCTAGATTGTAGCGACAATAATAACAAGAAATGTATTTATTTTCTTAATCAGAGTAACCTCTTTATCCATATTTACTTTACTTATTTTTTTCTTTGTCCAACTTACGGAAAACATATAATGTTTTACAACAGTGTTACTTGAAATTTAAAAATATATAAATTTGTTCTAAAATTCTGTTTAAATATGCAAGATATTATGTTGAAATTTCCTTAATATGAATATGGATGAACCGTAATTTCTAGATGGTTATGTTAATCCTAGGGATTTTACTCTGATAAATATGCTGAGCAATTTTTTTTGCGGTTATTTTGAAACATTGCTCATTTAAATAAAATATTTTTTGCACGTTATGAGCTTACTATTCTTCACTACTTAGACAGATTAAAATTATTTTAAAATACATTTTAAACAAGATATTTTCTCTAATTTAAGTTTACAGAAAGTTAACTGTAAATAATGTTAAATACTTTAATTATTATTATTATTATTAATGTTTTCAAAACCATGTTTGAAATACATTTATATCTATGTATAATGACTCTTAATGACAAAACTTAATTACTCTAAAAGATTAAATAAGATTTTCAAAAACAGAGAGCAAGAGCACATTTAAATATAATATTATATTTAGTTTTGATATAATGCACCATATAATACAATTTTTGTTTCCGAGTAATCAATACATTTTCACACTTCTGTCATAAAAACATGAAAAAAGATTACTTTATTGCAAAAAAACTTGCTTTTTAAATCAAGAAAAATTAAAGTTGAAATTTGCGTATTATGATTAAGGAAACCTAATAAAACAATTAAGGGAAAAAAATATGACTGCCAGTGGGTATCTTGAAAATTAGAAATAAATCTTTATTAGTTCCTTACTTACGAATCAGACAGTAATTAGTATTCAAATGCGACTTTTCGACGATTATATTATTTTAGAAAAAAATGTATTTAAAAAATGTAGCAAAAAATTAAAAAGTGTAAAAATCGTCAACTATGTAAATACCATGGTGACTGCCACAAAAGTGAAGTTTGAGGAGTATAACTACTCTTTTCTACATACTTGCTATTCAGTTAAACAGAAAACAGTACTGTCAATCAAGAGGCAGAAATTTGTGGATATTTGAGTGTTACATTAGATACAAAACAGAGACATTTTGATACAAGATCCCCAAATACATTTAGCTGTATGAGGTGCATATACAGGGTGTTCTAGAAAGGACTCCCCAACTTTGAAATGACATATTTCAAAACAGTGAGAGATACTGTGTCTTTGAAATAGTTCCTGAAAGCGAGCTGTTTGAACTGAGATAAAAATCACATTACAATGGTTTCGATATGGTTACCTTTTTCAGCAACAACATGACGCAACCTAAAGGTAAAGCTCGAAATCACTTGTTGGGAATCACATCCTTGGGAAGCCATTGTATTCACAGACGATTTTATTTGAGAATTAACTCGTTCACTCAATCCGTTAGCCTGGGGATGGGCTACAGAACTGTGTTCCAATTTAATGCCAAGCTTTTTATTAAAATAAGAAAACATATCACTAGTGAACTGAGAGCCATGATCAGTGAGAGTTAATTCGGGTTTTCCATGAGTGGAAATGTAATGTAATAAAGCTTTTGTAACAGACTCAGCACTGATATTATTCAAGGCATATAATTCTAAATGACGAGAAAAGTGATCTATGATAGTCATCACATATTGACGATTTCTTAATGGGCCGAGTAAATCCATAGAGACTTTTTGATTGGGAGCTGTTGGAAGTGGTGCTGGTAAGTATGGAGCAGTATTTTTTTTATGACTTTTGTTTACTAAACAAATTTCACAGGAGTTGACATAATTAATGGTATCAGAAACAAGGGTTTTCCAGGTAAATCTTTTCTTTAAATTAACAATAGTTTTATGAATTCCAGTATGAGTAATATGAGCAATTCTTAAGGCTTTTGCTCTAAGTGACAAAGGTAAAACAGCTTTATGTAGCTCAATGTCTTCAGAAGAAAAATGACCATTGTAGCAAAGTAACTCATTACTTGGATTAATATAGTAGCCATTTAAACTTTTAGATTTTTTGTTATTTTTAAGATCTTCATAAATTTGTTTGATTTTTGGGTCTTTTTGTTGTTCAGAGAAGATGGTGTGATCAAGAATTTCTAATAATGGATCTTGATTATTATCATTATTTGGAGGTGAAGAGTCACTTTGAAGATGACATGTGTGGTGCATTTTGTCAACTAAACCACATGGAAAGTGAGGAATTTCATTATGTAAATCTTTTTGATTATCTACAATTGGTAGTGGTTCTTGTGTAGAAATAAGATCTGGATTATTATGGAGACCTTCAGTAGGAATGTGAGGTGTTCTACTCAGAAAATCTGCTAAGACATTTTCTTTGCCTGAAACATGTTGGAATGTGTACGAGTATTCTGACAGTTCTAACATCCATCGAGTAGTAATATCAGCTGGTGATGTAGCCTTTTTATAATTATTAAGAGGTTTGGCATCGGATAATAGAATAAAGGGTCGACCAAAAATATAGTATTTAAAAGCTGTTATGCCTTTGTAAATGGCATAAAGTTCCAATTTGATGGCAGGGTACTGTCTTTCTGACTGAGATAGAGTTTTGGAATAATAGGAGATGGGTCTAAGTTCACCATTAAATTTCTGCATAAGAACAGCTGATATTGCTGTCTTTGATGCATCTGTATTAACATAGAAGGTTTCATTCCAGTTAGGAAGATTAAGCATAGGTTTTTGAAAGAAGATGTCTTGTAATTTTTTAAATGCATTTTCTTGTTCAGATTTCCAAGAAAATTTATTTTTAGGTTTGGTGACTTCAATGAGAGGAGTAATCAATTTAGCAAAATTAGGAATAATTGACCTATAAAATGAACACAAACCTATAAAACTTTTCGTTTGCCTCTTGGTTTTAGGCGTTGGAAAAGAAGTGATTTTTAAAATGTTACTTGTAATGGGAAGAATTTTATGATCTGTGAGTTGGAATCCTAAAAAGTTAATGCTTGTTTGCATAAAGGAACATTTTTCAGGAGACAGAGTAATGTTATTTGCAATAAGAGTGTCTAAGAGTTTTGTGAGTTTCATGGACATTTCTTCAAATGAATTAGCGCCAACAACAATATCGTCTTGATATGCATAACAGGAATCAATTTGAGATAATTGAATAACTGAGTCAATTAATTGTTGAAAGGTACTTGCAGCTGTCTTCAAGCCAAACACGAGACGCAAGTAGGTAAAAATTCCCCATGGAGTAGTAAAACTGAGCTTATCCTGCATATCTTTAGGTACAGCGATCTGCCAGTATGCAGAGGGCAAGTCAAGAGTAGTATAATACTTAAATTTTGATAATTGCACCAATAGATTTTGAATTCTAGGAAGAGGATATGAAGATGGAATAATAATGGAATTTAGCAATCTTAAATCTAGAGCCAAACGATACTTTTGAGGCTTGGACATATCAGTTCTCTTCTTTTTAACAAGAAGCATGGGACACGCCCAAGATGAATTTGATCTCTCAATAATGCCAGCATTTAACATTTGATTAATCTGGTCAAGAGCTTCTTGCTCAAGTGCCTGTGGCACAGGAAAAGGTAGGGTTTTGACTGGATGAGAATTTAGCATTGTGAATTGAGGGTTAACCAGGTCGGTATGACCTAAAGTGTCAAGAGATTTTGAAAAAGCAAGAGCTTTACTACACAATAATTTTGTTAAAGATTCTTTTTCATGAGGAGGTAAGTGTTTTAGATCAAAGTCATTTGGAGACAGTTCTTGGATACGTTTTCTCTTAACCTCTTCAGATGGTAAAATTAAATTACAATATTCGTTTTCAAAGTCTAAATCAAAAGAATATTCCTCAATATCTTTCTCATCTACATTAATACATTCGCCAATAATTGAATTTTTATTTAAATGAATATCCAGCTTTGATATATTCTGACATACAACCAAAAATAAATCATTTTGAATTGCAGATTTGGAATGCAAAGATTCATGTAACACAAGACCTTTATTTTTTAAATTGGGTTTGAAAATAAAATATTCAGATGGAGGATTCAAGTACTTAACATGTAAATAAACAAAAGAATTAGGAGGGATTAATTCTCTATTGAGTAACTGTACCATATTGGAATTCACCAAAATTTTATTACCAATATTTAAATGAGTTGGCTTTTCACCAACACAACTAAGATCATTAGTATTTTCAGATGTAAAATTCTTGCCAGGCATATTATCATTAGTAGATACATAGTTCACAACATTACCATAATCAGTTGGAAAACAGTTAGAAAAATAAGTAAAATTACCATCAATATAAGGATTATGAAAATTCATAGCAGTATTAGTAACATTATTTGTAAACAAACCATTATTTTGAAAATTATAATTGTAAGGATAGGTTGTATAATTGTTGAACAATTGTAAATTTGTGTCACCATAATTTGCATATATATCATTAGTATAAGTACCACTATTTGGATTATTTGATATAGAATCTTCATAACAAGGCATTTTGTGTACATCTAAAGAATATGGCACATTTGAATTATCATAATTATATTCAGAATTCATGAAGTAGCAAGTAGGAGATTCGTTATAACTGTGAAAAGGAATATGTTTATCCTTAATCAAGATAGACTTAAAGCTTGGCGAAATAGTTATGGAATGTTTATTGATAAACTCAAATCCAAGTATGGCTTGAAAATGAACATTTTGTATCTTTGTAAGATAAAAGACATGATGAAAGAAAAATTTATCAATTTTAAATGCAATCTCTATGCATCCTTTGAAAAAAACTTTAGAATTTATAGCAGATACAGATACATTTCTGGATAAGAATTTGTAGTGAAGCCTGGATTTAATGCTATTAAAGCATTCTTGATCCAAGAGTGACAAACTTGATCCAGTATCAATTAACGTTGAGATTTCATTATGTTGTATGTTTATCAGTATGCATGGAAGAACATACGAGTTATTAAAGGAACTGCATATGACATGTCTTTCTTGTACATCATCATCAATTTCAAAATTTTGTTTGGATGTCAAAGAATTATGTGAACATGAAGATTTGTTAAATTTAGGTGTTACAGGGGAAGTTTGGACAGCTGTGGATGATACTAAAGTGATTGAAGAGTTTTTGTCAAATTGTTGTTTATGTTTGTCACTAAAGTGTACTGACCCTGAATGAGAATTACGGGAGAGAAGGCGGTCAGTAGAACCAGTCTCCCTTATTTGTTTAAATGATAAACATTGTTTTTATTTTCAGACGAGGTATAGTTTTTTCTTCTGTGAGAATTAGCCGAAAATTGAGATGAAGAGTTTTGATTGGAAGCACTAATAATATTTTTAAATTTGTAGCACGTGTCCATACGATGATTGAATTTTCCACAGAACGCACACTGCACAACATCTCGTTTGTGATAAAAGGATGCAGAGTTTTTTTTGTGAGAAAATTTGTCGAAGGTGGGTTGATGATAAGGACGCTTCCGATAAAAATTATGTCGACGAAAATTATTTTTATGTTTATCTGTAGCCTCTTGTTTATTTGGAGAAGGAGAATATGTTCTAGCTTTTCTTTTAAAATTACTAGAAGCATGAGAATTGTCTTTTGGAGTTTGCAAAGGTGAGAAGGTAGTTTGAGAATTGACATAAATTTTATCCTTCGTATGTTTTATAGGAGTCTTATGGTGTACATAATTAGAAGCACTAGAATTATCATGGACTTTTTCAGAATCCAAACAATAGGCTTGATTATAATTCTCATAAGATTTTTTAGGAGGGGAGTCGTAAATATTTTGAAGAAAATTTGCTCGTTCAAGAGCTAAATCGAAAGATGAAATATTTTCTTCAAGAATTTTTTGCTTAATTTGTTTAGGCAAAGCCTCAAGAAAATGAGTGAATTTTAATGAATTGAGAGCAGAAGAATCCAATTTAGGGTATGCAAGCCGAAGTTGTTTATCCAGCCGAAACGCAAAATTTTTGACTGATTCATTTGAATCTAAGCTTAAATTCTGCAAGGATTTGAGAGAAACAGTCTTTTTTGAAGGTAAGAAATAGTCTATAAAAGCTTTCCGAATGTCATGGAAATTATAGTTCTTGAACTGAGACTGTGTTTCAAGAAAGAAGAGTAAGGCGTTGCCCTCAAGCTTCGATTTGAAGAGAACAAAAAGTTCTTTATCGGAAAAATTATTCAACTCTTGTATATCAGATAATTGATCAAAGAAGAATTCCACAGTCTGAGGGTTGCCATCGAATGGCTGAATTGCAATATTTAATTTAGACTTGGGAGGCATTATGAGATAATTAAAGTGAGAGCTCAATAAATGACAGGTTAGATTTGGACATAGACTGGTCTTATAATAAATAATATATAAATCGACCCATTATTTAAAAATATTGACAAATTTCATTTACGTTATACATCATTTTATATATTAAGAAGAAGAAGAATTATGTGATGAAGAGAAGAAAAATACCAACATATCTTTGTTAGCATCCGATCAAAATAACATGGCCCAAAAATTTTTATGTAAATATATATATCATATGGCTCAAAACAAATATTCTTATATTTATGACAAGAGGAATAATTTATATTAGTATAATCAATTATATTTACCAGCACCTCCGTTAAATAATATATATATTAGTCATAAATTATGTCATGGCAAGAAAAATATATGTCAATAAATTATGTTATATATATACTGTACTGCTCCAAAAAAAAAATATTATCTCAGCATAAAATCAAAATATATTATGCATTCATTTATTACACCACACTCAATAAAATATAAATATAAAATATTGATCACTGCATGAAGATATAATTTGAAAATAATGAAGATATAATTGAAGATAATGAAGATATTATTATTATTTTTTTTTTGTTGAAAATATGTATAGATAACGAAAATACAATGGCAGCAAAGGAAATAGATGGTCAAGCGTTGGTCACTGCACCAAAGGAAATTAAACTGTGGTGTTTTGGTGGGAAGAGAAGAAGGAGATGAGAAACACTTATTCTTTGTTTCATCTCAGAAGTAGGCTAAGTGATCGTATTAATGGATGAAATACATTGCGCTGGATGAAGGCCAGCAAACGACCCAAAAAAAGGCTACCATTATGGTTTTTCTTAAAATAGTGAAAAAAATCTTTAATCTTGATGATAATAATTCAAAGCAAAATTATAAAAATATAAAATGATAAGAAGAAAAAGATTACCTGTAATTTCTTGGCTGATGAAGATGAAATTCAGGTAGATAAATGCACAGGTATTGAGACACAAATGATAAAAATATTTTGAAGAGGACAAATATTTTTTATTTATAATCATATGAGAATTTTCTTCAAGCATTGAATATTCTATATATATATATATGTACTTGTTTCATACACTTTCTTATATAAATAGAACTTTTATTATTTCGTTCCAAAAATTTCTACAAAGGTGATGTATATGAGTCGACATATTCTAGAACAACTCTTCTTCACAATATATTTTTATACGCATTTTCATAACATGAATAAACATTTTTCTTAATCGATACAGAGATAACATTCTTCTCAGACTATCAATTTGATATTACTTCCAAAAATATGCCTGGACAAATCACAAAGAGATGTTTCAATATTTACCCTTGGGGACGCCGTTCCATATTCAAATAATTAAATATATTTTGGCCGAATTAAACATGAGATGAAGAGGGATTGAATTAAGCTTGATAATAGATTGATGATAATTCTTTGAGGATAACTATGACAACACTTAAACCAACTTGAGTAGCCAGAAAAAAAAGGAAAACCAAAAGATTTAGGACGTGGTGGACGGGGAGCCTAACTCCTCGCAGCATTAAAAAAAACAACATCCTTGAAAACAAACTTTGAGTAGCTGGTATGGAGCAACGGTCACGTACAACTGCCTTGGGGCGGGCACACTTGCCCCGGCCTCCGCTAAATTTCTCGGCATCTGAGAAACTTCTCGGCACATGTCAACTCAACTGCCTCCAACACCACTGGGCTCCGACTGCGCAACTGCGCAACTGCTTTCGTGGCTCAGAGCCAGGAGGGAGAAAAGAAGAAGGGTTACTGTAAACCCGGGATACGCCAAGTTGGCAACGTTCGAATGCGGAGAGCGAGGAAAAAAAATAAGGCAAGTTACGATTCAATGTATAGTGAAATATGAATTTAATAAGGAAAAAAAATGACAAACGCTTAAAGAATGAAGGCAAAAGAAGGTGGCCAGGCACTTAGCAGGTTAAATCACGTCACCTGTGGATTTGAATTTGATAGGCCAAGGGGCGTGCCAGATTAACCGGAAATACCACCCATAGAACAATCCAGATTTTTCTAGAAGCTTTTCCAAACCGGAAGGAATGAATTCAAAACAAGATTTTACCGGTTTAGAACATTCGATAGCTAGGTAAGGAAGAAAAACTTACAGGCGACGGCATCAAAAGAAACGAAATCGAAATAATATTTAAATTGAGAACATTAATAAAAAGAGATGATATGAAATAAAATAGTTAATAAAATTGAATTAAAATAAAAAAATATGGGGGGTTAACGAGCAACCACCACATATCTACCCAGGCCTCCCCAAAAGAAAATATTGGAGAGATGACAAAAATTCAATAATTTTTTCATCGAAACAATATTTTCTAAAACATGTACAAAGATATAAAATAATTACACAAAATAAATGTACCAGAAATAGTTATATGAATATAAATAATTGTTTTACATGATATTTAAATAATAAAAATAATTACTATTATGGTAGTAATCCTTATGTTAATACACCAAATATAGCAAATATTTAAAATGGAAGGTATACAAAATTTCTTCCAGAGGTACTTATCATGTATCAAAAAAAATCAAAGTTCATATATATATGCAGAAACAACAGTCTTTAACTATGAACAGTTTCTTGTTAAGCTGTGCAAAATGCAATATGATAACTAAATGCTTTAGCATATGTAAAATATTTGATTATACAATAAGAACATATAGATGTATATTTTCCAGTTGACAATAAAATAAATCAAACTATAACTGTATATAAAAATGGATGATATATAGAATGAATTTGTAAGTTGAAAATTTGAAAAGGAAAATACATGCAAATGGTGCAGAGAGATTATTTAGGCTCTCATAAAAGAAATGTACATATATCAATATGTAATAGCTTTTTAAGCTTTTAACTAATCTTAAATGAAAATCCTTAGCATTATTCAATAACAACATTTTCAAAGAAAAATATAATAAATTCTAAATAAAAGGCATATGTAAATTGGTAGGAAAAAAAAGTAGAATGTTATTTTCAATAAAAACGTCTTCAAAATATATGTAACAATTTTCAAAGAGCTTTAGTTTATACTCTCATAAAAGAATATTCCTGAACACTTTCAACATAAATTGACAAGAATTGCATAAATACTTTTAATACTATACTTCCTTCAAAATAAACATAAAATACAGGATATTTATATTCTGATTAAAAGGAACTTATATGAATATGTCAATCTTGTATATGGCTTCGATAATGTCAACAAACAAAAAAAAAATCAATTATGTCAAAAAAAATTTATATATAAGATATCTTGAATATATTTACTTGCAATTTTCAAACATTTTTTTAAATGACAAGTGATCATTTTTGTATTTGTCATATATCAAGTATTTGCTTTATATAAATATATAATGACTCAACCAACATCTTTGGATCCAAAGTATAATTATAGAATAACAAAAACCTTTTTTTTTTTTAATAACTTTCAAATACTCAGAAGTATACAAAAAAAAAATAATACTTATTGTAAGTCATTCATTTTTCTATATTTCAATAATAAGAGTAAAATTATTAGTATGCATACGTTTATCATGCATTGTCATTTTTTTGTTAAAAGAGGTTAAATTGTTAGAGCATGCATGCATTGTAAAGAGAAATTATTATGTAAGTCACAATAGGGAAAATGATTTCATGAGTACTCATATTTATGTTTACCTTACATCAATTACAATCCACTTTTCTTAGTAGGATAAACATTTGTCAAAAAAAAATAACTTTACATAATGACATAATATTATAACAAGCAAATAAAAAGATAAATTCTTTCTCAATTTTAGCACCAACTATTGCAATTAAAGACTTTGTAAGGTTAAAAAAAAAGTAGTGTATGGCATACTTGAGATCATATATACTTATTACAATAATTATGGTTTAGAAATGAATATAGTGAATAATAAAAATATATTAAAACCATACATACATCTGGAGGATGACCATTGAATTGCCTCAAGGAGAAGAAGACTTAAAAGAAAAAAAATAACATCTGCCTGCAGCTTGGAGGAAGAAAACAAAAAAATTACACAGTCATTCTTCTTACTCGAATATCAGTCTAACTAGTATTGACTGAATAACAAAATCAAGAGTCATCCTGAAAAAAGAAAAGAAGATTAGTTCATTTTTTATACATTTTATGAGTGCGAGGGCGAAGATCATAATTTTTATATTGAGTAGACTTGTTTCTAACATCAGTGTGAGTGCCACCAAGAGGAACTTGTGACTGTACAGATTTACTGGAACATGAAGATGTTTGTTGGCACTTAGAAGAAGAAAGAATTTGAGGAGATGTGTTACAAGCAGCATCATGATTAGACACTTGAGTAGGAGAGTGTTGTCTCACAGGAGTAGAAGATGGATTATCAACAGATGTTTGATCATTTGATGCATTTCTAGAAGAAACTGAAGGATATTGTAATGCTTCATTTCTCTTTTGAAGCTTCAAGATTCTGTTAGTGTGAATCAACATGGGTGAAGCGTGACTATTACTGGAATCTTGAATTTGAATAAGTACAGGAGAAATTATTTTCTTCACCAGGTATGGGCCTTGTACTTTTTTGTTAAACACAGTGGGAAATTTTACGTAAACAATGTCATTAACATTGATGTTGGCAAACTTTAATTTTTCTCTCGATTTTTGGTACACTTTTTGCCTAGAAGATTCGTTATTCTTGTAAGCTTGATAGTATATTTTCTCAATAACATCCATTAATTTATGAATTTCATAGGCAGTATTGAGAATTTTCCAGGACACTTGAGTTTTGTAATTAGAATAAATGTCATTTATCTCTCTTCCAAAATGAAGAAGATTTGGAGTGAATTTTGTAGCTGGATGAGGTGTAGCATTATATATGGATTGGTGAATTTTTAGAGCAGTTGGTATATCACATCCTTGGGAAGCCATTGTATTCACAGACGATTTTATTTGAGAATTAACTCGTTCACTTAATCCGTTAGCCTGGGGATGGGCTACAGAACTGTGTTCCAATTTAATGCCAAGCTTTTTATTAAAAAAAGAAAACATATCACTAGTGAACTGAGAGCCATGATCAGTGAGAGTTAATTCGGGTTTTCCATGAGTGGAAATGTAATGTAATAAAGCTTTTGTAACAGACTCAGCACTGATATTATTCAAGGCATATAATTCTAAATGACGAGAAAAGTGATCTATGATAGTCATCACATATTGACGATTTCTTAATGGGCCGAGTAAATCCATAGAGACTTTTTGATTGGGAGCTGTTGGAAGTGGTGCTGGTAAGTATGGAGCAGTATTTTTTTTATGACTTTTGTTTACTAAACAAATTTCACAGGAGTTGACATAATTAATGGTATCAGAAACAAGGGTTTTCCAGGTAAATCTTTTCTTTAAATTAACAATAGTTTTATGAATTCCAGTATGAGTAATATGAGCAATTCTTAAGGCTTTTGCTCTAAGTGACAAAGGTAAAACAGCTTTATGTAGCTCAATGTCTTCAGAAGAAAAATGACCATTGTAGCAAAGTAACTCATTACTTGGATTAATATAGTAGCCATTTAAACTTTTAGATTTTTTGTTATTTTTAAGATCTTCATAAATTTGTTTGATTTTTGGGTCTTTTTGTTGTTCAGAGAAGATGGTGTGATCAAGAATTTCTAATAATGGATCTTGATTATTATCATTATTTGGAGGTGAAGAGTCACTTTGAAGATGACATGTGTGGTGCATTTTGTCAACTAAACCACATGGAAAGTGAGGAATTTCATTATGTAAATCTTTTTGATTATCTACAATTGGTAGTGGTTCTTGTGTAGAAATAAGATCTGGATTATTATGGAGACCTTCAGTAGGAATGTGAGGTGTTCTACTCAGAAAATCTGCTAAGACATTTTCTTTGCCTGGAACATGTTGGAATGTGTACGAGTATTCTGACAGTTCTAACATCCATCGAGTAGTAATATCAGCTGGTGATGTAGCCTTTTTATAATTATTAAGAGGTTTGGCATCGGATAATAGAATAAAGGGTCGACAAAAAATATAGTATTTAAAAGCTGTTATGCCTTTGTAAATGGCATAAAGTTCCAATTTGATGGCAGGGTACTGTCTTTCTGACTGAGATAGAGTTTTGAAATAATAGGAGATGGGTCTAAGTTCACCATTAAATTTCTGCATAAGAACAGCTGATATTGCTGTCTTTGATGCATCTGTATTAACATAGAAGGTTTCATTCCAGTTAGGAAGATTAAGCATAGGTTTTTGAAAGAAGATGTCTTGTAATTTTTTAAATGCATTTTCTTGTTCAGATTTCCAAGAAAATTTATTTTTAGGTTTGGTGACTTCAATGAGAGGAGTAATCAATTTAGCAAAATTAGGAATAATTGACCTATAAAATGAACACAAACCTATAAAACTTTTCGTTTGCCTCTTGGTTTTAGGCGTTGGAAAAGAAGTGATTTTTAAAATGTTACTTGTAATGGGAAGAATTTTATGATCTGTGAGTTGGAATCCTAAAAAGTTAATGCTTGTTTGCATAAAGGAACATTTTTCAGGAGACAGAGTAATGTTATTAGCAATAAGAGTGTCTAAGAGTTTTGTGAGTTTCATGGACATTTCTTCAAATGAATTAGCGCCAACAACAATATCGTCTTGATATGCATAACAGGAATCAATTTGAGATAATTGAATAACTGAGTCAATTAATTGTTGAAAGGTACTTGCAGCTGTCTTCAAGCCAAACACGAGACGCAAGTAGGTAAAAATTCCCCATGGAGTAGTAAAACTGAGCTTATCCTGCATATCTTTAGGTACAGCGATCTGCCAGTATGCAGAGGGCAAGTCAAGAGTAGTATAATACTTAAATTTTGATAATTGCACCAATAGATTTTGAATTCTAGGAAGAGGATATGAAGATGGAATAATAATGGAATTTAGCAATCTTAAATCTAGAGCCAAACGATACTTTTGAGGCTTGGACATATCAGTTCTCTTCTTTTTAACAAGAAGCATGGGACACGCCCAAGATGAATTTGATCTCTCAATAATGCCAGCATTTAACATTTGATTAATCTGGTCAAGAGCTTCTTGCTCAAGTGCCTGTGGCACAGGAAAAGGTAGGGTTTTGACTGGATGAGAATTTAGCATTGTGAATTGAGGGTTAACCAGGTCGGTATGACCTAAAGTGTCAAGAGATTTTGAAAAAGCAAGAGCTTTACTACACAATAATTTTGTTAAAGATTCTTTTTCATGAGGAGGTAAGTGTTTTAGATCAAAGTCATTTGGAGACAGTTCTTGGATACGTTTTCTCTTAACCTCTTCAGATGGTAAAATTAAATTACAATATTCGTTTTCAAAGTCTAAATCAAAAGAATATTCCTCAATATCTTTCTCATCTACATTAATACATTCGCCAATAATTGAATTTTTATTTAAATGAATATCCAGCTTTGATATATTCTGACATTCAACCAAAAATAAATCATTTTGAATTGCTGATTTGGAATGCAAAGATTCATGTAACACAAGACCTTTATTTTTTAAATTGGGTTTGAAAATAAAATATTCAGATGGAGGATTCAAGTACTTAACATGTAAATAAACAAAAGAATTAGGAGGGATTAATTCTCTATTGAGTAACTGTACCATATTGGAATTCACCAAAATTTTATTACCAATATTTAAATGAGTTGGCTTTTCACCAACACAACTAAGATCATTAGTATTTTCAGGTGTAAAATTCTTGCCAGGCATATTATCATTAGTAGATACATAGTTCACAACATTACCATAAACAGTTGGAAAACAGTTAGAAAAATAAGTAAAATTACCATCAATATAAGGATTATGAAAATTCATAGCAGTATTAGTAACATTATTTGTAAACAAACCATTATTTTGAAAATTATAATTGTAAGGATAGGTTGTATAATTGTTGAACAATTGTAAATTTGTGTCACCATAATTTGCATATATATCATCAGTATAAGTACCACTATTTGGATTATTTGATATAGAATCTTCAAAACAAGGCATTTTGTGTACATCTAAAGAATATGGCACATTTGAATTATCATAATTATATTCAGAATTCATGAAGTAGCAAGTAGGAGATTCGTTATAACTGTGAAAAGGAATATGTTTATCCTTAATCAAGATAGACTTAAAGCTTGGCGAAATAGTTATGGAATGTTTATTGATAAACTCAAATCCAAGTATGGCTTGAAAATGAACATTTTGTATCTTTGTAAGATAAAAGACATGATGAAAGAAGAATTTATCAATTTTAAATGCAATCTCTATGCATCCATTGAAAAAAACTTTAGAATTTATAGTAGATACAGATACATTTCTGGATAAGAATTTGTAGTGAAGCCTGGATTTAATGCTATTAAAGCATTCTTGATCCAAGAGTGACAAACTTGATCCAGTATCAATTAACGTTGAGATTTCATTATGTTGTATGTTTATCAGTATGCATGGAAGAACATACGAGTTATTAAAGGAACTGCATATGACATGTCTTTCTTGTACATCATCATCAATTTCAAAATTTTGTTTGGATGTCAAAGAATTATGTGAACATGAAGATTTGTTAAATTTAGGTGTTACAGGGGAAGTTTGGACAGCTGTGGATGATACTAAAGTGATTGAAGAGTTTTTGTCAAATTGTTGTTTATGTTTGTCACTAAAGTGTACTGACCCTGAATGAGAATTACGGGAGAGAAGGCGGTCAGTAGAACCAGTCTCCCTTATTTGTTTAAATGATAAACATTGTTTTTATTTTCAGACGAGGTATAGTTTTTTCTTCTGTGAGAATTAGCCGAAAATTGAGATGAAGAGTTTTGATTGGAAGCACTAATAATATTTTTAAATTTGTAGCACGTGTCCATACGATGATTGAATTTTCCACAGAACGCACACTGCACAACATCTCGTTTGTGATAAAAGGATGCAGAGTTTTTTTTGTGAGAAAATTTGTCGAAGGTGGGTTGATGATAAGGACGCTTCCGATAAAAATTATGTCGACGAAAATTATTTTTATGTTTATCTGTAGCCTCTTGTTTATTTGGAGAAGGAGAATATGTTCTAGCTTTTCTTTTAAAATTACTAGAAGCATGAGAATTGTCTTTTGGAGTTTGCAAAGGTGAGAAGGTAGTTTGAGAATTGACATAAATTTTATCCTTCGTATGTTTTATAGGAGTCTTATGGTGTACATAATTAGAAGCACTAGAATTATCATGGACTTTTTCAGAATCCAAACAATAGGCTTGATTATAATTCTCATAAGATTTTTTTGGAGGGGAGTCGTAAATATTTTGAAGAAAATTTGCTCGTTCAAGAGCTAAATCGAAAGATGAAATATTTTCTTCAAGAATTTTTTGCTTAATTTGTTTAGGCAAAGCCTCAAGAAAATGAGTGAATTTTAATGAATTGAGAGCAGAAGAATCCAATTTAGGGTATGCAAGCCGAAGTTGTTTATCCAGCCGAAACGCAAAATTTTTGACTGATTCATTCGAATCTAAGCTTAAATTCTGCAAGGATTTGAGAGAAACAGTCTTTTTTGAAGGTAAGAAATAGTCTATAAAAGCTTTCCGAATGTCATGGAAATTATAGTTCTTGAACTGAGACTGTGTTTCAAGAAAGAAGAGTAAGGCGTTGCCCTCAAGCTTCGATTTGAAGAGAACAAAAAGTTCTTTATCGGAAAAATTATTCAACTCTTGTATATCAGATAATTGATCAAAGAAGAATTCCACAGTCTGAGAGTTGCCATCGAATGGCTGAATTGCAATATTTAATTTAGACTTGGGAGGCATTATGAGATAATTAAAGTGAGAGCTCAATAAATGACAGGTTAGATTTGGACATAGACTGGTCTTATAATAAATAATATATAAATCGACCCATTATTTAAAAATATTGACAAATTTCATTTACGTTATACATCATTTTATATATTAAGAAGAAGAATAATTATGTGATGAAGAGAAGAAAAATACCAACATATCTTTGTTAGCATCCGATCAAAATAACATGGCCCAAAAAATTTTATGTAAATATATATATCATATGGCTCAAAACAAATATTCTTATATTTATGACAAGAGGAATAATTTATATTAGTATAATCAATTATATTTACCAGCACCTCCGTTAAATAATATATATATTAGTCATAAATTATGTCATGGCAAGAAAAATATATGTCAATAAATTATGTTATATATATACTGTACTGCTCCAAAAAAAATATCTCAGCATAAAATCAAAATATATTATGCATTCATTTATTACACCACACTCAATAAAATATAAATATAAAATATTGATCACTGCATGAAGATATAATTTGAAAATAATGAAGATATAATTGAAGATAATGAAGATATTATTATAATTTTTTTTTTTTTGTTGAAAATATGTATAGATAACGAAAATACAATGGCAGCAAAGGAAATAGATGGTCAAGCGTTGGTCACTGCACCAAAGGAAATTAAACTGTGGTGTTTTGGTGGGAAGAGAAGAATTAGATGAGAAACACTTATTCTTTGTTTCATCTCAGAAGTAGGCTAAGTGATCGTATTAATGGATGAAATACATTGCGCTGGATGAAGGCCAGCAAACGACCCAAAAAAAGGCTACCATTATGGTTTTTCTTAAAATAGTGAAAAAAATCTTTAATCTTGATGATAATAATTCAAAGCAAAATTATAAAAATATAAAATGATAAGAAGAAAAAGATTACCTGTAATTTCTTGGCTGATGAAGATGAAATTCAGGTAGATAAATGCACAGGTATTGAGACACAAATGATAAAAATATTTTGAAGAGGACAAATATTTTTTATTTATAATCATATGAGAATTTTCTTCAAGCATTGAATATTCTATATATATATATATGTACTTGTTTCATACACTTTCTTATATAAATAGAACTTTTATTATTTCGTTCCAAAAATTTCTACAAAGGTGATGTATATGAGTCGACATATTCTAGAACAACTCTTCTTCACAATATATTTTTATACGCATTTTCATAACATGAATAAACATTTTTCCTAATCGATACAGAGATAACATTCTTCTCAGACTATCAATTTGATATTACTTCCAAAAATATGCCTGGACAAATCACAAAGAGATGTTTCAATATTTACCCTTGGGGACGCCGTTCCATATTCAAATAATTAAATATATTTTGGCCGAATTAAACATGAGATGAAGAGGGATTGAATTAAGCTTGATAATAGATTGATGATAATTCTTTGAGGATAACTATGACAACACTTAAACCAACTTGAGTAGCCAGAAAAAAAAGGAAAACCAAAAGATTTAGGACGTGGTGGACGGGGAGCCTAACTCCTCGCAGCATTAAAAAAAACAACATCCTTGAAAACAAACTTTGAGTAGCTGGTATGGAGCAACGGTCACGTACAACTGCCTTGGGGCGGGCACACTTGCCCCGGCCTCCGCTAAATTTCTCGGCATCTGAGAAACTTCTCGGCACATGTCAACTCAACTGCCTCCAACACCACTGGGCTCCGACTGCGCAACTGCGCAACTGCTTTCGTGGCTCAGAGCCAGGAGGGAGAAAAGAAGAAGGGTTACTGTAAACCCGGGATACGCCAAGTTTGCAACGTTCGAATGCGGAGAGCGAGGAAAAAAAAATAAGCCAAGTTACGATTCAATGTATAGTGAAATATGAATTTAATAAGGAAAAAAATGACAAACGCTTAAAGAATGAAGGCCAAAGAAGGTGGCCAGGCACTTAGCAGGTTAAATCACGTCACCTGTGGATTTGAATTTGATAGGCCAAGGGGCGTGCCAGATTAACCGGAAATACCACCCATAGAACAATCCAGATTTTTCTAGAAGCTTTTCCAAACCGGAAGGAATGAATTCAAAACAAGATTTTACCGGTTTAGAACATTCGATAGCTAGGTAAGGAAGAAAAACTTACAGGCGACGGCATCAAAAGAAACGAAATCGAAATAATATTTAAATTGAGAACATTAATAAAAAGAGATGATATGAAATCAAATAGTTAATAAAATTGAATTAAAATAAAAAAATATTGGGGGTTAACGAGCAACCACCACAGTATTTAGTGTCTATCATATATGCATAAGAATGATAGATTGCCTTGCAATCCATTTGAAAGCAAAGTATTCTCTAACGTAACCAGAAAGCAAATTCTTTTAAAAGTTTCATCCATCTGATGAAACCCTATTTGTTTCATTCCTCTGTCTGTCTATCGTAGAGTTCGTCTTCGGAAACGTAAAAGTTAGAGACGTGAAAATTAGTACACTTATAGCTGATTACCTTCGACCACAGAACACATATTGAAATATTTTGAAACAGTTTTATATTATTTTTCTTAAATTAATGATTTAATGACGTCCGATCACTTCTGCGATTTAGATTTTAAAATATAATCCTAATTTCTGTCTTTTTCGCGTAGGCTGTAGTTTGAAAGTTTCCCAAACATGAGATATTGTTACCTACTTGATTCAATTTTATTACAATTTGTGGAATTTTGTTTTCGTTTTGAAAGTCAAAATTTGTTGTAAAATATTTTAATAATTATCTTTTTATTTAAAATTTCTTTTTTTTGAAAAATTACAAAATTAAAAATTTTGTTTAAAATTCCGCATTTAAAAAAAAATTCGTTTAAATTGTTTTGTTTTAAGAAAATTTAAACTTTAAATTTTCTTAAACCAAAATTTAAACTTTAAATTTTGGTTGAAATCTACTAAATTCTTGAGATATTTCAGCTTTTTAAATTTCGCTTCAACAACTTTTAGTATTAAAAAATTTTAAATTTTACTTAAAACCTGAGCTAAATTTTTAAACTTTCGGAATTTCAAATTTTTTTAAATGATCTGACCCGAATATTTTTAATTTCATTAAAAGAATAGCTTTTTTTTAGTAATTTTACCCTTTACGAAACAATTTTTCTATTTTTATGAAAAAAAAAAATCGAATCCATATGTCGGTCTAATAACGGGAAAAATAGTAAAAAATAAATTAATTAATATAAATATTTCAGCTAAAATGTAATATTTTATGGTGTGTGCCATACGTACATTACGATTTTAATATATTGTATTAAAATATGTTGTTGCTAAATGAGCTTAAAATAATTAATTTTATCTGCTTAACACTCTGCAATTTTTTTTATGTTGATGTTCTTAAGTATTCAGTAAAAATTATGAAATTAAATCTTAACTTAACAACTTAACCGAAATTTCTTTTGTTTGCGAAGTACAAAATCTAATTTTTTGTCCAGTGCAGGAATTTTACATACACAAAATAAATATTATTCCATTCTTTGGATTGTTTTCGATTAGGAACAGGGACCCTATTAGCCAAATTTATGGCACATAGTGAAAATTATATATATATATTTTGATTATGTGCCTGATGTGGCACGTGTGGCAGTAAAGAGTTAAAATCCAATTTAATTTTGCTGCCAAATATTTTAATTCTTAAATTAAGTATTTTTATTCTTTTCCTTTCTTTTTTTTCTCCTAAGAAATTGTGTTAAACGTTACAATACAATCTAAAGTAGGTAAGTCTATCACTGTTCATTTTTGACTCATTACTTATTGAACTCATTTAATCTTTATTTAGTTAATTCAAAATGGGACAATCATTTGTACTCGTACTTTTAAAAGATAAAAATAAGCAAATTTTATAAAATAAAAACTCGAAGAAATTTCTTTTTTCTATGAAATTACAGTAATGTAATAAGGAACTGATTGATACATATAAAGGAAAAATATTTCTTAAAAATAAAGGGAAATCTATATTCTTTATTCTCAATAAACGTTTTTTAAAGTATTCACAGAATTTTTTTAAATATTTTATGTTACTGGCTCAATTTTCAAGAGTTATTTTTATTCCATTTGCATCTAGATAAACCACGAAGCACAGTCGAATATAAGATTGTTATCACCAGAATTTTCTAGTTCACACTTTTAAAATATTCGTCCTACACATTCAAATTAAATAAAAAAGCTGAGATGAAAACTTTCTTTTAATTAAACATTTTTTTATCAAACAAAATGTTAGCAAATTCTAGTTATTGTTCAAATTTTAAACAATTTTTAGCTACACAAATACATAAATCTGAACACTTGTAATTTTGATAGCGAGTCTATAGGTAATTTTAAATAGTAGTACGAACACTCAAGTATTATAAAAAAAACTCATTTTTTACAATTTTTTGCTTAAAGTGACACCCTTTTCTATAAGTTTTATTTCATATTATAAATTAATATTTATATGTTATAATATTTTATATTTTATATAATATATTATAATATTATAATATCAAAAGTTATATCATAAGTTAACATTTAGGGTAAATTTCGATTTTTATTAAATATGAAATGACAAATATAATAAAATATGTTTAATTGTATTGCGTTTAAATCAAAAATAATAAATTGTTTTGAAGAAATTGGATAAATCACATTTGTTATATAAGGAAAATATGTCATTATCGGATTTAACTTATTGTTGTTACATTTACTATAGTTAAAACCTAACTTAGATATCCATGTTACTTAAATATCAGAATGCGTTTTATACATGTAATTTTATAGAGTACTGGATAAAAGTTTATGATTATCAACAAAACAGTAAATCTCTTTCTTATCTTAACGAAAAATGACTATCATTACAAAATTATACACAGTTATCAAGTTATTAAGTTGTATCATTTGTTTAATATATTTATTAAAGCAAAATTAATTTATACATAACACAGCTTGGTAGAAAAATTGCGAATGGTATATTTAATGTTTAAATTACACACATAATAGACTTGTACCTGTACATTAATTTACAGTATTTCCTTTGCATACCTTATACGAATGATTTTCAAAATCTGCTTTTGCAAAGATTTGTCTAGATTTTCGATGCATAAAAAAGTATCTGGCTTCATGTTTTCAAAATGGCTACTTTCCCTTGAACAATTGAACCAAATTGCCCGTAAATCATGGTGATATCACTGCGACGTCGTTGAGAAGTCACACTGTGACTTTGTGACCATCGATCGTTGATGTGACGTCACGTGACGTCGATGTGAAGTTCCAGTGACTAAAATGTGAAGTCGTTACGGCCGTTTTAGAGCTCGTCTCTGACGTCACATTGTGACCACTTTGTGAATTCACGGTGTGCCAAATTTGTGAAAAGTGTGTCATTTGTGATTGTTTTGACATTAACATCATTGACGAAATTGTGACAATAGCGACGTTGTGATAAAAATGTTTTTTAAAGTAAATAACATGTTTTGAAGAATTTTTGTAATTTTCTAAAGATTTTTAAGAAAGTCACACCTCAGTCACAATGTGACGTCACTGAGTGGTGGCATATTGGTCACAGATGTGATGTGACCACAGTGACTCACAGTGACGTCATTGTGACCATGCATGCTATGCGGGTGCTTTCTATTGGCATAAACTTCATGTACCAAGATTCCCACAAGTTTTCTATGGGATTTAGGTCAATACTTATGGAGGAAAATACAAGTGCACAGTTTGAATGTTGTTTGTTTTTTGATAATCAATCTGATATTGGCACAAACTATACAATTATACAACAAATACATTGTGGATATAAACTATTTTGTGGTGTTAAAACAATTCTACAAGAAAAACAATTATACCCAGCATATGCGATTGGAAACTTTTAGTTCACAATTTAAACATTTCGAAGTATAAAGGTTGAAAAAGCTATGTACACGAAAATTCTGTTTACTTAGAATATTACCTAAAAATCTAAATATTTTGAATGTTATACAAATCCGCGTTTTAGATAGTATGCATGAAATTGTGAACAGAATATTACACAAAAATATATATTTTTTGTATATTGCACAAATGTAAATATATTTAAACTTTATTACATAAAAATTATGTAAATAAACATGTTACAAAAAAATATGTGTAAACATAGAAGATTACACAGACAAATGAGTAAATATATTATACAGATATATGTGTATTCACGTACAATTTACACATTAAAATGTGTGTTTCAAAGATGATTAGGTAACACTTATTGTTATCATCAAATTACATATTAAAAAGCGCATTTTCAAATTTACATATTATGAGTGTATTCTTGCAATTTACACACCACTTTATATTTCTAGACAAATCGATAAATATCATCGATATTTCTGTTTTATGTGTAAATTTGCACATTTATTTCTCAGAATGCATCTAAAACACAATTCAAATATTTTGTAATAATTTTGAATTTTTGAAATACATATGCCAATTCGTAACAAAATTTTAAAAAAAAAGAAAAATTACCCACAAGAAAATTTAAAAATACTTTTTTTTAAGATAATGTAAGACATATACATTTTAAAAACGACCAAGTATCGTAAGTTTACTCCCAAATCTTCGATTTGAAATTATAATTTAATTTGGCATTTTAAAGGCATACAAACACTTTAAATGATTTGTAATTCGTTAACAGCGATTCAAGGACGCGAAAGGCATAAAACAACATTTTGATAGCCTTTTTTTTCGGATGTTCCATGTATTTGTAGTTCATTCAAAATGCATTTTCAAGTGACATCAATAAGATAATTGGCAATAGACAGTAGCAAACATGTAAATTTAGTTTTAAGTAAAAAAAACAAAAAAAAAATATCACCGCGAAATAAATATCTTGAACGTAATGCATTCCTACAAAGTTGTGAAAACATATATGCGATAAATTTTAAGTAAAAGAAAAACTTTTTTCTAAAAACATTCAACTTTTTGAAAAAACAGAAAATAATATCACATAAATAGAATAGTTTTAGGGGATTAACTTCATTTAAACATGAAATTTTCCTTTGAAATCGAGGTTTTCCTCTTAAAAGTAATCTATTCAGTTTTCAAAAACTAAGTTACAGCATTGCAATCTTTCTTATTCAAAACATTAGAAATAATGCTGAGGATTAACACAGAAAAGCACACTAAACACAGAAAATGTAAAATTTTGAAAATGGTTTTTCATCGCAAATAAATTAAATAATAAAAATAAATCTAGTACATATAATGATGTATAAAACATTTTTTAGAATTTTATCTGCTTATAAATTTGATCTGAATTTTCTTACTTGCATGGATTTTAACTTCACTAACGGAGAAAAAAAGCAAAATGTGATGAAATTGTAAAAAGGTATGCAAAGTTTTTAACAATTTTTCTTCAACACTATAAAAATAATTCTGAATATATATAATGATCACTTTATGCAAAATTTCTGTCTTTTAAAGGAAACTTTCTATTTGAAGTTAAAATCGCAAAACTTCAAGCAATAAATGGAAAATTTCTTTTTACTTTCTTCTGTCTTCAATAGAAGAAAGTATTGTAATCGAATTTTTTTTCAACTTCCGGTTTTCGACGGATTTTTTTTTTAGAGGTTAGAGATTCCAAAAAACATATTTTTACAAAATGTCTGTGTGTATGTGTGTCCGTATGTAGCCATTCTACCTTCAAAAAGTGTATGAAGATATGCATAGAATTAAACCAAATTTTTTGTGAATGTTTTTGGCTGTGGCAAGCAGGCTCTCCTTCAATTTTGAAATATTTCGCCGGAAGGGGGCACTGCAATAGCAATTTTTGTGCTATTTTCAATATTTTACCACAGAAAAGTGTATGAAATTATGTATAGAATTGAATGAAATTTTTTGTATACGTGTTTGGCTAAGGTCAACAGATCCTTCCCGAATTTGAAAAAAATCCTCCTAAAGGAGGTATTATAATCGCGATATCTGTGTCATTTTAATTATTTTATTATTAAAAAGTGTTTGAAGTTATGCATAGAACTGAACTAAATTTTTTGTGTATGATTTTTTGGGGGTATGGCGAGTAGATCATTCCTGAATTTAAAAAAAATCTGTCTATCGTTCTAAAATACATCGGCTCGTGCAGTTACAGAAACTCTTTTTCACTCCGATTGATTGACTGAAGCATAAATTTAAGATGAAAATCATAGTTGATATAGTATTGAATTAATAATATTAACGTACTAACACGTGTAACTAAATTTTGTAATATATAAATGTACATATGAGATAGAAGAAAGTTTTGGGATTGGCACATCCGACTAGTTTTCCTTACTTGTTCAAACAAGTACAAAACAAGACATGTTATTTTTTAATAGACAGAAAGCGGAAAAATTTTCGTAATTTTCGTGTTAGTATATAACCAAGTTGTTGAATGGCCGTTTAAGACACAGAGCATACATCTACTAAGGGTGAGTGATGTGTTATAACATGGGAAATAGAAAATGAAAAAAAATGAGAATGATACAATTATACAATGAATACAAAAATCGGTTCCGTGTGATTTTGTATTAGTAGAGGAAGCTCTTGTATTATTGAGTACTATTTACATTTTGATTTGACCAATGGCCTGTACAAAAATTTTGAATTCTTACGCAGATCACTTGCGTTCATTACATATCGAAGTCGAGCACTCAATTTCAGGAAAACATAGATGAATTTTTCAAGGAAGAACTTTTTGTAAGTAAAGATAAAAAAAAAATGAGATACATTAAAAATTAATAAAATGAAAAACTGACTATTTATTAACACATTTTTAATTCATTTAATGTAAAAGAAAAAAATACATATTGAAATTTTGATATAAAAAATAAATTACACTTTTTGGTAAATATAAATCAGTCGGGAAATGAGGAATAGGGTTATAAGAAATATTAAAATTGAAATAAAAACCAATTTCTTATTGGTTTTCATTTCAATTTCCTCATTTCCTAATTGGAATTTTCATATTCCTCATTAGGAAATGAGGAATAGGGTTATAAGAAATATTAAAATTGAAATAAAAACCAAAATTTACTAGAAAAACCAAAAATACATAATGGGTAGACAGTTAGTCATCACTCATAAATCACCAGTGCCATTGAAAAATTGTTTTAAATTTTCAAAAATAGCAAATGCAATCTCTTGATTCAGCGCCACTAAAATCCACATACTAGGCATTTAATCCTCCTTTCCCATCTTTTATCCTCTAAATATTTTCCACTCCAAAACAAGCACACTGCAGCTTCCTGATCTGTTGTTCAATGTGTTAAAAAAAAAAAAAAAAACGAAGAAGAAGAAGAAAATGGAATCGTTTTAAAGATATTTAATTATAATTTTAAAATATTGTCAATCTGATATTCCATAGTGCCGATAAGCCATCCTAAAAAACAGAGAAAAAAAAAAGAAAAACACTCTTTATTTATCAACAAGTCAGCATAGGGATAAACTGAGTAACTCAGCAATAAATGTAAGTACTGAACTCAATACTGACTATCGTTAACATCACTGACGTAGAGATCTTATAATTAATACGAATCTGATAAAACTTACCTTTAAAAAACTGCAACAATTGAAAACATGATTTGATTTCACCGCATCACTCCAACTGATTTCAAACAAGAACTCATGGAACTCATGGAGTGCAAGACGGAAGTACTAATATGTTGTTTGGCAGCACCCCAATAGGGGAGATATTGAAGAGTTTCATATTGCTCGATAATCTCTTAACCTTCTAACTTCCTCTACATATAAATATTATAGACCACATTTTTTAATTCTTATTATTTCTAAAATAAAAAATTTCTCGTCTTGAACAGCTAAGGTGTTGAAAACAAAGAAATATGAAAATGAATGTTTTAAGGTGAAAAAAAAAGCACAACGAATGCAATTTTGCTGACAGTAAAATTTTCCTTGATTTTTTTTTTTTTTTTTTTTTTTTTTAATCTTTATGCGCAGTTTGCATGAAATTTAATAAGATGTTGAAATCTAAAAATTTAGCTATCCATACTTTCGAATATCAATTATCTAAATGATAATGCTTATTTTGAAAAGTAGAACTGAAAATCACCTGATCCATACAAATAAATTAAGCTTAAAAAAATATAAATGTTTTTTTCAACATGAAAGGACAATAGATTGAAACTTACTCTTGTGAAAATATTGTTAAGTTACAATTATTTTTTTCTTCTAAATGTTATCTTACAGGTACAGGAATAATAAATTAAATTTCTCTAAAAGTCTGAAGCAAACAAAATTATTACATTTCAATTTATAAAAAAATGTTCATAAAAGTAATGTTGAAGTATTTATATAAAACTGCAAGCAATTTGTTTTATTATATTGCATAATATTTTTTGCTGATGTTCCTAAAAATATATATATCTTAGTTAAATTAGATAGTAAATCAAAATAATGACTATAAATTTAAACCAAAATTAGGGGAGACTATAAAAATACTAACACATAAAAAGAACTATTAAATAGATTTAACATGTTTTTAACGATACACGGTATAAAAAAAGAATAGTTATAATGTATGAATTCACGAATTACTCAAATTTTCTTAATATGTAAAGTAAAAGTTAATTCTAAAGATACAAAAAGAAAAAAAAAAAAAAAAAACTAGAGTTTCATTAAATATAATTATGCTGTGTCGTTTATTATGTTTTAGATGATGAAGATTATTTTCAGTAGACAGCATTTTATATTAATCATAAGAAGTAATTAAAGCATATTCATAACTGCACAATTTATAGTTTTGCTTTAAAATATGCCTTAAACCTGTTTGAAAATAAATGAAAAACATAAAAATAGAAGAATATAAAGATAAAGAATAAAAATTCAGTCTGGGCTTTTCAAATGTTTAAAAATAAATCTCTAGAATATAATGTTATAAAAGGAATGCAAAATTTTGCTTAGTGATTACAAATTCTTTTCTGATTAAAAATAACATAAATTTGAAATATGCATTTGATTCGAACATCACTTAAAATTCATCTTTTCTTTTGTAATTTTGTAAAATTTTGAAATTGTATTTTTAAATATTCACTTGCTTTATGTTTAGATATTTCACATTGATAAAAACACAATTTTAATTTCAAGTTATTTTCAACTGGTTTTTGTTTAACATCACGGAACAAATATTTAGAATATAAAATTATTCTGCAGGAACTGGGAAAACATGCATGAGATTTAAATATGAGAAAAGCTTTTTTCTAAAAATTCTTTGTTGAAATAGCGGAAAATAATTTCCTATAGAGAGAATAGTTTTAGGGGATTAGTCGCAATTGTCTTTAAATACGAAGTTTTCCTTTTATATTTGCGGTTTTCTCTCTAAAAGTATTCTGTACAATTTTCGAAAGTTAAATAATAGTATCGTAATTTTTCGTATTCAAAACAGTAGAAACAGTTTTGTATGCTACATAAAACAGCTTTGTGTGTCATATAAGACAAAGCAAATATAACATTTTATCGATACCTTTAGATCGCAAATAAATAAGATAAAAAGTATGAAATAAAACAGAGTGAAATATAATTTTTGTTTTATCTGTAATTGAATTGACCTGAACTCTAGTTTTAAAATAGGTTGCAATTCTCAAAACAGAAGAGGTAGTGTACGAGGACAATCCACGAAGGAAACTCTTTTAAGAAAGTGAATTAAAAGAAAGGATTTTAGAAAAACTTTAGTGTATAATGAAATAAAATGGTTAGATTATTTTTCAACAAACGAGGGTGATTCAATAATTATAACCCTTGTATATATAAAACATTTGTACTATGATGGTTAATGTGGAATATTGAAGCATCATGTCTTAGATGCCTCTATGCTCAGTTTTAGAACTATTGTTTCTATATTAAAATTTTTTTGAGGAAAGGAGTAAAAAGGAGTGGGTTGGGGGTTAAAGAAATCTGGTTTGGAGCTTATAGAGCTATATTTTTGACAGTGGATGAGGTATGGCTCATTGGTTCATGGTTTATTTGAACTCGAGATCATGAAGATGTAACCACGGCTCATCCATTGTCACAAATCTAGCTTATAACTTGAAAACTAGCTTTTCTCTCTCACCTCCCCTTTGTAAAAAATCATTCCTAAAATTCCATCCCTTCCCGTCAATTGTCATAAGAAGATTCCGCCTAAAATTCAGTTTTAGGATACGATTTCATGTAGAGGTAATCCGATATGACCGCCCATTTCTTTCTTCATCGAGAACGTTTACACGTTCATTATTGAAATTTCGAACTTACCCTCTTATCATCGAAACAAATTTGTCCATAAACTATTAAAATTTGTTTGTGAAGCTCAATTGGTATAATTTTTTTGGCATTTAGAAAGATAATGAGAGTTGTAACTCACATACGATGAGCCATTCAAAGATTTTAAAAATTCAACATCCAGACGACACACTATATATATATATAGAGAGAGAAAGTTCAAAATTGGATGTGCACTCCTGCCAATTACAAACAAACCAGCCTACCACCGAGGATATCTAAAACTAACGCACAGATTTAATTGGACCTGGGCGGAAATTTAGCTATTCTTATTAGGGGGTTCACAGTAATTCTATACATCAGCGGGGCAAACGACGCATTCCAATCAATTGAGGAGCTCTAACTCGGATAAAAAAAATTCATAATAATTCATACATAAAATACATTCACATAAGAAATAGAGTATATCTCCGTTAAATTAATGTATTCCCTGACGAGACTGCAGTATTGCGGACCGAAACTACTAGGAAATTTATATAAAGTGCATATTTTAAACTTGTAAGATCTGCAATGTTATTATGCGTCACCTTTTAAGAAAGCAAAAAAAGTTTTAAAGTTCATTTTTATGTAATTTGTAGAAAAATTCTTTTAAAATAAGTCGAAAATTGCATGTCAAGCATAGCAAATTAGATGTGTTTTTACTATAACAATGTTTTAAAAGTATCCAGATCTTGGTGTATTAATGTATAAGTATTTTGGACACAATATAGTAGCCGAAATCTTTTGTGTGTCTCTGTAAATACTGTCTGATTTCTATCGCACAGGAAGTAATTTGTAGTAATCCCCAGTAACATAGATCAATTTCATAAAATGTTAAATAGTTTAATACAATTAAAACGCGCTTCAAGCAATGTTATCCCTATACTATTATGCAATAGAATACCTTTCTGTGTCCCTGCAAATGAATAACAAATACTCTTTGCACCACAGATTGTTCAGAATGTATGTTACAGTATGTGCTTCACATATGCATGTCAGTTTTATTTCTTTGGAAAAGAAATACATCACCATACACCATAAAAATGCACTTAAAACTTTTTTCTTTAATGACCGTAACGTAACGGAATAATTTTCATTATTCCTGTAATTGAACTACACATCTGATTTTCATAAAATTTGAAATTACTTGACAAAATTATGTAATCATTATATAATTTAAATTTCAAAGGATTAGATTGGGTAGTTTTTGCGCTGTTATATGCAGACAGACGGATGGATGGATTGAACGAAAACTATTGGTGCTTTGTATTTACAAAATTACGAACACTTCGAAAAAAAGTTCGGTAATGTTACATACGCTTTTTAATATCTAAAAGGTAGCGTCAAATTTTGTTTACTGTACCGCCTTTCTTTTATTAATTGATAAACTTGTATAGCTGAATCTTAGATTTTATTGTTTTTTTTTTATGAAATTTATCTACAGACTGAATTTGACCTAATTTGCTAAACCAGAGAGAGAGAGAAAAAAAAAGAGACCATGAGGAGCATAAAACAATATAAAGACATTCTAACAGCCTAACAGATTTCTAGTTATGGTGGATACAAGGAAAATGCGTCAGATCTGCATCAAGTCAGAAATAAAACATAAGTTTTAGAAAAATCATTTGCACTCCACATTAGCGTAAGTTTAAAAATGACAGAAAAGAGCCTTATAACAAAATATAATTTTTAACAGGATATCTAAGTTTATAGGCGAATACGTATAATTTTTATTTCTGATTCTGTTGTTTTGTATTAAAACCATGTACTGTATCCTCGATAAAAGAAATAACAACATTGAAATAAAATACACATAAGTACCATACAGCATACAGAATGATTCAACAAGAATGCATAAATTTTATTTATTAAAGAACTTTATTTTTCCGATTTTTACCATTGTTTTCTGCATTCTTGAAATACACATTTAAAAGTCCTTATTTAAAATTTATAAATAAATGTTGTAGAGGATATTTTGTAAGCAATTACTTGTAGCTAAATTATTTATTGTTATCAGCTGCATTACTCTAGTAGATATAAATCTTTCTTTCGTTTTTATTTAACCTGGAAATTTGTTAACGGTTTTAAATTTCATTTCGATTGAAAAAAAGAAAAAACAGAAATAAGAAGGGATTTCAGACTTCAATAAATGAGTAATCGGTTGATTAGGTTATTCACCGAAACTTGAAATAGATTAAATTTGTAATAAGAGATTTCTAAACACAAATTTCACTTATCACACGTTTCTTAATTGCCGTAATTAGCAGCTACGAAATACGACAATTCGTTTAAGCAGAAACGGGAACATTTAATTTAAAGTGTGTTTAAAATTTTATCAATGCAATTGTATCGTTTTCATTTGTATACAGATTAAAAAACCCTTAATAATAACTATTATATTCCTTATCATGTAGAGAGCGCCATTTCCTTAAAATTAAGAAAAACGGCTGTTATAAAATCGTGTCTATCTTTCACCTGAGTTTCAAATATGTATTGAAGAAAATTATTTAAATAAGATTGAAGAAAATGTCTAATAAATTCTTTAAAAATTTCTAGGCTAGTAATTTTTAAACTTTGAAATACATTTTTATGATTTATTGAATCGCATAAAATGAACTAAATTAATACTATAAATGTTATGTATGAAAATCCCTTAAAATCTCCCAAATGAAACGAATAATTGCTAAAAATGAAAAAAAAAAAACAAGTTCGTAAGTGTGATCGCAGATCGCACAGACGGTTTCGTTTAATTACAATCATTAAAATCAACGTTTAACACACAATAAATAAAAACACACTACAGACGTATACGTATTCCTCTATTGCTTCTCATTGTTGGGAGGAGGGCCATAATTTTAATTTTACCTCAGCCACGATTATCCAAAAATGCACTACTCTGCTTGACTTGAACTTTTTTGAAGCACTCCATATCAATAAAGTAAAAAAACTCTTTGGTTAATGATTTATCTAGTATACCGTACATCTCAACTTTCTGGTTAGATTTATTATGTCATAAAACCTCATTTCCGGTTTGATTCTATTGGTTGCTGAGGCTTGATGGGATTTTGGTACTGTGTTTACGGTCATTTGGGTTTCTGTCAGGTGGGGGGAGGGGGGTTCTGATTTTAAACATTTTTACTTTTTGTACACTGAGGAAGCGGGCCCTGGTGCTCGTGAAACGTATACGTCTGTACCGTGTTTTTATTTATTGTGGGTTTCGTTTAATGTTTCTTTCAAAACAATTTAGTCTTTATTTAAAAAATCAAAATTTAAATTTGTAATTATTACATTCTTAGATAGATAGTGACACCAATAAATTTAATTTTAAAATAATTATAAAAGGAAGTTATTTATTTTAATCAAATTAAAAATGTTCATATCAAATTATCTATATTAGAAAAGTATCTATGCGTAACGCATACGTCATTTTGGCAACCTTTCGAAACGTGAAATGAAATTCCAGTTTTGAAATTTATGTTGAAGCAAATTTTTAAACTTCTAAATATCGAACATTTTCAATTTTTTAGAGTATTAAATAAGAATAAAATGTTTTTTTTAATCCAATTTGTTTAAAAGCTGTATTTCAATTCATTTTTGAAATATTAATTTTTTTGTAGTTTTTTATACCAGTTTTGTAATTGTGGCAGCAGAAGTACTCCATTTCTTTTAAAAGTAAATGGGAAAAAAACCCACAAAAAATGAACTGATGATATTAAAAGAAATATTTTAATAATATTTTAAAATAATAGGGGTTTTGTTTTCAAAATTTTATGATTTGTTGTGTGACAAGAGGTATTCAGCTGTAAGTGCACAAAATTTGAACTCTCTGGCTTCTATAGTTTTTGTGTACGGACTCTGTGACACAAAAACTTTCTTTATTAAAATTATTGTATGTTTATTGTATATTTATTGTATGTTATTCTTTATTGTATCTTTCTTTATTGAAATTCATTTGGTAATTCTTCATTAGTATATCAAATTTACGGTGCGCGTTATATAGGAGATTTTAAAAAAACGCCATTTTTTCTTGTAAATTACGGGGTGCGCGTTATACACGCGTGCGCAGTATACACGAATAAATACGGTAGATTAAAAAAAGCCAAACGTATCTATGCGTAACGCATACATCATTTTGAAAACATTTAAGATATGAAATGATATTTCAGTTTTTTAATTTACGCTAAAGAAAATTTTTAAACTTCTAAATATCGTACATTTTCAATTTTTACACTATTGAATAGGGAAAAAATGTTCTTTTAATTGCAATTTGTTTAAAAGCTGTATTTTAATTCATTTTTGAGACAGTATTTTTTTGTAGTTTTTAATACCAATTTTGTAATTGTGGCAACAGAAGCACTCCATTTCTTTTAAAAGTAAATGGAAAAAACAACAAAAAATGATCTAATGATATAAAAAGAACTATTTTAACAATATTTTAAAATAATAGGGTTTTTTTCAAAATTTTATGATTTGTTGTGTGACAAGAGGCTGTAAGTAGACAAATTTTGAACTCTCTGATGTATATAGTTTTAGTGTAAGGACTCGTGACATACAGAAAAAGGACAGAGACGAATAAGGTTTCATCAGATGAATGAAACCCTAAGAATCAAAGATTTACACATCCTGATAATACTTACCTAGGAATCAATAGGCATCTTTTTTTACGCGCGAGAATATTTGCAATGATTTAAGCTCCGTTGAGTTAATAGAAATTTGGAAAGAGGTACTTTGCAGAATATTAATAAACAAATATAGAAATTAGTTCACATTCAAAAATAATTCTTTACATTTTATTTACTATCGTGTCTGCACCTTTTTTTCTGTACATTTTGTAAGGAATTTTCAGAAAAATTCTGTTTCTGCTTTGACTGTATTTATTTCTGTTTAACTTTGCAGCAAATATGTAGGAATTATATTATAGATATCATGCATTATAGATGTGGATAATACTAAAAATAAACGGGTATCCTTTAAAATTGATCACCCTGTATATATAATAGAAACATTTAGTTTTTTCTTCATTTTGGGAACGTCAACTTTCTAACATCTAACAGATTTTATGTTTCATTCCAAATGAAAAAAAATTCTTAAACAATTAGGGGCGGTTCAGAATTATTTAAGGACACAATTATTACTTCATTCTGCTATTCGCTTAACCAAAAACCGGATTAAAACTGTAAGAAGAGATTTAGGAACATGTTTCGCGGATCAAACGCTGCTTAATTGTAGTAATTACCAATTATGCAAAATGGCAATGGTTCGAAATATCCAGAAACAGTTTATTGCTTTTGTCGTCCAGTTAATAGGAAATATTTTATATTGATAATATTAAAAGCATACTGCATTTTTCAATATCGTTTTTAATTTGTTTTAAATTCAAAATATGGTTTGAGGAAAAAAAAATCAGTGTAAATTCAATTTTTTAAAAAATGGACGTTGGTTTGTTATAACTGAAACTGTATAAAATTGTTTAATAAAATTAAGTTTTTTTTTGCCACTTGAATTTTTTTTTATATAAAAGTATAGAAAGAAAGTTGAAAACCATTCCCTCCAATCAACCTAATCATTAGCATATGTTTCTTCCTTAAAATTTTATTTATTTCCTCAATTATCTTACTTTCCCATCATTTAATTTATTTAATTTAGTAGGGTTTAGAACAATCATGCAGTAATTTTTATAAATTTCCACATAATTTTTTTATGTATTTTCATTTCGTCAAATATAGTATGATATTTGTTCTGAATTAACTGATTAACGATAGTCCATTATATTCGAATTTTGTTTAAATTAAAAAATGTTTAGTTTTATTTTCTTATTTCTTATTTTTTAAGTTTTAAAATTTATAACTTTTTCAAAATAGACTCTAAAAATGGAAAGGGTGAAAAGCAAGCTCATCCTTTGAAAGAGTAACTGGCATTTTCACTCTTTTTGGAATGAACTTTATAAAAATATACTCTGTAGAGATTGGAATTTTCCACTCTCTAGAAAGATACATTGTCGAGAATGAAATATGTCGCTTCGTTATCAACATTTAAATATCTCAACCGCTGACGTGATAAAGGTTGGCATTATGCATTTTAATTTTTTTTCTGCTGAACTTTAAACCAAAATATAAAGACTAAAATAATGAAAAGCACCAAAATATGTCCCATACTAATTTTCAAAAACTTTATCCAACAATGCAACCTTAGAAATTACTCTTATTTCTTACTACATTGCACTCTTTTTCAAACTTATGTATGTCTCATCAGCCTATCAAAAATGTCCTTTTTTTTTTTTTTTTTTTTTTTTTTTTTTTTTTTTTAAGATGAGAGATAGATGCCCGTCATTTTGGGACTAACCTTTTTTTTCCTTGGGTCCACATGTATGGTCTTTCGTTCTCACCATTTTTACCATTTTTACATTTTTATTAATAATATTGAAATGTAATTGCAATTTCGATCCTAGAATGATATATGCTTCGATATCTATTATTCGAAAAAATCCAAAACGACTAAAACTCTTGTTCTGGAGTCATAGTAAAGAAGGAATAATTCAGTAATAATCAATAATACTGCATTAATACTCATTACCGATGACGTTACAACTCACGGCTATTTGTAAAGGGATAATATAGGAAAATTCCAGGGGAAAATATCACTTTGGTGAATAAGCTTTATAAACTGGCAACAGAATTATCTACCAGTACTGTGTAAAAAAAGCAGTAAATATGTATATATATATATATATATATATATATATATATACAGGGTGATTCTAAATTTTTTTTACAATAAAAGAGGGGTGATAATACACAACAAGACAAACAATATTAAATAGAAGACCAAGGGTCCCAAACGTTTTAAAAAGGAGATAGCCGCCATTAAAGTTTAGGGACCAAAATTTCAAATAAACATAAAAAACGAAAAAATCGGTCGATTGATTTGCGGTTTTCACTAAAATTATTCTTTATGTCGGTATTTTATTGAAATTAAATAGTAAAGATAAATTTCAAAAAATGCCGATAGAGGGCGCTTTAGACTTTGGAGTAAAGAACAACTATTTTTTGCCGGTATTTTTTGCATCCCATTAAATATATTCGTAAGCTTAGACTGAAACTTAAATTTTGAGCTGTAAATCTGAAAGTGGGAGTGCTTAAGTAGCACAAACTGAATTGTGTTCAGAGGGTTCAAATTTCAAATGATTATAAAAAACGGAAAAATTGGTTAATTGATTTGCGGTTTTCACTAAAACTATTCTTTATGTCGGTATTTTCTTAAAAATAAATTATAAATATAATTTTAAAAAATGCCGATAGAGGGCGCTTTAAACTTTGAAGTAACGAACAACTCTTTTTTGGGATTATTTTTTGAATCTTATTAAATGCTTTCGTACGCTTAGACTTAAACTTAAATTTTGAGGTCAAAATCTGAATAGTTGGGAGTGGTTAAGTAGACAAACTGAACTGTGTTCAGAGGATTCAAATTTCAAATTATTATAAAAAACGGAAAAATTGGTCGATTCGTTTGCGGTTTTAGCTAAAACTAATTTTTAAATATTAATTTTTTTGAAAATAAATTTTAAAGACAAATTTCACAAAATGCGGATAGTGGGCGCCTTAGACTTTGGAGTAGCGTACAACTATTTTTAACTGTTATTTTTTTAATCGCATGAAATGCTTTCAAATGCATAAACTTAAATTTTAGGCTCAAATTCTGAATCGTTGGGAATGTTTAAGTAGCGAAAAATTGAATTGTGTTCACGGAGGGAGAAGGGTTAAATTTCAACTCCTGAAGACACTTCAATTTACGCTACTTAACTACTCCTAATTATTCAGGTTTTGAGTTCAAAATTTAAGTTTAAATCTAAGCTTCCGAAAAAATTTAATAAGTTTTTGCAAGCATCTAATTAGAACAAAAAAATAAAGGTTAAAGTTAGTTGTTGGTTACTCTGAAGTTTAAGGCGCCCTCTAATGGAATTTTTTTTAAAATTTATCTTTAAAATTTATTTTCAAGAAGATATTGACCTAAAGAATAGTTTTATTTTAAACCGCAAACGAATCGACAAATTTTTCCATTTTTTATAATTATTTTAAATTTGAACACCCCCCCCCCCTTAAACACAGTTCAGTTTGTGCTACTTAACTACACCCGACTATTCAGATTTTGAGCTCAAAATTTAAGTTTATGTCTAAACTTCCGAAAACATTTAATGAGATGCAAAAAGTAATGGCAAAAAATAGTCTACAGTCTAAAGCGCCCTCTATCGACATTTTTTTAAATTTATCTTTATAATTTATTTTTAAGAAAATACCGACATAAAGAATAGTTTTAGTGAAAACTGCAAATCAATGAACCATTATTTCCGTTTTTTATAATAATTTGAAATTTTAATCCTCTGAACACAATTCAGTTTGTGCTACTTAAGCACTCCCACTTTCAGATTTTGAACTTAAAATTTAAGTTTGAGTCTAAGCTTACGAAAACATTCAATGAGATGTAAAAAATACCGGCAAAAAATAGCTCTTCGTTACTCCAAAGTCTAAAGCGCCCTCTATCGGCATTTTTTTAAATTTATCTTTATAATTTAATTTCAAGAAAATGCCGACATAAAGAATAATTTTAGTGAAAACCGCAAATCAATCGACCGATTTTTCCGTTTTTTATGTTTACTTGAAATTTTGGTCCCTAAACTTTAATGGCGGCTATCTCCTTTGGAAAACGTTTGGGACCCTTGGTCTCCTGTTTAATATTGTTTGACTTGATGTGTACTATCACCCCTCTTTTATTGTAAAAAAAAAAAAAAATTGGAATCACCCTGTATATATATATATATATATATATATATATATATAAACTTAGACAAAATATAACTTAATGTTACATAGATTTTATATAATACCATGGTTGCATACATAAAAGGTTAGCTTTCTTTCACGATGACTATTAAATGAATAATTGTGACCGATTTTACGCTATGAACTGATTGTGGGCAACAGTATTTATTATGTATCGACCAATTGTTATGCGTTGCATTATGTCCGACATGATATCTTTTCTCTACACCCGTTTTAGTCTGTTATAGTGCGTCTTTATTAACTAATTATGACATAGTTTATGTAATATAGCGGTGAATGGCCCATTAGTTTTATGTTTGCACGACATAATTTTTAATTAAAAACAATGATACTTGAAAAATAATATATATCGAATTATTTAAAAATATAAATATGAAATGATACTTTTTTATTAGACTTCATATTTCCAAATACAAACAACTTAATTATTCAAAATTTACATTCTTCTATGATCAAACAGGAATAATTCGAATTAAAAAAACCTTTCAACAGTAGTAAATCTTTGCATTTCTAATTTACCCTTTCTTTTTTAATTGCAAATTCTGTTAAAACATAATGATCTACTTTTGTAAGAAAATTTGTAAATGAACATAGACTTGGGGCTTAAATGGATAATAACAGCCTGGTTAGGGTTATTTATCGAATTGGAAATAAGATTAAACCTATAATATGATATTTCGAAACTGTTTTGCTGAACCCACAAGTTTCTTAATTATAACAATTACCAATTACGGAACACGGCAGATCATTCGTATAAATAGAAACGTTTAATGTTTTTAGTCATTAAACTAGTTTCGTTCATAATATGTATTGAATGTTTTTCATAAGAAAACCCCTTTTCATGTTATGAAATTTCAAGTTCATTCACCAATGTCATTTTATGAAATATGGAAGAATAATATATATGGAACCAATCTTGCCATATCTAATGTTTTTATTATTATTATTTTATTTATTTATTTATTCAATTTAGACATTTTGATTTCACACCAGAAAGCTCTGAAAAGTAATTTTATTTTATTTTATTTTATTTATGGAACAACTATTGTCTTTCTTATGATTATGAATGCTGAAGAATATCGAGTTCTTCAAACTTGTTGTGAATTTTTCTCTTCATTTATTCCGACGTAAAACTTAAAATTATATAAATTGTCCAAAAAAAAAATCATATTATGATAATATAATACAATATAATATACCTTAAAATCTGTAACAGAACAAAACGCTTAAATAGGTAATAACAGTTTCAATAGGTTATTTATTGAACTGGAAATAAGATTAAATCTATAATAAGACATTTCGAGACTTATTTTGCTGAACACAAATTTCTTAACTGTAGCAATTACTAATTATGGAACGCGGCGGACCATTCGTATAAATAGAAACATTTAATGTCCTTAGTCATCAAGCTACAGTTTAGTTCATATTATGTATTAAATGTTTTTCGTAAGAAGATTTCGTTTTTATATTAGGAAATTTCAAATTCATTTACGAATGTCTTTTTTTTTAAGTATGGAAGAATACTATACGGAACCAATGTTTCCAAATCTGGTGTTTTTTTAATTTAGAAATTTACACCACAAAATTCTGAAAAGTAATTTTATTTTATTTTATTTATGGAACAGCTGTCATCTTTTGCATGATTATGGATGCTGAGCAATTTTGAGTTCTTCAAACTTGTTATAAATTTTTTCTTTTCATTTATTCACATATTCTATTAAAACACAGTGATCCCCTTTTGTAAGGAAATTTATAAATAAACAGAGACTTGACGCTTAAATAGATAATAATAGCCTCATTAGGATATTTATCCAATTGGAAATAAAATTAAATCTATAATAAGGTATTTCTAAACTGATTTTGCTGAACACAAGTTTCTTAATTGTAGCAATTACCAATTAGGGAACACGCGGAGGACCATTCGTATAAATAGAAACATTTAATGTCCTTAGTCATCAAACTTTAGTTTAGTTGATAACACGTATTAAAGGTTTTTCGTAAGAAATCTTTGTTTTCATTTTATAAAATTTCGGATACATGCCATTTTTTTAAAAAAAATATGGAAGGCTATTATATGGAGCCAATGTTGCCAAATCTTTTTTTTTTTTTTTTTTTTTTTTTTTTTTTGAATTTTGATTATACACCAGGAAATTCTGAAAAAAAACTTTTTTAAATTTTACTTATGGAGCAACTTTCATTCAAGATTATGGATGCTGAGCAATTTCGAGTTCTTCAAACTTGTTGTAATTTTTTCTCATTTCTTCCGACGTAAAACTTAAAATTACATAGATTATTAAAAAAAAATATTATAATGTAATCATAACATAATATAATTTAATATATCATAAACTCTGTAACAAAACAAACGGCGAAGAAAAAAAAATGCTTTTAAAATTTCCTCTTTTTTTTTTTTTCATCTTTTTATTTCTACTCTATCCTTTCTTTTTTAATTGCATATTCTATTAAAACATAGTATGTCCGCTTTTGTAAAAAAAAAAAAAAAAATTGTAAAAAAACAAACATTTGGGCATAAACGAATAATAAACAGCCTCATTAGGTTATTTATCGAATTGGAAATAAGATTAAACTTATAATAAGATATTTCGAAACTTTTTTTGCTGAACACAATTCTTTTTAATTGTAGCAATTACCAATTACGGAACGCGGCGGACCATTCGTAGAAATAAAAACATTTGATGTCCTTAGTCATCAAACTACAGTTTCGTTCATAATATGTATTTAATGTTTTTCGTAAAAAAATTTTGTTTTCATATTATGGAATTTCAAATTCATTTACGAATGTGGCTTCTTGAAATATGGAAGAATATATAGAATCAATGAAGCCAAATCTGGTGGGGTTTTTTATTTAGAAATTTTGATTTCAGATTAGAAAATTCTGAATAGTAATTTTATTTTTCCTTTTTTTTTTATAGAACTGGTATCATCTTTTCCTGATTATAGATGATAAGGAACCTCAAATTCTTCGCACCAATCATAAGCTTTTCTTTCATTTGTTCTTACTTAAGGAGGCTCAAAGCTTGAAAACTTTTCAAAAAATCGATTTTTTCATGATCTATTTTTATTATTCAATTAATTCTGAACTCAATGCAAAAAACCACATAAAAATATTTGCATTTTTAACGGAGTTATAAGTATTTATGTATCAACACTTTCAAAGCCGCACCCATATAATTTCAACTTTAAGTCGCGTTTTCTCAAAACTTGATTTTTGACGGCTAACACCAAGATTTAAGAAAAACTTTTTGATGGAATGGTTTATTTTGTTTATTTATTTATTTATTTATTTATTTTGCGTGCATATAACATCATTATCTATAGAATGAATTAATATATTTTAGATAGTTTAATATTTTGAGTATTTTTAATGAAAAAAAATTGTATTTTTTAAATTTTTAAGTTTGAGAATTATTTTTATATATTTTTTTTAGTGATTGTTATATCCTTAATTCATTTTATAGAGTAATGTTTCCTGATCATTTTAAAGCAAAAATTAGGTTCTTAAGTCAATTCAACGTTAAGATATCTTGGTGTTGGTGATATAACATATAATTTTTTTTTCGAAATTGTGTTACATAAATTTTGCTATATTTCTTATTGTATTACTTGAAGTACTTCATTTTATAATTTTATAAGACTACAAACATACATTCAAAATATCAGATAGTTTAAATTAATTACATTGGATTCTACTGTATTTATATGGACTCAATTCGAGAGCTCTGTTTTCGTATCGATACATGTTTTTTCGTATCGATCAAGCCCTGAGCCCCCTTAAATCTTAAAATTACATAATTTTTTTAAAAAATAACGTTATAATATGATAATATAATATACCGTAAACTCTGTAACAGAAAAAAAATGGAGAATTAGAAAGAATTGCTGTAAAAATTGACTTTGTGTGTGTGTCAATTCCTTGACTAGCCTGCCCCATAGAGTAAAAAGAAAAGAATAGAGATGAAGTATAATGACTGGGGATGACGTCAACAGTGTAACCCTAAAATCCACGACATTAGACTCAAACACAATCACATGCTTTTGCAAAAGAAGAAGAATTTTTTTAGTAATACAGTTTTTAATTCATAAAACAATGAAATGTTACTTTAGAAAGCTTAAATATCAGCAGATCTTGTTCATTTTGATAAAAAAATGCATGGCGCATATAAAAAAATTCGGTCTCTGTTCCACGTGATTGTTTTGTTTGGGCCTAATGAGGGCACTGAAATTTGAGCGATAATAAGTATCATATTACAAAACAATTTTTTTTAGAATACAGCACTTCAATCTATCTCATTCCTTTATGAGCCTGCCCTTACCCAGCTTTGACAGTTTACGTCCCAATTTATGAATTCACAAACTTTCAACTTCTAAAGCACTTTTCGTGAATTTTTAAAAATACATTAGAAAATTTGAACAGTCATTTAATCAAGGATATTGCAAATTAATTAGTTAATTAATTATTTTAATTTATTCAAAATTAATTAATTAAATTTGAATTTATAGGGATTTTTTTTAAATATTTATAGCTCTAGTCAAGTGCTTTTTATTTTAAATATTTTTGTAGCAATTTGCAGTATTAGGAAATGCACAAATATAATGTCTTTATGATAGAAATATAGAAATATTTCATGCCAAATTGAAACTGTCTTCCCACAATCTTACAACACTAAAAAAGCTGAAAAGATGCAAAAGACTTTTAAATATATATATATATATATATTTGCGCAACCTTTAATGTTTTTGGAACAAGATAAAGTAAAGTATCTATAATTCACTCTAAATAGTATTACTACTAATAAATTTATTAAATAATTTTTATAACAAGTTATTTTAATCGCACTTTAAAGTAACTTCGGGGCATAAAGGGTTTACCTTGCTTTACATATTTCTTGACTTAATTTAAATATTCTTTAAATTATTTTTTTCTTATTAAATTCTTTTTTTTTCTTTTTACTTTTACATAAAATTAAAACTTCATGTTTCAAATGAAAACCAAATTTCAAATTTTTTCAATTGCTTAAAGGCGTAAATGCCAACCTAGTGAAAAAGTTTCCATGCCAGGAATGGAACTCGGGCCATCAGTATAATGAACTGAGTTCTACCGACTAAACCACAGGTAACGACACCCAGTCACTCACATATTGACAAGGCTACGAATGCAGCGCAAGCTTTGCCAACATATAATAGTGAGGCGTTCCGTGTGGTTTAGTCGGTAGAACTCAGTTCACTACACTGTAAATAAAAATTCAAGAAGTTACTAAAACTTTTTTAGCAAATTTATATTCCACAGAATTTTTTAATAACCATTCCAAACATTTTTTTGCAAGTGAAACAAACATTTCTTTTGTAAACTGAACAAAAGAATTTTTTGTATAACTAACTTAAAAAAATTTAGTACGAGCCAACAAGCAAATTTTAGTAACAGCTCCAAAATTATTTCTAGAAACCATTACGTTTGCCCGAAGGGCAGTAGCTTCCTTTGAGCTGGATCCAGTGGGTAAGAAGACAGACATATACAGAGGAAGATTTTCGGCAAAGCCGCAATAGATGGCAGCACCAAACATTGCCACCTGTTCTATTTGACAGGATTTTCATAATCCCTTCGTTTAACAAGTATTTACACTGAATACACTCGGTGCGTATTTGGCGTTGTCCAGCATCGAACCCGGGATCTTTCAGCCTGGAGTTCAGTGCTATGACCACTAGGCTATTACGGCCACACCAAGTGAGTTTTAGTAATAGCTATTAAAAATATAAAACTATTAACTCTATTCGTTGCTGGCTTTTTTAGTAGTTCCTACAAGTATTCTTGTAACCGAGTGAGATTACAAAAAAAATTTTTAGTAATTACAAGGATCACTAAAATTTTTTTAGTAGATCGACCCTTTTTTTTACAGTGTATACTGACTTTTTCACGAAGTTGGCATTTACGCCTATTAGCAATTGAAAAATCTAAAATTTAATTTTCATTTGTAATATTGTATTCAAGGTGAATTTTTTCCCCTCGAAAAATTTCCATGTATTAATAAAATCTTATAATTAGCAATTATTTACTAAATTTCTTACCCTACATTTTTTTCTATTATTAATCATTCAAGGCGAATTTTCTCTCTCGAAAAATTTCCATGTATTAATAAAATCTTATAATTAGTAATTATTTACTAACTTTCTTACATTACATTTTTTTCTAATATTAATCTTTTAATAGGACTTGATTTAATTACATAGTTTATAAGTTACAATAAGAATTTTTTTCCTAATGGCTCACTAATAATAACTCAGTATAACTTATAACCAAGCTCACTGATAATTCAACTAAAGACTGGGAGTGTTGTCAATTCGGAAGCGCCTCAAAAAATTTATACTGAAAGTCGTTGAACCAGGGACTATTAGTTTGACAGTCATTCATTTTATTTTGAAATGTTTAAACTTACTTCTTATAAATGTAAACAAAATAAGAAATGTATTTCAAAATAAATTTAAAGGCTTTAATATGCTTCTAAAAATATTTTAATAGCATAATCCGAATATTAATCACTCAGAGTCGTCCATTTGTTTGTAGACTTTGAATTTGAAGCATTGAATGGCAACGGTGAAGCGTTCGTTTGTTTATATTGTTTTTAATAGATTATTTTAAATTTGGAACTTAACACATTATAATTTGATATGATATACATGTTTTATAGAAAAATATGTTGAACAAACATTATTTAAAGTAGAAGAAATCATCAATTAGCTGTCATATGTTAGCATACGTTTTCCATTAATCCTAACATGACGTTTAGCTATGGTCAATTAGCAGACCAGAATAGTTCGTACCTGTATGGTTATCTACACTTTTTTCCTCTCAGATTTTATTATACATATATATATATACATATTTTTTTTCCCATTTATACTTTCCTGTGAAGAATACAGTACCAGAACTTAATTATTTAACATGCCTCGTTTCTATTATACTTATTCTTTTTTTCAAAACTGTGAAATTCTGTTAGGTAATTCAAGTATGTCGAAAATTAATTTACATTTAATATTGGAACATAGTTATAATACATCCTTATAAACATAAATAAGTTTCATCGCAACTACACTGGGTCTATTTTATAGCGATGGGATTTCTTACAAACTGATCAATTCAAAATTATCTGCAAGTAAATTATTAGAAACCTAGTCTCCTTATTAATTAAAACATAACACAAAATAATTCAATTATTTTCTCGTCTTCGGTGTAAATTGTTTCTGATGAAGATTTTAACTGTCAAATCTCGGATATTAAATAAATTTACACTGACAAGGAAAGTTTTAGGAATAAAACAATAACCATCAAAAGTTTGTAAACTTTTGTTTTTTTTTCAGCAGTTCAAACTAATTTTCTGTTTGGACCTACAGCAGAAAATTATTTTGTCAAAGATAAACTAATAAGTGTTTTCATGTTAAAACATATTTCTTCATTCCTAATTAACATAGTTAATAAGTATGGGTTGATTAAAGAAGTTTTAAATGTAAATTACATATTATTACAAAATTAACATAACTATTATTAAATTTCTTTTGTTATTACAAAATACAGGCAAACAAAATAAATGTAATGGTAATAATTAAAATTTAGATTAATTTTTCCAAAAATAACTTTAAAAGATAATTTTTGTTAAAACTAAAGTAGTTGAAATTTGGGTAACACAGGACACTTCCATTTCTAAAAAATTCACATTGTTGCGTATATAAAGAGTTATTATAAATGAATGCCCTCTAGAGTCGAAAAAAATACAGTTTAATTGCGATGTGGTCCCCGAGTGAATTAGTTTTGAGTGAATGTTTTGTTTTATCAATAAATTCGTCAAAAAAAGAGAGAATGCATCATAAGCGGAGAAAAATTTTAAGAAGACTGGATTCAGTGCCAAGAATGCAAAGATTGGGCCCATGAAGATTGCGTTTATATAGATGCATCGGATTTTTATTATAATTCTGATATTTGTAAGGCTAACTAGTTGGATGTGCCAATCCCAAAACTTTCTTCTATCTCATACGTACATTTTAATATTAAAGAAAATAGTTACTCATTTTAATGCTTTAATAAATTTAATTCAATACCATACCAACTTTGATTTTCATCTTAAATTTCTGCTTCAGTCAATGAATCGGAGTAAAAACAAATTTCCGTCTCTGCACGAGCCGATGGACAATAGAATGATAGGCAGATTTTTTTTTTTCAAATTCAGGGAGAACTACTTGCCATACCAAAAAATAATCATATACAAAAAATTTAGTTCAATTCTAGAACTAACTTTTACTTAACATTTTTAGGTGGTGCAATATTGAAAGTGGCATAAAATTCGCTATTGCAGCGCCCCCTTTCCGGCGGATTTTTTTCAAATTCAGAGGGGACCAACTAGCCATAGCCATACACCTACACATAAAATTTGGTTCAATCCGATGCATAACTTCATACACTTTTGGTCGGTACAATATTGAAAATGAAACAAAAATCGCGATTGCAGCGTCCCCTTCCTGCGGATTTTTTTCAAATTCAGGGGGGACCAACTAGCCATAGCCATACACCTACACAAAAAATTTGGTTCAATCCGATGCATAACTTCATACACTTTTGGTCGGTACAATATTGAAAATGGAACAAAAACCGCGATTGCAGTGCCCCCTTCCGGCGGAATATTTCAAAATTGAAGGAAGACCTGCTTGCTACAGCCAAAAACATTCACAAAAATTTTGGTTCAATTCTATGCATATCTTCATACATTTTTGTGGATATAATGGCGACATACACACACACACAGACAGACACACACACACAGACAGACACACACACAGACACACGGACAGACAGACATTTTGTAAAAACAGGTTTTTTGGATTCTCTAACCCCTAAAACGTGTAAATCCGTCTAAAACCGGAAGTCGAAAAAAATTTCGATTACAATACTTTCTTCTATTGAAGATAGAAGACAGTAAAAAATGATTGGGTCACCATTGATTAAGGTATATGGGGCTATCCGCCGTTTTTTGTGACTTCTAAAAAATAAGGACCAACTATTTTCAGTATATTTCGTAAAATATTTCGATATTTTTAGCAATGTACTTAAATATTATTGTGAAGAATACAACCCCAGAATTCAATTAATTAACCTGTCTTTTTTTTTTTTGTATATGTTTTTTTTTTTTTTTAAATCTGTGAAATCTTGTTACTTAATCCAAGTATGTCAAAAATTAATTTACATTTAATACTGAAACATAGCTAACACATCTGAATAAGCATAAATATTATTCATAGTAACTACACTTGGTCTATTAATATAGCAGTGGGATTTCTGACAAACTGATCAGTTCAGAAATATCTGGAAGTTAATTATTATAAGCCTTGCCTCCTTATTAATTTAATCAAAACATAAAATAATTCATTTATTTTCTCGACTTCGATGTAAGTTTGTTGCTGACGAAGATTTTAAGTGTAAAATCTCGGATATTAAGTAAATTTACATTGACAAAAGAAGTTTTGGAAATAATACAATCACCATCTTAAGCATGGAAACTTTTTTTTCAGCAGTTAAAAATAATGTTCTGTTAGGATCTACAGCAGAAAATTATTTTGTCAAAGATAATTTAATAAGTGTTTGCATGATAAAACATATTTCTTAATTTTTAATTAATATTGTTAATAAGTATGGGTTGATTAAAGAAGTTTTAAAAGTAAATTACATATCATTACAAAATTAACATAACTATTATTTCATTTCTTTTGTTATTACAAAATACAGGCAAACAAAGTAAATGTAATGGTAATAATTAAGATTTTGATTTATTTTTCCAAAAAAAATTTTGAAAGTTAATTTTTGTTAAAAATAAAGTAGGGGAAAGTCGGGTAACCGCGAACGCCGGGTAACTCAGGGCATTTCAATTTCTGAGAAATTCAAAGTGCTGCGTTAATAAAAAGTTATTGTAAGTGGATACCTCTCTAGAGTAGAAACAAATACTGTTTTATTGCGACGTGGGTGCCAAATAAGTCAGTCACGAGTGAGTGTTTAGTTTTTATCAATAAATTCGTCAAAAAACGGACAGAATGCATCATATGCAGGCCCTGATTATTGCACGGGCACCTGGGGCCTATGTCCTCACCACGAGATTTGTAAATGTCACAAAATTTATCCTAATATCATCTACAACTCATATTCAAAATATTAGAATAATTGAGAAAAAGTAATAAGAAAAAAATATTTGTCATTTATTTATTTTTTATACTAAGTAAATGCAATTAAATTTCTTATAAATTAAATCTGGAATGTTTAGATAAGATTTTAACATTTATAAAATATAAAATACAGCACAATAAATTAGGTATACAGCTTCCTTAAACACACCAGAATATTAGAATAAAATTTAGATTGGTTCAAAATATTAGAATATTTTATTTTACGCAACAATATTACCTTATGAATATGAAGTAAATGGTAGTTAATATTTTGTAGCATCCCCTTTAGCTTTCATAACAGCGTACAATCGATCTTGCATACTATATACAAGGTGTTTACAAACATTTCTATCAATATTAGCCCAAGTAGACTTTATACGTGCCACTAACTCAGTTTTACTTGAAGGAGGATTTTCTTGAACTTTTTTCTTCATTATATACCATAAGTTTTCGATGGGATTAAGATCTGGTGAATTTGGTGGCCAAGGAAGTACCTTAATGTTGCGTTGGCGGAACCAATTCTTAGTTGACACCGAGGTATGCGGGGACGCTAAATCTTGTTGAAAGATGAAATCATCTTCAAATAAATCTTCTGATGATGGAATCATGTAATATTCTAAAATTTCTTGATATATCAGAGAGTTAACCTTTTCGTAGACGATGCATAACTTTCCAGGTCCTTCTGCACTCATACAACCCCAAACCATGACACTAGCAGCAAATTTTACGGAACGTTTAAGGCATTCTTTATCAAATGCTTCTTGCTTCATTCTCCAAACTCGAATACCTTGATTACCATATGAAACACAAAACATACTTTCATCACTAAATAATATATTTTTCCAATCTTCATTGCTCCATAAACGTCTTGATTTACACCAATTCAATCTTATACGCTTTTGTCGTGCAGTCATGAGAGGTTTTGTTTTCGGTACACGAGATTCAAATTTAAATTTGTGGAGACGTCTTAATGTTGTCGATGTAGAAACTTCAACTCCTTCTTCTTTCCATTTTCGGTGCAAGAATAGCACACTTTTAAAACGGTTTTTCTTAACTATATGCTTCAGTTTCCTGTCATCTCTAGCAGATGTTTTTGGTTTTCGGCCACCATTTCGGCGATTATTTTGAAATTTTCCAATTTTTGAATATTGTGTTAGTATTTTACTAACGCTCGATTGCGAACAATGTAAATAATTCGCTATAAAACATTGATTTTTACCGTGCCGATACAAATCAACCATACGAAGTTTAGTAGATTCAGGAATATCACTCACACGGCCCATTTTAAGACGAAAAAGAAACAAACTGCAAAAAATAATACTGATTTTAAATAAAATAGTCTGAATTTAATCAATGATGCCACCAGTTAAGAATTGGTAATAATTAAAGAAAAATTAATGTGAAATATTCTAATATTTTGAACCACTTGAATAAATATTCTAATATTTTGACTTTTCAAAATAATTTTTTTTGCAATTAATCTTTTCAAAAATGATATTAAATTTAAGATAACAAGTAAGTTTAATCAACAATAAGTTCTTAATAAAAATATCGTTTGCATATTTTCATTAAAAGACATTAAATTACCAAACGATATTTTCAATTTCTAAAAAAAAGGTAATTATTCTAATATTTTGAATATGAGCTGTAATTGTCTAATATGAAAATAATTAATTTTTGGGGGAACAAATGTGATATTTGGGATAGTAATACGATGAAATGAGAAAAATATATCTTAATATATATTTAAAATCACATTTCAATAAGTGATAGATTATGATTATTATTATTTCTGGAACCGAATTTTAATTTTCCAGGGTACTTAAATTTTTTAATTGACACTTTTTAAATAGATTAAAAAAGATAAAAGAAAAAATCAATAAATGAACTAGTTTAAGGGGGTACGAAAAACAAAGTACCCTGGGCACAGAAACTTGCTAGTGGGGATCTGATGATATGCGGAGAAACACTTGAAGAAGACTGGGTTCAGGGGCAGGAAGGCAAAGACTGGTGCCAAGAAGACTGTATTTATATAGATGCATCGGATTTTTATTATAATTCTGATGTTTGTAAGGCCAAAAACGGTTGGGACACAATTGATTAATATTACCGGGTCTATCCGCCGTTTCTTGTGACGTCTAAAAATGCAAGGTCAAACTATTTTCAGTATATTTCGTAAAATATTTCGATATTATTGGCAAAATATTTAAACTTTCCTGCGAAGAATACAGCACCAGTACTTAATTAATTAATTTTTTTCTTTTCAAATCTGTGAAATCCTGTTACTTAATCCAAGTATGTCGAAAATTAATTTATATTTAATACTAAAATATAGTTAATACATCTTAATAAGCATAAATATTATTCATCGTAACTACACTTGGTCTATTAATATAGTAATGGGATTTCTGACAAATTGATCAGTTCAAAAATATGTGGAAGTAAATTATTAGAAACCTTATCTCCTTATTAATTAAATCAAAACACATAGTAATTCAATTATTTTCTCGTCTTAGATGTAAGTTTGTTGCTGACGAAGATTTTAACTGTCAAATCTCGGATATTAAGTAAATTTACATTGACAACAGAAGTTTTGGGAATAATATGATCATCATATAAAGTTTGAAAACTTTTGTTTCTTCAGCAGTTCAAACTAATTTTCTATTAGGACCTGAAGTAGAAAAATATTTTGTCAAAGATAATCTAATAAGTGTTTTGGTGTTAAAACATATTTCTGAATTCATAATTAACATTGTTAGTAATTATGGGTTGATTAAAGAAGATATGATATGTAAATTACATATTATTACAAAATTACGGAATTGCCATTGTAATTTTGTTAGTACAAAATATATGCAAACAAAATTAATGTAACATTAATCATAAAAATTTTGAATTATTTTTCTTAAAATAATTCTAAAAGGTATTTTTTGCTAAAAATAAAGCTCTACTATTTTGGGACTTTTGTTTCTACTTCTCTAAGCTTTTTTATTTCTTACTTATTTATTTTTTCTAAAAATATTACCAAAAGAGCGTACGTAGACTCATCATTTTAATTTTTTTGTAAAAAAGACATCAATAATCATTTCGCATAAAATCAAGACACAGTCGTAGATAAATATTAACTGCATTCCCTTTGTAAAGTAATTTTTACATTTATTTCGAAGAAAATAGTTTATAATATGAGTTTTAAACTATAAATGTAAGCTAAAAATTTTCTATTAGACAGTTCATAATTAATATTTTTCATAACACTCGATACATATTTACCTTTGAACTTGGAAGGGAGTAGCACGAGCGATTCAAAAGTTTGAAAACTGGATTTGAATTTTTGCTCCCCTGCAGAGGCTCAGCTTTTTTATTTATATTCAGTTTAACTGTAACCCTTATGTATCAAACTGGTTGCAGTTGAACTTTTGAGTTCTGGCAAGGTCTAAACTATAGGTTTTTTGTGATTTTCACAAAATTGAGATTTTAACAGCTGTGGCATAGGGATAAAAGAAAATCATGCTTGCTTTTTTAACAACCTGAAAAGAAAGCAAAATCAAAATAATAAACAAAAATAGACTTTTTATTATTATTATTATTATTATTATTATTATTATTATTATTTTTTTGCTTTGGTGCAAATTGTCCATATATGAAGAAATATATGTTTTACGCGATACATGAAAACTTAATAGAAATACATTTTTAAAAAATCATTACATGCTAGGTATGACGATAGATTGCATAAATAAAAAATTACCTTGACGATAGTGTGACCACTTCCTGATCAATTTGTTGCAAATCCTGCCCAACATCACAATGCTTCGATATTTTTATTTTAGTTCAAAATTGTTGTGAATTATGGCTATTGGTATGGTTCTGCTAACTATTAATGCTATACTCTAGCAAGCATCTCACCACAAATGAAGTCTCCTTAAATAAATGCTAAAAAAAAAAAAAAATGCAATTCTAATACACTGTAAAAAATATATCCGTTAAAATACGGAAATTGTACTGGTAATCTAGACTATTTACGTATTTTAACAAAAAATAATTTCCATATATTCCAGAAACTTTACAACTCACTCTGTGAGTCTCTTTACTTTCAAATCGTAATAAAAATAAACTGCAACATTTTCTTTTTAACTGTCTTCAATTTAAGAAGAAGTAATAAGATTTCAATTTTTTTAAATATCATAAAAATGTTAGCTTTTATTTAAAAAAGGAAAGAAAATAAGAAAAAACATCACAAAGAGTTGTTTAAAATACATAGAATAGATGACGCCATCAATGCAATTGATTTTTCTTGAAAATTTATCTACAAGCAATATTTACCTAATATTTGACAATCATTGGATATTATTTTAATATAGAGCCACATTTAACCATTATCGAAGTTTAATTGAAAATAGAATCACTGTAAGACACGTTTACCAACAATCAATTAAATCGTTTACGAAAACAGAAATTATTTCTTAACATCATTTATGGAACCTCTTGTGTTTTGAAAGCAATATTTTGTAAAATTTATAGAAAACTTTCTGGATTTATACGTATTTCTAATCTTAAAATGTCAATTACGGAAACTCTGCTGTTTTCTTAAAAGATGAAACTATTCTGTAAAATTCTTTGGTAAAAGATGTGTTTATTAAAGAATTATTCATTTTTAGCAGTGGTCTTTATAGGGGAATTTTTATCTGTTCTCATATAAGCCCGAAAGAATGATAGGGTTAAAAAATATATTGTATCCTGCGTATAAAAAGTTGCTGTTTCGAGGCTATATTAACTTGTTAATTAGCATCAAATCGACCTCCTCTATCAAATTTTTTCGATGTTAGGAAAAGTCGAAACCCCCTTGAAACCAGGTCAGTGTTTTAGGGAAAGTAAACAAGATATTCTCAACTAAGTAAAACAAAGACACCTGGACTCACAGTACAATAATAGAGTGACTCCGCGTGTAGTTGATGAAATAAAGTCAGTGCTATGAATATTTTAAAATATTTCCTTCTTTTTTAAGTTTTAGAATTAAACATCATCGCTGCAATCCTCAATGAATGTCCTATAACGTATAAAAATGAAAAATAGCTGAAATTAAATAGCAATAAAAATATAAATAAGGACGTCTAAGGAGGATTGAGTATAATAGAAACTTGACTCACACTTCAATTTTCATATTTAAAAGAATTCCAGAATTTTAACCACAGTTAGTAATAGAAGATACTCTAATATTCAAGCAGTTGTCTTTGTTTAATGCAGATAATTGAAACAGTTGTAGAAAAATAAATCATAGTGTTTTCAGTTTAAAGAGGGTAACTTTTAGAAAAGTTTTGCAAGATTTTCTCAGAAAAAATGTAACATAGAAATATAAGTAAGTAGGTCTTACTTATTGCAGAAATATTAAACTTTCATTCCAGGGATAAAAATTGTACAGTACATTAGGCTAAACATAACCATGTGCTAATCTTTAAAAAGTGATATGTGGGGAGGCTTGATCCAATCAACGAGAGGAAAGGCTACCAAAAAAGGGTCAAAGCTCCCTTAATTACGTGTTTTCGGAATTTCTAATTGTTACAGACTGTACATAAAGAAGTGCATATATTTGATTGTATATAATGACTGCGATATAATGTGATATTTGACTTGTGATATAATGACCTATATATATATTTTACCCTTCAAAAAATAACCTATAATTCAACAGATGTAAAGTTATGGAAATCTGTATATTTACATAACATTTATTTGTATACTGCGCAAAAAAAGATGTAAATCTACAAAACTAGTTTTTGTAAAGCTACAAAAATCTCTAGTTGTACAAAAGAATCTACTAAAATTACAGTAATATTACTAAAGTTTTATCTATAATCCGGTTTGCGCTAAAGTAAAAATTTCTAGGCATCTCAGTTTCCTTAAAAACTTGTAGTAACCCTACACATTTTTGAATTAATAGTGCAAACATAAGCACTTACATGAGTTGTAACGTTACATGAATTGAAACGAAATCTCTCACATGAGTTGCCTTTACATGAAATATTCTAGGAATTTCAGTTTAAAAAAATGTTAGCATCATCACATTTAAAAGATGTTTTTTTAAATATATTGTTTGAAAACTTCAGTGTATAAATTAAGTGATTTAGTTTGTCATGTTTCGATGTAATTATACTTGTGTGTGTGTGTGAAATCTTATTGTATAATTTAAGTATTTCGCAAATTATTTTACGTTTGATGCTTAAACATACTTAATTAGACCTAATAAATATAAATAGCTGATTTTTAGTCAATAAGATAATTCTTCATATTAATATATGCCAATGGAACTTCAGGAAATTTGATTAGTTCAAAAATATCTGTAAATTTGAGGTTATCTTCCAATATTAATTAGATGGAAAAAAAGAAGATAATTCAATTATTTTTCTCGACTGAGTCGAAAGTTTGTTGCCGTCTAAGTTTTAGCTGTCAAATTTCAGTTATTGTGGGAACTTACATTGACAAGAGATACCTTGGGGACAATATAATAATTATCTAAAGTTTTAGAAAAGTTCAATTTAAATAGTTTACGCTAATAATTTATTATGATACTGATCAGAAAATTACCTGTCTCTAAAGATTATCACATAAATGGCTTTATCTTTAAAATTATTGTTGATTGTTCTCATTAAAAGTATCAATAAGTATTAGTCAAGTACACATAGTTACAAAAAGTAAATTAATATCGTAAAAATAAAATTTAAAATCCATCAATATCTCATAAAAATATCAGTACTTGTTTAAAAAACAATTGTAATTTTTTTTTTTTTTTTTTTTTTTTTTTTTTTTACATATGAGTAAAGGAAAATTTACGAATAATTTGATTTTAGGGAGGAAAATTAATTTTGATTTCAAGCACAAAATTTTTAAAAAATTAAATTCTGCTGCCTTTTATAATTGCTAATTCTATTTTATTCTTCCGATCTTTGTTTACATTTTTATATTAGTTGGCGATGTAGAAATTAATTATTCATATTAAAAACCAACAAATTTATCTATAGAATTATGTTTTGAAGCATAATGTCTTATAATTAGTGTGTTGTTTCAAATTAGCGAATATTCTAGTACAATATATATATATATATAGCCACATATTAATTTCCAAATCTTCCATATTAATACAATAATGCTCCATATCGTTCTTGAAACAGCATTGTTAGTGATATTTTACAAATTTAAATTATTCATTCAATTTCCATCCTCCCTTCTCCGTGGATATCCATTTTTTTCCCCCAGAGGTGCAATAATTTATTTATGAATGCGATTTTATCATCAGCGTACTAAATCTTCCGGTCAGTGGCTGTGACAATGTTTCAATATATTTTAATTTTCATCACGCTTTACACTATATCTAACATTCTGAAAACTACAATCTACTGTTATATCATATGTATATTTACCAGCATATAAGACCCTTAATGTAAGCTGATGTTGGAGAAACGCAGAATTTTGCAAAGCAATTTTTTTTTTAATAATATGGAAAAGTATAAAATATTTTAACGATATCAGTGTTGAATGCATAAAAATTTTGATATACAACTGCTTTTAACATAGTGATATATAATTTGGATGGAATTTTCTTAGTTGACCGCCATTTTTTTTTCATTTTCCTCTAATATATACATAAATTTATCTCTCTTTCTTAAAACAATTAATGTAGCCTTCACCGTAAACGAATTGCTTGTATCCGGGGGAGGGGAATGAGGTTTCTCTTGGCTAATGTAAACAAAACTAATGTACATATGCATGAAAAATGATGAGAAATGTTCATAAAGCATGCTGACACAGCCAGTTTTAAAATTTAAGACTTATTGAAAGAACTGTTTAATATTTAAGTAAGTGAAAACATTTCACATGAAAAAAAAACATACATGTTATTTCAAACCTCTTTTGCAATGTCATAATTGACAACTTTCTGGTCTGCAGAAAGCCCTTTTTTATTTTATTAATTTTTTTATATTTTTTACTACATTTTTTATTCATCTTTACACAAATTTATTATTTTAAATTGTTGCTAAATTGTAAAAGAGTATTTGTAGTATTGTATTGTGTTGAGAGTATTGTATTTCAATAAAAAAATATATTTACACGACTATTAAAAATTATAAAATAATAATTTAAATGATCGTATTTAAAAACAGGAAATGGAGAAAATAACACCATAAAAATGCATCTGCACTTGAAAATTTAATAGAGAAGAAAAAAACTTTGAGATAATAATTGCATTATTATACTTTAAATGCAGTACATGGAGAAAATTACGTGATATTTAACATGGCCAAATAATAATATTGCCAAACAGATTCAGTTTAAAAACATACTTGCATTTCGAGTCCGACACTCTTATCAAAATAAGGGCTATTTATAATAAGAAATTTATAGATAGTCTTTTTAACTATTGTTGCCAATTCTAAAAGAGCGAAAAAGTATTATCGCTAATAAATTAAATAATTCACTCTGAAAAATTAAAAATACTAATCAACTATAATTTTTATTGCATATGAAATGCTCCTGCTTCAGCGCGAGGATAAAAGCTTAGTATTATTTACTTTCCAAATATATAGCAGCATTAATGTTTAATATTTAAGCATACTATTTGCACAATGCAAATATTAACTAAACATAAGTGATGTTGTAAAACAAATGAATCGGAAACTGCTTTCAAAATGACGCTACTACAAACTTTTATGCATATCGTTCTGTGAGTGCCACATTTATTGTGGTTTTACAAATTCAGCCAGCGTGTTCAGCCTTTAAACAAATAATCATATTAGGAGAATATCCTATGAGCAGCGCTTTTCTCTATGGAAATCAATATTTTGTGTTCGCATTAATAATTTCAATATGAATGAAGTTGTAAAATTAACATAAAAGTAACTAGAATTAAAAATTATGGTTTTTCATTTTTATAAGAATACTTTTATACTTCATAATAAATTATTAAGGTAAGGACACCATTTTGAAACTTTGGAAAAAAAATATATTTGTTTTGCATTTTTTAATAGTTTTAATATGAATCAAGTTGTACTATGAACATAAAAGGATGTCGAATGCAAAATTATTGCTTTTTATTTTTATTAGAACACTTTAGTATTTCATTATAAATTATTAAGGCGAGGACAGCAATTTGAAACTTTGCAAGAAATAAAAAAATATTTGTTTTGCATTTTTTAATAGTTTTAATGCGAATCAAGTAGTAACATTAACATAAAAGGATGTCGAATGCAAAATTATTGCTTTGACAAGTGTACTATGAACATAAAAGAATGTCGAATGCAAAATTATTGCTTTTTATTTTTATTAGAACACTTTAGTATTTCATTATAAATTATTAAGGCGAGGACAGCAATTTGAAACTTTGGAAGAAATAAAAAAAATATTTGTTTTGCATTTTTTAAATAGTTTTAATATGAATCAAGTTGTAACATTAACATAAAAGGATGTCGAATGCAAAATTATTACTTTTTAGTTTTATTAGAACACTTTTTTACTTCAAGCTAAATTATTAAGGTGAGGACAGCAATTCGAAACTTTGGAAAAAATAAAAAATATATTTGTTTTGCCTTTTTAAATAGTTTTAACATGAATCAAGTTGTACTATGAACATAAAAGGATGTCAAATGCCAAATTATCGCTTTTTATTTTTATTAGAACACTTTTGTACTTCATAATATATTATTAAGGAGAGGACAGTAGTTTGAAACTTTGAAAAAATCGAAAAATATTTCATTTTGCATTTTTTTAATAGTTTGAATCAGGGTTCTCGCTGGCTTTCGACCAACATAGCGATTAGGCGAATAAGAATTAAATAAAAAACAGTTGCCAAGTGAAAGGAAGTGTTATCAAAATAGATTCGGTGTGAAACGCAGAAATATGCATTTTAAACCCCTTATTGTATTCTTTACATCTAAACGTTCTGCCAAATTTTTTGTAACAGCTTATAAAATAGAAATTTGACTATATATTCTACAGAAGTTATTACAAATGAGAACATTCTAAATCTTTCTTTGCTCTAAATGTATGAATGTTTCAATCAATTTTTTAGTAAATTCAATAAAAATTAAAAATAGATATCGTTGATTTACCGTTGTGAAAACATACTCTAAAAATTGTAAGAAGATTTTGACTCGATAGAAAAAATTTGACTGGCAGGGATTACTATGCATACAACTATTAAATATTATCGTAAATGGTTAATTTGAATTCCGCATCGAAACAAAATTTTCTTCCATTTGTAGCTTGATGGGAATAACTTAGTGTCTTTATCGGCATGAACCCGGTACATAGATATTGATTAACTGCAATAAATAAATATGCATTGCATAATCATATCTGTCTTTGGCTGTTTCTAAACTAAATTGGTAGTGGGTCAGTATCTCTATAAATGAAACGCGGTTAAGAATTTTCAGTGTTTTGGCACACAGTCATACAAAAAAAGTAGAAATCGAGCATTCGCAATTTGGCGAGTTGATTATTCTTTTACTCGCCAAGTGGAGCATTTTGTCGCAATTTGGTGCAATGGTTAGCGACAGCAAGAACCCTGGTTTGAATATGAATGAAGTTGTAAGATTAACATAAAAAATCTAGAATGGAAAATTATTGCTTTTAAATTTTATTAGATTTTTTTTTACTTTACAATAACATTTTAAGGCGAAGACACCAAATTAAAATTTTGAAAAAAAAAAATCGAAACAAAAAAATTCTTTTTGCATTTTTTGACTCAGACTCACCCTCAGTGCTTAACATTTAATGAATACACGCACGTCTTAACATAATTCAAATAAATCTTGCAGCGGTAGACAAAAGGCCAACTACAGTTCTGGAGTTAAGTAAAGACAAACATGATAGTGCATGATAGTGATAAATCCATATGGCATATATCCATAATCCATATATTTTGTCGAGTCATTTGAAATTTTATGAAAACAAGGTGTATAGTCTGTCTCAAAAGTTTAAGCACAAGCATAAAATATTGATTTTTAATGAATTATAAAAAGTTAGAATTAATAACATTTTTTTATCTACATATTTCGCAATATTATTTAAATAAACGATATCAAAAATAGAAAAAAATAAATTACATAATTTAAAAAAATACAATTTAAGAAAAACGTATAAAAAAACTGTCTCAAAAATTTATGCACAATGTCAAAAACAACCATATTTATAATTTTTACAGAACTTTTAGTAACAAATTTTTTTTCCATGTTTTCGGATTAGTTCAAATAAACGTGCTTTCGTCGAAATTATTAGTTTTTGTGGGGTTTCCGGTGGCAAAGAATACCATGCTTTCTCAATAGCCTCTTGGAGTTTTTCAATAGAGTCATACTGCTTTCCATTGTCTAAACTTGGCGGGTTAAAGTATTCCAGACATTCTCAATCGGGTTTAAGTCTGGACTTAAAGCTGGATAGTCAAGTACTTTATAATTTTTCTGAAAAATCCAAAGTTTTGTAGAATGGGATACGTGGATTGAGGCATTGTCTTGCAGAAAAGTTCATTCAAAACAACCCAAAATATCACCGAATGGAAGCAAATGGTGGTTTAGGGTATCTTGAAACTTTTTTCACTCTACTCTTCCTTTTAGGAAAGCTAGAGAGGTCTGGCAAATGTCCCAAATGCCCCCTAAACCATAACGGATTTACCGCCTTGCTGCCTGCTGAAAAATGTTCTTCGGTTCTTGCGCAACTCATGCCAATACGCCTTCCAACCATCAGGGCCATCTAAGTTCCACTTTTTCTCATCGCTGAATAAAACAGTAAGCCGTTTTTCCCCGTAGGTCATGTGTCTTTTAGCCCAGTTCATTCTTACCTGTCTGTGATGTAATTTAAGAGACGGTTTACGAGCCAATTTCTTTTACATGATGTAATCGCACGCTTTAATACGTCTATTTACAGTGTATTTGGACATCTGTACTCTGAAATTATTTTTAATTTGCTGTATGGGGACATATTTTGTCTTAATACCAATCTCCGTATTTTTCGATCAATCTGAACAGTCGTCATACGTGGTCGTCTGCATCTTGGTTTCCGCTTAAATTATCATTTCTAGAAAGTACTTGATATATACATAGATTTGATCAATTTAAAGCTTTTACAATTTCAGAAACAGTTTTATTTTGAGATTCAAATTTAAAATCTTTCAAAATCTCACATTTTGTGGATTCTTTACCCTTTGTCATGTTTAAAACATTAGGAAATAATTTCTCCACCGTTTATACTTGTATAAAAGTGCAATATGATGTCATACAACGTCATTACACAATACCAATCCCGTGTTTCTAAAAAAAATTGCATAAAGTGCTTAAACTTTTGAGACAGCGTTTCTTCAAGAAAAAAAGAAAAAATAACTAAATATAAATATATTTTTTAATTTAACTTCCCAAAATGGCTTATTTTATTTTATTTTGATTAAATGTTGAGTATTTATTGTAAATTAGCATAAAATATTTTCTTCTTCAATTATTTTAAACGAGATTTGCAGAGTGCTTAAACTTTTGAGACAGACTATATAATTCAATTACATTGGCAATCAAAAATATTCCGTTTTATTTCGGATAATGGGAAAAACATTTTCAAGTGCATTTTAACGATGTTAAACTATTTCGAACATAATACAATTCATATGCATCTATGAAATACATACTAAAATATATATTCTGTGCAATCTGTGGTGCAAAGTATATGTTTTATTAATATACAGGACCACACAAATGTATTCCATTATATAATGGTACAGGAAGAAACATTGTTTGGGTCGCGTTTTAATTATATTAAACTATGTCACATTTCATGAAATTGATACACGTTGCTGAGTTTCTAGCCTGATTAAGTTATTTACAGGGACAATCGAAAATTTTCCTTTACATTAAGGCCTATTGAAAAAAAAATAGCTTGGAATGAATTTTAAAGATCTTATACCCTATCAAATATAGTAAAATGTATATGCATTTACGAAGTGCACTAAAATATGCATTTTTAAAAAATGTAATGAAAGAATAGTTATAATTCATTTACAGGGTTACACAAAAGTATTCTATTACATAATGGTATAGGGAGAAAAATTGTTTGGGAACCGTTTAAATTATATTAAACAATTTCACATTTTATGAACTTAATATACATTGCTGATGTTTAATACAAGTTATTTCCTGTATAATAAAAAAAGCATTCAGTATTTATAGGGATACACAAAAGATTTCGAATACTGTACTGTATCCTAAGTACTGTATATTTTAAAAACTTCGTTATTAGAACAAATGGCCCTCATTTACTACGTTTGGCGTGCACTTTCCAACCAGTATTTTTTAAATTGTATTACACTGAGATAAAGCTAAATCCACTTCCAAACTCAAATTTATTAAATTATTCTATTTTTTGAAAATTGGTTTTTATTTGAAACTGTACATATTATAGAATGAATAGGGAATTATGATTTTAAATTTGATAGGTGAAGAGATGATTAAAAGTGTAGGGAACGACTGACATAGGGGGATAAAAAATATATATACAATTTTGGTTAATGTGCTCCAGTTATATTCATGTCGCTAATAAATGCTTAAACACCTTTCATTATATTTCATCTTTCCATAACTTATCTTCTTAATTCAAAGCGTTGCATGTCTGCAACATTCCCAAAATCCAATTATACTTGCACAGTGAGCCTGAGAAGAGGATTTTATTTATTGCTGTTTCTCCAAAGACATCAGTTAACTCTTTCAGGGACGTGCGAATAAAAAATTGCGCCCGGGGCAAGATTAGAATTTGGTGTCCCTCTCTCTCAACTTTTTCTTGTAACAGGCAAAAAAATGACATTGGTAGTATACATTTGGCTCCACCTAAATTCCTGCGCCCGGGGCAACCGTCCTCTTTGCCCCTCCCCCCCTATTGAAGGATTATTTAAATTTGAATTTACAGAGATTCTGTGCAGTATTTATAATCCCACTCAAATCTTTTATTTTAAATTGTTTTCTTAGTATTTTGTAGAATTATAAAAATGTACAAATATGATGTTCTTAGAATATAAATATAGAAATATTTCTGAATTGAAAAATTTTCAACCCCCCCTCCCCCAGCGCCAAGAAAGCTGAAAAGATATAAAGGCAAAAGAAATCATCCTTTTAAAAATATTATTGTTTTCTGTAACCAATAATGCTTTTGGATCAAGATAAAGTAATGTATCTGAAACTCATTCAAAACAGTATTACAACTAATTGACGTATTAAAATAATTTTACAAGAAGCAATTTTAATGGTACTTATAAATACCGTCGGTAGATAAAGGGTTAATATATGTTGTTGCTAGAAACCTTGAAAGAAGGCGGAAAATTTTTCTAATGCTAATTCGATGCTTTATTCATCATTTGAGCCGTTTTACATCCTTTATTGTAAAATGAATTTTGTAAAATTTGTAAAATTAATCTCTTAAAAGTAAGTATTTGCAAAGATAATCTCATATATTGCGCAATTTCGGATTATAAAATTAATAATACTTGTGTGAATTAGATAATTTTCTTTTTACTTCAGATGTGAAAAAGTATCTTTTAGCTACTTTTTACGTGCGTTCATGAATACGTAGTACTTATAATCGTCGTTCAGTCCGTCCGTCTGTCCGCATATATCAGAGCAAAAACTACCAAACCGAATCATTTGAAATTAAAATATATTTTAAAATATAATAGTATTAATATTAAAATATATAATAGTTGTAAAATTTTGTCCAGTTATTCAAACTACTTGAAAAGCGGATGTATAGTTCAATTACAGGGAAAATCAAAAGTGTTCCATTACATTATGGTCAATGGGAAAAATAGTTTCAAGTGCTTTTTAATGGTGTTACACTCTTTAGAATATAATAAAATTTAAATGCATCGATGAAGTAAATACTAAAGTATATATTCTGTACAATCTGTGGTGAAAAGAATAAGTATTTTATTACGCAAAGTATTTTATTACGTAATTCTATAGCGAGAAACATTATTTGGGGCGTGTTTTAATAATATTATACTACTTCACATTTCTTCCTTTTTAATTGGTGTACGTTGCTAACGTTTACTACAAGTTATTTCTTCATGTTAGAATGCTTGTAGTATTTACAGGGATACACAAAGGATTTTGGGATACTCTATTGCAACCGAAGTACTGAATACTATTACACCAAGATTTGAATATTTTAAAAACTTCCTAATAATAAGAATAGTATAGTACGAATGCATCTTATTTGCTACGCTTGATGTGAAATTTCCATTTTTTTATGTTTTAATAATAGTAATAATAATAATAATAATAATAATAATAATAATAATAATAAATAGATGTTAATTAGTCACAAAGGTTTAAACTGACAGCATTCTGACGCCAAGACTTGCTTCGAAAGATATCCTTTTTATGAAGTATGACAAAAATAAATATTTAAAAAATAAATTTACATTGTAAATTAGTCAAATAAAATTAAAATTTATTATCAAACTTATCTATTGAAATAAATTTCTAAATATGTTATTAGTGATGTGTATTGATATGTTGCTAATTAGTAATAACGTCTAATTAGGACAAGCTTTTGAAAAACTAAGAAAATGTATAGAATTAATAAACGCATACTATTTTCCATTTTCCGAAATTACTCAGAGTAAATTTTTTTTTTGAAATAAAACTTTAACAACTCTCAATTATTTAGCTTTCGATACTTGCAGTTTGCTCAGTTTTCTCTTCCGTACAATTTGCGAAATCCCATTAATTAAACTAGCTTTGTTTAATATCAATTTATCTTTGATCCAAAAACATAATAAATCTAAATAACAAATTGATCTTTATTATGAACATCGTCCTTATTAAAAGACCAGTAGGATTTCCGGCGATTTGATCAGTTCAAAAATATTTGTAATTAGATGATTAAAAGCATATCTTTTAATATGAAATAGATGGAAAACAGAGAATAATTAAATTATTCTTCTCTACTGTAAAATTTTATTTCCAATAAAATTTTTAACTGTCAAATCTTAGGTATTAGGTAAATTTATGAAGGCGGGAATTTTTAAGTGATAAAGTAATTATTTTCTACAATTTCAAAAAGTTTAATTTAAATAGATGAAATTAATAATTTCTGCTGATTTATAATAGAAAATTATCTGTTACGCAATATCAAACAAATGGTTCTGTGCTAATTATAAATTACATTATCAATATAATTTAAAATTTACTTTTACTTTTACTTTTTAAATTAACTTTAACTTAACTTTTATAAGTAATATTATCGATATAAATGTGATAATGAAAACTTATTGTTAATAAGATAAATTTAAATTATAATACAAATTCAATCTCGTTACAATAAATAGAAAAATCTTTTAATTCAAAAAGAAGTTACAATATTTCAGAGAATCATGTTCCAAATGTTTTAATAGTGCATAAAATATCAGTCACAAATTTCTAATTACATAAAAAATTTATTTAATAATAGAGGTTAATGCGTTGTCAGGAAAAACTTACAATCCAATTACATAAATTGTAATTGTAGAATCCAATTTAAAAAATAATCAATGCAAAATATTTTGAACGATGTGTATTATGTAGGATACACATCTTTACAAAATATTTTTACGTATATACTAAATAATGTTAGAAAAAGAGAAATGTGTGTGAATGGAGTCTAACAAATAGCAAAGCTAAAAAAAAAAAAAAAAAAAAAAAAATCTTATAACGCTTTTTTTTGGCACGTTATTTGTAATATAAAATGGCTACAGGATAAATGTACGATATATGTACAAAAATGAAAACATAAATATTTTTACAGTGCGTTCAGATACCGTTTGTAGAGCCGATTTATATATACATAAAAAATAATATATATATATTTTATGTTTTTCAATGTTTTTGTAATGTAAAACAATAAAATAAAATGTAAAAAAAAATCTCAAAAAAATGTCAAAAATGTGCTTTTTGAGCCCGCATGTATAATCAAATTTTAAGTACACTATATATATATATATATATATATATATATATATATATATATATATATATATATATATATATATATATATATATATATTTAACTTTTAAATTTTTTTAAGTTATCCGTTTGTTATTATAAATTCATAACTGAAAATTTAAAAAGTACATAAATAAACCCTAGAGTCTGAACAGGTTAAAATATATAAATGACGTTAACTTATATAAACCACACAACATTTTTGTATATTCATTTATTGATACCATATTTCATACGATGTTAAATTTTATTCTTTAAACACCATTGTCCTTGAGGTTTTACAAACTAAACAAACTTGTGTGTTCACCCATCAAATAACTAAAGCTATAGAGTAGCATATCCGATGATCGGCACTTTATCATGGAACTCAAATATTTACAAACATTTCAATAATTTCAGCATACACGAGGATGTAACATTAACGTAAATAAAATCATTATTCTCATTTATAGCTGTGTTTCAAAAAATTCCGGATTTCAAATTCGTTCACTGTTTCACAGAAGCAATGTTCAAAATAATTGGAAATAAAAAAGAAATATGCAACACAGATTTTTAAACACACGCAAAATTTGTTTAATAAAAAAGATTTTAGCAGCATAACTTAATATACGTAATATAATATATATTAATATAATATATATAATATATATTAATAGACGCATTACTTCAATTCATCCTTTAAAGTTGAAACCCGAAATAATGCAAAGATTGCATAAAGTGCATTATTATTAAATTTAAATGGACAAATAAAAGTGTAGCTAACGATGACTTTAATGAATTAACTGAATTTTTTTTACATTAAACACATATTTTACTCTTAGAATTTAAAATAAAGATTATTTTTCCGAAAGAATCAGGTGTTATAAAAAGCAAAAAAATATTAGAAAGTTATAATATCTGTTATATCTTGTTATAATATAATATTTTATAAACACCTCCAAAAACTTTTCCTTAATATATATTGTCATATGAATATGAATTGAATAGTTGATAAAACAACAACATTCGTTATCTTTCAGACAATGAAATATTCGTTAAATTCTTATTAATCAATTTGGATGGCTGGTGTTAATGTTATCAAAGAAAAAATTTATTTTTCATAAAATGGGGGAAAAATCATACCCGGAAAGGTTAAACTACGAAAAATTACTATAATTACGAATGAAAATATTTGATAACCGCCTTCAAGTCACCTTAGATTTTTTATAACGTTCCTTTATCTTCGGAAACCTCAGAAAACAATTCTTCAAAGTTAAAGAAAAATTTGTAAAAATAAAATTTGATGCTACTTGGTTATCCAGTCTATCAATTTCACCAAATTATACAAATCGCCAAACTAATAGTCAAATTATACATAATGACATATTTTTTATTTTAAATAACGAAAAAGTAAATAATTAGTAGAATATTAACAAAAATACAAATAAAGTGTCAAAATAAAAATCTCTGAATAACGTTTTAAACACGTGTATCCTATTTAATTAAATGTGACATTAAATGTTTTCATGAAATGTGACATTCACGATCATCCATTATTGGCATTTAATCTTATAGTTTGGCGATAATTTTTTGATCTACGGGATAACCTGGTAGTAACAAAAATTTTTTTAGCTGCCCGTAATTTTTGGAAATATTTTCGAATAGTTTTTATAATGCATTAATCAGTTCTCTCTACCCGGAAAATTAGTTTTTCGGATGCTATAAGATTTCAATTAACACGTTCGCTGTCGCTCACGGGAAAGCGCGTGATATGGCGCCGACGTTAAGGGGCCATACACGCGCCAGTGCGTGATGCGGGTTTATGTCCAATAGCCAGCCACGCGCTGGCGCTGGAAAATCTTTCACTGATTCTTGTGATAAAATTAAATAAAAACTTCTGGGAAAAACCCACTTCTACAGTGCGGCATTAACTATTATTACATCTTCATGTAAGCGGCAGCGAACGGGCTAAACATTTTCAGTTGCATAACTGAAATTGTGCATGCAACTGTAACAGAAAAATTTAAGTTTTAGTTTTAATGTTGATGCTGTTAATCCTGCATGTTTTTTGGTACGTTCGTAATTATGTAAATACGTAGCACCTATGGTTGTCGTTCAGTCCGTTCGCATATAACAACGCAAAAACTACCCAACCGAATCGTTTGAAATTTAAAATATTATAACTATTACATAATTTTGTCGAGTCATTTCAAATTTTATGAAAATCGGATGCATAGTTCAACTACAGGGACTATCAAAAGTATTCCATTACATTACGGTCAATGGGGAAAAAAGTTTCAAGTGCATTTTAATCGTTTAAAATTTAAAATACATAATTATTACATAATTTTGTCGAGTTATTTCAAATTTTATCAAAATCGGATGTATATTCAATTACAGGAACAATCAAAAGTATTCCGTTACATTCAGTGTTCTCGCTGTCGCTCGCCAATGCGCCAAATTGCGACTAAATTCTTCATTTGGCGAGTAAACAAGCGATTAGATTCGCCAAATTTCTAGTGCTCAATTTTTGCTTTTTCTTTTTTGTTTTTTATACATATGCATATATACCGTACTTTCGGGTGTATAGTCCGCGGCTTATACAAGAAAAAAAACCTCCCAAACACGGTGCGGGTTATACAAAGATTTTTTTTAAAAAAATTGGAAATCGTGATATTTTTTCTACAATTTTTAAACCTTAAAAATTTTGAAAAAAGCATCGAAATTTGTAAATTTTTTTCGCTATGCCTTGAAATTTAGAGAGTACTCCCATGTTTGTGAAGGCTTTTTTTTACTGCTTTAATACAGTTATTTTTGGATTTGGAAGAACTGTCGCAACTATCGCCAAGTATTGCACTGATAGATGTATAATAAATAGCCACTGTGTTTGTAGAGTACGAAATCCAAAATGCGGAACCCTTCCAATCTCGACAATTCTGAATTTAAGATCATTTTTAGTTTATTTTTCAAAAAAATAATCTACCGACCCTGTTGCAAAGAACAAAAAAAAGTGCGTAATTTATATCATTTCGGAACAATTCAGAGCAGTCGTTCTTTTTCGAAACGGTTCCTAGAAATCGTTCCTTTACAGCAGAGGTTCCCAAAGTGTGCTCCGCGGAGCCCTTGGGGCTCCGCCTGAACTTACCAGGGGCTCCGTGGTGTTTCAGGAAAATAAACAAAACATGAAAGGAATTAGCATATTGTAATTAAAAGGTTTTCAAAAGTATGTAGAAATTTGTGTGTGTGTGTGTGTCAAAAATAAGTGTATCTATGACTGGGTTCAAAAATACACTTTTAAGCAGTTGAACATTGGCATTTAAAATGTATCTACTTTCTGTATAATATTTCTGGTCTCAATTGCTTTATTTTATACTTCTGCTCTAAATGTGTTTTAAAAATTCGATTTAAAATAAGACTACAAGAAATAGTATTCTGAATTGAATGCACAACGTGAATCGAAACAGAAAAGTCCCGCAAGTGCTGTTAACTCTGCTTGCCGAACAAAAGTGAGAAGAGTTTAGTCCTTTGGAGTCCCGCCTATTTATACGTTTATTCTTAATTCTTATTAAAGTACCTAACTGTTACTAAAATGTTTTCAAATGACCATAACATTAAGTTTGAAAATATATATATATCATAAAGTATTCAAGATCATCCGGAAGCTGTGATAAATTCATTTATGCATGACTTTCCAGCTGCTCAAAATAATATGTTGAATGATTTTAAATGGATACTAAATCCATTCAGTGCAAAAACAAAACCACACAGCTTAAGCTCTGAGGAATACGAAACTCTCATAGATTTAACATCTCAAAACGATCTAGAAATCTCTTTTCAAAGCAAGTGTATCACAGAATTTTGGTGTCATTTGACAGATGAATACAAAATCTTGTTAGACAGAGCAAAATTAATTTTATTCCCATTTTCAGAGAAATATCTGTGAGAAGCAGGAATCTCCACTTACACAAGTATCAAAACAAAATACAGAAACCTGTTAAATGCAGAACCAGACATTAACTTACTATTGTCGAAAATTGCACCAGATAATAAAATAACTGTCCAAAATAATTTAAGCACATTTATCACTCTAAACTTTTATATATTATTGTTCGTCAAACTTATGCAGAATAATAGTTTAAAAAAACTACAGGCATTTAATATTTGTATATGTTGCATATTGTATTATTTTTATTTTTGGAATTTTAATTTCCTTAAATAATTATTATTATTAATTTTTACTCATTTAAATATTCTATCCAAGTTTTCAAAATCGTATTTAATTTTTAAAACAATATCTGTCGCTTAAAAAGTCTTTTTAAAAAAGATCTTATATAATTTAAAATCCCTCTCTAGATTCATTTGTGTATAATATGTGTATATATTTCCTTTTCTTTTTATACGTTTAATTTTTTTAAAATCTGTTTATGTTACTTGCATTAATTTTTAGTTATTTAATTTTTTATACTGTTTTTTATAATAAAATAATGTTTGTCTCTGAAAACATATTTTTATTGCATCTTCTGACATTTAAAGACCTTTATTAGATCCATATTACATTTGTGTAGTACATTGTATATATGTATTTCTTTTTATATATAACTTTAAATTATTCTTTATTAATATTATTTATACATTATTTTATTAAATAATATTATTAACCTTTAAATTATTTAATCTCTAATATATTTATGCTATGTGTATATTTAAATTTTCTAAACGTTTTTCTCTGTACAACAATGTTTGTCAATTAAAACGCCCCTTTCATGTAATATTTTGTATTATTTAAGAAACCCCTCATTAGATTTATTTAATATTTATGTACGTTTTGCATATAGTTCTTTTCTTTTTGTAACTTTAATTGCTTTAATCTGTTTATTATATTTTTATAATTTCTTAGTTATTTAAATTTTCTATGCTGTTTTTCATAATTGTACTTAATTTTAAAAGCAATGTATATTGCTGAAACGGGATTTTTTTTAGCATCTTTTATCTTTTTACAACCCTTCTTTAATTTTTTTTTTAATTGGTCTCTGCCATATTTTCAATCAGAAATAAGTCTGCAGCAATTTAAAATATATATGTTGGTTTTTTACATTTGTCATCACATTACGAATTTAAAATTTTGCTCAGCTCCAACCATTACTTAGACTTTTTGTCAATGAGTACCCGCTTTGACATAAATTCAATCACACCCATGTATCCCATTGTATTAGAAACATTTTCCTACTAGTTGCAGTTTGTTAAACGCTTTGAAGGGCGGTAGGATACATTTTATCCTACATAATTTAAACGAGATCTCACTAGAAACTTTTAACAAAATGTTATATTTTTAATTTTGGTGGCAAATTGTTAAAAAATTCCTTTTTTTTTTCATTTTGAAACAAAATTTTACGATTTTTCCGGTGAGACTACAATATGACAGAGACATTATTGCTTGCCCCTCAAGAGGTTAACACTCGTAGTTTTTAACTACATGTCTGTTTTGAGGAAAAAACAATTACGAAAGAAAGTTTCTTTTAAAGCTGTAATTAATAGCCAAAAACTTTAAATAAAATGTCCAAAAAAGTGAACAATGCTGCACCAAACAATACAGCTTATAGAGTTTGCCCTGCCTTCTTAAACACTAAAACGATGACTTAATTCTAAATATATTTTTAAAATTTGCTCCAAAAAAAAAAAAAAAAAAAAAAGAAGAAGGTGAGACACGATTCAGTTTCGTTGCATGTTTAGAAGTACTAGAAACTTAAGGATGAACGAAATAATTATTCCATAAACGCTTGATTTTATTGCGGGTAGGCAGGACTAGCGAAAACGTGTTACATAATTACTCATAAATAATTGAAACTAGGCCCTTTTTTTTTTTTTTTTTGCGAGTACCCTATGGGAATTACATGGAAGTACCTCTCTGCTACGAACATGGTACAACTTACTTTTTTTTCTGTGTTTCTGTGGTTTTCGCCATAAATAATACTCCCTCTGTCACAAATTAGATGCGACATTTGAATACTTTTGTACTCATGTTTGATATTTATGACTTTATGATTTTGTTTGAACATTTTTCGGAAAGCTATACTACCAATCAACAATATTTACGCACCTAACATTCCCTCCATCATTCCTTAATAAGGAATTAATTAGTTTAAAAAAATCTCGGTTCACACATTCTTAAGCCACACCCCAAATTTTAAAGACTTTTTAAACAGTAATCACTTAAAACTATCTTCAAGCTAATCAATCCTGAATTCATTTAAGAAAATTTTATGCCAACATTTCTAAAAAGTATTTTTTAGCATGAACAAGCTGCAAACAAAATAGAATTCTGTCGAGCTTATTTTTTTCTATTATACTTTGGGAATACAACTAATTTGGGACAGAGGGAGTTATAGTTTTACGTAAGCCCCATTGTAATATGTAATCCAAACATAATTACCATTTCGATCTTTAATTCCGAGTTCATACTGAAAATTCATACTGAATTCAAAATTTCTGTATCAGCAAAAAGCAAAATTGAGAACTTTGGTCCAATGTTAAAATTTATTGGCTCGAATTTTTATTCAACATAAGCCAACTCCATATTTGCTCCATAGACATAAAAAAAACATTACTTTGTAAACCACAGAGTTTAGTAGGGTTCAGGGGCTCCGCCTTAAAATATTTTACCAAAAAGGGCTCCGCGAGCCCGAAAGTTTGGGAACCACTGCTTTACAAAATCGTTTCATTTCAGATAGAGTCCGAGGAATCGTTCCTTTTCGGAGATGGTACCTTACCATGTTGCAAAGAATAAAAAAAAGTGCGCGATTTATGTCATTTCGGAACGATTCAGAGCAGTCAGTCTTTTTCGAAACGATTCCGAGGAATCGTTCCTTTACAGAGTCGTTTCATTTCGGAACGAGATCTAGGAATCGAACTTTTCCGGAGTCGTTTCATTTCAGATAGAGTCCGAGGAATCGTTCTCTTTTGGAGTTGGTGCATTTCGGATCGATTCCGAGGATTCTATCCTTTTGGGAACCAATGACTTAAGATACGTATACATTTTATGTCCGAAATTTTGAATTTATCAAAGATTTTTTTTTTAATTTTCGGAATTTTTTTTTTTTAAATATCACGCTTCTTTGAAAAAAATTGCGCGTAAACGCCGCATCGCTTGAAATTTTATCTTAAAACACGTAAACGCCGCGGCGGCGTTTCTTCCGAAAATTACGGTACTGATAATCTTAATTTTTTAGCCCATATACTGTAGATATTATGCATCACGAAAAAATTTGGTAAATTTGTGTTAAAAATTATGACTAATGGCTTCTAATTTCGAATCCTGGTCGAAATATACGTTCGTAAATGGTGTATAGCCCGCGGACTATACACCGATGCATCTCCGCGGGTTATGCACGAACTTTTTTTACTGCACTGCTCGATTTAGGGGTGCGGGTTATACACAGGGTGCGGGCTATACACCCGAAAATAGGTATATAATTAATGTATGCATTTTTTTTCTTTTTTTTTCTTTTTTTTTTTTTTTTTTGTAGCGGATAGTTGAAATTAGATTAATAACAATCCCTGTCACAGTTATAAAAACTCAGGTTATAGAAAAAAAGGGTTACATACAAAAAGGCATATAGAAAAAAAGGGTTACATTAAACGATTAAAGATTTTTTTTTTGTGTGCTGTTTTTCAGCGAGAACACTGGTTACATTACGGTAAATGGGGGAAAATTTTTCCTATGCATTTTAATGGTGTTACACTCATTTGAACATAATAAAACTGATATGCATCTATAAAGTAGATATTATAATATAAATTTTGCATAATCTGTTGTGCAAAGGACATTTGTTATTCATTAACAAGGCCACACAAAAGTATTCCATTACATTACGGTATAGAGAGAAAAATGTTTGGTACATATTTTAATTGTAATCAACTATTTAATATTTTATGAGATTGATATATGAGAGTGATATTTTTTAAACTTCTTTATCGTACGAACGCACCTCACTTACTACGCTTCACGTGCAATTTCCAACTTGTTTTCAATTAAACATGTTTGCTGAACAGGAAGATATCTACTTGAGATCACACTTCATCTGAGAAATCTATTTTATAGATAGGGAGAATTGATATTTTCAGGTAAAAACTTCTCGGAAACGTTTTTAAAAATTACGGATAGCTGATAAAATGTATTTTTATAAATTCGTCTTTAAATTCCAAAGATAAATGCTTTTGTGATGTTTCTAAAGATACAGGAATGCTTTTCGGAATGTTTGGTGAATCGGAAGATATTAATTTATATTTTCATTCGTGGTTTTGGTATATCTTCTTAAATTATGAAACATCATATTATATATTATCAACATGATGTTTCTAAAGATACAGGAATGCTTTTTTTGAAATGGTGGGTGAGTTGGAAAGATTAATGCATATTTTCATTTTTGATTATAGTACATTTTCGTAAATTAAAAAACATCTGTCTTTATGCAGTGTGATTTCATAATATTCCCTGTTTCTTCCATTGTTCAGGCTTTTTAAATTTGTTATAGTTGTAAAATTATACATAAACAGCACCTGAAAAGAAGAAATTAACTTAATATTTTTTTTAAAGAGACTAGGGGCGCCCCGCCCCCCTGCTCGCTATACTCGCCAACCCCCCGCGTAATCGCTTCGCGATTCCAAATTATTGTCTACCCCTGCTTGCTGCGCACGCCAATAACCCATGGTATGAATAAGCAGTTGCAGACCTTTCAAATGATGTGTCACACAATTGGTGTTGTAAAGAAATTACAAAATGCGCCCCCTCTGAGGGCAGAGGGGGGGGGGTTACACACAAGGTATCCATAATATGAATAAGCAGTTGCAGACCTCTCAAATGATGTGTCACACAATTGGTGTTGTAAAGAAATTAAAAATGTGCCCCCCTGGGGGGCAGAGTGGGGGATGACACACAACACATTCATAATATGAATAAGCAGTTGCAGACCTTTCAAATGATGTGTCACTCAACTGGTGTTGTAAAGAAATTAAAAATGTGACCGCCCCCCCCCCCTGGGGAGAGCAGAGTGTGGGGGTGACACACAAGACATCCATAATATGAATAAGCAGTTGCAGACCTTTCAAATCTTGTGTAACACGACTGGTGTTGTAAAGAAAATAAAAATGTGTCCCCCCTGGGGAGCAGAATGGGGGATAACACACAAGACATCCATTATATGAATAAGCAGTTGCAAACCTCTCAAATGATGTATCAAACGACTGGTGTTGTAAAGAAATTAAATATTACAGTTATCGCCAAGTTAGCATCACTTTTGACAACTAATTTTGGTCGCCAAATTTGGCGATATATCGCCAAGTTGGCGATAAACTTGGCGATTGTTGGCTATGGTAACCTTTCCTCTCTTTATGGTAACCCATATGGCGATGCATAGACGGAGCCCTTTCCTGATTGGTCTATTCGACTCATGGAAGGAGTGGACAACCCGGATTCGTTAGTTCCGGAAATCTTCCACATCAGCATCATTCCAGGTGTCATTCCTTTTAAGGCTAGTTTTTTTTACTATAGAAGGATAACTACACACTTAAAAGGCAAAAAAAAAATCCATTTGAGAAATTATATTTTTTTAGCGGCAACATTCCAAGAATTAAAATAAATATTTTAGAAAAAAAAATCTAATTGAAAACTGGTAAATAAATATGACGCGGACTCGAGCGTGGTGAAATTCATTGCAATATTGAAAATGAATGTTTGTGAAAGTGGACTATTTTATACTATTATTTCATCATTTTGTAGAGCTCTCTTTTCATATTTTAGAAATAAAATATTTTACTTTAGCTGTTCAGCTGTTAAATATATAACCCTATTATGTTTCAAGTAGAATCTCTGACAATACTTCCCAGAAACCAATAATTTGCCATAATTTCTAACATGAACAGTGTTAACAACAGCTCAGCAAATTCATATTTATCTTTTTTTTCAGAAAACTTCTCAATTTAAACTAATTTAAGTTTTCAGATAATCATATTGAAAAAGATTTAAATCAAAGAAAGCATCCACAAGATTTTCATTGATATCAAAATTGTTTAATACTGAAATACTCCAAATTCTATATTTACTATTGCGGGAATATTTATAAATGCTGCGCTATACATGTTCTATAAATCAATTTTTATTCCTCACTTAGTATGTAATTAATCCTAGAAGTTTCAAGTTGAATTTTTTTCAATGTAATATTGACAAAGATTTGAAATAATAGAAAACAGTTGGATAATAGAAAACAAGATTTTAATGACACATCGATCCTTTAAATTTTAATGACACATCGATCCCATCAATTCCTTAATGTACGAGATTCTACAGGGTGAGTCATAAATATCGAAACAATAGGCTATCTCCTTAAATATTGCCTCTAGACCCATACTTCCAATTGCAAAAACTCATAAAAAAGGTGAAATTTCTGATAATATAAGTTGCAACTCCATGGGGGGTCTAGTTGAAAAAATACGAAAATTAAATTTTTATACGGCCCCCGTAGAGCAAAATTCCCAATTAGGAAAGTATTCCTTATTCATTCCTAAAATGAACAAAAAAAATTTCATCTCCCTATCTGAAAACCTGACAGAGATATCAAAATCTAAAAATCTCAAAAATTCTTGACTTACACCACTTTACCAAGCCTGTAAATGAAGTGTTTCTCATCAATTTTCAAAGCAAATAAGGGATCGTCCACAAATTGTAACGTTGTTATATGTCGGTTTAAGACCGTGCCTCTTATTTGGCCATAATAAAACAGTATATTGATTTAAAATTGAAACTTGTTTCTAAAACATGTTGATCGTTAGCACTGGACGTCTGAATAAATCGTAATATTTAGGTCCGGTCCTAAACCGACCCATAGGGAAAAAGTTCAGCCCGGCATGAAATAATGTTAAAATCATAATCCGGACCAGCCTGGAAAAAAGCTTAAATCGTAGCCTGCTCAGCCGTGAATTTCTTCATAGTTTTTTACGTATAGTTAAAAATTGTTTTGCGTGGAGGAGCTCTGACCAAAAATACTTAATATAGAATTTCGTTTTTTATATTTATACTTTTTAATATTAAAGAGGCGCCGAAGGCTGTGATATATTTATTTTATCAATGAATCTATGCTTATATGTAAATGTTTCACTTATATTTTATTATCGCTAACCCATATCCTGTGCGTTGAAGACTTTGAATAATGTTATACAGTAAAACCTTTTAAGACAGAATCACATAGAAAAGAAAAAACAAACAGACAAATGTCCTTCCTATGAAGGTTATATGGAGTTTATTTTTTTCTCAGGTATTATTGTATTTATTTTGCATGAATCAACATATTTTCTGTTTAAGGCAGAACTCCGTCATAGGCAATTCTTTTTTTCTCTGGTTTTATTTTGTTTAATTTTTTAGCATTTAAATATACTATTCTTAAAAAAAATAAATTTTGAAGTTTTTTTTATCGTTTTGTAAAGTAAAAGCGGTTTTAAAATTTATGTGGTTTTCGTAAAAATATTGATTAAACCAAATTTTACTTATTTTATGTACGTATTAGGTCTGTGATTTTAATACGGATTGTTTGAGACCGGTATTAAAAATTTCGTCCAGTGCAAGTCTGGGAAAAAGGAAGCAGTCGCCTGCGGTATGAAAAATACATTAGACCCGGATAGGCGATTCTTCAAAAAAAAGTAACGTATCGGTCCTGATCAAAGCCTGAGCCCAGAATACAGACTTTTTAACAGCCTCTACAGGACGATAAAAAGCTTGAAGTTGTGAGAGCTAAATTCTTAAAAGAGACTTAATCTGTATCTTAGAAACGCATTCTAATAACTAATGGGCAGTAAAACAGTACATTTCGTTTTTCTGTATAATGAATTATTTCCCGACTATTTCTTGTCTTTAAATTATTAAAAGTTAAAAATTGTTAAAGAAAAAAAGTACAAACTTGAAACATGTCATTTTTAATTATTTTACCTTACTTTTGTTTAAAAAAAAATGAAAAATTATTTACTTTTGAAAATATGATTTTTTAAAAGTTATTATTTTTAAATAAATATTTTTAATAGTTCTAAAATAAATATTGAAAAACAAAAACCTGGAAACAAAACTAAAATCAGATTTTCATTTTTAGTTAAATAGAAAGAAATTGAAATCCGATAAATAATGTTTGGAGTTATAACGATTTTTAATTATCACATTGAAACCAGTACTAACCATATGAAAATTTTATAAATTTTATGATAAATTTTAGCACGTGATTTTCTTAGCAAATTATATTGCTATCATACACAAAAAAAGAAAAAAAATCAAAATTCTAACTCAAAAGATAGATTGTTTCCTACAACTGTTAAAGTAACATTGTCTTTTGAATTGCGCGCATTTCAATTTGTGTCTAATCCCTTAAAACATGAACAATTATTCAAACGGTTATAAGACCGCGAATTTTTAAGATTTGAAGATGCAACTTTTTGTGCATTATTCAGGACTGGATAAGGAAAGTTTCCCTAATTGGGATTTTTATCCTACGGGGGCCGTGTAAAAAGTTAATTTTCGTACTTTTTCCAATAGACCCCCCATGGAGTTGAAACTTATCTTATCAAAAATTTCACTTTTTTTTATGAAATTTTGCAATTGGAAGTATGGGTCTAGGTGTAATATTTAAGGAGATAGCCTATTGTTTCGATATATATGACTCACCCTGTATATTCATTTTCTGAAATATCACTAACTAATGATTCCGATATAGATTTTTTATAAATTAATTTTATTTATTCAGCTAATAGATAAACAGCTACTAATAAAACAATAACGAGTTTCCAGTCGGATCTTTGAATATGTCATTTTGAAAAAGATTTGAAATTATAAAAAACATCTACAAGATCTTCAATACATATCAAAATTATTTTCTACGTTTAATTCTGCCTTCAGTATTGCTGTAATAACAATAAATAATGCTTTCGCTATAGATATTCCATAAATTAATTTTAATCGTTCAGCTAATATATAATTAACCCTTCTAACAAGCTCAAGTTAAATCTTTCACAATGTCAGTTGAAAAGTACTAATCGCTTCCGAGTTCTGCCTGTACGTCGTATGGGTAACGTGTTATTACCATTCATGATTTGCCCGAACCACGTACGGGTATCCATACTCCAATCATAATTTATTATTCTCACCCACTGAGCTCCATATAAAATACGGAGGTCCTACTATTACTTTCAACACAATCTAACTGATTGGTAAAGTAATCATACGAATTCAATATTTTCAACTGAGCGAAAAATTGACCAGGCTGGGAACCGAACGGAGGTCCTACTCGCCGATTCGGCCATTCCACTTTCTGCCGGGACTGCATCACACTTTTCAATGTGCGCTAGTAATGAGTCCTCTATTTCTCTTAATATTAAGAGCATTTTTCGAAGCTCTTTCGCAAACTTTTTGTTATTTTTGTTTATCTCTATATGTTTTTTTTTTTTTTTATGAGCAATATTTAACAAATGTTTCATTATTTTTTGTTGAGTTAAATTAAAATTTCCTTTTTAACTAATATCAAATTGAGAATTTGCTATGAATTTAAGTAAAATTAATAGATTTTAAATAAAAGAATATACATCAGTGAAAAATTGTAGCAATTTTGTCTTAATTTTAAGCGAAAATTCAATTTGAAAATATCTACCCAATACTATCCTATGGGAGGAAATCTTGGTTTTGCAAAAGTTTTTCGTCGGAAAATCTTTGGCATTGCATTTATGGGCGGACCGCTGAATTCAATGTATCAGAATAGGGAGTTAGCTTTCCGTGTTATTGTCGAGCTCAGTGTTTTCACCAGTGAAATTTTATTGTAAAGTTCGCATTATTTAATCTGAACATTTTCTGATTTAATTAGGCAAAATTTATTTTTTGAAAACCGGTGATAAAAGATTAAAAATTCTGTGAAAGATAAAACTAGTCGTTGAGGGCCACTGTAATACTTACCCATCATGGATATGTAAATAAAACATGTGAAAACTATTTATACAATGCATTGCAATTCCAAAACAAAATTTAAATATTGTTAATATACATAGTAATGCTATATAAAAGAACTGCTTATGTACCAAAAACAAGTCAACAAATAGCAATCAACAAATTATATAAAACGCCAAACTACTCAAGTAGTTCCGAACTCCGTAAAAGAAACATCCTTATAACTCCAAAAATAATAATTCTATTAACTAACAATTTACTGCATCGGATTAAGCGTCTCATTTCCAATTAAAATATACCTCTGAATTGAAATTTGAATGAAATACAGGGTCATTAAAAATCGAAGAATGTGGAAAACAGGATTACAAGTATCTCGGCAACTAATAATCCGATCGACTTCGTTCTATATGCAAAATGTGTGTTATTTTATTGCCTTATACGTTCATTCCTTAGAACAAAAAAAATCGAAAATTTTTATGTACCTTTAATCAAAAAGAAATTTTCGGGAGTCTGAAAATATAGTTCCGGATAAGCGAGGTTGCTGATATTAAATAGGCTTCGTCCCATTCTTACATACTAACTACATACAAAATTTGAAGTCTCTATCTCAATTTGTTCGGGAGATAGAGCGTTTACAGACAGACAGACGGCAATTTTTTTCTAAAAATATGTTTTTCGGAATTTCCACTATCTAAAACGTGTAAATCCGTCAAAAAAAATTTTCGATTTTCAAAACGATTGCAAGACTTACCCTATACTACGTATGATGGGTAAGTAAAAATAGGCATTATTTGAAAGATTTTTTCAAAAATATTGATTAGTTAAGTGGTTAAAATAATAAAAAATTACTAATAAAAAGCATTAATAAAATTTTCATTACTTGTCAAAGTTGTTTAATGAACAAAATTTTACATTCCCTATTGTTACAATACCATTAAATAATGCTTCCGATATTAAGATTCTATAATTATTCTATTATTCATTTTTATCATTCAACTATTAAATAATTAAGACAACCAAGTTTCAAGTTAAATCTTTGAAGGCGAGTACTCCTCCGAAATCAATACTTTGTTTATAATAATTTTAGCATCAGCAAAGTTTTAACAACAGCGTAAGTGGAGAGAAGCAAAATGCTCAGGTAGTAATTTCTTTTTTCGGAAAAGTTCAGGATTCGAGTTAATCTAATTTTTCAGCTAATTATGTAGTAAAAGCTTTGAAGAATGAAGAAAACACCAAGAAGATTTTCGTCACACATGAAACTTGTTTAGTACACGAAATTTTAACTAAACCATAAGCATCAGTATTATATTTCTTCAAAGAAAAAGTTTTTATTAGTAATTATTGTTATAAATAAAAACAAATTTGTTTTAAATATATGAGTATTATATGAAAATAGTTATACACAGAAACAATATAAACTACTAGAGCATTAATAATGTTTTATAGTTCTACTTCAGTGTAAAATATTGAGTTGAAAACACTACTCTTAAGAAATTTTACAAATTCAGTATTTTTGTCTAGACCATTAAATAAATATGGGAGTAGGGGCACTTCTCCCATATCTATACATACTGTGCTTCTCAAAGATTTCAGTATGAATGAGGTTGTAAAATGTTATAACAATAATGTAAAAGAAAAATGTTTAATATTAATTAATGCTTTCCAACATAGTTGAAATGAATTTATGAATTAAGCTTGTCTGTCTGTCCATCTCTTCATGCATTAACTCTTGTAAATATACACGGATTTTCATGCAATTGATATATATTATAGATGTTCATCATGGCATGTTTCAGTATTGAATATGAAATGGGTAGCACGATAGTTTATGTACAAGGACACTCAAAAGAATTCCTTTTGATACGTCATGATCGATGGTGAAAACTACTTGCAGCGTATTTTAATGACATTACACTATTTCAGCTGTATTGAAATCGATATAAATCACTGGATTTCCCTATCAGATTATTATTACATAGCTGCCAGCTTCTACGGATATTACCCACCACTAAATTTAAAAAGAAATTTTTGTCTTGTTTCATCGTTGAGAATCGTTATATTTGAACGATTGATTTAGGTGAAAATTTCTATTAAATGTCAGTGGTAGTTAAAATCCGTAAAACTATGTTATTATTGTGTTGGCAACTATGTTATTATAGAAAAGGGCAGCAAATCCCCACCTTTGGGTCGCGGCTGGTATTTTGGTGGGTTTGTCATAAAAAGGTCATAATTACCATAAATACAATGAATAATTTTTCCATAAATCCAATTGAGGATATCATATAATATATCCGTTTTTTTATCTGTAAGTACAGAATTTTACAATCTTAATAATCTTAAAGGTATTGCATTAAATTAAAACTTCGTAAGAAGATAGTATTTTTTTAAACAATCAATATTATGTTATAACCTCGTTATGAGATGCGTCAGTAGTCTCGCAGTTGTTATAGCAACCCTGGAAAAATCCTCAATTTCCTTCTAAAGGAACAAGGAGCAGAATATTCAAAAATATTTAAATCAGCTTGAAGGTTTTTAATGGTTCTCGAAAAACAAGTACAGAAACAAACCGCGTGTATAAAGTAATTTAAAGTTCAAATTTAACCAGTTCTAATTCTGATATATATGCATGTTCTTATGGGTAAACACCAGTAATAGAAATTTTCACTGATTGTAAAGTTGTGTTCTGATTATAATTAAATGTATTTTGAATTATATTTGTTGTTTTACTCATTCAATTCACACACATGGAAATTACCAATTCTTGTTTTTGCTTATAGTTCACCCTTCGTTGGGAAATTTGACGATAGGATAAGATATCCGGCAGCTTCTAGTATAGAAGTTCTACGAAATTTCCATACTGATATTAGATACACCCTTATATCACAGCCATGGAGAAAATTATAAGGACACATTAAAAAATCAGTAATATATGTTAAAGTAATCATCTATTGTAAACAAAATCAAACATAATTTATTATTACTAATTAGCAAACATTAGGGACCTATTAATAAGAAATTAAATTGCAATAAAATTTATAAATCACAGATTAATAGAAATATACAGGGTGTCCCAAAAGGTCGTTTACAAACTTAACATGCTGGTCTGTCATATCATGATGAACAATATTAAATAGGAAACTAAGGGTCCCAAACGTCTTCCAAAGGAGATATGCGCCATTAAAGTTTAGGGTCCAAAAATTCAAATGATTATAAAAAACAGAAAAATTGGTCGATTCGTTTGCGGTTTTCACTAAAACTATTCTTTATGTCAGTATTTTCTTGGAAATAAACTTTAAAGCTAAATTACAAAAAATGTCGATAGAGGGCGTTTTAGACTTTGGAGTAACGAGAAACTAGTTTTTACCATTATTTTTTGCATCTCATTAAATTTTATTAGAAGCTTAGACATAAACTTAAATTTTGAGCTCAAAATCTAAATCGATGGAAGCGGTTAAGTAACTCAAACTGAATTGCGGGGGGAGGTTCAAAATTCAAATGATTATAAAAAACGGAAAAATTGGTCAATTGATTTGCGATTTTCACTAAAATTATTCTTTATGTCAGTATTATCTTGAAAAAAAAATTATAAAGATAAAATTCAAAAAATGCCGATAGAGGGCGCTTTAGACTTTGGAATAACGTACAACTATTTTTTTCCGTTATTTCTTGCATCTCATGAAATTTTTTTAGAAGCTTAGAAATAAACTTAAATTTTGAGATAAAAATCTGAATCGTTGGAAGTGGTTAAGTAGCGCAAACTGAACTGTGTTCAATGGGGGTGGGGAGGTTCAAATTTCAAATGATTATAAAAAAAGGAAAAATTGGTCGGTTTTCGCTAAAACTATTCTTTATATCAATATTTTCTTGAAAAAAAAATTTACAGATATCTTTCAAAAAATTCCGTCAGAGGGCGCCTTAAACTTTATAGTAACCAACAACTATTTTTAACCGTTATTTTTTGTATGTAATAAAATGCTTGTAAAAGTTCAAACTTAAATTTTGTGCTCAAAATCTGCATCTTTGTGAGTAATTAAGCGGCCAAAAATTGAACTGCGTTCGAGGGGTGGGAAAGGTAACATTTCAACTCCTGAACACAGTTCAGTTTGCGCTTCTTAACCCTTCCTATCGATTTAGATTTTGAGCACAAAATTTATGTCTAAACTTTTAAAAGCATTTAATTTGATTAAAAAAAAGATCTAAAATGATTGTTGGTTATTCTAAAGTTTAAGGCGCCCTCTAACGGATTTTTTTTATTTATCTTTAAAATTTATTTTCAAGGAAATATGGACATAACGAATAATTTTAGCGAAAACCGACCAGTTTTTCCGTTTTTTATAATCATTTGAAATTTGAACCTCCCCACCCTCATTGAACACAGTTCAGTTTGAGCTACTTTACTACTCCCAACGATTCAGATTTTCATCTCAAAATTTAAGTTTATGTCTAAGCTTCTAAAAAAATTTATGAGATGCATAAAATAACAGAAAAAAATAGTTGTACGTTACTCCAAATTCTAAAGCGCCCTCTAGCGGCATTTTTTGAATTTTATCTTTATAAATTATTTTCAAGATAATACTGACATAAAGAATAATTTTAGTGAAAATCGCAAATCAATTGACCAATTTTTCCGTTTTTTATAATCATTCGAAATTTGAACCTCCCCCCGCAATTCAGTTTGCGCTACTTAACCACTTCCAACGATTTAGATTGTGAGCTCAAAATTTAAGTTTATGTCTAAGCTTCTAAAAAAGTTTAATGAGATGCAAAAAATAATGGTAAAAACTAGTTTATCGTTACTCCAATGTCTAAAGCGCCCTCTATCGACATTTTTTGAAATTTATCTTTATAATTTATTTTCAAGAAAATACTGACATAAAGAATAGTTTTAGTGAAAACCGCAAACGAATCGACCAATTTTTCTGTTTTTTATATTCATTTGAATTTTTGGACCCTAAACTTTAATGGCGCATATCTCCTTTGGAAGACGTTTGGGACCCTTAGTTTCCTATTTAATATTGTTCATCATGATATGACTGACCAGCATGTTAAGTTTGTAAACGACCTTTTGGGACACCCTGTATATGTGAAACATGAAAAAAATTATAAAGATATAATGAAATATTTCTGGAAATAAATTAATGTTCTACAAAGTCACCTATTTTTTCAAAGACCCAGTTGTTTTTCAGAAAGTCCAGTTAAAATTTGTTTAGAATTTTTTCTCCATGCTAATGAGATGAATGAAATCGTCCATATTTGCATATCATGTCCCATACTTATATATGTATCTAGCTAAAATGCCCCATAAATTCTCAGTGAGGGTTAAATCGGGATTTTTTGGCGGCCAATCGAAATGTTGAATAAAATTTGCTTCGAAGCATGAGCTTTGATGCACACATGAAGCCACATTCATAATTTCATCGTCTTGTCGAAATAAATAATCACCAGCTGCGATTAAGGAGCAATAGCTTTTCAACTAGCATATCCACATAGGATTCTGAATTCATGTTACTTCCAATGGACAAAATTGGTGTTGTTCTATGGGCTGTAAAACCTGCCTAAGCAATCATGTAGTTTTGTAAGCAGGGCTGCCACAGGTAAAATTTAAGGCATATTTTAATAGTATAACAATTATATTATTATATAAAACAGCCATATTTTAAAGTAGTTTTCATATGAAATACTACTTATTCCGATTGCTCCTATGTTGGAATTTTTGAAAAATTTTTGCAGATCTACACCGATTATGAGCTATAGACTCCAAAACTACCACTAGTAAAAAAGTTTATATATATATCACTTTTTTATGGACATGATAACTTTTTAAAATCTGGTCAGATCTCTTTCAAACTGATACATAAAATCAAGGAGCATAAAATCTCGGTTGAGTTCGTTAATGGGCAAAATCGGACCAAGGTGTAGAAATAGGGAGGCGTTTTGTGAAAACTGATAAAAAACCCAGAACATTAAAATAGATTTCGAATCAGTTTAAAATTTATATTACTTCTAAAAAATGGGCCAAAAGTTTATGCATGACAGATTTTTGAAAAAAATTAAAAATTGGCTCAAGGAACGAAAAAAATAGGATCTTTGGGAATTAAAAATTCAAAATGTTGTTAATTCTCAAGCTATCAAATCCAACAATTTTTTTTTATATAAATGCTCTTAAAATTATCTAAAACTTTTGAATTTACAAATTTTTGATAAGAGCAACTTTTATTGCAAAATAAAATAAAATAAAATAAAATAAATCAATAATTTAAACAAAAACAAAAAGGGGGGGGGGAGAAAGAAGAAAAAAATCCATAACTTCGTCAATTCTTAAGATATCAAATCCGATTAAATTTATTATACATCTCAATAATATCTGTAACGTTTATATTGACAATTTTTTGATAGGCACGATTCTTAAAGCAAAAATAAATTAAACAATAATAGGAATTGAAAAAAAAATTTCAATTTCAAACTGTTTATAGTCTGACACACTTTCCTCAAACACATCCAATTGGCAGGTTCTCTTATTTAAGAACTGTATAATGTGACGTATTGGCCAGTTTTGTGATAAAAGCAGAATATATTTTTTAAAATGCTGTAAAAATGGCATTTTTAACAGAATTTTCCGGATGAGAGGACATTGAAGTCGAACAATGCGCTGGGAGTATAGCAATTTTTTTAACTTAAGATAATATGGCTAAAATTAAAGTACTTTCGGTCTCTGAGCGTCGAATGAATGTACTTATGATTGCGGAAACTTCGGACTTGATTGTGCATTTAATCGTCACGGAAGAACTTCAAACGCGGAAATTTTGCTCCAAACAGGGACGAACATTTCATTAAAACTGACTCAGTTCTTGGCAAAACACTGTGTAGCAATGCTGCTCGTCATTTGTCAAGATCCGTCATCGCCAGACTTTTTTTTATTCCTTCGGTTAAAATTCAGCTTAAAAGATTATCATTTTGACAATCTAGAAAACTAAAAGACAAAAAAAAAAAAAAAAAAAAAAAAAAAAACCCTTAATGCACGTTTTAAACAACATTTCTGTTGAAGACTTCCAAGTGAGCATAAATTGGTGGCAAAATCGTTGGAAATGCTCTATTGATGCAGAATGCATCAATATCTGCATCAAGGTTCTGCAGGTAATCGCAGGTTGCGATTTTCAAGAATAAACGTCTATAAAATCATCATGAAATAAGCGAATTTTAAGCAATCTCTCTCATTACTTCTGAACAGACCCAGTATACGAACTTGTCCCTTCATCAGTAAATGCATAATTATCATGCGTATCCAGCATTTACAAACACCATAGTACAATGCACTTGTATTGTTATATTTATAATTTTCTTTAATTAATTTTTTTTAAATCATCATCTAAATTATAGTTTAAGAAAAGCTATGAAATGAAACAATAAATAATGTAACTTAAATATGTAATGACTTTAACACAAACAATGTATTTGATTTTGCATGGTAAGCAAAATATTCCGATGCACCACTGAGTACATGATATCAACATTAATCCTGAATTTACAAATGTTATTTAAAATATGCTCGTCTTTGTCTTTACGGTCACTCAATCAATGCTTAATTAAATTTAACCCCCGTTAGAGAGTACATCTACAGGCGATCACTAACTTCCCTTCGATCATCGATCTTTTGTTTACGCGTGGATAATTTACCGTAAATATTCATATACTATTTATGGTATTGTAAGATTTTGAATAAAGCATTATTGACAGTGGAGAAATTTAACTGATACTCGAAAATAATATAACAGTTCTCACAGATCTTATCCTTTCACATAGTGATCATTGACCTTTTTTTCTTAAAAACGAACACTGGCATTTGAAGATTAACCCTTTTGGGTCGGATTTTTTTTTTTTTTTTTTTTTTTTTTTTTTTTTTTTTTTTTAGAAAAAATTACTTTTATATTAATAATATTAACACTAGCTATCCAAATAGATTAATTATCTAATAAAAATGTATTTATTAAAATACAACACATTGCTCAGTGGTGCACAAAACAGGAATTTTAATATACATTTGTACAATTAAAATAAAATAAAACTATCAACGTTTCGCACCGTCTTCTGCGGGCGTCTTCAGGAAAATATGATAACGGAAGGACTAATTTTGCATCTTGATCGAGAGATAATATTTCTAATAAATTAAAATCTAAATGAATTAAAATTTTAAAAATGTTGCCACTTAGAGGTGAGTAAAAATTAAGATATTGCAACGAAATATTGGTTTAGTTGGTAAACAACATGGTTTTGTTTTCTGTGGAATTAAAAATGTCTTTTTTTTTAAGTTGGCTGGTTAATGCGTACGTTAAGCTTAAGTTTGAAATATTATAGTAAATATGCTTAATTCAATGGAGTCAGATAAAACAATTTGATAAATAAGTAAAGTACGACTGAATGAAACGATATTCAGGGAGATACTACTGACAGACGGTGCGAAACGTTGATAGTTTTATTTTATTTTAATTGTACAAATGTATATTAAAATTCCTGTTTTGTGCACCACTGAGCAATGTGTTATATTTTAATAAATACATTCTTATTAGTTAAATTTTATGGTGCAACTGTCCTGTATATATTTATAGATTAATTATGTTTAACGACTATTTCATTGTCTGAAAGATAACGAATGTTTCTGTTTTTCGTACTATTCAATTAATATTCATATGACAATAGGCAAAGAAAGAATTTTTGGAGATGTTTAGAAAATATTGTATTACTATAAGATTTAACTTACATTACAACTTCATAGCTGCCAACTTTCAACTAATCTTCCGTAATACCTGGGTTAGATTGATCCAGGTTAACGTCATTTGAAACCAGAAAATATATTTCATGAATCTTTATTTATTTAATTTCAGGTTTGTGACTGGAATATACTTAATTTCATTTCTTTGAAAAAATTCTGGCTCGCAACTTATTAAACCAAGGTCAAATTAACGCATGTATTACGGATAATCGATGTCAGGTTCTCACCTTTGCAACTCTCTAATACTTTTTTCCCTTTATTTTTATTACATATGGTTCTTACATGAAAGTAACTTTTATTTTAAATGTAAAGAGTGAAATATATGTTTAACATGAAAGAATCGCAAACAGCAAAAAGAGAATTAAGCAACTAATAATTATTATTATAATTGCTAGATGCCTAAGCATAAATGAAGTCATGTAGTAAATGCATAGCCATATACAAACATTACTACATTAAATCGTAGCAAAAATATTTCTTAAAACGAAATAATACTCTTTCAAAAGACATGTACTATTAATAGTATACCAGACCCGAAAGGATTAAATAATGCAGTCAGCTATTTGTTAAACTGCTTTAATTGAATTGTTTACCTTCAAACTGGCAATGTAGTTTAAAAGATAAGAGTACTATCTCATAAAGAGCTTAACTTAAAAGCAATGAGAGGCTCGCAAAGAAACTGATATGCTAAAGGTAAAGTTGCGTAAATGTTTTTTTCAAATTTCTCACATGAATTTTAAATTTTTTAAATAATTTTTTTAATAGAATCTCAAGTCTTATTCTTCGATGTTTTTATGTAAAAAAAAAAAAAGAAAAAAACAGAAGAAAATCATGCATAAAAACATTACTCACATTTTACTTGACCTTCCCACGCTCACTTACTGTAGTTTATTCATCACTAAAGTGACCATTACTCATGTTCTAATAATCGTAGTTATAAAAATCAAAGAAATTTGGTATATTTAGAGACTCTCTTTGGTACATAATAATAAAGTAATTCGAAAATTTTCACTAAAATGGACATTTTAATGTTGACAAATACCTTAAACTAAGCAAAAAAAAAAAAAAAAAAAAAAAAAAATGCTAATAGTGATTAAAACAAAACATAATTCCACATAATTGCATGACAACCATTTTTAAGTATTTTTTTGTTGTTCTTCAAAAGATTGAAATATATGTTCAATATTTCCCTTGTTGCAAATTTTTCCATTAAAAAAAATTATATATATATATATATATATATATATAGTATGTAAGAGAAAAGAATCGAATTAGATAAAATCAATTATCAGAAGTATACTAAACACTTTTTATCTAAGAAGATGGAACTATATAATTTTATGCAAGTAAGACACAAGAAAACTGAAAAAAAATTGTATAGCTCAATGATTGTATAGCAGGCATCAAATACAAGATAATTACAGCTTTGGCCAAATTATGAAGGAAAGAGTCTATACAGTTTTGTTTTGAAAATCTATATATATAGTACGCTAGCGTATGTGGCACAAAAATTACGATCATTTGTTAATTGTTTGATGGCAACATCCAAATGAAACACATCTTATGGGTTACTATACAAAAGTCATTTGGTAAGATTTATGCTGTGATAAATTGGGTTTATGTATGTTTTGTTCCATCGCTGCAAATATTGAGCTTCAAAATATCATTAGTTATATATTTTTCTGTTCATTTTACTTAAAAAAATAAATAAAAGTAATAAATTTTAAACTTTTCAGTTTCAAATTAAACTTATGTATTATAAATAAAATGAGTGAAAGGGTTATATTATTATATTTTAAATAATTAATGAAATACGGGAAAATGCCATGGATACTATATTTGGCGATTTATTATCTGCGCCGGGCTCGCATAAAAATACTGAATTCTTGATTTATCAGCACAGATGTCATATATGCACCACATTGGCGCGCTAATTTTCTGACGCCAATTTGGCGAAAATTCCGTTTTTAAATACCAGTTACATACATATTTTTAAACTAATTTTTATTATTTTAAAAGGGAAATAATAATTTAAAAAGTTTTATTAATAATTATAGAATAAAACAATTTATATAATTTTAAAGAAGAAAATAAAAACAAACAGTTCATTAATAAATAAATAACAATAGCCGGGTTACCAAGTGAGCCACATATAATTGTCATTTTGATGCAATCGTGTCAATGTGGTGCTCATATGGCATCTGTGCCTATTTCTCTTGCAGAATCTTCCAATTTGGAAAAAAATTGAGCAATAAAAATAAACTATGAATAAAAGCAATATGATTTAATGCTTAGCATACATTCAATTGAGACCAAATTGGTCGCCAAGGAGAGTTAGTAGTAGAATAATTTATCCATCAAGATTTTATTTACTATCCATTATCCGAGTATCAACAGAGGTATTTTTATGCAATGAGAATATTTGCAATGATTCAGTTACCTACTATTTGGTGAGTGATGTTACACAAATTTTCAAATAATAGTGAAGTTAATTTACGTTCATAAGTATGCATTTTTATGTTACTTTATGTTTGCACTGCTTTTTCATTATTTATGGTCTCGTGACGTTATTTAGGGTCTGTGGAAATATAAGTTATCATTTTATGGGGGAAGGGGGGGGGGCTGGCACATGATATCGTAAGATATCTCTAGGAGGAGGGGGGTTTTATTTTGATATCGATATCATTTTTGATCCAACTGAAATTTTCTCTTTTCATTTGCAGCACGGTCTTTGATTTAAAATAGTTTGTTATCTTTTTTTAATCTGTTATCTATTTTTATGAAAGTACGAAATTATTATCAAAATTACTAAATTAAAATCAAATTATCTAATTCCCAAATATGGAATACCTCAACATTTGACATTCCATTTCTTTTGTCAATTGAGTATGCATATATAATCACCGTTACTTTTTGAGAAACTATGTATGAAGTATATTTGCATTGATGTTTGTGTTTACTAATAAATAGAGAAAGGGAATAATAGAGAAAGGGAAATAATGCTGTCCACTTATTTTTACTCAGAATTTCTATCCCCCCCCCTTTCACCGTGCAGATAAGTGCAAAAAGATAGTATTACTGTTGAATGCATTATGTAAGAAAAAGCTATTATAAAATACTTTTAAAAAATAACTATTTCTTTAAAGTGTTATTTGATATAATAAAGTTATGTTTTATTGACTTCTCTTCATTTGAATAAATAAAGTATGATAAAAGTAAATGTTGCCAGTTTTGTATATCACTCCAAATAAAGGAAATGAATTCCAAAAACACACACACAAAAAAATTCAACATTGATAACGTTTATTATTACTGGGGGGAGGGGGTCCAGAATTGCCAAAAATTTTATAATGTTAAATATGCACAGCTCCTTACCAATTTCTTGTTTTTAAAAATGTCTGCCTAAATATTTCTATTAACCTTCTTGAAAATGTCGCTATGTAAGCGATGAAACATCCAAAGATGTTGATCTAAATAAAGGTTTTATGCATTTTTAACATCTTCAGATCCAAGGATTTTTTTTTTCGTACTTTTTAAATTTTCATTTATGTATTTATGTTAGCAAACTGATGACTAAAAAAGGTTGATCTAAATAAAGGTTTTATGCATTTTTAACATCTTCAGACCCAAGGATTTTTTTTTTTGTACTTTTTAAATTTTCATTTATGTATTTATGTTAGCAAACTGATGACTAAAAAAGGTTGAACAGCTAAGAAAAAAAATTATTTTTTGTACATAAAATTTGATGAAACATGAGAACTAAAAAAGTACATTTTTTTTTAATTTCTCTCTTCTCTCTCTCTCTCTCTCTCTCTCTCTCTCTCTCTCTTTTAGCATTGAAAAACATTGAAAAACATAAAATAAATATTTATTTAATATTTTTTTCATTGCTAATGGACATTACAAATGGTACGTTAACGCACAGTAAAACTATTTACGCTTCAATATTTGCACATTTCTGCTACAAGCCATCTTTATATAACATCCCTAATAGCATGCATGGTCACAGTGACGTCACTGTGAGTCACTTTGGTCACATCACATCTGTGACCAAAATGCCACCACTCTGTGAGTCACATTGTGATTGAGATGTGACTTCCTTAAAAATCTTTAGAAATTTATAAATATCCTTCAAAACATGTTATTTACTTTAAAAAACATGTTTCTGGCAATTTAACTACCGTCGCTTTTGTCACAGTTTCGTCACAATGTTAATGTCAAATTAATCACAAATGACACATTTTTCACAAATTTGTCACATTGTGATCACTTTGTGAAACGTCACAAAAGAGCTCAAAACAGCCATAGCGACTTCACATTTTAGTCACTGTGACTTCACATCGAAGTCACGTGACGTCACATCGACAATCGATGGTCACAAAGTCACAATGTGACTTCACAACGACGTTGCAGTGACGTCACCATGCTTTACGGTTATGTATCTCGCTAAAAAAACACTATAAGAAACAAATCGCTATTTTGTTTAGTTCTGCTATCTGTTAGGCTCCTTTCAAACCGATTTCTCTTTTTTAGGTGCGTTCGTAATTATGTAAATACGTAGCACCTATTGTTGTCGCTCAGTCCGTCCGTCTGTCCGTCTGTCTGTCCGCATATAACAACGCAAAAACTACCCAACCGAATCGTTTGAAATTTAAAATACATAATTATTGCATAAATTTGTCGAGTCATTTCAAATTTTATGAAAATCGGATGGATAGATCAATTACAGGGACAATCAAAAGTATTCCGTTACATTACGGTCAATGGGGAAAAAAGTTTCAAATTCATTTTAATCGTTTGAAATTAATATGTATATTTATTACATAATTTTATCGAGTCATTTCAAATGGTATGAAAATCGGATGGATAGATCAATTACAGGGACAATCAAACGTATTCCGTTACATTACGGTCAATGGGGAAAAAAGTTTCAAATTCATTTTAATCGTTTGAAATTTAAAATGTATATTTATTAAATAATTTTGTTGAGTCATTTCAAATGTTATGAAATTCGGATCCATAGGTCAATTACAGGGACAATCAAAAGCATTCCGTTACATTACGATCAATGGGAAAAAAAAGTTTCATATGCATTTTAATGGCGTTACACTCATTTGAACTTAATAGAATTGACATGAAACTATGAAGTATGTACTAAAATATACATTCTGTACAATCTGTGATGCAAAGAATATTTATTATTAAATTAAAGGGCCACACAAAGGTATTCCACTAAATAATGTTATACGGGGAAACATTGTTTGGGGCGTGTTTTAATTATATTAAACTACTTCACATTTTATGAATAAGATATACGTTAATGAAGTACAATAAAAATTACTCCCTGCATATTTACAAGAACACAAAGATTTCGTCCACAATACAGTATCCAAAGTACGCTCTACTATATCAGCAAGATCTGAATATTTTAAAACTTCGTACGAACGCACCTTATTTGCTACGCTTCACGTGCAATTTCCAACTTGTTATATATTATTTATGTAAGTGACAAAAAAATTGTAAAGATGTGTATCTTATAGGATACATCAGGTCTGAAGAGATTACGTCATTTGTTAAATCCCAATTACATAGCGGTCAACTGTTACACATTTTTCCTACCACAAAAATTTTATAATAAATATTATCTTATTTAATCGGTGAAATATTATGATTAAACAAATGGAAAATCACTGTAAAATTTTAGTGGTAGCAAAATTGCGTAAAAGTTGGCAGTTATGCTATTAGCAACTTTTAACTTAGTTTAAATATTATAAGTGATTATTGTCGATACTTTTATTATAAATATCTTACACCGAAGAAATTTTCTTTAACTACGAGAACAATTTTTAGTAAACATACATTAGACAATTGAATTATAAAATATAACAACTAAGAACGCATTTGTTAAAAATATATAACCTTGCACATTGGTGTACAAAAACAAGCACTTTAATGTGAACTTGTATAGATAAAAATAAAATGAAATATAAAATCTATGTTTCGAGTCATCTTCAGGAAAATATGAAGGAGAAATGTGTCCATCATATTTTCCTGAAGACGACTGCAGAAGATTTATCGAAACTTTGATTTTATATTTTATTTTGTCTTTAATTGTACAAGATCATGTTATAAGGTACCCTGGGGTAATAACGCCACGTTAAGGTTCTACCAATTTTCATGGCTCAGTTTTAGTTTGTATTTTTCAAACAAATATATGATTTGATGCAGCAACTCATTGACTATCTATATAAAAAAAAATAATTTAACAGATATGTATTCATAAAATGTAATGGCGTGATTTCTTGACCAATGCTATTCGGCGTTATTACCCACCTATATGGGTAATAACGCCATGTAAACAAAACTATGAAATAAGATGGAATAATTGCATGTAGATTGCCCAATTCTAAAAATACACACTCTACAAACTTAGAAATCGACAAATTGCATTCTAAAATATTGAAAATGTTCAATTTTTTGTAAAAGTGTAAGAAAAATAAAGTTATGATGTGTGTGTGGGGGGGGGGGGGGGAGGCAAAAGAATACCAGACCGTGAGCTTCTCTTTGCTTAAAAAGGACCGCCTAAATAAACATTGCACAGTTTTAACTGTGTTTATTTGAATCAGTATTTAGGATGTAGCTCGGCCACTGTAGGGAATCAACCGGGATATTAATGCCAAGTATTGGCGTTATTACCCCGTTATAGTTATTGCGCTGTACTTTTTAAATTACAAATTATCTCGAGAAGACATCCAAAATCTTCAACAACATTTTGAAAGTCCATGAAATGTACTACAAATTTATGTAATTAACAAAGTATTTCCGGATAAAAAGAATAGTCTTTACATCACAAAACGTATCTCGCAAATTTTAGATCAAGCGTTAATTTTAGTTGCTAGTAAAAACAATAAGACCTAAAAACGAAACAAATTAACTTGATGCTGTTTTTTGCGATTTATATGACTCAAAACCCCTCTGCGCAGAGCACATGGGTGTCATTTACCAGATTATTTCATAATTATGCAAAATATTAGCACTTGGCGTTATTACCCCAGGGTACCTTATTTCTTGTTTTTATGCATCAATGAGCTTGGTTATGTATTTTTAACAAATACATTCTTAGTAGTTTATAATACGGTATGATCAAAAGATGCCAATTCACAAGAACCTGAAGTCAAAATAATTTTGGACAGTTATTTTTTTATATTTATTGATTTATTTTAATAAAAAAATATTTAAACAAAAGCTATAAAATGAAACCGTAAAATATGTAACACAATTATGTAATTAATTTAATACAAACGAAGTATCTGATGATGCTTACTATGCAAAAATTTTCCAATGCACCGCTGAATACATAACATCGTATTTATCCAGCATTTACAAATATTATCTGGAATATCCTCAGCTTTCTCTTTACATTCATTCAACCATCGCTTAATTAATCTTAACCCTCGTTGGAGAGCACATCCCCAGGCGATCTGTATCTTCCCCCCGGAACATCGATCTTTTGTTTTCGCCCGAATAATTACCTCATGTGTTCAATTCAAATATCCTAGTTAGAGAAGCCAGTTTTATGGAATACATCATTGAAAAGTTTTTATTAAGCATAATTTACAGTCTGCAAAGAGTTACATAAAATTCATTTTTTACATTTCTGCATTGTCTGAAAGTTTAATTTGATTTAAATGCATTTGATTATATTAGGTAGCTTTCATTACAAAAAGTAAAAAGCTACCTATTGCAGCCGTCCGGAGGACAGCACTTCCAGAAACTTTTGGTATATTTTCACCGATCATGACCCCCAGACCCCAAAACCACCCTCATTTCAAATGTTGACATATATATATATATATATACATATATATATATAACCATATATATATATATATATATATATATATATATATATATACCTGATTTTTGTCATGCGATAACTATCGTATTTATGAACCGATTTGAATGAAACTTGGTATGTACATAGTATATACAAATGTCTCGACCGAGTTCGTTAGCAAGCGTCATCCGCCATCTTGTTTCAAAATGGCGGCCATTTAAAAATTTTTTAAAAATTTAAAATTTAAAATTAAATGCGAAGAAATTAAAAGTTGAAAAATATTTTTCTTTTATGTGTTAGAACATAAAACAACGATTCCAGAACACTTTTTATTTTATTTATATCTTAAAAAATGACTGAGTTATAGCACTTTGAACTTTTCTTATGACTGGCATTTTCAAACAATCTAATTTTTGTCATGCTATAACTAATGTATTTATGAACCAATTTAAATGAAATTTGGTATTTACATAGTACATACAAATGTCTCGATCGAGTTTGTTAGCTGGCATCATCCGCCGTCTTGTTTCAAAATGGCGGCCATTTAAAAAATTTTTACATTTTAAAATTTTAATACGAAGAAATTAAAAGTTGAAAAACATTTTTCTTTTATGTGTTAGAACTTAAAACAAGGATTCCAGAACACTTTTTATTTTGTCTATATCTTAAAAAATGATTGAGTTACAGCACTTTGAATTTTTCTTATTGCTGTCAATTTTAATCTATCCGATTTTTGTCATGCTGTAACTAACGTATTTATGAACCGATTTGAATGAAACTTGGTATGTACATAGCACATACAAATGTCTCGACCGAATTCGTTAGCCAGCATCATCCGCCATCTTGTTTCAAAATGGCGGCCATTTAAATTTTTTTTTTAAATTTAAAATTTAAAATTAGGTTCAAAAATGTGAGAAATTGAAAAAGATATTTCTTTTGTGTATTTGACCTTGAAAGATCCCAGGGCATTTTTTGTTTCATCTATATCATTAAAAATGGCTGAGTTATAGAACTTTCAATTTCCAGTGTGGTTGACATTTTGAAACGCGATAATACGCATATTTATAAATTGATTTGGATATAACTTCGTGTGTACATAGTACATATCAATGACTTGACCGAGTTCATTAGCCAACTTCATCCGCCATCTTGTTTCAAAATGGCGGCTATTTAAATTTATCAAAAATATTTTAAATGTATAATGATGTACAAATAAAAATTAGAAATTGAAAAAAACTCTTTCGAATGTATTTATCTTAATAATGAGTTCCGGAGTATTTTTTGCTTTGTCTTTATCTTAAAAAAAGCTTGAGATATAGTAGTTTGAATTTCTAATGTGGGTGACATTTTTAAAAAAAACAATTTGCCCGCGACAGCAGTCGTATATATTAATCGATTTCGATATGAGAGTGCATTTCCACATGAATTAAGATTTCGACCAAGCTCATTGCTTTGTTTTATCCATCATGTTGCTTTAAAATGACATACACTTCATGATATCGTGGAATTTGGCGACTCTCTATATCGCTGAAAATAAAACCAGGTTGAATGAAATATGACTAATTTCTAAAAATTCCTATTAATAATTAGTATTGACAAAAACTAGCATTCAGTCTTATAAAATCGGGTTTCACTAATTTGCGCTTCGTTTGTTTGAATAATATAATTTAATTTAAAATAAATAATATATAAATAAGTATATGAAAGCTACCTCTTCTTCCCGGCGTTGCCGGAAGGACTTTTTTATTTTGGGTTCGAGGGTAAAGAAATTAATTTGATTTTTTTTCTCATTACTTACCAAATAAAATGAATCATATTTTAATAATTTTTATAAGCTATTTCATGCTTGAAAAAAATCATCAATTACTTTTTTTAATATTTCAAGATTATTGAGAATATTACACTCATTAAATTTATAATGCATCCAAATCCGTGACCTGTAATATTTTATAGAATGTTTTTAGGCCATCTGTAACTTCCCTCCGTAACATCGATGTTTTGTTTCTGCCCGAATAATTACCTCATGTGTTCAATTTAAACATTCTATTTAGAGAAACCAGTTTTATGGGATATATCACTGAAGAGTTATTATTAAGCGTAATTTATGAACTGTAAAATATAACATAAAATTAAATATGTTTCAGTTTCAAAATTTTTCACATTTTTCCATTGTTTGAAAATTTAATTTGATTTAAATGCATTTGATTATATATTATTTTGGGCTTGAGGATAAAGAAATTTTTTTTCTCATTATTTACCGAATGGAATAAGTCATATTTAATAACTTTTATAATCTATCTAATGCTTGAAAAAAAATCAACAAATATGTCTTTTGAAAAGTCAAGATTGCCGAAATGTTATGCTCATTAAATTAATAATGTATCTAAATCAGCAGTTTTCAATTTTTTGTTGAAAAATGAAAAGCTGTAAAATGAAACCGTAAAATGTGTAACACAATTATGTAATTAATTTAACACAAACAAAGTATCTGATGATGCTTGCTATGGAAAAATATTCCATTGCACCGCTGAATACACAACATCGTATTTATCCAGCATTTACAAATATCATTTGGAATATCCTCCTCTTTGTTTTCAAATTCATCCGACCATCGCTTAATTAAACTTAACCGTCGTTGGAGAGCATATCCCCAGGCGATCTGTAACTTCCCTCCGAATCGTCGATCTTTAGTTTCAGCCCGAATAATTGACCCGTGTGTTCAATTCAAACATCCTAGTTAGAGAAGCCATTTTTATGGGATAGATCACTGAAGAGTTCTTATTAAGTGTAATTTAAGGTATGCAAAGAATAACATAAAGTTAAATATGTTACATTTTTAAAAAATTTCATATTTTTTCATTGTCTGAAAACTTAATTTGATTATATTTTGTTATGGGGTTGAGGCTAAATTAATTTTTTTTTTAATTTCTTCATTAATAACTGAATAAAAATAATCATATTTTAATAACTTAATAACATTTAGTATTATTGCATTCCCATTTGGTTTAATTAATATTTAACAAAAGCACTAAAATGAAACCGTAAAATGTGTAACACAGTTATGTAATTAATTTATCACAAAAAAAGTATCTGGTGATGCTTACTATGCAAAAATATCCCAATGCACCGCTGAATACATAACATCATATTTATCCAGCATTTACAAATATCATCTGGAATATCGTAATCTTTGTTTTCACATTCATTAAACCATCGCTTAATTAAACTTAGCCCTCGTTGGAGAGCACATCCCCAGGCGGTTTGTAACTTCCCTCCGGAACATCGATCTTTTGTTTCCGCCCGAATAATTACCTCATGTGTTCTATTCAAACATCCTGGTTAGAGAAGCCAGTTTTATGGGCTGTATCACTGAAGAGATCTTACTAAACGTAATTTATGATCTGTAAAAAATAACATAAAATTAAGTACGTTAAATTTTTTCTCCATTTTTTACATTTTTGCATTGGCTGAAAGTTTAATTTGATTTCAACGCATTTGATTGCATTTTATTTTGGGTTTGAGGCTAAATAAATTAATTTGATTTTTTCTCATTACTTATCAAATAGAATGAATTATATTTTAATAACTATTGTAATCTATCATAACCTTGAAAAAAAATAATCAATTATATTTTTAGAAAATTCAAGATTACTGAGAATATTATACTCATTAAATTAATAATGTATACAAATCCATGGCTTGTAACATTTTGTAGAATGTTTTTACGCGATCTATAATATCTTTCGGAACATCGATCTTTTGTTTACGCCCGAATAATTACCTCATGTGTTCAATTTAAACATCCTAGTTAGAGAAGCCAGTTTTATGGGATTTTTAAAAATTTAATTTGATTTAAATGCATTTGATTATATTTTATTTTGGTCTTGAGGCTAAAGAAATTAATTTGTTTTTTTCCCTCATAACTTATCGAATAGAAAGAAAAATACTTTAATAACTTTTATAATCTATCTCATGCTTGAAAAAAACCATCAAATATGTTTTTTAATTCAAAATTACGAGAATATTTTACTTATTAAACTAGCGGACCCGACAGACGTTGTCCTGTCACCGACAGACGTTGTCCTTCTTGGCACCGACTCCAGAAAATCAAATAAATGTACGTAAATATGGTAATACGCACGATATACACTACGCTCTTAATTTAATTTTTTATTACAATTATGTAAGGAAAATATTTTTCACTCTTCAGTGTTTTTTGAAGTCGGCTCAATTTTTGATAGAAAAGTTTATTTTTCTCTTTTTAGTTAAAAGTTAACGATTTTCTGAAGTCGGTTAATCAAAATTATAATACAGAAAATATCATTGTAAAGCATACACGTTTGTCAGGAGTGGAATTCGAACACGTAATCTCTTTCTTCAAGAAGCTGAGCTTAAATCTGGCGCCTTAGACCGCTCGGACATTCCGTCCGCACTCTACTCATCGAAATTATTCAACACTTTTAATTAGCGAAAAATCACTAACTATTAGTATTTGCCTAATTACTAAAAAAGTACTGAATCAATTTCGACGAAATATGAATCTAAACCATTCTCGAATCTACTGGAACGCACACACAATATTTCATCAAAATCGGTCCAGTCGTTTAGGAGGAGTTCAATTACATACACACGCACAGAAGATTTTTATATTTCAACTGATAACATATTTTAGTACATTTTTTTTATTCTGAATCGAATGGTACTAAGAAAATTCGTTTAAATCCAGTAGTTCGTGAGATAATTCACATTTTCCTAATTTGGCGATGTTATCAGGAGGAGTTCAGTTACATACACACGCACAGATTTTTAACCGACTTCAAGGAGGAGGTTATGATTTCGACCTGTATGTATTTGTTGTTCACGCATAACTTTCGTAAATATGAACCGATTTTGATAATTATTTTTTTGTTAGAAAATGTAAGACGCCCACATGGTCCCATTTAAATTTTATCAAATTCTTGCGATTAGAACTTTTTTAAAAACAAAAACATTAAAATTCCAATTTTTTGAAGCAGTCATCCAATTAAAAGCGTTCAATTTTCAGTTAATCGCAGGCTTTCATGTCGAGCACACAAGTCAGATATGTGTGTACAATAAATAAATAAAATTTCAGGCTATCACTCTTACACTGGTAGAAGATCTTTTCAACCACTTTCAAGGAGTAGGTTATGATTTCGATCTGTATGTATTTCTTGTTCACTCATAACTTCCCTAAAAATGAACCGATTTTGATAATTCTTTTTTTGTTTGAAAGTATAAGGTGCCCGCCCCATTTTAATTTCATTAATTTCTGATGATTAGAATATTTTAAAGTAAAAAGTGTGGATTTGATTAAAAAAAAAAATATAATGTTTTGTCGCAAATAATCTTCCATTGTTGCAACCGTTTTCAAATCATAAGCATATTAAAACTATGCATTCATATGCGTTAGCGCCAAGTTGTCGCCAAGCTTGATTCTTTTTTGAAGTCGGTTACTATTTTTTTTAAAAAAGCATAATTATATATAAAGATAAGCATTGAAAATTTCAGGTTTTTGCGCCGAAGACATCGCCAAATTAGGAAAATGCGAATTATCTCACGAACTACTGGATTTAAACGAATTTTCTTAGTACCATTCGATTCAGAATGAAAAAATGCACTAAAATATGTTATCAGTTGAAAAATAACTACAAAAGCCGATTTTAAGGAATTTTTTAAAAGTTCGTTCTTTTTTCTACTAATCGTAGGGGTGGAATTTTCGAAAATCCATTTTTAGCGGCACTCGATGTTATAAGAAGTATTTTTACCCCAATTTTTAAGATTTTTAGTTCGGTAGATTTTTTTGTGCTGTGATTAATACGAAACCCAGACTTTCTATTATATATATAACACTTTTAATTAGCGAAAAATCACTAACTATTAGTTTTTTCCTAATTACTAAAAAAGTACTGAATCAATTTCGATGAAATGTGAATCTAAACCATTCTCGAATCCACTGGAATACACATACAAAATTTCATTAAAATCGGTCCAGTCGTTTAGGAGGAGTTCAATTACATACACACGCACAGAAGATTTTTATATATAAAGATTAATAATGAATCTAAATCCATCGCTTGTGATATTTTGTAGAAAGAAGTATGTAGAAGTATGTTTTTAGGCAATCTACAACTTTCCTCCGGAACATCGATCTTTTGTTTCCGCCCGAATAATACCTCATGTATTCAATTCAAACATCGTACTTATTATATTACTTCGTGTGCCAATTTTATGGGATATATCACTGAACAGTTCTTATTAAGCGTAATTTACGATCGGCAAAGAATAACATTAAATTTAAAAAGTTAATTTTTTTTTATTTTTTACATTTTTGCATTATTTGAAAGTTTAATTGGATTTAAATGCATTTCATTATATTTTATTTCTTGTTTGAGGCTAAAGAAATTAATTTGATTTTTTTCTTCTTACTTATCGAATAGAATAAATCATATTTTAATAACTTTTATAATCTATCTCATGCTTGAAAAAAACCATCAAATATGTTTTTTTTAATTCAAAATTACGAGAATATTCTACTCATTAAATTAATAATGAATCTAAATCCATCGCTTGTAATATTTTGTAGATTACTTTTTAGGCAATCTACAACTTTCCTCCGGAACATCGATCTTTTGTTTCCGCCCGAATAATTACCTCATATGTTCAATTCAAACATACCTAGTTAGAGAAGCCAATTTTATGGGATATATCACTGAACAGTTCTTATTAAGAAAAATTAACGGTCGCCAAAGAATAACATAAAATTCATTTTTTATTTTTTGCATTGTCTGAAATTTTAATTTGATTTAAATGCATTTAATTATATTTTATTTTGGATTTGAGGCTAAAGAAATAACTTTGATTTTTTAATAACTTATGGAATAGAAAGTCTCATTTAACAACTTTTATAATCCACATCATACTTGAAAAAATATCAATAATTATGTCTTTTGAAAATTCAAGGTTGCTGAAAATGTTATATTCATTAAATTAATAAAGTATCGAAATCAGCAGTTTGCAATGTTTTGTTGAAAAATGAAAAGCTGTAAAATGAAACCGAAAAATATGTAACACAATTATGCAATTAATTTAAGTCAAACAAAGTATCTTATGATACTTACTATGCAAAAATATTCCAATGCACCACTGAATACATAATATCATATTTATCCAGTATTTACAAATATTATCTGGACTATCCTCATCTTTGTCTTCACATTCATTCAACCATCGCTTAATTAAACTTAACCCTCGTTGGAGAGCACATCCCCAGGCGATCTGTAACTTCCCTCCGAATCATCGATCTTTAGTTTCCGCCCAAATAATTACCTCATGTGTTCAATTCAAACATCCTAGTTAGAGAAGCCAGTTTTATGGGATACATCACTGAAGAGTTCTTATTAAGCGTAATGTACGGTCAGTATTGAATAAAATAAAATTAAATATGTTACATTTTTTTTAATTTTTCATATTTTTCCTTTGTTTGAAAATTTAATTTGATTTAAATGCATTTGATTATATTTCATTTTGGGCTTGAGACTAAGGAAATGAATTTGATTTTTTTCTCATTACTTATCGAATAGAATGAATCATACTTTAATAACTTTTATAATCTATTTCATGCTTGAAAAAAATCATCAAATATGTATTTTTAGTTCAAAATTATTGAGAATATTACACTCATTAAATTAATAATGTATCCAAATCCGTGGCTTGTAATATTTTGTAAAATGTTCTTAGGCGATCTGTAACTTTCCTTCGGAACATCGATCTTTTTTTTCCGTCCGAATAATTACCTCATGTGTTCAATTCAAGCATCCAATTAAAGAAGCCAGTTTTATGAGACATGAGGTGCCTCTTCGATCCAGAACATTGTTCAAAATTCTTCTACAGATGGCGCTACACGCGCAGCTCCGTAGGACTCTGTGCAAGGAGTAAGAGACTATGACGCAGCGAACGTGATACTAAAAAAATCCACCTTGCTCCCCGGGGAAAACGTGTCGCGTGTTAATTTTAAAAATATGTATTTTCTTTTTCTTTCTTTAGAAGTTTATTAAAATTTATGTGAAGTTGTGTTTAAGTATGTTCGATTAATATTTAACTAATTTTCGATCATTATTTAATTTATTTTGGATCTGTGTAGCTGTGATATGTATTAACCACGTAGCTTCTTTCAAGTGGTGACTGGACTTTTTGGAAGACGGCCTTCTGATACGACCGAACGACGACAGCGATGGAATTAAACAGTATGTGCCAATGTTCCTTTGTGGTATTCTCTGGCCCAATTGTTATATTTACCAATTATTTTACTTAACAAACTTTCGTACCCAAGCGATCTTATTCAAAATTTTACTAAATTGTATATTTATTTATTTATTGCTCCATCAATATTTTTTTTAGTTCTGCGGTCACAATGCCTGATGATAATGATACTTCCGATAATCCGACAGAAACGTGTCGGGTCATTATATGCCAACAGTTGGCGATACTGGTCCAGCAAAAATAACTGGAATCGTAAGCTCTGTCGCATCGCAAATAGTAACTTTTAAAATGATATTCATATTTTCAAATTAAAATGTTTTATAATAATTCTTTGCTAACATAATAATTTAAAATAATGTTTCTTTACTTTAAAATGCATTTCTAATATTTAAAATAGTTTTTGTAAAATAATTTGTATTTTTATATTTCACTTATTTAACTGTGTATTATTGTGCATCTTTTGACTGTAACTGTACCTTCTAGCAGTTAACATTTTTTGACCTAATAAAGTTTGCGTGCTTGTTCTAAAAACTTAATTTTATCGTTATTTTTTTTTTAAAAAGTATTAGTGTGAATTAAAAAGAATACCGCTTTCGACGATCGAATAAGATTGGTTTTAAAGATTAGTTATAAAAGTTATTACTCTTGTTAGCTACACGTACTAAAATCGGTAGCTACAATTGGTGACCCTCGTTAACATAACTTATTCAAAATGCCTCTTACCGACCAAAACTCCGGATCAGCAGAAGCTAGCAAAGTTAGCATCAAAATTCCCCCATTTTGGACAGAAAAACCTGAAATGTGGTTTGTTACAATTGAAGCGCAATTCAAGATAGCCGGAATTACGTGCGACGAAACTAAGTTCAATTATTTGATCGCACAGTTGGACCCGAAGTTTATGGAGAATATATGGGACATAATTCAAAATGACACTCCAAATAAGTATGCAGCCGCGAAAGACAGACTTTTAAGCACTTTTAAAGAAAGCGAAAATTTGCGCATCAAACGACTTCTCACTGGCCTGGAATTAGGAGATTTGAAGCCCAGCCAACTCTTACGTAAGATGCAAGCATTAGGCGATACGAAGGACGTTTCAGACAAAGTGCTCAAAACTCTCTGGTTAGAAAAGCTCCCGGATTCAGTGAAAAACATAATTGTTGTCAGTGATGAAGATTTAGAAAAATTGGCCAAAATGGCTGATAAAATCACTGAACTGAACCCTAATATGGAACTTGCCAAAGTTGATAAAGAGACTCCCAGCTATGCAGCCCTCTTGGATAAGATCTCCAGCTTGGAGCAGCAGATTGCAAGTTTGCATGTTCAACGATCTCGTAGTCGTACTCCTCATCGCCGTGCTGGCAGATACAGAAGTCAATCCCGCAAGCGTTATGATCCTAATGGTAAGCTTTGCTATTACCACTTCAGATTTGGAAAAAAATGTCTTCCTGAGAAAGGTAAACAACCCTGTAGTTGGCAACAAGCGGAAAACTCCTTCCAGCAGTAGAGTCAGCGGCAAGTCCTGCTGCAAAGAACATAGATTGCCGCAACTACAGACTATTTGTTCATGACAAAAAAAAACTGGTGTGCGCTTCTTAGTCGATAGTGGTGCTGATGTGTCCTTGGTTCCAGCAAACGTAAAAGCAGAACAACCATGCTCATATGTGTTATATGCTGCCAATGGTACTGAAATACCAACTTATGGTATAAAAACACTGACACTAGATCTTGGTTTACGACGTGCATTTCAATGGCCATTCATAGTAGCCAAGGTGAGTAAAGGAATCATTGGTGCTGATTTTCTGCATCATTTTCATTTGCTTATTGACATACATAAACGTAAATTAATTGATGCCATCACACAATTGTCTGTAAAAAGTGAAATTTCAACAATTTCTGATGAGTGTTTTATAACTACGTTTGATCGCACATCCCAATTTAGTGATTTATTAAATTTATATCCTGATATTACGAAACCTAATATTTTAAATAAATCAGTTAAACATGAAGTTAAGCATTACATTGAAACAACAGGTCCACCAGTGCATTCCAAGGCACGACAACTAAATCCTGAAAAGCTTGCTTTGGCCAAACAGGAGTTTCAATTCATGCTTGACAATAACATAATCCGACCTTCAAAATCCCAATGGGCCAGTCCCCTTCATTTGGTTAATAAAAAAGATGGCACCTTAAGACCTTGTGGGGATTACAGAAGATTAAACGACAAAACCATTCCAGACAGATACCCCATACCCCGAATTGAAGATTTTCATAACATATTAAAAGATACAGTCATTTTCTCTAAGCTTGATTTAATCAAAGCATATTATCAAATTCCAATAGCTGAAGAAGACAAGCCCAAAACTGCAATAATTACCCCATTCGGATTGTTTGAGTTCAATGTCATGAGTTTTGGCCTCCGGAATGCTCCTGCCACGTTCCAGCGATTTATTAATCAAGTTTTTCAGGGGTTAGATTTTTTGTTTCCCTATTTGGATGATGTTCTAGTTGCTTCGAGCTCAGAAGCCGAGCATAAGGAGCACCTAAAAATAGTATTTGAGAGATTAAATAAGTATGGCCTGCGCATTAATGTTGCAAAATCAATAATGGGAGTTAACCAAATTGAATTTTTGGGATACCTCATTAATGAGAAAGGTTCCTCACCCCTTCCAGCTAAAGTCCAAGTTATCCTAGATTATAAATTGCCAGAAACCCTGCACGATCTACGTACCTTTCTTGGTATGATTAATTTCTATCGCAGATACCTGAAAGATGCAGCACAAACCCAAGCACTGCTTCATGAGATGTTAAAAGGTGCAAAGAAAAAGGATCGCAGAAAAGTCCCTTGGACAGATGAAAGTATCCAGCAATTTGAAAAGTGCAAAGCTGATCTAGCTAATGCTGCACTTCTGTGTTTTCCAAAACCTGGACTCCCATTATCTCTATGCACAGATGCTTCAGATTGGGCAATTGGTTCAGTTTTAGAACAATTTGAAGACAAAATGTGGAAGCCAATTGGTTTCTATTTGAAAAAACTTAACGAAACTCAGAAAGAGTACAGTACGTATGACCGTGAGTTATTGGGAATCTATCTTTCCATCAAACATTTTAAATACCTTTTGGAAGGTCGCGAATTCACAATTTGGACAGATCATAAGCCTTTAATATTTGCTTTCAAACAGAAAAATGAAAAGGCTTCTCCAAGACAGTTGCGCCAGCTCCAGTACATCTCTCAATTCTCTACCAACATTCAACATATTAGTGGCAAAGATAACGTGGTTGCTGACACCTTGTCCAGAATAGAAACAGTCTGTGTTATCGACTATGATGAAATAGCTCAAGAGCAAAGTAATGATGCAGAATTCAAAGAATTATGTTCTAGTGACACATCTTTGGACTTCAAACCTTACACTCTGGCATCTGGAAAAACATTATGGTGTGATACCTCCCACAACAAGATTCGCCCATATATTCCTCTCAAATTCAGGAGAGAACTCTTTCATCAAATCCATGGCTTGTCACACCCAGGCATAAAATCTACCGTTAAAGAGATGGCTGCCAGGTTCATTTGGCCAGGAATCAACAAGCAAGTAAAAGAATGGGCTCAAACCTGTATTAATTGTCAAAAGACCAAGGTAAATAGACATACCAAATCTAAATTTTCTACTTTTCAAGAACCTGATGAAAGATTTAATGTTGTGCGTATTGATTTAATTGGACCTTTGCCTCCATCTAATGGACATATTTATTGTTTAACTTGCATCGATAGATTTTCTTGTTGGACAGAAGTTGTCCCTTTGCCTGAAAGTAGTGCTGAAACAGTGAGCAAAGCATTTTATGAACATTGGATTTGTAGATTCGGTGTGCCAGGAACAATCATAACAGATCAAGGTAAACAATTTAAGTCTCAGTTGCTCAAAAACTTAGCAGAAATTTGTGGTGCAAAACTTCGAACATCAACACCATACCATCCACAGTGTCAGGGCAAAGTTGAACGCTTTCACAGAACTTTAAAAACAGCTATTAAAGCACACAACAATGTGAAATGGACTGAAATTTTACCAACAGTGCTTTTAGGACTAAGATCAGTTATCAGAAGTGACACGAATCATTCTGTAGCACAGATGGTTTATGGTACAAATATTAGACTGCCAGGTGAATTTTTTGATAAACCTACAGTCAGTACAGATTCTGACACTTTTGTGACTCAGCTACAGAATTATATGGAGCAATTAAAACCTATGCCTACTAAACAGGCAACACAAAAAACAATATTTGTACATAAGGATTTAAAATCTTTCTCCCAGGTGTTTATTAGGGTAGACCGAGTAAAAAAACCGCTAGAACCGGCCTACCAAGGACCCTTTTTGGTAGTCCATAAATATGATAAATATTATACTTTGAAAATAAAAGGCAAAAATGTCAATATCTCAATTGACCGGCTTAAGCCAGCCTATATGTTGACACATGATGAAATTCCAGAGAATACTAACATGCCTAGTCACTCCCATACTCCACAAGTCATTTCTGATGATCAAATATTGCCTTCAACAACACGTTGTGGCAGAAAAGTTAATTTGCCAGTTCGCTTTAAAGATTGATTGTCAATTTTTATTCTTGATATATTTCTCCTATTCTTGCTTAGTTTATGATATGATTTATAATATTGAATTACATGTTTAAATTAGCATGGTTTCATATAGTATCTAAGTCGAGTAAATAGTCTTCAATTTTAGTAACCATTAATATTTATAATCTCATAGATTTCAGATAATTTTCTTTTATATGAGATTATTTAAACTTACTACAAGACGTTACTCTGAGTAATAACAATTTTATGATATAATTTATAAAAATTACTTTTTTTTTCTTTTTCTTCCCCCAATGGTGGATAAACTTGCATTTATAGTTGTTGCATTTAAATTAATAACAATTCTATACTAGTTTAAAATTAATGTCTCACTGAAAACAGAAATAGATTTTTGTGGATATATACGATTACTATTATTATTTTCATTAAATTATTTCCATTATTATTTTGAAAGGTAATTAATTATTCTCTACCATGATTTCTGTTATCGTAACGTAGTTACTGGTAGGGGAGTAATGTCGGGCCATTATATGCCAACAGTTGGCGATACTGGTCCAGCAAAAATAACTGGAATCGTAAGCTCTGTCGCATCGCAAATAGTAACTTTTAAAATGATATTCATATTTTCAAATTAAAATGTTTTATAATAATTCTTTGCTAACATAATAATTTAAAATAATGTTTCTTTACTTTAAAATGCATTTCTAATATTTAAAATAGTTTTTGTAAAATAATTTGTATTTTTATATTTCACTTATTTAACTGTGTATTATTGTGCATCTTTTGACTGTAACTGTACCTTCTAGCAGTTAACATTTTTTGACCTATTAAAGTTTGCGTGCTTGTTCTAAAAACTTAATTTTATCGTTATTTTTATTTAAAAAGTATTAGTGTGAATTAAAAAGAATACCGCTTTCGACGATCGAATAAGATTGGTTTTAAAGATTAGTTATAAAAGTTATTACTCTTGTTAGCTACACGTACTAAAATCGGTAGCTACAAACGATTGCTAGGGAAGCTGTTAAAATTCCTCCCTTATGGAAAAGTAGTATTTCTGTATGGTTTGTACAAGTTGAGGCAAATTTTGCCGTTGCGCAGGTAACGAATGACGCTACTAAATATAATTATTTATTATCTGCTATAGACACAGATACATTAAGTGCGGTATCTGATTTCATTCTTACGCCGCCTCCAAATGACAAATATAATGCTTTGAAACAGAGATTAACTTAGGAGTTTTCAGATTCGCAATCGCAGCAGATACGTAAATTACTCTCTGAACTTGTGTTAGGTGATAAAAAAAAACCTTCCGTTTTGCTGAGGCAAATGAAACAATTAGCACAAAATTCTGTTACCGAAGAATTTTTGAAGACTATTTGGCTAGAACGTTTGCCGACGCATACGCAAGCAATTTTGTCGGTTTCAAGCGCCGGATTACAGAAATTAGCGACCCTAGCTGACAAAGTTAATGAAATTAAATCTGAATCGGCAGTGTATGCAGTTTCCAAACCCACCGAAACGCTGCGGAACGACCAAAATACGGTCTTAAATCTTCAAACACAAATTGAGCAATTGACACTGCAGGTTTCAGAATTATCCAAAAATGTGTTTAGGCGATCGATGTCTCGCGGCCGATCACATTACAAGGAAAGACGATACAGTAAGAGTAGAGAGTTCCAAAAACCGAATCGTAAACAAGACGAATCAGACTTGTGTTGTTACCATCAGAAATTTGGTAGTGATGCTCGGAAGTGCCGCGAACCTTGTTCTTTTCAAGAAACTAAAAAAAAAAAACTAGTGGCTGCTGCTAGGTCAATAAGCGAAAATACAGTTGGCGGAGCTGCATTAGAACAATGTAGGTTGCATGTGTTTGATAAAAATTCAGGGTTCAAATTTCTAATTGATAGTGGTAGCGATATTTCTTGTATCCCTGTACCAAAGCAAGTAAACAAAAACAAAAAGTCCTTCTAATTATCTTTATGCTACAAATAATTCCAAAATTCCTGTTTATGGTAACAAACTGCTTGACCTAAACATTGGCTTGAGAAGGAATTTTAGCTGGTCATTTGTTATTGCAAACGTCTCTTGCCCTATAATTGGAGCACACTTTTTAAGAAATTTTGCTTTGCTGGTAGATTTGCACAAATTTAGATTAATTGACTCTGTAACAGGATTGTCCACTAAGGGTGAGCTTACTTGCACTAAACAGTCCCAAATTAAACTAATTTCAGAAGACTTTTAAAACTATATTTGAGGAATTCCTAGAGATCTTAAATCCCATACCAAATTTAAAAAAACCAACATACCATGATACAGTTCATCATATCGAAACTACGGGACTACCACTTTATTCCAAACCTCGCCGATTGCATCCAAAAGTTTTAAAGGAAGTACAAAAAGAATTCCAATATCTTATGGATGAAGGTATATGTCGTCATTCAAAATCTCCTTGGGCATCCCCTATTCACGTTGTACCAAAACCGGATGGTTCTTACAGAGTTTGCGGTGATTATCGACGTCTAAATTCAGTAACTCTTCTTGGCCGTTATCCAATACCCCACATCCATGACCTTACCAATATTCTACATGGAAAGATTTTTTTTTTTTTCAAAATTAGATACAGTCCGTCCTTATTTTCATATTCCAGTGCATGAAAAAGATATTCCTAAAATAGCGGTAATAACTTCTTTTGGAAGCTTCGAATTTCTATATCTAAACTTTGGAACTAAATGTGCAGCAAACACATTCCAAAGATTTATTAATGAAGTTCTCTATGATCTTCCATTTGCTATAGCTTATTTGGATGACATTCTAATTTTTTCCGAAACTGAGTCTGAACATATAGACCATGTACGAGCTGTTCTAAGCAGACTCTCTAAATACGGACTTAACATAAATAAGTCCAAAAGTGTTTTTAAACAAAACAGCGTATCATTTTTAGGACACGAAATTTCTCTTGCTGGAATTCGACCATTACAATCTAAAGTTGAAATTATTAAGCAATATCCACGACCAAAAACTCATTCTGAACTTCGTACATATATAGGCTTATTCAATTACTTTCGACGTTTTTGTCTCAATGCTGCAACTATCCTTGCACCCTTAACAGATTTGTTGTGTGGAGCTAAAAAGAAAGATTCAACCCCTATCGATTGGTCTGAAAATGCAATAAATTCTTTTAAAGCTTCAAGAAAGGCATTAACGGATGCAACTCTTGCATTTCCTAGCCACGATGGTCAATTAGCTTTTCATTCTGATGCTAGTGATTTTGCTATTGGTGCTACACTAAGCTTAGAAACAGAGGAGGGACTTAAACCACTCTCATTTTTTTTCCAAATGTCTAAATAAACACAATTAAAGTATTTTACCTTTGATAGAAAATTGTTAGCAATTTATGAATCTGTTAAGCATTTTAGACACTTTTTGGAAGCCCGTCAGTGTACAATCTTTACCGATCACAAGCCTATTGTTTTTGCCTTTAAAAAAAGAACAGATAATTATACTAACAGACAAAGTCGGTGGTTATCTTTTATATCTGAATTCAGCACTGATATAGTATTTTTAAAAGGAAACCAAAATCATGCAGCCGATGCAATTTCCCGAATTAACGAAATACAAATGCCCACTCCATTAGATTACAATAAATTAAGTATGGAGCAAAAAGAAGATTCAGAACTTAGAGAAATAATACAAAGTGGTCGATCCAGCTTAGTACTCAAATTAATTACCCTTCCAAATTCCACAGCAGAAATTTATTGTGACATTTCTATAGTGGCAAAGCACGTCCATATTTAACACCAACTTTTAGAAAACAGGCATTTTTGAATTTACATGCATTTTCCCATCCTGGAACTAAAGGTAGTGTAAATTTATTGCGACAACGATTTATCTGGCCTTCCCTAGCTAAAGATTGTCGAACTTGGGCTCGTGAGTGTTTGGATTGCCAGCGTTCCAAAATTGTCAGACATACAAAAACTGAGTTAGGAAAATTTGATCTTCCAACAGATAGATTTGCACGCATACATTTAGATTTAATTGGACCTTTACCGGAATCAAATGGTAAAAGGTATTGTTTAACTGTAATTGATAGAACAACGCGATGGCCAGAGGCATATCCACTTAGTGACATCACAGCAGAATCAGTGGCACGTGCACTACTCTTTGAATGGATTGCCCGGTTTGGTTGTCCTGAGAAAATCACCACTGACCAGGGACGCCAGTTCGAATCTGAACTTTTCCAGCAGTTAGCCAGACTGTTAGGTGCTAGAAAGTACCGATCGTCTCCATACCACCCTCAGAGTAATGGAACTATTGAGAATTGGCACAGACCTCTAAAATGTTCACTAAAAGCCAGACGAACTGAAAAATGGACTGAAATACTTCCAACAGTGTTACTAGGGTTTCGTGCTGCACTAAAAACTGATATACATGTTTCACCAGCAGAACTTGGTTTTGGGTCTACTCGCAGACTACCAGGTGATTTCTTTGACGACAAATCCACCATTAAAAGTCCTGTAGAATTAGTACAGCGATTAAGAAATACGTTCAAAGACTTCAAACCACAACCAACTAAGTCCCATAATAACACAAAAATTTTTGTGTCTCAAGAGTTTAAAACATGTACGCATGTATTTGTGCGTCAAGAAGGTATTCGGCCAGCTTTACAACCGCCATATGATGGACCGTTTGAAGTCGTTGACCGCAACGATAAACTTTTTAAAGTGGCCATAAAAGGTAAAATAGTAAACATATCACTGGACAGACTGAAGCCAGCCTTTTTGGTGAACGATTCACAATCTTCCTCGACTCCTGAAACAGCCTCAACCCTTGAAACAACTGCTTCGACTCCCGGAACAGTCTCGACTTCTGACAAAACAAAATCACCTCACGTCACACGATCCGGTAGAACTGTCAGATTTCCAGATCGTTTGGTGGAAAATTAAGTGTAAGTGTAGAATTATGCTAAAAAATTCACCTTGCTCCGCGGGGAAAACATGTCGCGTGTTAATTAACAAAAAAAGTATTTTCTTTTTTTTTTCTTTATAAGTTTATTAAAATTTATGTGAAGTTGTGTTTAAGTATGTTCGATTAATATTTAACTTATTTTCGATCATTATTTAATTTATTTTCGATCTGTGTAGCCGTGATATGTATTAACCACATAGCTACTTTCAACACATATCACTGAAGGTTTCTTAGTAAGCGTAATTTACGGTCTGTAAAGAATAAGAGAAAAATAAGTATGTAACTTTTTTTAATTTTTATTATTTTTCCATTGTTTGAAAAAATAATATGATTTAAATGCATATGATTATATTTTAACTTAGGTTTGAACCTAAAAAATTCATTTGGTTTTTTTCCCATTACTTACTGAATAGAATGAACCATATTTTAATAACGTTTATTATATATATCATGTATGAAATAAAAACAACAAATATATCTTTTGAAATTTCAATATTGCTGAGAATGTTATGTTCATTAAATTAATGGTGTATCTAAGCCATCGGTTTCCAATATTTTGTTGAAAAATGAAAGGCTTTAAAAGGAAACCGTAAAATATGTAACACAATTATGTAATTAATTTAACACAAACAAAGTATCTGATAATGCTTACTATGCAAAAATATTCCAATACACCGCTGAACACACAACATCGTATTTACCCAGCATTTACATATTATCTCGAATATCCTCATCATTGTCTTCACATTCATTCAACCATCGTTTAATTAAACTTAACCCTTGTTAGAGAGGTCATCTCCAGGCGATCTGTAACTTCCCTCCGTATCATCGATCTTTAATTTCCGCCAAAATAATTACCTCATGTGTTCAATTCAAACATCCTAGTTAGAGAAGCCAGTTTTATGGTATATATCACTGAAGAGTTCTTATTAAGCGTAATTTACGGTTTGCAAAGAGTTACATAAAATTCAATTTTTACATTTCTGCATTGTCTGAAAGCTTAATTTGATTTAAATGCATTTGATTACATTTTATTTTTGATTCGAGGTTAATGAAATTAATTTGATTTTTTTTCTTGTTACTTACCGAAAAAAAATGAATCATATTTTATTAACTTTTATAAGCTAATTTTAATAACTTTTATAAGCTGTTTCGTGTTGAAAAAAATCAAAAATTTTTTTTAAAAGTCATGATTACTGAGAATATTATACTCATTAAATCAATAATTCATCCGATTCCGTGGCTTGTAATACTTTGTAGAATGTTTTTAGGCGATCTGTAACTTCCCTCCGGAACATCGATCTTTTGTTTCCGCCTGAATAATTACCTCATGTGTTCTTTTCAAACATCCCAGTTAGACAAGCTAATTTTAAGGGAAACATCACCAAAGAGTTCTTATTAAACGTAATTTACGGTCTATAGAAAATTACATAAAATTAAACATATTACATTTTTAAATTTTTTCACATCTTTCCACTGTCTGAAAATTAAATTTTATTAATGCATTTGATTATATTTTGTTTTGGACATGAGATTAAAGAAATTAATTTGATTTTTTTCTCATTACTTTCTGAATAGAATTAATCATACTTTAATAACTTTTATAATCTATCTCATGCTTGAAAAAAAATCATCAAATATGTTTTTTTTAGTTCAAGATTTTTGAGAATATTATACGCAATAAATTAATGATGTATTCAAATCCTGCTTGTAATATTTAGTAGAATGTTTTTAGGCGATCTGTAACTTCCCTTTGGAGCATCGATCTTTTGTTTCCGCCCGAATAATTACTTCATATATTCAATTTTAACATTCTAGTTAGAGAAGCCAGTTTTAAGGGATATATCACTGAAGAGATCTTATTAAGCGTAATTTACGCTCTGTAAAGAATAACATACAATTAAAGATGTTACAATTTAAAAAAATTCTCATTTTTTCATTGTCTGAAAGTTTAATTTGATTTAAATGCATTTGATTATATTTTATTTTGGGTTCGAGGCAAAAAAAAATTAATTTGATTTTTTTCTTATAAATTATCAAATAAATTGAATCATATTTTAATAATTTTTATAAGCTATTTCATGTTTGGAAAAAATCATAAAATATGTTTTTTTTTAACATTCAAGATAACTGAGAATATTATACTCGTTAAATTAACAATGCATCCTAATCCGTAATAATTTATACAATGTTTTTAGGCGATCTGTAACTTCCCTCCGGAACATCGATCTTTTTTTTCTGTCCGAAAAATTACCTCGTGGGTTCAATTCAAACATCATCCTAGCTGAAGGAGCCAGTTTTACAGAATGCATCACTGAAAAGATCTTATTAAGAGAAATTTACGGTCTGCAAGGAATTACATGAAATTAAATACTTACATGTTTTTTCATTTTTTACATATTTCTTTCTCTGAAAATTTAATATGATTCAAATGTATTTGATTATATTTTATTTTCGGTTTGAGACTAAAGAAATTAACTTTTTTTTCTCCTTACATACCGAATGGAATGAATCATGTTTTAATAACATTTGTAAACTTTCTCATGCTTGAAAAAAAATCAACAATTTTGTCTTTCGAAAAATCAAGACTACTGAGGATGTTATACTCATTAATTTAATAATGTATCTTAATCAGCGGTTTGCAATATTTTGTTAAAAAAAAATGAAAATCTGTAAAATGAAACCGTAAAATATGTAACACAATTATGTAATTAATTCAACACAAACAAAGTATCTGATGATGCTTGCTATGCAAAAATATTTCAATGTATCGCTGAATACATAACATCGTATTTATCCAGCGTTTACAAATATTATCTGGAATATCCTCATCTTTCTCTTTAAATTCATCCAACCATCGCTTAATTAAACTTAACCCTCGTTGGAGAGCACATCCCCAGGCGATCTGTAACTACCCTCCGAAACATTGATCTTTTGTTTCCGTCCGAATAATTACCTCATAGATTCAATTCAAACATCCTAGTTAGAGAAACCAGTTTTAGGGGTTATATCACTGAAGAGTTCTTATTAAGAGTAGTTTACTGTCTGTAAAGAATAAAATAAAATTAAATATGTTACATTTATAAAAAATTTTAACATTTTTCCATTGTCTGAACTTTTAATTTGATTTAAATGTATTTGATTTTATGTTATTTTGGCTTCGAGGTTAAAGAAATTACTTCGAGTATTGAGAATATTACACTCATTCAATTAATAATGTATCCAAATCCGTGACTTGTAATATTTTGTGGAATGTTTTTAGGCGATCTGTAACCTCCCTCCGGAATATCTATCTTTTTTTCCCGCCCGAATAATTACCTCGTATGTTGAATTCAAACATCCTAGTTTTTTTTAAGCCAGTTTTATGGGATATATGACTGACGAGTTCTTATTAAACGTAATTTACAGTCTGTAAATAATAACATAAAATTAAATTTGTTATATTTTTTTCACATTTTTCCATTGTCTGAAAATTTTATTTGATTTTAATGCATTTGATTGTATTTTAATCTGGGTTTGAGGCTAAAAAAAATAATTTTATTTTTTTCCCACTACTTATCGAATAGAATGTATCATACTTTAATAACTTTCATAATCTATCTCATGCTTAAAAAAAAATCATCAATTCTGTTTTAATCCGTGGCTTGTAATATTTTGTAGAATGTTCATTTCAAGCATCCTCGTTACAGAAGCCAGTTTTATGGGATATATCACTGAAGAGTTCTTAATAAACGTAATTTACAGTCTGTAAAGAATAAGATAAAAATACATTTTTCTTTTTTCTTTTTACAATTTTGCATTCTCTGAAATTTTAATTGGATTTAAATGCATTTGATTACAGTTTATTTCTTGTTTGAGGCTAAAGAAATTAATTTAATTTTTTTTCTCATTACTTACGGAATAAAATGAATCATATTTTAATAACGTTTATAATCTATCTCATGCTTGAAAAAAAAACCCAACAAATATGTCTTTTGAAAATTCAAGATTACTGAGAATGTTATATTCATTAAATTATTAATGTATCCAAATCCGTTGCTTGTAATATTTTGTAGAATGTTTTTTCATTGAATAATTTCTTCATAATATGTTATAAAAACGCTAAAAATGTAAAAGATAAGAATAAATATTTTATTTCAGTAATATTCAACTACGGATTTATACATAAACTACCTGATCCGCCCGGCGTTGCCCGGTACCATACATGTTTTCAAACAAATTGTGAATATTTAAGTCGCTATTTATACTAAAATGGAAAAAAAATAAATTTTATCTCGAGAATATTTTAAATTCTGGAATATTTTTAATTTGATCTGAGTGAACATAGGTATGTATTTCTGTTACGAAAATCATTTTTGGAATAGCCAAAAATGTAAAAGATAAGAATGGATATCTTATTCCAGTAATATACAAGTGCGGATTTACATATAAACTAGCTGATCCGCCCGGCGTGGCCCTGTACCATACATGCTTTCAAAGAAATTGCGAATACTTTTGTTGCCATTCATACTAAAATAGAAAAAATATTAAAAATTTATATGGAGAATATTTTAAATTTTGGAATATTTTTAATTTGATCAGAGAGAACATAGGTATGTATTTCTGTTACGAAAACCATTTTTGGAATAGCTATTAATGAACCACAAAAATAATGCAATAATTGAATTATTTTAAAATTCTTTTCTTCAATGAGACCTATTCCATGCAAAATCTTCTAAGCACGTGCGCGACTGGCACTGCATATTTGAACAAATTCTAAGAAAACATAAAAGGAGTAATTACCTAATTTACTATATTTTTTGAGTGTTGCCATGGATGGATTTTGAAACAAATTCGAGTGCAATTTGTTGCTATCTACACTGTTAAAATTTTGAACCTTTTGTTGCATCGTCACTCCGCCACTTTTATAGAATATATATATTTTTTAATCAATGAGAATGCTCCATAATACGGTGAAGTAATCGTTTTCTATAAAAGCGGTGGAGCAATGATACAGCAAAAGTTTCAAATTTTTAACAGTGTAGCATGGGGGCCTCCGTGGCCGAGTGGTTAAGACACCACGATGCTAATCTCTTGTCAGAGTAGAAGATTGTTGGTTCAAACCTCACTGGCTCCATTGCACATACTGTTTGTGTGGAACCACTGCCTCCTCTACAATGCCTTCTCGCTTGTGACGTTGTGGAGGCGGTTTCCCTGACAACGATCGCATTCTGAACTTCGTGGCGATTGTGGAACCAGTAGGGTTAGTGATTTTGCCTCCACTTCATGACGTTTCACGCTTGTCGTCTGCTCAGTGAATAGGCATTGTAGAGGGGGCAGTGGTGGAACTCCTGGTTGTACTTCTCTTGTGTTGTCAAATTTCTTTGTGCTATCTCGTCCCTGTATATTGACGATTACTTATAAGCAGACTTTCATGTCGAGCACACAAGTCATATGTATGTTATAAAATAAATATAAAATAAATAAACAGCGTACAATTCAGACGTGAAATGCAGTCATTAAATCGCATATTTACCGCCCGCTATTATTGGCTGGTTGCTTCGTTGCCGCGGATTGGTGGAAAGCTGCAAACATCCTCTTTTCCAGTAAGTTTTAATATATTTTAAATCTAAATTGAAATTTAAAAATCCGATTGTTAAGTGCACATTCCGGTGTTGTTATCACACATGACAAAACTTTCAGAGACTTGAGTGTTATAGTTTCGGCGTTATACGCGGTTAGGCAGGAGCACAAACAGACATCTCTTATTATATATATATAGATGAGACATACTATTTTGATAGGCTTCACAAGCGTTCTACGTCTTTAAAGTATTCAATAAATATATGTTTTTAAAAATACACAACTACTGATAATGTTGTACTCATTAAATTAATAATGTATCTAAATCAGTGACTTGCAGTATTTTGTAGAAAGTTTTTACATTGCATAATTTCGTGAAAATATGTTATAAAAACACATAAATATGCAAAAGATAGGATTAAATTCATTTATTCTTGTCATATAGAAATTTAGATTTATACATAAATGATTAATCTTTTAATAGAATTTACAAGCTTTTTCTTGAATGAAAGTACTCAAAAAATATGTTTTGCTAAAAATACAAAATTACGAAGAATGTAGTACTTTTTAAATTAATATTTAATATTTAATATTTAATATTTAATATTTAATATTTAATATTTAATATTTTCTAATGTTTTTTTCAATGTTTAATTTCGTTAAAATGTTTTATAACACTACATATGAAAGGAAAATAATAAATACTTTTATTGCAGTAATATACATGTAGAAATTTCTTTATTCACTTCATCGAAAACCGATTAATATGAATTAAAATTTTTAAAAAATCGCCGTTTCAAATTAGGAGAAAAAAATTTTACATACTTTTACGTCCATTTTACATTTTACATACTTTTACGTCCATTGCGCATTTATACGTGCAATATATTTTGAGATCTCGTACTCATTTTTAAGTATTTACTTAAAAATGTGTACGAGATCTCAAAATATATTGCACGTATAAATGTAAGACTTTCAGTATAGAGCTAGACTACAGATATAAGACTGATGAAAAAATAATAAGAACAATACGAGCTAAATTGGCTTAGTTAAGAAATAGTGGCTTTTCGTGTTTCATTTAATCTTGAGTTTACTGATTTCACGAGTTTCGCCATTTTACGATTTTGGTCTTAAAACTGCGTTACTGTGGTATTCTATCGTCTCCCATGACCCACAAAAGAGGCTTTTTTAAATAGGCTTTAAAACCTTTTTTTTTTTTTTTTTTTTGCTTGAAATACTTTATTTGCTTGAAACATTTCATCGTAAATTGAAAGTACTGAACAAATACAGGGTGAGTCATAAATATCGAAACAATAGGCTATCTCCTTAAATATTGCCCCTAGACCCATACTTCCCATTGCAAAAATTCATAAAAAAAGGTGAAATTTTTGATAAGATAAGTTGCAACTCCATAGGGGGTCTATTTGAAAAAGTACGAAAATTAACTTTTTATACGGCCCCCGTAGGATAAAAATTCCAATTAGGGAAACTTCCCTTATCCAGTCCTGAATAATACACAAAAAGTTGCATCGTCATATCTTAAAAATTCGCGCAGTTATAATCGTTTGAATAATTCATCTGGTTTTAAGGGATTAGATACAAATTGAAATGCGCGCAATTCAAAAGACAATGTTACTTTAACAGTTGTAGGAAACGCGTAAAAAATCCATCTTTTGAGTTAGAATTTTGATTTTTTTTACCTTTTTTGTGATGGTTAGCCATATAATTTGCTAAGAAAATCACATGCTAAAATTTATCATAAAATTAAAAAATTTTCATATTGTTAGTACTGGTTTCAATGCAATAGTTAAAAATCGTTATAACTCCAAACATTATTTATCGGATTTCAATTTCTTTCTATTTAACTAAAAATAAAAATCTGACTTTAGTTTTGTTTCGAGGTTTTTGTTTTTCAATATTTATTTTAGAGCTATTAAAAATATCTTTTAAAAAAAAACTTTTAAAAAATCATATTTTCAAAAGTAAATAATTTTTCATATTTTTCAACAAAAGTAAGATAAAATAACTAAAAATGACATGTTTCAAGTTAGTACTTCTTTTCTTTAACAATTCTTAACTTTTAATAATTTAAAGACAAGAAGTAGTCGGGAAAAAAATCATTATACAGAAAAACGAAATGTACTGTTTTACTGCCCATTAGTTATTTAAAAGAATAGTCCTTTAATAACTCCTTTTCTAAGATGCAGATTAAGTCCTTTTTAAAAAATTAGCTCTCTCAACTTCAAGCTTTTTATCGTCCGGTAGAGGCTGTTAAAAAATCTGTATTCTGGGCTCAGGTCAGATCAGGACAGAGACGTTACTTTTTTCTGAAGACTCGCCTATCCTGGTCTAATGTATTTTTCATACCGGAGGGGACTGCTTCCTTTTTCCCAGACTTGCACTGGACGAAATTTTTAATCACGGTCTCGAACAATCCGTAATTAAATCACAGACCTAATACGTACATAAAATAAGTAAATTTTGGTTTAATCAATATTTTTACGAAAACCACATAAATTTTAAAACCGCTTTTATTTTACAAAACAATAAAAAAAAACTTTATTTATTTATTTATTTATTTATTATTTTTATTTTTATTTTATTTATTTTTTTTTAAAGAATAGTATATTTAAATGCTAAAAAATTAAACAAAATAAAACCAGACAAAAAAAAAAAAAAAAAAAAAAAAAAAAAAAAAAAAAAAAACTGCCTATGACGGAATTCTGTCTTAAACAGAAAATGTGTTGATCCATGCAAAATAAATACAATAATACCTGAGAATAAAATAAACTCCATTTAACCTTCATAGGAAATGCATTTGTCTATTACGTATTTTTTCTTTCCTATGTGATTCCGTCTTAAAAGGTTTTACTGTATAACATTTTTTCAAATTCTTCAACGCACGGGATATGGATTAGCGATAATAAAATATAAGTGAAACGTTTACATATAAACATAGATTCATTGATAAAATAAATAGATCACAGCCTTTGGCGCCTCTTTAATAATAAAAAGTATAAATATAAAAAACCAAATTCTATATTAAGTATTTTTGGTCAGAACTCCTCCACGCAAAACAATTTTTAACTATACTGTAGTAAAAAACTATGTAGAAATTCACGGCTGAGCCGACTATGATTTACGCTTTTTTCCTGGCTGGTCCGGATTATGATTTTAACATTATTTCATGCCGGGCTGAACTTCTTTCATTATGAGTCGGTCTAGGACCGGACCTAAATGTTACGATTTATTCAGACTTCCAGTGCTAACAATCAACATGTTTTAGAAACAAGTTTCAATTTTAAATCAATACGCTGCTTTATTATGGCCAAATAAGAGGCACGGTCTTAAACCGACATATAACAACGTTACAATTTGTGGACGATCCCTTATTTGCTTTGAAAATTGATGAAAAACACTTCGTTTACAGGCATGATAAAGTGGTGTAAGTCACGAATTTTTGAGAATTTTAAATTTTGATATCTCTGTCAGGTTTTCAGTTAGGGAGATGAAATTTTTTTTGTTCAATTTAGAAATGGATAGGGAATAATTTCCTAATTGGGAATTTTGCTCTACGGGGGCCGTATAAAAATTTAATTTTCGTATTTTTTCAATTAGACCCCCCATGGAGTTGCAACTTATATTATCATAAATTTCAACTTTTTTTATGAGTTTTTGCAATTGGAGGTATGGGTCTAGAGGCAATATTTAAGGAGATAGCCTATTGTTTCGATATTTATGACTCACCCTGTATATGCTTTTTAAAATACAAAATTATTCAGAATATTGCACTCATTAAATTAATAAGGTATATAAATCTGAGGATTGCAATATTTTGTAGAATTGTTTTACATTGCGTAATTTCACTAACGTATCTCATAAAAACTCTTCATATGCAAATGACAGGATTAAGTACCCTTTTTTCTAGTAATACACAAGTATAGATTTATACATGAATGAAGCATCTTTTAACAGGTTTTACAAGCTTTCTACATGTGTAAAGTTTGAAACAACACATCTTAAAATACAAAATCTTAAGAAAAAAAATCTTAAAAATCTTAATGTTCTTAAAATACAAAATTACTGAAAATATTATATTCATTAAATTAATAATGTATTTAAATCAATAACTTCCAATATTTTGTGGATTTTTTTTTTTTTTTTTTTTTTTTTTTGAAACTACTTAACAAATATTATCTTCAAAATCCAAAGCTATTGAGAATATTGCATTTATTAAAATAATAATGTTTTTTAATCAGCGTTTAAAATGTTATTACATTTCGTAATTTCTTTAAAGTATATTATAAAACTGCTTTATATGCAAAAAACAAGGCAACCTTTAGTCTAATAGCATACAAGTATAGGTTTATACATAAGTGATGTGAGAATTTTAATAGGCTTTGTAAGCTTTCTATGGCTTGAATACATTCAATATATATATGTTTTTACAACTACAAAGTTACAGAGAATATTGTACTTGCTAAATTAATAATATACCTACATCTGTGGATTTCAGTATTTCCTAGAGTTTTTATTTCATTGCATATTTTCGTTAAAACCTGTTATAAAAACGCTTTACATTTTAGCATACGATTTGATGAATAAACATAAAAAAAATTCTTTTGTTTCACACTTAAAATAAATTTAATTAAATATTTTTAATCAAGTTAAACTTCCTGGCAATGCAAAAATGAAAACAAAAGGAATAAAAAATACGAAGCGTATTAATTAAGTTTATAATAATAATCCATATAACAGTTATTATAGAATCTTATATTAGATCTATACGTTATCAAAGCAACTTTTAATAAGTTTTATAAACTTCCTTTTATAATCTTGAAAATATATTCAGCAAACATGAGTTGTTGAAAATATGACATTATTGACAACGTTATACCTATTAAATTAATAATGTATCTAAATCAGTAGCTAGCAATATTTTGCAGAAAGTTTCTTACATTGGATATTTTCGAGTAAATCGAAATATTTTAAGACAGAATTATAAACATTCACTATAGTTGAATACAAGTATAGATCTATACTTAATTAACGATATGATTATGAACATTAATAGTTACACAAGAATATTTCTTTAATTAAATAAAATGAATTTATCCAAATCAATGGTGAATAGTTTTTCGCAGAATATTTCTTTGATAATTGGGTGTCTTGGGGTAATAACACCTAGCTAAGGTTCTAACAATTTTCATGGCTTAAAATTCGATTTTATTTCCGAACAAATGCAGATTTGATACCACAACTTATTGACTATGTAGGCAAGTAAAAATATTTTAACAGATATGTATTCATAAAAATAATAGCGTGACTTCTTGATCATTACTTTTTGTACAAACAAAACTATAAGAGAAGATAGAATATTGGCATATAAAATGTTCAATTATAAAAATATAAATTCTACAGTAAATTGGCATATTTCTTTTATGACATATTTATTTTCTTACATGTGCTACTGATGGACTTTTAGAATTATATTATTCCATAGGATAAACAGATATAAATTATTATTATTGTTATTCGATATTAATATTTTTCAAGTTTACACTTTTTTCTATTTTGTTGGTTTTTCATCAAGACAGTAGGATACATAATAGGTCAAATTTCTTAGTTTATAGCTCAACCTATTAGAGAAACAGTGACTGAATTATTGCTTATATTTGTTAATTATGTACTCTTGAATAGTGGCTTACAAAATGGGTCATTTTCGCCATTCGCTTACATTTCATGGTAACGGACTTGACAAGTAACGGATTTGACATTTCAAATAAAACTAAAAAAATCCGTTAAAGCGAACTAGCTTGTATATTTCCTAACTTAGATAAAAATTTACATACCTTATAAAACTATTTAGAGCACTTAACAGCTTACATTTCATCGCTTACATTTCATGGTAACGGACTTGACGTTTCAAATAAAACTATTAGAAAGGAACTAGCTTGTATAATTTCTAATTTAGTTAATAATACACATACCTTCTGAAACAGTTTAGTAAACGATATTTAATTACAAAAGCGCAAAAATCGTTATTTTAATATTAAAATTACGGTAACAGACTTGACAGTGAAAAAAAATACCAACCTTGATAAAAGCTTATTCTTGCCACTATTACATTGCTTCACAACTGAAGAGCAAAAAATGGCAGGTAGTATTTGCGTGAATAGTTTAACTATATCGCCGAATATTTGCTGCTAACTTTAGGCAGCATTCGAAATCTATTTTGACTAAAATAATCACAAGGTAATAGATTTGAAAAAAAGTGAGGGACAAAAGATTTCTGGTATTTTCTGAAAGAAAATATCTTTTGTAATATTTTTTTCATTAATATAGAACACTTATAGTTCATATTTAAAATAATTAAACCTTTTTTATTAAAAAAAAAAATTAGCTCAAATCAAAAAAAAAAAAAAAAAAAAAAAAAAAAAAAAAGTTAAAAACATAAAATTTGGAATGGGACAGGCATTTTTGCTTAGAATCAAAATTTTAAAGATTTATATCTCAAAAATTTTTATTGATTTTTTTTAATTTTTCATGTTAGAAATGTTCAATATAATCTTTTTTAGCTAATGCATAGCTCAAATCAAACATTAAATATTAATTTATGTTTGAATTTTCTTCTTTTTACTCTGGGACAGCGTATGTAAGCGAAATTTGAAAATGGCCCATATAAGCTTTTCTAATGTTTTTCTTCCATCTGTTTTTCATATTTCTGTGTATATTCATTTCATAGAACATTATACTTCAAATGATGCTTTTTGTTTGTTTATTTTAATAGGAGTTCATTTTTTCAAGTTCATTATACATACAGACAGTTTATATATTGTTATCACTGAATTTCAAATTTTGGTAAGTATCTGTGCTGCATTGGATTTATTTATAAAAATATACACATATATATATAGGTGATTTACTCTATATAGGTGATGTTTTGAAAATTTTGGTTGCATACCTCACGCTAAAAAGTTTCTCATTAAAACGCGAGACATATTTCACAATTAAAAGATTTGTAGATGCAGATGCTAGACAGAATCACAAACAAAACTTCATAAGACGATCCTTTTCACAGCTGAAATGTTTATCATTTATGCACATGAAGATTTTGTTCTCAAATTACCTTTTGGAGAAAAAAAATTTACTTTATCGACTGCATTCCTTTCACACCAGTAGCATTACTTTGATGACTCACGTTGGCTTAAGATGAGAACAAACAAAGGTAAAAATTCTAGTAATTAGTTTTTAAACTCGGCGAAAATGGCTGGTCACACTCAGCGTATTCGGCGAAAATGGTGCGTGCATAATCAGTGTTGAAGCAACTTTCAAACAAATGGCCAGTCGGCAGTTGCCATGCTCGATAACTCCCATTCAAAAATCGAACGCCGGTTCACTATATATCCTGTCGGCTTTCTCTGTAATGATTCGACGAAGGCTATGTTCCATAAACTCCTAAGATTGTTACTTCTAAGAATCAGCAGCAGGACGAGCAGAGCAGTCGCTCCGGCAGTTGGCAAGCAGTTGAAGAGTTGCATTGGGGTATTTCTCCATTAGAAAAATAAAATCCATCAGTCTTTAAATTCTTTTATTTATTAACTCATAAAATAAATAAGTTCTTCCCCGCAGTCACCTTGGCACTGTCATCGAATATTCCAAAACTTCGTGACTAAGTTGCATTCTAAGATATTTGAATTTTTCGGGGAAAAAGAAACAGCATCCTAATATTTGAAAAGTCAATCGCATTCTGCGCTTTGAAAAAACCCAATGAGAAATCCACATTTGCACGACAAACTAGCCCCTCCTCACTCCGCGTCAATCATTTTAAAAATCCAACCAGGATTAATCTGAGTCTACGCAATAAAAAATGATCACCTCTGATTGGCCTAGGAGGCGTGGATCTCGGGTAAGGATTATATCTTGTCTCGCAAATAGAATAGCCTGTTAACATATCCGCGCACTAACACAGATCACGTGATGTTAAAAAAAATAAAATTAAAATCCCTAGAATATTCTAAAAAGGAAAGATTACGAAATAATTTCCCGCTTTTTTTAGAAACAAGCAATAAATTATTAATAAATAAAATAAGAAAAAGAATTTTAGCTGTTAAAAGTTAATACATTACAAAACTAAGATTAAAATATGTTCAGCAATTTTAGAATTAAAGCTAAGAGAGAACAAAATGGCGCAAATTTTTTTTTAATCACATATATATATATCTTTTTTATATACTTATACAAAATAAAATCATTGCGAAATAAAAAATTTAAACTATCTGTTTACTTTTTCTTTTTATCGATAAAATCTCTTTTTATGGTTTGCGAAATTTTATTAAGAGAAAAAATTACCTGACTAGACTCCTTGGAGACTTTAAGGAATTTAGGATGTCTGGATGCTATAACAAACTGCATAAAAATGTCGTATCCTTTGATATAGGATATTGCATAATATTTTATTCTTTAATACTTAATACTTAAAAGCATCTAAAATAGATTTTCTTTTAAAACTTGTACTTTAAAACATTTGACAAGATTTAACACAACATTCTCGAATGGCAGTTTTTTAATGGAACTGTGCTACATATTAATGCAAATAGTAGCACATATTAATAGCGTAAACATTTCAAAATTATATATTTTTTTATTTATTTGTTTATAAATACTTAACTTGTAAATATTTTTTAGTATAAATAATAACACAATAACGTTCTCTTCCTTAGTGTTTATAATAAATGAACTCCAATAGATAAATGTTTAAAATCTGAAATTCTGAATTATCATTTTAGGTATCGTAGGTAACTTAGAAGATTTTATTGTATCTGTGGATTGTAATAATCGTCTTATTTTTTGCGATTAAATTAAGACCAAGATTACGATATGGAAAAAATAAGCTTGAGCAAATTGCTTTAACCCACTATAAAGCGGGAGGTATCAGGATAATTTTTCCAACTTTTTATATTTTTACCTTTGTATTTTTTATTCTTATCTTTTATTATGTCATCCGGATATCGTTGTAATCCTTAACACGGGAGTACACGCACCGGGTCCTTTTGACCCGGATTGCGTATGATTTTTGCAATTGTAACCATTTATCTGTTAAAAGCAATCTTCAACTTATTTTATCGCAAAATTTGTAAGGATTACCTCCGCATAAGTAAAATGATGCTTATAATTTGATTTGATTGGTGACAAAGATAAAACCATTTCTATCCTGGGTAAGCGCGTGTTCTCCCTCGTTAAAACTTCACTGAAAAAAAATGAGTACATCGATGTACTCATACTGAAATGAGTATGTTTGGATAAAAAATGATCACATTGCTTTCGCAATTTCGAAACACCACATGTTATCAAATCCAAACTAACGATAATTTTATTCCCTGCAATGGTTTATTTCATTCCTTGTAGGATAAAAGATGCTTATTAATGTAAATATTAAATTATGCACAATATTTTGAAATAACTTAAAAGTGCTTGCAATTTGTGCCCTTGTCACAAAAATATTCGATTTGGGTATTTTGCTAATAATTTTTGCTATTTTTCTTTGTAAACAATCAATTAAACTTTTATTGTTAATAATTTTAATCCTTAAATACATAGGATATTACGCGTTCCAAAAAATGCGCAATTCAAAGAATCAGAATTCATACCAGAAAAATCTAAATAGTAAATTTTTCTTTATTTAATTACAAATGGTCTGTCATTAAGTAAAGTGAAAATTTCTTTTAAATTTCTGGTGAGAATACGGAATATGTGAATAAAACCCCCAATAAATAGGGAACACTTATGGTATCGAAAATGATACAATATGCATTTAAGGATTAAGCAAGAAATAAATGCCAGTACATTTTACTTTAATTTATAAGTTAAAGGGGCCGTTCAGAGTAATTTACATTTGAACACAACCATGGAATCAAAAATGAGTACATGTGTTTCTTAGTTTTGAGTACATTTGATAGAAGCTATCTTGATTATGTGAAGTACTTAAAATTTAGTACTTTTTACTCAATTTTGAGAAACCATTTTTTATAGTGTTTATCTACAAAGTTTTACAATTATTTTTCAAAAACGAAATTTGCTAATAAACCGTTAAATCTGATCACGTTATATTGGAAAATGTGTCCCATATATGGGACAACTTCATGTATGTAACTATATATAACTACATGTTTTCAACTACATGTACACTGTAACAAAAAGAAATTGTTAAATTAGCGGGAAAAACTGCTTCAACAATGTTTCCGGCAATTTTTGCCGTAAAAATTGTAGTAAAGCTATACATCTATTTTACTGAAATTTTTAAGCCAAAAATTGTTATCAACAATGTTGCCGGCAATTTTTGCCGTAAAAATTGCAGTAAAGCTATGCATCTATTTTACTGAAATTTTTAAGGCAAAAACTGTTGGCAACATTGCTGCGCCGTACATTTAACGGCTTTTTTTTTACAATGTATGAATAATGTACAGTCACAGCAAAAAATAATATTTATGATTTCATAAATTATAAAATCCATAAATTATTAAATAAATTAATCAATTTTCTAAATGAATTTTTGAGCAGCATTCCAGTTTAACACTTCTATGCGGTAATAAATGGGTGGTAGAGTATGAAACGGTGTATTAATACAGAAAGAATTTATTTTGAAGAAGAAGAATTGTTTGCAAAATTGTATTCAAATTGCTGAATTTTAAGGAAACAGTCTTATTACTTCATGGACAAACCATGTAGTAATTGCGGGCTCTACTTGATTTTAAGGCTACAGTGGACTCTCAAAACTAATTTTTTTAATTTTCAACTTTTTTTTAATTTCTGGAAATAATCATAATATATGTATCTCTTATTTCACAATTTTTTTAAAAAAATATATTCAATAGTTTTTGAGATGCAGATTTTTCTTTTTTAAATTAACAAAAAATGGCAATATTTCAAAATTCTCCATGCGAAAATCTTTATGCCCATTTTTTTCTGATTTTTTGTTTAAAATGCCCTCTATGTATGTGTTAACAAATGTTACTAAGCATTTTCAGCATATTACATATAAAACATTTTAAAAAATGATTTTAACTTACTTCTTTTGTATTTTCCGTTAAAAAATCATTAAAATTTTCACATAACTGAAATTTAAAAAAATTATATGCGTCTAAAAAATTTTTTTTCTAGTAGCATTTGTTAACACATACATAAAGAGCATTTAAAAAAAATCAGAAAAAATGGGCATAAAGAATTTTGCATGGAACATTTTGAAATCCTGAAAACGACGAAAATATTCATTCTGAGAAAAACAGGGTTTTAGTAACTACAGTGGTTATAATTGCTTAATATTTTCCTACTGACACAGTTTCAGCTATTAAGGGATATAATATCATTTCTAGCTTATATGTCAGTGCTTTATGTTTTTATGGTAAATTCACATAAAATATGTGGCTTCGACAGTAATTCATGCGAAGGACATGAAGTATCTGAATTTTAAAAAATCTTCACAAAAGTAACATTTTGTATTTTCTAATGAAATTTTTTCAAATTTTACTAGAAATATTCATGGTATAAATAATACCTCTTATTGTACAAATTTTTGTTAAATATATTAAATATTTTTATTATTTTAAATATATTAATATTTTTTAATTTACGCTAAAAAGATTGGGGACAAAAAGCAATTCCTCTAAATACATTATAAACAAACGCTTAAAAGTTATAGTTAAAGTATTGTTTTGCGAAATCAAAAATTAATAATTTCAGTGCAAAATAATTACATTTTGTATGGTAAAACAAAAAACTGGGCTACATTTTACGGATGTGAATCGGCAAAAAAGTATGCAAAGGGGCGTGGCACAATCAGCTGATTGAACAAAAATGCTTCTAACTCCAGTAACAATAGTCGAAATTGAAAAAATTTTTTTGGTGTTCAATAACAGGGAGTTCGTATAATGTTATTATGCTTAAAAGGAAAATTCGACAATTTGATGATTTTTTGCAATTTTGAAAGTCTACTGTAGCCTTAAAAGAACAAATAAATTAGCAAAAGTTTAATAAAAAAATAATAAAGCGTCCAATTAAAAATTTCTTGATGGTGTAATCAACACATTTAACGTGCTTAATGTTAAGTGAATATTGCATTTACGATAATTCACTGTTGGCATTTAATCTTAAAAATTAAAATAGATGAATTAACAGTTTGGTGATAGATTTTTGGTCGACTGGTTAATCAAGCAATAACGAATTGCATAAAATGGCATAACTTCAAAAAGGATAATCATATTAACTAACAATTTACTGCTCATATTAAGCATTTCATATCCAATTAAAATATATCTTTGAATTGGAATTTGAATGAAACAAAGAGTCATGAAAAATAGAAGAGTTTGAAAAATATGATTACAAATATCTCGAAAACTAATCATACGATTGACTTTATTTTTTATGCAAAATTTTATTTATTATTTTATTGTCATTTACATTTATTCCTTAAAATAAACAATCTCGAACATTTTTATATACCTTTCACCAGAATGAATACTTGTGGAGTCCAAATAAAATAGTTCCGGATAATCGATATTACTGAATTTATAACGATGATACAAAATTTATTCGAGAGATAGAGCGTTTACAGACAGACACACGGCAATTTTTTTTTTCTAAAAATATGTTTTTCGGAATCTCCAGTGTCTGAAACGTGTAAATCCATCAAAATTTTTTTCGGTTTTCAAAACGATCATACGTTAACCTATGCTTCGTACGATGTGTAAGTAAAATGAAAAACCTATGTATTCCGTCAAGAATTATTCATTTCATCTAACCCCCCCCCCCCAAAAAAAAAGTCAATAAATCTTTTTTTCTAATTTTTATTCAAATTTTGCCGTAACAATCTGGAAATAAATCTTTTTAGTCGGATTTTTATATTATCCTTCATTCCTTTTCAGTAAAAATAATATTTGCAGTGCATATCTGATTGATAGACATATACATAAATAGCCAATACCTTTATAATATTATTTGCAATCACAAATCCCAAACTAAACACTAATCCACAACTGACAGTCATAGTCGTCTTAACAAGTATTCCTTACAATTAATACAGGTATCTGTCTATTGTGACACTTATTTTCAAGTTCTGATTCACTGAGAATGAAATCACAGAATGCATTCCATATTCAAGCTTTACTTGCATATTGTTGAAAATGAAAGCATTTAAAGGATGGACATTGTATTCTAAAACCAGGCTATTGAACTGTCACAAAACAGAACAATTGGCTAAAACTGAGCTCTACACAGTTTGTAAACGCTTACTAAATTGAATCTATTTTGAAATGATGTATAACGGAAGCTTATATATAATGTATGTATATATAATATATAATTTAATAAAATATATTAAAATGTAATATAATAATATTTTAAATAATTTTATTTTCAATTTTTAAATGACAAAACTAAGCTTTTATTTATTTATTTATTTATTTATTTGTGTTACCTTTTCGCTCCTACTTTCCCAGAAAAAATAATAATAATTCTTATTTTAGTTTTATTTTTATCTACACTAATTGTTTTAAATTTCTGTAATTTTAAATATACAATAACTAAACAAGTAAAAGATAGATTTCAGCTTAGAACTACTAGGAAATATAATGATGCATTGAATATAAAATGGATTATGTATTAAGTTTATTTTAAAGTAAAATTCATTACGTAAATTAATAATGTTATTAATTAATAAATATATTTAATAAAATATCACTTTGATTTTTATATTAAAATTACTAACTGTTTTGAGAAGTAGGATTACCAGTTTTCATTAGGATTACCAATTATGATTAGGATTACCATATAAAATTTTGGTGAATTATTAGAATATTAGAATATTAATAGAATAATAGAACAATAGAATAGTAATAATTCAGAGTAGTAGAATAGCAAATTCGTCACGCGTACATTATGTTTTTTTGTTTGTTTGTTTGTTTTTTAAACTTGGAGGAAAGTACATTCCTTCTGAAATTTATTTAATTCTTCAATACACAAATAAAATAATAATAATAATAATAAATGGAAACAGGGGAAAAATATTTGAATCTTAGATTCGGATCTTTTAACGGCCTCAATTTTTAAGAAAATCTCTCATGTGTCCTTCTTGATAGCTGGCTTCATCTTTTGTTCATCAACTTTTGATTCTCGTCTAGAAAGCGTCCTATAAATATCCACATCTATATCCATAAATATCCTCGTTTATAAATATTCAATTCCTGTGCCCTTAATTCGGTATTTCCTTTTATACATTTTAGTTCGACACACAAGAAAATGTATCCATAACCCAAGTATGTACATAATAATATTCAACTAAAGAAAATACATTAAAAAAATCAAATTAATTAAACAGTAAATAATACTAAGCATACATCTCACTGATTTCGGAGACCTGACATACTTTTTAATACTTTAATCAATAGCTAAAATAATCGATCATTTATTTTATATAAAAAATAATCAGATTTCTTTTCTTTCTTTTTTCCGATGGGTTAAATTTTTAACATTTAATTATGTGTGTGCCAATTATTATATTATTATCTTTTAAAAATTATAAAACTTTTGAGTTGAGACAGATTATTTATACAGAAGTAAATATATATATATGTATATTCATCGAAAAATGTCTGTTTCAACCGATATAAATGCATATACTTTGGATCATTCATTTCATATTTTTATCTCTTAGAATTGTTTAATTAAATACAGGGAGATCATAAAAAAAACTTTGCCGGTATCTGGAGCCCTAGCGACAAGTTCGTGAACCGATCGAAATGAAATTTCAGATATAGGTATTCAGAGGTATGAGCTCAAGATTTTGTGAACGGCAAAAAAATGGCGCTCACGGTTACAGTTATAGTTACAGAAACTCGAAATTTTCCAGCGGCAACACCCATTTTTTTTCATCGCAAAATGCTCAGCGCAAGCGAAAACCCTAAAGAGCGTTGGAACCGTACGTGTATAGCAAGAAACGAACACGTTATGCACACACAAAAAACTGTTCTGCGAACACCCCCCCCCCTCCCCATTAAAAAACACGAATGGGGCGCAAGGAGTAAATTTGCATATGAGACAGAGTCAGTACACTAATCTCTGATTACAAAACGGATCGGAGAAAAGAAAAATTTTATTTTGTTTACACATTTTCCATATGGCTGCCATCACAGGCAATTACACATTGCATGGTGGTGACTGTGAACAATACAGCCGAACGTTACATCGCATGAGAGATGTTTGCAATCTCACGTTTGATAGAATCTTTCAAATTCGGCAAAGTTTGCGGATCGCCCATGTACTTTAGGGTGGAGCGAAAAAAATTATTTTTTAAAAATCAAAAATGGGTAGGTGGCAAAAGTTGCCTTTATACTAGTACATCAACTGCGTGAAATTTTACCGCTGAAAAAAATAGTTTGAGTCTGCGCTTTTGCTCCAAAAATCGAAATTTTGGGTAAAATTTGTCATTTTTTGACATTTTTTCAAAAAAATTAAAAAATTCCTACAGAGCTGGTTATTATTTAAAAGTGTTACTTAAACCTTTATATTTATCTGCTTAACATATTTAAACTGTAAAACAATATCTGTAGTCTGTATAATTGGAGCAAATCTGACAACTTTTAGTAAAAACCAGCGTTACTTCTCTGTTGGAGTATACAACGAAATGTTGTTTTGAATGCATTTCGTACCTATCTGCTTTCGAAACCATTCTGTATATAACTCGTAGATAAGGCTGCGTTTCATATTCCACCCGTTTCAGCCACCCAACAATCTAGGCCCAGTGTTTTATTTTTGTATTGTTATTTTTTTTCCCAAAGAAGGGCATAAGTTTTCTATGTATATCAAAGTAGTTTACCTCTTCTTTGTTTCAACTGACATTGGACGCTACTGGTGTGACCTGCTGCACGTATATTTTTATACCTTGTATAACAGAAAAGGAAGCTGAGTAATACATTAGGTATGATCTTAATTAAACCTATTCAGCAATCTATTATCTTCATTAAATTTTCAGTTCACAATTAATACATTATGATTGGGAGTTCTGTTACCACAACATTTTTTCAATCAATTACATTATATATATAATGATATGCCTAAAAATTGATTGTTTTAGGCATGTTTAATTCAATTTCTAGTATGAATCATTTACTGTACCTATTACATTGAATATATTTTGAGAAGCTAGCTGTTTAATATTATGATGATCGTCACAGAGGATTGCAAATAAAAAGTGCGTGTAAAGCAACAATATTTCGAAAGGAGTTTTAGTATTTGTTTTATGTCTTTTCCTGTGTTGTTTCGTAGTCGAGCAATTTCTAATAAGTCTTTAGATCTATTCTTTAGATGTGTATTACATTTGGTATAAAATATCCCGCGGTATAAACTTTGATTATATATTTTGTGAGTGAATCTATGGACTCTGATTGCCAATCTGTGCTTATATAATGAGGAAAATTTTATTCGCTTTATGGGCTGTTTTTTTGTGCGAGATGTTTTGTAAATTCCTATTCCCCATTTCTTCTGAGAAATAACTTTCCTTATTAATTAGCTTTGCAATCTCCGACAGAAATTTCTAGTCTGTTCTGAGTATCTTTTACTTAATTTGAGAAAAAAAAATTCAAAATTATTATCTATTTTATAAAAAATTGCAATAGGAAGTGAATAGTACGTAGACAAAGATTTTCTTATTGATCCAGTGAATCCATGTAGATTATAACGTTTTACATCGACTTCTCTAATAATTGACACAGAGGAAATTCACTGGTGTTGAAGTAGCATATGATGTATTATTATACACAATTATTATACACAATTCTAAGTTTACTCAATGCAAAATGGTTCACAGCGACAAATAGAATTCTCCTAAATTTAAATGAGTACTTATAGTCGATTAGAGTCTGTATATTCTCTCAAAAGGTACTATGCATTATAAGTTTATGCCCAGGACAGTTCACCATCAAATATTGTTCACTTATAAAATGGAAATCTAAAAGTTAATGGGAAATTACTTGACTACGAAAACACTTAGAAAACGGCATAAAACTAATGCAAAAAAAGTTATTTACAACAACGGTTACTCTGCACGTGCAGGACAAATTCCCATTGCAATTCTCTCTGACGATCACCAGAAATCACATTAAACAGCTTGCTTCTGAACGTATAAAAAATGCAAAAGCAGAATAAATGATAGCATACTTATAGGTGAAATACCTGAAATCATCTTTGAAGCAGGTCATTACGTAAAAAAATACAATTAACTGAAAAAATGCTGTGGTAACAGAACTTCCAATCAATTTCATCAACTGGATGTAAGTTTGATAAAGATATGAGATGGTCGAATAGATCCCCTTAATAATATTCCCGTACATTACTCTGCTTGTCATTTTTTTATATAAGCTGTAAAAATATACATTAAGATAGTCACAGCAGCATGTGGATACAAAGAACAGATAAACTAGGGGAATGCATCGAAAACATGCCAAATTTTGAAAAAGAAAATCACAAATTAATATATAAATAAAACACTGTACAAAGATGATGGAATAGTTGGGACGGATGGTATATGAAAAAAAGCCACCTCCACGACGTATGTCCAATGTAGTTTTGAAAAAAAGACCTGTATTAAAAACAACAATTCATTGTATGTCCCAATAGAGTGGTAATGCCGTTTTCTTACCAAAAGTTGTCTGCTTTGCTCCAGCTATACGGAATAAGGATATTGTTTTATAGTTTAAATATGTTAAGCAGATAAATATAAAGGTTTAATTAACACTTTTAATTAATAACCAGCTCTGTAGGAATTTTTTTATTTTTTTGAAAAAATGTCAAAAAATGACAAATTTTACCCAAAATTTCGATTTTTGGAGCAAAAGCGCAGACTCAAGCCATTCTTTTTCAGCGGTAAAATTTCACACAGTTGATGTACTAGTATAAAGGCAACTTTTGACACATACCCGTTTTTGATTTTAAAAAAATAATTTTTTTCGCTCCACCCTAATGTACACTCTTAATTTTAGATGTCTCCAGAAACTGAAATCCATAGGAGTGAGGTCGTGGGATCGCGGAGGCCATTGACGTTACCAGTTAAGGTGAAATGGGCCTCGTCCGTTCATAATATGCGAAGAGGTCGATCGTTATCTCCATCATATTGGATAAGAAATTCATTAACAAAGCCTATATGTTGTTGATGGTCTCTCACTTCCAACATCTGGGCGCGCTGGTATGGGTATGGAAACATGCGGATTACGGAGCGCAGTAACTTTAAGACCATTAGTTTTGGTATATCAAATACACGAGATGCACCTTTTGTAGTTTGCATGCGTCCTCTGGTCACTATGTTATGCACTTCCATAAGAGTATCCTCAGGAACAGTTGGTCGTCCGGATCGCGAACTATCACAGGTGCAGCCAGTTTCTTCGAATTTCCTTAGTAAACCCCGAAGAGCTTGTGAAATGCATAGGCCACGTATTTAGCGATGCTTTCGATGGTAAAAGCGCCAGGTTTTCGCAGCATTCATCTCATTTTGATAATAGCTTTACCAACTCACCACGAACGAAGTCATTTTGTTGGCATCTGCGAGCTCCGACTGAAGAACCAATATTCCCACCCTACTTTTTATCCGTTTCCTACGCTGACTATCTGGCAAACGACGTTCCGTGATTGGTATTTTGTCTCTATCATATTCAAATTTTCTTCGTGCGCCTTGGTCGTGTTTTTTTGGGGTCATTCGTAGAGCTGATTTTGTGGGAGCATAACGCGTCCGTTTATTGCAATAAGCATACCGTTCGAACACTCGTTAGAGTTTTCGCATGCGCTGAGCATTTTGCGATGAAAAAAAATGGATGTTGCCACTGGAAAATTTCGAGTTTCTGTAACTATAACCGTAACCGTGAGCGCCATTTTGATGACATTTACAGAATCTTGAGCTCATATCTCTGAATAGCCATATCTGAAATTTCACCTCAATCGGTTGAACGGACTGGCCGCTAGAGCTCCATATAGTGGCAGTTTTTTTATGACCAGCCTGTATATATATATCAATAAAGTTCTTTTCTTTTAATCATTTAATTTACTCAAAAACCTTTTGTTTTACAATTCAAAATGTGCAAATATTTTCATAACGTAAGAAAAGAGAAAAATTGAAAGAAAATTTTAAAATTCTTATTTTATTGCTCTGAGATACAGGAGAGGAAAAGTGTGATTGGAAGAAAAAAAAATCTTATTTTTTGAACTTGAATAAATTTTCAAAATTATTTTTTTAATACTTCTTTGATGAATGTTTTTTTTCGTTATAATAACTATGAAAATGATATATTTTTATATCAGTAGTTGCGTTATCGATTGTTATAATTTCTGAAAGCTATACTCGATTTGAGTATAACTATTTATTTTGAGTATAGCAAAGTGGCAATTTTTTGATCCATTCAGGAAGGCGTTTTTAATATATGACATTGTAATTAACAAATACTTTTACTCAAAAACTATAAAATGGAATAGAGTTTTCCTCTTTTCGATAAAGGCAATATTTCCAAAGATCCGATGAAAACTGATGTTTAAAATCACATTTCCGAATGCGAAATCCTTGGAAATGTCATTTGAGATATTAATTTCTTGTAACATAAAATATAATAGATCTGTTGAACTCCTATCTCTACAACCCGAAAAAAAAGCTGATTGTTTACACAGGACTTCAAGGGTCATGCCTGTCAGTTTTCCTTTAAAAATGGATACTAGGATATATTTGAAGTTTTAACGTGTGGAGCTTTTATTGTGTAATATAAGTTGCGGGAGGGGGTACATCTGCTTAAAGACATTAAAAAACCCTTCTTAATGTCATGTCAGTTCTGTATTTAAAAATTTGTTACATATCTAATAATTTGCAAATGTATTGCAAATTTCTCATCGAAAAAAAATGATTACAAAATATAATTGTCTCATTGACTTTAGAAACTTTGATTTAATCAATGAGAAGTTCGAAATAATGCGCTATTATTTTGCAGAAATGTAGTTGAAAATGATTAACTATGTAGGACTTCAATGATCATGCTTGTCAGTTTCGTTCTTTTATTTAAAAATGAGTACAATGATGCATTTGACGATTTCACATTTAGAAACCCTTTTCTTGTGCATGTGTGTGTGGAGGGAGGGGAGTACATCTACTTGAAAACATTTGAAAAAATCATCCTTAACTTTATGTCAGTTCTGTATTCAAAAATTACTTGTATTTCTAACAAATTGTAAATATATTGCAAATTTATTATCGAAAAAAATAGGCACAGATGTCATATACGCACAACATTTGCACGAGTGCAACAAAATGGCGATTGTATGTCTCATATGGTAACTAGGTCATTGTTGTTTATTTATAAATAAACTGTTTATTTAATTTATAGTTTATTTTATAAATTGATATAAATTGTCTTGTTTTATAGTTATGAATTAAACTTTTGTAGTTTATTATTATTTCCTTTTTAAAATAATAGAAAATAATTTAAAAATAAATACGTAATTGGTAATTGATAACGAAGTTTTTGCCAAACGGTGTCAGAAAAAAAATCGCGCCATTATGGTGCGTATATGACATCTGTGCCAAAAATGTCTTCAAAATAGAATTGTTCCTTTGAATTTATAATCTCTTATTAAAGCAATTAGAAATATTAAGCAATTAGAAGTTCAAAATAATATATTTTTATTTCGCAAAAGCATAGCTGAAATTGACATCAGATATATGATTAACCATATACTTTGAGAATTTAAATGTCATATACTGATGATTATATACATGAAGCACAATCGTTATGGTTATTGGTGTAGCATCTTCTGTACGTGTAACATTGAGATCATATTATCTTGCAAAAGCAGCTGCTTTAATTCAAGTGGAATCATTAACCTTCAAGGCCTACTTCCTTATAATATTCGGTTCGTGATGCTTAATAGGAGCACGTTGTATTCCATGCGAAATTTGAATATTATTACATTGCAATGTGCATTTCAATTATTGTTTCACAAAGCAGATTCTGGTTTTAAAATTTAAAGGTTTGTACAGGCGTTAATTCAATTTATAAATGTCAAACAAATAATTTACATTTTTATCGAAAGAGAGCAAACATAGGTAAATGAATATTTATAATATTTCTGATTGCTAAAAGGTGTAAGATTATTATTTTTTTTTTTAAATAAAACAGTTTTAACTGTTGACATGTTTCAACTCTTCCTAAGTTATTTTCAAATGAAATAAAGATTTAAATTACGATTGGAAGAATTGAAACATGTCAAAGGTTAAATGAAACTATTTGAATATTTTATTTAAGTGTTACTGACACTTGAACCACTTTTGAACTTGCGACCAATATACGTGCCTCATAAGGTACACAAAATCTCTGATTATTTTCACCAGTAAATTTTTGTTGTAAATTTTTAATTATTTAATCCGATCATTTTTGCGATTCGATTAGTCAAAAATCACTGCTTTAAAAAGCTGGTGATAAAAGACTAAAAATTCTGCAAAAGACTCTCCTCCCGAAAGGGGTTAAGGATTCAAGTCACTATCATAGAATTTAAATCTATTTTATGTTTGTATTTACAAGTAGGCATTAAAAATATCTATTGGAAAAAAATTTGTATTTTTAACTATAAAGCATTTTTTCCATATATATTGTCAATAATTCCAGTTAGTGACACCATGTCTATTTATAAAACCGATGCACACGTGATAACAATTAAAGACAAATAAGTTACCACTAGATCACATTACTTTGCAGGCTTTTACAAAAAAATGTTGAAGAGACAATCATTATTTAGGTGTCAATAACTAGGGATTTCACCCTATATACAAAGGAGTCTAAATTATTTTGACAAATTCCGAAGAGGGATAGTAGACATCTAGAAGATGTAAAATTACTATAGCGAATGGACGCAAAACACACAATCAATCAAAAATACAGGGCGTTCTACCCCAACCCAATTTTAGCTGACAGTAATCACTTCAGATAATCGAAGTATAGTGAAATTTCTATTTAATGAAGTCTCATCACTACATTGAACAACTTTGAAGAAAATTAAGTTGAATTAAATTCAAATTCTGGAAATTTGTGTAATAAAATACACATGCATAAAAGTAAAATTGCACATAAATGGAAATAATAGAAAATATATTTTAATTCGGTCAGTAACTTTTTTAATGTAATGTAGACATATGAAAGAAATTTAATTAGAATAATGTGTAAGAAAATCACATAATAAAGAGGGGTAAATAAAAATTAAAGGGCAGCTTACCTTTTTTCTCACTTCTCAGTATTCCAAATCCTAAACTTTAAAAAAGTCTTTAATATTTCAAAATCTCAAAATGCCTTTAATATTGCTTAAAGCTTTAATATTCCAAAAGAAGTAATTTTATGATATAAGTTGATAAAGTGATGAGGTACCTCTTCACTTTCTCATCAGCCTCTAGAAATTACAGGTAAATAAAAAATAATTACTACTGATTTGTAAGTATTTATAGTTAAAGCCCGCTAAGCCTAATATTAATTCAGATAATGGTAAAAAAGTAAATGGACATTTTGTTAAAATTCATCACTTCATTACAGTCACTTATTTTGGCCAATTTGGAGAGAATAACCCAAAAAACAAAAATAGAAATTTATGTAGTTCATATATCCTTTTTTTCAATGTCTGTCTAAGGGCTGTAAAAATGAAGATTCTTATTTAATTTCTTTCTCTGTTTTATTGTTTTTCCTTTTTCTGACGTAAACGTATACTCCAATTCCAGAAGTTTATCATTATTTTTAAAACTTCTTCGAGCATTATAAATTAGTCAAATAAGTTATGCTTATATAACGTTAACAACATTTTGGCATTTTAGATTCTCTCTCCACTTTACAATAGCATACTTTATGATTGCACGAATGTCTCTACTTTCTTTGATGAAATCTTTATAGATATCGCTATATCGCCTAAAAATGTTATTTCTTTTTATAATTTGTCTTTTCTTTTTTATATATACATTTGTAATCGTATGCATTTATTATTCGCATATCATACTTATTTAAATGAAAAGAAGTCTATAAAATATTAATACATTATACATGAAATAACTTTATACCAAACATTACTCTAAGGAAACGCTTTACATTTAAAAATATAGCTTTCTGTTACATAATACACTTAACAATAATATTGTCTTCTTTCAGTTACTCTCTGGATGGGGAATAAGTAAGAAGATTTTATTTAAGCCCCTGACCGACGAGCAAAAGGGTAAAATCGTAATGTTGTTTTCTCCTTAATTTATTAAAAATATTTAAAAAAGACGCTTTGTCTAACCTGATACAAAATATTTTATTAAGTATAGGTTTATAAGCTTTGAGAGCAATCATCATAACTTATCTTTTCAAAACTGGCTTTTATTTGTAGAATTGTATTTATTTGAATATTGCTTATGTTGCAGTGAAACCTGCAGCTTAGTGAACAAAAAAATCAGTTCACGGCGGTCAGGGGAACAAAGCAGATGACCGATATCCCATTTTTTACTAGTAAACATAACATATGTATCATTTCAAAACAGTTTTCTCTAACAATGCATCCTTATATCCAGTATCACTTACATCACTTATATCCCTATTATCGCAGAAGAATAGGAATTCCAAACTTTGGGATAATCCAGATTTTGGATTAAATGATTTTATAATTATTTAATATTTTAATAATATCTTTGTATTTTCATAAAAATCTATATCAATCTAAAAAAGAGTTCATGGAGTCTTTAATGTAAAAGAAATTATCAATAAATGAAAAGTTTGATTAGATAAAAAAGATACCGATATCAAAAGCTCCCCCCCCCCCCCCATCCAGAGATACGATATCAAGTATTAGATCCTTCCTTTCCCCGATCCAAATTGATGACATTATACTTGTATGTATGTATAGCCCCAAGTCAGCATAATAGATTAAAAGGTAAAATTAAGGTAATAAATAAGCACAATTATGATAAAAAATGTTAACTTTTATTTATATTTTAAAATAAACAGCATCATTTGAAAGAACATATAAATATAAAATGAAAAGTTTTTATTAAATTGTAACATCAAAAACTTAAAATTGTTCATTATAACATTTATAATATGTCTCATAGATTCTAATTATGCATATAGCAGTCATTATTCTTTGAAGTTATTGAAATTTTCTATTTTGACAGATTCTTTTGAAAAACATCAATATCAAATCAAGTGGAATAATGAGTTTTTTAGTATTTCAAATGAATAGAATTGAATAGAACGAGAAATAGTTTTGGTTGTATATATACTTATTTATGAAATAAATTCTGCCGAATGGCATTTGAAAGCCTTGTTAAGGGAATTTAGCTTCTTTCAAGAATGCAAGTAGTATTATAAGGATTGGATAAATTATTAGTTGATATAAGTCTTTTTGAATTTCAATGAAATTTATTCATCTATGTGTTTGTCATCTGAAAACATGAAAAAATTTTGTGCTTCAAATATTATTAGAGGTTTTCTTTTTTTTAACAATTTATTATGAGCGCTTTTTGAAAAATTTATGGAAACATCGTAACGTTCAAACCTAATATAACAGCTGAATTAAAATGTATTTGAATGCGTTCATATATGTGTATGTAAAATTTAGAAAAAAGCATCGCTTTTATCATTTTGTTATTGGAAGATATTGCAGATTTCACAAAATGTATAATTTATCAAATGATGACAGTATATAAAAGAAGAAAGACAAACAAAATTTAAAAAAAAATAATTATACTAATAAAGTTTTCTGACAATTAACAGAAACAATGTATGCGATAAGCCAATTTAAATATAAAAAAAATATTCATTTAAAAATTCATGCAAGAAAATAAAATCTATTACTTTAATAAGTATAATAAATTATACAATAAGTCAGAAATACCAGCAATAGTTCCTCTTTATTATCAAAAATTTTACAAACTTTATAGAATAGTCAAATTTAGCTAGTATGGCAGGCAAAAAGACAATGAATAGTTGAACATAAGTTCGATTTTGTAAGAAACATTTTTGACTGAATATTTAAAAAGACAGTGTTGTTTTATTTGCAAGCACATTTAAACACAAGAAATTGGTTGGTTGTATTTGTGACGGCCACATATGAGCATGAGGGATATACGCCCTAAGGGGGTCGGTTTTCAGTGGGGGGTCTTTCTAAGGGAACCTAGCCCGTATGCATATTTCAGATGTGTATATTGCTGAGACGATTACTGTTTCTAAACCAATAGGAGACCGTCATTATCACGGTCAAGTACACGCCCACACAGTTTGATTGACAGGAACTCGTGGACAATTGATCGTGTGTGTTTATTATTTATTTGTACTCGGATTGTTTGAATTTGTACTCGGTAATTAAAAATTAAAGGTACGAAAGAATTTTTTTTTTTTTTCAAAATGACTGAATTTTATTTACTACAATTAGAAATTATACTTCCTCTGATCCTGAAATAAATAAATAAATAAGTAAATAAAAATTAAAGTAAGAATTTTGCTTATACGGATATTTTCGCAGAATACTTTTTTTCCCATTTGTTTAATATATATATAAATCATTTTGGAACGATATTTAGAATATTAAAAGGGTTTGAAATATTTTTTTTAAATGTCTTATTTATTAATAAAAGACAGCCTCCAATAATTAAAAAAAAAAATCACCAACGGACTCTCGGCCCGCGATGGACTCGAACCCATATCCTCCGGTTTCAAGTTAGACGCTCTAACCATTCAGCCAGTCAGCTCACTTTCATCCGCAACAGATTATCGTTATAATTAGCACCGTCAATTGTCCACGAGTTCCTGTCGATCAAACTGTGTGGGCGTGTACTTGACCGTGATAATGACGCTCTCCTATTGGTTTAGAAACAGTAATCGTCCCAGCAATATACACATCTGAAATATGCAGCCCGTATTTAAGCAAGGAAATCCAAGATTCGAAGAATCCTCGGAACGATTAGGCCGACGGCCTGCGATTGAGTTCAAACCCAGCCCCTGCCCTTTAGAAGTTTTGAAAGCAGAGCCTCTCAGACATTTGTGAGGCTTAAACACAAAAGAAAAAGAATATTTAACATTCCTCTGATAATTCAACTATGGTACCTTAGGAAACTCAGAATGGAGTGGCACATCATCCTTGTTAACATCGGAAGGTTAATAATCCATATTGTACTAAAAAGTCCATCCTTAATATAATGTGTTGGATGAAATTGTGAGCCTTTTAAAGTACTAAAACTTGCAATTTCCTCAAATGGTTTTGAAAAGAAACGATGACAAATGAAGTGGCATATTGTGTCTTTTGATGTATCAAATCGTTCTATTCATTGAATAGAGGCATAAATGCTTTGACTTTTAAATATACTTGATTATGGATGAATTACAGCTGACTGGCTCGCATTTAGTAACCTAGTAAAGGGAGTTCAAAAGCACAAAAAATAAATGAAAAGAATATTGTCCAGTTAAACTGATGGCATTGAGCTCACAGGCTATACATACTAATTGTAAACGACAGCCTTATATTTTCAAGGGTTAATTCCGTTCGAAAAGCAAATTTATGGGAGGGGAAACAGCTCCCTCCATTTCCCTGTTTTATACTTATTCATTGAACCCCTTAAACTAATCAAGGATATGCATTATCATACAAAATAACTGATAAATATGCATGAAAATCCCCTCTACATCAATTAAGAGGAGGGGCATTAGCCCCCGTTCCCCCTCTTTATACTTATCCAATGAACACTTAATACTAATCACGGAGGTACCTTATCAAAAATTTCCTATATCTAAATTTTGAACGAAAGCTGATAATTCTGCATGAAAAACCCATTTATATAAATTAAGGGGAGGGACATTAGCACCTGTTCACCCTCTTATACATATCGAATGAACTCCAAAAACTAATCAGGGAAGCGCCTTATCAGAATATACATGTATCCAAAATTTCAAGTGAATCGGATATTTTTATCATGAGTTATCGTGTTACGCATGTACGCACATACAGATCGGACGGGCACATAAGCTCCTAGGCTTTGATAAACTGTGAGCTAAAAACTGATTTAAGGGATTAGTAAAATTTTGATGATCGACTGAAATATGTGTATAAATACTTTTTGAAGTTAATTAAAACATTTTAATTTCTGTGTTTGTCATTTCAACACTTTTTGCTTTTGAAATGATATAAAATATTTATTTAACCACAATATTTTTTTTTTTTTTATTTTTTTTTTTTTTTTGAAAACTGAAAGAAAACGTCGTCATATTCAAATCTGAAAATGTTTATCAAATGCATTAAAATATATTTGTATGCGCGTATAACAAAAATATAAAACTATTTATTGCGTAATATCTTCCCTCACTGGTTTTTTAAAAGCTGTGGAACTGAAAAATATTTTTATTAAAAATTCGTGTATTACTTTTTATAATGAAAATGCATACTTTCTTTCATAATACCACTATGATTAATCGTTATCTTAAAATTTTAGTTTATTTTTCGCAATATGACAGATAAAATGATGTACTTAAGTTGCAAATAAATTATAATCTATATGAATGATAAAATAATTTGCCGACATACGGGGTGAGAGATGGCAAGCTCAGAAGCGTCCTCGGAGCTCCAAGGATCAGCACTGGAGTGACGTTCGAAAATTCTCGGTTAGAATTCCAGCTTGGCGGATTTACGTGTGAATATCAATGTGAAAACTTCACTTATTTACTATCCATTAGTTTCAGGCGTAATTTCACGCCTAATTATTAATTTTAAAAATAAATTATGATGTTTTTCAATTTATTATTAGTATTATTTAATCCAAGTTAAAGATTATATCGCATTTGAAAGCACATGTAAATACATACTGAAATACATTTATTTAACATTACATACAAGTTTCTAAAATCTATTCTTATAATGTGTTTACTATACATTCTACTGTTATGTATAGAATTTATACCATTTGAAATTTAAAAAAAGTAATAACAAATGAAGTAGAATAATCAGCCTTTTAATATTTCAAATCCTCGTACTAACTGAATAGAAGCAGATATGCTTTGAGTTGTACATGTAATTAATTATGCATGAAGCACTGCTTTCTGGCATTTGAAAGCCTTGTAAAGGGAATTTAGAACTAAATAGCTTATTTCAAGGACTATAAGGATTTTGTAAATCGGCTAAATTATAAGTTAGTGAAGGATTTTTGAAGATGACTGAAATTTATTCTTTTCTGTTTTGTCTTTTAGAAACATGAAAATTTTCTGCTCTTGAAATATTATAAGAGGCTCATTCAACCATTTATAATTAGTTCGTTTGAAAAGTGAAAAAGAAAATCATATTCATTTAGTAAATGAAATGCACAAATGTTAAAGAGCGAAAATGTATTTATTAAAAGGTATATTTGTATGCAAATTTATAGGAATAATAAAAAATTATTAGCTTTCTACTGGAGAATGTTTATGCGATCTCTTTAGTTTATGAACTAACTGACTTGAAAACTGTATTTGAATTGTGTGTTTTTTATTGCTTCAGTGTATTTTCAATATAGAAGAAATATCGGTAGTTACATTCCCACATTACTGACTAGTTATATTACTTCAGTGCATTTAGTTACTCACAATGTCCCGTCTTATACAATGTTTCATTATCAATATAGAATGATTATGATTAGAAACTGTGGCCACAGCTTTCAAATTTTGATGTGTTTCTGCAAATAAAAGAAGTATATTTCATGATATACTCGTCTTCATTTTTTCAACCAACTCTGGGTCAGTTCATTCTTTTTCTTTTTTTTCAGCCGGATTTGATTATTTCAGAAAAGTATTAATAACCTCTATTAATTTTTATAGTAACTGAACTAAAATTTAAATTTAATGTTTTCCACTGTAAGACGCGATCTGGCTCTGTTTGGGGAATTTGCTTTCCTGCAATGCTGATTTCGAGCTAATTTAGTTTTCATAAGTTTTTGCTGCTTTAGTATTGCTATGATCGCTATTCCCCAGACTAAGCTTAGCAATTACCCATACTTCACAGATTTTATAGTAATAATGACCTTGAAATACACTTTATTATTACTGAAAATTTCATTCAACTGCAATTCATTTAAAAAAAATACATTGAACAGACTTTTCCCCGATTAAAATTGTAACGTAATATAAATTAATTGAGTGTTATAAAATTTTTGAGTATAAGGATACATAAAATTGCTTTTCAAAATATTTACTCAACTGAAAATTATACGTGTTATCGTAGACAGTAATTATTTAATACTGCTAATAAACAGTAATGCTAAAACATAAAATAAAGAATAGGAATCATGCTTTTTCTTTCTAATGTAACATATACAGTAGTGTGCAAATTAATTGGAACAAGATGAATTTTTCTTGAATTGAGTTTCAGTTTTTTCGTCGCCCCCCCCCCTTACGATTTCTGACCTGAAACCAATTCCAACAGCCTCCCCCAATAGAGTAAGATTGAAACTGAGAAGTTCGAACTGGTTTGATCAAGTGATCATTTAAAATAAGAATACACTTAAAAATATAGTTATTTAATACTGCATACAAGCGCTTAAAATCCATTCTTACAATACTTGTAATATGTTTGCTATTCTTCTAAAATACATATAGAATTTATGCTTTGAAATAATTGAAATTCGCAATTATATCAGTTGCTTTTGAAAAGAAATAATAAACAAATGAAGTGGAATAACGAGCCTTTTGATATTTCAAACCCTCGAGTTAATTGTATAGAAATGCTTTGAGTTTTACATAGACTTAATTATGCATGAAATACTGCTTTCTGGCATTTGAAAACCTTGTAAAGGGAATTTCGAACTAAACAGCTTATTTCAAGGACTGGTAGGATTTTGGAGATCGGCTAAATCTTAAGTTGTGAAGGATTTTTGAAGTTAACTGAAATTTATTCATTTTTGTTTTGTCGTCTAGAAACATGATAATTTAGTATTCTTGAAATATTATAAGAAGTTTATTCAACCATTAACAATTAGCTCGTTTGAAAAGTGTAAAACAAAGTGACAGTCATTTATTAAATGAAATGCACGAATGTTTAATAGCGAAAATGTATATATTGAAAAATATATGTGTTGCATGTATTTTTTTCCTTTACGCAATTTATCTGCGTACCCATCGTTCTATGGAGTTTCTTTACCTGCGGTCTATTCTACTGAGCTGTCTAAATGACAGACCAGATGTTATGACCTACAAGGTCATCTGAGCAAAAAATGCTCACCGGTTGTCGTGCCTTGTTAGCTTAAACGGCAAAGCATTGGTCTTGCAAGCCAAGTATCTGGGTTCGATTCCCGGCTTGGGTAGTTTTTCGCTCAGTTGGAAATATTTAATTCGTAAGATATACATGTATTTACGACATATGTGTAAGTTATAGGAATAATAAAAACTTATTGACGTTTTACACTGCAAAAAAAAGTGTAAAGTTACTATGATTTTTCTAGATGACTTGTATTCCAAGAACTTTCCATGTAATGGTAACAGCAAAAACTCATGTAACCTTCCTCGGTTATATGAATTTTTGCTGTTACAGTTACATAAACCCAGAAAAAGGAATTGATTAAAATTACAGAACATGTTAAGTTGAGTACATTATATTTTTTAAACGAATTTTTCAGTGAAATTAAAAAAATCGGTTTTGCTGCTCAAACAAAAAAATATTGTTAACACTCTTATAAAAATGTTAAAAAATTTCATCAATTTTATTTGAGTTTTACTAAGTCTTGCATTTTCAATTTGTATTTCCAACAAAATTTTCTTATTTTTGCAAAATTTAAACTGATGTGCAGTAGCCCTAACTCTCTCACGCAATTCTATTTAATTGACTTATATAGTTATAAAGGATTAACATAATTTTTGAATAATAAAACTTTTCAAATTGAGACGTTTAATGCCGCTATTATTACGTTATTATGCATTTCGGATGAAAATTGTGGACAGAAAATTGAATAATAATAATAATAATAATAATAATAATAATAATAATAATAATAATAATAAAATTTAAAAAAAATCAAAAATATTTTTTTGTTTATTCAAACAAAATATCAATTGGCCCGGACAAAACAAATTTTTGTTGATTCAACAAAACTTTCTTTTTGGAGTAAAAAGTTATTGGAATACTAATCTACTAGAAAAATCTTAGTAACTTTACAGATCCTTTTGCAGTGTATTTGATGCGAAACTGGAGTATATTTATGCGATGTTTATAGTTAACTAACTGATATAGATAATTATCTGCTTTAACAAACGTAATTTAGGTGTTTTTTTTTTATTGCATCTATGCATATTCAAAAGCTATATGACTAGTTATATTACGTTTGTCTAGTTATATCACTTGTATAATTAGTCAAAAATTGACGATCTACTTATTCATACTTCACGAAATGTTAGAGTATTAATCTCGAAATAAATTTTGTTACTACTTTAGATCTCATTTCATTCCAATATATTAAGAAAATGCATTCAACAAACACATTTCCAATAAAAATGTAATGTTATATAAATTACTTGGGTGTGTTTCATTTTCGAATGCCAGGAGATATAATTGTTTTTAAAATTTTTCACACAACTAAACACTGTACGTGTTATTGCAGACAGTAGTTGTTCGATTCTGCTAATAGTCACTAATGCTAAAACATAAAATAAAGAAAAAAAACATATTTCTTTCTTTTTAGTTTAACATATACAGTAATTTGCAAAATAATTTTGACAAGATTAATTTTTTTCATGGATTACTTTTTTTTTTTTTTTTTTTTTTTTTAACAAGGATTTTCTGCTTGAACTAATTCCAGCTACCTTCTCTATTGATGGTGGTTGGTCTGGAGTACTTTAAATTAGTTTGATCTTGTGATTATTTAAAATAAGAATACACGTAGAAATATATTTATTTAATATTACATTAGAGGTCTGCACGGGCTCGGGCTTGGTCCTTGGCTCGTGGCCCGTATCCGACCCGGCCCGGCCCGCGGACCGTTCCGGCGGAATCATTTTGAATTCTCTAACGGGCCGGGCCGATAGAAAAAATTTCGGTTCTGAAGATTTTAACAGAAACGATAAAATATGAACTATTTTCAACGAAAATGGCTTTAACGAGAATAAGTATAAATGTGCGTCACGAGCCATACTAGTTAAACAGCATCAAATATAAAAATGTATAGTGTAGAGATTGGCATCGGACAGTTAAATTGTGTGTAACCCGAGCTTAGTATATTTTTTTATCTGACTCGTGCCGGGGCGAGATCAAGCTTGCATTATTTTTCTACATATAGACTAGCCGGACTGGGACTAGACTTAATTGTTCTAAGATCTGTAGGGCAGACAACATGAATTGTAAAATTATTAACAACGATAAAGAACTTATGTTAGCTTAATCTTTGGATATATTCTTCTTGATGGTTTTTAAATTAATTTCTGAATAATGCGAAATTTTCACACATTTTCTGATTAATTTTAAATTGTAAAAGTATAAAATGTATAAGCCTAACTATTGAAAGGATTTAGAATCGAATAGCGTTTTTCATTTTTGGTAAATAAAATACTTGTATAACCTTGTTGAGGTATAAATAGTTCCTCAAATGGTTGCAGGTTTTTCTCCCTTGTCATGTTATCGCTTCCGGAAACTCTATTCAAAACGCTAACTATGACAGTATTTTACTTGCTTGCTGAATTCTTAAATTGCCTGTATGAAAAAATGGATAACGCCATTCCATTATATAGTTTCTGAATAAAGTACCTGTTAATCTTATGCGTTTCTGATTTAAAAAAAAAAAAGAATTTAGAAATATATGTCAGAAAGGAGCTTCTTTGAATTTAAGAATGAATTTGGATTTAAAATCTTTAATAAAATGATATAGAAATATTTTTTTAAATCTTTTATTAAACAGCTTCAAAAGGAACTATGTTTTAAACTTTCTTTCTTTTTCCTTTTATTCTAAGCCATATTAATTTTCTAATGAATCTTTATTCGAATGTTGAAAGCCTAAGAATCAAAGTAATCATTAATGTTGTTAATGTGTATTTCCTGTAAAATATACTGTAAAATCATTCCATAGGTATGTATCAGTATTCTTTAAAGGAATCTTAATTATATGATAAAAATCTGAATTTCCTAGCAATCGTAGAAATTGTAACGGGCCAAAACAGGCCGGGCCTTTTTTTACTGATTTCTGTACGAGCTGGGCCTAAAATATAAAAATTTAAACGGGCCAGGCCGGGCCCGGGCCGAACTTTGGAGTTTTACAACGGGCCGTGTCGGGCCGAAATAATTTCCTTACGGGCAGGGTCGGGCCCCGGCCTGGAAATTCCGGCCCGCGCAGACCTCTATATTACATACAAGAGCTTAAAATCTATTCTTATAATACTTATAATTAATTAATACATTAGCTATATATTCTAATGCTATATACAGAATTTATGATATTTGACATTATTGAAATTCGCGATTTTATCAGTTGCTTTTGAAAATAAATAATATAATAAATAAATGAAATAATGCTTTCTGGCATTTGAAAGCCTTGCAAAAGAAATTTAGAACTAAATAGCTTATTTCAAGGACTATAAGTATTTTGTAAATCGGCTAAATTATAAGTTAATGAAGGATTTTTGAAGATGACTGAAATTTATTCTTTTTTGTTTTGTCTTTTAGAAACATAAAAATTTTCTGTTCTTGAAATATTATAAGAGGCTCATTCGACCATTTATAATAAGTTCGTTTGAAAAGTGAAAAAGAAAATCATATTCATTTAGTAAATGAAATGCACAAATGTTAAAGAACGAAAATGTATTTATTAAAAGATATATGTGTATGCAAATTTATAGGAATAATGAAAAAATTATTAGCTTTCTACTGGAGAATGTTTATGTAATCTCTTTAGTTTATGAACTAACTGATTTAACAACTGTATTTGAATTGTGTTTTTTTTTTTTTATTATTGCTTCACTGTATTTTCAAAAGAAATATCGGTAGTTACATTCCCACATTACTGACTAGTTATATTACATCAGTAACTAGTAAAAAAGTGATAATCTGAATTAACCCATACTTCACAAACTTTTAGATTAATAGGAAAATTTATAAATTTATTGGAATAATAAAGAATTATTGGCTCTCTAGTTGATGTGAAACTGGAGTATATTCATGCGATGTCTTTAGTTTATGAACTAACTGATTTGACAACCGTATTTGAATTGTGGGTTTTTTTTATTGCTTTATGCATATTCAAAATCTGTATGACTAGTTATATACTTGAATAACTAGTCAAAATTTGGCGTTCTGACTTACCCATACTTCACAAAATTTTAGAGTAATAACGAGCTTGAAATACATTTTATTATTGATTTTGATTTCTACCAATTGCAATTTATTAATAAAAAGCTGAATTCAACAAACATATTCCTCAAAAAAATTGTAACGTTATATAAATTTTTTGTGTATTATTTCACTTTTGAGTGCCAGGAGATGAAATTGTTTTTCAAAAATTTCACTAAACTAAAATTTATACGTGTTATCGCAGAAAGTAGTCATATGATACTGGTAATAGTCAGTAATGCTAAACATAAATTAAAAAATAAAATACATGCTATTTCTTTTAAATCTAACATATATATTAGTATTGAACATGATCACTTTTTCTTGATTTGAGTTTTGAATTTTTTCACAAGGACTTTTTGCTAATTCCAACTGCTCTCCCAACAAAGTAGTGTACATCTTGAGATTCTAAAGTGGTCTGATTATATAATCATACAAAATAAGAATAGACATTGAAATATATTTATTTAACATTACATACAAGCGCTTAAAATTTATTCTTAGAATACTTCTAATATGTTTGCTATATATTCTAATGCTACATGGTGAATTATCAAAACGTGGAATCATTAAACGTTAACTATTAGTGGTTTTCTAAATTTTTCAATTTAAGGCTAATTTTTTTACAATACAGTATACAACTCTATAAGCTTATATACAAACATTAAAAGACCCCAATTATTCCGGAAAATTAATTATTAAGGAATTTAATTAGTCAATCTACACGTGAAAGTTAAGCGTACTTCTAAGTAAAATTATATAACTACAGGTACTAAATGCGCATTATTTACACAAAACACATAATTATTTATTATAAAACATTATAATAAATACCTTAGTATGCGTTTCAGGACATCAGATCATCTTTAAAAATAAATTTACGGGGAAAAAACCGGCGTTAAGATCGTTACGCAATTTGGACATTCCAATTTCTTATTTGAGAAAAGTGCATTTATTTCAAAAAAATGTTACAGAAATACACATAGATACTTTCAAATTAAACAAAAGTGATTTTAAAAATAGATAAAAGAGTTTAAAGTACTTAAGGTGTTTTGCGTGGAAATAACAGCTTTGTTTCTATCGTTAGTTTTGGACATAAGAAAATATAGAAAAAGTCTTTCTAGAAAAGTCCTTCTAACTTCAAAAAGCAATAAATCGGTAGTGCCATTTCTTAACAAAGTTAAGTTCTTAACTCGTCCATTTCCTTTATGCACTCGCTGTTTATCATTAGAATCTCCTGGATAAAAGTTTGACAAGTTTTAGTCAAAAAAATTAAATTTTTAAGATATTTATATAAAACTTTTACAATAAATTATATAATTTTTTGTCTCCTAACAGAATTAAGAATTCAGTGAAAAAAAATTAAAGTCAATGATGATTAAATTTGTTTATTCAAAAGCTTTAAATTATGATGTGTGTACAGTGCCCACCTTTTGAGAACGTCCCACATACAGAATTTATACTATTTGAAATTATTGGAATTCGCAATTTTATCAGTTTCTATTGAAAAGTAGCAACAACAAATGAAGTGGAATAATGAGCCTTTTGATATTTCAAATTCTCGTGTTAATTAAATAGAAGCAGAAATACTTTGAGTTGTTCATATACTTAATTATGCGTGAAATACTGCTTTCTGGCATTTGAAAGACTTGTAAAGTGAATTTAGAACTAAGCAACTTAATTCAAGGACTGGTAGGATTTTGAAGATCGGCTAAATTGTAAGGGTGAAGGATTTTTGAAAATGACTGAAATTTTACCATTTTTGTTTTATCATCTAGAAACATGACCATTTTCGGTTTTTGAAATATTATAAGAAATTTATTCATCCGTTAATGATTAGCTTTTTTGAAAAGTGAAAAAGAACATGGGGACCTAGGTACATGGTATCCTAACATTACCTAGGCTGGAGGTAATGTTAGGATATGTAGGTAATATTAGGCATTGTTTTTGTTTACAAAAATTTCAATCATTATTTTTAAGAAAAAAATATTCAACATATAGCTATTTCAAAAACGTAATCTTAAACTGCAATAATTCCTTTAATAAATCCATTAAAACTAATATGTAAACTCAATGTAAACATTGTGGCCTTCCAATATCACTAAAGAGAAAATAGCAATCTACCAAATTTAAATATTTTTCCTAAATTTTTTTAATATTGATTATTTACTCTTGAAATTAAGTTAATGGGCCTTTATTTTAAATATAAATTATTTTAACGTAATCGTTCAGCATTTTAAACAATTACTTTGCGAATTATGCAATTTAAAAAAAATGACTGTTTCAGCATTTTTAAATAACGCCGGCCCAGTATATTTCAAGATAACGTATCACCATCTTTTTTTAAAATGTTTCTTCCTCGGCGGGACGTGAGTCATCGTAGATGAAAAATTTCCAGAACCTTCGACAACCTTCGATCGGGTAAATTTCGTGCCAAAAACGGAAGTCGCGGTTTTGAGTATGAGTTACGGCTTGCTAAGAATGTTCCAGAAGCCTCCAGACGCTCAGAAAGTGGGAAATTGGCGCTAAAAATAAGACTCTCTGATTGGCTGTTGAGTGCGCGTCGAGGAGCGGACCTCCGAAATCTCTGATTTATGAGACACATTCACCGTAGCACTCAGGGGAGTAGCCCGTAACTCAGGCTGCCGGCCTACGGGCCGGCGAGTGAATTTTTCGTCGTCGTATCGCACGGAAGGCATCTTTTTTCAGCCGCATAAAATTTCAAAGTTTTTTTTTTCTACTCGGCACATCGAAGATCTGTTTATATCACGGCTGTTCTTGCAATATTGTAGCTATCTCCATCCCCAATTTTTTTGGGTTAAGATTTTATAGGCAGCTTAATTCTAAAAATTCTACAGGAATATAGATGACGCCAGCATTGCTGTTAGTGTGATTAACCCATTAACGCCCAGCGTCCTCGTTTGAGGACGGTTACAAAAACAGCAGGAAAGCGGTTTTCCCACCAGTAAAGAAGAAGATAAATATATACCTTATTTCATGAGACAGAATCATCGATAAATTTAGATACAAGTTAATTTTTCTTTTAAAAGTGGTGGGAAATACAAAATTTAAATTTTAGCGAAGAAAATAATTTGGCGTTAATGGGTTAATTCAACACCTGCGCGGGCGATTCAACAACGTTACCTGCTTCGACGGTACATCACCTGTTCTTGCGAGATGCCAGTATTGCTGTTATTGTGATTAATTCATCGCCTGCTCGAGCCATTCAACAACGTTGGCAGCCTCTCTGGTACATCACCTGTTAACTGCAGTTTATCCCTGGAAATCATTACAGCGAGACGTAACCCTCCGATTTAGAAACTTAAGAACATTCAAACTAGTACTCGCGATGGGATACGTATAGCAGCTATGCGTTTAAACGATATACGTATATCCGTATAATACGTTTTTCTGCTCTACGGATACCTTAAAATATATGTTTAAACGTATCCAAATACGTATAAGGGCGTATCGGTTAAACGTATATTTAAGAATACGTATATTTAATGTATACGTATATTCCGCGTATTGTATCTAATTTAAATAGTGGACTTCATCAGTCTTATGTAGCTGAATGGAGAATAATATGGAAATACGGTGGCTTTACGACAGGAATCCGCATAGTATGTCTTATACATACGAGATCGAGCAATGAAAAGCTTATATTTTTTAAAACAGTTTCCAAAAAGTTCACAAAAGATCAGACTCCTGATTGGCCAATCTCGTTTCACTAACAGTGAAATATCTATCTGGATTCCGACCAAGATCTTGTTATTTTCCTTTATAAATCCTGTATATTATTATATTTTATTTATCCTCTTGTTATTTTCCTTTATCCTTTTTCCTGTTGCTCGATGAAAATCCGTGCATTAATTCTTGAGAGAGTGCTATTGCAGAAATCGTAAAAAAGACAGCATAGTAGCGCCAACTGTTGAACGATTTACAGACAAAACAAATTAGCATCAATTTCTATCAATTTCTATCAGGGACTACCTGAATATATAGAGGAGACTGGGGCACGTGTGAACAGTTCACATAACCAAAGCTTTTTCTCATAACTGGGTTAATTTCTATAAGCAAAACTACTCAATACAGTAAACAAAACATTTTTACGCAAGGTAATTTTTTTTAATTGTCCTTATAGTTCTTCTTATTTTTCTTAATAGTTTTATGAATTCAAAAAAATGTTCATATGTGCCCTAACGAAGGGGCAATTGTAAACACACAAAGAAACATGTGAACACAAGAAAAAATTATTTTTTGACATGTTTTTTATTATCTTTTTAATATGTTACTATAATCATTAGTTATACTATCTGTTTAATTTACCATAAAGAAAAATATATTTTTGTATTTTCTGAGTGATATATTTAAGCAAAGTATTATAAAATAAAAATAAGTAGATTTAGGTGGGGGGGGGGCTTAGATAATTGATAAAATATTGTTGCAATAAATTATAAAATTAAAGAAGTAAACGTGAGAAAATATTTAAAGAATTTAAATTTTGCTTAGGGCTTTTTGTTTGAGGGAGATTTTAGGGAAGGAGCATTGGATAATATTTATGGGAAATCTACCGAAAGGCGAAATATTCTCATTCCTATATTTGCCCGTAAATTAGGATAAAAAATTGTATTCCGTTTATAAGCTTCTTCCAAATTTATTTATTTATTTATTTATTTATTTGCTTTTAAAGGAAATGGGAGGAGTCAATAATGGAGATTTTACAGTAGTTATAAGTTTAAAAATTTTATATTTTTTAAATGTATATCTATTTTCAAAGCACCAAATAACATAGCTGTTTTAGAAATGGAAGTAAACTAATATTACAAGTTTGCAACAAATGAAATAGGAAACTTTGCAAAGTTGTTAAACGTAATATTTTTTGCATTAAGGATGCATAAAAAATACTATTGAAAATCGTTAGATAAAATAATACATAACATTTATTGCATTTTACAAAACATTAAATTTATTTAAATTACAATTGAACGTAAACGAGCTTGTTGCTTTTTATGTATTTGCTGACAGATGTGTTTGAAGAAATTCCTTTACAAAATCAACTTTATACACAGAAATGTCTTCTATTTCAATAAAATTATAGATAATGGAGCTGACATTATTTTCACGAAGTTAACTGAAAGTAACAGAATCACTGAATAATGATTGGAGAATTTAATGACGTGTTCAGATCTGCCCCAACTAGACTCTTCATAAGTGCACCACACTCCCACAAGAGTTAAAATGACAAATCATTAACATTTCTCAATTTTAGAAAAAAAACAATTATCATAAATATTTAGTAGTATCCATAGTATGCGTTAAAATATTAAAAAAAAATGAATAAATAAATAAAATTATTCTCTTGGCAAGCTGGAGATTTTACTTTTGAGTTCAGTAAGCAGTATTTTGGCTTCTAGGGACAAAAAAAAGTCGAAAAGCTTCAACAATTTTTTTCCATATGTCTATAGGTGCTACCATCTTTGGTAATTTTTTTAAACAAAAGAACATATAATAACTAGTGAAAATGGCAATGTTCTCATATGCCCCAGTCTCCCCCATATATATTTCTTAATTCTGTGTTTTAGGTCTTGAGATAGGACGCCCATAAAATTCATGTCACATACAGACAGACAAAGTCACAGACTCACAAACTCATAGACAGATATTTTGTGAAAAAAACATGTTTTTCGGACTCTCTTACCCTTAAAACGTGTTAACCCATCGAATTTTTTCCCGAATCCAATACATTCTTCTTGTAAAGATACAAGAAAATATAAAAAACTAAGTACTGCGCAACAGATCTTCCAAAGATTAGTTTGATTCTACCACAACTAATGTAATGGTGTTCGCAGACACATCAAGGTAACATATGGACAGCGGTGGAAAGGTAGTGATGGCCCGGTTCGTTGGCCTGCCAGATCGTTGCACCTACTTCATTATATCAATTACTTTTTGTTACCTACCTTTATTTTTTTACTATATAATTGATCTGTATTTTTTTAAATAAACATTGATGGGTGGGGCTAGTTGAGCTCAAACCAATTAGTAGCCGCCCTTCCCCCATCTGGCTCATTCTGAATGTGAATCTGTATGGACTTCTTCTGCTGGGGTCAACTGAAACGTTGATTGTATGAGACTCCCGTAACGTCAGTGGAAGACCTCTCAGCTCGAATTTCTGTAGCTGCCAGAAAGCTATCCGAGATGCCAGGAATCTTTCAAAGCGTAAGGAATTGCATGCGACGCTGCTGTCAAGCATGCCCGACAACTTCTGGTCGTAATTTTGGACACCTTTTGTAGTAAAACCTTTAACTAAATTGCTTTCTGCCACATTAACGTGTTGCTGTTTCACTACCTATTTCTGTTGCTTTTTCCTCTGCTTCTTTTAACCACAACTCGCTAAAAAGGCATTTTCAACGTAACATTCCTATGTGATTCAGAGTCGCTTTGCATCCCTAACACTTCCTGGAAGTATGTTGGTCTGGTAGTAAAACATCCAGGAGTAATGCCATTGAAATTTCGGAGATGTGTCGGAAGCGCCCTGTATCAAAAAATGGGGACACCAATGCTCTATGTCATTTTGAATAAAATAATTGACAAGGGAATGACCTATACGCAAACTGCAACAAAATCGATTAGTTTGTCAAATGTTTATGAGCGTTCAAAATCCCCTCCTCTGTTCACAGTTCAATTTTCGCTAGTTACCCGGTCCCAATGTTTCCGATTTTGGGCTTAAAATTTAAGTTAAATTCTAAACTTTAGAATAATTTCAACCCCGTGTACAAAATAAGGGTAAAAAATAGTTGTTTGTTACTCTAAAATCTAAAGCGCCCTCTATCGACAATTTTTGAACGTAACCTTTAAAAATTTTTTACAAACAAAACGTGTTATAAAGAATGATTTTAGCGAAAACCGCGAACGAATCCACCATTTTTTCCATTTTTTATAATCATTTGATGTTTTGGACCTTAAACTGTAATGGCCCCTATCTCTTACGGAAGACGTTTGCGCCCCCTGGTTTCCTATTTAATAATGTTTGTCTTCATCTCCACTATCACCCCTCAAAGTTTGTCGGTCTGGTAGCGAAACACCCTGTATATTCCAATGCTACATACAGAATTTATCCTATTTTAAATTAATGAAATTCGCAATTTTATGAGTTGCTTTTGAAAATAAGCAGTAACAAATGAAGTGAAATAATGAGCCTTTTGATATATCAAGTCCTTGTGTTGACTGAATAGAAGCAAAAATGCTTTGAGTTGTACATAGACTTAATTATGCGTAAAATACTGCTTTCTAGCATTTGAAAGCCTTGTAAACAGAATTTAGAATTAAGTAGCTTAATTCAAGGACTGGTTAGGATTTCGAAGATCGGCTAAGTTATAAATGGTGAAGGATTTTTGAAGTTGACTGAAATTTATTCATTTTTGTTTTGTCTTATAGAAACATGAATATTTTCGGTGTTTGAAATATTATAATAAGTGTATTCAACCATTAATAATTAGATCTTTACAAAAGTGAAATTCATTTATTAAATGAAATGCACAAAAGCTTAATAGCGAAAATGTATTTATTGAAAGATATATATGCATGTAAATTTGCATGAATAATAAAGAATTATTGGCGCTCTAGTGGATGTGAAACTATTTATGCGATGGTCTAAGTTTATGAATTAACTGATTTTATAAATGTAGTTATATTGTAAGTTTATTTATTACTTCTATGCGCATACTATACAACTAGTAAGCTGCATGATTAATACCACTTTTGTCTAATTATATTACTTGGATAACCAGTCAAAAATTGTTGTTCTGACTTACCCATAATTCACAATATTTTAGAGTAATAATGATTTTGAGATACATTTTATTATTACTTTATTTGTCATTCTTATTCCAATTTTTAAAGAATGAGTTCAACAAACATATTCTCAATAAAAAGTGTAACTTTTTAAAATTATTTGAGTGGTATTTCACTTTCAAATGCCATGAGATAAAATTGTATTTCAAAATTTTCACTCAACGAGAAACTACACGTGTTATTGCAGACCGTAGTCTTTTTTATATACTGATAATAGTCAGTAATTCTAAAACATAAAATACAAAATAGGAAGCATACTTTTTCTTTTTAATCTAACATATACAATAGTGTGAAAATTAATTGGGACAAGATCAATTCTTCCTGAGTTGAGTTTTGAGAGGAGGTTTTTGCAAGGATTTCCTCCTGTAACCAATTCAAACAGCCTCCCCTTATAGAATTGGATTGAACATGAGAATTTTAAATTGGTTTGATCACGTGAACATTTTCGATCATTCATCAAAATATATTAATTTAATACTACTTCAAGCACTTAAAATGCATTTTACAATACTTCTAATATTCTTGCTATGTATTCTAATGCTATATACAGAATTTATGCCTTTGAAATTAATGAAATTCGCAATTTTGTCAGCTGCTTTTGAAAAGAAGTAATAACAAATGAAGTGGAATAATGAGCCTTTTGATATTTTAAATCCTCGTGTTAATTGAATAGAAGCAGAAATGCTTTGAGTTGCGCATGTATACTTAATTATGTGTGAAATACTGCTTTCTGGCATTTGAAAGCTTTGAAAAGTAAAATTAGAACTAAACAGCTTATTTCAAGGACTAGTAGGATTTTGAAGATCAGCTAAATAATAAGTAGTGAAAAATTTTTGAAGATGACTGAAATTTATTCATTTTTGTTTTGTTTTCTAGAAACGTGAAAATTTTCTGTTCTTGAAAAATTATAAGAGGTTTATTCAATCATTAATAATTAGTTGCTTTGGAAAGTGAAAAAGAAAGTCATAGTTATTTATTAAACGAAATTCACAAATATTTAATAGCAAAAATCTATTTATTGGGAGATATATATGTATATAAATTTATATCAACAATAAAAAAATATTGGCGTCCTAGTTGATGCAAAATTGAAGTATATTTAAGCGATGTCTATAATTTATGAATTAACTGATTGTGCAAATGTAATTGTATTTGTGTTTTTTTATTGCTTCTATGCATATTCAAAAGCTATATGACTAGTTATATTACATCATTACTGACTACTTATATTGCTTTTGTCAAGTTATATTATTGAATATCTAATCAAGAATTGGCATTTTAAATTATTTGTACTTCGCAACATTTTAGAGTAATAATGAACTTGGAATGCATTTTATTATTACTTTAGATTTAATTCGATTGCAGTTTATTAAACAAATGAATTCATGAAACATATTTCCAATAAAAATTATGATGTTATATAAATTATTTGAGTGTTATTTCACTTTTGAGTGTAAGGACATAAAATAGTTGTTCAAAATTGTCAGGTTCTGATAGCACCTGTGCTAAAGAATGGAATTTCTACTATTTCTCTATTTGAATATTTCGTATTGTATGGTTGTGTACAGAATTTCCAAGGTGACATTCCTTCTTTGTGGAAAGGGGAATTGCCAGATAATCCTATGCAGGTGGTGTGTTAGATGAAGAGAAGATTGCTGACAGGCATGTCCATCTGCCAGTGAGGTATGAGGATGATGAGCAGATTAGCAGCATGTCACTAAACAAGAAAGGAGTGGGGGAATGTGCCCAATGAGGGAGCTCCAGAGGGGGTTGCCATTCGTGTGACCCAGTGAGTTGAGAAGGGCATGTTTGTCTCAGATAAGTCATTCCGTTCCTGGGTCTCGTACCTAGAAGGTGTATGCCAGAGGTTCTGGTAGAGTGTGCTCTGTGTTGTAGAGCGTAAACAGTGCGTTTTCTGGTGAACAAAGGACACAGACGTCCTGGTGTTTAGTGCTCTGGGCTAAGAAGTGCAGGCCTAGTATACTTGTGTTGGGAAACTCAAGGTTGAGCTCCGATAAAGTGAATTTAACGTGTATTGAGTGTGAGGTGGAAAGTGTAATTGGAATAGTACACAGCATATCTTTAATGTATCTAATTTAATGTTGAACCGGATCACCTATATTCGAGTTGTAATTGTATATATTTGTAAATAGCGTATTTAGTGTGTACATATATTCTTAATAAACTGATAATTCAGTTACATGACAGCGTAAGTCTTCATTTACACAAACCTCACAGTGGGTGACCGATATCACCTAGTAATATCGGTGATGGCAGCTATATCTACCACGGACATTCTTCAAAGTTGTGTGGACTGAGAGGAACGTCCGACAAATTGGTGGCAGCGTCGGGATAGAATCGCCTGAAACCAGTGACCAGCGAGCCGTGTTGCAGTCTGTTAATGCCGGAGTATCCAGTGGAATTCTTGCGTGTTAGTGCCGGATCGTGCTAAAGTATCGTGCCGGATCGTCGATTGTATGTTAAAGTGCCGTGCCGTATCGTCGAGTGTGTGCTAAAGTGTTGTGCCTGTGCCGTATCAGTATTAGAAAGAAATAAACTGTTGTGCCATATTACCGCTACATCGTGGAACTACCTGTGATTAGAAAAGTACCCCAGCAATTAAAGTATAAAGTAAGGTGTTTTGATCATATCCTTCTACTGACATCTCGAACCAAAATTTGTTGTTGTATAATTAATAGTAATTTAAGTAAATTGTCTATATTATTTATGTGTTTTATCAATACTTCCTACCTATAAAGTGCTAATAACCATATTGGCTATTGTTTTAAGGAAAGGTCATAATAACTTGAGCTAGTATTGGCTTTCTCTATATATTTTCTTTACTAATTGTGTTAATAGTAGTTGGAAGGAATAATAAGATTTTTTTAAATTTAAATTATAATTAAAGTAATATTTAAATGAAGCAAAACTTAAACAATATTACAAGTTTCAGTTTGAAGAGTGTATAATAACATTTGCTTAGAATTTTAATTGACAGCCATAGGGAAAAAAAAGGGCTCAAAAGAGAGCCATAGTGGAAAAAAAGGCTCAAAAGAGAGCCATAGTGAAAAAAAAGACTCAAAAGAGAGCCATAGTGAAGAAAAATAAAAGTTAAGATTTTCAGTACATTTGTTTTAAGTGTGAGAACCAGTATTGTATTTGTAAATATTTTAGTGAGGATAATTGTAGAAATTTATATATACATGTTGTACCATTTTTCTTTATGTGGATTTTCTTGATTGACATTAATACTTCTATTCAATTTCAACGTATCAGTATTTTTTTATGTAAATTGTATGTTATTATCTAAGTGTATAAATTGGAATCTATATTGCATAGTGGTCAAATTGAATTACCATTTTACCTTTTGTTTTATTGGAAGTATATTGTGTGATATCAATGGTTGAGGAAAATTAGAGTATTCAGTAGGTTAATCAGAAATGAAAAACATTGATTATCTGAAGGATATTAATTAGTATAATATGTGGGGTATATCTGTACTAAGTTAGAAATTTAGGAAATATTAATTTGGTAGGTTTAACTATTCTTGTGGGGTGGTAATAACAATCGGTGAAGGTATGGCTTTCTTATTAAAACTAAAAAAGGTAGATCTTCAGGGGATAGCCGAAGAATTGGGTGTTGAATTCGCGGAAGATGATACCAGAATTCAGCTTAAGAAAAAGATAATAGACAGTGATGAGTATGACGAGGGGGTTGTTAAGGAATTATCTGACGCTATTGTTGCAGAACGGTTAGAACACGAAAAGCTAGAAAAACAGGAAAGGTTAGAGCGTGAAGAAAAACAGGAAAAATTAGAGCGCGAAGAAAAACAGGAAAAGTTAGAAATGGAAAAATTAAGGATGGAACATGAATTAGAAATGGAGAGACTAAGAGTTCAAGGATCGGCAAATAATTGTAATGTCTCTAGGGAACCTAATAATGAAAGTAATATAGAAAATTTGATCAAAAGTGTGAAAACTCTATCTATCAAAGTACCGGAAGGGACTGAGGGATGGAATTTATTTTTCAACAGTTTAGAAAGGGCGTTCAAAACTAAAAATGTACCGGAAAACCAGCAGGCTGAAATTCTACTAAATATGTTAGGAGATAAAGCGGATAATTTGTTAATTTATACGACTACGAAACAAATGGAGAATTACGAGGAGTTAAAGGAGTTAGTCCTAAGGGAACATGAGCCGACACCGAAGGCATGTTTGGAAAATTTTAAGAAGGCTAAGAGAAACCAGAATGAAACTCATGTATTATTTGTATCGCGTTTAATAGCGACATGGGAAAATTATTGTAAGATTAGAGGTGCTGACTGTTATGAAAAGGTCAACCAGTTAATAGTTACTGATAAATTAGTAAGTACGTTAGATGAGGATACTGCGTCATATATTGGGTTAACTCACCAGGGTAAATGGTTAGAAGCTTCTAAAATTGCTAAAGAATGTGACCATTATTTTGACCATAAAAATAAATCTTATGAAGTTACGTATAAAAGTTTTAAAAGTAAAGATAGGTACGTAAACAATGAAAAAATGAGACCGAGGGAGGATAGCAAAGTTAGTGGTAATTGGAGGCTACTATTTCTCTATTTGAATATTTCGTATTGTATGGTTGTGTACAGAATTTCCAAGGTGACATTCCTTCTTTGTGGAAAGGGGAATTACCAGATAATCCTATGCAGGTGGTGTGTTAGAGGAAGAGAAGATTGCTGACAGGCATGTCCATCTGTCAGTGAGGTATGAGGATGATGAGCAGATTAGCAGTATGTCACTAAACAAGAAAGGAGTGGGGGAATGTGCCCAATGAGGGAGCTCCAGAGGGTGTTGCCATTCGTGTGACCCAGTGAGTTGAGAAGGGCATGTTTGTCTCAGATAAGTTATTCCGTTCCTGGGTCTCGTACCTAGAAGGTGTATGCCAGAGGTTCTGGTAGAGTGTGCTCTGTGTTGTAGAGCGTAAACAGTGCGTTTTCTGGGGAGCAAAGGACACAGACGTCCTGGTGTTTAGTGCTCTGGGCTAAGAACTGCAGGCCTAGTATACTTGTGTTGGGAGACTCAAGGTTGAGCTCCGATAAAGTGAATTTAACGTGTATTGAGTGTGAGGTGGAAAGTGTAATTGGAATAGTACACAGCCAATCTTTACTGTATCTAATTTAATGTTGAACCGGATCACCTATATCCGAGTTGTAATTGTATATATTTGTAAATAGCGTTTTTAGTGTGTACATATATTCTTAATAAACTGATAATTCAGTTACTTGACAGCGTAAGTCTTCATTTACACAAACCTCACAGTGGGTGACCGATATCACCTAGTAATATCGGTGATTGCAGCTATATCTACCACGGACATTCTTCAAAGTTGTGTGGACTGAGAGGAACGTCCGACAAAATTGTTTTCTCAACTAAAAATTATACATGTTATAGCAGACAGAATTTATTTGATACTGCTATTAGTCAGTAATGCTAGAACATAGAATAAAAAATAGAAAACACACCTTTTTCTTTCTAATCTAACATGTATGCATATGTTACATTAAAAAGAAAAAGCATGTTTTCAATTCTTTACTCCGTTTTTTTTACATTATTGACTAGTGGCAGTATTAAATATTTACTGCCTGCAAATAACACGTATAATTTTTAATTGAATCAAAATTTTGAAAATTTTTTTTTTATCTCTCGGCACTCAAACATGAAATAACACTCAAGTAAGTTATATAACATTAAAGTTTTTATTGTAAATAAGTTTGTTGAATTATTTTTCTAACAAACTGCAACTGAGTGAAATCTAATGAATTAATCAAATGTTTTTCAAGGTCATTATTACTCTAAAATTTTGTGACGTATGTATGGAAAAGTCAGAAGCCATTTTTTTACTAACTATTCAAGTAATATAACTAGATAAATGCAATATAATTAATTCGTAATGAATGTTTGTCAAATCAGTTAGTTTATAAATTATACACATCGCATAAATGTATTTCAGTTTCGTACCACCTAAAATGCAAATAATTCTTTATTATTCATGTCAATTTATATGCATATACAGTAGTGTGTAAATTAATTGGGACAAGATCATAAGGTTTTTTCACAAGGATTTTCTGCCTGTAACCAATTCCAACAACCTCCCCCTATACTGTAAGGTTGATCTTGAAAATTCTAAACTGGTTCCGATCATGTGATCGTTTAAAATAACATTACTCATCAAAATATGTTTATTTAATATTAGATATAAGCACTTAAAATCCATCCTTACAATATTTCTAATAAGTTTGCTCTATGTTCTAATGCTAGATAGAGAATTTATACAATTTGAAATCATTAAAATTTGCAATTTTATCAGTTGACTTTGAAAAAAAGAAATATCAAATGAAGTGGATCAGCTAAATAATAAGTAGTGAAGAATTTTTGAAGTTGACTGAAATTAATTCATTTGATCATGAATCATTTCTTTTGATACTTCAAATCCTCGTGTTAATTAAATAGCAGCAGAAATGCTTTGAGTTGTACATATATTTAATTATGCGTTAAATAATGCTTTCTGGCATATGAAAGACTTGTAAAGGGAATTTAGAACTAAACAGCTTAATTCAAGGACTGATAGGATTTTGAAGATCGGCTAAATAATAAGTGGTGAAGGATTTTTGAAATTGACTGAAATTTACTCATTTTTTGTTTTATCATCTAGAAACATGGATATTTTCTGTTTTTGAAACATTATAAGAAATTTATTCAACCATTAACAATTAGCTCTTTTGAAAAGTGAAAAAGAATGTCACATTCATTTATTATGTGAAATGGACGGATGTTGAGTAGCGAAAATGTATTTATTGAAAGATATGCATGTATTTGAGAATTATTGGCTCGCTAGTTGATGCGAAACTGAAGTATATTTTTGCGATGTCTATATATAGATAACTATAGTTTATCAACTGATTTGTCAAGCTTAATTGAATTATGTGTTTTTTAATTGCTTCTATTCATATTGAAGAGCTCTATGACTAGTTGTACTCCGTCATCACTGACTACATATATTACTTTAGTGTTGCTATATTTCTTAAATAACTAGTAAAAAATAGCTTTCTGATTTATCCATATTTCACAAAATTTTAGAGTAATGATTTTGAAAAACATTTTATTACTACTTTAGATTACATTTAAATGCAATTAATAAAAAAAATGAATTCAACAAATATATTTCCTATGAAAGTTCCAATGTTATATAAGTTACTTGAGTGTTATTTCAATTTTTAGTGCTTGGAGATAAAAATTGTTTTTAGTATAGTGTATAATATTCTCCAAATTATTTGTGAAAAGATCAATTTTTCCTGAATTGCGTTTGGAGTTTTTTCACAAGAATTACCTGACAATTCCATCTGCCTCTTTCTACAAAGTTGGGTTGAACTTTACAATTCTAAACTGCTATGATGTGATAATTTAAAATAAAAATACACATCCAAATATATGTATTTAATAATGCATGCAAGCGCTTAAAATCCATTCTTACAATACTTCTAAAATGTTTACTATATATTTTATGCTACGTACAGAATTTATACCATTTGATATTATTGAAATTCGCAATTTTATCAACTGCTTTTGAAAAAAGTAAGAAAAAATGAAGTAGAATAATGAGTCTTTTGATATTTCAAATCGTCGTGTTAATTAAACAGAAACAGAAATTCTTTGAGTTAATTATGGGTGAAATACTGCTTTCTGGCATTTGAAAGCCCTTTAAAGGAAATGTAGAACTAAACAGCGTATTTCAAGGACCAGTAGGATTTTGTAGATCAGCTAAATCATAAGTAGTGCAGGATTTTTGAAGTTGACTGAAATTGATAAATTTTTGCTTTGTTGTTTAGAAACATGAATATTTTCTGTTCTTGAAATATTATAAGAAGCTTATTCAAGCAATATAAATAGATTCTTTGTGAAGTAAAAAAAAAATTACATTCATTTATTAAATGAAATGCAGAAATGTTTAATAGCGAAAACGTATTTATTGAAAAATATATATGTACGTAAATTTATAAGAATAATAAAGAATTATTGGCGCTCTACTTGAAGTGAAACTGAAGTATATATATGCGAGGCCTGTAACTTTTAAACAAATTAATTTGTCAAACGTAATTAAATTCTGATTTTTTAATTGCTTTCTATGTATATTTAAAAACTATATCACGAATTATAATACTTCATTACTCACTAGTTACAATACTTTTGACTAGCTCTCTCTGACTCTGAATAATTAGCCAAAAATTGGCGTTCTTACTTATAATAATGACCTTCAGATACATTTTATTACTACTATAGATTTCATTCATTTCAATCTGTTAAAAAAGTGAATTCAAAAAAACATATTTCTCATAAAAGTTGCAACGTTCTACAAATTACTTGAGTGTTATTTCATTTTTGAGTGCCAGGAGATACAATACTTTTTCAAAATTTTCACCGAACTAAAAATTTTACGCGTTTTGTAGACAGTAGTTATTTGATACTGCTAATAGTCAGTAATAATAAAACATAAAATAAAGAATAGAAAACATATATATATATATATTTAATCTAACATATAGAGTAGTTTGCAAATTGATTGGGACAAGATTATTTTTTTCCTGAATGGAGTTTTTTTTTTTTTTTTTTCTTTTTTATCATCCATGGATTTCCTGCCTGAAACCAATTCCAACAGCCTCCCTCAATAGAGTAGGACTAAAACTGAGACGTCTTAACTGGTTTGATCACGTGATCATTTAAAATAAGAATACGCATCGAAATATATTTATTTAATACTGCATACAAGCGCTTAAAATCCATTCTTACAATACTTCTAATACGTTTGTTATTCTTCTAAAATACATAAAGAATTTATACTATGTTATCATTGAAATTCGGCAATTATATCAGTTGCTTTTGAAAAGAAGTTACAACAAATGAAGTGGAATAATGAGCCTTTTGATATTTTAAACCCTCGTGTTAATTGAATAGAATCAGATATGCTTTGAGTTGTGCATATACTTAATTATGCGTGAAATACTGCTTTCTGGCATTTGAAAGCCTTGTAAAGGGAATTTCGAACTAAACAGATTATTTCAAGGACTAGTAGGATTTTGTAGATCGGCTAAATTATATAAGTAGTGCAGGATTTTTGAAGATGACTGAAATTTATTCATTTTTGTTTTGTCGTCGACATGAAAAGTTTCTAATCTTGGAATATTATGAGGGGTTTATTCAACCATTTATAATTAGTTCTTTTGAAAACTGAAAAAGAAAGTCATAGTAAAGGAAATGTACAAATAGCTTTTTACGAAAATTTTAATGTTTTATCACTATTTTTTAAAAACAGAAATTTGTGTCTCTTTAAAAATCGGGAATATGCTCCGATTAAATAAGGCAACTTTTTCAGTAAAATTTTACCGGTGGGGATAAACGTGGATTCTTAAGCCTTTTTGTGGCACGTATATATGTCGCTTGTCCCCAAGGGGTTAATACAAATAGCGAAGATTTAAGTATATATAAATTTATAAAAATAATAAAGTATAATTGCCGCTCTAGTTGCTGTGATGCTGAAATATATGCGATGTCTGCAGTTTATGAATTACCTCATTTGACAAGAAGAATATAAGAAGACATCCCACCAGGATCCCAGCCGTTAAGTTTATGAGTCTTTACGTCATGAGGAAAAAATTTCTGATTCCGTCCAACAAACACAAATACGACAGGAACAGCCCGAAAACCAATGGGCACAAACTGGCAAATAAAAAAGAAAAAAAAAAGAGAGAGAGAGAGAAATCACAAACAAATAAACAATAGTCAGTTTTGTAGAAATAACAGGTGCAGCAAATAGGATCATCGCCAACTTCCAATCTAACAAAGTGTTATGTGTAATAATTAAATTGAAAATAAACCACTAACACACCAGCTTACAGACACTGTCAATACGCTAAAATAAGACTAAAAGATTATAAGAGCAAATAAATCAGGAATTACAACAATAGTAATAACATTTACAGATGAAAAGAATTAAATCTACAGACGCTAATTTACCGGTGAAAAAAAAAAAGCTGACGATAATACTTGCTACATTGGAATTAATACTAAGCTGAGAATTGAATACATATTACGTATAACTGAAGAGAGTTCATTCAGGATATCATAATTGTCCTTAAGTTTATCTAAGCTCACTGATTTCACAAACATAACTGAATTGTATATTTTTAGGTGCGTTCGTAAGACAGAAAAAAGAAACATTTTTGTGAGGAAACCAAAACCGCAATTCATTTATTTATTTAAAAAAAATGCAGTAGCATCAAGAAAATTGCTTTATATGTACAATTGTATCAGCCCAAAATACATTTCGATATACGGAGAGTCTTGTTCTTTCTGTTTAAATGTGGCAGCTTTCTCTAATTCTTGATATTTTGTAACATTTAATTCGCTACTGACATCCTCTTTCCAAAACATCCATATAAAAAAATTCTAAAACGGTTAATTTAATTTAAAAGAAATTCACAATTTTTTCGTCTGCATTTATAATCATTTCCAAATCAAACAAATAGAATGAGAGAATACTTATGAAAAGAAACTTCATCGAGAGAAATTAGATTCAAAATGGATACTCTTGTCCAGGTAAGATTTTTTAAAATAATGTAATTTTCACATAATTTGATATCAGAAATTGCTAAATATATTTGTAATTTTATTTAAAAAAATTAAAAAAAAAAATTAAACTTATTGTGATAGTTCTGAATAATTATATATTTGTTATCGAATCATTTTACAAACGCCTATTCATGATGTTTTCCATTCGCCATTAAAAAAATTTTCTTTAAGAAATGTTTTTTGGTTGTTTTTTAGCTTATTCAGAGCATGATTAAAGATGCGTGAAAATTTCATAATTTTTATTTTATTTATTTTTTTTATACTGATAATAAAAGGTTTAAAGTATATATTTTTTAAACTCTAGTTAATATATCTTCATTATTGAATAAAATTTTTATCTATCCTTCAAATATGATATAAACGGATTACGATCCCTGCTCTCTAAAAAAAGTGTTTGTTTTGATATTTGCTGATATCTTTTAAACTTCATTCTACCTTGTTTTTGCCTTTTGTTTAAAAAAAATTTCTGCATAGTTTAAAAATTTATCTAAGACAGTTTTCAAGTTCACTGCTCAACAAGTTCGAAATTTTCTGAATGCATTTACTAATTCTTTTTTAAACGTAAAGACACAAAATTGTCATTGCTGACTATTGAAGTTATCTGAAACAGAAGTGATTTTTACGTTTATTATAAATAAATTACTTATCGAGTTATAAGCGATTTTGCATCCCGTGACAACCGGTTTATACCCTTTCTTTCGTTACTTCTCCATTCGTCCAGAAATTCTGTTCAAAACGCTCACTTTGACGGTATATTTTCAAACTAATTTTACATTCACCAAAAAAGGAAAATGCCTTTCAATTACCGTATTTAATCGTGTATAAGGCGCAATTTTTTTACAAAAAATTAGGGCAAAACTCCTAGGTGCGCCTTATACACAGAATAATTTTTTGCTGTTGGATGCAGTCGTACGATATACATATGAAACAAGAAATTATTCAAGGAAGATATAAAAACTCGGAAAATGTTACTTAATTGAAGTATTACTGCATATTTATTTCATTCCTTGCAGTTTTTTATACAACAAAGCTAATGACATTATCTAAACGCTAATTAGCAATTCTCTTTACCGTCACTCATTCCTATTTCCCGTCATTCTCTTACAACCCGAAGTCTAAAAATGCATTTTCGTCTTGTTTTCTCGTCTGGTGTAATGTTTGTTTCGAATTTTTTTTTTTACTGAAATTCATTTGGTCATTCCTCATTAGCGTATCAAATTTATGGTGCGCCTTATATACGAGATTTTATGAAATCGACATTTTTATTTGTAAAGTAGGGGTGCGCCTTCTACACGCGTGCGCCCTATACACGAGTAAATACGGTATATAGTTTCTAAATTTTAAAAAAATCTGTCAATTTCATGCGTTTTCGAATAAAAATTATTCAAAACTTGTGTCATAAAGTTGCTCCTTTGGATTTAACAGCAGCCTTAACTAAAATTTTATTACTCACCTTATTCTGAAATTTTCTTGCTCAAAGATAATCTAGACATTCTATAAGGATTTCTATTCACCGAAATAATCATTTTAGACTTTCAACGTCCGTTATAGAAATTTTGATGCCGAGTTTACCAGACTCATTTTCATTGAATGGTATATGCAGTGACAGTAACAACAAATAAAACGGAGCATTAAACCTGAGGTGTTATAGTTTTGACAGTTTCCAAAATTACTCAAGAGGAATATGCTTCATTATACAAGAAATGCCACGATAAATGAAGGGATATATAAATTAAATAGTAATCATACATAAGATTATGAAATATGTTCAATTACAGATTATTTGGATTAAGGGGTAAAGAACTTTTAAGTTTGTCGCAGCACTGGGGATTCACTTGGTATTGGCACATCTGACTAGTTTTCCTTGTCGCAAAACATCCTGAACTCTCTGAGAAATAAGGGCAATATTCACTGCCATTTCTAAATTAAAATTAAACTTTTTAAAATTACAAAATAATCGCGAAATATTTATTGAATAGAATTTCTTTATGTCCCTCATTCATCATTTATTTATGTCCTACATTTCGAAATACGGAGAGTCTTGTTCTTGCTGTTTAAATGCGGCAACTTTCACTAATTCTTGATATTTTGTAACATTTAATTCGCTACTGGCATTTTCTTTCCAAAACATACATTTTTTTTAAAGAATAATTTTTTTAATTTTTTGAAATCCATCACAAAAAGAAACATTTTTTCTTTTTATTTTTTTGGAGGGGGAGGGAAGACGCAAATTTGAAAAATTATGCGAGGGCGCTGTTTTTATTTCGCTTATCTCTAATTCTCCAATCTACCCCTCCCCCCCTAAAAAATGGTCACGCTACGCCTATGGTTATAATGTTGCTCCCTTGGAGTTCAGCCTTCACTGCAGAGTGTGCTACATGTGGCACATACTTAAAAACAATGTAATTCTGATTGTGTGCCATAAATTTGGTCAATATGATCGCTGTTACTGATCAAGAGTAGTCCAAAAAATGAAGTAACACTAATTTTGTCTATGTAAGATGGCTGCATTTGTAAATAAAATAAAACTAGTTCTTAGGGAAATAAATCGATCAAGCTATTAAGACAAAATTTAATTTTATTATTTATACTGACTACTTAAAAATATTAATATAAAGAAAGTTGTTGAGTACTAGGCAGATAAAATTAATCCACTTAAGCCCATTTAATTGCAATAAGTATAGCAATTAAATATTTAAAAACCTCAATTTTGTATACAGAGGACATGCCATAAAATATCAAATTTTAACAGAAAATTATAAATTATTATATTTTTTTGCTATTTTTCCGTTGATAAATCGATATCTATTGATTTAAAATAATTTTGATCATAAAAATAGAAAAAAAAATTGCTCAGTGAAAGGTTAATAACAACCTTAACTAAAATTTATTACTATCATTATTCTGAAATTTTCTCTCTCAAAAACATTCAAGAAATTCTGCCATGATTTAGATTCACTGAAATAATCATTTTAGACTTTCAACGTCCGTTACACAAATTTGAACGCCGCTCAGTACCTGCAGAGTTTGGCAGACTCATTTTCATAGAATGGTATGCAGTGACAGTAACAACAAATGAAATGGAGCAATTAGACCTGAGGGGTTATAATTTTGACAGTTTCGAAAATTACTCAGAGGTCTGTGCTTCATTATACAAGAAATAGGACAATAAATGAAGAAATAGATAAATTAAATAGTAATCATATAAAAGATTGTGAAATATGTTCAATTTAAAATTTTTTAGATTATGGCTGTTTTTAAGAGTGTATTTCGATTCAAACTGCTTATTTTCCGATTTATTTTTTAATTCACTTTAGCTCTCAAACGCATCAAATTCGCAGAATCTCTTATTTAGAAACTTTATAAGGTGCCGTGTCTGTCAATTTTTCGATAAATGCAGAAAATATTGCAAAAAATGCACTCAAAGTTGGCCTTTTGATCCGAATTTTCCGAAGCTGGAGATCTGTGAACGAAAAAATGGGTCATGCTGAGAAGATAATTGTTTATAAATCAAATTCTAATGAATTGAGCGTAAAATAACATCACACGACACCTTGTACGTCTCTTCAAAAATCCCCTCAGCAAATTTCATGTTTTTACTTTTAAAAATGTGTCTGAAATTGTATCGGGAAATTTCGAGCTGTTGAAGGTGGAAAAGCGTTTTTTCGAATACACCCTTAAATGAAAAAAAAAAATCAAATTTATGACGAATGTTTTAATTTATTTTTCTTCAGAAATGCATGAAACTGGTTCAGATACTATGTAATTGCACACGCTGTCCTTTTTCTTAACTGTAATATTAAATAAATACATATATTTTTAGTTCAATTGTAATAAAGGATGATAAAAAACATAAAATCCTAGTGATGTCTCTGAAATCTGTTAAAAGATGCCAACCAATTTTTCAACAAAATTTCACCTTTAGAAAAGACAGCGTAATAACTGTAAATTCAATTAAACTAAATTTATTTAAAATTCTTTTATGCTAGCCACTACTGTTACATTTACCTGTGCACTGAACTAGAAATTACAACATCAAAATTAATTGAAATATTTCAAAGTGTGTCAAAAAAATAATAATTTTTTTAGATTTAAAAATGTCACTTTTTTATAATTATGTAACTATAAAATAATTGCTTTGTCACACGCAGCTTAGACTCTAGTTCAGAACATATTGAGTAATATGGAAAGCATTCTGTCAAATTTCCAAAAAAATGTAAAACGTCTTTCGATTACATAAATCTAAATAACAAAACCTGCCATTTCCGGCGATTTCGAATAAAAATAACTGAAAACTTATGCCATACAGTTGCTCCTTTGGACTGAACAACATCCTTAACTTAATTTTATTATACACATTATTCTGAAATTTTCATGCTAAGAGATTTTCTAGAAATTCTACAATGATTTATATTTGCCGAATCAATCATTTTAGACTTTAAACGTCCGTTACATAAATTTGAACGTAGTAAGGTATTTGCAGAGTTTGGCAGACTCATTTCCATTGTTTCGTATGCAGTGACAGTAACAACAAATGAAATGGAACATTAAACCTGGGGGGGGGGGGTTATAGTTTTGACAGTTTCGAAAGTTTACCCAGAGGAATATGTTTCATTATACAAGAAATTGGACAATAAATGAAGGGATAGATAAACTGAATAGTAATCGTATTTCAGATTGTGGAATATGTTTCATTTTAATTTTTTGGATTAAGTATGCTCTTAAATCAAAAAAGGCGACTTTATAACATAAGTTTTAAATTATTTTTCTTCGGAAATGCATAAAACTAGTTCAGAAACTATGTATCGCACTCATTTTCACGGTATATTATTATTATTATTATTATTATTATTATTATTATTATTATTATTATTATTATTATTGTTATTATTATTATTATTTATAGTGGAATATTAAATAAGTTAACGTTTTTTTAGTTCAATTGTAATAAGAACAATAAAATAACATAAAATTCTAGCAATGTCTCTAAAATGTTTAAAAAAATTGGGTTGGTTTGCCAATTTTTTAAACAAAATTTCAATTTTACAACATGCAGCGTAAATTGAATTCAACTAAATACATTTCAATTTCCTTTGTGCTAGACACTACTGTTACGTTTACCTGTTCACAAAACTAGAAGTTACAAGGTCTTCCAAATTATTTTAAATATTTTAAAAGGGTAAAAATATACATATTTTTACCTAAAATTTGTCATTTTTTATTTATGTTACTATAAAATAATTGCATTTTCACACACAGCTTAGATTCTAGTTCAGAACATATTAAGTTATATAGAAAACATTCTGAAAATAAAATACGAAAAATGGAAAACGTTTTTCGATTACAAATTTTCTGAATAACAACATCTGCTAATTTCATGCGTTTTCGAATAAAAATAATTTAAAACATGTATCATAAAGATGCTCCTCGAAAATTAAAAACAGCATTCATTCAATTTTATTACTCACATTATTCTGAAATTTTCTTGCTCAAAGATATTCTTGAAATTCTGCAATGATTTATATTCGCCGAAATAATCATTTTAGATTTTCCACGTCTGTTACATACATTTCAATGCAGCAAAGTAACTGCAGAGTTTGGCTGCCTCATTTTCATTCAATGGTATGCAGTGACAGTAACATAGATAAAATGGAGCATTAAACCTGAGGAGTTATAGTTTTGACAGTTTAGAAAATTTTCTGAGGGAAATATGCTTCATTATACAAGAAATGGAACGATAAATGAAGGAATAGATAAATTAAATAGTAGGGGAAAGTCGGATAAAACGGGACCCTAATGTTTTTCTCCTTATTATTGTGCACTATGTGAACAAAACAATCAAAATTTGTATTAAAACGATAAATTGATACATTAGGAAGAAAAAAAGTGTTCATTCGGTCACGAAAAACAGAAATTGAGATCATAACAACACCTTTTTTTAGAAGTGTGCAATGTCACGGTTTTGTTCGACCAGGGCGGATAAAAACGGGACCGGAAAAAAAAATAATAAGTAAAAACGCATTGTAATTTTGAAATAATACTATTTATTAAAGGAAAATTGACAGATTGTACTTATAGAATGTGAATATATATCAAATTTACATAAAATGAGTTAAGTTGTACTTTAAGAGTTAAAATTGTAAGGCACAAAAATCACAATGAAAGTTCGATCTTGTTCATTTGCATTGCTGCATGCTTCATCTGCCCACCCTCTGCAATGAATGCACTATATCCAACTCTCCTTAGGTTTAGATTGTTCACGTAAGCGGTTGCAAAAGATGCATGCTTCAATTTCATCTTCCTCCTTGTTTAATGTCAAGGGTTTTTTTTTCTTATGGCTTTACTTTTTCACATCAGTTTTTCTACTTTTCTTTTCTGTCATTATGAAATTTTTTTTTTCAGGGTTAAGTTCTTCTTGTCTTGTTTTTCCATCTTTTCTTTTTCTTCTTGTTCGAGTTCTTATTTTTAGGGAATTGAAATAAGGATAGATGTTGCAATAGAAATGACTAAAAACAATCTTCTATATAACAACTTAATTTAAATAATATTTTTTGTATAGTTTTTAGATATTTATAGATCGTCAAACAATGCACAAACAAGTTAATTCTATTTAAATCATGCAAATAAATGAGTTGTCCAAAATTGGAAACTTCCCGGTTATGTTCGACCATCTGCATCTCAATTTTGTCCAACCATGCCATTTTGATGAAATGTTACTCTAGCGTTGTTCAGATAACTCGTAGACACCAGTACAAAATTTTAAAATAACGAGTAAATAATAGACTATCATACGTTATAGTTACCTAATCTATATCCTTAGGTATTTAGGATTGGTAGCGTAATATTGCAGACGTGGAATTTTTAACATTTTCACGTGAAATCTTTAAAAAATCACCACTGCGAAATGAGTTCGTTTACACGACTTCTGGTTATTAGAAACTGGCATGCCGCTGGCCTAAAAGTAATTCTAATAGTTTCGGCAAGATACCACAGCAAATAAAGCCATAAAGCCTGGTTCCCTGTTTTATCCACCTACCTGGTTTTATCCTACTTTTCCCTAATCATATTTAGATTGTGAAATACGTTCAATTTCAAATTCTTTGGATTAAGTCTGTTCTTAAAGAAAAAAGGTGACCTATGTTTTAATTTATTTTTCTTAGGAAATGCATGAAAGAGATAGGTGTTGGTGTTCAGAAATTATGTAATCAAACTCATTTTCATGCTTTTTTGTAAACACAATAGATTTTTCAGAAAATAGTGTCAAAGTGAGCGTTTTCAACCAAGACGAATAATTCGTCATAAAGGAGGGAAAACATATTTATCACATGATCAAAATGGCTTATAATTCAATAGATAATTTATTGTTCAAAAATGGAGAACACAGATCGATTCCAAATGGCTTCCAAAGTCAGATTTTCAAATTTTGTATCTTTTATTTCAAAAATGAATTTGTAAATCTTTTCGAAAAAGAATGATTTAAAACTTGTGTTTTTGTTTTAAGAACAGCCTTAACTAAATTTTATTACTCACATTATTCTGAAATTTTCTAGCTCAAAGACATTCTCGAAATTCTGAAATGATTTATATTCGCCGAAATAATCATTTTAGACTTTCAACGTCCGTTTCAACGTCCAATAAATTTTTATGCAGCAAAATATCTGCAAAGTTTGGCTATATGCTTCATTATGCAAGATATGGGACGATGAATGAAGTGATAGATAAGTTGAATAGTAATCATACCTATGATTGTGAAATATTTCCAGTCTCTAATTCTTAGGATTAAGACTGTTCTTAAATGAAAAAAGTAACTTTATGATATATTTTTTAATTTTTTTTCTTCGGAAATGCATGAAACTAGTTCAGAAACTATGCAATCGCACTCATTTTCGTGGTTTTTTTTTAATTTAAGTGCAATAATTAATAAGTAAACATATTTTTAGTTCAATTGTAAAAAAGAATGGTGAAAAAACATAAAATCCCAGTAATGTCTCTAAAATGTTATTAAAGATTTTTTTAGTTTGCCAATTTATTAACAAAATTCCACCTTACAGCGTAAATTCAATTTAACTAAATGTATTTATATTCCCTTTGTGCTAGACACTACTGTTACATGTACCTGTTCACCGAACTAGAAGTTACAGCATCTTAAAAAATATCTGAAATATTTTAAACTACGTCAAAAAAAACCCATATTTAAAAAAAATAAAATTGTTATTTTTTTTATATTTAAGTAATTATAAAATAATCATATTACCACACAAAGTTTCGATTCTAGTTTAGAACATATTGAGTAATATGGAAAACAGTCTTAAAAAAATTGCAAAAGCCGGAAAACGTCTTTTGAAAACATAGTTTCTGAATAACAACACCAGCCATTTCCTGCGTTTTTGAATAAAAAATGATTGAAAATTTGTTTCATAAATTTGCCGTTTTGGATTGAACAACAGCCTTAACTAAATTTTATTATTCACATTATTCTGAAATTTTCTTGCTCAGAGATATTATAGAAATTCTGCGATGATTTATATTTGCCGAAATAATAATTTTAGACTTACAACGTCCGTTATATAAATTTTGATGCGGCAAAGTATCTGCAGATACTCTGCAGATAATCTGCAGACTCATTTTCATCGTTTGGTATGCAGTGACAGTATCAACAAATGAAATAAAGCATTAAACCTGAGGGGTTATAGTTTTGACAGTTTCCAAAATTATTCAGAGAACTGTGAAGAAATGGGACGATTAATGAAGTGATAGATAAATTAAATGGTATCATATCCAAGATTATGAAATGTGTTAAATTTTAAATTCTTTGGATTAAGTCTGTTCTTAAATCAAAAAGGACAACTTTATGAATTTAAGTTTTGATTTATTTTTCTTCGGAAATGCATAAAGTTAGATGTGAAACTTAGAATGTTTGTTAAGAAATGAACTTAACAAGTGTTTTTGTTCAGAAACTATGTATCGCATACATTCTCTCTCTCTCTCTCTCTCTTTTTTGTAAATATAATAGATTTTTGAGAAATTAGTGTCTGTTTGAATCGAATTTCTAAGACAAATAATTACCCAAACAGGGGTGAAAATGTGTTTGTCACGTGATCTGGGCTTATAATTCAATAGGTAATTTCTTGATTTATATATATATATATATATATATATATTGGACTTCTGAATTTGTAGCAACGATAAAACACTTCGCCTATTCCAAAGTACCAAAACACACATATTGTGTAATTTTTTTAATGCAAATTTTAATTTTCCGGGCTTAATTGTAATCTTTTTTTATGTTATATAACAATACTTCAGAAAATTAAAATTTATTTTTACTAATGATTAGGATTATTTTTAAAATGTAGATATGAAGTGTTCTATATTACTTTTAGGTATGACAAGTGGTTCTCAGCTATTTCACGTTTTAAGAACTACGTATTTGTAAAAGACCTTGTACAACTTAATATTTGAGTAATGATTTATTATGTTTTCTGTATGATGATGCAAACCAAAATTAAAATACAGACATGTTAGTTTTCATTGATTTTATTCGATAGTCTTTCTTCTATATTTTCACAAATTTCATACGAAAATAAGAGTTTACTAGTGAAATAACTGATTTTTAGCAGTGGTGCGGTCGTAAAAAAAGCAGAAGGTATTTGCTCAAGGCAGAGGGTATATCCAAGAATGCACTTACTACAGCTTTTTTGAGAAATAAGGGGTATACGGTGGTTTTTAGTAAAATCCAGAATATAACGGCGTATACCTCCGTATACCCTCCACTGCATCCCTTATTTTTAGCATCAACAGTTTAATTTTTTGCAGTTTCAGATTGATTTGTATATTGTTTCGACCGACTTTCATAAATGCTTTACGCTTATTTTCTTTTTAGTTTTCCTAATTAGCTATTTAACGGATTATCTAAGTATTAACTGATTTCGTCTAAGTATTTATTATACAATACAACATTACACTTTGTTTAAAAGCTAGAAATATGACCAGATGTACTTTTTCTTTAGTCACCGTTTGACACTTGAACAATTTAGCTATAAGAAATCAAGTGTAAGCTAAAAAGTATAATCTATTATTAAACTAAATAAATTAGAATTAATTTAAAATATTTTAAATCTTTTTTATTATCAGATTTTTGCCATTTTTTAACTTTGACGTTTACAATTTTGAAAAAAAAAATAATAAAATAAAATCCAGACATGATGGTCACAAATGAGGTAATTTTGAGATTCAGCATTTAAAAATACATGATATTCAAGTATATAAATTAAAAATCGCAATCATCCCAGACTTTTGTTATATCTAATCTGAAATATTTAAAAAACTTTTTGGCTGTTACCTATCGGAAATTTTTTGGGTTATTCTCTAAAATAGTATAAATGATGAAAGGTATTTTTTATGAAACACTTAATTATACATATGAATATAATTTTTGAACGGAATTAATTCAGTATAAAATTTGGTATCCTCTGTTCGAATCGTTTCAAAATTTTCGAAGAGAAGTAGTACATACTTCTTATGTATGTTCGGCATTCAGAAGCTGACTTTGTAAATTTCTATCTAAAGCATCTTCTATCATTTTCTTCCCCTACCTGTTTCTTCTACTAACCCCTACCTAACTTAGGGATGTAATAGAGGTTATACACGGGTAAACGCCGTATTTCTTCTGAATTTTTTAAGGAACACCGTGTACCCTCTTTTCTCAAGAAAGGTATAGTATATACACTATAGAATATTCCCTCTGTTATTATTATTATTATTATTATTATTATTATTATTATTATTATTATTATTATTATTATTATTATTATTATTATTATTATTTATTTTTACGACCAAATTATTGCTTAACTCATTATTTCAGGGGGCAGAAATCGTCTCAACGGGATATTTTTTTTTTTATATGGTATGATAAATTGTATTGTGGGAGTGAGTATTAATCACAGCTACATCCCTAATTTATCGAAATGAAACATTTTTATATCAATGGATAAATTAGAAACAGTGCATTTTTTCGTGTTTTTAAAATTTTTCAAACGACTTAACAGAAATGTCAAAATTTGCAGTTTAATGAGAGGCAATAACAATTTAGGTTTGTGTATTCACTTAAAATCAAATATTAGAAATTATTTTTTATATAAAATGAAAACTGACATGAAAAACGGCAAGTTTAAAGAACTGCATACGAAAAAGAAAATTAAAAAAATCTCAGTTTTTATTCATGTGATATTCTTAGAAAAAATGAGGAAAAATATTCCAATAGCTTAACATGTAGAACTGAAAACGAGATTCTAAGTAACTAGCACTCTACAAAATCTTTTGATTCATAGTAATCTGTTCAGAAATATAAAATTCGGCAAATATTTATTTCTACTAACGTTTCCATTAAAATAAAACTTTTCACATTTATACCGAATTTCATGTAACTTAAGAATTACGCTACAAACAATTTCATAAATTTAACCGGATATTTCAAGCGAGTACTGGATTCATTACTACAAATGTTTGCCATTTACTGCGTCAAGAAAATTCGATTTCAGGAATATTTATAACTTGATATAGCAAGCAACAGAACAAATTCTGAAACAATTTTATCGAAAACTTTTCTTCCCTTGTTATCTCTACGTAAATCATTCCTCAGCAGTTTTGTGTTTACAGTTTAAATTGGGCTTATTCTATAATTTTACGGATAAATTATCCTTTTTTTTCTTCAAATAATACTCTTTCAATCAAAAATATAATGGATCCATTACTGTTTGACTTTAAGCAACTGTAAATAGCAATTTGATTCTGTTTCACCATCATACACCATGTATAGAAAAATCTTCAATATAGTCAGAAAATGGAAGGGGTTCTTTTACTACATTAAGGTCGAAGCAAGAAAATTTAGTACAGTATAAATAATGAGATAAAAACTGCAGTTGAATTTTTTATTGTTCATTGATTTGAGATGAAAATATTTGATGCATATATTTATCTTATATTGAAAATGTAATCAAATAATAAACAAATTTTATAAATATCCTTTTTGCAATTTTTCTGCTTACAATGAAGCGTCGATTATCTGAACTAATTGGTGACTGGAAGTGTTCGGACAAATGTGATTTTTTTTTTTTTTTTTTTTTTTTTTGTAAAATCGATCATTTTTGAAAAGAAAAAAAATATTAGGAGTATATAAGCATACTGAAGCAAGTAAATACAAATATCTGTGTATTTTTTGCTACGAAATTAAAGAAAAAAGAAACAAAATATCTAAGAATAAAGTGATCAAACAATTTTGCAGGAAGTCAAAAGTACAGTACACACTGTAAAAAAAAATTCAAGAGGTTACTAAAAATTCTTTAATAAATTTGTATTCCACAGAATTTTTTAGTAACCATTACAAACTTTTTTTTGCAAGTGAAACAACCATTTCTTTTGTAAACTGAACAAAAGAATTTTTTGTATAACTAACTTAAAAATTTTTAGTATGAGCCACCAAGAAAATTTTAGTAATAGCTCCAAAATTATTTTTAATAACCTTTACGTGCGCCCGAAGGACAGAAGCGTCCTTCGAGCTGCATCCAAACTTCTGAAGCGATTGATTTTCGGCAAAACCGCAATAGATGGCAGCACCAAACATTTCTACCTGCTCTGACAAGTTTTCATAATCCCTTTATTAACGAGTACTTACACTACATACATTCGGGACGTATTTGGCGGTGTCGGGTACCGAACCCGGGACCTTTTAGCCTGGAGTCCGTTACTATAACCACTATGCTATCAAGGCTACACCAAGTGAGTTTTAGTAATAGCTATTAAAAATGTAAAACTATTAACTCTATCCATTGCTAACTTTTTTCTAGTAATTCTTACAGATTTTCTAGTAACCGACTAAGATTACTAAAAATTTTTTAGTAATTACAAGGATCACTAAAGTTTTTTTAGTAGATCGATCCTTTTTTTTTTTTTTTTTTTTTTTTTTTTACAGTGCAAAAAGACTATATTTTAAGAAAAAAAGTCAAAAGTTTTTTTTTTGTTTTTTTGTTTTTTTGTTTTTTTGTTTCAGAAAGCACGTTTTCCTTGAGTTTCTTTTTCTTGTTGCTAAATCCCTCATACGTTATAATAAAAGCAGTTGAACCAAATCACGCTCTTTCTGATGCTCCACTCATTTCAAGGCTGTCTTTTGGAATTGAAAATCTTTTCAATATGTTTTTCGTCATAATACCTCTGAAGTCTATCCAATGCAAACTATGCAAAAAAGAAAAAAAATTATTAAAATTTGTGCGAGATATTTGAAAATAACTCTCACATACATTTAACATAACTATCCGGGACTTTTTTTAGTGACTTGAGTGGCATCTTAAGAAAATTTTTTGACTCTCGGTAGTCTATTAAAAAATTCAAAATTCGGCAAACATTTATTTCTGCTAACGTTTCCATTAAAATAAGACTGTTTCACGTTTAAATGGAATTTCATGTATGTTAAGAATTGCGCTATAAACAATTTCATAAATTTAACCGGATATTTAAAGCGAATACTGGATTCATTACTACAAATGTTTGCCATTTACTGCGTCATAAAAATTCGATTTCAGGAATATTTATAACTTGATATAGCAAGCAACAGAACAAATTCTGAAAAGAATTTTATTGAAAACTTTTCTCCCCTCGTTATCTCTACGTAAATCATTCCTCAGCAGTTTTGTGTTTACAGTTTGAATTGGGGATGTTCTATAATTTTACGGATAAATTATCCCTTTTTTCAAATATACTCTTTCAAACAAAAATATAATCGATCCATTACTGTTTCGCTTTAGGCAACTGTAAATAGTAATTTGATTCTGTTTCAGCATCATAAACCATGTATAGAAAAATCCTAAATATAGTCAAGAAATCGAAAGGGTTCTTTTACTACATTAAGATCGAAGTAAGAAAATTTAATATAGTGAAAATAATGAGATGAAAGCTGCATTTAAACTCTTTATTGTCCATTGATTTGAGATGAAAATGTTTGATACATTATATTTATCTTACATTCAAAATGTAATAAAATAAAATACAAATTTTAAACATCCGTTTTGAAATTTTTCTGATTACAGCGAAGCGTCGATTATCTGAACTAATTAACTACCGGGGGTGTTCGAACAAACGTGATATTTTTCAGAAAATCGATCATTTTCGAAAAAAAAAATTCTAGGAGTATATAAGCATACTGAAGCAAATAAATGCAAATATCTATGTGTTTTTGCTACAAAATTACAGAAAAAAAGGAATAAAATATCCAAGAATAACGTGATAAAAAAATTTGCAGGAAGTCAAAAGTACGTACAGAAAAATTACATTTAAAAAAAAGTCTTTCCGGCAATGCCGGGAGGAAGAGGTAGCTTTCATATACTTATATATTTATTTATTTATTTTAAAGTAAGTTACATTGTTCAAAAATACTAAGCTCAAATTAGTGGAAATAATCTTATAAAATTAGTGATTTTATAAGATTGAATACTAGTTTTTGTCAAGACTGAATATTAATAGGAATTTTTAGAAATTAGTCATCTTTTATTCAACCTGGTTTTATTTTAAGCGATTTAGAGAATCACCAAATTCCACGATATCATGAAGTGTATGCCATTTTAAAGCAACATGATGGATTGTTCAGATCAGACAGTCTCAAAATGTCAGCCATAAGCAAAATTAAAAGTGCAATAACTCAATCATTTTTTAAGCTATAAACAAAATAAAAATTGTTCTGGAATCGGTGTTTTAAGTTCTAACACGTAAAAGAAAAATATTTTTTAACTTTTAATTTTTTCGCATTTAATTTTAAAATTAAAAAAAAATTAAATGGCCACCATTTTTAAACAAAATGGTGGATGATGCTGGCCAACGAACTCGGTCGAGACATTTGTATGTACTATGTACATACCAAGTTTCATTGAAATCGGTTCATAAATACGCGTGTTATTACGTGACAAAAATCAGATCGTTTCAAAATGTCAGCCATAAGCAAAATCAAAAGTGCTATAACTCAATCATTTTTTAAGATATAGACAAAATAAAAAGTGTTCAGGAATCGTTGTTTTAAGTTTTAACACGTAAAAGAAAAATATTTTTCAACTTTTAATTTTTTCGCATTTAATTTTCAATTTTAAATTTTTTTAAAAATTTAAAATGGCCACCATTTTTAAACAAAATGGTGGATGATGCTGGCCAACGAACTCGGTCGAGACATTTGTATGTACTATGTACATACCAAGTTTCATTGAAATCGGTTCATAAATACGCGTGTTATCACGTAACAAAAATCAGATCGTTTCAAAATGTCAGCCATAAGAAAAATTCAAAGTGCTACAACTCAATCATTTTGTAAGATATAGACAAAATAAAAAGTGTTCAGGAATTGTTGTTTTAAGTTCTAACACCTAAAAGAAAAATATTTTTCAAATTTTGATTTTTCGCATTTAATTTTAAATTTTAAATTTTTAAAAAAATTTAAAATGGCCACCATTTTGACACAAAATGCCGGATGATGCTGACCAACGAACTCGGTCGAGACATTTGTATGTACTATCTACATGCCAAGTTTCATTCAAATCGGTTCATAAATACGTTAGTTATCGCATGACAAAAATCAGATATATATATATATATATATATATATATGGTTATATATATATATGTCAACATTTAAACGGAGGGTGGTTTTGGGGTCTGGGGGTCATGATCGGTGAAAATATACCAAAATTTTCCGGAAGTGCTTTCCTCCGGACGGCTGCAATAGGTAGCTTTTTACTTTTTGTAATGAAAGCTACCTAAAAATCAAAAATTTTCTTTTGTTTCAGAAAGGACTTTTTTCTTGAGTTCCTTTTTCTTCTTGGTAATTCTCTTATACGTTGTTGTCATATACGCTGTCTATAATACTTTGTCCAACTTCTCTGATACGTTATAATAAAAGCAGTTGAATCGAATCACACTCTTTCTGATGCTCCACTCATTTCAAGACTATCTTTTGGTATTGAAAATCTTTTCATCATCGTAATATCTCTGAAATCTATCCGTAATTTAATCCTTGTAAGTGTACTCCAATTGCCATGGAAAGTTTAAAAGTTTATTTAAATTTATAGTAGCATGTTCGATATTGAAAAAAAAAATGTATAACATTGATTGTTCGTTTACAGGGGCTTTCAAAACAGCTCTATTACATTTTGGATTAATGTTGGGAAAGGATAATTTGGTAAATCTTTTGTGGCGCATTTTATTGTTCTTAATATATTTCAAATATAATGAAATTGATATGCATCACTGAGATGAACGGTAACATTTTTTTCTTGGAAATATAGATCAAACAGCATTTACATTATAGACTATGCGTTAAAATCCCTTTCAGTGCATATTAATATTCGTCTATACCGAAATGTAAAATCTGCAAACACTTCTATGAAAAAAAATTCATTAAAATATAATAAAAGCTCCAATAACATTTCATACTGTAAGAATTATGCCATACAAAATTTCTTAAATTTAATCCAATATTTCAGGCATATACTTCCTTCATTTCTACAAATGTTTGAAATTTATTCTGTTAAGAAAATTCAATTTCAGGTGTAATGTAAGTTCAGAAATCATGTAAAGAATAATATAGCAACACAACAAATTCTTAAATAATTCTTTTGAAAACTTTGTAGTCCCGTAATCTTGATGTATCCTTAACAGTATAAGTTTTATGTTTACAATTTTTTGCTGGAATTATTTTCCTAATATGTATAAATATATATTTATTTACTTGCAACTATCCCGTTTTAAACATATATAATGGATCTACTTCTGTACAGCTTGAGGCTAGTGTAAATAGTCATTTGATTCTGTTTCACCATCATTAAAACCCCCTGACTGCGCAGCAAAAGGACAAATTTGTAATGTTGTTTCTAAAAAAATTTATAAAAATGTAAAAAAAAAAAAAAAAAAAAAAAAAAAAAAGATTTTTATTACAACATACAAAATATTTTATTACGTATAAATGTATAAACTTTAAAATTATTAATCATAAATTATTTTTTTTAATTGACTGTTATTTGTAGAATTATATTATTTTAAATATTACTTCTGTTGCAGTGAAATGTGCAGCTTAGTGAACGAAGATATCAGTCAGAAGAAGAAATTTCGGAAAAATCTTAAATATACTCTTGGAATGAAATATATTCTTGAAAAGAATTCCTTTACTACATTAATGTCGACATAAGAGAATTTAATGCAACATAAATAATCAGATGAAACTTGCATTTGAATTTTTCAATTGTCCATTGATTTGAGATGAAAATATTTAATGCATAGAAATATTTGAATAAACAATTTTATTTTACTTGAGAGAGGTGTAAAGAAAAATTAAAAACAAATATTGTTGACATGTTTCTATTCCACTCTAATAACAACTATAATCACAATCTGATTTCGATTATGGTTCTTATTAGAATGGAATCGAAACGTCAATAATATTTGCTTTAAATTTTTTATTACACATCTCTCAAATAAAATAAAATTGTTTACTCAAATGTTTATATGTAAAAGGTGATTTTCTTAAAATCTTGTGATTTAAAAATCTAAAAGATTTAACTTTCTTATGATTTAATGCATACTTTTTCTTACATTCATTAAGCGTCATTACATTCATTACAGTCATTACATACATTACATTCATTAAGGTTTAAGCGTCTCATTTTCAATTAAAATATATCTTTGAATTGAAATTTGAATGAAATACAGAATCATGAAAAATCGGAGAATGTGAAAAACAGGATTACAAATATCTCGGCAACTAATTATCCAATAGACTTCGTTCTTTATGCAAAATTTTTGTTATTTTATTGCCTTTTACGTCCTGTCCTAAAAATAAAAAAAATTCGGAAATTTTTATATACCTTTCATCAGAACAAATTTTTCGAAAGTAAAAAAAAAAAAAAAAAAAAAAAAAAAAAGTTCCGGATAATCGAAATTACTGATATTAAATAGGATTCGCCTCATTCTTACATAGTAAGCACATACGAATTTTCAATTCTCTATCTCAATTTTTTCGGGAGCTGGAGCGTTTACAGGCACACAGACAGACAGAGAAACGGACGGACGGCAATTTTTTTCCAAATCTCCAGTATCTGAAACGTGTAAATCCGTCAATTTTTTTTTTCAAAACGATTGCAAGTTAGGTATGATGGGTAGGTAATATGATTTTAGCGCTTTGCAACATAGTTAATCAGTTTTCGTGAATTCGTCTCATACAGGGTGTTTCTAAATTAATGGTATAAACTGTAAGGGATGATACAGACCATTGCAGCCCCAATTTATTTATTTATAGGAATGTATGGGCAAGTGATGCGTTGAGGTACAAACATGAGTGAATCAATGACCTCTTTTTTATTTCAAAATTTCTCATTCATATCCAGAAAATTCCTATTCTTTAGTTTTCTATATTTGAGAATCTCATGAAGACATAAAGGAAAAAAAAAATCTACTTTGAAAATTTCCAGTATAGAATCGAAATTTTTGAATTAAAAAAAAAAAAAAAAAAAAAAAAAAAAAAACCTAATTTGTATTTCTTTTTGTGTATTTATCACGTGTTTCACAAATCTACCAGTTTTTTTTCTTCATGCTAAGTTTTTAAAGAACTTTTTTCTTTACTTAATCCTGAAATATCTGTCTTAAATAAAGAAACGAATAGTATAGGAAGTTTTTGGTGTGAATGAAAAATTTTGAAATAAAAAAGGGGGCCAAACTGGCCCCTTGGTGTTTGTATATCAATGCGTCATTGCTCCCCACATTCCTATACAATAAATGATTGTTACAGTGTCCTGTATTAATTCTTAAATTTGTATCATGAATTTAGAAACACTCTGTACATCTACCGTTTGTCCGAACTGTAATTCGTGTATACATACTTTGATTTCCCTGGAAAAAGTTATTGAAGTTCCCTATAAAATGTTCAATATTGAAAAAAAAGTGTGAGATTTATTGTTCATTTACAGGTACACTGAAAAAAATTCCTTAACACTATGAATTATGGAGAAAATCTGCTACGGCCCATTTAAGTTAAGATATTTCAAACATAATGAGATTAATATGCATTACTAATATGAAAGCTCTTTCTCAGGAGTACAGGTTCAGTAGTATGTATTGTTCATTTACTGGGATTCACAAAATAATTGAATTAAATTTTGGTCTATGTGGAAAAAATCATTTCATTTTCTATTACAATGCGTCTCATATACTTCAATAACCGTCTGTTTTAAATAAATTAATTAATGTTAACAATAACCGTCAAAATTTAAAATTTGGCAAACTCTTCTATGCAAATGTTTCAATTAAAATAAAACTGCTTCCAGATTTAAAAGGCGTTTCATAATTTAAGAAGTGTGCTACATAGAATTTCTTAAATTTAAACCGATATTTCTGGCACGCATTACAAACGTTTACAATTTGTTGTGTTGAGAAAAATTCAGTTACAGGAAAAATATAACTTCAGGAATCATATCAGGAATACAACAGCAATAGAAAAAGGTCTAAAATAATTTTAATGAAAACTGCCTCCCCTCCCCCCCTTTCTCACTATGTTTACGTAAGTGAGATCTTATCAGCATAAGTTTTATGTTTACAGTTCCAAATGGAATTATTGTAACATTTTACGGATAAATTATTTTTTTCTTGCAACTGTATCATTTTAAACATATATATGTGTATAAGGGCTTTATTTCTGTTCAGCTTGAGGCTGCTGTAAACAATAATTTGATTCTGTTTCACAATTGTAAAGCATGTAAAGAAAAATCCCAAATATGCTCATGAAATTGAAAGAATTCTTTTACTACATTAAGGTCGAAGTAACCGGATTTAATATTGTATAAGTAAAAAGATGATTTTTTTTTACAATTTATTAATGTCCAATGGTTTCAGACGAAAGTGTATTCTCATATATTTATCTTAAATTCAAAATGCAATCAAATAATCTAAAGATTCTAAATATCCGTTTTACAACTTTGTGTTTGTTTATTACAATTGTTCTTTTGTATAAATTAAATTCTTGGGAAATTATACATATCTTGTCAAAACTGGTACTTATAACATTTAATCTTTATTTTCTTGCAAATTATTTTTTTTTTCTTGCAACTGTATCATTTTAAACATATATATGTGAATAAGGGATTTATTTCGGTTTAGCTTGAGGCTACTGTAAATAATAATTTGATTCTGTTTCACCATTGTAAAGCATGTAAAGAAAAATCCCAAATATGCTCATGAAATGGAAAGAATTTTTTTACTAAATTAAGATAGAAGTAACCGGATTTAACATTGTATAAGTAAAAAGATAATTTTTTTTTAATATATATATATATAATTTATTAATGTCCAATGATTTAAACCGAAAGTATTCTTATATATTTATCTGAAATTCAAAATGCAATCAGATAATCTAAAGATTCTAAATATCCGTTTTACAACTTTGTGTTTGTTTATTACAATTGTTCTTTTGTATAAATTAAATTCTTGAGAAATTATACATATCTTGTCAAAACTATTACTTATAATATTTAATCTTTATTTTCTTGCAAATTATTTTTTTTCTTGCAACTGTATCATTTTAAACATATATATGTGAATAAGGGATTTATTTCGGTTTAGCTTGAGGCTACTGTAAATAATAATTTGATTCTGTTTCAACATTGTAAAGCATGAAAAGAAAAAATCAGAAATATGCTCATGAAATGGAAAGAATTCTTTTACTACATTAATGTCGAAGTAAGCGGATTTAATATAGTATAAATAAAAAGATGAAAATTTCCTTACAATTTATTAACTTCCAATGATTTGAGACGAAAGTATTCTCATATTTTTATCTTAAATTCAAAATGCAATCAAATAATCTAAAGATTCTAAATATCCGTTTTACAACTTTATGTTTGCTTATTACATTTGTTCTTTTGTATAAATTAAATTCTTGGGAAATTATACATATCTCATCAAAACTGGTAATTATAAAATTTAATCTTTTATTTTCCTTTAACGATATAATAGAACATTTTGAAAATAAAAAAAAAAATGGATTTTAGCCCTTTCATAGTTTAACAGTGTTTATTAATTTGATTTGACTTATAATATCAAAATCGTATCATAAATAGTGTATATATAATCGGATTTGCCTGAAACGTTTATATGTTAATGAAGTTTGCAGTAGAATAAGTGATAGTGAAAAAGAAGTTTGTGGCATTTTTTTATTTGTTTACAGGGACAACCAAAATAATTCGGTTACAGTTTGTTCTATGGAAAATCTTTTGTATTGCATTTCATAGGCGTTACAATATTTTAAACATAATGAGAATTGTTTATTACTGAGATGGACCAGAACATGCTGTCCTAGAAATATTAGGTGTAGTAAGAAGTTTAAAAGCGTTTTTCAGATAAATGAATATGCAATTAAAAGCTGAGAATAATATCTTTATTCATCAAAATAATCTCCATCATTATTTAACACCTTTTGCCATCGGTCGGGCAGTTGACGGATGCCAGCAGTGTAGAATAATTTGTCTTTTGACACGTTGAAGACATCAACCCAATTTCGCAGTCCGTTTACTGTCCGGAAGTGTACAGAAGACAAGGCATTCTGCATCGACCGAAACAAATGACAGCCCGAAGGGGCTCTGTCGGGACTATACGCCTGGTGTTCCAAAACTTCTCAGTCAAGAGTTACTAACACCGATTTCCTGGTTCAATTAAAGCAATTGTTGCTTGTTGCAATCAGCTGTTACACTTATACCAGGCTCCAACAGTTCGTAATAGAGCACACCCTTCATATCCCACCAGATGCAGAAAAGAACTTTTTTGCAGTGAATGGATCGTTTCGGCTTTGATGTTGCTATTTCGCTAGGATTCAACCAATATTTTTTGCGTTTTTGATTGTCATAACATATCCATTTTTCATCTCCTGTCACGATTTTCCACAAGAAAGATTTTCTCTGTTGCCTGTTTAGCAGATTCATGCACTTGAAGACACGCTCATTCTTGTTTTTCTGGCACAATGCATGTGACACCCATCTTCTGCCTTCTGAACCTTTCCCATTGCCTGTAAACGATTACAAATCGTTTTTTGGGATACCCCTAATTGTTCGGCAAGTTTTTTTGGGTCTGAGATGCATCTTCATCAAGTAGAGATTGCAAATCCTCATGACTAGCCTTCAGTGGAGCGCCGCTACGTTTTCGATCGCTAACATCAAAATCACCATCTTTAAAACGCCGAAACCAAAATTCGCATGTGCTTTTTGATACAATTTCCTCTCCAAGAACAGAACAGATTGATTGATATGCTTTTGAAGCACTTTTTCCTTGGTGAAATTCATAACGAATGCAGTGACGAATAAATGACTTATCATATGACATCTTTGACCTTCAAAATTTCAACTTTACTTTCACTTTTCTCCCAGCTTTTGCGCCGATTTGAAAACGCTGAAATAGTTCTTATCACATGACACAAATCCGGTCTGCTGGTTGGTGCGTTATTTCGCGTTAAACGCCAGACAAAATTCTCTTTAAAACTTCTTACTACACCTAATATATATCATTTACAGCTCGTTTACAGGTATACACAAAAGAATTTCCTTACATTGTAGGATATATGTAAAAATTGTTTGCAGTGCATTTTAATGAGCGTCAATCCAGAAATTCAAAATTAGGCAAACAGTTTTACGAATGTTTTCATTATAAAAAAACTATTTCCACATTTAAAAAGAATTTCATAATTTTAAAGTTATGCTGTAAACAATTTCTTAAACCTTACCGGATATTTCCGACGAATACTTATTTGAAATTTCTTGCGTAAAAAAAAACCTAATTTCAGGAATACTATAATCTTAGGAATCACATCCGGAATAATACAGCAATAGAACAAATTCTTTAAAAATTCTGTTGAAACATTTTCTCTCCTCATTATCTCTGACGAATGTTTCTTTAGCATCATAAGTTATGTTTTACAGTTTTATTTGGAATCATTGTACAATTTTATGGATAAATTATTATTATTTTTAACTTGTAACTGCACCATTTTGAACATAATTGTATAGATAATGGATCTATTTCTATTTCGCCTGGGGCTACTGTAAATAGTAATATGATTGCTTTTCCCCCATTTTAACGCACGTATTGAAAATCTTAAATATAGTTATGAAATGGAAAGCATTCTTTCGCAGTATTAAGGCTGAAATAAGAGGATTTAATACAGTATAAATAATGAGATAAAAGTTTCTTTTGAATTTTTAACTGTTCAATGGTTTAAGACGAAAATATCTAATGCATATATTTTCCTTACATTCTGAATACAATAAAATAATTTAGAAACTCTAAATATCCATTTTACTATTTCCTGTTTATTGAATATACATGTTCTTTCACATAAATTAAATTCCTGCGCAAAATACGCAAATCTTGAGAAAAATTCCCCATTGATTGCATTTAATATATACTTGTTATAACAATGATCAACATTCTGAAGAGTTGAAGAAGGTTGTTTTTGTTTATAACCAAAAAGAAAGTATTCGGTTAATAAACAACAGAAAAATGTCTACACATTTGGAGTGGAAAAAACAAATCTCTAAAGCTATCAAGATATAACATCAAACAAAAATATTCAATAACCTTTACCGGGTTACCGATGATTCCAAAAAGCGTTCTTTATGTTAAGAAAGCATAAAAGCAAATATATTTGCAGGGTTTAAAGAATCATTTATATATAAAAAAAGAGTTCAAAAAGAAAAAAGAGAGAATTCTTTGCAGCGCATTTTATGATCTTCAATCCAGAAATGAAAAATTAGGCAAACAATTCTACGAATGTTTTCATTAAAACAAAACAATTTCCACATTTAAAGAGCATTTCATAAATTTAGTGTTATGCTATAAATAATTTCTTAAATCTTTCCGGATATTTCAGCACATACTTGTTTCATTACAACAAATGTTTGCAATTTATTGTGTTAAGAAAATCCAATTTCAGCAATACTATAACTTCAGGAATCATGTCCGGAATATTACAGCAGCAGAACAAAATTCTTAATAAAGGCTATTGAAAAAATTTTCCCCTTCATTATCTCTCGTAAATGGTTCTTTATCATCATAAATTATGTTTTTACATTTTAATAAAAATTTTAACTTTTCTTAAGAAAGGTGTTATAATAAAAATAAAATACATTGACATGTTTCGGAACCGTCAAATATATTTTATTTTTATTATAACACCTTTCTTAAGAAAAATTAAAATTTTTATTAAAATGTTTATATAAAAGGTGAATGTCTTAAAATATGATGATTTAAAAAATCAATTGGATTTAATTAATCTTTTTATCATATGTTTTTACAATTTCAGTTGGAATCATTGTACAATTTTAAGGATAAGTTATTTTTTTAACTTGTAACTGCATCATTTTAAACATAAGTGTATAGATAATGGATCTATTTCTATTTCTACTAAGGCTACTGTAAATAGCAATATGATTCCTTTAACCGATCTTAATGCACGTATTGAAAATCTTAAATATTGTCATGAAATGGAAAGTATTCTTTTATAACATTAAGGCCGAAACAAGAGGATTTATTACAGTATGAATAGTGAGATAAAAGTTGCTTTTTAATTTTTTAATGTCCAATGATTTGAGATGGAAACATTGATGTTTATGTTTACCTTACATCTGCAATTAATAAATTTAGAAATTCTAAATATATGTTGTTCTAAATTAAAAGTTGGATTATAGCTCTTTCATAATTTAACAGACTTTATTAATTTGGTTTGTCAGTCCGTACCCTTATTAGTATAGATATAATCGAATTTCAATGACAGGTGTACATGTTATGGAAGTTTACAGTAGACCGTTTGATAGTGAAAGAGAAGTTTCTGGCATTTATTTTTTGTTTGCAGGGACACCCGAAAGAATTCCGTTACAATATATTCTATGAAAAAATATTTTGCTGTGAATTTCATTGACGTTACAATATTCCAAGTAAAATAACACTGTTATTCATTACGGAGATGGACCATAATATACTTTCCTACGAATATAGATTAAACAGCATATATAGCTCGTTTACAGAGATGTACAAAATAATTTCATTACATTAAAGTATGTAGGCAAAAATTCTTTGCGGTGCATTTTAATGATCGTCAATCTAGATATGTAAAAGTTTTTGTTAAAACAAAACCATTTTTACATTTGAATAGCATTTCATATTTTTAGAGTTATGCTATAAACAGTTTCTTAAATCTTGCCGGATATTTCAGCCCATAATTGTTTCATTAAAACAAATGTTTACAATTTATTGTGTTAAGAAAATTCTATTTTAGGAATACTATAAACTCAGGAAATATACCCGAAATAATACAGCAACAGAAAAAAAATCTTAAATAATTCTATTGAAAAATTTTCCCTCCTCGTTATCTCTCCTAAATGCTTCCTTAGCATTTTAAGTTTTGTGTTTACAGTTTCAGTTGGAATTGTTGTACAATTTTACGAATAAATCTTATTTTTATTCCAACTGCACCATTTTAAACATATATATTGTATAGATAATGGATCTATTTCTATTTTCCCCAAGACTACTATGAATAGCAATATGATTCCTTTCCCCCATCTTAATGCACGTATTGAAAATCTTAAATATAGCCATGAAATGAGAAGGATTCTTTTGTAACATTAAGGCCGAAACAAGAGGATTTAATACAGCATAAATAATGAGATAAAAGTTTCTTTTGAATTTTTTAATGTCCGATGGTTTGGGATGAAAATTTTTGATGCATTTCATTACCTTACATTCAGAATGCAATCAAATAATTTAAAAACTCTCAATATCCATTTTACTATTTCATGTTTATTGATTATATATGTTCTTTCGTTTAAATTTAAGTCTTGTGAAAAATATGCACATCTTGAGAAAATTTTCCCATTTATTGCATTTAATGTATACTTGTTATAACAATGATCACCATTCTGAAGAGTTAAAAAGTTTTTTTTTATTATTCATAATAAAAGAAAAATATTCGATTGATAAACAACAGAACTATGTCTACACATTCGTAGTATAAAAAAAATCTCTTATAAATATATAACATCAAACAAAAATATTCAATAACCTTTTCCGGATCACCCACAATTCCAAAAAGCGTTCTTTATGTTAAGAAAACACAAAAGCTAATATGTTTGAAGTTCTTAAAGAATCATTTATATATTAAAAAAAAATTGAAAAGAAAAAAAAGAGAGAAAGAAGAATTGTTTGCATTGCTTTTTAATGATCATCAATCCAGAAACGTAAAATTTGGTAAACACTTCAACGAATGTATTCCTTAAAATAAAACCATTTCTACATTTAAACAGAATTTCATAATTTTAGAGTTATGCTATAAACAATTTCTAAAATCTCACCGGATATTTCAGCTAATACTTCTATCATTACAAATGTTTGCAATTTATTGCTTTAAGTAAATCCAATTTCAGGAATACTATAGCCTCAGGAATCATATCCGAAATATTACGGCAACAGAACAAATTTTCAAATAATTCTATTGAAAAAATTTTCTTCCTCGTTATTTCTCGTAAATGCTACTTTAGCATCATAAGTTTTATCTTTACAGTTTCAGTTGGAATTGTTGATTTTACGGATAAGTCATTTTTTTAACTTGTAACTGCACCATTTTAAACATAATTGTATAGATAATGGATCTATTTCCGTTTCTCCTGAGGCTACTGTAAACAGTAATATGATTCTTTCCCCCACATTTTAATGCACGTATTGAAAATCTTAACATAGTTATGAAATGGAAAGTATTCTTTTGTAACATTAAGGCCGAAATAAGAGGATTTATTACAGTATGAATAGTGAGATAAAAGTTTCCTTTAAGTTTCTTAATGTCCAATGATTTGAGAGGAAAATGTTTGATGCATTTATCTACCTTACATTCAGAATGCAATCAAATAATTTAGAAGCTCTCAATATCTATTTTACTATTTCCTGTTTATTGATTATATGTGTTTTTTCGTATAAATTAAAGTCTTGTGAAAAATATGCACGTCTTGAGAAAATTTTCCCATTTATTGCATTTAATGTATACTTGTTATAACAATGATCCCCATTCTGAAAAATTTAAAAGTTTTTTTTTTTTTTTTTTTTTTTACCTTTAACATAAGAAAAATATTCGATTTATAAACAACAGAAATATGTCTACACATTTGTATTATTAAAAAAAAAATCACTTTTAAAAGTATAACATCAAACAAAAATATTCAATAATCTTTTCCGGGTTATCCACAATTCCAAAAAGCGTTCTTTATGTTAAGAAAACAGAAAAGCTAATATATTTGAAATTCTTAAAAAATCATTTATTTATAAAAAAAAAGAGTTTGAAAAGAAAAAAAAAAGAGAAAGGAGAATTGTTTGCAATCCTTTTTAATGATCATCAATCCAGAAAAGTAAAATTTGGTAAACACTTCAACGAATGGATTCCTTAAAATAAAACCATTTCTACATTTAAACAGAATTTCATAATTTTAGAGTTATGCTAAAAAAATTTCTTAAATCTTACCGGATATTTCAGCGAATACTTATATCATTACAACAAATGTTTGCAATTTATTGCGTTAAGTAAATCCAATTTCAGAAATACCATAACCTCGGGAATCATATCCGAAATAATACAGCAACAGAAAAAATTCTTAAGTAATTCTATTGAAAAAATTTTCCCCTTCATTATTTCTGGTAAATGCTTCTTTAGCATCATAAATTATGTTTTTGCAGTTTCAGTTGGAATCATAGTACAATTTTACGGATAAATTATTTTTTTAACTTGTAACTGCACCACTTTAAACATAATTGTATAGATAATGGATCTATTTCTATTTCTCCTCAGGCTACTGTAAACAGTAATATGACTCCTTTACCCCATCTTAATGCACATATTGAAAACCTTAAATATAGTCATGGAATGGAAAGGATTCTTTTGTAACATTAAGGCCGAAATAAGAGGATTTAATACAGTATAAATAATGGGATAAAAGTTTCCTTTAAATTTTTTATTGTCTAATAATTTGAGACGAAAATATTTGAGGCATTTATTTACCTCACATTCAAAATGCAATTAGAAATTTTAAATATGCGTATTACAACTTTCTGTTTGTTTATTATATTCGTTCTTTTGTATAAATTAAATTCTTGGGGTAATTATGCATATCTTAAGAAAATTATAGTATTTATTACATTTAATCCTTATTATTTTTAATGATAGAAAAGAACATTTTGAAAATAAATTTGATTTTAGCCCTTTTATACTTTAACAGTGTTTATGAATTTCGTTTGTCCGTATCCTAATTTGTGTAAATATATTTGTATTTCCAGGAAACATTTACATGTTGTTGAAGTTAAAATAGAACGTTTGGTTGTCAAAGAGAAAAGTGCAGCATTTATTGTTCGTTTACAGGGACACATATGTATTACAGGGACACGAAAATATTTAATGCATATGTTTACCTCAGATTCAAAATGCAATCAAATAATTTAGAAATTCTAAATATATGTTGTTCTAAATTAAAAGTTGGAATTTAGCCCTTTTATAGTTTAACAGAATTTTTTAATATGATTTGTCAGTCCGTTCCCTAATTAGTGTAAATATAATTGGATTTCCTTGAAACTTTTACATGTTATTGAAATTTACAGTTGAACGTTTGATAGTGAAAAAGAAGTTGCATTTTAATGATCGCAGTCCAAAAATGTAAAATTGTGCAAACACTTCTATAAATGTTTTCATCAAAACAAAAGCATTTCCACATTTAAACAGCATTTCATAATTTTAGAGTTATGCTATAAGCAATTTTTTTAAATCTTTTCGAATATTTCAGGAGTATACCTATTTCGTTACTACAAATGTTTGCAATTTCTTGTGTTAAAAAAAATCCAATTCCAGGAATACTATAACCTCAGGAATCATACACGGAATAATAAGGCAACAGAAAAAATTCTTAAATAATTCTCTTGAAATTTTTTTTCTTCCTCGTTATCTCTCGTAAATGCTTCCTTAGCATCATAAGTTATGTGTTTACAGTTTTAATTGGAATTGTTGATTTTACGGATAAATTATTTTTTTAACTTGTAACTGCACCATTTTAAACATAATTGTATAGATAATGGATCTATTTCCGTTTCTCCTGAAGCTACTGTAAACAGTAATGATTCTTTTCCCCACATCTTAATGCACGTATTGAAAATCGTTAACATAGTCATGAAATGAAAAGGATTCGTTTGCAACATTAATACCGAAATAAGAGGATTTAATACAGTATAAATAATGAGATAAAAATTTCTTTTAAATTTCTTAATGTCCAATGATTTGAGACGAAAATATTTAATGCATATATTTGCAATCAAATAGTTTAGAAAATCTAAATATCCGTTTTATTATTTCCTGTTTATTGATTATATATCTTCTTTTTCATAAATTAAATTCTTGTGCAAAATACGCACAGCTTGGAAAAAATTTCGAATCTATTGCAATTAATGTTTATATGTATAAATAATAATGATCAACATTTTCAAAAGTTATTTTTTTATGTATAACAAAGAGAAAATACTCTACAAATACATATCTGAAGAGTAAAAGAAGAAAAATATTTTTTAATCTATGAAAATATAAACGATCATACAATAACCTTATATGAGTTATCTACGATTTAAAAAAGCGTTCTTTATGTTAAAAAAACACAGAAACCAATTATTTTCGAGGCTTAAAGAAGAACTTATATGTAAAAAAAAATTCTCGGAAATGTTTCCGAGAAATTAATGTTAATATTAATGCTACATTAATTTATCATGTTTGCCTGTAAAATTCGCTTGATAATCATGGAAATGTTTACTTGAGAATGGATAGTGTCTAAAAAACCAATAATCCAAGTTGAAATAACAGATTAATGCCATATAAAAACTACATTGAAGCATCTCCAAAATTCAATGGCAGCAAAAGAAACTTTCTATTTAAAAATGCTTTTTTGTAAACACTTTATCCACGTGGTTTTCATCTCACTAGCAATTTTCCCGTGAAAACATTAGGTAATAATAAAAGGGTGATAAAGGGTTTAACCCTTTAACGTCCATTGGTTTCTCCACGAAACCACAAAATTTTAATTCTGATAAGCAACAACGACACCGGAATTTTAATTAAAAAAAATTTATTTTAACATTTATGTGAAAAATCACCTTTTATTATTTACAAATATATTTGTTCGCAACTACCGGTGTCATTTAATTATATCAACGTGTTAGCAATGGAAATGCTTTGTCCGTTAAAGGGTTAAATCTCGAAAATATGCAAAATATGATAGTTTTTGAGGTTTCTAAAGATAAAAAAATGATTTTGGGAAGCTTGGGTAACTCCGAAGTGGTTTATGTATACTTTCGTTCGTGATTGTTTGTTTTGTAGCAGATTAAAAAAAAAAAAAAAGAAAAAAAGAAAAAGAAAAAACTTTACTTTGTTATCACATTAAGTTAGTAAATTTAGAGAAACACAAGGACGGAAACAAAAACTGTTTTTCAATACACGAGGCTAAAAATATTAATGATATAGCATGATATCTTCAGATTAGGCATATCGATAAAAGAATTCTGGTTTTGTCCAATTTCTGCGTAATACTTATCTTTTATACATAGACTAAATACATGTTTGCATAAGGAAGCGGAAGGGAGTTTAACGTCTAAGTTTCTTTTTCACCCTTCCGGGCTTTAACTTGTATATTTTAAGCAGTTTTCTAACTTAGGCCCTAATTAGGCTACAGTGATATTCGACCTATCACCTTTTGTGGAGCTTTTTGTGATATATTTAATCGAGAATCAGAAAGGTGATATAGTAAAAATAAGTGTTTTAAAAACTCTATTTAACAAAGTATCATTCGGAAATATGAAATAAAAAATATTCATTTTCCACATTCATATACACAATCAGTTTTGATTTCGATCTGCTGTAGAATGCTAATTTTGCTAATCTGGATCACAATTACACACGATTTCCTCCCCCCCCCCCTTCTAAATAAATGATATAACTGCGTCTTCATATTTAACTATAAATTCAGGTAAATCAGTAACAACAATATTTATATAATTAAGTTCATTTATTAAAATATGTATTATTGTTTCGATAATTTAAATATTTTCATTTCCAGACAATAACATGAATTTGCGCATATTTACCTGGTAAGGCAGTAGGTAGAAATGATTTGATCAACATTTACCGTTAGTTATGTTACTTAACGCACCTTCCTGTTAAGTAAATCATTATTTTATTGTGTAACTTCTTAGTTTACACAAATGAAATTTTATATCATTTTAAACGTTAATTATCTTATATAAATATACTTATGAAAAAATAAGTATATTTTCATAAGTATATTCATTCCAACACATATCACATAAATATCTCTATTTTGCTCGCGGCAATTGTAAATATTAATCTAATTCCTTTTTCATTTTAGTATTGCAATGTAAAAATTCAACATGCATTTCCATTTTTTCCACTAAAATAAATATATTTGAATCGGAAATTTTTTTAAATAAACAAACTCAAATTGGTCCAACGTACTAACACGCCACGCTTTATTAAATACGTTTTCCTTGTTCAAACAATGTTTATTTCATTTAGAAAATTAGATCGTTGTTAGAATATGTGAATTTAAAACGTAAAAATACAAGTAATTGCATATACATTACATAAAAGGTGCATTAAACAAATAAACACTTAAAAATACATTTAAAGTACTTTTTAAAAAAGGTCCAGAATGTTTTCGACCGTCGCTTACGCGGTCCTCATCAGTGTGAAAAATTTTAATGACAGTTGTTGCTGCTTGGCCATTCTCAGAGGCTCCATCCGAAACACTCTATTTTACATCAAGGGAGGTAGAGAGGGAACGGAGTATAAGAGGAGAAATAGAATAAAAACTATTGAAAATATTTCCAAAAATACAGGTTTACCTATCATGAATAAAATTTCTCCATATTGTGTGAATATCATAGAATAGTGCATCATCACATACTATTTCTTTATTGGATATTATTTTGATGGAATCTCTAATGATAGCCTCAAGGTGACTAGCAATGTGAAAGATTGTTTTCGAACTATTGAAATCTATTTCTATAGGTTGAGTTTGTGTTATCTTGCAAGTTCGTTGTCGGGTCTACCCAATTTTAAATCTGCGTCATGTTCTTTCAATCTCTTTTGGAATTTTTTTAATGTCATACCTATGTACATAAGTTCTTTATTATCTGTCTTGAAAGGGATACTGTATACTATTGATCTATTTATGTCTTGAATTGGGTCAGTCTTTATGTTCAACAAAACTCTTAATTTGGGGGGAGGGAGTACTATTAATGCAATATCAAACTTAGCTAGTGCATCACTATTTTATGTACATGTTAAGTAATATATATACAGTTACTTCTATTTTTAAGTTTTAAATTGTAAACAATTCTGCGCTGATTTTATTCTCAACTCCAAGAATATATGAATTTTAATATTATTCCGTTCGTCGTAAAGGGACTCTTCACTCACTTGAAAAAATCGTTCCCTAATGTTAAACCAATGGGCAGATTGTTTTTGAATTCATCGTTTAAATTTAAATATTTTTTAACGATTCTTTTACATAGGATAGCTGAGTTCAGTCTTTACTAGGATTATTGTTTACTTTTTCGACTTAGGTTTCAGTTTTTCTTTTTAAAGGTATCCTCAGTTTCGAAACCGATTCTGAAAATGAGAGATTAAAAAATATCTTATTAAAAAATCTGCAACCAAAATCGAAAATGTAAAAAATAGCTATATTAAAGATCAACCTCCACTATCCTATGTAAAAGAGAATAGTTTAAAAATATTACAAGTTTAAATTAGGATTTCGAAAAAAATTTGCCCATTAGTTTAACATTACGGAATAAGTGTTTTAAAGTGAGTGAAGAATCCGCTTTAGTATGGGAATGTTTAACGGTTTTTTCTTCAAACCTTAGCATATGTTGTGAATCTGTACTTTTATTTATTAGACAAGCATTTTAAATTATTATTCTTTAATCCCTTAATGGTCGCATTAGATTACGGTTTAAAAATTCAAATTCATTATTGCCACCAATTTTTTGAAAAAAAAAAATATTCTTCTTATTTAATGACAAGTAAAATGATCCATAAATAAAACCAATTAAACTATTTTATAAAACTGGTGGGAAACAAACAATTCTGAATAAAATTCCTGAAGCTTGCAGCCCGTGAATGTCTCGGTTAAGTGGTTAAAGCAATTCTCCAAAACTTTTTTCTTTTCACCTCTTTCAACCTCTTTCTTTATCATTTCATTTCAAAGTACCCTCTCATTTTAATAAATACGCCCCCCCTCCTTCCCACTCCAATCAACTAGATTGCGCAAACATGTTTTTTCGGTGCGTTCAGAGTTTTATTATTCTGTCTATGTTACTTTTTAAGTGCGTTCGTAGTAATATAAATATGTAGCATTTATAGTCGTCGTTCAGTCCGTCCGTCTGTCTGTCCGTCCATCCATCCACATATAACAGAGCAAAAACTACCTAACTGGATTGTTTGAAATTTATAATATATAATTAATGCATAATTTTGTCGAATCATTTCAAATCTCATGAAAATTGGATGGATAGTTTAGTTACAGAGAAAGGAAAAATTATTCCATAACATGACAACCAATTGGGAAAACTGTTTCAATTGTATTTCAATGCTGTTACACTCTTTCAAAGATAATAAAATGTATATATGCATTAATGAATTATATACTAAAATATACATACTGTACAATCTGTGGAGCAAAGATTATTCATTATTAATTTACAGGGCTACAGAAAAGTATTCCATTACATAATGGTATAAAGGGAAACATTGTTTGAGGGAGCATTTAAATTGTATTAAACTATTTTACATTTTACGAAATTGATATACGTTGCTGAGGTTCACTACAAGTTATTTCCTGTATAATAGAATGCAGATAGTATTTACAGGGACACACAAAATATTTCGGACACTCTACTGTATCCAAAGTACTGTACACTATTAGAACAAGATCTCAATATTTTTAAAAATTCGTTATAGCACGATCGCACCCCATTTGCTGCGTTTGACATGGAATTTCCGATTTGTTTTCCTTAGTAATCTTCCTATCACCGCCATTTAACAAATCGATACAAGTTACACTAATATTTCTAAATTTTTATTTTTTTACCTGCATTCCAAAGTTAATATTTTTTGTTTATAATTTTAGCTAAACATTAAGAAAAATCAATGTAGCATTAAAACATAATTTTAACTATCTTACGATGATTATTCAGAGGAACTTTACATCATGATACTTAAATCGTCAAAATGGAAACAGAAAAGAATATTACACAATGATTAACTGAAGTTGGCTTATTAGTAAGCAGAGATACCGATATTACATTATCAATGAATTATTAGTATACGGTAAAGTGAGTTCATTTCCTCATTTTGAATGTAACATAATGGATTTACACGTGAGATTAAGTTTATAATCTAAAATTATCATTTTTTTATGTGTTTTTAGTTAAAAACATTTTTGTGCTTTCCGCCATACCGATTTTTTTTTCACATACCCCAGTTTATAAACCGCTGCTTTAAAACTTTTTTTTTTTTAAGATATAGTAGTTTCGAAGTCTTTTACGAAATTTTAGTAGGCACGCCACTTGTATAACGTATATCCCAGGTTGAGGACCGATGCTTTAAAACCATAACTTTGTATTTGCAGATATAGTAGCTTCAGAGTCCATCTTTTCCATTTAAATTTCATACTATCATATTGAAACTATGAAACATGCATGTGATTTCCGCTATTACCGATATTTTTTACGGGTATCCCCAACAGACCAGCCACCTAGGGAACGCATTCTCCTGTTTCGGAACTCTGTTTTAAAACAGTGTTTGCAGACATATTAGGTTCAGAGTCTTTCTTTTCCATCTAAAATTTATACTATAATATTTAAAACTTGGAAAATGTATGTGATTTCCGCCATTACTTTAATTTCTTTCACATACCCTCGGCAGACCAGCCATGTGGAGAACGCGTTCCCAGGTCTAGGAATCACTTTTTTAAAGCCGTATTTGCAGACATAGTTGATTCAGAGCCTTTCTTTTCCATCTAAAATTTATATTATTGTATTTAAAACTTGAAACATGTATGTGTTTTTCGTTGTTTCCGATGTTAACTTCATAACCCTAGCATGCCCACCACATTGGAAACGTGGTTGTGAACTGTTGCTTTAAAACCATAACTTTGTATTTGAAGACATGGTAGCTTCAGAGACTCTTTTTTCCATCTAAAACTTATACTATCGAATTTAAGCCTTAAAATATGCATGGGGTTATCTATATTTTTTCACATACCCCCAGCAGACCAGCCACGTGGGGAACGCATACACCAGTTTGGGAACCGCTGCTTCAACCCCTTAACTGTCGCATTAAATCACGGTTTAAAAATTCAAATTCATTATTACCACCACTTTTTTTTAACATTCATCTTATTTAATGACAAGTAAAAGATACCAGAATAAAACCAATTACCCTATTTTATAAAACTGGTGGGAATCAAACAATTCTGAATTAAAGCCGTGAAGTTTGCAGCCCGTGAATGTCTCGGGCGTGAGGATTAAGTGTTTAAAGCCGTATTTGTAGACATAGTAGCTTCAGAGTCTCCCTTTACCCTATAAAGTTTTTACTATCGAATTTATAAACATTGAAGCATGCATGTGATTTCTATTACCGATATTATTTTCACGTAACCCTAGCAGGCCTGCCACGTGGGAAACATACATCCCAAGTTGGGAACCGCTGCTTTACAGCCATAACTTTTTATTTGGAGTGCATAGTAACTTCATATAAAAGATAATGCAATATAACAATTTTCTTAAGTAACTCTAAGTTTTAACTTAATTTCTTAAGTAACCAAGTAAACCTAACAAAGTTAAAAAGAAAGAAAACAATTAATTAATGCAAAAATCTATTTAAAAGTGTCTCAAAAAGTTTCACTTTCACTGAAAAAATGAAAAAAAATCCCAATAAAACAATAATGAAGAGATTAAATGCAAGTGATATTACATAGGAAGAGAGACCAATATTTTAAATACCTTAAAAAGACAAACTCAAATTTAATGACAATTAAAGACACGATGTTTCAACTAAACACATTTATTAATAAAGTACGAAATGACATACTTTATTACACATATATTACATATATTACTCTTTTTAACATCTAAAATTTATTATCTAGAATTTAAACCTTGAAATATGCATGTGATTTCCATTATTATCGATATTTTTTTTCACGTACCCCCTGCAGACCAGCCACTTTTGGAACACATACCCCAGTTTGGGAACCACCAATATTTGCAGATATAGTAGTTTCAGAGTCTCTGTTTTCCATCTAAAATTTATACTATCGAATTTAAACCTTGAAACATATATGTATTTTTATGTAGTCTAATTAAATTGTCTTTATCATTGCTGGAGTATGCATACAATCGGACCTCGATATCTCGAACCTCCTTAACTCGAAACCCTTGATATCTCGAAAAAGAAATTTTCCCATTGCAATTACATCAAACTTTTTATGTATTTTTTGTAGTTTGTTTCTAAAACTCCTGATATAGCGAATTTTTTTCCACAGAATTTAGTCTGGCGTTTTAATTTTTGCTTTTGCAGACTGTAGAACCTGTTTGATCGGAATGTTGTTTTCGCATTTTTTAATCCCATTGTTATACAGAGAACTAAAAGGGTAAGAATGGAAGGTTTCATTAAGCAAGCAACCGAAGAAGAACTGAATCCAGAACAGTGCGAATCGGTACCAAAGGCATTTCACACTGAGATTTCATTTTCAAAACTGGTTATAGTAGACAGTGGTGTAGTCGTAGAAAAACCAAAGGATATACACTCTATGCAGAGGGTATACCCTAATGTACATATACTATAGCTTTCTTGAGAAACAGAGGGTATACAGTGTTCCTTAAAAAATCCAGAATATACACGGCATATACCCGCGTATATCCTCCACTATATTTCTGATAGTAGACAATGAGCTTGAAACATGCGGCACTATGACAGATGAAGAGATTGTTTCGAGCATTAATGCAGAAATTTCTGATGAAAAATTTAAAGATCTACAAGATCAACAACTGTTTGAAGAAATTACAGTGAAGTATGTCGAGAAGGCAGTTAATCTGCTGCGGAGATTTCTTGAAACAAATGAAAATGTTAGAATACATTTGGTACCATTGCTATGTTAGAGGAAACTGTACAATTTCAAAAAAAACTCTGCGAGATGGAAAGTTTCGATTAAGGACTTTTTCTTCTGAAACAACTGAATGTATTTCTTAATGACAAATTGAGTATTATTTAATCAAAACAAATGTCTGTGTAATACAATTTTAAAATTATTAAAGCTTAGAAAAGATTAATTTGCTGATTATTAGTATATTATGTACAGTTTCAAATAAACCTTATATTTTACAGCAAAAAGTAATTTGCGAGATTAATTATTTTTAATTTTGTCGAAACCTTATTAACTTGAAACCTCTATATCTCGAATTTTTTCTCTTCCTCACAGATTCGAGATATCGAGGTTATACTGCGCACCGTACATAAAAACCGTTATTAAAACCGTTTATTTAATACAAAATAAGAATTAAATATGAAAGAAAATAAGACAGAATGTAAAACTAATAATTGAAATAAATGACAATTTATTTTTCTTATCAACCATTTTTAATAAGACACTTTATTGGCATTTATTTCATATGATTCAGAAACAGTCGTTAAATTTTAATTTAAATGAGCATAGTATATCAATTGTGATTAAGATTAATGGAAAATATGGAAATAAAAATGTTTCGAAGTTTGTTATTAATCTTCTTTACCTTCATTCAAATTGATATTAGATATGTCATTTTGTACTTTATTAATAAATCGATGAATTTAGTTGAAAGATTGGGTATTTAATTGTCATTAAATTTTGAGTTTGTCTTTTTATGGTATTTAAAATATCGCCCTTTTATGTCGTATCACTTGCCTTTTTTGCTGTTTTATTTAGAAATCTTTTGTTTTCTTTATAAAAAGTAAAACTTTATGAGCCATTTTTAGATAAATTTGTACAGTAGTCTAATTTGTTTTCTTTGTTTTTAATTTTGAAGGAAATTATTATATTGTGTTATTATCTTTTAATTTTTGCAAAATAAAGTCATTTATTTTAGCCAAATATGTAATGATTTGCTGTTTTATTAAGAAATCTTTTGTTTTCTTTATAAAAAGTAAAACTTTATGAGCCATTTTTAGATAAATTTGTACAGTAGTCTAATTTGTTTTCTTTGTTTTTAATTTTGAAGGAAATTATTATATTGTGTTATTATCTTTTAATTTTTGCAAAATAAAGTCATTTATTTTAGCCAAATATGTAATGATAGATTATTTATATTTCTATTATATATTATTTTTTAAGAACAAAAACTGTTTAATCACGGATATTTTCTGTAAACTAAATAATTTTCCACTGACGCCAAACAGTTTTTGTTTTCTGTCAATTTATTTTATTTTATTTTATTATTTTTATAGTGTTTACACCTTATTAAACTATAAAACTTCATTACAATATTCTAAATATGTTGGAAAGCGTTTCATAATCTATGCTGGACGCATCCTTTTTCTTTCTTGTTTTAAAATTTAAGTTTTATATAACTTAACTGAAACATTGAAAAAAAATAATAATAATGACTCCTGAGATGCATGAACATTTACATTATGTGTAACATTTATGATTAAATTTCTTTTAAATTGGATAAAAAAGAACTTTTTTTTTTATCGTAAGAACTGATATCTTAAAAAGGCTATTGTATCTATAGATGTAGAACACACGATTTTACAACAAAATATATCCCCTGTGTAATGTAACAAAGACATTTTTCTGGAAAATGATGTTTCGATTTATTTTTTCAGAAACAAGTTTAGTTTTTCAGATCATGAAAGACAATTTTTTAGCAGTGTCACTATACAGAAAGATAGCATAGCATGAACTTTTTAAACGTATAATATAACAGATGAATACCTTTTTAAAGTGATAGATATATTTTTTAAGCAAATTGTGATTACGCATTTTTTTTAAATAGACAAAGTTGTCAGAGAAGTTTCCTTGGTTATTTTAGATTTTTACTATTTATTTATTTATTTTTCGGTTACTGCTAAAAACAACAGAATAAAATAAATGTGCATTTGCGTTCGCTGAATTTCACTTTTTACTGCAGTACATTATTAAATTCATTACAATTTAAATTTACTTAGTTACATAATTTTTAAATAAAGACTACGTTTAACCTACACCACACTTAGTTATGTGATTTGATTGAATGGGCAAACTAGGAAGTGTTCCTACCCCACACCCTAGCATTTAAGGACACTCAAATTAGGTATATAATTTTTATAAAGCTTATATTGTAAATTTGCTTCGACATTGTTTTGATTATAACCAATATTTTGAGCTTCTAAAAAGAATAAGGGTAAAACTAAATAAATTTTAAAAAATTGCAATACAATAAAGTCTTTCAATAACAAGAATGTCTGGAACGCTGAATTTGTTTGCTATTCGAATGTGTTCGCTTTTCTGAAGTAAAAATATATACTTATGTTGAAAAAGCTAAGTGTTTTCCAAATAATGTTGTCCTTGTCTATATGAAAATTTTGCAGTAAAACCTTCATTGGACGCTCTTAAAAAGAGAACACCACTACTTAGGAAACACATGTTTCATTCGAACATACATATGTTTTATATACTTTTACCTCAAAAAGACAGACACCTCCGAATTGAGGACAAATTCTCTAGGTGCCCCCAATTAAAAGGTTTTATGATATAAATATACATATTATATATATATATATACATATATATATATATATACCGGGTGTCCCAAAAATGACTGATGGATTTTAAAATTCAATAACTTGCAAACGGTGACAGCTATTAAAATTTCTTTTGCAGGAAGGCTATGTATAATGTCAGGAGTTTTTTTACCGCAATTCTTGATTTTAGTTCGAACTTCAAACAACAGATGGCGCTGATGGCGGTTGGCGGCTAGTTGACCCCGAGACTTACTTCATTCAGCTTTGACGCAAAAGAAGGAGATTAAGGCTATGGAGTACGTCTCATTCTACAGTACAGTCTTGCTCTCAGGCCCCGATTCTGGATCATTCGATATGATTTCAATGGAATGCGTTGTTGCCATGGAAATAACAGGTTGTTCGATAGTGGAATACAGCGTTCAGAAGTGGGCATAAATTTCGCAAGCAGTATTTGAGTTTGCAGAAGATTTTCGTTTAGGAAGTTTTATTTTCCCGAAATTAAATTACTTTTTTATGGCATGATTTAAAGAATATTTTATGCATCATATTTTAAAACTAGATAAAGAGATTTCTTTAATTTGATAATTTTTGTTATATTCTAAGAAATTTTAGATCGATTTAGATTGCTATAGTCATGCTCAATTTTGAATATTGTATTTTTCTATAGATGAATTTGTTATTTCCATGACAACAGCACATTCCATTGAAATCATATGGAATGAGTTCAGAATCGGGCCCCACAGTGTTAAAAATCTGCTGCATTTTGCTTCATACGCACTCCGCCGCTTCTATAAAATATCTCTTTTCCGACCAATAACAATGGTTCATAATACAATCAAGTAACCGTTTCTATACAGGCGGTGTGCGTATACAACAAAATGCAGCAGATTTTTATAGTGTAAGAGCAAGATTGTAGCAAGATATCTTCACCTACACTGTTAAAAATTGGAAACTTTTGCTGCATCGTCACTCCACTGCTATTATAGAATATCTTTATTTTGACCAATGAGAATGCTCCATAATACAGTGAAGTAATCTCTTTCTATAAAAGTGAAGGAGGGAGATGCAGCAAAGGTTTCAAATTTTTAACAGTGTAGTTTTAAAATACGGAGCCTAAAATATTCCTTAAATCATGCCATAAAAAAAAATTAATCCGGGAAAATAAATTTTAATTAACTCACATTTATTTTATTTTTTTCTATTTTAATGCAACGATAGACTAATCCTATTGAAAAGGGCTAAACAAGGTAACTTATAATATTTGTTTTTGGTAGTTATTTGACACAATAATGTACTATCAACAGTTTTCATGATTATTTTTTGAACATTCATAAAAATCTACCGACGAATTTTCTTAAAAGATCTAAAATTTCTTAACCTCCTGACTGCCGCTGGCTGATTTTTTCGCACACTAACCTGCAGGTTTCACTGCAGCATAGGCAATATTTAAATTAATATAATTCTACAAATAAAACCCAGTTTTGAAAAATTAAGTTAGGATTAATCCTCTCAAAGATTATACACCACTACATAATAACATATTTTGTATCAGGTTGGAAAAAACATCTTTTTTTAATATTTTTAATAAATTACAGAGAAAACAACATTACAATTTTACCCTTTTGCCGAATATAACAAAAATCATCAAATTGAAAAAATCTCTTTATCTAGTTTTAAAATATGATGCATAAAATATTCTTTAAGTCGTGCCATTAAAAAATAATTTAATCCGGGAAAATAAAACTTCCTAAACGAAAATCTTCTGCAAACTCAAATACTGCTTGTGAATTTTATGCCCACTTCTGAACGCTGTGTTTCACTATCGAACAATCTGTTATTTCCATGGCAACAACGCATTACATTGAAGTCATATCGAATGATCCAGAATCGGGGCCTGAGAGCAAGACTGTACTGTAGAATGAGACGTACTCCATAGCCTTAATCTCCTTCTTTTGCGTCAAAGCTGAATGAAGTAAGTCTCGGCGTCGACTGGCCGCCAACCACCATCAGCGCCATCTGTTGTTTGAAATTCGAACTAAAATCAAGAATTGCGGTAAAAAAACTCCTGACATTATACATAGCCCTCCTGCAAAAAATTTTTTAATAGCTGTCACCGTTTGCAAGTTATTGAATTTTAAAATCCATCAGTCATTTTTGGGACACCCGGTATATATATATATATATGTATATAAATTCTATTTTACTCCTTGTTCCGCTTCTGTATTGTGATCTTGTAACATCGCCTTGGCGAAAAACACAGCCCACGCCAATTATACGCCAATCGGCAATTTAGTGTAACCCCTGCTCACGTGTTGTGTGACGCAGTGGATTGAGAGAAACGGTCTCTTAGCAACAAGCTCTAATGCTGCAACAAGCGGTGACTCTTAGCGAAAATAAACATTCCATTAAATTTACAGTCTACTTGCTTTTTCTTTTTAATTTAGTTTTTCTTTTAATTTAGTACACCTCCGTACATTTGGTCCTAGCGACCCGGAGGTATGAACGAGCCAGTGTCTTTTCTATTGAATTAAATATTGAATTTATCGAATTTCATCAACAAGATGAATAATGTCGGAAAGTGAAATAACATTGTTAAACAGAAGGCGAGGGAATATCAAGGCCCAAGTCACTAGAATATTTAACGCAACGGATGGAAAAACATTTAATTTATCCGAATGGAAAGCCCACCTGGACTTACTGTCGAAAACGGAAGAAAAGTTTGAAGCTCTTAAACTAGAGTATTATAGAATAATAGAGGAAGAAAAGTTGGAAGAAACTGAAAAAATATTGAGTCAACTGGACGAGGATATTCTAAAACTAGAGGTAAGCTTAAAATCCTCTATTAATGCTTATTATGAAAATACTGATTCTAATAAAAAATCCATTGAACAGGACCAAGCTAAAACGTCTAGCATTAAGCTACCTAGGGTCATATTGCCGGTTTTAAGTGGCAGAATTGAAGAATGGTCCGTATTTAAAAGTACCTTTAATGAGCTTATTAATGATAATTCAAATTTAAAAGATAATGAAAAATTATTTTATTTGCGTTCTGCTTTGACTGGTGAAGCGAGGAGTTTGCTTACACCAGATGAAAATTATGTTTCACTTTTCAATGCGTTAGAACAAAGATACGAGAATAAAAGAGTTATGGTAGATTGTCATATAAAGAATATTTTAAATCTTTATGTAATTAAACAGGAGTCCGCTAAGGATCTCCGCATTTTATTAGATATTGTAAAGAAAAATTTAAGGGCTTTAAAGATCTTAAAGTATGATAGAGATAATTTCTCGAACGCAATTTTGCTGAATATTATTCTAAATAAACTAGATAACGAAACTCGTAAACAATACGAACTAACATTAAAGGATAATGAAGTGCCTAATTTTGATGAATTTTTAGAATTTCTTGAGCGAAGATGTCAGATCTTAAATAGTATAAATTCTAACGTATCCTCTAAATATACTGCAAAATCCTTATTCATAAAAACAAACAAACCTCAAAGTAAATGTTGCGTAATATGTAAAACCGAAAACCACTCCTTATATCATTGTGTTAAATATAAAAACATGAAGTTAAGTGAGCGAATTAACCTTGTTAAGAAAAATAAACTTTGCTTCAATTGTTTAAGTTCAGCCCACCTCATTAATTATTGTAATTCAAAAAGCACTTGTCATGTTTGCAAGAGCGCAAGCCATCATTCATCATTACATAACTATACAACACCAGTAAACAATCCTATAAACCAGGCCTGTCCAACCTTTCAGTAACCAGGGGCGCATCTCGACTCTTGGCACTCAATGAAGGGCGCCATTATTTACGCGACTGAAAACATGTAGTAATATTATCGCATAGTATTAGTACACATGCACGTCTTAACATAATGAAAATGAATCGTACAGCGGTGAACAAAAGACCCCCTACAATTCTGGAGTTACACGTATTAAATTTCAAATTGCATATGCATTTTTTTATGGGAAGTCTATATCAAAGATGTTTGTAGGAAGGCGCCAGAAACTTTAATCGCGTCTATAATAACAAATAAATAAATAAGAAAATCAGAGATATTGGTAAGTTTCTTTTAGAATGTGAAAATATAGTTTGATTTATTTTGAAGGCATGGATTAGTTTTATGAAAAGTACAAAAACAGACAAGCATGATAGTGACTAAACCACGTGTGTGGTTCAGAGGGATAGTCGGAAGTGCTTTCAGATGGAAATGATTCTGCACTGTTTATTATTTTTTCTAAGCAAAATTACAGAAAAGAAAATAAGTATAAAAAACCCCTCTAAAACTTCAAAAGTCAAGAAAGAAAAATTAATCCTTTTTATCCTCCATATAAAACAGCCCATAGGCCATTGTGACAACAGAAAAACAAATGTTTTTAAGTACATCCCTTTGAAGATACATATGTATCTTCAAAGGGAAGCTGGACAGGTGAGAAACATTTATTTTTCTCTTAGTTCTTAAGTATTAAAAGGAACTATTTCCAATTATTAAAAATTTAACTATCATAATTAAACTTCATAAAAAATAACTAATAATTGGAAAAATATGCATGATTAAATCTTCAAAATAAGTTTCTAATTTTTAATGTACAACGGAAAGCCAACAGCATGCCAAACATAGGTTTTAAAAATATTTCTCATAAAATATTAATGATTTTAAAGAAAGCAATTTTTATGAAGGAATTTTACTTCTAAAATATTTAATAACAGGAACTCTTCAAAAGGGCGCCAAGAAAACTGTCAAAGGGCGCCATGGCGCCCGCGGGCGCCGCGTTGGACAGCTCTGCTATAAACAATCTCCCAATACATGAAACAATAAATAGCAATTTTGTTTCGGAAGATTTATCACAAAACGAAACTACTGCTCATTCATTTTTTTCGTATGAAAATGATAATAATAAATCTGTTTTAATTAGCACTGCAATAATTTATTTGACAGATGTAAATGGCATCAAAATTCCTTTCAGGGCAATATTAGATTCCGCATCTCAGAATTGTTTTTGTACATTTAAAGCAGCACAAATATTAGGCTTGAAAAAAGAGAAAATAAATATTCCTGTAAGTGGAATAAATAAATTGCCTATTTACATTAAATCTAGAATCAAATCAAAGTTGTCAAATAAAATGAATAGTACCAGTTATGATATTGAGTTATTAATCGTTCCAAACATTTGTGACTTCACGCCCTCGAAAATGATAAACATATCAGATTTAAAAATTCCTGCAAATATTTGTTTAGCGGATAAAAAATTTAACATTCCAAGCAGTGTGGAGATAATTATCGGTGCTGAGCTGTATTTTTCTCTTTTAAATGAAGAAAAAATAAAGTTAGGCAATAATTTATATTTGCAATCAAGTATTTTTGGATATTTAGTATCTGGGTGTATTTATGACAAAACAGTAAATAATAATAATACTAATTATTGTTTCTTAACAAAAAATCTTGAATTACTTAATGACACTTTGAAGTCTTTCTGGGAAATTGAAGAAGTACAAAATTTAAAACCCTGTAACAGAGAAGAATTAGAATATTGTAATGATCACTTCGATAAAACGCACTTCAGAAAACCGGATGGTAGGTTTGTGGTCACGATGCCGTTTAAACCACAGGTTTTAGAACCCGATTTGGGAAATTCCAAAAATCTTGCTTTGAAAAGATTAAACTCTCTGTGGCAACGTTTAGATCGAGATCCTGTTATGAAAAATTTATACACAGAATTTATTGAAGAATATAGAGATTTAAATCACATGCATGAAATAAAAGAAAACACGAACTTTAATGATGGCTATTACTTACCACATCACAGCGTTTTACGACCCTCTAGTAAAACCACAAAACTACGCGTCGTTTTTGACGCTAGTGCCAAGTCAACCAACGGAAAATCTTTGAACGATTTATTATGTAAGGGTGGAGTTCTGCAAGATGATCTTTTTTCGATATTAATTAGATTTAGAAAGCATATTTATGCTTTTACTGCGGATATTAAACAAATGTTTAGGATGATAGAAATAAATCCATCCCAGTACAAATATTTAAAAATTTTGTGGAAAGACAGTATGTCATCCCCGGTTAAGGTATTTCAGCTAACAACAGTTTCGTATGGAACATCTTGTGCTCCCTACTTAGCCACCAAAGTATTACAACAATTAGCTCTAGATGAGAAAAAGGAATTCCCGTTAGCATCGAAAATTGTTTTGAAGGACTTTTATATGGATGATTGCCTATCGGGCTCATCCAATTTAGAAGAATTCAGATTAATGAAATCGCAATTAACAGAACTCCTCCTAAAGGGAGGGATGGTTTTACACAAATGGTGTACCAATGAGGTCCAATCTACTGATAATCACATGTTTCTCCTGGACAGAAATTCTGAAGAAATAACTGTTAAAACATTAGGGATGTTGTGGAACAGTTTCAATGATACGTTTAGGTATAAAGTTAATATCAACACAAAGAGTGATTTCACAAAAAGAGATGTACTTTCGCAAATTGCCCGCATTTATGATCCTCTCGGTCTCTTAGGGCCAGTGATTGCTAAAGCAAAAACATTCATGCAGGAGCTATGGCTTCTTAAAATAGAGTGGAATGAGAAGCTGCCCTCTCATGTTGCCAAACAATGGGAAACCTTCCTCGAAAGTCTTAAAGAACTGGAATCCATTGAAGTGCCAAGATGCTTCCTAGCTGTGAACCAATCAGTGGTGCTAAATGGTTTCGCAGATGCGTCTTCCAAGGCTTATGGCGCAGTGATATACATGCAAACATCTAGTTCTAGTGAAACCATCAGTCACTTATTATGTAGTAAATCCCGCGTGTGTCCAACCAAAGTAATAACAGTGCCACGTCTCGAACTGTCAGCATGTCTTCTTCTGGCTAAACTCACTAACAAGGTCTTAAATTCATTAGACAAACAAGTAGCTTCAGTTAATTTGTTTTCTGATTCAAGTATTGCTTTAGCTTGGATAGACACTGCTCCTCATCTCCTGAAAACGTTTGTGGGAAACCGCGTTGTGCAAATTAAGGAACAAACTGAGAATTTTCCATGGTTTCATATTCCGTCAGAACACAATCCAGCTGACTTGATATCAAGAGTTGCAAGTGTGGAAAACCTTTCTTCTAACCAGTTGTGGTGGCATGGCCCGCCTCTTTCAATTCTTGAAGAAACAATAGCAAAAACTGACTCTAATATAAGTGACATTAAAGATGAACATTATTCTAGTGAGCTTAAAGCTCCCAGCAACTTGACATTCTCTATTCATACTGACTCTAATTTCTGTGATAATTTAATTAATCTTAGCAATAATTTCCAAAAATTAATTAGAATTTTAGCTTATATTTTCAGATTCATACATAAATGTAAAAAGGCAACATCTGCAACCGGCCCTCTGTTGCTGGAGGAATTAAGAAAGGCAGAGGTTTATTTAATAAAAAATGAACAGGTAAAGTATTTCAAAAATGAAATTTCGGCCCTCCAAGCGGGATCTTCGGTTCATCGCGCAAGTAAGTTAAAATTCTTAAATCCCTTTTTAGATGGAGATAGCTTATTGAGGGTGGGAGGAAGACTAGCAAAATCAAATTTGAATTTTGACCATAAACACCCCATTATACTTCCGGCGAGCTGTCGCTTGACGAAAATAATTTTTCAATATTATCATAAACGAGATTTTCATGTAGGACCCCAAGCTCTTTTGAACACAGTGCGTCAAAAATATTGGCCGCTTGGTGGCAGAAATATTGCGCGTAAAATTGTACATGAGTGTTTACAATGCTTTAAAATTAAACCTATAACGGCTAGTCAAATGATGGGGGATCTCCCTCCTGAAAGAATAGTGCCCAGTTCCCCATTTTCAAATGTGGGATTAGATTTAAGTGGGCCTTTTGTAATAAAATATGAAGGTCAAAGAAAGGGTACTTTTCAGAAAATCTATGTTGCCATATTTGTATGTATGGTCACTAAAGCTGTGCACTTGGATTTTGTCTCAGATTTGACATCCGAGGCTAAAAAAGATTCTTCGCTCGTCGTGGGAAAAGCTCTGTAATCTTTAGCGACAATGCTACAAATTTCGTTGGGGCTTCAGCAGAACTAAAACGTTTACGCAGACTTGTTACGAGTGATGAAGTTTCGAACTTTTTAGCTTCTGAAGATATTAACTGGAAGTTCTCCCCTCCTAGGGCGCCAAATTTTGGTGGCCTTTGGGAGGCAGGAGTCAAATCTTTCAAATACCACTTAAAAAGAGCTGTGGACTCAGCTCATCTCACGATCGAGGAATTCCTGACAGTTATCACACAGATAGAGGCTATTTTGAATTCGCGACCACTTTGTCCTTTATCAACAGATCCTGACGATCTTCAGGTGTTGAATCCTGGTCACTTCCTCATAGGAAAGCCTCTTAATTTAATTCCAGAACCCAATTTAAGTGAGGTCAAAGATAATTTGCTAAATAAATGGCAAAGGACTCAAAAATTAACGCAGTTAATATGGAAACGTTGGCAGAATAATTATCTGAGCCAGTTACAAGAAAGAAACAAGTGGCTATTTAAAAGGCCTAATATTCTACCAGGAATGCTAGTTTTGCTTAAGGACTCACAATTACCCATTTGCACTTGGTCACTAGGCCGCATTAATAAGGTTTTCCCAGGCGCGGACGGGATAGTCAGGGTAGTTGAAGTTCGTACCGCTAAGGGTAATTTTAAATGACCTATTTCAAAAATAAGTATATTACCCATTGAGGACAGCATCATAGATCCTAAACTTTAAATGTGCTTTATTATGTATTAATTTTTCATGTATTATTTGTGTTTATTTATTTTATTTATTTATTTTTGCTTATAATCTGTATCATGTTGTGTTATTACTTGTATTGCATATGTATCTTGAAATATAAAAATATTTCAACGCCGGGCGGGATGTTCCGCTTCTGTATTGTGATCTTGTAACATCGCCTTGGCGACAAACACAGCCCACGCCAATTATACGCCAATCGGCAATTTAGTGTAACCCCTGCTCACGTGTTGTGTGACGCAGTGGATTGAGAGAAACGGTCTCTTAGCAACAAGCTCTAATGCTGCAACAAGCGGTGACTCTTAGCGAAAATAAACATTCCATTAAATTTACAGTCTACTTGCTTTTTCTTTTTAATTTAGTTTTTCTTTTAATTTAGTACACCTCCGTACACTCCTGAAGTTGGATATATATACTGTATTATGAACACCATATTTTTACAATAAGCATCTTAGAGAACTTTTAAGTGACGTATATAAATCCGGTATGTATCAAATAGTGAAAATCATTAAAGCTCATTAAGAATATCTTCTTTCTTAAACTTATTATCCGGGCCCTAAATGTCTAAATTCATAAAGTATCAGGTTTATGAAAATTGAATTCCATCTTTACGTGATGGAATGGATTACTAAAATGGAAGGAGTGAAGGAACAGAATCATGGCCAAATATTTTCCCACGTTTACGTATAATCGTTATAAAAAAAAAGAAAAAAAAATGACTATGATTTAAAAGCTTGAAGTAACAGAAATTCAGACGCATAAAGTGTGTGAAAAAGTAAGATTTTTAAAACATCTGCAAATTGAACAAACCGTTTCAGGCATTTCAATTTAGAATATTCCCATGTAAAATCGCATTAATTCATTATGTTTGGTTAATTTTTCCGTCATAGCAGTAAAACATGTCAATCTGAAGAAATAAATATATTTATTTGCTCTTTAAATGTATTTTTATTACTTTTAACAAATATTAAGTTAATCTGAGGCTTCAAGTGATTTTCATATACAGTTTTGTTATATCCTAATTTAAAAAAAAATTCTGTTCCATTCTTTTTTATGTATATGTTAGAAGAAAAAAATTTTAAACCATATTTCTGAAATATTATATGATGCCTTTAAAATAAAAATCGCTATTATTTCAAAATATACATATTTAAATAGATTTAATAATTTTTATTCTTCCTAAATATAATATTCGAAAAATAAAACAACTTTTCACTAACCATTATTATAACATTTTTAAGCATTTCCTCATTTCAATAAATATTTAAATCTTACCACATATTTAAAACTAGGTATTCCCAAACATATTTCGTATTACTGTAAAAAAGCATGGGAACATAATGTTTATTTTGATATATTTCGCCATGTGTTCAATCTCGCTTCATTTTTGAGATCTTTTTTTTTTAATTCCTGGCTTAAAACTCTATAGAAAAACTAGTGAAAAATGGAATTTTTATTTAGATTACTTGCATAGTAAGTGGGGAAAGATCAAGATATTCATAAGGCTTGCATTGATATATAATCTATTCTAAATATAGCTGAAATTTATTTAAAAAGAATTATTGGATAGTATGAAACAATGTGTTTCTTTAAAAAGGTTTATAATCTTAGCGAATAACTCTCAAACTACCGAAAATTGTAAAAACTGAAAGTGTTTAATACTAAAATTTATTTCCTAAAACAGTAAATAGTTTTTTCTTTAAATTATAAATTTGTTTTAACCTCTAATCCTCTAATGTTGTTGTTTATATTTAAAGCGATATGCTTATAAATATGAAACTTAGATTGTTGTTATAACCTGTATTATGGAGATTAAGGGGGTTATGCAAGCCAAACTTCTCTGTTAAAAAAAATTCTGATTATGAAATTACTGTGAAATTACAGAAAATTTACTGGTAATCTATTTAATCTTCAGTCTTGCATAAAATTACAGAGATTAGAGAAACATAGACTCTATTAAATAACAAAGAAATTATTAGGTAAATTTACAATAGACTCAGTATATTAATATCGTTAAAAATAGACAAGATTCTTTATATTTGTTTTTAATGGTAATAATTTAATTTAGTTTTAAAACTCGGTAAATCACTCAATCTTCAGCAAGCCTGAAACAATTTGAATTTTTCAAGTACTTTTAAATTAAAGTATCTTTTTTTTTTTTTTTTTTTTTTTTTTTTTTTTTTTTTTTTTTAAATTGTCTTGGAGTTGGAACCCGAGACTTCTTGACAATAGAAGACCACACTAATGACTCTGAACTATAGCAGCTCCTTTTAAGGTATACAATATATCTCTTTTATGATTCTATCGGAAAAATCGATGAAAATCTGCACTAACACATAAGACGTGATTTTTCCCTTTCTAAACTATTATCACTAAAAAGAAAAAATAGGCTATTTTTTTTTTTTTAACTAATGAATTTCAAAATAATTTTATAAGTGTGTATTTTAAATTATAAGTTTTAACAAACATAAAAAAATCTTTAAATAAGACGAAATCCCTACAGAAAATTATATATAATTTAAGAGAAATATATGTTGGTAACATGATGACTGAGAATATAGATCCTATGCATTTAACCGAGAACAAGTGTGAATTATAGAGAGTTTCGCTTTTTTCTGTGTTATTATAGAAATTCTTAACTATGTGAGCATCTCAGGTAACAAAATGTAAGTGAAAATAATTTTTTAAACAAAAAACCCTCTAGCGATATTTTTTTACATTTTTATTTTTTATTTTTTAATGATTAAGTTTTAATTTCGATATTGAGTAGTAGTCGGAAACAAATGCTGAACTACTAATATTCTTTTAAGAGATTGGTGAACCTAAACTGGGTCACAAAATCTAAGTAAAAATAATTTTTTAAACTGAAAACTCTAAAAAATATTTTTTAATTATTGTTATTATTTTTACTGACAAAGTTTTAATTTCACTATGAAATATTATTCGAACCAAGTACTGAACTATTGATATTGTTTTAAGAGAAATGTGGTGTTTTAAGTGCATTACATATACTACACGTAACTAGGGTTAATCTTTCGTAATCAGGTAGGACACAGTAAAGACAGAAATTTCAAAAATCATGCTTGAAAATTATTTTTAAAGCCATAAAAATTCAGTAAAATAGGTGTATTTGAAAATGAAAAAAACATTTTCTTTCCTATAACATAAAAATTGAAAGTGCTACCTATATAATTTTTGAAAAAAATATCGTCTTAAGACGTCTTTAAAACCCATATTCTGATAAAATCTACCATAGTTTAGAAACTTAGATATGGACAGGATAGTAAAATTTAATGATACATGCAGAGTGAAGAAAGAAAATAAAACTTTAATATTTAAGATCTCACATAGAATGCTTCTATATGGGGTATAAATCTCTTTCTCACAAATCTACTTACATAGAAACGTGCCTTGTTTTTTACGCATGTGTTAGAGCATTTGAAGAATAATTAGACTAATTAGAAAGAAATATTTTTGTGTAATACACATTGTATTTTATGTGGAAAAATACATTTAGTTGGTTTCAGGATAATGTGCTTCAAACGAATATCATCGGCAAAGGTGTCTAGGAGTCGTCATTCATTTTAACTACGAAACGTTAATCTTTCCTGGTTAAAATACATGGGTGCAAATATGTAGAAATGGATGGTTTACACATGAGTAAAATATGAACATTTTAGCATTGGCCATCTGCTTATTACATTAGCTGGGCACGACCCGTCTGGTCGTTATCCGCACATAGATGTTCGAGCAGCTCTTTAGACCGCCTGTCTACAGCTTACCAAGGATGGTATCTGCTCTCGTTCTCATTGAAAAACTACATAGTTCATCAACATTTTTATTTTTTAGTTGATAAGATATAATTTTAGAGCCTAATTGAAGATATGCATATTTTTCGGTACAGAGTTTACTGTTTGTTGCTTTGAACCATACTTATATTTATAAGATAAAAGCTAAACTCACACACACGTTTCAGAGAATAATCACTTTACAAAATATTTAGCTTTGGATGTTTTGCTGGGTATTAAACATTATTAAAGAACGTATTTTGTATAAAATATAGCCTAATTTAATTAATCGATGGATTAAGTAAATTTTACATTAAATTTTGTTGAATGGTATTCAAAATATCGCAGTAATGCAAAAGGTTCAAGAAGAATTGAGAATGTTGGCTTGTGGTTAAGCAACTTATACATAAAATAAAGTGAAAAAGATATTGCGTCTGTTCATAATATAATAAAAACAATTACAAATATTTGTATACGAGGATAGCCAAATTCCCATTGAATGAATCTAGTTCTCTTCCTCCAGAATATAGCATCTTAATCTAACTCAATTACCTATCTCCGTGTTTAATTATTTCTGGTACATGGCTTCAATTATTTGTTCAGTTGTGTTGTATTTCGTGATTTTGTGTTTTTTATATTCCTGATGAGGAACTTTCACTAAGTTCGAAACGTCTGATGCATTATTTTAATGTAATTTTTATATGTTTTCTAACTATAAAATTGATTTGTCTGTATTTTTTGTAATTGTTTTTAACTATATATAAAATATTCCCGTCACATTAATCACTTCAAAAAGAGCTGTCGGTTCACAATAAATACACAACATATAACTTTATGGTTTATATCTTTTTATTTTCTGCTATAGATTTTTTTTTCTAATTTTAAATTTAATTTTTTTTAAGTTTACATTTCGGCAAGATTTTTTTACATCTTTTTTCTCAAAAATAGAAAGTTCATATTTGTTAATTCACTGACTATTAAAAATCATTATCAAATCACAAAAACTAATATATAATGTAATTGTTTTTAAAACTATTATCGTCATTTTGAAAACTCATTTATCTTTTATGCTCACCTATCATGCAATATCGACTTTGACTGTCTTTTATTTTAATTATTATTAACAGCTGAACATTGTATTTTCAGACTATTTTTTTTTTTTTAATGAAGCACTTTTTTAAAAAACGTCATATTTTAAAGAGTGAAAAATAAAATAGTCCACTAAAAATATTTTGAACATTTTATTACATTATTTAAATTAGATTCATTGGTTCACGATCATCTATTCGGAAATGTAGATTTTTGCAAAATGTTCTACTAAGTTTGAATTAAAAGAAAACCATTTCTATTTTTAAGTAGCAGTTTATACAGGTTAAATATTAAGTATAAATTTTGATGAACTTTACTCTATATCTATTATAATATTATAAATATCTATTATTTATTATATTAAGAAAACTTAATCTTAGTAATAATATTGATTCTCTTGCTTTATATAATAAAGCAAGAGAATCAATTCCTAAGCGGACACAGTACCTTTGTAACAATCTCTTCAATTTTGAATAATACTGTAATATATGTGGGGGAACAATACTTTATACTAAAAATTAAATAAAATTAAAAAACTAGTCGTTGGGGGCCACCGTAATACTTACCCATCAGGGATATGTATATGAAAATAAAACATGTGAAAACTATTTATACAATGCATTGCAATTCATAAACAAAATTTATATATTGTTAATATACATAGTAATGCTCTATTAAAGAACTGCTGATGTACCAATTTCGGCAAATTATATAAAACGCCAAACTACTCAAGTATTACCGAACTGCGTAAAAGAAACATCCTTATAACTCCAAAAATAATAATTCTATTAACTAACAATTAACTGTGTCGGATTAAGCGTCTCATTTCCAATTAAAATATACCTCTGAATTGAAATTTGAATGAAATACAGGGTCATGAAAAATCGAAGAATGTGGAAAACAGGATTACAAATATCTCGGCAACTAACAATCTGATCGACTTCGTTCTATATGCAAAATGTGTGTTATTTTATTGCCTTTTACGTCCATTCCTTAAAACAAAAAAATTTGAAAATTTTTATATACCTTTCATCAGAACGAATTTTTCGAGGGGCCCGAAAAAAATAGTTCCGTATAATCGATGTTGCTGATATTAAATAGGCTTCGTCCCATTCTGACATACTAAGTACATACAAAATTTCAAGTCTCTATCTCAATTTGTTCGGGAGATAGAGCGGTTACAGACAGACAGACAGACACACAGACGGACGGACGGCAAAAAAATTTTTCTAAAAATATGTTTTTCGGAATCTCCACTATCTAAAACGTGTAAATCCGTCATAAAAAAAATTTCGATTTTCAAAACGATTGCAAGACTTACCCTATACTACGTATGATGGGTAAGTAATATATATATTTGTAGAGCAGCCTATTTAACTAATTTTTTTAATTAACTTTTTAAAAATCCCTACTACTTTTTTAAATATGAATATTTTTGCTCCATTTTTTTTTCACATTCATTAGAATATATACTACATAATGCTGTTCATAGATTTTTAGATGTATGGGATTTTACATCTAATGTATTTTTTTTTTCTGGTGTATATTAAAAATGAAGAAAATTCAACAAACCGCCAATTTAAGTATTTTTTTAAACAAATATAAACTTGAATGTTGAATTCACGAACAAAAATATTTAATACACCATACAGCACAAGTAAAATGATTTTCAAATCTCTATCTAAATTAACTTAAAAAAAAAAACTTAGTATTTTTTAAACAAACATGTTGTACAATTATGAATAGGATGGAAAATCGATTTAAAGTTTCATTTGTATGGATCTTTGCGCTGAATCTATTAACAAAATTTAAAATATCTCGAGATATAATTGTCATATGAATGAGGTGTTAAAATATTTTCAATCAAAGTAACTTTTAGTTAATATTAAAAAAAAAGAAAGAAAATTTATATGACAATCGAAATTTGACCAATTTCAAGGTACTATGTCACCTAAAGAGTTTTATTCAAGCTTTTTCCTTTTTACCCCCTCCACCTTATTCCTACGCAAATCAGTCCTCAGCAGTATAAATTCTATGAGTCAAATTTCTACTGGAATTATTGCATTGTTTCACGGGCAAATTACTATATTTTCTTCAAGTATACCCTTTCAAATAATAATGGATCCGTTTCTATTTCACTCTAGGCAACAGTAGATAGTAATCTGATTCTTTTCCCCATCTTAATGGAAAAAATCCTAAATACAGTCATGGAGTGGAAAGTATCCCATACCTACATTAAAGTGAAAAGAGGAAATATTACTGCATAAAAAGTATAAATAATGAGACGAAAGTTGCCTTTGAGATTTTTAATGTGCAATGATTTGAGATGAAAATAAATATTTGACATATATATTTATCTTACTTGGAATATGCAACCAATTGATTTAAAAATTCTAAATACAGTAGAATCTTATTACAATCGTTTTGAAGTTTTTTACTATTTTGACGATTATTATTTCAATTGTTAAAAAAATCTCATTATCGTATACAATTTTTAATTAATTTTTCAATTAATTTTCAGCAATGAAATTATTGAATATTTAATACGTGATTTATTACTCGCTAACTAAGCGTAGAAATCAACAGGGTGAAAATTGTCCAATCCGGGGAACGAATCCGGAACTTTTGGAATATTTAAACTACGAAGACGATGCCCAGCTTGGCATTTTTTCACATCCATATGTTGGTAAGGCTGCACTGCAGCATAAGATTGAATAGTCTTCATGAGCATACAATCATGAAGCATAACATTAAACGCTTAGTTAGCAAATGATAAATCAGGGATTAAATATTCAACCCTCATAGCATGCATGGTCACAGTGATGTCACTGTGAGTCACTTTGGTCACATCACATCTGTGACCAAAATGCCATCACTCAATGACGTCACATTGTGACTGAGATGTGACTTTCTTAAAAATCTTTAGAAAATTACAAATTTTCTTCAAACTTTAATTACTTTTTACTTTACTTACAATTTACTTTAAAAAACATGTTTCTCACAATTTAAATATCGTCGCTTTTGTCACATTTTCGTCACAATGTCAAAGTAGTCACAAATAACACATTTTTCACAAATTTGTCAAACCGTGACTTCACAAAGTGTTCACAATGTGACGTTACAAACGAGCTCTAAAACGGCCATAACGACTTCACATTTTACTTACTGTGACTTCACATCGACGTCACGTGACGTCACATCGACAATCGATGGTTAGAAATTCACAATGTGACTTCACAACGACTTCGCAGTGACGTCACCATGCTTTACGAGAATAATTTCAAGCGTAACCCGTAAGGCATGGTGACGTCATAATAGTATGGATATTTTTTGAATGATATATTATTTGCATTTTAATATTTTTTAATGATTTTTTTGCATTGTAAAGCTGAGGTTAATCTCTACCTCTGCCTTTTTTTTTAAATTTTATTTGCACATTTTTTTTCTAAGATGCTTTTGCTTTTAAGACTGATCCCGAAAATGCAAGTGTCCTAATGAAAATCATCTGTAAACAAAATCGTAAAAGTAAAATATATACACATACATTTAAGCTAGTCAATGCAAAAAAAAAAAAAAAAAAAAAGTTTAAAAATACTGAAATGCAAACGAGATTTCTTCTACAGGATTAGCATTAGGGAGCAGATACTCAGTTACATCATCCCTCTGAAATTGTCGGTCAAATTTTAAAACATCGTGTATACGAGTGCGGGTGTAATAAACATAACTTAAGTATAGAATCATTTAATCAGAAAATCAGTTATTCAAAATGATATTTCTTATTGACTTATTTCAGAAATAAACAACTATACAGTGCAATTTGGGTTAGTATATTGCTTTAAGTGTTACAGTATGCATGGTATAGCATGATTTCATCAACTTAGATTCGAAATGGCACCACATTTAGTTATATATTGCGCATTTTAATTTTTTTTTATTCAAATTCTATAATTTGCATTCTTTTGTACTATGGTTAATGTCTAATCTTATTTTTTATCTGATTTTTTAGAGTACTATAATAATTAATTTGCAAAAAAAACATGGACACAACAAACAACAATGGAATTTCCACTTATACGTTGCCTAAGTTGTTCGTTTCCCTCAGTTATACGTTTCAACTCGGCTGTCCCGGTCGATTGCCATTAAAAATTTGCTTTACGTTATTTGAATTACGTTACGTTATTGCGTATCCGGATAAAATTTGTTTCATTTTTACGTTTTGCTGAAAATTATTTCAGAATGTTTGTCTCCCGTCTTTGACGACTGTTGGTATGCCTTATTATGAAGATCCCACGCAGAGCAATCAATTGATGTCAATCTTTGGACCTGCTATGAGGGCTTTTCACATATTAAAGAAAGAAAAGTCAAAAGTAAAAGTAATAATTATAAAACAGTTGCATTATTAACCCGTTGGGGACGGTCGAACCGTATATGTGCCTCAAAAAGTGCTCAGAATCCTTTGTTTTTCACCACCAGTAAAATTTTACTGCCAAATTCGCCTTCTTCATTCGGAGCATTTTTCCGATTGAATAAGTCCAAATTTCTGTTTTTAAAAACCGGTGACAAAACATTAAAAATTTTTTAAAAGACTCCTGTCGAGAAGGGGTTAATAGAAATGCAAAGTTTACTGTTCAGTATTGGTTCTGGAGAAAAGAAGCAATTCAAAATTAGTGAGTATCTCTATAAAATTTAAGAAATTTTTGAAATGTCACTTCATAAAATATTTACATGCCAAAGCGATTTCAGTGATTTTTTTAAAGACACTGCATGTATAAATATTTTTTACAAAGCTATTATAATAAAATAACTTTATGTGTACTTTATTTACGTACCGTGGTCTTTTTCTCTGTTACTTTTCAGCGAATTTGCAACATGAATGCAGTAATATTTCAAAAACTTCGACTTTTGATATATAAGGTTCCGTTTAGTGATTATTAAATTTAATAATGGATTATCCCGTATTAATTTAATAATTTAATAATAATAATTTAACAATTTAATAATAATAATTTAATAATTTAATGATAATAATTTAATAATAATAATTTAATAATTTAATAATAATTAATTAGTGACAATTAAATTAAATTATTTTTAAAAATAATTCTGGTAGACCATTAGCTGAGTTGTACGTTTTACTGAGTTGTACGTTTTACTGAGTTGTATGTTTTATTGTCCGGTCCCGAGTGAAACATTTAACTGGAGTTCCCCTGTATTCTACAAATCTGAGCAAATAGATGTGTTTTTAATACCCAATTAGATAACGAAAAAAAGAGTTATCTGATCTCAACCATTGTGGATAAATGATTATGTACTGTATTTCTATTTTGACTTACTTAATTGTGAACAATAATCTGATTCTTTCTTTATTTTCATGACGGTATCAAAAATTTTAAAATGATGTCACATAAAGGAAAAACTTCTTTAAATGAAAATAAGATGAAATCAGTACAATAAAATTTACGATTTTAAAGTTCCCTTTGAGTTGTTCTATATCTAGCAATTGATTTGATTTAATAACAATCCTTGTATATAATTTTATTTCCAACTAAGTGAGGCAATAAAATAATGTAGAAATACTGAATACTTTTAAACCTTACTGTTTATTTATTTTCTAACTTCAACATAAAATAAGCTGCTCTGCAAACCATATTTAACTTGATAAAATCTGAAAAATAAGTGATGTGTATTATACTCTTAACATTTTGAATTTTTTTTTTAATTATATTTGAAAGATTAAGTACTGCATAAATAATAGGATGAAAGTTGCCTTCTGAGATTTTATAAGTGGAGTTTTTTGAGATAATATTTTGCGATACATGTAATTATTAGGTAAGGTAATAAAATAATCTAAAAATATTGTACAGTCTTCACAGAGTTTTCTACTCATTTATTTTAAAACTTTTTATTTTAACCCTTTCGGGTCTTGTGTACTATTAACAGTACATGTCTTTTATCGAATACATTTTGCCTTAACATTTATTTAGTTAATTTATGCATGTAGAAATGATAGTATATGGCTATGTGTTTCTTATTATGAGTTCATTTATCTTATGACATTTAAAAATAACAATATTAATTAATGTTTACCTATTTCTTTTTGCATCATTGGCGATTACTTTATTTTATACATATATTTCAGTCTTTAAAGTTAAAATACAGGTTATTTTTCTGTATGAATCATGTATAATAAAACCTTAAAAGCATTAAAAAGTTATAATATCTGCTATCCTTTGTTGTAATACGATGTTTTTCAAACGTCTCCAAAAACTCCCCATTAGCCTAATATCATATCAATACGGTTTAAATATCACACAAAATAAGTATATTCTCCAAATTTCGGACAATGAGAGAATATTTAAACTTCAATAAATTTATTTGAGTAGCTACAATTAACATTATTTATGTAAAAGTCAAACGAAAACCCGAAGGGTTGTGGAAAAAAAATCCATAACTTCGTCAATTCTTAAGATATTAAATCCGATTAAATTTATTTTATATCTTCTCAATAGTATCTACATTTTTTAATTCATTTTTGACAGTAAACTCATTCAAATATCAGGCTCTCTTATTTGCGAACTATAAAAGGTGACGTTTTGGCCAGTTTTTTGATAAAGAGGGAATATATTTCAAAAAATGCTGTTAAAATAGGTATTTGGAACAGAATTTTCTAAAGCGATCGTGATTGAAAAAATTAGAAAGTATTCAAATAACAAATTGCTTATTTTCTGACTCATTTTTAAATCTATTTTTGCTCTCAAACGCATCCAATTGACAGGTTCTCTTATTTAAAAACTGTATAAAGTTCCGTATTGGTCAGTTTTTTGATAAAGGCAGAATGTATTTCAAAATAAGCATTTCGAACAGCATTTCCCGAAGCTATTGTGATTGAAAAATTGAGGATGTATTCAAATAACAAATTGCTTGTTGCGTCACCGTAAAAAGAAATCGGTAGTATTTACAGAAAAGGTTGTATTTTTGACGTAAAAAACCTGTTTTAAAGAAAAACAATTTTTTCTTTAAACAGATTAGATTACTTAATTTTTACATAAAAACCTATATTTTTAACAGAAAAAAACTGATTTAATGGACAATTACAGATTTTTTCTCTAAATTAAACGGTTTCTACTGGTGCCAAAATTAACAGTTTTTTTTCCCCTGTCTATTATTAAAGGAAGTTTTTTTCTCGTTTTTACAGTGTTGCGGTTTAGGAAAAACAAATAATTTAGATGAATGTTCTGAAAGTGATGAAAAAATTCTTGTAACTTATCAAAATTTAAGTCGCGATGATACATTAGTACACAGTGAAGTGTTAGTTAATTACTTGAAGCAATAAGACCAAAGCACACCTGCTGAAAAAAAATGATGTTGAGAAATTTCCGTAGTAAAATTCGTCAAAGAGTAAAGGTAAAATTAAGACAGACTTCCATCTGTTCATATTTCACAACGCAGTGAGGCAAGTTACATTCCTATTTCTTCATATTGTACTAATTGTATATTTAAATAACATTAAAACTTGTGTCAGTTATTTTTCTTTTGAATTAGTTAAATTATCAATGCCCTATTATATAATAACTTAGTATTTTCTATCATTTTCCCAAAACCTTTCGTCAAAATTTACACAAATTCGATTACCTAGGATATTCGCTTATTCGGGTATTTTCTTGGTTTTACCTCATTCCCTATCCTCGCTCGAAGAAACGCTCGCGAGCTAATGCTATTCCTATGGGGAAGCATTTTTCTAATAACTCTATCGCATTTTGACATCTTTGAAGAATTTTTTTTGTATTGGATAGCTGAGGTGCATGCCGACAGCGCACCTTTTTTACTTTTTCGATTTTGGTTGCAGATATTTTTTTAAAAAGCACTTTCAGTTTCGAAACCGGTTTTGAAAGTGAAACTAACTTTGTAAAAAATATCTGCAACTAAAATCGAAAAAGTAAAAAAGGTGCGCTGTCGGCATGCACCTCAGCTATCCAATGCAAAAAAAAAAATATTCAAAAAAGTCAAAATGCGAAAGAGTTATTAGAAAAATGCTTCACCAAAGGAATAGCATTAGCTCGCGAGCGTTTCCTCGAGCGAGGACAGGGGCCTTAATCGAAAGTCTGCTGTATTTGAGTTGATGCCTCAAATTGTAAAATTCAGTAATGTTAGTATAATCTACGTAAGTAATAAATGCTTTCAGTCTTCACATCAGATATGTCGTTTTACTTGACTCCAAACAAGCCATTGCTATGTTCTGTTTTCCATTTTTCTTACATTTTATAGCTATGTCTTGCACTATGTCTCAGATATATATGTTTTAATACTTATATTGTATAGTAGCTACAGTTTCAACTATTTATATTTAATAAGAAATGAAACATAGCAATGGTTTGTTTGGAGTCTAAGCAAAACGTCATGACCGACGTCAAACTAAAAACGTCTATTAGTTAATGTGTTTTTTTTTACGTTGAATAGAATATTACTAAGATATTAACAATGAAGCGATTTTTAACTTTTCATGTAAATCATCCTATTGAGCTTTCTCAAAATGAAAGACAATAACTTCGGACATTAAAAGTAACATGCTTCTGAATATGTCCTTTATAGAGAATGGACGAAAAAGATTTAATTTCGGATACTATGAACGAAAAAAAAAAGTCAGTGTCTATAGTATTACTACGTTTGTTATAATTTTCTACTTGTAAAATGTGCATTAATGCCTTAAAGATAGCTTATGTGAATTTTGTACTACTATGTATTTACGTTATAAAGCCTTCAAGCCAGGTATTACAAAAACAATAAAAAAATCTTCTAAAAATTGTCAGAAAAAAATGTTAATTTTGACGCTATTAATAATTTTCCAAATTGTTTTCAATCAAAAACTGTTTTTTTTTAACAATTTTTCCCTGCATTAGGGATATTTTTACAGTGAGCTTTAAACTAAATTTGCTAATAAAGGTTAAACTATACCAATTTTTTAAACTCACGACATTTTATTTTCAGAATTAGTAGTTTCAGAAAAAAAAGCTACATAACTGAACATATGCATGAAAAAGTATGAAAATAATATTAATTTTAATGTTAATGCTATTAATTTAGCATGCTTGTATGTAAAAGAAGTTTCTTGGACATTGAAATACATACTTTAGAAAATAAAGCATTTGAAAAACCTTATAGTTTGGGTTGAGAAATATGATTAACCCAGTATATCTTAACATCCTGATTATTGCTTCACCTGAATAATTATTTATGTTTAAGTCTAAGATATCTAGAGCAACATATGAAATAATAATATAATTTTTAGATACATCTTTAAAATAAAAACTGATTTAATAAATCGGTAGCTAGAGATCTTTTTACAAAACAGTTAAAAGAACTGTTAGATTGATTAACAAAAATACTGATATTGAAATCTCACAATCGTTATAAGAGCAACATAAATATTAATTGTATTGTGATCTATCTGTAACAGAAAATGTGTTGCGGTTGCACATTTTTCATATGTAACATCTTTTAACAATACAAAAACTACACCTAAGTAAATATTTAAGTATATAACCATATTTAAAAATATTTATCTTCCACTGTTTCACTGTTTTCTAAATTCGGTTGAGTAAATTATTGTTGTATAAAAAGTGCAATCTACTTTAATTAAAAGACGAATTACATAAATTTGATATTGGATTTTTTAAAATGGTACATTAAAGTACCATCAGGATATAAAAGATTAATACACCATGAAAACTTCTCAAAAAAGTTTGAGGAAAATCAACAAACTTAGCAAAAAAAAAAAACTAAATCTCAGTTCTTAGTAACTTAAATCTCAAAAATATAATAATTCCTGATTTTTTTTTTTCTTTAAGAAAAAGAATGTTTTTGGAATTGTGGATGACTTGGATGCGGTTATTGCTTACGTCCTTTTATTTTTGTATTATATTATCTTAGATTTAGAAATAATTCATCTTTTAAAACTATTTCTCTTGTTTTATAGTGCAGACTATGTTTAGAATTTATATCTAACATTTCTTCGTTGTATCAGAAGGAATAAATTTAATCCCACAAAATTATTTGTCTAATAAATGAAATGAATAACACAATGACAAGGACTTCAAGACAGAGTTTCAAACTTAATAATTGAAATAAATGACAATTTATTCCTCTTATCAATTAATATTAATAAGTCTTGTTGTTACTTATTCCATATCATTCAGAAGTGTTCATTAAATTTGAATAAACATCGATATATTACATGTGATTAAGATTAATGGGAAAATCGAAATAAAAAGCTTTCAAAGGCAGTCATTAATCTTCTTTATGTTCATTCAAATAGATATTTGATATAGAATATCGTAATTTATTTATAAATCGATGAGTTTGTAGTGAAATATTGTGTCTCAAATTGTCATTAAATTTGAGTTTTATCTTTTTTTAATGATATCAACGCATCGATCTATTCTTCAATGTCATCGCTTGTATGTATTTTAGTATTGTTGTGTTATTTGGATTTTTTTTTTTTTTTTTTTTTTTTTTTAAAATAAAATGTGGAACTTAATCAGCTATTTTAGATAAATATATGCATTATTTTTTAAACTTGTTTTTGTTTTGAGTATTGAAGATAGAAATTCTTTTATTGGACCTACATTTGCCCTTACCTTTTTACTGACTCATCATAGGAAGAATAGGGTAAATCTTGCAATCGTTTTGAATTTTTTTTTTTTTTTTTTTTTTTTTTTTTGACGGATTTACATGTTTTAGACACTGAAGATTTCGAAAAACATATATCTAGAAAAAAAAATTGCCGTCCGTCTGTCTGTGTGTCTATGTGTCTGTAAACGCTCTATGGCCCAAATAAATTGAGGTAGAGACTTGAAATTTGGTATGCACTTAGTACGTAATAATGGGAAGAAGCCTATTGTGTATCAGTAGCCTCGATTATCCAGAAGTATTTTTTTCGTACTCTCGAAATATTCGTTCTCATGAAAGGTACATAAAATTCATCGATTTTTTTTTTTTTTTTTTTTTTTTTTAAGGAGTGGATGTAAAAGACAATATGATTGATGAATATTGATGGGGTATATAACTGTCGAGATACAAATAATCCTATTTTTGTATTTTCGATTTTTTATGACCTTGTAATTCATTCAGATTTCATTTGAAATACTAATTTCAATTGGAAATGAGACGTTTAATTCGAGCAATAAACTGTAAGTATATACGTATGATTGTTATTGAAGTTATAAGAATGTTTTTTATGCAATTCGGTATTATTTAATTAACCTGTTGGCCAAAAAACTATCGGCAAACTATCTATATAATGAAGGCCAAACATATCTGTGCGTAACGCATACGTCATTTTGCGAATGGCAACTTTAAATTTGTAATGAAATTTCGGTTTTGCAATTTTTGGTACTGGAAAATTTTAAACTTCAAAACAAAACACATTTTCAAATCTTACACCAACGTATAGGGGAAAATGTGTGCTTTTAAATGATATTTGTTTGGAAATTGTACCTTAATTTATTTTTGATATACTAATTTTTTGTAGTTTTTAATACCGTTTTTCTAATTGTGGTAACAGGAAAACTCCATTTCTATTAAAAGCAAAGGGAAAAAGCAAATAACTGTATTTTTATGTTGCCATTTTCTCGTATACATTTACTTTTTCACATGTCGGATTTAGATTAAGGGAAAAAATTTCAATGATTAAGTCAAAGTGGAACAAATTTTGCAGTTTTTCATTTTGGAATACCAAGCATAAGAACCGTGATTAATATATTTGTCATAATAATCGATCTTTATTATATTTTACTGCTTACATTACGATTAAAATTTAATTTTAATAATTCAGACAACTGATTTTCATAAAAATATCATTTTGTTAATTTTAGGGTTAAAATAATATGTGTATGAGAGTTAGACAAACCAATATTAGATGTATATTTTATTGTAACTAATTTCGTAGATTTATTATAAGTCAATGTAACAGTTCCTTCATAAATATTTTCTTTCGTCGAAATTCGACGGGTTCTACTTTCTAAGATTAAAAGCCAATAATGGCTTGTAAATCTCATATTCAATTTACTTTAAGCATGTTTCACATTTTTGTTACGTCATAAAGTGATATTTAATTTGACTTTTTAATTGTATTTTTATCAAACTTTTATTAATTTATTTGTTCTTTTGTTATTTCAAATAAAAATTATGCCAATTGGTATAATTAACGAGTAACTAAGCGATTTGTGTAATTTGCTGAAATGGCTCGAGGAAATAATCAAATAGAACCCTCATTTCCGTAATAGAGCATTGTACATTAAATATTATGTATAGTAAAAATATTTAAATCTTCGTTTGAGTTTCATTTTGCAATTGCAATAAAATTTATAAATACTTTACATATGCTTTATTTACATATTATATATATGTATTTTTTTTATTTTTTTATTTTGTAGTGGCAAATAAATTATATTACTTCCAACATAATTGAAAAGTTTCCATGGCTTCGATTCATCACTGCCACTGTCTGCATGTTCGTCTAGATGCTCTCTCATAAATGTCCTTGAATGAAAGTGAACCTTAAATATGCATGAAAATTCACAGTATCATGTTCTATAATAAACACTGAATTGTTACGAAACTTAGATCGACAGAAACAGAGAAAATGTTTCGGGTGCTTTACAGTCTACATCTAGTAATTTTATGAAGTGTTTTAATATTGTTATGTTATTTTAAAAACAACAAATTAACATGTATGACTATATTTTATTTGAGTATATTTACTGAGAGAAATTATAGTGGATGTTGCGTTTTACATATTTTATACAGCCACACAAAAGAATTTGGATAATTATGGCCTGTGGTAATAATTTTTTAAAGATCTTTAGTGACTTTTTACAGTTTCAGCTGATCTAAAATTGTTACTATGATATTCGGGTACATTGAAACGTATACCCAATGAACATTGTTTAAAAACGTATAAAACGTTGCTTATAATCCATATATGTAGAAATATTGATGAGTTCACACTAATTGATGAGTGAATAAATTTTTAAATATATTAAAATTTAAAATAGATTTTTTTCATTTTAAAATATACTGAGGGCTTTTAAAAAAAATACTATAAATAAGTTAAACTTTATTTTAAAATGATACTTAAAAATATACTGTAACTTTCCTTTTTAACTGTCCTAAACTTTAAAAGTCCTAATACGATTTTTTTAATGTTGTAAAAATATGTTAGCCTTTTATTGTTAAGACAGAAAGAAAGAAAAATAGTATAGCTAGCTATTTATAATACCTATTGTAAATGGCGCCATAACTTTTATCGGTTTAAAAATTAATGTAACACCAAAACTATTTAGTGAATATTCAGAAATGATTGGAACGAGTTCAATAAAACCGCATTCACCTAGTATAGAAATTCATTTGCAAATAATATTACTGTAAGACAAGTATATACAGCAATTAATTATTTCGCTTTTTAAACGGAACAGCTATTTCTAAGCATCATTTACGGAACTTGTACTATTTTAAAAGCAATATAGAAACATTCCATAAAATGGATGAAAAATTTACTGGATTTGTACGGATTTGTAATCTCAAAATGTGAATTACAGAAATAGTACTGTTTTCTTCGAAAAATAAAACAATTCCGTAAAAGTTTACGGAAAATTTTGCATATATTGACGGATTTGTTTTACAGTGTAGAAACATATTTAGAAACTTTATGTACAAATTTCTGCGTAATCTGCTTACGCTTGGAATGCGTAAGTATATTACGGATAGAGAAAATCTGATGTCGCCGTCTAATTTCCACTTTCCATTAAAATTCCAGTATTGCTATCTTATTAAAACACTTATACTGTTTAAAGCAGACTTTAGTACAGCTCAATATGGGTTGCCTTATAACTGCAATTTAAAAAATATTACCTGAAGTTTGTCAACACTGATACATCCATGCGTGCACAAAGCAGAATTCACATTATTAACATTAAAAACACATTTTTACAATATCTGGTTGACGGATAGTCATTGATGATTTAGTTTTATATTAAGGATGTCAAAAAGTTAAATTCTTCCATTTACTGTGCAATAATAATAATAATTATTATTATTATTATTATTATTATTATTTAAAACAACTTTTATTGTTGCAGTAAGATACAAAAGTAGGTTTAATCCACCCCAAAAGCTTTAACAAGGCACTACTAAATGAAATAAAATTTCTCTACTGCAAATGCTATACACAGTTAAAATTTCTCATTTATTGACAGGTTGTCTTTTGCGAAAATTGATCAGAAATTTTCCGCTTTGTTCTAAAAATGGAAACACTCCGTATATTTGTTGCCATTTTAAAATTACAGAGTTTTAAATGCGGAATTATTACCGAAAAAATCTATCATCCACTGAGATTGCTGAATATTATTGATCGCCAAGCATGCTCTTCATCCGCTTCAAAATACCGTTGCAAAAAACGTAGACTACAAAGACGGAACTTTCCTAAAAGAACGGAAACATGACGGCAACTGTACTGCTAGCCTTTTCCTTAAATTAACAGATTTTTTTTTTTTTTTTTTTTTTTTTTTGAGTAACATTAGTTTCTAAAAACTAATTTAAAAACATAAAATACCTTCTGTTTTCATTTAAAGGAAAAGCGAAATGTTCTAAATCATATGTTTTTCAATTTTATTTTAACATAATTTAATTTGCTTATAATTTCACAGGAAATAGAAAATAAATTAAAAAAAAAGAGTCGCACAAGAGTAAAAGTCTGAAAACAAACGATCGTTTTCCTGTAATGTTTATGATTAACATTCTTCTCAAATTGCTATTTAATAACACTTTCTAAACTTTTCATAGTAAGTAGGGAAATCCTCCTTTTACTGTTGTTTTAAACTCTTTTACATCCGTTAAAGTTAGATACAAAACACAAGATTTTACAATGAAATATAGCCCTGGCACTAAAGATCTTTTACTCTAAAATATTGTTTCGATTTTTTTTAAAAAAAACAAGTTAAGCTTTTCAGATTAAAATAAAATAAAATAAAATAATAAAATCTCACACCTCTGGTATTTACAATGTTTCCACTTCACTCCTTTTGCCTTCCTATTACTACACTTTAAATTGTAGGTATATAGCTTCCTTAATTCGTTCGGTGCTTAAATACCTAATATTATCATTTTATAACGTTTATTATACTTATATTTCATGTTTTTTATCCTTGCTTAAAAATATCCCATTGATATAAACAATAACAACATGAGCAAGTTATGTAATGGCCATTGGACCCACCAGTCACTGCATATCTTATCACTGTCACTTTCAGAGTTCTGTAGTTACTTCTTGTGGCACTTTCACCGTTTTCAGCTTAGATTTAATTCGTAGATTAAAGTCATATTCATCTAGAGACTTTTTTATTTTTTTTGCACTATTTTGGCATTTACGCAAAAAATAATATAAATATTTTCGGTTTTTTGGTAATTTTAGCTTTTTTTTTTTTTTTAACATGCAATTGTCAATGTTAGCCATATCTGCAACACATCAGCAGCTGCTACTTGTAACAAACACCTAACAGAAGAAAACAAATCTTTCAAAAATTGTACAAGAAACGTTGTCTAACTGTTTGCTGCTATAACCAATCGAAGTCGCATAACAGTTATAATGTTTGGAAGCAAAATATTGAGCTTTCTTTTGTATTTTATTTTAAATTGTGTTCATTTTGTTGAAACGACAATCATTTTGAAACAAACTGTAGAACGTATTTCGCGGAAATTAGTGTTTAAATAGCATTTAATGTTGTAATTTGGTTTCGCAATGTTACGGCGAACATTCCCGTTATGTTATCAAGGCATAAAGATTAAACATTTAATAATTTTGTGAACGAATTTCAGATAAAAAGTTAATTTATAAAACAGAGGAGGGTATTCTGTACTTTTGAAATATTATTTTTTAAGTTACAATTTGATCTAAACTGAAATAAAAAACAATGTTGCATTTCTTTGTAAATTTGGATTTTAAAGTTTATTCATGTGTCCATAATAGTTAATCATACTGACCTTTTCATAACAGACACAATAGTAAATTTAATAACATTATTTATTTATTACTTATAAAAATTAAAGACAGACATGTATTTTGGAACTAAGACAGTTTAAGAATGAATATATAATTTCGAGGTGATTCTTAATTATTTTATTGATTATACAAGAACTACTTAATAAAAATCACTCACATTAATTCAAACTTATTCGACTGGCTGTACTAATAAAAAATATTTTTAACAATTCTACAATGAAATAATTGCACACAGCACCTTTTTTTACCTGTTTCAACAATACACAATTTTTTCTTGGCAACAATATAATTTTTTTTAATATCCTAGAAGTATTTTATTATAAATATTTTAGAAATACTTTTACTTTATTATCTTATTTAACTTCCTTTCTTAAATATTTTCCAAAAATTTAGTAAAAAGGAATAAGTATGAAATATTTTTCCTAGAGTTTTTAATATTGTTTTTATAGTTAAAATATTTTATGTTTAAAAATATAAGTTTTTTGTATACATTTAATAATTTTATTTTTCGAAAAAATTTATTACCTAAATAAATATATTTCATTTATTTCAATAAAAGGTAATAATTTCCTTACATTTAATTTGTTTTTCAAAATATTTTCCATGTTTTTAAATAAATAGAATTTTTTTGACACGTTTGATTATGAATTAAATTATGTTTACGGATATTTAAAAAATAAACTGTATTTTAGACATTTTCAACCATAAAAATAAATAAAAATACAATGAAAATTTCAATAATGAAAACTATAATATTGAAATACTTTAAATTGTAATTTCTATTTAAATTATAATTTAGTTTAAAGTTAAATTTTCTGTTTAATGTTATTGTGTATTTTTATATGTATATGCAAATATAGTACATATATTGGTGCTAGAAACAATATTATGTCGTTTAATACAACATATAATAATAGCAAATTTTCTGAAAGGTTGGATTTATCAGCATTTCTTTCTTTAATCTTTCTTTAGACTTTCTTTAAAATAATTTGTTCCAAAGACACATGGTGTTCCATATCGGTACGCAGCATAAAATCTGATTCCAATAGCTGATATGGATAGGACATAATGATATGCAAAATTACAGCAAAATGTGTTGGCACCCATATAGCAGAACTTTCTTGCTGTAATATTAATTTGCGTTCTAGCGCTGTCACCAGATGTATCCACTGTCAGTTTTGGGTGCACTATAAACAAAGCTTCGTGATAATATGAACATTTGGATAAAAACTGTGTCGGCATGCCAAATGATTAGTGCATGATAGCTATATGTCAAGTGTGTTGATGAATTTGTAAAAAACAAGTCCAATTAACTAAGTTTAATTAATTAAATAAATGTAATTAAACAATTGTAATTAATATTTTAAAATTAACAACCAACACTAATACAAAACGGTTATATAATGGAAAGACGAACACTAAATCAAATGCATACAAAAAAAACTTATCGTGTAAATACACTGTTAAAAAATTTTAACTTTTACTGAATCGTCACGCCACTGCTTTTATAGGAAACGATTACTTCTCTGAATGATGGAGCATTCTCGTTGGTCAAAATAGAGATATTCTATAAAAGCAGAAGAGTGACAATGCAGCAAAAGTTTCAAATTTTTAACAGTGTATAGTAGTTTTATAAACTACATTGTTAAAAATTTGAAACTTTTGCTACATCTTCACTCTACCGCTTTTATAGGAAACGATTACTTCATTGTACTATGGAGTAATCCCTGGTCAAAGTAGATATATTCTATAAAAGCAGTGGAGTGACGATGCAGCAAAAGTTTCAAATTTTTAACCGTGTACTTTCAGTGATACGCATCCAAATGGCTTTGATACAACGTCCTGGAAAATCTACACAAACAGAACACATAAAACAAAAAATATCTCTATTTATAACGTCATTGAAACAAAAACGGCAGCGCCTTTTTGGACGTTTTTTATTTCTTTAGCTGGTAAACTGGACAAACTGATGGAGATTTGGAATTATATTACCTCTAGGTATATATCTATACAGGTATATGTCTATATTTCTAGGTATGTCTAAGTATATGTCTATATGTCTAGGTATGTCTAAGTATATGTCTATATGTCTAGGTATCTCTAGGTAGATGTCTAGGTATATGTCTATACTGTATAAGTCGGCAACAGGTGGATCGTGATACATATCCGTACCGCAAGAAATCAAAAATTGGACCGCTGAAAAAGATGCTACAAACAAATAATTTACTCATTTTCCAACAATTCATGAATATAATAAGAATTTCGAAATACACTCTCAAGTATTCCTAAGATTTAAATCAGAACTTCTGGAGGAATCTAAAGTTTCCAAAACTTTGCAGAGGTAGGTAAGTTGACTCACTTCTTTAAATAGCCCATGAAGATGCTACAGCTGCAGAATGGACAGGTGGGGTTAAAAAGTTTTTCGGTTTTAAATAAACTTTTACTTAAATTAGAAATATTTTACTTGAAATAGGATATTTCCTTGCAAATATATAAAACTGCATCTCTTAACCTTCCCACTGCCGCGACCGGATATACCCGTTCATTTGGCCTCAGGTTTCACTGCAACTGAAGCTTCATTTAAATTTATATAATTCTACAAATATAATCCATTTTAAGAAATTAAGTTATGTTTTAATACTTTCAAGGCTTATAAGCATATAAATTATTAAAAAATTATTAGCAAAAATTATACCATGCTAAAAAATCCCCCTTTTATTAACATTTAAAATGAATTAAGGAAAAAACAACAAAACATTTTTGCCTTTTCGCTGGGCGGTCAGTGGATTAAAGAATTTTATAGTAAACAGGTGTCAGACCAGTGAAAAAATTTCAAAAATCAATCTATTAACATGGCTACTGTCTTTGGCTCCACTTACGGATGTGACAAAACTTTCTTCAAAATGAACTTTTTGAAGATCAAATATCGTTCGAGATTAACGAATATCTACTTTGAAAACATTCTTCTCATTAGCTGTTCATCACGTGAGCTTAACTACAAAACATTGTCTCAAGACCACAAGTGTAACTTTTCACATTATTTTTTCAACGAATATATATGTATATATTTTTTAATATGTGTATGTAAAAATTTTCAGAACCTATACCTGTGTATGCAGTAATTTTTCAGAACGAATACCTGACTTTTCTATTTTCTATTATGTGAAAAAAATAAGTACTTATATTTCTTATGCGTTTTTTTTTTCTCTGCACGTCAATAAAACTTTTTTAAAAATATTCGTACCACGCACAAAATTACTTGCCGAAGCCTGGTCTTAACATAGAGGTCTGCCCGGGCCCGGGCTTGGCCCGTGGCCTGTACCCGGCCCGGCCCGCGGGCCGGGCCGGCAGATTTAGAATAGTTTTTTCAACGGGCCGGGCCGGGCCGACAAACAACATAAACGGGCCGGGTAGGCAAAAAAATTGAACGGGCCAGACGGGCCGGGCCTGGCCGATTAAAAAAAAATTTCGGGCCTACCGGTCCGTTCTGAAGATTTGAGCTGGAACGATAAAATAAGCTATTTTCAATGGTTTTAACGAGAATAAGTATAAATGTGCGTCACGAGCCATACTAGTTTGAGAGCATCAATATAAAAATGTACAGTGTAGAGATCAGCATCGGAGAATTACATTGTGTGCAACTCGTTTTAATATTTTTTAGCTGATTCATGCAGGTCCGAGATCAAGCTTGCATTATTTTTCTACATATAGACTGGCTGGACCGGAACTAGACTTAATTGCTCTCAAGATCTGTAAGGCAGAAAACACGATTTGTAAAATTATTAACAGCGATAAAGAACTTATGTTAGCTTTATCTTCGGATATATACTTCTTGATAGTTTTTAAATTAATTTCTCAATAATACGAATGTTTGATACATTTTCTGATTAATTTTAAATTGTAAAAGTATAAATGTGATAAGCTTAACTATTGAAGAGATTTGGAATCGAATAGCGTTTTTTATTTTTGGTAAATAAAATACTTGTATGACCTTGTTGAGATGTAATAGTTTCTCAAATTATTACATGATTTTCTCCCTTCCTATGCTATCGCTTCCGGAAATTCTATTCAAATCGTTAATTATGACAGTATTTTATTTGCTTGTAGTATCCTTAAATTGCTTGTATCAAAAAATGGATAACGCCACTTGATTATATAGTTTTTGAATAAAGATACCTGCTAATCTTATGCATTTCTGAGAAAAAAGTGAATTTAGAAATGTATCAGAAAGGAGCTTCTTTGAATTTAAGAATGAATTTGGATGTAAAACCTTTAATAAAATGATATAGAAATATTTTTCTAAATCTTCTTTTATCAAACATCTTCAAAAGTAACGATGTTTCAGCTTTCTTTCTTTTTTCTTTTATTGTAAGCCATATTAAATTTTTAATGAATCTTTATTCGAATGTTGAAAGCCTAAGAATCTAAGTAATCATTAATGTTGTTAATGTGTATTTCCTGTAAGATATACTGTAAAATCATTCCATAGATATGTATGCAGTATTTTTTAAAGAAATCTTAATTATATGATAAAAATCTGATTTTTTTTAGAAATAATAGAAATTGTAAAGAACCAAAACGGGCCGGGCGGGGCCTGTTTTCCCTGATTTTTTTGTATGGGCCGGGTCGGGCCTAAAATATAAAAATTTAAACGGGCCAGGCCGAACTTTTGAACTTTACAACGGGCCTGGTTGGGTCGAAATAAATTTCCTACGGGCCGGGCCGGGCCCGGGCCTGGAAATTCCGGCCCGTGCAGACCTCTATCTTAACCCTCGGAACATAATCTTCGCAAGTACTTCTAAGCAACGTTTTAGTATGCTTATTGATGCATCGTTCTCTCAGAATCGAATTCGAAAAGGCGAATATCACCAAGTTATGTAATAGAAAATGACTTGAATTACCATAATTGGGCAAAAATGTCTGTATTTATCTAAGCACAATGGAGCATCGCATGTCGCCTCTCTGATATCTAGACTATTATCGCGTAACCCTTTATCAACCGACAGTACTTATAAGTACCATTAAAATAACTTATTATAAAATTCTTTTAATACGCCAGTTAGTTGTAATACTGTTTAGAATGCGTTACAGATACAGTACTTTATCTTGTTCCAAAAGCATTATTGGTCACACAAAACAAAAATATTTTTAAAAGGATGATTTCTTTTGCCTTTGCATCTTTTCAGCTTTCTTGGCGCTGAGGGAGAGGGATGGGGATTTTTCAATGCGGAAATATTTCTATATTTATATTTTAAGAACATCATAGTAGTACATTTTATAATTCTACAAAATACTAAGAGAATAATTAAAAATAAAAGATTTGAGTGGGGTTATAAAAAATACACGAAAAAATCCCTGTAAATTCAAATTTAAGTAATCCTTCAATCCCTCTAAAATGCTTCAAATATTTTTTAAATGATTATATAGATCTTTTAATTTAGTTTAAACAATTTGCGTAAAATGCTTTAGAATGTAAAATTTTCATGAATCATAATGCGGTAGATAAAGGGTTAAAGTGTATAATGTGGTAATCAACAAATAAAACCGTATAAAAAATAAAAGAAAATAAAAAAACATTTTGTATGATTCACTACAAAAGGATACATGTATAATTTTGAGGATTTCATTAATTGATAGATACATAATTTCGAGGTAATTTTAAACCATTGTCTTGATTATACAAAAATTTTTATTAAATGTCATTTATATGTCATTCGACGGAATGTATTGATTGAAAACACTTTTAAGACACCACACTACTCGCTGGAAAAAACCCGGATTATAAAGTTAAATGTATGGGGGCGTTCTTTTCAAATATCTCGCTCAAATTTTAATATTTTGACGTGATTTTTTTTTCATAGGATAGCTGAGGATGTTTCACAACCGGGATAGTTTTTACTTTTTCGATTTTGTTTCAGATTTAAAAAAAATACTCTAACTTTCAGAACCGGTTATGAAACTGAAACTATCCTAATTTAAAAAGAATATACTCAACATCAAAACAGTAAAATCTTAATATAAAAATACATAACCAAAATCGAAAAAGTAAAAACTAGGCCGTTTGTGAATCGTCCTCATCTATCCTATGCAAAAAAAAGGCAAAATATTAAAATTTGAGCGCCCTATGGTCTTAACATTATCATCCGGGTCTTTTTCAATCAGTAGTGTGGGCTCTTAAGAAATCTACATGAAATAGTTATACGCAATGCTGATTTTTTTTTCGTTTTTTCAAATCCATTTATACGGTACATAAATTGTTATTTTTAACAAGATAAATATTTTTCAATACATTAGAAATATTTCACATCTTCAATACATTATTCAATATCTTTGTTATTTTTTTTTTTTTTTTCAAAAACATAGTTGGAAGAAATAAAAATAAAACATTTTTCCTGAAATTTTATACATTGTTTATACAATAAAAATCTATTATGTTTCAAAATGTATACATATTTTGAATACATTGAGTAATTTTATTCCTCTAAAAGTACACTGTTCAATAAAATAATAGTTTCAATAAATTTTTATTACCTAAAGAATATTTTCACGTTTGTTAAATACGTATAAGTAAAAAATGTTTATTTTGGCATATTTGATTATGCATAAATTTCATTTCACGTTATTTAAAAAATAAAACTACATTTTTGAAACTTCTCAGCATAAAATTAAATAATAAAATAATGATAATTTAAATTTTTATTTCGAAATTTGCATAGCAAGCTAAGAAAGATTAAGATACCAATGAACTGATACAAAAATATAATTTTTTAAAAGAATTTACCAATAAAAGAAAATTAAAACGTTGAAATATTTTAAATTGTAATTTCTGTTTAAATTATGCTTTGGATTAAAGAAAATTTTTTTTCTTAAGAGTATTGTACATGTTTATGTGTTTCTAAATGAATATGGAGATTTAACGCTTGGTAGTATTTATTACATAAAACTTAAAATTATAATTAATTCGTAAAATGAAAGAGAAACTGAAACAGTCCTTACCTACAAACTTACAAGTGTTCAATGTGAGTACTTTTCGTCACACGGTACACATCAAGTCGATACCCCTGTGCTTCCCAAACGTTGATTAGCAAAGAAATTCTGTTCAGAGGCTCACCCGATAAGACGTCATTTGATTTTTATCTGTGGGGGTTCATAAAGGATCGTGTGTATGTGCTTCCACTACCAATTTACCATTGCAGCTGTTTTAACAATGATCCCAGAAACACTAATCGGCGTTTGGAAAGAACTAACCTATCGACATGATATGTGCCGTGTGGAAAAAGATGCTCACATTGTACACTATAAACTTGTAGGTAAAACTGTTTGAATTGATCTTTTTTATGATTTAAATATAATTTTAAGTTTTATGTGACAAATACTATCAAGCGCTAAAGCCCCGATATTTATTTAGAAACACCCTATATTTTATAAGTATAGTACAAAAAATATTTCCAAAGACAGTATTATGAAACTTAAAGAGAAATATATATTAAGAGTAAACTTGTTGAAAGATTAGAAACGGATTCCTTTAATTCGCTTTTTTCAGAGCTACTTAGTGTCCCAATTGCTGCGCAGTGTCATATTCTATCCGTTTCCTAAAGCGATCATCGATATGACTCACATGTAGTGAAGGTTATACTGTGGTATACTGCGTACATCTTCCGTAGTTATAATGAATATTATCTGTTGAATACCATCTGCCTACAGTGTATAACCTCTTTTAGGTAGATTTCGTATGAAATACTAGCATTCGCACCAGTTTATATATATATATATATATATATATATATATATATATATATACAGGGTGATTCAGCTCGTCGGTGACAAACTTTAAGGATCGATAGAGCACACCTAGACGAACATTTTTGAATAGGGAATGTGGGGTCCCTGACGCGATGGTAAGGCGCTAGGCGCTTTCGAAAATTTGGGTGCCGAAATTCGAAACGTCATAAAAACTAGGGAAATGGTTAGATTTTCTTGCTTGTTGCGTCGAAATGATTCTGTTTGTTTAGACTTTCTTCAGTACCAATTTGATAAGCGTATCTCTTAAAACATGGATAGGGGGCGCTGCAGACTTTGGAGAGCTAGACAACAACTTTAAGCCCGTTATTTTGATAATTTAACACATGCTCGCCAAAGTTTATACTCTAACTTAAAGTTTGAACCCAAAAGTAGAGCCCTGCAAAAAGCGTAAGAGCCGGAATAAAATGTCAAAGTACAGGGTGGTCGAAACTCGAAGGCTCCTAAGAGATAAACAGATTTCTTGACTTATGGCATGCATTTTCATGATTCTGTTTGCTGGGGCTCTCTGAAACTCAGTTGAACGGTACAAAAAGAAACATCGATAGGGGGCGCTTTGGGCAAAAAACATAATTCGTTGACATTTCGGACGCTAACTGGAAACGGGGCGCTACGATCAGTTAGAAACAAAACAAGAGAGTAATTTACTTATCATAAGAAGCTATTAAAACTGCAGTTTGTTTGTTTTTTTTAACAAACATAGCTGGTTTCAATCATGCACAATGCGCGCAATAAAATTTACATAAGGTGCTTTTTGCTGATTTATGCAAAAGATATCGTACCATATCGATATGCAAAAGATACGTAATGCGTAGACGACAACGCGAGATGACGTAGTTGTATGCGCAGACACGTCTTTTGAACGTGCGGTACCTACTTAAGCTTCGGGTTACTTGTCTGCAGATCGGTAGTAGGATGGAACGGTACACAAACTCTGAATTGGCTGACATGCATTTGGCGTATGGCGCTGCTGGTTGTAATGGACGAGCCGATCAGCGGTTGTACGCCGAGCGTTACCCCAACAGGCAAATCCCCTGCCATGCCTTCTTCGCTCGAGTACACCAGAGGTTGTCCACAACGGGATCTTTCGACGGAGGCAGGCCTGAACGGGAGCAATCAGTGAGCACCCCCGACAACGGAGAGGCTGTGCTTAACCTGGTTGAGGACAACCCAGGTCTTAGCACGAGAGATATCGCCAGACATGTTGGCATTTCGCAAGCAACTGCGTGGCGCATCTTACGTTCCCGGAATCTGCACCCCTACCACATCCAGCGGGTGCAGTTGCTCAGAGAGCAGGATTTTGGCCCTCGAGTGGAATTCTCAAGATGGTACTTGGCGATGAGATCCAGGGATCCCCGTTTTGTAAACAGCATTTTGTTTACGGACGAGTCCACCTTCAGCCGGGAGGGAATGTGGAACGCCCACAACAGTCATGTGTGGTGTGATGAAAATCCACATGAAACCAGAAGCCGAGCAGCCCAGGAGCGTTTCTCAGTAAATGTGTGGGCCGGCATTCTGGGGGATTGCCTCATTGGCCCTTATTTGTTACCTGAACGGCTGACAGGTGGAAATTACCTGATTTTCCTGGATCAAGTGCTGCCGCAGCTTCTGGAGGAGGCGCACGTACCCGAAGGTTCGCGTCGCCAGATGTGGTTCCAGCACGATGGAGCTCCGGCCCATTACACGAACGACGTGCGTCTCCATCTAAACGCAAGGTATGGCCAGCGGTGGATCGGGCGTGGGGGTCCAGTTCACTGGCCTGCCCGATCACCAGACCTCACCTGCTTGGATTTCTTCCTTTGGGGTTACCTGAAGGCCGAGGTATACCATACACCTGTCAGCAGTGCTGAAGAACTTGTGGCGCGCATTGTGGCAGCTGCAGGGCAGATCAGAGATACTCCTGGCATTGTTGGAAACACACACTCCTCAATGCGACGGAGGTGCGAAGCCTGCATCATGGCCCAAGGTCGAAATTTCGAGCATCTTCTGTAGTGTTATTTTTTGTAAATAAATTTCCAGTATCATTGATGTTTTTGGTCTAAATTTATTCAGAAGTGTTGAGCAGAGGTAGAAAATGTGTTTTCATTATTACTAACTGATCGTAGCGCCCCGTTTCCAGTTAGCGTCCGAAATGTCAACGAATTATGTTTTTTGCCCAAAGCGCCCCCTATCGATGTTTCTTTTTGTGCCGTTCAACTGAGTTTCAGAGAGCCCCAGCAAACAGAATCATGAAAATGCATGCCATAAGTCAAGAAATCTGTTTGTTTATCTCTTAGGAGCCTTCGAGTTTCGACCACCCTGTACTTTGACATTTTATTCCGGCTCTTACGCTTTTTGCAGGGCTCTACTTTTGGGTTCAAACTTTAAGTTAGAGTATAAACTTTGGCGAGCATGTGTTAAATTATCAAAATAACGGGCTTAAAGTTGTTGTCTAGCTCTCCAAAGTCTGCAGCGCCCCCTATCCATGTTTTAAGAGATACGCTTATCAAATTGGTACTGAAGAAAGTCTAAACAAACAGAATCATTTCGACGCAACAAGCAAGAAAATCTAACCATTTCCCTAGTTTTTATGACGTTTCGAATTTCGGCACCCAAATTTTCGAAAGCGCCTAGCGCCTTACCATCGCGTCAGGGACCCGACATTCCCTATTCAAAAATGTTCGTCTAGGTGTGCTCTATCGATCCTTAAAGTTTGTCACCGACGAGCTGAATCACCCTGTATATTTATATATATATATATATATATATATCACTTTTTTATGGACACGATAACTTCTATAATTCTTCACCAATCTCCACCAAACTGGTACATAAAATCAAAGGCGATAAAATCTCGGCTAAGTTCGTTAATGGGCAAAATCGGACCAAGGGGGTCGAAATAGGGGGCGTTTTTGTGAAAACAGAAAAAAACCCCACAACTTCTTAATGAAAATAGATATCGAATCAGTTTAAAGTTTATATTATTTTTTAAAAATGGGCCAAAAGTTTATGCATGACAGATTTTTGATAAAGTTAAAAAAGGGCTCAAGGGGCGAAAAAAATAGGGTTTTTGGAAGAAAAAAAATCATAACTTTGTCAGTTCTCCAGATATCAAGTCCATCTAATTTTTTTATAAATACTCTCAAAATTATCTAAAACTTTTGTATTTGCAAGTTTTTGATAGAGCTAATTCTTATCGGTAAAAAAAAATTAAAAACGAAAATAAAAAGGGGTTTGGAAAAAGAAAAAAATCCATAACTTTGTCAGTTCATAAACTTTAAAATCCAATTAAATTTATTTTACATCTTCTCAATAATATCTACAACTTTTATATTGACAAGTTTTTCATAGGACCAATTCGTAAAGCAAAAATAAATTAAACAAAAATTGGAGTTGGAGAAAAAAGCTCTAATCCAAACTGAATCGTTTTTTAAATTCATTTTTTATTTTAAACGCATCCAAATGGCAGATCCTCTTATTTAGGAACTATATAATGTGAAACATTGGCCAGTTTTTTGATAAAGACAGAATATATTTCAAAAAAGGCTGCCAAAAAGCGTATTTTGAACAAAATTTCCCGAAGTGACCGTGATACGAAATTTGAGGAAGTATTCAAATAACAAATTGCGTTTTTTCTGACTCATTCTTAAATCTATTTTTACTCTCAAACGCATCCAATTTACAAGTTTTCTTATTTTGGAACTGTATAATGTGACTCATTGGTCAATTTTTTGATAAAGACAGAATATATTTCAAAAAAGGCTGCCAAAAAGGATATTTTGAACAGAATTTCCAGAAGTTATCGTGATTGAAAATTTCAGGAAGTATTGAAATAACAAATTGCGTTTTTTCTGACTCATTTTTAAATTCAGTTTTGCTCTCAAACGCATCCAATTGACAGGTTCTCTTATATAGGAGCTGTATAATGTCCCGTATTGGTCGGTTTTTTGATAAAGGCTGAATATATTTTTAAAAATGCTGTCAAATTGGGCACTTCGCGCAAAATTACCCGAAGCTATCGTGATTAAGAATTGAGGTTGTATTCTAAATTGGTTATTTTATCACTCATTTTTAAATTCAATGCTCTCAAACGCATTCAATTGACAGTCTTTTGTTATTTAGGAACTATATAATGTAACATATTAGTCAATTTTTTTAATAAAGTCGGAATTATTTCAAAATATGTTGTCAAAATGGATATTTGATCCGAATTTAGCTTAAGATGATTCTGATAAAACCAGTCCTTACAGAAAAATGACATTAAAAATTTTTTAAAAGAGGACAAATAAAGTTGTTAAACTGGGTTTATCTGTAATCAAATTTATTTTTTGTTGTTGAAATGAGCACTCTTCGAAATCTACCTTCGCCTATAGGCCCAGCCGACAGGGATTTTTTTACGTCTACACCAGTGTATATGAACATAGTGATGTGTCATAATTGGATGGTCAAGATGTTTTTATAGTCGAATGAAGTCATTAGTTAAACATAATTCCAAAGATAATTTGTAAGTAATCTTGAGTATCACTTTTTTCTTTCTTTCTTTTTTCATCGAGAGGCATTGCTCAGATTAAATGTTACATTTTTCACTTGTTTTAACTGTCAAATTACCTGTCTTTTTATTTATTTTTGTTTTCAGTTCAGAGGAGTTAGCTGGCGGTTTCTGTCAAACTTAACTATGAGGTCTTAAATTTTTAATTTTACAGTTTATTTCGAAAATCATGTGCTTAATGAGAATCATTTATCAAATTAGTGTGACATAGTGTGATAAAAATGGTGAAATGTAACTAATTTAGCTAATTTGTTAAAGTTTTTGTTTTTCAATCTTTTATTCAATTTTTCATCCCTTCTAGAGCTTTCTTTCATATTTAGAAATATCAAAGATATTCCCTAGTATATGAAATTTTTTACCTTGAATCCAAAAAGAAGAATATTGTCCATAACGTCGTTATAAAAGTCCGAGAGGCAGTGGCACTTTTAACTTCATTATTTCATATAAGTTGACTTTCAAATGTACATTTGATCTTACCAAAACCTGAAATTGCAATCCAAATTGTTCTTATCAATCCAGAAAAAGGCGTCAGCTATTGTGATACCGGATGATGAGACGATGGTAATGGAAAAATGCCATTCAAATGGAAACCCGATTACAAGTGGTAACAATTCGTGATAATATTATTAAGACTTACATAACCTGATAATTCTTTTAAACAGGGTTATATTGTTTTTTGAGGCTACGAAGTCTGAACGAAAATTAGTTAAAAAAAAAAAAAAAAAAAAAAAAAAATTGGATTTACATTTTTACTACTTATATTATCTCCTTATTCTAAAAAATGTTACTATCACTGCTGAAGCCGGAGTTGAATTAATTGTTACCTTTTCACTGTTTCGGTTTATACTGCAAAAATTATTGCACATAAAAACATGAAAACTAGAAATTTTTTATAAAGAAATGTATACAAAATATAGGTATAATAAAAAGTATTTTAAACTGTAATAATACGCTCTTAATATATGTTTTTAAATCAAAGAATTATTGTAAGCGTTATTTAATGTTGAAATTTGGCAAGATAATTCCGTTACACGAGTTTTATAAGATCAAAAGCTATGCATAACATTTTATTCTTCGTTTGCGGGCACATACTTCAGTAGATTGTAGACTGTAGAGTACAGTGTCCAATACATATATATTTTAATTTTTAATGATCAAATTTTAAGAAAGTAAAATAACAATTACATTTATTTCTTACAACAATTGTTCATATTAAATATTTATTTTTTCAAACTACTTTTTAATCTTTGAGTAATATGCGAAGCAAAGATGCTTTCGCAACCAGCAATGTTTGACTAGTATTGACTGTATAGCTAAAACCTTACAAAAGCTGCTAATTTAGACGTGCTCTTATTTATCTGTTTTCCTTTTTTTAATTAATTTTAGATAGACTATTGCTGTTCTAACAGCCTTAAAGGTATTGTTACTTTTCGTTTAACAATTTAAGCGAATTTTGAAACATGAAATGGATCTTACTTCTTTAATCATGAAAAAAGCCGTGAGCTAGCGGGCGGTGGTTTTTTGGGAACTAAAAAATACCCCGATCAAAGAAAAATGAACAGTATCACGATTATAGAACATCACATTTGATCATAGTAATATAATTCAACCTTTCATAATCGGTTTATCTTTTAAAACTATGCAAATTAGCATCTTTTTGATCATGTGGAATCTAGATGGGAATTGGAAAGCTCGTAGTCTTCAGAGCTCTCTAGTTTTCGCAAAAATTACATCGTGCAAAAGTGTTTTTGAAACTTATATTAACATTTTTCGTTTTTTAAATATTTTTCCAATACTGTAACTGCTGTTAATGGCATTATAACATTTCAAAACTATTTTCAGAAATATTAAACGAAGTTACATTTATTTTGTATTTACTAAATAATTGTAATAGAACTATTTATTGATATTTATGCCATCTTTATGAAAAAATATTCATTAAATACAGATAAGATTCATACATTAATCGCTATTAAAAATGCAGATATATGGTATAAAACCAAAAATATTTTTTTAAAAATCAGTCATTAATCTTCTTTCTGTTCAATAAAAAAGATATTAAGAGTGATATTTCGTAGTTTATTTTTAAATCTTCTATTTATTTTGAAACATTATATGACGAGATATCATTAAAATTGGCTTTCTCTTTACATCGTTATTCTTTTTTTTTAATAGATTGTTTACTTTTATTTCTTGGATATATTTCTGCATCATTGTTTTTCAATAAAATGGACATTATTATGAAAAATATATAGCTACACAATTCTTTTAAAAAACATATTAATTATTTATGGAGTTTCATTTGAGCTTTAATGTTAAGGGAAAATATTTTGTAGATAAATGTAATCATAAGACAAATGGGAGCCAATAATTATAAGGGTACGCTGTAAAAAAAAAAAAGGACAGATGTTTCTTAACCTCTTGACCGCCAAGCAAAAGGACAGAATTGTAAAGTTGTTTTCTTAGCAATTTTTTAAAAAGTCTAAAAAAAGATTATTTTTTTAACAGGACAAAAAAAAAAAAAAAAAAAAAAAAAAATTCAATTACATATGGGAGTGTAAGCTTTGAGAGTATTAACACGTTCGCTGCCGCTCACGCGAAAGCGCGTATTCTGGCGTGAACGTTAAGAGGCCACTCACGCGCCAGCACGTGATGTGGGGTGATGTCCAACAGCCAGTCACGCGCTGACGCGGGAAAATCTTTCACTGATTCTTTGTTATATAAAGTAAATCGGCTTCCGCGAAAAATCCACTTCTACAGTGCGGCATTAACTATCATCAAATCTTCATGTAAGCAGCAGCGAACGTGTTAATCATACCAAAATATTATAAAACTGCGTTGTATTTGTATAATTATATTAATTTAAAAAATGCACTTACTGCAGTAAAACCTACAGCGTAGTGAACGGAAAAATTAGTTCGCGGGAGGACACAATACCTTTAAAGCTTTTTTTTTTTTCAATTTTGAATAATACTGTAATATATGGTGATAGCACAACACTTAACAGTAAAAATTAAATTAAATTTAAAAAATATCTTGAAAAACAGCCTATTTTACTGAAAAATAATTTAAATTTTTAAAAAATCTTGAAAATGAGCCTAATTTACTAAAAAAAAGTTAAATTAAAAAATTTTGAAGAACAACCTATTTTACTAAAATTTATTTTTTTTAATTAACTTTTTATAAAATTTCAACTTTTTTTTATAAACATGGATATTTTGAATCGATTTTTTTTCCTCACTCATTAAAATGAACTACATAAAACTGTGCATTGATATTTAGATGTATGGGGCATTACATTTAATGTGATTTTTTTTTCTCTCGTATATATTAAAACATAAAAGAATTTCAACAAACTATTAATTTAAATATTTAAAATACATATATAATTATAAACCTAAATCCATGCACAAAAATACTAAATTCACCATGGAGAAAAAGTGAAAAAAAATCTAACCTCTCTCTAAATTAGCAAAAAAGCCTTAGTATTTATCGAATGAGCAAGTTGCAAAAACATAAATAAGGAGAAAAATCGGTTTCAAGTTTTCTTTTGTATGGGTAATTGCGCTAGATCTACTGACAAAATGCATGATATCTCGCGATATAATTGTCGTCTAGGTGAAATTTAGGTGTCAAAACATTCACAATTAAAGAAGCTTTCATTTAATATTTTTAAGAAATCGATATTTTGACTAATTTTGAAGTTTTGTGTCCCCTAATTTACGAAAATGTACAATAATCACGAATGCAAATATATAACATCCTATTCCGAGGTTCCGAAAACTCCGAATATTTAGAAACCACGGGAAATAATGTATTTTCGAAATTCAAAGAAGTTACTAGAATAAACTTTTATTAGCTGCCCGTAATTTTTTGGAGATGTTTTCTAGTAGCTGTTACAAATCATTAATCAGGTGTTCTGTTCCTGGAAATCGGTTTTTTGGATTCCGTCGATTCTCAAATAAATATTTTCAGCTGTATAATTAAATATATGCATGCATTTGTAACAAAATAATGTTAATTTTCATATTAATGTTAACTCTGTTATTGTTGTATAAAATTGCCCTCCATGATTTTTTAAAAGCTTTGTACTAATTTACACGCCACATCATTATAATCAATTACATCCAAAACTGCGAGATTTTTAGTGTCCATGTTAAACCTCAATCCGATTAATCCGATTCCGTTTAATCGAGAGTCTATTGCATATAAATTTATAGATCATAAACAAAGCTGCAAAAAAGAATTCGGATATTTTCCAAAGTACTGATGGTCCTGAAACTAAATTATACAAGTGCGTTATGGTTTTTTTTTTTCTAAATAATTTATTTAAATGACAACTTTCGCCTTATAACCTTCTTAAACAATAAAGTTTTTTTTTTTTTTTTTTTTTTGCAAATATTGTAAAATGTTTCAGAATCTATTTTTAGTGCATTATTTTCCTTTTTTGGTTTTAAAAGTATTTTAAATTGATTCACCAGTAAAACTAAAATAGAAAAATATGGGAAGATACTTACTTTTAAATACTTATGTACTTGGAAAGAAAACACGAAAGCAAGCATACATATTAGAATTTTCAGAATAGTAATGTGAATAATTGAAATACATCACAACTAATAGGTTTTTTTTCGGGGGGAGGGGGGGGCTGATAAAAGTGATTTATTTTTTCATAACAGAAATTAAAATGTTTTCCGTAAAACGAAAGAAAAAAAACACGTGATGTAGATGCTGATTGCTTGAGTTTCTTTGATCAAATCAGTAAAAATTCGAAACATAGAAATGGATTTTTTATTTCGATTTCCTAAAATGATGTGCGAAATAAATTACATCCTAACTAAAAGCATCAATTTCTCAAAAAAAAAAAAAAAAAAAAAAAAAAAAAAAAAAAAAAAAAACTTGACTAGAATATATATATATATATATTAATAACGTTATGAAAAATCATATACCATTCTGTGTAAAAAATTTTCTTCGTGCTTTATACACTTTTATTATGTATATCAGCTTCAATTTTAATTTTTTTTTTTAATTCTTAAGTAAAATTTTTAAACAGGCAAATTATGGAAAAAATGTCGGAGTGTAACGTTTACCTGACTTTCCTTGTATGTGGATATCCAATCAGTATATCTTTAGCAATATATTTATCTGGAACAAAAAAATGGAAACCCCGAATGGATATTCCTTTTTGATGCGTTCGCAAATGTAAATAAGTAGCAATAATAGTCCCCGTTCAGTCCGTCCGTCTCTCCGCATATAACAGATCAAAAGTATCCAACCGAATCATTTTAAATTTAAAATATATAATTGGTGCGTAATTTTGTCGAGTCTTTTCTGATTTTATAGAAATCGGAAGCATAGTTTAATTACAGGGACAATCAAAATTATTCCTTTACATGACGGCCGATGGAAAAAAATAGTTTCGAATGCATTTTAGTGGTGTTACAATCGAACATAATAAAATAGATATGCATCTTTGAAGTGTATACTAAAATATACGTTCTGTACAATCTGTGGTTCAGAGAATTTTTTTTTTATTAATTTACAGGTCCACACAAAACTACACCAATACATAATGGTATAAATGGGAAACATTGTTTTTTTTTTTTTGAGGGAGGGGGGATATCGTTTTAATTATATTAAACTATTTCACATTTTATTAAATATACGTTTCTGTGGTTTAGTACATGTTATTTCCTGTATAATAGAAAGCATATAGTATTTACAGGGACATGCAAAAGACTGCGGCTGCTATACTGTATCCGAAATACTGTATACTATTACGCCAAGATCTGAGTATTTTTAAAACTTCGTTGATTATGAACGCTGTTCATAATTTTTTAAACATTTTTCATGTTTGACATGCAATTTCCGACTTGTTCATAATAATGGAACCATAAAACACACTGCAACTTTGCAGGAACGAGGTGGTACCCGTCGAAATTCGACGAAAGAAAATGTTTAACCTCTTCAGACCTGAGCATAAAATAACTCTACAACTATATATGTATTGTTTTTGCATAATCGACATGACACCAAAGATGACAGAAAGCGTCTTTTTTTTTATGAAATCAGTACTTTAGAGGACTGGTAATTTACGTTTACAAATATGGATATTAAAATACTAACCCCCTTAAAACACCAGTATAACTACCAATAATATAAATTTACGCAATAACAAAATTAAGGTCTTTAAACAAGTAAATGATCAGCAAATCCTCGAAATTTTTTATCGTAAAGCATTAAAGTTAAATAATAATTAATATTTCTTACTTTTTTGGCCACAATGTCTTGAAGGTATTTTCGAAACACGGATGAAAATAATATTTATTTTATGAGGTAATATTCATCAGTGCTGACATTTATTGATTTTGTTTTAAAGCAAAAACATTCAGCTGTATAGAAGTACAGTAAAAATGCAAAAAATTCGAACAGTTTAGTTTTTATGAGGAAAAGAATGAAGGTACACATTTGTGTACCTCAGGTCTGAAGAGGTTAAGATAGAGCTGTTTCATTGATTTATAATAAATCTACAAAATTAGTTACAGTAAAAAATGAATCTTATATTGATTAGTCTTACTCTCAAACAAATATTATTTTAAGCAAAAATTACCAAAATCTTTAAAACACAGTTGTCCAAATTTTAAAATTAAACTTTAATCGCACAAGGTAGAACCCGTCGAATTTCGACGAAAGAAAATGTTTAAGAGGAACTGTTTCATTGATCCATGATAAACCTGCAAAATTAGCTACAGTAATGCATCTTATAATGGCCAGTCTAACTCTCAAACAAATATTATTTAAAGCTAAAATTAAGAAAAAAATACTATTTCTATAAAACTCAGTTGTCCAAATTATTAAAATTAAACTTTAATCGCATACATAAAAATATAATAATAAAGCAATATATAATAAAGATCAGTTATTAAGATGAAGCAATCAATTGAGGCTCTTATCTTTGGTATAAATGCATATGAAAAAAAAATGATACGATTTTAAATTTTAAGTGTTCCATTTCTAAACTCATCATAATTTTCATCTTCTCAAAATTTACATGCGCACATTTCATTTTTATCAATTTTAAGAGAAAATAGCGAATTTCTGTTGCCACAATTACAAAATTAGTTCTAAAAAGTATTAAAAAAAAATTAATGCCTCCAGATTAAATTGATATACAGCTTCCAAACAAATTACATTTAAAAGTACATATTTTTCTCTATACGATGGTGTAAAAATTGTAAATGTGCGATGTTTAAAAGTACAAAATTTGCAGTACCGAAATTTGCAAAATCAAAATTGCATGGGAAACTGTTGCCATTCGCAAAATGACGTATGCGTTACGGACTGATACGTTTGGCCTTTATAATATAGATATGTATTAAATGTTTCAAATTAAAATATTCAACCACATGCTGAAATACAAAAATTGTCTTTTCGCAATATATTTATTTTTATACGCTTTTTATCTTATTTACTTCAAAAGTCCACCAAATATACTTTAACGAAAAATATTTTTGCAGTGTTTTTAGAATAAAGAAAAAGAAACGTTTAATATGTTCGAATTTATCAGCGAAATCGTATGATGAAACGAGCCAAAAAATTTTCACGGATCAATTCGCGATTGAAACAAAGTATGAAATTTAATATTAGATTGGATTTTAAAACGTAAAACACAGAATCTAAAAGAATGTAAGTTAATCATTTGTCAAGAAGAGAAATTACTGTATTTTATCTTCGTTTGAAAAAGTTTGTTACGTTCGTGGCCATAGACGCAAAACACGAGATTTTTCCGAACGTAAACACGAGATTTATATGTTCTTAACACAATATACAAAAGAATATTTAAAATAAATAAATAAAAAACACTGTTTGAATTTATGTTTTAAAGAAAGGGAAGCTAATTTTTTCTTATCAAAGAATATATTTGTTTTGTAACTGTATCATCCTACAACAAAATCGAATATCTCAAGTTTCTGAGAATAATCCAATATTTGCGAGTCTTTTTTAAAGGAGATTTCTTTATTTCGAAAATAAAACTAGGTCTTTTTTTCTTTTCTTTTTTGTAAGTAAGAGTGAGAGTACTATACTAAGCTCATGCAAAAACTAAGTATAATTTGGATATTAAAAAAGATTAGCAGTTTGTTTTCATTTGTATTTTATTGCAGAAAATCTAGACACCATAAGCTATTTTTTGACATATTCACCAGGCAAATTAAGGCACGTGTCATAATTTCGCTTTAACTGAAACAACACCAGTTCATAGAATTCAGCTGCCTGCGATTTGAACTAGTTCTGGACATTTGCCTCCATTTGAATATCACTTACATTTGTCAAATGTTTTAAAAATGCATTGAAATATCAGAAATCGTCAATCGGCTTCGAGCTTTTATGACGACAGTGCACAATACTCCTTTTAAATAACAGAGGTGACTGACTTTGACAAGGTGAGACCCCTTCTCCGCGAAACGCGTGGAAGAACTACATGTGATTTTCACCTCAATTGGCGAAATTGAGGGGAAAATTTCTCAATCTTAGCCGCCTCAGTTATTTAAAAGGAGTATAATTCTTCGTAATCATCAACGAGTGTCCACTGTACTTTTGTGTCCTGTTTGTGGACATTTGCTCTTCCTTCATTAAACATCCCAATTTTTGTATTTTATTGCAGAAAATCTAGACACCGTAAACTATTTTTTACGGTGTCCCTGTATTTGAAAGCCGGTTGGTTTTCGCACCTCACCTTCACTCATGGCTTTCTTTCTGTAACTTTCACCTATTTGACAGTAAATTTCACAAAGTCGATATTTTTTCGGTTTCAAAAACTTGATAATAGCTAGATGTTCGTTCGTTTTAAATATGATTACCGACAAACAATGACTTCAAATGTTCACGTAAACAAACAAAATGGCTAGATTAATTCGTTCTCGAATTGAAAGATGTAACTACGCATGTGCAGCCTTTGTGTTATCAGATGCGTAAGAGATATTCACAAACAGTGCTTACGTTCTGAATGAACTTAGCCTGACAAAGACAGACATTAATCACATACTCAAAATTTTTCAAGAATCAATCGGAACAGAAATGCTAGTTTTTAACATCAATTAATAGAGATAATAATCTATAAATCAAATACAGGGCTTCACAAATGAATTCGGATTTTTATTTTACTAATCATGATAATTGCTGAAATTAGGTTTTCAAATTTTCTGTGCTTTTTCCAAAATATTTACATAGATATCATATTTAATGTTAGCAAACTGTAAAGTTTTGCTATGTTAGTTTAAATGTTATTACGTGTTTCGTAATCTACGCTCAAGATTTGATTTTGAATTAAAGGTCTAATATTTCTTTTGTGTTTATTGCATTTATTAGACTTTAAATTTGAAAGTCTTTTATCAGTTGTTTATTTCATAAGATTTGAAATAATAAAACTTTATGTTATGGAGAATACAGAATGTTTTTAGAACGCTTTTCATATTTTTCATCTTTTTAAATTTCGAACTTAATAGAAATAGCTCATAGTGGTTGTTTGAGTTTTAAAAGTAACAGATACATCAAATTTCATGTGTCTAGCTCCACCAATATTACAGAAATCGCAATTTTAGAAAGCTTTTGCTCCTGCAACTCCTTAAAGGTTGTTATACCAACATAAAACATTAGGCTTTCAGGGAGCAAAGAATGTGAATATCATTTTGCCACCGTCATTTTTTAAAACGGTTCAGTAGTTCCAGAGACCCCCTTATACAAACAAACATACAAAAATAAACATCTGTTTTTTATATTACTACTATAAATTAGTAAAATAGTTCAGTAGTTCCGGGGAACCCCTTATACAAACAAACATGCAAAACAAACATCTCTTTTTTATATTATTATTATAAATAAGTAAAATAGATAAATTATTAATGCCTGTTTGAGTTGACATTATTGCCTCTTAAGAAACAGAGTCATGCTTAGCATAGTATTAGGCCACATTTCTTGCCTTGACGGTAGGCTACTACACAATGTAATAGGTCTTACGATTGCATTCATTTTGCAAAAAACAAGATTTTTTTTACGTGTCTTTTGTTTGAAAACGGATACATAAATTTAGGTATTTTTCATTGCTACACATCCAGAAAAAAGTTTTGTTGAATCAAAAAAGATTTGTTTGTTCCAACAAATCTTTCTGTTTAAATATGGATCAATGGAAATTTTGTTTGAATAAACAAAAAAATATTGTTTTTTTTTTTTTCAATTTTCCGTACACAATTTTCATTCAAAAGGCATAATAACATAATAGTAACGTCGTTAATCCGTCTCAATTTGAAAAAGTTTTTATTATCAAAAAATTATGTTAATCCTTTATAGCTATATAAATCAATTAAACAAAATTACGTGAGAGAGTTATGGCTACTGCACACCAATTAAAATTTTGCAGAAACAACAAAATTTTGTTGGAATTACAAATTGAAAACACAAGACTTTAGCAAGACTCAAATAAAATTGGTGAAATTTTGATAAAATTTTATAAGAGTGTTAACAATATTTTTTGTCTGAGCAACAAAATGGTTTTTTACTTTAACTAAAAAACTCGCTTAAAACAACCAAAATGTACTCAGCAAAACATGTTTTGTTGTTTTAATCAATTCCTTTTTCGGTATACATATGAGACTATCTTTAAATCACGATTGCAATAAAAAAAAAGTACATTTTGTGCAAAAGTCCAAAGAATTTTTTAATTAAGTACAAATAATATTTCTTAATTATAATTAATTTTTTCTCCTTCAAAGTAGACCCTATAGTGTCCAATACAACCATACCGCATTTCATTTAATCCCCAATACATTTTTAGTATGCTGATTGATGTATGATATTTAGTTCATTCAGCAAACTTTTTTGTAATGCCCCAATTGACTCATACCGTATTTTTCAAAGTAGAAATTTTAGCTTCGGTAACAGATAAATGTTACACGGAGGCTTATCAGGCGTGTACAAGGCTTCGTAAATTATATTAGTTGCAATTTTGTCCAAAAACACTTTCTCACCTGAGAATAGTAAGGTACTATCTGTGTTTTTGAAAAAATTGACTTACCGATATAGAAATGTTCTATTTGTATTTATAAAGGCATTTCTGGATTAAAATAATGTCATAATATAATTGTAAAGTCATATGAAAATTATATATAACATCATTTTGATTCAAAAATGCCTTCATAGATATAAATAGAACTTTTCTCTATCGATCAGTAATTTTTTCCAAAAACACAGATAGAACCTTATAATCCCCATGTCACGACTTGTGTACCGCAGGTTTGCCACAGGTTACTATGTTTAAATTCTACTTCGCACCACTTTTTTCAAAGAAATTTTTTTTAAATAGCGGTACAAACGTGATATAAAAATAGTTGCTGAAGCAGTCCTGTAACTATACTGTGGTGATGCATTATATTAGTGCAAAATACACACGAATTGATTTTTATGATATTCGATGCGCGAAATTTTATTTGAAATGCAAATTTTAAGTAGAATATTTATTCAACTATTTTTTCTATTATCAAAAATCGAGCAGCATATACGAGCACATTAAAAGCCTACACAAGGTTTCAACTCTGAAATTAAAGTTACTTTTATGAAGAATTCTTTTCAAGATTCAAGCCTGTATTTTATTATTTAGGATTTTTTTCTGCAAAAGATACCCCTGTTTTTATAGACGGGAGTTTTAGTTTTGGAATCGATAAAAAACAGTTCTAAAAATGAAATTGTCATATAAAAAAAAGTGATCAAAATAAAAAAAAAAATTCAAGCGCACAACAAAATAGCAACTTCAGGTATCTAATACAAAAAGGAAAATAAATAAATAAAAAATAATGCAGTGAGAAATCATTTAAGATTTCTCCATAGATTTAACATTTCTCCACGTGATAAGTGTAGACTCTTAAGTCACAAAAGCGCTGAAATTCCGCTTTATAACTGGGTACGCTTATAGATAAAGAATTGTCAAGATATGTCTTACGGGCGTTTTTTAAATGATAATTTCGGATTTTAAGAAAAATGTATCTCGAGTCATATAATTTTTAAGATGTCCTATGCGAATTGCTTTTTCAACATTTTTTTTATATATTGGGTCGTTCGAAAAGTCATGTTCTTTTGGAAAAATTAATTCGAACTGAAAAGTTCTATCATTTAATTATTTGATAATATTTCTGATGTATAATGTTCTGTAACTAATGGGCAGAATTTTCCGGTATTAAGTGATTTTCCCAAACAGACACAATTTACCGAACGATCTAATATTTAGAACTAAAATGAAAAAGAATGAAATACAGAGTGCATTAATTACATGAGATGTTATTTTAGAACAAATCATTAGAGCTTGTTTAACTAAATTTATAAATCGCTAATGCATTCAAAACATTTAAAAGGGAAAAAGGCATTAAAAACTTTTAAAAAAGAAAAAAAAATACAGGCTCTTTAAAAAAAGAAAAAGGAAAGAAAAGCACAGACAGAAAAAAATCTCCATTTAAAAATGCAAAAATTTATAACTGATGTTCACAAAATCATTTTTATGGAGAAATCCATTCTATTTCCACATATTACTATTAAACTGATTTGTAGGACGATAGCATTTTTGATTCTCCTTAGATCTAGAGTTATTATCAATTACTCCTCTATTAATATATTTTGCTAAATGCCGTCTCCAGAAAATCTTTTCGAAATTACCACTTTAAAAGCATTTTTGAAAAAAGATTTATCATTTTCCTCTTCAGATTTGAGCATAAAATAACTCTAGAAATATTTATTTATTGCTTTTGCATAATCGAAATGACACCATAGATGACAGAAAGAGTCATTTTTATGAAATCAGTACTTTTGGGGACTGGTAAATTATATTTACAAATATGGATATAAAAGTACTAATCCCCTTAAAGCATCTTTTAACTATCAGTAATATACATTTACGGAGCAACGAAATTAAAGTCTTTAAACAAAAGAGTAAATGATCAGCAAATCCTCAAAAATTTTTATTGTAAAGCATTTAAGTTAAATGATCATGAATATTTCTTACTTTCTTGGCCACAATGTCTTGAAAGCATTTTCGAAACTCGAATAATATTTATTATATAAAATACATTTTATTAACCTTTTATATTACTATTGACTTTTTTATAAAATACATTTTATTGCAAATATTTATTACATAAAATAATATTTATTTTATGAGGTAATACTCATCAATGCTGACATTTATTGGTTTTATTTTAAAGCAAAATACATTCATCTGTATAGAAGTAAAGTTAAAATGCAAAGAATTCGAACAGTTTAGTTTTTATGTGGAAAAGAATGGAGGTACACATTTGTGTACCTCAGGTCTGAAGAGGTTATAGGAAAATTCAAACAAATTGTTTGATATCTTGTTATTTTAATAAAAAATATCGGATATTTACGTGCATTTAAGAATAAAATTACCTCATCAATCTGTTTGAATAAAAAAAAAGTCCTTCCGGCAATGCCGGGAGGAAGAGGTAGCTTTCATATACTTATATATTTATTTATTTATTTTAAAGTAAGTTACATTGTTCAAAAATACTAAGCTCAAATTAGTGGAAATAATCTTTAAAAATTAGTGATTTTATAAGATTGAATACTAGTTTTTGTCAAGACTGAATAGTAATAGGAATTTTTAGAAATTAGTCATCTTTTATTCAACCTGGTTTTATTTTAAGCGATTTAGAGAGTCATCAAATTCCACGATATCATAAAGTGTATGCCATTTTAAAGCAACATGATGGATCGTTCAGATCAGACCGTTTCAAAATGTCAGCCATAAGCAAAATTCAAAATGCTATAACTCAATCATTTTTTAAGATATAGACAAAATAAAAAGTGTTCTGGAATCGTTGTTTTAAGTTTTAACACGTAAAAGAAAAATATTTTTCAACTTTTACTTTTTTCGCATTTAATTTTAAATTTTAAATTTTTTTAAAAATTTTAAATGGCCACCATTTTGAATAAATACGCGTGTTATCACGTGACAAAATCAGATCGTTTCAAAATGTCAGCCATAAGAAAAATTCAAAGTGCTATAACTCAATCATTTTGTAAGATATAGACAAAATAAAAAGTGTTCTGGAATCATTGTTTTAAGTTCTAACACGTAAAAGAAAAATATTTTTCAAATTTGGATTTTTTCGCATTTAATTTTAAATTTTAAATTTTTTAAAAAATTTAAAATGACCACCATTTTGAAACAAAATGGCAGATGATGCTGGCCAACGAACTCGGTCGAGACATTTGTATGTACTATGTACATACCAAGTTTCATTGAAATCGGTTCATAAATACGCGTGTTATCACGTGACAAAATCAGATCGTTTCAAAATGTCAGCCATAAGAAAAATTCAAAGTGCTGCTATAACTCAATCATTTTGTAAGATATAGACAAAATAAAAAGTGTTCTGGAATCGTTGTTTTAAGTTCTAACACGTAAAAGAAAAATATTTTTCAAATTTTGATTTTTTCGCATTTAATTTTAAATTTTAATTTTTTTTTTAAATTTAAAATGGTCACCATTTTGAAAAAAAATGGCGGATGATGCTGGCCAACAAACTCGGTCGAGACATTTGTATGTACTATGTACATACCAAGTTTCATTGAAATCGGTTCATAAATACGCGTGTTATTACTTGACAAAAATCAGATCGTTTCAAAATGTCAGCCATAAGAAAAATTCAAAGTGCTATAACTCAATCATTTTTTAAGATATTGACAAAATAAAAAGTGTTCTGGAATCTTTGTTTTAAGTTCTAACACGTAAAAGAAAAATATTTTTCAAATTTTGATTTTTTCGCATTTAATTTTAAATTTTAAATTTTTAAAAAAAAATAAAATGGCCGCCATTTTGAAACAAAATGGCGGATGATGCTGGCCAACGAACTCGGTCGAGACATTTGTATGTACTATGTACATACCAAGTTTCATTCAAATCGGTTCATAAATACGTTAGTTATCGCATGACAAAAATCAGATATATATACAGCTCATATTCAAAATATTAGAATAATTACCTTTTTTTTTAGAAATTGAAAATATCGTTTGGTAATTTAATGTCTTTTAATGAAAATATGCAAACGATATTTTTATTAAGAACTTATTGTTGATTAAACTTACTTGTTATCTTAAATTTAATATCATTTTTGAAAAGATTAATTGCAAAAAAAATTATTTTGAAAAGTCAAAATATTAGAATATTTATTCAAGTGGTTCAAAATATTAGAATATTTCACATTAATTCTCCTTTAATTATTATCAATTCTTAACTGGTGGCATCATTGATTAAATTCAGACTATTTTATTTAAAATCAGTATTCTTTTTTGCAGTTTGTTTCTTTTTCGTCTTAAAATGGGCCGTGTGAGTGATATTCCTGAATCTACTAAACTTCGTATGGTTGATTTGTATCGGCACGGTAAAAATCAATGTTTTATAGCGAATTATTTACATTGTTCGCAATCAAGCGTTAGTAAAATACTAACACAATATTCAAAAATTGGAAAATTTCAAAATAATCGCCGAAATGGTGGCCGAAAACCAAAAACATCTGCTAGAGATGACAGGAAACTGAAGCGTATAGTTAAGAAAAACCGTTTTAAAAGTGTGCGATTCTTGCACCGAAAATGGAAAGAAGAAGGAGTTGAAGTTTCTACATCGACAACATTAAGACGTCTCCATAAATTTAAATTTGAATCTCGTGTACCGAAAACAAAACCTCTCATAATTGCAAGACAAAAGCGTATAAGATTGAATTGGTGTAAATCAAGACGTTTATGGAGCAATGAAGATTGGAAAAATATATTGTTTAGTGATGAAAGTATGTTTTGTGTTTCAGATGGTAATCAAGGTATTCGAGTTTGGAGAATGAAGCAAGAAGCATTTGATATAGAATGCCTTAAACGTTCCGTAAAATTTGCTGCTAGTGTCATGGTTTGGGGTTGTATGAGTGCAGAAGGACCTGGAAAGTTATGCATCGTCTACGAAAAGGTTAACTCTCTGATATATCAAGAAATTTTAGAATATTACACGATTCCATCATCAGAAGATTTATTTGAAGATGATTTCATCTTTCAACAAGATTTAGCGTCCACGCATACCTCGGTGTCAACTAAGAATTGGTTCCGCCAACGCAACATTAAGGTACTTCCTTGGCCACCAAATTCACCAGATCTTAATCCCATCGAAAACTTATGGTGTATAATGAAGAAAAAACTTCAAGAAAATCCTCCTTCAAGTAAAACTGAGTTAGTGGCACGTATAAAGTCTATTTGGGCTAATATTGATAGAAATGTTTGTAAACACCTTGTATATAGTATGCAAGATCGATTGTACGCTGTTATGAAAGCTAAAGGGGATGCTACAAAATATTAACTACCATTTACTTCATATTCATAAGGTAATATTGTTGCGTAAAATAAAATATTCTAATATTTTGAACCAATCTAAATTTTATTCTAATATTCTGGTGTGTTTAAGGAAGCTGTATACCTAATTTATTGTGCTGTATTTTATATTTTATAAATGTTAAAATCTTATCTAAACATTCCAGATTTAATTTATAAGAAATTTAATTGCATTTACTTAGTATAAAAAATAAATAAATGACAAATAATTTTTTCTTATTACTTTTTCTCAATTATTGAAATATTTTGAATATGAGCTGTATATATAGATATATATGGTTATATATATATATATATATATATATATATATATATATATATATATATATATATATATATATATATGTCAACATTTGAACGGAGGGTGGTTTGGGGGTCTGGGGGTCATTATCGGTGAAAATATACCAAAATTTTCCGGAAGTGCTTTCCTCCGGACGGCTGCAATAGGTAGCTTTTTACTTTTTGTAATGAAAGCTACCTAAAAGAGTTTGTATCACATAACATCCTTAAAAATAACTTATCTTCTCTATAACAATAACTTATCGTACAAACGGGCTTTACAGTACAGGGAGCCAATTGACCCGGGAGATAATATTTTTAGGGACGCTGAAAATCTTGCATGAAATAGCTGTAACATAAAAAGTTTTGTAATCGCTAAGAAGTGGAACAGTATTTCCAAAAAATTGTCCCTGGTCCAAAAAAAAACTCATTCTAAGCTGCCATTAACATAGATATTTTTCTTCATATTTATATTTGTTTATAATTTATACATAAATATTTGTCTTGACACAAAAAACTTAAGTTTAAGAAAAATAAAAAAAAGGACTAAAGATCATTCGATTTTATGATTGATGATGTTCCATGATTAATGCTTTATTTTCACTTAAAAAATGATTAGATAAATGATACTTTAATGTTGCATCTATTTTGAAAGTATAAAGGAAATATAATAGATAAGGGATATGTGAGGCTAATGGTTCTGTATAGTTCATTTTCACTTCATTAATATTTGATAAATTATGTTTAAGCAGATTTTTATTAGTTTCCTAAGTCAACCGAACATGTAGCAGGAATTGAAAATTGACTTTTTTAAAAAACAATTACAGTCGGCTTTCGTTGGTTCGAAATCGTCGGGACCACAAGAAATGTTCTAATTATCCGCAGTTCGAATTATGGAAAATATGAGAGGAAAACATGTTTAAGGGGTACTATTACAAAGAAATTAATGTTTTTCATCACGTAACTTTTACAAACAATGGCTGATTTTACACAAAATCATAGTTAAAATCATTTTTTTAAAGGAATAAGGTAAATAAATATGTAAGTTTGTCAAATAAAAACTTTCATACCAATACCTATAGATACTATTTTATGAATTGATAAATATGAATGAAGTATTTTGCAGGCCGCTTAAAGGGTTAAATATATTTTAGCTGTTATCATTAAGAACATGAAACTAATGATATATGAACTTAATATTAAATTAAAAGATATAAATATGTAAAGGTATTAAAAATTAGGAACAAGCACAAGCAAAGATGAGTAGGAAGTGTGGTTGATGGACAGACGGGGCGCTAAAAAAACGGATATTAAATGCATGGGACTTTATGTATACTTGTTCAGAACATTTCTGACAAAAACGAAAGAAAGAAAGTTATTTTAAGGATTTAAAGTACGGGGGAAAATAAGGAAAAATGAAAAATCGAAATTTCGTTAGTTCGAATTAAACGAAGTCAAGATAAGATGAGTTTGAATAAATGAAAATTTCCAACCTTATTCTGCTTTTGAAAATTTCTAAACTTCATGTTTCGTTCGAATTATGCATGGATTCGATTTATTCGATTTCAAATTAACAAGAATCGACTCTACTTCATTTTCTCTATTTCATATTAATAAAAAGCATGGAAGAAAGTTTGCGTCACTTTTAGATTAAATAATATTTTCTAAACATTTACAGAATATGCACCGAAAATTATTTATTTATTTATTTGTTATTTTTTGGTACGATTAAAAAAAAGACATTGAAATAAGTCATTTGTAATGTGTGTAACATATCTAAACCTTTAATGGGAGGTGGTCACATGGCGGTTAAGTTGAATTTTGGTTATTGATTCATTTTAAAATACATAAAATTTATAGCACAGTTTTATTTGTATATATAAAGCAAATTTTCATAAATAATATTGAGAAGTTTTAATGATATAGAATGAGCATGGGGCATTTTGAAAAGGTCTTCATAAAGCTTAAGACATTAAAAAAATTCCTTTTTTTTCCAAAAGAATTTTTTTTAATTTCTTGTGAAAAACATATATACTATAATGCACACTATCTACTTCAGGTACTAACTATATTTTGGTGTAAATCGCCCTACGAATGGCGCTGTTATTCTGCATTTTTCATGGTTTCACAATAGCTGTATCTGAAGAACTAATGCATGGATTTTCAACAGATTTCAGATTGATTTATAAGTTGAAATAAGTTATTGCTGACTACATTTTGGTGTAAACCACCTAACTGGTGGAACTGCTACGCTGAATTTTTCAGGAAGTATTATATTGCATAAGATAGAAGAACGTTTTGGGGTTGCCACTTATGACTAATTTTATTTTACATTCCGAATATTTAAGCTATCGTCTACGCAATATACTATTTAATATTTCTGCAAAATTACCCATAAATTTATCGATATAATATCCATCCATCTAAAAATTTATAAGTGACGAGAATGGAATCATGACATGAATTTCAGACTTTAATAAATCTTTCATTGAAACGTTTTACTTTCCATCTCTACTAATAATATGATTCTCTTTTCACATTTGTGCCATCGCTACCGGCAATGATCATTAAGTTTAAGTAAGTCTTCGATTCATACTGCTCTTAAAATTAAGATTAATGGGAAATTTTGAATTAAAAATGATTTGAAAACAATCATTAATTTTCTCCCTGTTTATTGAAATAGATATCATGAGTGATATTTTACAATTTATTTTAAAATATTTTTTTGCAATAACTTTGATATTGTTTGACTTGTTCCCATATGTTTTCTCTTTACGTTTATCATTGCTATGGATATTTAAAATTCGATTTTTATAGAAATAATGATATCAAATATGCTAGGTATAAAAAATATATTCTCTGGAGCAGTATAAGGTGGAACAATTGAGTTTTATTTTAATTTCTTGAAGCCATTTTGAAGTAATCATTGATCACATAAACCTTAAGCATATTTAAGGAAGGTGAGTTTATATACTACACTCTTTTAGCTTAACACAACGGGAACGGGGATTTTATAAAATACACATTTATAGTCCAATTTATATCCAAATTTCATATTGTTATTATTATTTAAAAATTTCAGTATATCTTGAGATATTGAAATAGATAATTATTGAGATGAAGAAATTTATTGATAAAAAATTCCGCAAATAAAAAGTTAAATTTGACTTTTTCATTTATAGAAGTACATTTTTTCTATTTTTTTTTCAAACATTTAGTAGAATTAATAATTAAGCATTATTCTGCTTAATATTTCTCCAAAATTACACATATATTTATTGATATAAAATCCATTTATCTGAAAATTAAGAAATGACAAGAATGGAATCATGAGAAGAGTTTTAGAGTTTAGTTTTATATTGATAATTGAAATAAATCTTTATTCGATCGTTTTACTTTCCCCCTTCAATTAATAATAATATGATATCCTTTTGACATTTTCTGTCATCGCTACTGGCAATGATCATTAAGTTTAAATAAAGTCTTCGATTCAGACTGCTCTTAAAATAAAGATTAATGAAAAATTTTGAATTATAAATGATATGAAATTAATTTTCTCCCTGTTTATTGAAATAAATACCATGGGCAATATTTCACAAACTATTTTAAAGTACTTTATTGCAATGTCTTTGATATTGTTCGCTTTTTTACCATATTTTTTCTCTTTACACATACCACTGCTATAGTTAGTTAAAATACCATTTTTATAGAAAGAATGATACCAAATATGATAGATATAAAAAATAAATTCTCCTGAACTTTGTAATAAAAAAATCTTCTTTTTTAAATAGTTTTATTCTAATTTCTTGAAGTCATTTTGAAGTAATCAGTGATAATATAAATATAAATCATATGTAAGGAAGGTGAGTTTATATAATACACTTTTTTACCTTAACACAACGGAAACTGGGATTTTATAAAATACACATTTATAGTCGATTTTATATTTAAATTTCATATTATTATTATTTAAAAATTCCAGTAAACCTTCAGCTATTAAAACAGGTAATTATTGAGGTGAAGCGATTTCTTGATAAAAAAAAATTCCGCAAAAAAAGAGTAAATTGTAGTTATTTCATTTATAGCAGTACATATTTTACATTGTTTTGCCAAACATTTAGAAAAATTAATAATTAGTTTGTGCCTAAGCAAATTTCTGCTTATTATTTCTCCAAAATTACCCATATATTTATCGATATAAAATTCCATTCTTCGAAAAATTAATAAAAGATAACAATGAAATCATGACAGGAGTTTTAGAGTTTAGTTTTAGATTGATAATTGAAATGAATCTTTTATTGGAACGTTTTACTTTCCTCCTCAATTAATAATAATACGATTTTCTTTGACATTTTCTGTCATCGCTACCGGCAATGATCATTAAGTTTAAATAAGTCTCCGATTCAAACTGATATTAAAATAAAGATTAATGGAATATTCTGAATTAAAAATGATTTGAAAACAATCATTAATTTCCTCCCTGTTTATTGAAATAAATACCATGGGTGATATTTCATAATTTATTTTAAAATATTTTATTGTAGTGTATTTGATATTTTTTCCAATATTCTCCCCTTGACGTTTACCATTACTATGGATATTTAAATTGCTATTTTTATAGAAAGAATGGTATCAAATATGTTAGTTAATTAAAAAAATATGTTTCCTTGAATTTTGTAAAAAATTCATGCACACACAAACACACACACACACACACACACACACACATATATATATATATATATATATATATATATATATAAAACTGAGGGAGGAGAGGCATTTGCTAAATTGCAATATATTTTATACTGGATGTTCAGTTAATACCTTTATGAATAATTGTATAATTATATTAATTAAATCTATTAATATACCTTGATAATTAATGTTAAAGATTAACTTGAATCTAGCTTTTAACAATTTGTACATAACACCTAAAATATTATTTCTAAGTATTTATAAATGCATATGTTAATCATTTGTTTTATTCCTTCTTTTATCTTAAATTAAGATACTGAGTTTAGGTTAGTATTGTCAAATGAAATGATTTTTTGCTACATCATTTTAGGGGTAACAATAGCATTTGGTATGTTTTTTTCCTTTTCTACCCATTTTAATAATGTTATTGTGATTTATTTTTGCTGTTTTTCTACATTTTATTTTGGTTTTATGTGTGTTGGTAGCCCCAGATTCGTATTGTTTTACTTTTTCATGGCTAATATGAAGGTGAAACCATATACTTTATTTGTAGAATGTAAAAAAATTCTGTACAGTAAAACCCAGATAATTCGGATTAATTGGGACCAGAACCATTCCGGATTATCAAAAATCCTGATTATTCGGAGAATTGGGAAAAATGAAATAAAATAAAACATAGTTACAGAAAATCACCTTTATGTTAAACGTATTAAATATTTACAGTTACTAAAAATGTTACCGAAAAGATTTCAGAAATAGTTTTTTAAAATTCAGAATACGACAATTAAACAAGTTAATGCTATGAAAATTAGCCAATCGCTTCTCAAATTTGAAAAAAAAATGACCAAATCGATCCGGATTAACGGGGTCCGAATTTGCGGGGTTCTACTGTACTAAACTTTTTCTAAGAAACTGGGATTCCTATACCTTTTCATTAAACGGTAACCGCAAAATCTCATGTAACAGAAACGGTTACATGAGTTTTTGCTGTTACCTTTACATGAAAAGTTCTAGGAATCCCAGGTTCCTAGAAAAAAATTAGTACCTATACAGAATTTTTCTTTACAGTGTAGTTCTAAAGTATTTGTGTGTCTGAGGATTCTTCTTTGGTTCTGCAAGTTTTGATTGCATTCATTTTGATTTATTTTTTTCATGTTTTAATGTGGTAATTATATATAAAATCGAATGGTTTATGTATTGTTTTGCAATTAATGTATATATATATATAGTTTTATTCTAATTTCTTGAAGCTATTTTCAAGGAATCGATGATCATATAAATATAAAACTCGATTAAGGAGGATGTGGGAGTTGTATAATAACCTTTTTTAATTTAAAGGAATGCAAACAGAGGTTTTATCCCCCCATAGATCTGATATATTCTATAGGATTCACATCTTTGCTTTTTTTTTTTTTTTTGGTCAAGTATGAGGAATTTCATGCCAACTGAAACCAGTAGTGAATTTTTCAACTTTTTATTATCTTCAAGTATTTGGTGTCATTTTAAAGGCAATTTATTGCAATTAATGGATTTCATAGTTATTTGTTAAAAATATGCATGGTTATATTTTAAATTTATGATAAATAATAGGTATTTGATGATTTAGTTTTATAATGTTAAAAATATGACTTTTTAAAAGATCAACTATTCATTAAAAATATTGTGATTATGTATATTTTTTCATTTATATAATAAGTTGAAAGCTAATCATAATTTTACAGTACTAATGTTCATATACAACCTTTTTCTTACCTCTTTAAAATAAAGTTATTTACAATTATTATTTGTCCCCTCTGTTACAGTTTTTTTTAAGTTTATTTTATTCATTATGTAAAAAAGTTTTAAATTTAATAAAAAATGTTTACAATAATTATCATTTGTGTAATCATATTATATAATAATTTTGAAAATATTTTCAAAATTTTTATAAATACATGCATAACAGAGGGGATGTAACAGAGCAGACAGATCTAAATGTCCCCTCTGTTACACATGGTTGTAAACAAATCTGATTGGTTTGCTCACAACCAATCAGATTAGAAAGTCAACACAATCTAATTATTTTAAGCAGCTTCGACAAAATCCAGCCAAGTGAGTGTTACAAGTAGATTTTAGCGAAAACTTTACTTTTGTCACACAAAATGAGATACAATCAGCTTATTGGACTCACAAACAGTGTTCTTTGTATACTGCTGTTGCTTGGCTCCCAAAAGGCGATCTCTTGGAAGAGAAAAAAATTATGAGTTATGTCATAGCCAGTGACTATATGCAGCATGAGAAATATGCAATTCACACTTTCAATGAAATCGTCTTTGATAAATTAAAAAAAGGAAGGAATTCCTTGTGTTAAAAGAGATTGATATTTTTAGTGATGTGCCATTATCCCAATTAAAAGAGAAATACACTCCTTGCAATATTACTTTCTCACCCTTTAATGTGCATTACTTTGCTACTAGTCATGGAAAGGGTGCAGTTGATGAAGTGCGAGGTACTGTGAAGAGGGCTGTGTACCGAGGAATTATGTCGGAAAAATGGACTCCTTCGCCATTTGATGTTAAATCGTTTGCTGAATGTGCAAATACCATTTGAAATGGAGTAGAAATTATTTATTGTGCAAAAGAGGATGTAGAAAGGGACATTGCTGCGTTTAATGAAAGAGTTTCAAACATAAAAGCTATACCAAATTTGAGGCGAATTCATTGTGTGAGAGTCCTACAAAAATATCACATTTCTTATTCATCTATGTCTGTTGAAGAAGGAGTACAGTTTTGCTTCAAAGATGGTTTGGATAAATCTACACAAAATAACAATTTGTTCACTCCTGATGTTAATGTTGGCAATTTTGCAATTGTTAGTGTTCAAGGAAAGAATAGGATGGTGAAATTTGCTGCCCAAATAACTGAAATTGACAATGAAACTCACAATGTTCATGTTGTATTTTTAAGTTGGTCAAGTGGACTGAAAACATTTAAATATAATTATAAAGATGTAGCATAGGCTCACATGCCTGAAATTAAACAAGTATTACCAATTTCTACATTAAGTAATCGAAATGTCACCTTCAATAATGATATTGTATTGAAAATATAACCACTGAATTGTAAGATGTCCCCTCTGTTACATTCCATGTCCCCTATGTTACGTTCTATTAATTCCATTTAAATAAAATGTGTTTTCAATTTAAACAATCTGACAGGTAATTATTTTATCTTGATATGTCTTTACTTAAAAAATATATTTAATTTCTTTTTGCAATTTCCAAATCACAGAGTTTTATATAAATTGTAATGCATGTGAAAAATGTGAAGGCTTTTTTTGTCCCCTCTGTTACATACCATTTTAATTAATTTATTACTAAATAATTAAAGTTTTTCATTGTTTATAATTAATTAACTGAGCACTGCTCCACAAATTAATATAGTCTTGTAAAATTTTAAACTTTGGAAAATTTAATATGTATTTAAATGGTAAAATATTTGTGCAATTTCCCCTCTGTTACGCTTGGAATTCACCGTATCTATATTATAAAGGCCAAACGTATATGTGCGTAACGCATACGTCATTTTATGAATGACAACACTTTGGAATTTGAAATGAAATTTCAGTTTTGCAATTGTGGCCACTGCATTTTTTTAATTCCTAGACATCGCACATTTTTAATGTTTACACCTTCGTAAAGGGGTAAAATGTACTTTTAAATACAATTTGTTTCAAAGCTGTATCTTAATTTGTTTTTGAAATATTAATTTTTTTGTTGTTTTTAATACCGTTTATCTAAATGTGGCAACACAAGTACTTCATTTAACGCAAAGGAAAGAAAGCAGATTACTGTATTTTTATGTTGCCATTTTCTCATTGAAAGCTAAAAAAATTTAATTAACAAACTTTAACACAATTACTTACAAAATTTCATTTATACTTAAAATAATATAAATAGTTTAGTATCTGTTTTTTGGTGCGTACGTAATTATGTAAATACATAGCACATATAGTGGTCGTTCAGTCCGTCCGTCTGTCTGTCCGCATATAACAACGCAAAAACTACCCAACCGAATCGTTTGAAATTTAAAATACATAATTATTACATAATTGTGTCGAGTAATTTCAAATTTTATTAAAATCGGATACATAGATCAATTACAGGGGCAATCAAAAGTATTCCATTACATTACGGTCAATGGGGAAAAAGTTTCAAATGCTTTTTAATCGTTTGAAATGTAAAATACATAATTTTTACGTAATTTTGTCGAGTTATTTCAAATTTTTTGATAATCGGGTGCATAGATTAATATACATTTTGCATAATTTGTGGTGCAAAGAACATTTGTTATTGATTTACAAGGCCACACAAAAGTATTCCATTACATAATGGTATAGGGAGAACATTGTTTGATGAGCGTTTTAATTGTAATTGACTATTTATAATTTTATGAGATTGATATATGAGAGTATTATTTTTAAAACTTCATTATCGTACGAACGCACCTCATCTGCTATGCTTCACGTGCAATTTCCAACTTGTTCTAATAACAACCGAGACTTCAAGTTTCGAATTAAAATTTCAAAATTATTAAATTAAAATACCATTTTTTTTAAAAAGGTAAATACAGATATGAAAGGTACATATATTAATTTTGATATGATGAAAATGATGTCGGGTTTAGATTTCACAGGGGTAAAATTCGATGATTCAGTTCGATGATTATAAATTCCTTGATAACTTTATAATAACAAATCTTTTAATATTTTTTACTGCTTTCATGTGTGATTGAAGTTTAATTTTAACAATTCCTACAACTGAGTTTTATAGAAAAAGTATTTTGTTAACTTTAGATTAAATATCAGTTATTTAAGAATTAGACTTCCCAATAAGAGGGAAATTTTTTATTGTAAATAATTTTGTAGATTTATTATAAATCAATGAAACAGTTCCTTTTTAAACATTTTTTTTCGTCAAAATTCGACGGGTTCTAACTTGTATTAACAAAGTTAGAAAAAAAATTGATTAAATGATTGAAACAGATTAAGAAACAAAGAAAATATTAATTTGTTTCTCATAGTACTTTTTTATAGCGAGCTTCGTGTTATATAAAAATGATTTGCAGCAGAAATGTGCGAAATATACAAAAATCAAAATTTAAATAATTGTACTGTGCGTTAAGATATTATTTGAAGAATCCATTAGAAATAAAAATTAGTACATAAATATATATTTTATGTTTTTCAGTGGTTTTGCAATGCAAATAAGTAAAATCCTAAGAAATTGTCAGCAAATTTACTTATTGAGTGCTTACTTTTTTGCATTGCAAAAATAGTAAAATTCTAAGAAATTGTCAGCAAATTTACTTATTGAGTGCCTAAGAATCATCAAGTTTTATGTATAAAAAAATAAGTTTTAATATCTTTTTCTGTTCAATCCATCTTAGTTATCAGTTTGATAAAATAAATAAATAACTGTAGTTAAAAAAGTACATAAATAAACCCAGGGATCTGATGAATTTAAAAAAGACACATTCATATTTTAATCATTCACCGAATTATTAATTCACAGAAATTAAGTTATGATAATACTTTTCTTTTATACAAACATTTCGCTCTGCTGAATATACATAAAATCTTAATAATGTGTATCCAACTCACAATGTGTTAATGCCCATGCTTCATATAAGGCAGGGCTCACTATGTAATTTAGCAAGTTATACTAACCCAACACCATTGAAGGACCATTCGAGAGGACATAGGATAATAGTTTGAAATTAAACCTCTCTCAGTGGTCACATTAGCCTCCATATCGTCATGACGGAACTGTGTCTCCTGGAAATGTTTTAGGGCTTGATCCTTTATCTATATGTGAGACCTAAGCAGTGCTTAATCTCATTGACTTCATCCTAATGTAGGAATATCAAACTTCAGGCCTGAAAAAAAGAAAGAAAAAGAATGAAAGATCACGCAATATTCATTAACAGTGACACATTTATTAATTTATTTTACTACATAGGTTAAAGAACTAAAATCGAAACAAACAATCTTAACAATTAAAGAATTTAAATCGAAAGTCCATGTATTCGATTAAAGCGCAAAATGACTAATCTATATAACACATTCGAATGGTTTTGTGACAAACACAAAAGTGATGGCAATATATGCCTGATTGTGTAGTGGCAGTAGTGTGTAATATGTTACATATTTTGAATACAACCCCTCATCTTTTTGCTTCCTTTAGGAACAATGGATTTTGAGCTTATTCTTCGACGATATTTTTTATAATTTTTAAGCCATATTTTTTAGACTGACAAAAAATGCTCTCTACAATTAGCTTATACAATATGCACATCATATTTTGATTGCATTCGTGAAATGCGCAGTGAAATCTTATTTGCAAATCTGCTCATTTTTAATCCATTTTTTATTATTTTTTAATTCTGATTACAGAGTATTAAGTACAATATTGTTTGTCTTAGTTTCTGAGAAGAACTTTTTTATATGTATTAAAAACTCATTTTTTATATATTATAAACAAAAAATTTCGAAATTTGTGACTGTTTTTATAAAAACCTTCATTTTTCTACGAGTATATATGCTCATAAAAAATGAACATAGTTTATTACAATGAGCTTCTTAATCATTTTCTACAGTTTGAATGTTTTTGTTACACCAGTTTTTACAGGGTTATCCAAAAGATATTAGATCTTTTTCAATTTGTCGGCGGTTTCTTATGGGATTTCGAAAATCAATCATCACGCAAATATATGACTTATACAATTCTGTTTATGCTCTTCAGACCTGAGCATAAGATAACTCTACAAATATATATTTATTGCTTTTGCATAATCGAAATGACACAATAGATGACAAAAAGAGTCATTTTTATGAAATCAGTACTTTAGGGGACTGGTTATTTAGGTTTACAAATATGGATATAAAAGTACTAATCCCCTTAAAACATCAGTTTAGCTATCATTAATATAAATTTACGCTATAACAAATTAACGTCTTTAAATAAATAAATGATCAGCAAATCCTCAAAATTTTTTATTGTAAATCATTTAAGTTAAATAATCATGAATATTTCTTACTTTCTTGGCCACAATGTCTTGAAGGTATTTTTGAAACTCGGATGAAAATAATATTTATTTTATGAGGTAATATTCATCAGTTCTGACATTTATTGGCTTTATTTTAAAGCAAAAAACATTCAGCTGCATAGAAGTAAAGTAAAAATGCAAAAAATTCGAGCAGTTTAGTTTTTAAGTGGAAAAGAATGGAAATACACATTTGTGTTCCAGAGGTTAAACATCTGGAGTTTCGGGATAATTCCTAGTGTATTTTTTAATATTTAACAAAATGTTTAAAATCAGAAATGATTTGTCATCATTGGTCATATGTGCATATTATGTCCGCAATCGTTACATCATTGATTTTATTAAATTACGTTGTGAACAATTTAAAAAAATTTTAGCAAAACATTATTGAATTTTCCAACACATAATTGTAAATTTCTTTTGAATAAAATCTCCATTAACAAATTTAATGATATTTTAGGCAAATTTTATCTTATGTTTTTTTATTTAATTTTTATTTTTAGTTGTGACAAAATTCTTAAAATTTCTTTGTTGAAATAAATGCAAATGTGAAAAACTGATTTTTATTTTACATTATTCATGTAATTCTAAAAAGCTGCTGTTAACACTTTATTATTTAAAATTTTTGAATTTTGTATGCAATTCAAGTTTGTTTAGATCATTTACGTTATCTACCACACTGCAACTGGGTAAAATACTTTTGCATCATTCACTAAACGTAAAATAAGCACTTCTAACTAAAATCGTTTTCGATTGTGTTGTTAATATGTTGCGATTGTGTTGTACGAAAAAAAGATTGTGCAAAAAATGTTGTAAAAAATTAGGAGCAGAAAATGCGTTTTCAAACATATTTCAAAACATTCATTTTTTAAATTGTGTAGTTTCAAAAGCACCATGTAGAAAATATTTTGAAAGTATTTTACGCGTGTTATTTTAAATTATTCTAAATTGTGCGGTGTTTACAATGAGTTGTTTATTCGGGGGCAAATTGTTGTGCAACATAACACTTTTAGACTTTAACACGTTCGCGGCCGCTTACGTGAAGATGTGATGCTAGTTAATGCCGCACAGTAGAAATGGGTTTTTCCCAGAACCCGATTTATTTTTTATAACAAAGGATCAGTGAAAGATTTTCCCGCGCCAGCACGTGACTGGCTACTGGACATCACGCGCTGGCGCGTGAGTGGACCCATAACGCTGGCGTCATATCACGCGCTGGCGCGTGATCGGCAGCGAATGTGTTAAGAAACTATTTTCATCAACACTATTTACAACACTATTTCAGCACAATTAGCAACACTATTTTTAGAACACATTTCTAGATAGCAATACTTTTTCAACATATTAAGAACACGTTTTTAAAGAACACTTTTGCATTATATTAAGAACACAATCACAACACAAAAAACGCTTCATATCACAATTAATGTGTTGTAAATTCGGGGACAAAAAGTGTTCTGAATTGTGTTTATTTTTGTGCTTGAGAATTTGCAGTGCAGGGTATGGGCCCATGCAATTTTTTATGTAATACTACAAGGAAAAAAAACACGACGAGGGAAGATTTTTCAGTACATAAGAATACTTTGACAGTTTTTCTATTAGACCTGAAAAAAAATGTTGTTGCAGTTCTAGATTAAAGAATAAATGTACGATTTAAATTGTATAAAAAAAACTTTATTTACGAATAATACTTTGTGCTGCTGTTGTAATAAAAATATCATATTTAGATATTCCTTCCCCCCCCCCAGATTTAATTGTATGTAATTTCCCAAATTTTTTGGATTTCCCAAATATGTAACAATAATTTTTTTTTAACCTGAATTTTGAAATTCCTTAACTGATTTAATTTTTTATAGTAGTCAAATTTAATTTTCCTACTCACTCAGAACCATCTAATAAAATAAAAAAAGTAGGCGAATAAAGTTCATCTATAAAGGCACTAAGAGGGAAGAAAACTAACTAAAATGTATGTAGATATATGTATGAAGTTTCTTTTTGTATTAATGATAATATCATGACATACTTATTAAATTGTTTAATCTTTCACTATATTTTTTTGTAGTTTGTGAAGAAAGAGGGATGTAAGATATCAAAATATATTTACATGCAAGAAACAAATTCATTCTATTTAAAAACTCAATAAATTGAAATTATGAAGAACTAATATTGCATTATTGTATTGAAATATTTAAATACACGACTGAAATCATCGTAAAAAATTAAAAAATTAAATTTTATAGAAGGTTAGAAAAACATATTCTACACATACAGAAGTTCCCACTCAAAATGAAACTTTTACCAATGTGACCTACCTAATTTGAAATCCGGAATGTGGGATTAGAATGTATGTTATGATTTTAGTCCGGGAGCCGACCGTCGATTTACCTATGTATCGACTAATAGGACAAGACTTACATCAAAATGTAGGTCTCAATATGCACATTAAGAATATCACTGGCTGCCAGGTACTATCCTGCCGGAACGCAAGGCAGCCGCACTTTAATGACGTCAATTTTGAGTGTTTACCTATGTATCGAGTACAAGGACCAGACATACATCGAAACGTAGGTCTCAATGTGCACATTAAGAATATAACTGGCTGCCACATACATCAAAATGTATGTTTCAATGTGCACATTAAGAATATAACTGGCTGCCAAGTCCTATCCTGCCGGAACCCGGTGGCAGCCGCACTTTTATGACGTCAAGTTTGAGTGTTTACCTATGTATCGAGTACAAGGCCAAGACATACATCAAAATGTAGGTCTCAATGTGCACATTAAGAATATCACTGGTTGCCACATACATCAAAATGTAGGTCTCAATGTGCACATTGAGACCTACATTTTGATGTATGTCCGGTCCGTGAAATCGTTACATAGGCAAACACTCAAAATTGACGTCATAAAAGTGCGGCTGCCTTGCGTTCCGGCAGGATAGGACCTGGCAGCCAGTGATATTCTTAATGTGCACATTGAGACGTACATTTTGATGTAAGTCTTGTCCTATTAGTCGATACATAGGTAAATCGATGGTCGGCTCCCGGACTATTTAGTCCATGAATATTTTAAAGGAGCATTCGGATGTGCGTGTCGAGATCAACCTCCTCAAATCTCCTTCAAGAGGGATATTGTAATATCGATTACAATTTCCGATTTTAGATTTCGAATTACTGCAGAATAGCAACTATGCTAGTGATTCGTGAAATAATGTATCCACCACTAATTCAACAATTATTTATTTTCTATATATCACACTTAAAAAAAGAATTCTCTGAAAATGGGTTAAAATAAATTTAAATGAAAATGTATATTTTAAGAAAACATAAGAGTTTATAAATACAACTGAATACTATGACTGTTAGTATAACGATATTTTCTCTTGAGATAAATTTAAAAAAATTTATTTTGATGAGGATTGAATATGTTTCTGTTTTATATTTTGATGATTAATTCGGATACTTCCTCAAAATATGTTATATCGAAGCAAATTTTCGAAACGTATGAAAATTTTGAAACATTTTGAACACATCTCTGTAATCATCGAAAAAAAAATTGAAATAATTAAATTTTATAGATTTGTAGATAAACATACAATACTTCCTACATTTAACGTAATATAAAATACGTGAACAGAGAATTTCCCACTCAAAATGAAACTTTCACCAAAGTGACCTACCAGATTTTGATGTGGGATTAGAATATATGTTATGATTTAGTCCATGAATACTTTAAAGGAGCATTCGGATGTGCGTGTCGAGATCAACCTACTCGAATCCCCTTCAAGAGGGATATTGTAATATCGATTGCAGTTTCCGATTTTAGATTTCAAATTACTGCAGAGTAGCAACTATGCTAGTGATCCGTGGAATAATTTATCCACCACTACTTCAACAATTATAAAGTTTTCAAATATCTCACATAAAAAAAAGAATCTTCTTAAAATAATTCAAAACAAATTTAAATGAAAAGGTATATTTTAGGAATAAAACATAATAATTTACACAGTACTAGCTAAAGAGATCATTTTAACCTTTTATGCACCGACGATACTTTAAAGTACCATTGAAGAAAACTTTATATAAAACTTATTTATTCTGCCTATTAATAAAAGTTTTTTTTAAATTCATTCTACACAAAACACTCTTCTCGATCAAATTAAGATCAGAATTGAGAAACAGTTGAAGCTAAATATTTTTAACAAGTGGTAGTTTTATTATTTATTTTTATAGGTATTTCTTTTCTTTTTTTAAATAAAATTATATGAAACATATTCAACTTCAAAAGCATTTCCATTTTTAGAGAGGATCATGATGCATTTAAACTCATTGTTTTTTTTTAAAGAATGTGATATTTTTCAAAAGTGTAATTTTGGTTAATTAATCTGGTTATTTTTGTAAATATTTCGCAAAAAACTATAACTACCGATATATTTAATCAGTTTTAATGAAAAAAAATTCTAAATTCCAAATTAGTATTTTCTAAAAATTCGAATATACCTTCAGATATTAATGAAGATATTTATTGAGGTGGATCAATTTCTTGATAAATAAATCGGTAGATAATGGGTTAAGATAGATTTAGATTATCCTATTTCTTCCAGATTTAACTGAATACCAAATTTGTAACAATAATTTTTTTCAACCTAAATTTTAAAATCCCTAAACTGATTTAATTATTTATGGTAGACAAAATTAATATTCTTACTCGCTCAGAACCATTTAACAAAATAAAAAATAGGCGATTAAAGTTCATCTACAAAGGCGCTAAAAAGGAACAAAACCAAGTAAAATGTATATAGATATGTGTATATATTTTTTTAATTAATGATAATAACTTGGCATACATATTAAATTGTTTAATTTTTCACAATAGTTTTTATATTTTGTTAAGAAAGGGAAATATAAGCTATATAAATACATTTATGTGCAAGAAACTAATTGATTCTGTTGAAAATAATCATTAAATTAAAATTATGATATACTAAACACAGAACATTGAAATATTTTAATATATCACTATAAAAATCGTAAAAAACTGAAATAATTAAATTTTGTAGATTTGGGGATGAGATTGAAATTTCCGCATTTTTGCACACTGGTATTTTGTTAAGGGCAATATTTTTCTATTAAATCGCAAAAATGTTCGGATTAAATAAAATACTATTTTTTTATCTATCAAAATACTGTTGTGAAAAAACATGGAAATTTCATCCTTATAGATTGTTAGAAAAAACATATATAACTTCCTATATTTAACGTAATATAAAATACCGGACACAGATTTTCCCCAAAACTATGTGTCCAATGGTAATCGCTATAGTTTTCCTGCGAGGTTTACCTATTACCTTCTAATTTTTTCACAATTTTATTTTCAGCAGATTCAGAAATATAGCGATGGGGGAGGACATATACACATTTTGCACTACATTTTCGATGATATTTCCGAAAATATACTACCTATATTTAAATGAAATGTATTTTTGAGTTCAGCATTACCAAAGCTTTGACACAATACCCTATGCAATTCAGAAAAAAGGTTTGTTTTTAAGTAACATTATTAGCCCCTCTACTCATAAGTCCTAAATATATTTGTGAATGCTTAATAATCTGCAAATATGTGGATCCCTCCAAATTGAACTTTCCTCGTTCCACAGTTTTCGAGTAAAGTGTCTGTATCATACAGACAGACACAGAGTGATCTTATAGTAATTCCGTTTTCACTTTTTAAGTATAGGACCTTTAAAAGAAGAAAAAAAGTATTTCTTTTGTTTTACAAAATTGAACCACTTTAAAATAATCAAAACATTCTAAAGCGGTATAGCATTCAATAAGAAATAGCCACAATAAAAATAAAGAATCTTATCAATGTATTTTAATGTCAAGATTTATGACGTTAAGCCGAAAATTATACCAGTAGAAGTTTTAGGTCTTAAAGCAGTAAATAAAAGAAAATCATTTTACTTTTATGAAAATTGTAAATTATAATTTTATCTGAATACAAAAGAACTAATAAATTTGTAGTATTTTTTTTCTTATTTAAAAAGAACATTTACAACAAATCGTTTATGTATGAAACTAATTAACAGCCTCATTCTGAAAAAGATAAACTAGAAAACTTAACTATAGAAATATTAAAATTAATTAAGTAAATGTTATCTTCGAAATCCATAAACTTAATTATGAATGAGAAATTCTATGTTTTAATTACCTTAACCCATTCCCTGCCGTGATCCCCATTTGGGGATCATTAATATTTTGATCTTGCTCTCCCCTAATTTCAAAGTTTTTGTTTATTTTTCATGGTATATGTTTACAGAATAGTTGTTTCTTAATGTATGGTCAAAATGTTAGGTGTGATTAAAATATTTATTAGTATATTTAACTTTTTCTTTCAAAGTTTGCTCGAAAGTAACTCTTTTTCACTTTTATGGATTTACCTTATGAATATCTAATATGCAAATTTGAAATGAAATATTTTTTACCATAGGATTTATTTGTACATGTGTCCTAAATAGCATAATATCAAAACGGAGTAATTTTTTTTTCTTTTTTGATTTTTTATATCCAAAATACACTGATCCCCATTTGGGGCTCACGGTTGTTGCAATGTAAAAGGACTTACTATTCACATTGCAAGCAGGATATGTTTTTCCACTAATGCAATACGTTCCTGGAATTTTTTTTTTAAAGGTTCATTATCAGTAAGTGTGGAATGTACCCTCTGATAACAGAAGAAAATATATACAATGGGTCACGTGGGGGGGGAGGGAAGGTTGGGAAGAAATACCAGGTGTTAGGAGCAGGTGCTTTGATAAACAAATTCTTTTTACTGTTCTAATGACATCTTCAATCCTTTTTTTTTCTTTTCTTTACTTTTCTTTGGGCAGCAAAAGTTTAGACTTTTTTTAGAGCAGATAGCTATGAACTTTGACTCGAGAAGTTGCTTCACTTAGAGATAATGTTATCAGCTTTGAACTAGTGAAAACTAACTTGGTTGGATTTTGATTTTTAACGAAATTATTGTTCTGCTAGTATTTTTGTGAATGATTTTGAATTTTTTAAGTGGATAATTATGAGTCGAAAAAAATTTAAAACACTCAGAGAACTTGAAGAATATTGGGACAATGATATTGATATAGATGAGGAAGAACCTGATGGTACAATAGATATAGTTGAACTGCCCCCAGACAAAGCGGATGAAGTTTCTGATTTGGAAGATATAGATGATAATATACTAGAAGATACCATTCCAAATGATGTTCCAGGTTCTTTAGAAATACATGGTGGTAAGTGTAATGAAGAATTTATAGTTCCGAGAAAAAAGAAACCTAAAAAAGAAAACCCCATATCAAAGTGGAACAGAAAAAGTGCATCATATAACATTTCTAGCCATGGAGAAGAAGAATGCAAGCAACGTGAAATGAATATGATAAATGCAATTAAAGATAAAACGCCAGTAGAAGTTTTTGAGATGTTCTTTACAGATGAATTAGTAAACTATATCGTACAACAGAGTGTATCTTATGCTGCTCAAAATAATCGTCACCAGTTTACACTTTCAGCAGACTGTATAAAAAAATTTTTGGGATTTTTACTCTTAACTGGATATCACTCTTTACCCCAAGAACAGATGTACTGGTCTGAAGATGAAGATATAAATCTTGAAATTGTGAGAAAATGCATGACAAAAAATCGTTATATAGATATAAAAAGAAACCTACACTTCTGTAACAATGCAAGTATTCCAAACATAAATGGAAACAAGGACAGACTGTTCAAAATACGACCAATTCTTGATGAACTAAATAAAAGATTTATGCAATTTGGAGTATTCTCATATAATTTGTGTATTGATGAACAAATGGTGCGTTATTATGGTCATCATTATCTGAAGCAATTTATTAGAGGCAAGCCCATTCGCTTCGGCTTCAAACAATGGGCAATGTGTTGCGGTGTGACAGGATATTGCTATAATGCTGAAATATATGAAGGGCAGCAAACGAATAATTTAGAAAAAGATACGCATGGATTAGGGATGTCTGTTATATTGAATAAAATTGCCACCATACACAAACCGGAAGAACACAGCTTTTATTTTGATAATTTTTTCACTAGTTTTGATTTGATGAAAAATTTAAAAGAGAGGAATATACCTGCAACAGGAACGGTCAGATGTAATAGGATGAATAAATGCCCTATAAAAACAGATAAGGAAATGAAGAAAGAATTTCGTGGGGCTTTTGATTACAGATATGATGAAATAAATGAAATATTTTGCCTTGTATGGAAAGATAATAGCATTGTGAAAATGTTATCAAATCATCTGGAAGTTTTACCTTTGGGACGTGTGCAAAGGTGGTCTAGAACTGAGAAAAAACAAGTGCTGATTCCGCAACCTAATGCTATTGCAAATTACAATAAGAACATGGGTGGTGTCGACAAACTTGACTGGAATATTCAAAAATATAGGACGAAAATTAGAGGCAAGAAGTGGTACTTTCCAATTTTTACCAATGCTGTGGATATGGCTCTAGTTAATGCTCATACAATATACATCATTGCTAACAGAAAAATGCCACTACTAAACTTCAGGAGAGAAGTTGCAAGATTTTACTTGAGTTTACATTCTCTATCGGATCCAAAAAATAGTGGAAGACCATCATATAATATAAGTTCCCAGAGAAGAGTACCAGATGAGGTAAGAAAAAATTCTAAAGGACATTATTTAGAAAGAACTTTAGAAGGTAAACAAAGAAAGTGTGCTGTTTGTAAAAAAAATGTTAGAAAACAATGTGTAAAATGTGATGTAGGGTTGCATGTTGAATGTGTAATACAATGGCACTCATAAAAAAATTACGCATTTCTTTCACATGCGATCTACAGTGATCCCCAAATGGGGATTGATTTTCAATTTAATAAATTTCATGAATTTTTCTATTATATTGTAAAATGTACTTGTTTGTGTTTGTTTACATGCAAAAAAGTTACTTTATATGAAAAAAGATTTTTAAAAAAAAATCTGGCAGTTAATGGGTTAATTAATTACATTTCACGGTAATATACAAACACCTTTCCTGTTTTATTTTTAAATGAAGTTCAAAAGTATATAATAATTATATTTAATTTAAGTTCATCAAAATTTTTCACGGTTCTGAACAATGCATGTCTATTGTAATAAATATTTCCTCTCTGATAACTTTAAACGCAAATAAAAATTCAAATATTTTCAATTTCTACGCATAAAAATAAAGCATAATGTTCTGAAAGGATATAATTATCCTTAATAGGTAAGATTCTAAAATCTAAAAAATTGAATTTCTGTTTATAAATTAGTTATATGTGCGCCTTTCCATCAATTCCCTGATTACTCTTTATGTACAAAAGGGAAGAAAAAGAAATTTTTGCTAATATTTTTAGATTATAAAAGTACACTTAAACAAAGAGGATTAATTTGTATAATTTTTAAATTGCTTCATATGCTATGAAAAAGATGTTTCGTCCTCTACAGAGATGTCGATGCAAGAATACAGATTTTTTTTATCATTATTATTATTAATATTATTCAATTAACAAGAAAATACTTGGTGAAAATTTGATTTTTCATTTTGTTAAAAATACGCAAAAATGATGTAATTTCAATTAAAATAATTATGTCATGTTTTTGTCACTTTAATTGGTAACTTTTTAGCAAAAAATTATTTTGCTTAATTTTTGAATTATTTCTTGCTTTAGAATAAAAACAGGTAATATTAAAAATGAATTGATTAGTTAATGAGAGATTTCGATACAAAAATGTGCAAAATATAGCTGTTATAATAATTGTTAAAGCTATTAAAAAAACTTAAAAAAACTTAATAAAACTTTCATGATTCTTTTTGGACAAAGTACTGGAGGATGATGCTGTTTTATTTAAAATTATTATTTCAAGATTTTATCACTTTAATAAGTGAAATTTTAAAATGTAAAACAACGCACTAACAACATATTAATTTATTGTTTAACTGTTTATTGCTACAAATTATTAGTTTTTAATTTCGTTCATGTTTTAGAATGAAATGAGATAATATGGAAAATAAAAATTTTCAGTTATGTAAAGAGTCTAATGGAAAAATATACACTGAAAAAAATGGTTTCTAAAAATTGAATAAAACGTACTCAATTTAAAATACTTCACATACTCAAAACAGCTCCGATCCAAATGTAATCAACACGTGTACTTATTTTTGATTCCATGGTTGTGTTCAAATGTAAATCTCTATGCACTGCCCCCTTAACTTATAAATTAAAGTAAAAATATACTAGCATTTATTTCTTGCTCAAAATTTTAATAAAAGTTTAATTGATAATTATTAAGAAATATAGCAAAAAATATTAGCAAAATACACAAATCGAATATTTTTATGGCTAGAGCACTACTTGCAAGCACTTTTAAATAATTTCAAAATACTGTGTATAATTTAATATTTACATTAATAAGCATCTTTTATACCACCATGAATGAAAAAAAATCCTTAAAAGATGCAAAGTTATCGTTCGTTTGAATTTGATAACGCATGATGTTTCAAAATTGAGAAAGCAATGTAATCATTTTTTATCCAAACACATTCAATTCAGTATGAATACATTGATGTACTCATTTTTGAGTATTTCATTTTTTTCACTGTATGATATATATTTTTAAATTGACATTTCAAATTTATTTTTAAAATCCCTGATATGAAGAGAACTTGGATAATTCATATAAAATACCTGTGCAATTGCCTTATTTGAACCGAATGACGGAATTTAAATTTGAGTAAATGGCTTCCTATTGCAAACTGTTTTGACAGTGCACTCCATCTCTGTTATTCTTAGAATTCTTCAGTCTTGTTCTGCAGAGACAGATTAGACTGACCATTAAACTTAGTAGGTTGAAGCTTAGAGGTCAAGAAGGAAAAGGGATTAGGTGCCTAAGAATATTTTTCTTTATATCCAGCTACTGTTTTATGTAAGAGTAAAATGATGTGCAATATTATTTGTACCACTTATTGAATGAATCGTATATATTATTTTAAAGATTTATCATGTTTAACCGAATATTAATTTTTAGAAGTTTTAATTCCTGAAGCTCTGAGTAAAAGAAAATCAGTTACCTCTTATGAAAAATGTAAATTATAATTTTATCTGAATACAAATAAACTAATAAATGTGCAGCATTTTTTTTTCTTATTTCAAAGAAACATTTACAAATCGTTTATGAATGAAACTAACTAACAGCCTATTCCTGAAAAATATAAACAAAAGGCATAACTTTATAAATTAAAATTAATTAAGTAAATGTTATCTGCGAAATCAAGAAAGTTAATTGTAAATGAGAAATCCTATGTTTTAATTACCTCAATTAATTACATTCCACGGTGATATGCAAACACGTTTCCTATTTTACTTTTAAATGACGTCCAAAAGTATATAATAATTATATTTAAGTTCATCAAAATTACTCACGGTGCTAAACAATGCATGTCTATTTTAATAAATATTCCCTCTCCTATAACTTTAAACGCAAATAGAAATTCAAATATTTTCAATTTCTACAAATAAACAATAAAGCATAATATTCAGAAAGTATATAATTAACTTTAATAGGTAAAATTCTAAAACCCTAAGAATTGAATTTATATTTATTAAATCAGTTATATACAGGGTGATTCAGCTCGTCGGTGATAAACTTTAAGGATCGATAGAGCACACCTAGACGAACATTTTTGAATAGGGAATGTAGGGTCCCCGACGCGATGGTAAGGCGCTAGGCGCTTTCGAAAATTTGGGTGCCGAAATTCGAAACGTCATAAAAACTAGGGAAATGGTTAGATTTTCTTGCTTGTTGCGTCGAAATGATTCTGTTTGTTTAGACTTTCTTCAGTACCAATTTGATAAGCGTATCTCTTAAAACATGGATAGGGGGCGCTGCAGACTTTGGAGAGCTAGACAACAACTTTAAGCCCGTTATTTTGATAATTTAACACATGCTCGCCAAAGTTTATACTCTAACTTAAAGTTTGAACCCAAAAGTAGAGCCCTGCAAAAAGCGTAAGAGCCGGAATAAAATGTCAAAGTACAGGGTGGTCGAAACTCGAAGGCTCCTAAGAAATAAACAAACAGATTTCTTGACTTATGGCATGCATTTTCATGATTCTGTTTGCTGGGGCTCTCTGAAACTCAGTTGAACGGTACAAAAAGAAACATCGATAGGGGGCGCTTTGGGCAAAAAACATAATTCGTTGACATTTCGGACGCTAACTGGAAACGGGGCGCTACGATCAGTTAGTAATAATGAAAACACATTTTCTACCTCTGCTCAACACTTCTGAATAAATTTAGACCAAAAACATCAATGATACTGGAAATTTATTTACAAAAAATAACACTACAGAAGATGCTCGAAATTTCGACCTTGGGCCATGATGCAGGCTTCGCACCTCCGTCGCATTGAGGAGTGTGTGTTTCCAACAATGCCAGGAGTATCTCTGATCTGCCCTGCAGCTGCCACAATGCGCGCCACAAGTTCTTCAGCACTGCTGACAGGTGTATGGTATACCTCGGCCTTCAGGTAACCCCAAAGGAAGAAATCCAAGCAGGTGAGGTCTGGTGATCGGGCAGGCCAGTGAACTGGACCCCCACGCCCGATCCACCGCTGGCCATACCTTGCGTTTAGATGGAGACGCACGTCGTTCGTGTAATGGGCCGGAGCTCCATCGTGCTGGAACCACATCTGGCGACGCGAACCTTCGGGTACGTGCGCCTCCTCCAGAAGCTGCGGCAGCACTTGATCCAGGAAAATCAGGTAATTTCCACCTGTCAGCCGTTCAGGTAACAAATAAGGGCCAATGAGGCAATCCCCCAGAATGCCGGCCCACACATTTACTGAGAAACGCTCCTGGGCTGCTCGGCTTCTGGTTTCATGTGGATTTTCATCACACCACACATGACTGTTGTGGGCGTTCCACATTCTCTCCCGGCTGAAGGTGGACTCGTCCGTAAACAAAATGCTGTTTACAAAACGGGGATCCCTGGATCTCATCGCCAAGTACCATCTTGAGAATTCCACTCGAGGGCCAAAATCCTGCTCTCTGAGCAACTGCACCCGCTGGATGTGGTAGGGGTGCAGATTCCGGGAACGTAAGATGCGCCACGCAGTTGCTTGCGAAATGCCAACATGTCTGGCGATATCTCTCGTGCTAAGACCTGGGTTGTCCTCAACCAGGTTAAGCACAGCCTCTTCGTTGTCGGGGGTGCTCACTGATCGCTCCCGTTCAGGCCTGCCTCCGTCGAAAGATCCCGTTGTGGACAACCTCTGGTGTACTCGAGCGAAGAAAACATGGCAGGGGATTTACCTGTTGGGGTAACGCTCGGCGTACAACCGCTGAGCGGCTCGTCCATTACAACCAGCAGCGCCATACGCCAAATGCATGTCAGCCAATTCAGAGTTTGTGTACCGTTCCATCCAACTACCGATCTGCAGACAAGTAACCCGAAGCTTAAGTAGGTACCGCACGTTCAAAAGACGTGTCTGCGCATACAACTACGTCATCTCCCGTTGTCGTCTACGCATTACGTATCTTTTGCATATCAATATGGTACGATATCTTTTGCATAAATCAGCAAAAAGCACCTTATGTAAATTTTATTGCGCGCATTGTGCATGATTGAAACCAGCTATGTTTGTTAAAAAAAACAAACAAACTGCAGTTTTAATAGCTTCTTATGATAAGTAAATTACTCTCTTGTTTTGTTTCTAACTGATCGTAGCGCCTCGTTTCCAGTTAGCGTCCGAAATGTCAACGAATTATGTTTTTTGCCCAAAGCTCCCCCTATCGATGTTTCTTTTTGTACCGTTCAACTGAGTTTCAGAGAGCCCCAGCAAACAGAATCATGAAAATGCATGCCATAAGTCAAGAAATCTGTTTGTTTATCTCTTAGGAGCCTTCGAGTTTCGACCACCCTGTACTTTGACATTTTATTCCGACTCTTACGCTTTTTGCAGGGCTCTACTTTTGGGTTCAAACTTTAAGTTAGAGTATAAACTTTGGCGAGCATGTGTTAAATTATCAAAATAACGGGCTTAAAGTTGTTGTCTAGCTCTCCAAAGTCTGCAGCGCCCCCTATTCATGTTTTAAGAGATACGCTTATCAAATTGGTACTGAAGAAAGTCTAAACAAACAGAATCATTTCGACGCAACAAGCAAGAAAATCTAACCATTTCCCTAGTTTTTATGACGTTTCGAATTTCGGCACCCAAATTTTCGAAAGCGCCTAGCGCCTTACCATCGCGTCAGGGACCCTACATTCCCTATTCAAAAATGTTCGTCTAGGTGTGCTCTATCGATCCTTAAAGTTTGTCACCGACGAGCTGAATCACCCTGTATATGCCTTTTCATCAATTCCCTCATTGCGCTTTATGTATAAAAAGGAAAAAAAGAAACAAAAATTTTCCCTAATATTTTTAGATTATAAAAGCACACTTAAACAAAGAGGATTAACTGTTTAATTTTAAATTGCTTCACATTGTGTGAAAAAAATAGTTAATAATTAAAAGATGTTTCGGCCTTTAACAGAGACACAGATGCAAGAATACAGATTTATTATTATTATTATTATTAGAGTTTTTACTTAACGAGAAAATACTTGATGAAAATTTGATATTTCATTTTGTTAAAAATATGCAATTATGCTTTAATTTCAATTAAAATAATTATGTCGAGTTTTTGTCACTTTAATTGGTAACTTTTTGGAAAAAAATATGTTAATTAATTTTTTAATTACTCCTTGCATTAGAATAAAAACAGGCAATATTGAAAAAAATCTCTGTCCGCTGGGCCTATAGGCGGAGGTAGATTTCGAAGAGTGCTCATTTCAACATATATATATATATATATATATATATATATATATATATGATTAGAGATAAACCCCGTTTAATAACTTCATTTGGCCGTTTATGAAAAATTTTTAATTTCATTTTTCTCCAAAAACTGGTTTTACCAGAATCATCTTAAGAAAAATTCAGCTCAAATGCCCATTTTGACAACATATTTTGAAATATATTCTGAATTTATTAAAAAATCGACCAAAATAGTACATTATACAGTTCCTAAATAACAAAAAACTGTCAGTTGAATGCATTTGAGAAAAAAATTGAATTTAAAAATGAGTCATAAAATAACCGATTTGTTGTTTGAATACATCCTTAATTCTTTAATCATGATTGCTTCGGAAAATTTTGTACGAAATACTCACTTTGACACCATTTTTAAAAATATATTCTATCTTTATCAAAAAACTGGCCAATGAGTCACAGTATATAGTTTCTAAATAAGAGGATCTGTAAATTGGATGCGTTTGAGAGCGAAAATGGATTTTAAAACGAGTCATAAAAAACGCAATTTGCTATGTGAAAACTTCCTTAAATTTTCAAATCGCGAAGACTTCGGGAAATTCTGTTCAAAATACTCTTTTTGGTATACCCTTTTTCAAAATATATTCTGTCTTTATCAAAAAATCGATCAATGCATCATATTATATAGTTCCTAAATAAGAGGATCTGTAAATTGGATGCGTTTGAGAGCAAAAATGGATTTAAAAACGAATCAGAAAAAAATGCAATTTCTTATTTGAACACTTCCTTAAATTTTCAGTCCCGATGACTTTAGGAAATTCTGTTCAAAATACCCTTTTTGGTAGCCTTTTTTGAAATATATTCCGTCTTTATCAAAAAACTGACCAATGCATCACATTATATAGTTCCTAAATAAGAGGATCTGTAAATTGGATGCGTTTGCAAACAAAAATGGATTTAAAAACGAGTCAGAAAAAAACGCAATTTCTTATTTGAATACTTCCTTAAATTTTCAGTCCCGATGACTTTAGGAAATTCTGTTCAAAATACCCTTTTTGGTAGCCTTTTTTGAAATATATTCTATCTTTATCAGAAAATTGACCAATGCGTCACTTTATACAGTTTCTAAATAAGAGGATCTACCAATTGGATGCGTTTAAAATCAAAAATGAATTTAAAAATGAGTCAGAATATAAGCAGTTTGGATTTGAGGTTTTTTTCTCCAACTCCTATTTTTGTTTAATTTCTTTTTGCTATACGAATTGGTCCTATGAAAAACTTGTCAATATAAAAGTTGTAGATATTTTTGAAAAGATGTAAAATAAATTTAATCAGATTTGATATCTTAAAAATTGACGGAGTTATGGATTTTTCTCTTTTTTCACCGCCCTTTTCCTTTTCGTTTTTAATTTTTTTCATCAGTAAATGTTGGTCCTATCAAAAACTTGTAAATACAAAAGTTTTAGATAATTTTAAGAACGTTTACAAAAAAATTAGTTGGACTTGATATCTTGAAAATTGACGAAGTTGTGAATTTTTTTCTCTCAAAACCCCTGTATTTTTCGCCCGTTGAGCCCACTTCTAAATTTATCAAAAATCTGTCATGCATAAACTTTTGGCTCATTTTTAAGAAGTAATATAAACTTTAAACCGATTCGATATCTACTTTAATTAAGAAGTTATGGCGTTTTTTCGGTTTTCACAAAAACGCCCCCTATTCCGACCCCTTTGGTCCGATTTTGCCCATTAACGAACTTAGCCAAGATTTTAACCCCTTTGATTTTATGTACAAGTTTGGTGGAGATTGGTGAAGAATTATAGAAGTTATCGTGTCCATAAAAAAGTGAGATATATAGATATATAGATATATAGATATATAGATAGATAGATAGATAGATATATAAACTGGTGCGATTTTAATAGATAGTATTTCATACTAAATCTACCTAATAAATTGTTTGTTAATGAGAGATTTCGATACAAAGGTATACCAAATATAAATGCCGAAGCTTTAAAAAAGCTTAATAAAACTTTCATAGTTCATTTTGGGCAAAAAACTCGTTGATGATGCAATTTTATTTAAAATGATTAGTTTAAGTTTGCATAATTTTAATTAGTAAGTATAAAAATTGTTTTAAAATGTAAAGAAATGCACTAAAAACGTTTTTATTTATTATTTAGCTCTTTATATTGCTGCAAACTACACTCATGTCCAAAATCAAGGTCACATCCATGTTTTTTATGAAAACTGGTGAACTATTCACTGAGTTGCTATGAAATTTATAACAGATATGTACATTACAATAGTAGAAAGTATATAGTTACATATAAATGTGGAAAAGATTATTATTGTGAATTATGAAACAGGGTATTTCAAAAAGTGTTAAATCATTTATGGCAGATAAAACCCTTATCTCGGGAAAAGTCTGTCTAATATGGAGTGTGACCACCGTACTATGCTATTGAAGTCACACAACGAGCTCTCATGCTGCTTGGGAGAGTGTCAATAAAATTAGCGCAACTAAGTCCATTCTTCCAAAAGTGCACCTTTTAACTCCTGAAGGGTCAGGGAAGGGGTGTTACGCTGTGCAACGGCTCTTCCTAGATCATCGTAAATATGTTCAAAAGGGTTGAGGTCCAGAGAGCTCCAGCGACAATTCACACAACGATTATCCTGTTCATCAAGAAAATCCTTAACAATGTAAGCTTTTGTGGTTTCACATTATCGTCCATAAACATGAAGTTCGGGCCTAACAGCATCCGGAACAACCTCATACCTATAAGTGATGTGCGTTGACAGTACTCGCATCGAAGATGTCCAGTAGTATATGATTGCTGAACATTGTGAAGCGCCAAACAAGGATTCCTTTGCCAGAAAATCTGACGACTTTTTTTTTTTACATAGGAGTGATGATGGCGAGCTTCTCGTTCTCTCTAGATGGAAATTCGAAGTGAATCACTCTGAGTGAAGAATGTCAAGTCTTCAGCCCTATTCTTTTTATATTTAAGACTGATGTCTTCAATTCCACAAAAACTAGGCTCTCCCGTTTCACACAATAAAAGAGACACATATGACTAGCATAATTATAGCGTTTTGGATGAGATCCTTGAAGCCCATATAAGAATATTCCAAGGTGCTGTTGGTCCGACTTCATGTTTATAGACGTCACGGATAATGCAAAGCCAAACAACTCTCTCAGTATTATTTTTTTTAATAATAAGATCGGGAAAAGGATATTTACCGTACGAATTGGCGCTCGAGGTCTCTGAACCTCAATCATATTGAACATGTATGAGATGGTCTAGGAATAGCCATTGCACAGCGTAATCCACCTTCCAGGACCCTCCAGGAATGAAAAGTAGCACTTTTGGAAGCATGGGTTTTGTTGCCACAAACATCTATTGGCACCTTCACAAACAGTATGAGAGCTCATTGTGAAGCTTGTATAGCAATGCATGGTGGTCACACTCCATATTAGACATATCGATTTTTTTTTAGTAATAAGATGGGGAAGAGGATATTCACCGTACGAATAGGCGCTAGAGGTCTCTGAATCTCAATCATATTGAACATGATGAGATGGTCTAAGAATAGCCATTCCACAGCTTAATCCACCTTCCAGGACTCACCAGGAATGAAAAGTCGCGCTTTTGGAAGAATTGGTTTTGTTGCCACAAACATTTATTGGCACCTTCACAAACAGTATGAGAGCTCATTGTGAGGCTTGTATAATAGTGAATGGTGGTCACACTCCATATTAGATATATCGATTTTTTTTACTAATAAGATGGGGAAGAGGATATTCACCGTACGAATAGGCGCTAGAGGCCTCTGAATCCCAATCATATTGAACATGATGAGATGGTCTGGGAATAGCCATTGCACAGCTTAATCCACCTTCCAGGACCCACCAGGAATGAAAAGTGGCGCTTTTCTAAGAATGGGTTTTGTTGCCACAAACATTATGAGAGCTCATTGTGAGGCTTGTATAGTAGTGTAATGTGGTCACACTCCATATTAGACATATCCATTTTATTTTTCTAATAAGATGGGGTAGAGGATATTCACCGTACGAATAGGCGCTACAAGTCTCTGAACCCCAATTATATTGAACATGATAAGATGGTCTAAGAATAGCCATTGCACAGCTTAATCCACCTTCCAGGACCCACCAGGAATGAAAAGTCGCGCTTTTGGAAGAATGGGTTTTGTTGCCACAAACATTTATTGGCACCTTCACAAACAGTATGAGAGCTCATTGTGAGGCTTGTATAGTAGTGTATGGTGGTCACACTCCATATTAGACATGTCGATTTTTTTTTACTAATAAGATGGGGAAGAGGATATTCACCGTAAGAATAGGCGCTAGAGGTCTCTTAACCCCAATCATATTGAACATGATGAGATGGTCTGGGAATAGCCATTGCACAGCTTAATCCACTTTCCAGGACCCACCAGCAATGAAACGTCGCGCTTTTAGAAGAATGGGTATCTGTTGCCACAAACATTTATTGGCACCACAAACATTATGAGAGTTCATTGTGAGGCTTGTATAGTAGTGTATGGTGGTCACACTCCATATTAGACATATCGATTTTTTTTTTTACTAAGAAGATGGGGAAGAGGATATTCACCGTACGAATAGGCTCTACAGGTCTCTGAACCCCAATCACATTGAACATGATGAGATGGTCACATACTTTGATGAGAAGACATATTTTTCCCGAGATAAATTCTTTATCTCTAATACATGATTCAACACTTTTTTCCACACCTTGTTTTTTAATTCACAATTAAATTCTTTTCTATATTGTACACTCTAAAAAAAAATGTGTAAATTTACACACAAAAATGTGTAAATCGATGATACAAAAACGACATGTCTATATGTGTAAATTTGTGTGTAAATTGCGTCAAATGTGTAAATTTCAGAATACACATTTTAATGTGTAATTTGATGATAAGTCCAAATGTGTAAAAGTTATCTGATAACTCTTGAAATACACACTTTAATGTGTGAATTGCACTGAAATACACATATTTCTGAGCACTATTTTTACACATACATATGTGTAATATTCTTTTTTTACATATATTTTTGTGCAATAGGAAAATACCTACAATTTTGTGTAATATGCAAAATACACATGTTTTTGTGTTATGTACAGAATGCACAGATTTTTGTGTAATATTCTGTTTTTACACATATGTCTACATAACATGGAAAACACATTTTTGTGTAATATTTAAAATAGACAGGTTTTTGGGTACAAAGATTTACCTTATTCTTTGATGTGTAAACTGCGAAAAAGTTTTTAAAATAGCAAAACAAAATTACATGAAGTACAAATTCGTATATGCTTGACTTGTTTCTAAGTACGCGATCGTAATTTTGTAAATACGTAATAACTATAGTTGTCATTCAATCCGTCCGTCTGTCTATCTGTTCGTTCGCATACAACAACGCAAAAACTACTTATCCGAATTGTTTGAAATTTAAAATACATAACTCTTGCATAATTTTATCAAGTCATTTCAATTTTTATGAAAATGAGATGAATAATTCAATTATAGAGACAGTGAAAAGCGTTCCCTTGCATAACGGCCAATGTATAAAAATAGTTTCAAGTGCTTTTTAATAATGTTATACGTTTTCGAACATAATAAAATTGACATGCATCTATGAAGTATATACTACAATATAAATTCTGTATAATCTGTAGTGCAGACAATCGTTTTAATTAATTTACAGGGCCATAGTAAAATATTCCATTACATTATGGTAAAGAAGGAAACATTGTTTGGGACGCGTTTTAATTATATTAAAATATTTCACATTTTATGAAATTGATGTTTATGTTGCTGAGATTCGTTAAAGATTACTTATTTTATAATAGAAAGCAGATATATAGTGTTTACAAAGACAAAGAAAACATTTCGGATACTTAAACAGTATCCGAAGTACTGTCTACTATTACACTAAGATCTGAATATTTTTTTAACTTCTTTATAGTACGAAATGCACCTGATTTGCTTTGTTTAACGCGCATTTTCCAACTTTTTTCTTTCTAACAGATTTGTAATCTTAAAACAAGAATTATTTACGCTCAATCAAGAAACAGGGTCGTCTCAAATTGTAATCTATTATCTTTCTGTTATTATAATCTATTTTCTTTATTTTTCTTAATCTGTTTTCTTTCTGAAATTATAATATATTATCTCCTTCTGTTTGCATATATACAACGTGATGACAGAAAGGATTAATTCATTTTACATAAGGGTTTGCAATTTTTTGATTATTAAAAAAATAACTTTAATACTAGGTTGTAGATATTACATTCTTATTTATGAAATTATACATTTAAATCAATAATAACTCTTGATACATGATTTTTAAAAACGGCCATTAATTGTTTATATCTTACAGAACTGAATTCTGTACTCTATTTTGCCTATAATGTGAAATTTTTATGTTCGTTTTTTTTTTTTTTTTTTTTTTTTCAAAAATGTCATTTTTGGCTGGATTCTGTTGCCAAAGCCACTATAACACTGATACTATCATAAATAGTACAAGGGATTAGAATTATTACTATTCAATTTTTAGAATAAAATGAGGTGAAAAATTTATTTTTAGCAGTGTATTAAAAATACAGGTTATTTTTTATAAGACACAATAAAAAAAGAATAAGGAATGTGAATCCATTAATGGAACCTCACAAAAGTAATAGATTTTATAACAATAATTAGAGCCAGAATTTAATGAAGGCATGCTATTAAAAAATATATTTGCTTCAAATAAATTTAACAAATTAGCATAGCAATAATTAATGAAATATTTTGAGAATTGTTCACTGTTTAAATAAATCATTGTAACTATCACAATATCAAAATTTTAATTATTTTAGATACATTGTTTAAAATTCTAAATGTCAGGGAATTACAGTTATCAAATTATTTATATACTAGCTGTTACCCGTGACGTCGTTCACGTAGCATTAAAAAGAAAAAGATAAACGCTTTAATTAAACAAAACGGTTCATTAACAATAATTTAAAATATATGTAACATTTATCTTATAGAAGGCTATGCAGTAGTTTTTTTATAGGGGACTTAAAGAACTCAGTCAAATAAAAAGAAAATGTGTTAGATGATATGAACAATCGCGAAAATGAAATTGTAACCACTTATACTGTAGAACAACTGTAACGCACCCCAATTGTTCAGAAATCATGTTGTAGTGCATTTCAAAATTCCATATCAAAGAAAGAAAAATCATGTGTTAAACCTATGTAATAAAAAAAATATCCAACATTTCCATAATGCATAACTTCACCGGGACATTCTTTTCTGCAGCTGTGTATATGATCTATGTGTTTGTAAATATTCTAAATACAATGTTAAAATTTTGCTTAGTGAGAAAAAGTATAACGAATATTAAAATTCACCTTTAGCAATTTCTAATTATTGACAGAAACTTACTTGAATTCTTTTTTACAGTCCTGTATATTACGTGCAAATATGTATACGATCGCATATTTAGCTTAAATTATTCAAGCAAAAAATCCGATTCAAATTATTGAATTCATATTTTCGGGAATCGCTATTGCACTGGTGACCAATCCAGTTTATTGTATAGTCCGATACATGATTTATTTAAATTCTACAAACATCTCTTATTATATCAAATGTAGCTGAACTTCAGGATGCATTAGTTTTCCAAATACATACGATAATTGAAAAAGCTCTTCAGCAATCTTTTCTAATAGACCATACTTTGGATACAATATCTGAGATCTGGACACAGGTCCAAAATATTTTATGCGTCTCTGTAAATGAACAACAAATGTGATGCAAATGATAGTTAACTGCAAGCTTATTGTAGTAAATTTCAGTATTTATCATTGTATTGATTATCTCAGTATATTAATTTCATCATGTTTGAAATAGCGCAACGCAATTAAAATAAGCTGGGAATATTTTTTTTTTCTCCGTAGACTATTATATTACCGAACATTTTTCTTGTAAGTGAATGTTAAATCTTTTCACCCCATTTTCTACAGAAATCCTATTTTAGTGCACTTCAGAACCTGATATCAATTTCAATATTTTTAAAATAACCTTAATAAAATAACATTATTAAAATACGTTGCAAAAGGTTTTTCTTCACAGACCATAATATATTGAAATACTTTTGAGCTCCCTGTACGCACACTATAAGTACTACATTTAACATATTCGATAGTAACCATGTTTTTCTGAACCTTAAAAATGCATGTAAATTTCATTACATTTAAAATTATGTAACATTATCAAAATACACCACAAATGATTTTTTTCGCCTTAGACCATAATGTAAAGTTTCCTTTTGAGTGCTCCTGTGATTCAGCTATTATTGCTACCTGGTCCATTTTCAATGCCGCAAATGCTATGGTAAATCTCAATAACGTATGTTATTTTCGTATGAATTCCACTATATTTACCCAAGTTGAAAAACGGACAGACAGACGACAGACCCCAGGCACTCGGCATCCGGTATACAGACAGGTTGAAGTCGTAAACACTTTTAGACCATGTTAGAAAGTGTCAAAAAGCGGGTAGTTTCCGTAAAAAGAAAAAAAAAACAGTGTTAGGAAAAATGTACTACAAAACTGTGTTTTAGGTGGCATTTTTGTACAATTTGTACATATATGCTCTGCGTACCATAAAAATTTATAGAAATTTATTATAAAAAACATTCTTAAAAGTGACAACATATTTTTACTTTTTAAGAACTAAAAAAATGTGCAATTAATATCCATTTACAAACCTGTTTCCAGTACACTTTGAGCACGTTATGCCAAATTGAGATATTGACTGAGGGAATGTATTTTCTCACAATTACATTAAATCTTTAGATTTTAAGCCCGAAAGTGCATTTTTAAAGTGATATTTATTTGTATTTTCAGAATTGAACAATTTTCAGAATTAACACACAAAAATATATATATATATATATTTTTTTTTTTAGTTGAGCTTTTCTTACTTTCTAAAAATGATAAAAAGTTTTTTCATTGATCATTACGTCATTTACGATGTGTATAAATTATTAATATTTTCTAGTCGTTTAATATTTAACCTTTAAAAAAACTTATTTCATTTTAAAATTAAATATTAACCAAGCTCAGACGATAAACTTAATTTTCTTTAAATAATAAATTTTGATATCATAATTCAATTTCATTTCATTGCAACATCAGAGATATTTATTTTATTTTCAATATGTGACGTCACAGTCGTCTTTTTTTAGCACTTACTCAAAATTACATTGTGTTATTAAAAATGAAAACTTGAAAATTTATACTTTGTTTCATATATGACGTTACATTGATATTTTTAAAATTCTTAAAGAAAAGTATTCCTCTGACGTCACAATTGGTAAAAAGTTGAATTTTATAGCCTCGAACCGAAAGAAAGAAAAAGGTTCATTTTGATTACGGATTAATATCTGGAAGAACTACTAAAATATTTATATTCTTGTAAAGTGTGAAGTTATGTTCTTGTAAAGTCTTCTAAGTGTAAAAGAAATTTTATATAATCGTTTGCGTGATATAAGAAGAAAAACAGTATTCCTCTGACGTCACAATTGGTGAAATTGTGGTTTTTAATCTCGAACCGAAAAACAGAATAGAGTCCATTTATTTATTTCATTTTATTTTATCACGTGAAAATCTTTCAGTTGAAAATTAATTACAGAAGAGAAATAATTATTCCGTTTTTTTTATTTTTTTGGCAACGAAAAAAGAAAATAATTAAATATTATGGAAAATTTTTCAATTTATTCTGTATGAAAAATAGTGAAATATTGAATTATTAAGAAAAATATTTGAATAAAATAAATAAAAATTAGCCTATGTTCATTTCAGGCCAATAATTTACCTATATACAAAAATTCAAAGACATTAATCCATCCGTTTTGAAGCCAACCTCATTCCAATTTTCGGACACACTTTCACATTTATAATATATATAAGGATTGGAAGGTTTAGATGGATAAAAGAAAATATGAAAAATTTTTTATTTTAGCACAAATTCGTTTACTTCCCTCTATTTTTAACAAATAACACGTTGAGCGCCACTCAGTCTCCGGTGACAGATGTGGCACAATAGATGCAGTTAATTTTTCAGAATACAATTGATTTTTAACAATTTCTGTAACTTAATTGTTTTTATTTAAATGGGAATTATTAGATTTAATTGAGCGCCCCCCGACCTCAGTAACACACGCTTCTTAAATTCTTAAAAATAAATGAAATTTTGCAAATAGTCATAAGTACATAAAATTCAAAATTTTCTTTCTTACGAAACATGAACACATGCAAATTTTGCAAGGAAAGAAAAATGACAGTATTAGTTTTTTAAATGAAGACAACTCTTAGCAAATTCATTCAAATTTTCCTGAAAATCGATGGAACTTTGAAATATTATTTTCTGTGTCTTGATTAGGAGCATAAAAAATAATTTAGATTTTAAATCATGTAGAGAGGAGTTAATGAAATACATATACATAAATTAAATTGTTAATAAGTATTTTTTATTAATCAAAAATTTTGAAGCTTGTCCATTACCTTCCCATCTAGCCTATATATACCTCATATGCATGTTGTACATATCATGTATTTCATATTCATACATTTTATAATGCGATATGATTCATATATGAGTTAAATCTCTGTTTAAAGTAGAAACTATTGGGCTGTGATAATACATGTATAGTAATTATGTTAAATATTGGTTAAATTACTTTTAAAACCCAAAACTTTTAAAATTTAAAGAAACATAATTTTAACCGCATAGTTTTAAAAAGGAAAAAAAATCTGATTTAAATACCATTTAAATGAATAAATCGTTGGCATGCGGCCTTTTATTTCAACAAAATAAAAATTAAATTTAGTAAAGTTTATTTAATTGATAAAAGGTAAATGAATGTTAGTCATTGCTTTTATAAAATGTTTATGTGAAATTAACTAAAACTAAAAATATTAACTAAAAGAGAAAGCTGAGAAAATACTTTTTCCTTACCTATTTCTTATGACCTTCCTCTGTGTTAAACTGGGATAATCCAAATAGAAATACGTAGATTCTTTCGTAGAATTATGTCCGAATACAGTACAATGACATTAATGAGCTCTTTTTTAACTACATTACTGACACTGTACCTTTTCGGACTGTCATGTAAAGTATCCTTTGGCCGCATTCTTGTAACATTTTCCTAAAAGTTTTAAAATTCATGCGAACTATATACGTTTATGAAAGAACAATATATACGAGCAAACAAAACGTTCTTTATTCCAAAGACTAACTGTTGATCGTCTGCAAGTGAATTTATTGCCAAACAGCGCAGATGTGAAACGCAGATGTTGTTTTCCGTTTATTTATACAAGGGTAGATTTGGAAGTTAAACGCACGTTATTTTCATAAAAGTGGCTCTAATTAAAATTTTCGGTTTAAATTTTTTTTAATGCATTTCACTTTTGTTTTTATTCAATTTCAAAAAGTTTCCTGTTAAAATGAATTGTAGAGTTTCTTTTTTATAAATTATTATATTATATTAGTCATAATTTGGGTTATGAATTAAAATATTGCCTTAATACATGTATCAATTACAGAGTAATCCAACTATTAACGCAAGTTAGAATACGGACAAACAAACCGTGTTCTTAAGCATTTTCAACAATGTTGTAAAGTATTAAAACGACTAATAGGTTGAAATTTGACTTTTAGAATTTTGTACCCAAAAGACGATAGCAAATTTTAATTCTTTTGTACAGCCCTGTATTTTGTCTACTATTTTTGCATAAGGTTATGCCACTATTTAGCTATGATTTAATTAAAACAAAAACACGTTTAAATCTAGTGAACTTACATTTCCAGAGGATATCTTACATAGGCAGCCATGTATCAAATTCTTTCGGTGGTCCTGTATATCATTTTTCTCCATATATATCTTAGCTTATTAAATGCAATTCTGTGTAAAAATGTAGAATTTATTTTAAAACCACCTTTAAGCTACTTCCGTTCATGTACTGTAATCTGTGTACTTTCTGCTGTGTTACCCTGTACAAGATATACAGCATCTGTACACAGAACGCAATATGCAAAAATCAATTTTAAAACTCATATCTCAATTAACAAGAAAGAAAAATTATGCGTTAAGGATAGATTACGAAACACTTTCCAACACTTCCTGAAATCTTTAACAAAACTTCATTATTTAGGAAAATAACGTGTTAATGTCCATAGCCAAATATGTATTTCAATACTTTTGAACAGCCCTGTATTTAATCTTTCTGTTGATGTATATACTATATAATAAGAAAATTTAGTTAAGCAAGAAAACGCTAAATTTTCGTTAAATTTATTTATTAGCAATTCATACTAATGGATAAAAACGTACTTGAATACTTTTGATCAACCCTGTAGTTTACCTAGTACCTATATTACAGTCCAATATTTACCTAAACTCTATTTTAAACTAAAACACTCTTAAATAACATTTCCAGAAGTTATCATCGAATTGTGACCACGTATCCAGTACTTTACATGACCCTATATATCATTTTATCTATATTCTACAAACATTTCTGAGTAAGCGGTTCAACATAAAAATGTATAACTTATTTAAAAACCACCTTTTAATAAATTACGCTCGTATTCAGTAACCTTTACGAGTTCCTTTGTGTAACCTTGTATATAAACTATAGAATTTATACACACTATGTTATATGTATATATTTAGGGAAACTTAAAAACGCATATCATAATTAAAAATGCATTTCATCCATCCATCAACCATCATCGATAATACACAGTACTTCAAATAGAATATACTATTTGAAATCTTTTGTATCTCCCTGTAAATGCTATGCACTTCATATTATGACTCAGCGTATCAGTATATCAATTTTATTGTACACGAAGTCGTTTAACATTATTAAAATATCTCGCAAATAATCCCCCGCCCTTTTGTTCTTGCATAATGGAATTCTTTCGTGTGGCCCTGTAAATGAATAATAACTATCATTTATACTGCATTTTTTTAAATACATATTTTAACGTACTTTGCAAATGCATATAAATTTAAATATGTTTGGCAGGGTGTTACACCTTTAAAACTCATTCGAAACTATTTTTTCCCATAGGCCGTAATGTAATGGTAAATTTGAAATATCCCTGTAAATAAATTAATCATGATAGAAACTTCATTTTCAGTAGGGTTTGTGCTAACGTGAACATCAATAACATCTAAAATTTTCATGGAAATTTGAGTATATTTAGGAGAGTTAGAGCGCGGACAGATGGACAGACAAAACGAATGCATAAACATTTTTCAGTTTTGTCGGAAAGTCTTCTAATACATTTTGAAACTGTCTTTTAAAATTTACATATTTATAATTATGTAAAACACTCCAATTCGCGTAAATACACGTAATCTTTAACATTTACACACTTCTGTGTGTCTATTAACTGATAAAAACTTACGTACTCATTCTAATAAACAAAATACACATAAAAACAGGCAATTTTTTGTACGAAATGTGTAAATTTTAAAATAAGTGTGTGATTTCAGAAATTTACACACTTCTCTGAGTAAACATTATTATGCTTAAATTAGAATAACACTTCAATTCGTATAAATTCAGGCATTTTTGGGAATTTACACACTTGTCTGAGTTTATCAAATGATAACAAATTACACACTTACTTTCAGACGCTAAATACACACAAAAACAGGTAAATTTCCGAAAAAAATGTGTAATTTTTATTACAGGTGTGTAATTTTACAAAATTACACATATATGTGTGTAAAATTAGCCAATTTACACATTTATTTTTTACAGTGTACTGTTTCTATGTTCTTTCTCCCATTGTAATATACCTCTGTGCCGATTTTTGTGGCAACACAGTTCATCAGTTTTTACCAAAAATATGTTTATGACCTCAATTTTGGACATAAGTGGATATAGTTTTAATTTTTCTTTTTTTTTTTCTTTTTTTTTAATTTTTTAGAATGAAAAGGCATAATATGTAAAATAAATTTCTTTGATTTTTTAAAGAATCCGGTGCAAAAATATACGATAGATATATATTTTAAATAGATATTTAAAATGCATTTTTAAAAACCCTGATATGGATGGAAACTGGATGATTTCATTAAAACGCCTTGGAGTTGCGTTGTTTCAGCCAAATGACGGTATTTAAATTTGAGCAAATCATATTGGAAATTATTTTGACAGTACACTGCATGTCTATTATTCTTATATCACTGTAGCCTTATGTTGTAGAGACGGATTATTTAGGTTGAGTAGGCTGAAGCCTCAGTAGGCAAATAGCAAAGTGGATTAGGTGCTAAGAACTTTTTTCTATATCCAACTACTATTTTATATAAAAGTGAAGTGATATGCAATATTATTTGTGTCACTTAATAAGTGTATCTTGTAGGTTATTAAAATATAAATGGTAATTAAAGGACCAAACATTTTTCACCTTTTAATTTCTTCTTCTCGAGAAGAAAGTTTTGGAATCTGGATACTGTTTGGCTTCCAGTATCTGATTGATTTACACAGAGGTGACTATTGTAGCCAGAGCAGCCTGGACGAGACTTTATCAGCGGTTCTATATTAATTTCTAAAAAGCTACTGAGTTTTAACCAAACATTTTACCCTTTTTTATCCCACTTGTTCCTCAGTCAAGCCTTGCTTATTTATTCTCGTAAATTTCAATTTTAAACAGAGGAATTTCTTTTTAGGTCAGAGACTCCAATAAACTAATTTATAAATTAATCGAATGGAATATTTTAAAACCAATGGATCAGAAATGTGTGATTTTAAATCCACTCTGAAAAAAAGCATAAAAATGCATGCAGATAACTGATATATCTTTACGTGCAAGCACTGGGTACAATCTCCAGGCGCGGTTCGGGCTAGGTAAAAAGTCGTCCTCGCTGTGCACATCGGCATTCGAACACGCAATCTCTTGATCACTCCAATGCAACAGCCATTTCGAGGAGACGGCCCACGGACAACACCAACAATACATTCATTGTGTACCACCGCCTCTTCCCATCTCCACCATTTTACAATCCAAAATGTATAATGCAGGCATTTTTAAATAGTGTAACGTCATTGATTTCCTGTATGCGAGATCACTTGTTTTGTATGTTAGAACATCAGTGAAAAGTAAATGTGCAAGATCACAAGTCTAATATGTTAAAACAGCAGTTATTTGCATGCAAGGTCCAATTTTTTTGTCAATAGATTAGTAATCAGCAGGTTGGGTATTGGCTCTGGGTAATATGCAGGCATATTTAAATGCAAAAAATGGGTCATTGCAGGCATATTTAAGTGCAAAAACTGGATCATTGCAGGCTTATGCGTTAAGTGATTTTACAACCCTGGACAAATAGAAGAGCGAAAGATTCTTTAAAATACTTATATGAATCGGGAAAATCTGCTGTTTAGTGGAAATTCATAAGGGTAATCATAATAAAGATAATACATTCATAAACATTTCCACATAAGTCGCAATCTGTTAAAAAATGCTGGGTTCGAACAAATTTGCACCGGTCGGCCTAATCGTTTGGAGTTTCCCGTGGTTTTCTTCAATATCCGTGAGTAAATTACGGTTAAGTTTCTTTAGAAAGACAACCACGGAGAGCAACCTCCCTCTTTTCTTTGGGTCATATGCATCATGAAGATAAGTCTGTGTAATTGCTTATCATATTTGAAACATAAAATAATCAATCAAATAATGCAAGTTTTCAAAGTTTATGCACTATATTTTTATGATAAAAATATATTTACTTAGCAAAATATCCATTTTCAAATTTATTAGATAAATTCAGTTTTCAAGAAATCATTTTTCAAGATGAAATCATTTCTCATTATATCAACAGATTTATTTTCTTGGACGGATAAATTTAAAATCTTATAATAAAGTTAAACTTCGAGAAATATCTTTAATGTTACTAAAAGAGAATTTTATACAGAAAGTTTACTGATTTTCTGGGTATTCCGGAAATAAAAATTTTTTGTGTCTATTAAAAGATGTTGCGTCTTCGATAATTTTTCAAATATTTAATATGATAAATTATTGAGAATTTTAGAGAAGGAATTTTGATAATAACAGGACGATAAACGAAAATAAATGTTATGTAATTTTCGATTAAGTATGCATTTTATAATATAACTTTCTATTATTTCGCAAAATGTTTAATATAAACAAACTAGATGATTTTCACTAAAATTTAGATTTTTTTTTCTTTACAATATTATTTATTTAAGGTGGTGTGTAGAGTAATATATAAATTCTTTAGCAAATTTCCTTTTAAAATGCCAGATACTGTAAAAACCAGTTTATGAGCCTCAAATAAGACAAACAAGTTTAGAATCATAAACTAATTTATTTAGTAAAGTATAACATAGATTGATTTCGTACTTATTTAACTATTTAATAATTAAAATTTATGATTTAAAACATGTTTGTCTGATCTTCGACTCATACGACAGTTTTTTTGTTATTATTATAATTTATTATTTTTCATTATTTATTTATTTCAAGAAATAAATTATCTGTCTTTGAACGATTTTGTGTGACGTTTTTGGGAGAAAATGTGTCAAGTTTTACTTAACATTTTATATTTTAATTGTTTTACTTCATACATATTGCTGTCACATATTGCATGTATTAAAATTGATTTACTATATTTCCATGATAAAAATATCCTTACTTAACAAAATATCTATATTCAAACTTATTTCATAAATTCAATTTTCAAGAAATTATTTTTGAAGATGAAATCATTTTCCATTATATCAACAGATTTATTTTCTTGGATGGATAAATTTAAAATCTTATAATAAAGCTAAACTTCCAGAAATATCTTTAATGTTGCTAAAAGAGATTTTTTACACAGAAAGTTTAGTGACTTTCTGGGTATTCCGGGAATAAAATTTTGTTGTGTCTATTAAAATATGTTGCGTCTTCGATAATTTTTCAAATATTTAATACGATAAGTTGTTGGAGGTTTTAGAAAAGGAATTGTGATAATAACAGGACGATAAATGAAAATAGATGTTATGTAATTTTCGAATAAATAGGAATTTTATAATGTATTTTGAATTATTTCACAAAATTTTAATCTGAACAAAGTAGATAATTTTCTCTAAAGTTTAGATTTTTTTTACAATATTATTTATATAAATTAGTGTGTAAAGTAACAAATAAATTCTTTAATAAGCTTCACTTTAAATTCTAGGTATGGTTAAAACCCGTATATGAGCTACAAATCAGATAAAGAAGCTTAGAATCAAAAATTATTTTATTTAGTAAAGGTATAACATAGATCGATTTCGTACTTATTTAATTATTTATTCATTGAAACTTCTTATTCAAAACACGTTTGTCAGATCTTCGGCTCATACGAGTTTTTAAGATTCGTTCTCAGTTATGTAAATACGTAGCACCTATAGCCATAATTCTGTCCGTGCGTCGTTTGTCCTTATATAACAGAGAAAAAAACTACCAAACTGAATAGTTTGAAATTTAAAAATGTAATCGTTTTATAATTTTGTCCAGTCATTTGAAACTGTATGAAAAACGGATGCATAGTTTAGTTACAAGGGCAATCGAAAGTATTCTTTTATATTTCAGCCAATGGGAAAAAATACTTTCAAGTGCATTTTTAATGATGTTATACTCTTTGGAACATAATAAAATAGATATGTTTCTATGAAGTATATACTAAAAAATACATTATGTACAATGTGTGTTAGAGAGAATGTTTGTTATTAATTTACAGGGCTACACAAAAATATGCCATTGCATAATGATAAAGGGCGGAAAATTGCTTGAGGCGCGCTTTAATTATATTAAATTATTTCACATTTTATGAAATTGATATACGTTGCAGAGATTTTTCCACAAGTTACTTTCTGTGTAACTGAAATCAGATTGTATTTTCAGTGACGCACATAAGATTTCGATTACTACACTATATCTGAAGTACTGCATACTTGTATTACATCAAGATCTAAATATTTTAAATATTTTTTATGCAATTTTCCTTTTTTCACATAAAAACATTAATTTTTTTTTTACATTTATGATACTTGAATTCTCAGAGTTTTAATGTAGTCGAACCCCGTCATAGTGAACCGTATGCGGACCAGCAATATGTCCTCTATAGCCGATGGTTCAATGTATCACAATTCTTTGAAAAAAAAAGATATTTTTTAGCGTATTTTATAGTATTGTTAAAAAATAGTGATTGCAATTATGCGTAATTTGCTTACAAATTATTAACTAATTAAATAGATAATAAATAAAACATTAAAAAGAAAAACAGTTACTTACTAAAACTTCATTTTATTTTTACATTTTATGGAAGCAGTTTATGATTTTGGATTGAATGCAATTCAAATTTAAGTAGAGTTCATAATTTTTTTAAATCAGATCTTAAATCTGATATTTTCTGGTCTACATGTTTTGTTGAAAAAAAAAAAATCAGAACATTCGCTTCCGATTTCACTACCCCGAGATGGAACGTACGGAAATTTTAGGCTCTTCTTCAACATCATTCTTTCCATTAACTTTAAATACAATGTCATCATCTCTAGGGATAAAAGAAGTGTACACTTCATCATCAAGGCAAAATTCGAAATGTTCAGTAACATCCTTTGGATAAATGTTCACATTCTGTTTTTCCAGATACAGAGCTATTGGTAAGTTTCCTTCTTCATTTCTTCTTCCAAGTTGGCATTTTTTCCTTCCACCAATACATTTTTCGAAAGACATGCGTGTCGAAATCAGTTGCGGATTATCGTTGATGTCACCCATTTCCATAACTTTTCAGACAAAACGATTACTTTCAAAACAGAGATGTTGTATCCCGTGTTGTTCTGTTCGTAGTTCTATAAAACACACATCACTAGCTATTTCCTAAAGGGAGATTTCAGCCTGCGAATAACACCTTGGTCCATGACTGCATCACAGAAGTCGTCTTTGCAGGATGAAAAACTAACTTAATACACTTCAGATTTTCTAAGTAGGGATGAGCTGTGCAGTTGCCGACAAGGAGAACAATTTTACATTTTTCTTTGAACAAATCTTTGTCCCACTGTTGAAGGTTTTCCTCAAAAAAATTCGAAATCATGCAGAATTTTTGACTGACTTTGTAAGTGGCGAGCAGTTTTGTAATTTTTTTAAAACACCTCGGTTTACGAGATTTACCTAAGAGAGTAATTTTCGATTTTCTGAACCGTTCATATTTGCACTTACAATAACACTTATTCTCACTTTCGAAGGGTTCCTGTTCGTGCGATTTCTTCCTTTAAATTTTAATGTCTGATCAGCAGTCATTTTGTAGGAAAATTCACTTTCGTCAGCATTAAAACTATCCTTTTCTTCATAATCCTGGATTGCATCCGCCCAAACTTGAGCTTTCCATTTTCCCACAAACGATGCATAAATATTTGCTGCTCCCCCAACAATCTTTCCACAAGAAATACTTTTCCTTTTTTATAACCTATTCAGTCATCCATTGGAGTACACAAGATCTTTTTCTCCAAATCTTTCGGCAAAATAATTAGCTTTAATTTGAAGCATAGGTCCGATCACAGGAAGATTTCTACCCCGCTGAATGGTGAACCATTTTAACAGATGACATTGCTCTTCCGCGTTTTCCGTTTCAACAAAGTTTATTCAAAAAATCCTCTTTTTTTTTCGTGTGTGTGTGTGTGTGTGTGTGCAGCTAGAATCGGGCTGCGATTTTTCCAAATGTTTGAAACTGTAGATTTTGACAAGGAAAATTTTTTGCACAGTGTTGGCCAATTGGCTCCATCTTCATCACATTTCATAATTGCAATTTTATCCTCGATCGAAAATGATTTCCTTTTTTACAGAATTTGCCATTTTCACTAAAGTTTTAGTTGCTCTTAAAAAAATTGTATTTTTAACTTAAATCAATCATAAGAATAATGAAGAGAGACACTGTAAAAAGAGGCAAATTTGTGGACGGGTCCGATCATACCGAGGTGATCCGGACGGAATTAGCAAGTAAACACAAGACGCCATTAATGGCTTATATAATTACAACCTAGAATTAGGGAGGGGCAAATAAGAGAGGTTTGTTTCAGAAACGGGTTTGTGGGTGGAGATAAGGCGATAAATGTGAGAGTGAAATTTGACACAATATAAAGGAATACCATCATTTGCAGTCACTGCTAGTGCAAGTTTGAAGTTGGAGAATTGAAATAAAAAATCTGGGTAAATAAATTTCGAGTCCAGTATAAACGAATTACCAAATTCTGAGCTGCCCATTATAAGCATATAAAAAAAAACAATTATTAAATGAGAATTCGGACGGAACCATACTAAAAGCATTCATTATATTCGTGTGTTCACATTATCCCGGGTTCATTATAGTGAGGTTCGACTGTATTTTTATTTTTATCTAATATTCTACTTATTGACAAAAAATTCATCTTGATGATAAAAATAAAGCTTTTGTTTCTTAAAATTTATCTTCGCTTGAACAATTTTAACCTTTATTCAGTTATCATGCATCATCTACAAAACTCTATATTACAGAGTGAAAGGTAATTTATTTTTCTTTATAAATTTGAAAAATTATCAAAAACGTGACTTATTTATACATGAAATATATTTTAACTGAACGAAATATTCTTTATCCCAGATTGCATTTCTTGCCTGAAATATAGTATTTATGAAAACTAATTTTTAAGTTTAACAAAATTCCACCGTTTTTCCGCTCTAAAAGCTATATGTTTTGGGATAATGAGAAATGATTTCAACTCGAAAAATAAATTTAAAAACTGTCTAAGAAATTTCAAAAATAAATTTTTTGTGAAATAAGATTATTGATATCGGGGAGAAGATCGATGAAACTTTAAAATCTCCCAGTTCATTTTCATTTCTTGCTTACAACAACATTTAGAAAATTTACTAATCTAATTTATATAACATGCATTTTATTGCAAAACATTTTAAACTGAAATTTAAATTTGAATATGAATTGTGTTTTAAAATATGGGTTTTAACTAGATATTTCTCTTATATTACAAGCATAGAGAAATTTCTTATACGTGTATATAATTGGTGATTTTTAAAGGAAAAAAAAAGTCTAATTAAAAGAAAAAAACCCCAAAAATTTAATAATTTTCAAAATAAAAGCATTAGCGCTTTGCTGTTTTATACAGGGTTATTACAAATTAATCATCGAGTTTTGATACGTTACTACGTGCGAACTAGGAAACGTATATATTTTCATGACAACTCAAACGAAAGGGTAACTATATTTTTGTGCTGTGTATGTGTCATGTGTGTATGGTTGCCATGGTTGCTGCGCGAACGTCATATTCAAAATGGCGACTGGACAGCAGAAAGCATTTTGAGTAGTAGTATTTTCAAAGTATAAATCGCTTATAAGCATTCTGAGAGCATTGTGGAAGGTATGATAATGTAACACAAGAAAGCATTCTGCTTTGGTATCGGCAGTTCAAAGAAACCAGTTGTTTATGTAAAGACAAAAGTTCCGCCAGACCAAGCGTTACTGAAGAAAAAATGAACCGAATTAGAGAGAGTTGCATCCGTAGTCCCTAAAAATTGAACTGGCGACGAACTGAAATTGAAAGACTGCATTCTCGACCATGGACGTCAATCTTGTCATCTTTTGTTTTATTTTTATGCATAAATTATTGTTGTTACTCAATTATATTACGAAATAACCGCTTCGGAAACCCGATGGCTCTTTTGTAATAACCCTGTATATTTGTGCAAAAAATCTTATTTTTTTATTTTTTTTTCAATAAAGAAAATTTTAATGTCAAAATAAGTACAGTCAATCAGGATGACTTTGGGCCAAGAGAGAAAAAAGATTAAATCTGCTACATCATTTAAGTTAGGGGCTGTGCATATATAACATTATCAACTTTTTAGGGATTTTGGACACCCTCCTCCCCCTTTCGATATCATACATTATTATCTCTCGATCTCTCCCCCCCCCTGGTAATAATAACGTTATCAATGCGGACTTTTTTTTTTTTTTTTTTTTTGAGTGATATACAATACTAATTACATTTACTTTTGGTATACTTTACTGATTACAATGAAAAGAAGTCAATAACACATCACTTTAAAGAAATAGTTACTACTTAAAAGTATTTTATAATAGCTTTTTCTTACATAATGCATTCATAACAGTAATAGTGTCTTGTTGGACTGCCCTGCATGGAGGAAGGGTAGGAGGATAGAAATTCTAATCAACAAAATATGAGGAATACATTCTTTTTCTTTTATTTATTAGTCAACACAAACTTCAATACAAATATACTTCAAATATCGTTTCTCGAACCGTGATTATATATGCATACATATGACAGGAGAATAGTGATGTCAAACGTGTAGCTACTCCATATTTCAAAATTAGATAATTTAATAATAACTTACTGATTTTGATAAGGATTTTGTATTTTCATAATTATAGATTACAGACAAAAAAAAAAGATAGCATACTATTTTGAAACAAAGACTATGTTACAAATAAAAAGGGGAAATTTTGATTGAATCAAAAATGATATATATTTCAAAAGACAAACCCTTCCTCACCCTAGAGATATCTTACGATATCATGTGCCAGACCACCCCTCTCCCGCAAAATGATAACGTTAAGGGGAACTGGGGCACATTGATAAAGATGATAACTTCTTCCTTTCCTAAGAAAGAAGTTAATTCTGGGGTTAAAGTGCCAGATATGACAAAGTTACCACAGCCAACAAACAGACAAGGAACAGCCAGAACATCAGGTCATTATATATTTCATTTTGATTGCTTTAATATCGCTTACAAATAAATTGTGTGCGACTTTAATGTCTATAAATATATATAAAATGGTTTGCTAACTATTTTTCTATGAAAAATATGCATTGGTGTTATTTTGTCTCCATTTTTCCCAGACATGTCAAAGTGTATCAATCTGCCCCGGGGATGGGGCACATTGATACAAATTACTTTTTTTTTTAATTACATGCAAAAATAATATCTAAAACAACGATTGTACATTTCTATAACACACTACACAGGTTTTGCTGACATCACATAGAAAAATAACTTGAAATTTCTGCTTTCTAGACACCAATGTTTTTTTTCTTTGAAAAAAGCTGTATCAATGTCCCCCAGTTCCCCCTATATTTGCACAGCCCCTTATCCGGCAAAATTTCGGTCTCAAAATATAGATAGCAGCACTAGTGTGAATTCGGCAGCTGATTGGAAATAATTCGTTAAGATTCTACCATGGCAGAATGAATCAAAGTTTCGTAAAGTTGAACAAAGTTACCCTGATTTGATGCAAAGTTACCTGATGGACTGTACATTTTTCACCAACAAATGGGATTTCTATTTTCTAAGCACTTTATATAGAGACACAGCCCACTCTAAAAAGTAAATGTGTAAATTAGTCACTTTTACACACATATATGTGTAAATTTATAAAAAGTACATGTTTCTTAAAAAATTTACACACTTGTTGTTAAAATTAACCTGTATTTATGTGTGTTTATTGGCTTAATGGAAGTGTGTAATTTGTTATAACTTCAAAAACTCAAAGAAATGATAATGGTAGATGTAGAAAATGTTATAGAAATATCCGAATTTATGTGTTAATATAATTTAGAAATTTGTTGTGCACCGATTACGCAAATATCTTACGAAATTACTATTTACGATTTACGAAATTTACGATTACAAAAATAATTCAGTGTAATTTGCACATTACACTGAAATATGTGTAAGAAAAACACACAGATATATGTATAAGAACAGAATATTACACAGAAATATGTGTACATATTTTACACAGCTGTATGTGAAAGAATAGAATATTACACAGGTTTACGTGTAATAATGTTTCACAAAAATATATGTAAGAGCAGAATATTACACAGAAATATGTGTACATTTAACAACACAAAAAATAGCGGGATTTTAAAACTTGGCTCGTTAAATAAACAACTGAAAGGTCAAGCTAATAGCTTATGCTCGTATTCACCATCTACCTCAACTTGGAACACTTCGGTTTAAACGCTCAAGTGAAATTCATGACAACATTTGATTGGACATTATCAAGGAGACGTTCAATCAGGATTAAAAGTAAATATCCATTTGAGCGTTCGACCGAGTTTTTCGGTATAGGATCAGGGTGGAAATAGTTGGTGAATACGAGCGTTAGAGCGCTTATCGTGAGTTCAAATGCCGTTTTGGCAATTATTGCTTGTTTACCGCATATATTGAATTAAATAATGAATTTCTCCTCTTGGTGTAAATGAATCTTTCAAAACTTATGATGAAAATTCATAGGGGAAAGAAATTCAATAAAATACATAAATATTAATAGAACCGCGATTTCTGTATTTTTCATAAATTCCTTTTACTGTGTATTTATTTAAATTATGCAGATTCTACTAATAAATTATGAAGATAATATTTTTGAGTTTCAAAACAACAGAGAATGGCAAATATAATTTCAGACGATCCGTTTGTTGTAAATTGGGGTTATACTATTTTGCGCTCTAAAAATAAATTTTCTGGAAAGAAATCAAACACATCAAACACACGTGTTTGTTTTTAAGGCAAATTTGTTTTGCAACCATAAAAATATTTAGTTCAATACTTACATCCCAAACTACAAGTTTATGGATTATGTACCCAAAATCCATCGTTTCCGTATATTTGACATATATGTGCAGTGGCGCCAAAATTTGAAAAATAATGGTTGGGCTCAAAAACATTTTAAGATAAAACAAATTGGAAATTACACGTCAAGCGTAGCAAATGATAGTATTATAGCGAAGTTTTAAAAATATTCAGATCTTGGTGTAAAAATACACAGTACTTCGGATACAGTATAGTAGCTGAAATCGTTTGTGTATTCGTGCAGATACTCTTTGTTTTCATTTATACTGGAAGTAACTTTTAGTGAATTTCAGCAACGTATATCAATTTTATAAAATGTGAAACAGTTTAATATAATTAAAATGCGTCTCCAAACAATCTCTCCCCCTATACAATTATGTAATGAATTACTTTTGTGTGGCCCTGTAAATGAAAACCAAATATTTATTGCACCATAGATTGTACAGAATGTATATTGTAGTGCATACTTCATAAATGCATATGATATTTTTTAATTCCAAAGAGTGCAACACCTTTAAAATGTACTTGAAACTTTTTTTTGTTCGTTGACCGTTAATGTAACGGAGTATTTTTGATTATCCCTATGCATCAGATTTTCATAAAATTTGAAATGATACGACAAAACTATTCAGCGATTATATATTTTAAATTTCAAAAGATTCGGTTGGGTAGTTTTTGTTCTGTTATATGAGGACAGAGGGACGGATGAACGACGGCTATAGGTGCTACGTATTCACATAATTACGAATGCACCTAATGATACTGCCATTTTTTTTAATCCTTTGACAGTTTGGGGACAAGATGATGTTTGAAGCTACGATCAGCTAGAATTTTTTCGGAAATTAAAGTTGCGATTTATATAATTATATTCTCATGAGGGCTTCATTTTATGGAATTTACTTACTATAGTGTCATGAATTTGACAACAAATGAAAACGCAAAAGATGATACAAAATATGTACTTTTTTTGAACCGCTCATAACAGATATTACCCTATTAAAAATGTATAAATCAAGTATATCTTTTAGGTAAGGTATTTTTTAAGGCACTATAAAATATGAAATTTAATTGATATACGGCCTCCTCTTCATATAAGGTATAGTCAGTAAAGAATAACATTAGATGGAAATGTTAAGGAGTCAATAAGAAAATGAAAATTCTTTTATCCACAAAACTTACTGAGTTTTTAAATTTTATGAATTTTTAATGTTTTCTGGCATTTTATAGATTTTTACGTCTTTCCTGTTTATAAGAACTTAAAAATTTTTTTTTAAATGAACCCATTTTTCATGTATTACGGCATATTTCCTTAGCAGCATGTCTTCCAATAAATAGATTACAAATATCCTCTAAAACGAATTTTACTCTCTGTCCTTATTCGCGTTTGAAATAATATAGTTTATTAAATTATTTTGTTCGATGTAGTGGAGTGCAAAAAATGTTTTCAGTTTTTCCATGAGGAGGAGATTTCAACATTCATACACTTACCTATTTTATTAAAATCAGAGAAAAATATTTCTATCCTGGTGCACATTGGAATTTCTGTAAAAGTTTCATTGAAGTAACTTTGTGAGTTCATGCACATTAACCATAACATATTTGCACACACAACATACTTACATTGACCCTACCTTCAGAAGTTTGTATTTAAAGCTATCCCAAAAGAAATATTTTTTCTTCACTTAGCAACAAGAACTTTCTGCACTGTAAAAAAAATCTGTAAAGGTTTAAAAACATTTTCTAGGAAACTGGGATTCCAAGAACATTTCATGTAACGATAACAGGAAAAATTCATGTAATCGATTCTGAAACTTGAATTTTTGCTGTTACCGTTACAAGAAAAGTTCTCGGAATCCCAGTTTCCTAGAAAAAGTTTAGTACCTCTACAGATTTTTTTTTTTTTACAGTGTGACACATTCACAGAGTAACTTGTATACGTAAAAAAAAAAGAAATTTGTTAATAAATATAAAATATATGACGGAATGAAAATTTCGCCTTGATGCCTTTTACCACCTCTCTTAATATGTCGGTCGAAATTTGACACATCCTGCACATATATGCATATATTAGAAATTTCTGTTTTAACTGGTTACTGCCTCATGACGACCATTCCTGAGCTGACACGTTAAAAATTGTCTTAAAGCGCTTTGGCAGCATTTTTTTGAAAGATCCTTTAACCGAAAAATGGAAATGCTTTATAATAACTACAGCAAACTTAGTGCATTTAACAAGAAAAATTAATTTGCGGATGTGCTGGAAATTTCTCCTTTGAGAGAAAATTGCTTGTACGTCTTTTAGGATGAAGAAATGGTACAGGCGAGGTTGTGTTTTAAGGCTCTTATATATCTGTCATTGCTATCTTTACCTTATTAATAAATAAAATAATTTTGTAAACATCAACGAAATTTCTTTTAAGTGATTAAAAAATAAACAAGAACAAAAATAAAATAACAAAAATTGGATGGGCTGGAAGACCAAATCATTGTGTGTGCTCGGGCTACACATTATTATTATTATTATTTAGATGCCAAGTATTATAATAAGAATAAATGAAAATTAATGACAAATATTTCTAATAAGTTGCAAATTGCATGTCAAACATAGCAAATGACTATAACAAAGTTTTAAAAATATTCAGATCTTGGTGTTATAGTATACACTGTAAAAAGATCTGTAAAGTTACCAATTTTTTTCTTGTAAACTTGTTTTCTAAGAACTTTTCATATAACGATAAAAGCAAAATTCCATGTAACCGAGGAACATTAAATTTTGCTGTTACCGTTACATAAGAAGTTCTTGGACTACAAGTATACTAGAAAAATACAATAATTATTTATAGTCTTTTTTTTTTTTTTTTTTTTTTTTTTTTTTTTTTTTTTTTTTTTTTACAGCAGAGAACATCAAATGCAGTATAATGGCCGAAAACTTTTTTCTGTCCCTGTAAATACTATCTGCTTTCTATTATACAGGAAGTAACTTTCAGTAAAGTTCAGCAACGTATATTAATTTCATTATATGTGAAATAATTTAATAATGTTAAAACGTGCTCCAAACAATCTTTCTTCCTATACTATTGTATAATGGAATCTTTTGTGCGGTTCTATAAATTAATGACAAATATTTTTTGCACCACAGATCTTGCAATAATCTTTAGTATATACTTCATAGATGCATATCAATTCTATTATGTTCGAAATAGTATAACGTCATTAATATACACTTGAAGCTATTTTTCCAATTAACCTTGATGTAACGGAATGCTTTCGATTACCCCCCTCCTCCCCCGTATTTAAACTATACATCTGATTTAAATGAAATTTGAAATGACTTGATAAAATTATATAGCAATTACAAATTTTTCGTTTATTTCAAACGAATAGATGTACTATTTTCGATATTTCAAACGATCCTATTTGGTAGTTTTTCTGTGTTATATGTGGACAGATGGATGGAGAGACGGACAGACGAACTGAACAATGACTTTAGGTGCTACGTATTTATATAATTAAGAATGCACCTAAAAACTGCTTTGTTTATGAAACGCTCTATCATTTTAAAGAATTTTTTTCTCTAGAAACAGCAAGAAATCTCACTCGCACGTCAAATTTGACGTTTTAGAAGGGGAAAAAAGTAACCTAAAGTGAGTTATGTTCATTCGATGACAGTTCTGACAGAACACTTAGTAAAGCAAGAATAACAGTCACCTCATCTCTTAGCATGTTGTCAGAATGTATTTGACTCTTTATGACCTTTAAGACGCTTCTGAAGTCTTCCGTAAAGAATGAAAAAATGTTTTTTTTTAACCGGAAATATAAATAAAATAAAATAGCAGCTGCGCGACCCGACGCGACTCAGCTAATTTGCGGTAAGATGGAAAATAAAACTTGACACGTGTTAGTCGTATGGTACTATAATAATTTCTTCCTGTTATCTTAAATACATTTCGGGTTCGGTGACATGGCAGGAGTGAATTTAAAACACGATACCGAAAGCGTTCACAAGGGGAATTGAAGAAGACTCGTGTTTAAACTAATAAGAAAAGAAATGTAAATGTTAGGAACATATGTTTCATATTTTAACCAAAAACAGATACTTAAGAGCACATGCAGTGTAAAGTGGTTCAAATTTTTGAGTTTTCAATTTACTGCGTAAAACAAAAAGAGCTAAATGATTATGGATCTAAAATACTATGATGCTGGAAGGTCTTAAAATAATATTTTAAGTACTGAGGATGCGTATACATATTTTGTGCTTTTTTGTACATTTTTTAAATTCTGTTTTAGGTAAACAGTTGAAAATTTTTACTGTTTTTATTTAATAAAACACTCTACACGAACACGAAATCAAGACTTTTGCATGACAGTATTGATGTCATTACACTATCAGTTAAGCTTTATATCTTTTAATCTTTACGAAAAGTGTTATAAATTCCTATTTGGGATCGAATTTTATATACATTTTATTCGAATTAAAATTGCATCTTAATTTAATATTAAGTTTTAAAAGCTTTCTTCCAAGTCTGAATCGGAGTTCTTATTTTGATTAGCTATTCTCCGAATTTGAAATATGTTCGTTAAAAATTAGAGTATGTGTTAAACAAAAACAGAGAAATTAACCTTCCCGCTACTTTATATAAAAATAATACTTTGCTGTAGTATTTGTTTTTAAAAAATGAAAAACAAACATTGCTTTAAATAGAAAAAAAACAAATGTGGCACTTGCGATAAATATGCATTGAGTAGAGCGACCAGATTTTAATTGGAATCTTTGGATCTCTATTGATTTTTTTTTTTTATCATTTTTAATTTTTCTGCTGGCCAGGTTCAAATTAGAATCTTGCATTGCTTCGAGTAATCAGGAGTAATCAGGCAGTTACACCGGGTCTGTCTAAAACATGGATATATCACCCAATGGTAGGTTCTGATTTGAATTCTATTTACAGCAGAAAAAATAATCTATGTATATATATTTTTTAAAAAAAAGTCGATACAGTAAATGGGATCGAGTTCTAGAAAAATTTAGTATCTCGACGTTATGCATAATTTAAATCCAAATTCAGTTTAAAGTAAAAACCCGACCCAATAAGGTCGGGTTGGGTTTGGGTATATTCTGGTTACCCCACCCAATGCAGAAGCTGCACAAATGTTACAATCAGTCACAGCATGACGTCATATACGTGTTAAAAGTGACCATAAAAACTATTATAGGAGTCTTACCATCTACGGCACTGTGACGTCACATATGTGATAGACTGTAACAGTTATAATATGACGTTATTGTGGCTTTGTTATGACGTTACAATGCTATCAGAAAGTGAAATAAAGTTATCCAAAGAGCACCCTAATTGGGATAACTATCATTTTACATTAGCTCTATAATTAAATTAAAATTAAATGCATTTATTCTTTCAAAGTAAAAACTTAAACCGCATAAAACTAGAATTATAAAAACTTGAATACATGAATAATGTATAATATTATTTTGCTACACAAAAATAATTAAAATTCAAAGGAATTAAACCGTGCAATAGTTAACTTAAAATGTAAATTAATAACAGCATCGTAAATGTTTTATATTAAATAATGCAATGTTAGAAAATGAATTCAATAAAGTTTTTTCTTCTTTAGTCATCAAATAACTCCAGTGTTTAAAATTAAACGTGAATAAAAATTGTTTATCCATTTATGAAATGCTATCTACCATGAGATTAAAGAACGCTCAAAGCATAATTTATGATTCTAAATTATCCTACTGGTATCAAGGTAGCTGACTTCTATTTCCGTTTCTCTAATGTTTCATACATTTCGATAAATAATGAAAACATGTATCATGTGAGATTTTCCTTTTGAACAAATTGGATTTCGTATTTATCTCTTCAGTAAATATCTTTAAGAATACTACTTTTTGAAGCATTTGGAAGAATGCTTTTAGTTTATAGTAGCTATCAAAATATATTATTAGCATATTGCACTGATTAACAATGCTATATCCACTGAGTAGGACATTAAATTAAGGCCTCCCAAAGTATGTTACGCGTACCTTGAGATGTTAGTAACAAAAGCTTATACAGAAAATTATTATGCAAGGGGAAATCGCTCTATATTAGATTCAGAGATCACCTTTCAATTTGCCTAATATATTATAAGCAGGATTGCGGAGTCGTTGGGAAAAATGGCCGACTCCGACTCAGGGATGGCTAATATACTAGTGTTGCTATTGGTTAAAATTATAAGGGAACTAAAAAAATAAGGCAAAAATTTCAATATATTGGTATTAATTCAGTTCTTAGAGTTTTAAAAGAAAAAAAGGGAAAAATATTTTTCGTTTTACTAATTTTTTTAATTTCTACAACATTCCACAAACCCGAAAGATCCAACTATCGAAATTTAAAGACAAAAGCAAAACACAAATTTTACTATTTCTGATACGAGGACTTGAAAAGGGGGAAATATTTACAATTTAATGTTAATTCGAGTCCTCCAGAACAGAAAAATTTCGATGAAAAAAAAAAAAAAAAAAAAAAAAAAAAGATGAAAATTACATTAGTTCGGATATAATTTGGAATCTACTAGAATTTTTAACTTAAAACTGTTTTTATCTACTGTGCACGCCGGGAAAAATATTGAAAATCCTTAACTTGGTAGTTCGATATAATCCAAAAATAACAATAATAATTCCTTTTATGGATTTAAAATTTCATATAATTGGTTTAATTTCACTTCAAGCTGTCTAACAAAAGCAGTCGAAGTCAGAGTCAGACTCAGTTTGTTTTAGGGACTTCGACACATTTTCACAAAAATGGGATCGACTCTGACTCCGACTCTGCAACCCTGGTCATAAGACATGAATAAAAATAATAGCAGTTGAATACTTCTTCTTGTTAAGGTGAAGACTCTGTTGGAGTCAACACATTATTGAGTTGAACACTGAAAACTCGAAACATGCAATGGACTTCCTAGTTGATGCAAATTACCAACTTTACGCCCTATCTAAGAATAGCTGTAATCAAGCTTCTCAATGATTAGGAAAATAAAATAAAGATCCTGGTAAAATAAAAATAACATGCATAATGTGAAAGACTACCTGGAAAACTAAACGCTGGCGTTTTATAGACCATATAATTTCAGAGTATCATTATTTATTTGTTTTGAAAATGACTCAGGCTGAGTTGAAAATGTAAGTACTCAAATGCTATTTTTACTGTTTTTAAAAATTTAATTTACATATTCCAGCAATTAAAATTAGTACAGAATAGTTGTATTTCTAAACACAGGGAGCCGTCCGGAGAAACACAGGAGAAAATAAGTCTAACTATTGTCTAAACTAAATACGAAAGAGTATAAATTTAATAAACTAAAAGAATATTACGTCTTGAAATTAATTCACTTATATTATAAAATTATTTACTAAAAGATGCATTTATACACACAACAAATAACATCACTTATAACATTAAATAAAACCCACAACCGACAAATTTCGGCCACCTTGTGTCCTTCATCAAGGGTCATACAATAATGTCAGAGAGACAAATTTTATTAGTTTGCAAATGTCAAAAATAAAACATACTGTATTGAATGGCCCCACCAGTGGCCGAGAGGTTCTGACCTCAAACTGGTAGACGGTAGGTGCTGGGTTCGAACCCAATCGCGACCGTCGGCCTAACCGTTCGGAGTTTTCCGTGGTTTTCTTCGAACCTTGCGTAAATACGGGTTAGGTTCCCTTAGAAAGACCCCCACGGAGGGCATCCCACCCCTTAGGGCCTATATCCCATAGTGTAGATAATTGGCCGACATACATACAACAACAACAACTGTATTGAATGCGCTACTCTACACCAGAGGTTCTCAAAGTGTGCTCCGCGCCCCTGAACTTTATGGGGGCTCCGTGGCGTTCAAGGAAAATAAACAAAACATGAAAGAAAGAAATAAGCATATTGCAAATGAAATACTTTCAAAAGTATGTAGGAATTTGTGGAGTGTATGTGTGTGTCAAAAATAAATGTATTTATAACCATGTTGAAAAGACTTTAATACACTTCTGAACTATTTAACCATTTGCATTATTGATGTATCTATTTTCTGTATAATATTTTTGGTTGTAGATTTTACCCCGCCCACTTTAACACTAAAACGATGACATGCTTCTAAATGTATTTTTTTAAATGGTTAAAAAAAGTGTGAGAGACAGAAGATGAGAAGCAATTTATTTTCCTTGCATATTTGGAAGTACTAAAAACTTAAAGAAGAACGAAAAGATATTTCATAATCGCATGGTTCTATTTCTGGAGGAGGGAGTAGTAAAAACGCGTTACATAATTACTCATGCGTAACTGGAACTACGCATATTTATTTTCACGAGTAGCCTATTGGAATTACACGGAAGAATCTTTCTACAAACGAAAACTGTACAACTTACCTTTTTTCATCTTTGTGTGAGGTTTTCGCCATAAATAATAACTGTTTTATGAAAGCCCCAATGCAATGCATAGTCCAAACATAGTTGTCCTTTTGATCTTTAATTCCGAAATCATAATGTAAATCTCAAAAGAATATTTTTTATTTTAAAAATGGATATCATTAACACTTAACAGTATTGCTTGTAAAAATGAGTATTTTTTCCTCAGTACTAATAGCTATCAAAAATGACAAATTTTTAGCTATAATTTTTAATATATTTGAAGGAAATATCTGATTGTACAAGATAGATATTTTAATACAAAAAGAGGGTTTTAATCCTTCTTTTTATTTTATTGTATCCTATAATAGTAATCTATACTAATAAAAGAACAAATAATTAAATGTCAAAATAAAATTAGATAAAATATTGAAAACATTTGATTTGAACTAAAATCTGTATTATTAAAAGTTTTTTTCAGAACTTTTTAATACTTTTTAAAGTAGAAGAAAAATGTTTATGATTTAACAACATATTAATAATTCTATGTCAATATATAAAATATATTGATGAAAACATTCTTTTAAAATCATGCATGAAAACTTAAATAACAAATATTAATCTAAAATCTAGATTTCAGAGTGCAGACGATTTTAAGACATTAACGACAGAATGTTAACTTTTCAAGCAAAATCTTAAATGATGCTTCTATATTGATATTTCAAAGTCATATGATAATAATAATTAAATAATTTTTGCCTATGATTGATATATTTGTATCTTTTATGCATTCCGATCGTGTATTACAGCCACTAATGGCACAAAACGTTATTTTTTAAACGAAATTTTAGTCATCTATTCAATAACAGTTTAAAAGGTAAAAAATAAAAACAAAGAAATATGAATTTAAACCAGTTTGAATTGATCGGCGTGTCAAACCACATGGTTTTGTTGGTGCTTATTTGGATTTAATGTAGCAGATTTTAGGGTTACATTTTTGGGGTCACCCCAAGACATTATACTTCCACTCAATTAATTTCTTTTTACTGTGTGGTTGTGCGCAGATTTTTGGCATTTCGAACATTAGAATGTATGAGTCATTAGCTGTGTTGCAGTAAATCATTGATAAAATTTAAATGTATTTTATTCAATTTAAAATTGTATTATGGCTTTAATTTGTTTTTAAAACAAAAATAAAACAGCTGTTTGGCGTACAATTGTTCGAATCCGCAAGCGATTCATACACCATAATAAATTATCAAATAGCAAAGTAAATTATTTATCAGAAATAGACATAAAAAGAATAGTAGCAAAACTGATAATAACCTTAATTTTTAGACTAATTAACACGTAACCCGATCCCAACCAGAGAAAAGCAGACCACACTCCGATCCGTGATAGACAAAATTTCCGTGAGTATAAACCCGACCCGAACCTAAAAATTCTGTTTGAAAATAAACTATGGATTTGATAACTGACCCGAACCAAATCTTAATCCCGTAAAAATGTTCAAATGAAGCATAACCCGATCCAAACAAGGAAAAAGAATTTTAGTGGGCATGAAACTTGACCCGAACCTAAATATTTTCTTTAAAAAAAACTCGAAACATCACCCGAACAAAATCTGAAAGCGATAAAAATATTCCAGACAAGTATAACCCGATCCCAGCAAGACAAAATACTTTCCATGGTCATAGACCCGACTCAAACCTAAAAAAATTCATTTGAAAAATCCTGAAATTTGACCCAAACCACATTTAAATCCGACCAGAATATTCGAAAGAACCATAACCGGATACGAGTAAGACAAAATAATTTCCGTGGACATGAACTCGATACGAACCTAAAACTTCCATTCGAAAAAATACCTAAAATTTGAATCGAACCAAATCTGAATCTGACAAAAATATTTCAAAGAACCGAAACCGGATCCAAACAAGACAAAATATTTCCATGCACATGAACCCAGTCCGAACCTAAAAAATTTCTTTAAAAAAATCGCGAAATCTGAACTGAACCAAATCTGAACTTGGCAAAAATAGTCCAGTGAAGCATGTCTTTATTCGAATAAGACAGAATAATTTTCGTGAACACGCAAGAAGACCCGAACCTTAAAGATCTATTTGAAGAAAAACCCCAAATCTAAATTGAACCAAATCTGAACCCGATAAAATATTCCAAAGAACTATAACCCGATCCGAGCAAGACGAAATAATTTCCATGGACTTAAACCCGACTCAAACCTAAAAAATCCGATTTGAAAAAAACCTGAAATTTGACCCAAACCACATCTGAATCCGACCAAAATATTCGAAAGAATCATAACCGGACTCGAGTATGATAAAATAATTTCCGTGGACATGAACGAGATCCGAACCTAAAAATTCTATTTGAAAAAATACCTGAAATTTGAATCGAGCCAAATTTGAACGTGACAAAAATATTCCAAAGAACCGTAACCGAATCCGAATAAGACAAAAAAAAAAAAAAAAAAAAAAAAATCCATGCACATGAACTGAATTTGGACTTAAAAAAATTCTTTGAAAAAATCTCGAAATCTAAATTGAACCAAATCTGAACTTTACAAAAGTATTCCAGTGAAGCATGTTCTTATTCGAACAAGGCAGAATAATTTCCATGAACACGCAAGAAAACCTGAGCCCAAAAATTACATTTGAAGAAAAAGCCGAAATCTGAATTAAACCAAGTCTGAACGTGACAAAAATATTCCAGTGAAACATGTCTTTATTCGAACCAGATAGAGAAATTTCCGTGGACACGCAGGAAGACCTGAACCCAAAAATTCCATTTGAAGAAAACGCCGAAATCTGAATTGAACCAAATCTGTTCTCGACAAAAATATTTCACAAAATCATATCTAGATCCGAGCAAGGCAAAATAATTTCCATGGACCTGAATCCGACCCGAACATTTAAATCGAATTTCAAAAAATATGTGAAATCCGAATCGAACCAAATCTGAACCCGATGAAAATATTCTAATGAATCATAACCAAGATCCGAACAAGACATAATAATTTCCATGGACATGAACCCAATATATGGTTAGGTAACATTTGGGTTGCGATTACATTACGCAGAATTACATTACGCTTTGATTTTATTTAATTTCACATTAGGTTACAGTTAGATCACGGTTAATTTAAAGTTAGGTTAAAGTTAAATTGTATTTATGTTATGGTTAGAATAAGGATAGGTTACAATAAAGTGACGGCTAGGTTACATTTATGTTATATTTAAGTTACGGTAGGGTGCTGTTAAATCGCAGTTAGGTTACAGACAGGTTATGGTTACGGTACAAAACTTTACGGTTAAGAATTTGTCCACAGAGTGAACATTACGCATGCTTTGATTAAAAATGCACACTTACTTTTGTTAAATGGCTCTGAAAATATAATATTACATGGGTGATTTTACGATAAGAGGTTTCAAATACATAGAGGATACAGCGAAAAAGAACAGTTTGAGTTTTATCAAACACCTTTAAAATATGATTTTTGTCCCGTTTATTTACCTTTTCATATAAGGGAAAGTCACTTTATACATATTTTATAACTTTTTTCTGGTCAGTGACTCTCTCCCCTGGTAGTTATCTTGACAGGGGAGATACGTCAGAGGAGAGACATTTTCATGATAAATTCAAATTTTTTAAATGACTGAATTAGTTTTTGGGTTAATTGTATATTTCACTTTAATTATTACTGTATTGTTTAATTAGGGCAGTAAATGCAATTGAATTAAATGAATATGATAAGTTTTATGACTTACCAGGGAAGATACACGATCACCTTGCGAAACCACAACACCGCACGGTCGCGTCACAACAACTAATAATGGCGACGCTTAAATGGCTTGCGCCTTTAGTATTGCTAACTTCAAGCCGATAGATGTCCTTAAGCGCTACTTCGAATATAGCCATCCTTGAATTTATATTTGTTTCAGCGGAACGAAATTTGACAGGGTAGATACACACAAAAAAGCGGAACAAAAGGTAATTAAAAAATTATTTGAAAATAACAAAATTATTTTATTTTTTGCTTTATAATACGTAAGTATAATTACTTAAATTCCAATTAAACATACTTTAGTTAAACATCTGATTTAAAAAATTTATGTATTGTTTGAAAGTTAAATTGAAACCAGCAGTGGGACATGCCAGGGTAGAGACTTTTTTAGACTTTGTAAGAAATTCAAAAAAATGTGTTTTAATTAGGCATTCAATCGTGATGTTATTTAATAAAGTATATTAAGATGATGCAATTCATTGCAAAAAATAGCAACGTATAGAATAAAAAATATGTTTTAAACGAATTGCCGTACAAATTATCTCTTATCGTAGAATCACCCATATACCAACCTTTTATCATCGAGTATCGATTTCATCCACGGTATAGTCGGATTTAAGAGTGATGTAATTAGTTTGAAATTCAAAATATTTCACTTGGGATTTCTGTGTGAAAAAAATAACTAGTTACGTGACTTAACAGTGATTTTTACGGGTACACTGTAAAACATTTGTGTAACGTTACTCCATAAAACTGGTGGCAGCGTTGCTGCCTCCAATTTGGTGGAGTACTTTAACCGATATAATCGGTGTAACATTGCAATGTTACACCAGTAATGCATGTTTTTATTACACCGTTATGTAAGTGAAAAATTACTCAGTGAAGTGTAAATCGTAGCTGTCACCAATTTTATGGAATAACGTTACCACAAATGTTTTACAGTGTAAATATCCACACTTTAACACGAAAATGACGCAATCGTTGGATACATGTTCCCTCCCGCTTTTCTCATTGCTCTTTTCAAGTATTTTTAGAGCTTAATATTAGTTGTTGTTTTTTAAACCGATTTTTCACACAGTCAGCTTCCACGTATTTCAGAGAATGCATTTCTGCATGCTTCAAGTTAATGATAAAATCATACAAATTTCAAGTTCGTTTAATATTGTTAATACGGACCTGGGCTACGCCGGGCGGGTCAGCTAGTATTAAATAAAATTTTTAAATGATTATATGATAGAGAATTTAATTTTTAAATGGTCTAATATGAATTAAGAATTTCTGTATCAGGAAAGGGCCAAACTGAGAACGTTGGTTAAAAGTTGGAATTTACTGGCTCGTATTTTATCTTGTAGATTTTTCTCTGCTCCATAAGAATAAAAGAAACATTAATTTGTAAACCACAGAATATCGTTGGATAGAGGGGCTCCGTTTTAGAAATTCTTCCCAAAAAGGGCTCCGCGAAACCAAAAGTTTGGGAACCGCTGCTCTACACTTTACAGATGGCGCTATACAGTAACGTATTCAATACAGTATGTTTTGTTTTGACTTTTCTGAACTAATGATTTTTTTCTGTCTCAATTTGTTATATGACCCTGATGAAGGCCACAGGGTGGAAGAAACTTGTCGGTTGTTTGTGGATTTTATTTAATATTTTAAGTATTTTTACTTGTGTGTATAATTACGTCTTTTAGTAAAGAATTTTATAATATAAGTAAAGTATAATTTTAAATAATATTGTAAATATATTTTTAATTATTTATTGAGTCTGTTTTCATGTTAACTATATTTAATATACTTCAAAATATTTATAAAATATAGATAAAATCATATACAGGCTGAACTAAATATCGCGTTTTCTGAGGATGATAACTACTGAAAGCGTGATTTCGGTAGTATTAGCTTGAATTAAATTTTAACTTAATATGTGGCGTGAAATAATAGGTAAAATAAAAGGCTATACAAATATATTCAAGTATGTTTCCGTCTAAGTGTATAAATTACTGATGCGAAATTTTTAACATATTATGCTAAATTTTTGCATGTGTAGAATATATACGAATCTACAAATTACACTGCTGCATATATTCCTGCAAAAAAACAAGTATTTTCGGGTTATGTGCAATTATAATTAAAACCTGATTTTCAAACGTGTTATGCGTTTTCTAAAATATTTGTTTAGGTATCTTATTTACTTTAATGAACTGTAAATATTTGTTAAAATATTTTGAAAGTGTTGAGTAATTTGTGCTTGAATAATGATTTTTCTTTCTTGTTTTAATTCTCCCATCTTTACAAAAAATGAACTATGGAATAATGGTGATAGAAACTTCCAATATTGAAAAAAAAGTAAGTAAATGACAATAATAAGAAGAAAAATAAAAAGAATATTGCCCAGTTAAACTGATGGCACTGAACTCACAGGCTACGCATACTATTTGTACATTACAGCCTTATATTTTCAAGGGTTAATTCCGTTCGAAAAACAAATTAAGGAGGGGAAACAGCTCCCTCATTTCCCTTTTTTATACTTAATCATTGAACTCTCTAAACTAATCAAGAACATGCTTTATCATACAAAAAATCCATAGCCAAAATTCAGAGAAAATCAGAAAATTCTTAATAAAACCCATATAATTTAAGAGGAGTTATCCCCCTCTTTTATACTTAATCATTAAACTTCCAAAACTATTTGGAGATTCGCTTTATCAGAAAGAACCTACATCCAAAATTAAAAGCAAATCGTACAATTCTGCATAAAACCCCATTTATCAAATTTAAGGGGGGGGAGGTAATCGCAAGTACCCCTTAAACAAGAACTTAACAAAAGAACCCCACAGCTAAATTAAGGAAGCATCTTATCACTATGAACCTGTATATTAAAATTGAAGCAAATCGGTTAATTCTGCAAGAAAAAAACATTTAAATAAATTAAGAGAGTAATACCACCGAGCCCTTATCTATACTTATCCAATGAATTCCTAAAACCAATCACGGAAGCGAATTATCAGAATGAACCTATATCAAAATTTGAAGCAAATCGGTAAATTCTGCAGGAAAACCCCATTAACCTTAATTAAGGGGGGGGGGGCGAGGGTTACTTCCCATTTCACCTCTCTTAGACTTATCCAATGAACTCGCAAAACAAATCATGGCGGTGTCCTCATCAGAATGATCCTATGAATAAAATTCGGATGAAATCTGATAATTCTCCATGAAAAACAAATTTATATAAATCAAGGGGAGGGTCTTATCCACCGCCCGTTCCACCTGTTTATACTTATCCAATTAACACCTAATACTAATATCGGAGGCGCCTCATCAGAATGATCCTATATATAAATTTTGAACGAAAACTAATGATTCTGTATGGAAAACCAATTTATATCAATTAAGGGGAGGGGCATGAGCTTCTGTTCCCCCTCTTATACATATCGAATAAACTCCAAAAACTAATCAGCGAGCGCCTAATCAGAATATACCTATATATACAAAATTTCAAGTGGATCGAATATTTTTATCATGAGTTACCGCGTTATGCACGTACGTACATACATACAGAACGAGCGGGCACATAAGCTCCCAGGCTTTGATTGCCTGTGAGCTAAAAAGAAATACCATACACGGTAGTCTTACAACTTAGTTGTAATTTCAATTCAAATTTGAAAAAGTTGTAAATGATTCGGTAATTTCGTGTCATAAAAGAGTGGAATTTTTTTTTTCGCTTTTCTCTTTAACAATTTTTTACTAGATAGGATACAATGGCAGCAAAAAAATTCAAATTTCGTAATTTTTATCATTTTGACATAAAATGATTTCTTAGATAATTAAGAAAACATTTTAATTCATTTTGTATTATATCACTAACATTACCAGTTCAGGGGCATAGGGGAATTTATATGAGCCTCTTATGTGCACTTGTCCTCAAATTTCCGATACCTAGAAAACGACTCGTGAATTTAGAATTTCCATTCCCTTCATTGCTAGAAACGAGATTAATTTCGAAATTAGAATTAAAAACATTCAGAATAACAAGTTTCTTTCCTATAAAATTAATAAATTAATAGATTCAGAGGAATCAATTAAATTTGTTCCAGATATTCCTTCGTATAACTGTTATCATAGAAGGCGGCAGCCTTCAAGTGACGCAGCTTTAAACCTACCATCGTCAAAACCTACCATCGTCATAAGGGTAGATGCGGAACTTCATATATACAGCTAACTCAACATCAAAGAAAATCGGAAAAGCCGCCTTCTAATAACTCAGCAAATATTGGTCAGAATGGTCCAATTTTTTTAATATAGTCTTATATTCCCAGTCTAATCCTATAATTTTTATCATTAATTATTTTTATAATTATTAATTATTAATCATTATATATATCATTAATTATTTTTATAATTAATAATATTATTATAAAATTTCCTATAATTTTTACATTTCTACGTGCCGTATATTTTTAGATCTCGATAACCATTTTAAAACTGAAATTGATGGTGTTTGTTCCTGATAATGAGATCTAGAAAACGGGCTAGGAGATCGTCATAAGGGTAGATGCGGAACTTCATATATACAGCTAACTCAACATCAAAGAAAATCGGAAAAGCCGCCTTCTAATAACTCAGCAAATATTGGTCAGAATGGTCCAATTTTTTTAATATAGTCTTATATTCCCAGTCTAATCCTATCCTATAATTTTTACATTTCTACGTGCCGTATATTTTTAGATCTCGATAACCATTTTAAAACTGAAATTGATGGTGTTTGTTCCTGATAATGAGATCTAGAAAACGGGCTGGGAGATTTTATTAAAACTTATATATAATATGAATCTCTTTAAGATAGAGGTAATAAGACTTGCCTTGTTTCTAGGAAAACTCTTGTTTGTTATATATTGGTCTTGGAAAATTGGACTATATTAGCTCGCGGATTACATGTTATTCTATGGGTTAGCAGACAGAGCAGGAGTGAAAAAACTTATGTACTTATGGTCACAGTTAAAACACCCAAATCGAAGCAATAAATGTTTTTTAAACTACAAAAACATCTTATCATGTGCTTTAAAACATTCAATAAATATATACTAAATCAAATTTCTATTTATATTGCCTTTATTTTTCGTAAGAAGAAAATATTACGTTTCTTACATTGGATATTTTTGCATTTTGTGGAAAAAAATATTTTAAATCCTTTTTTAAAATAGGAAAATATTTTTTAATTATACATATTCAATATACTTTCGACTTATGATTTTTTTTAAAGTTTACAAACAAGAATTATTTTTAATAATTTGCTTTAGAATCCCATGTATTCATACGCGTTTAGATAGTTTTGTTTTGAATCGTTATCGAATTCGCTGGCGGTAAGCTTTGTACTTGGCACTTGTTGTTGTTTTTAGCATGTATGTTGTGTAATTTGCGAAATATTCAATTCCAGGAGACGAACGTGAAGCTAAACCATCTATAATGAAAAAGAAAGGTAAATAAATATTTTTTGACACTCATTATTAAAGTATTATTTAAAAAGTGGTGTATACATTAGTTAGCATGTTGATTTGATTTCAAACCAACATAAACTATCCCAGAATGTGTAAACTATTGCTAAATTTTGGTAAACAAACTATATTTATAATTGACCAACAGTTAAACCAAGTGCTTGTGAATTCTAAAATTCTCAAAATAGATTGTTTTTAAGTTTATAGATGTCCTTATCATATGAATTAACAATAATTATATGAATTAATTAACAATACTAAGTTTTAAGTGTTGTAAAAATTGTGCTTTTTTATTTCATTTATTAATTTCTGTGATTAATAACCCAGGACGTTAATTTTTAGATTAAAATTGCTTGAATATGTTATTCAAAATGCATTTATTATTTTTTCTTATGCATTTTTGTCGCTATTAATTTTCATTTTGAAACTGTGCCTTTTTAGCTTAGCTTAATGTCCAGTAAATCCAGGTTTTAAACAATTTTTAAAATAAGTAAGTGCACTTATTATTGGAAATTGTGAACAAACTAGTATTTATTAACAAATTACAGCAGTATTTTGATAATTCAAAAGAAAGTAATGAAGTTAATTTGTTCTTACATGCATTAGTGACTGTGGCTATAAAGATTTCAGAGATTTAAAAACAAATTAGTTGCACTCATTGTTTTTTTTCTTCATGTACACACAGTGCTTGTACAACATGCATTAGTGATTGCATTTTTAATTAATTTTGTGTATTTTACGGATTGTTGCACAGCAATTTTGCTGCAGCCTGAGTGTTTTGTTTTTGTTTTGTTTTCATGTGCTCTAAGTGTTATACATGCAGTAGTTGGACTGCTTTAACGAGTTTTATTTTAGCGAGTGAGAGTTTTAGGCCCTTTTTTTCTAATGTAAACGTTGTTGTTTTAATGTATTTGTTTCACAATATTGTCACTGGATTTCTTTAGTTCAGGTATCACTCATTTCTTCCAGATATTGGGAATCTGCATGTTATCTCATAGTTTGCTGCATCTATTAATTTTCGTTGTTTGTTTTCATATGGGCATAATGTTCATACATTTGTTATTGACTGCGGCTTTGAGAAATTTCATGTGTTTTAGAGACCATTGCATAAGTTTGCTGCATCCAGTAATTTGACATGCACTCAGCTCTCATTATCCATTAGTTACTGTAGCTTTAACATATTTCATGCATCCTATTATTTCATTAATAATTTCGAAATTCCATGTTTATATTTTTAAATGTTATTTAGCAGTTGCCACGGAGGTACTACAGCGCATCATTGTAGTCTGCATTAGATGCTGTTCAAAATAGATTTTTTTTTTCTTCCTAAGAGTCTGATTATTTAAATCCAAGCATGAAAAATTTTGTCTCAGATCACAAACTGAATACAAAAGTATTCATATTGTAATAGTTAATAATACGTTATAGAAATCAATAATCAAAATATAAAAGCATTAGCCTTACAGCTTAGAACATAGCATTATTATTAATTAACTGCATTTATAAATTGGACATCTAAAATGGAAAATCTTAATATATTTTTATAATGTTAGAATTTACAAGCATTTAAAGTTGGTTAAGCAAATAATTCTTAACCAAATATTAACGATAACATTAGTTTAAAAAGAAATAACTCATACTTCTATGCTTTAATAATGAGTTTCATAAAACATAAATTTACCCCCTTTTTTTTCTATAGATGTTTTAATTTCATATTCATTGTCTCGAAATTGAAGTATTTCTTTCTAACTTTCTTTTACAAAAATGTTTGATAATTTAAGGCTTTTTTTATCTAAAAAAAAAAAAAAAAAAAAAAAAAAAAAAAAACAGGCCTTGTTTCTACTTATGAACACAAAATCCTCAAATAAATTTGAATCCATTATTTAAATAAATTGCATAACATACCTAAGAAGAAAACATGTTTAAAATTCAATTTAAAACAAAAAATTAAAAATTTTTAATTCAAATAATTTAAAGTTACTGTTACTAACACACTAACAAGTAAATATTTTAAAATACTAACAGCTAATAATGGGCGATAAATAATTAAATTTTTTAGTTTTGTCATTTCTAAAATGTAATTGTTTAAATTCTATTTGAGTTGAACCTCATCCAAACCCTAAAAAATATTCTATCAAACCTTAATTCAATCTGAAAAAAAAAAAAAAAAAAAAAAAATCTGACAATACACACTGACAAGCAGAGTTGTATAATATACACGCACGCCATGTGCAGAAAATTTTATGAAGAAACAATTTTTATTTATTTATTTCGACAAAGAATTGCGTAAAAAAAAAAAAAAAAGTGTATCTCAACAAAGAATCATGTAAAAAAAACCCAACATTTCGACAAAATACTACGCGAAAAACGTGAATTTCGTCCAAAGACCGCAATAAAAACGTTCATTCAATCAATGAATCGCATAAAAAATATGAATTCCATGCATAAATCGCATAAAAAATATTAATTACATGCATGAATCGCATAAAAAATGTTAACTACATCCATGAATCGCTAAAAAAAAAAAGGAAATTGCATAAAAAATGGGAATTACGTCCACAAATTGCTTAAAATGGGAATTACGTCCATGAATCATGTAAAAAAGCGAGAATTATATTCATTAATTGTATGAAAAACGCAAATTACGTTTATGAATCATGTAGTAAAACATGAATTATGTTCATAAATCGCTCAAAAAACACGAATTTTGGCGGCAGAAAGCTGAAATGGAATTACCTCTATAAAATGCATAAAAATAGCGAATTGCATTCATGAATTGCATAAAAAATGTGAAATATGTTCATGATTCACTCAAAAAATGCAAATTACATCCATGAATTGCATAAAAACGTGAATTACGTTCATAAATCACTCAAAAAAAGTGAATCACTTCCATGAATTGTGAAAAAAAAAATAAAATAACATTCATAAATTGCAAAAAATGCGAATTACGTCCAAGAATTGGTAAAAAAAGCGAATTACATTCATAAAGCCTATAAAAACACAAATAACGTCAATAAATCGATCAAAAAACGCAAATTTCGTTGATAGAAAGCTCAAAAAATGCAAATTATGTCTATGAATCGCATAAATATAGCAAATTACGTCCATAAATCATGTAAAATGTAAATTACATTCATTAATCGCATAAAAATCGCGAATTATGTCCATGAATCGCTCAAAAAAAAGCGAATTTCATAAAAAAGCGAATTACGTCCACAAATCGCTCAAAACGTGAATTACGTCGAAGAATTGTGTAAAAAAGTGAGAATTACGTTCATAAATTGTATGAAAAACGCAAATTACGTCTATGAATTGTGTAGTTAAATGGGAATTATGTTCATAAATCGCTCAAAAAACACGAATTTTGGCAGCAGAAAGCTAAAATGCAAATTACGTCTATAAATCGCATAAAAATAAAGAATAGCGTTTTGCATTCATGATTTGCATAAAAAACGCATATTACATTCATGAATCGCTCAAAAAATGCAAATTACGTCCATGAATCGCATAAAAATGTGAATTATGTTCATAAATCACTCAAAAAATGCAAATCACTTCCATGAATCGTGCAAAAAAACACGAATAACATTCATAAATTGCAAAAAATGTGAATTACGTCCAAGAATTGTGTAAAAAAAGCAAATTACATTCATAAATCCTATAAAAACACAAATAACGTCAATAAATCGATCAAAAAACACAAATTTCGTCGACAGAAAGCTGAAAAAACGCATATTATGTCTATGAATTGCATAAAAATAGCAAATTACGTCCATAAATTATGTAAAATGTAAATTACATTCATTAATTGCATAAAAATTGCGAATTATGTCCATAAATTGCTCAAAAATGCAAATTACATTCATAAATCTCATAAAAAACACGAATGATGACCATAAATTGCGCAAAAAATGCGAATTACACCCAACATTAAATTAATTTGCAGAAAGTTTTTGGTTTTATACAACTCTGCCAACAAGAACCTAAAAGTTATCGTGAAACCCATTCTAAACCAACAAAAATTTAATGGTAAGATAAATTTGTCCAAGAAAGGCAAAATAATTTCCATTGACATACATTGACCAGAATCGAAAAATTCCTATTGAAATCTATCCTATACAATCCAAAACCAGAAAGAAAAAAATCCCTCCAAGAGTAACTCAATCTATCTGCTGCAAAATAAAATACATTGAAATGCAACTGAACAAGAACCTGAAAATTACATTTGAAGTCAGACCGAAACCAGATTCAACTCCTCCCCCCCCCCTTCCCCCCCCCAAAAAAAAAAAAAATTATCCAGCCATATCTCAATTCGGGAAAGAAAACTTAATTTCCATAGATACGCGTGATCAGAAATCTGGAAATTCCAATTAGTCTATCTTAAACCTAATCTGAACCTGGAAAAGGAAATTCCATATAACAAGAACCCAATATCTATACAGGACAAAATATTTCCCATTAAAGCGCAACCTGACCAGAACTTGAAAATTCCATTTGAATTGAGCCTGATCGAAACCTGAAAAAAAATTTCCATTGAACCTTAACCTAATCCGAAAAAGAGAAAATTATTTCTGCCGATACACACCGACAAGAGTCTGAAAGTTAACATGAAACCTAATCCAGACCCGAAAAGGAAAAAACAATGGAAACAGAAGTGTGTCCAAGAAAGACCAAATAATTTCTGTCCACATACATTGACAAGAATTTCAATTGAAATCTATCCTAAACCCAGTTCAAATACTACCCCCCCCCCCCCCCAAAAAAAAAAAAAAAAAAAAAAAAAAAAAAAAAAAAAAAAAAAATTCCAATTGTAACCCAATCTATCTGCGACAAAATAATATACTTGAAATGCAACTCAACAAGAACCTGAAAATTCTATTTGAAGTCAATCCGAAGCGAGATTCAATCTTAAGTATTTGCATTCATGAATTGCATTAAAAAATTGTGCAAAAAAACACGAATAACATTCATAAATTGCAAAAAATGGGAATTACGTCCAAGAATTGGTAAAAAAAGCGAATTACATTCATAAATCCTATAAAAACACAAACAACGTCAATAAATCGATCAAAAAACGCAAATTTCGTTGATAGAAAGCTCAAAAAACGTAAATTATGTCTATGAATCGCATAAATATAGCAAATTACGTCCATAAATCATGTAAAATGTAAATTACATTCATTAATCACATAAAAATCGGGAATTATGTCCATGAATCGCTCAAAAAAAGCAAATTGCATAAGAAACGTGAATTGGGTCCACAAATCGCTCAAAACATGAATTACGTCCATGAATTGTTTAAAAAAGTGAGAATTACATTCAGAAATTGTATGAAAAACACAAATTATGTCTATGAATTGTGTAGTAAAACGAGAATTATGTTCATAAATCGCTCAAAAAACACGAATTTTGGCAGCACAAAGCTGAAACGCAAATTACATCTATAAATAGCATAAAAATAGCGAATAGTGTTTTGCATTTTCATGAATTGCATAAAAAAGGCGAATTACATTCATGAATCGCTCAAAAAACACAAATTACATCCATGAATCGCCTAAAAACGTGAATTACATTCATAAATCACTCAAAAAATGCGAATCACTTCCATGAATCGTGCAAAAAAACACTAATAATGTTCATAAATTACAAAAAATGCGAATTACATCCAAGAATTGGTAAAAAAAGCAAATTACATTCATAAATCCTATAGAAACACAAATAACGTCAATAAATCGGTCCAAAAACGCAAATTTCGTTGAGAGAAAGCTCAAAAAATGTAAATTATGTCTACGAATTGCATAAATATAGCAAATTACGTCCATAAATCATGTAAAATGTAAATTACATTCATTAATCGCATAAAAATCGCAAATTACGTCGATGAATTGGTAAAAAAGTGAGAATTACGTTCATAAATTGTATGAAAAAGGCAAATTACGTCTATGAATTGTGTAGTAAAACGAGAATTATGTTCATAAATTGCTCAAAAAACATGAATTTTGGCAGCAGAAAGCTAAAATGCAAATTACGTCTATAAATCGCATAAAAATAAAGAATAGCATTTTGCATTCATGATTTGCATAAAAAACGTGAATTACATTCATGAATCGCTCAAAAAATGCAAATTACGTCCATGAATCGCATAAAAATGTGAATTATGTTCATAAATCACTCAAAAAATGCAAATACTTCCATGAATCGTGCAAAAAACACGAATAACATTCATAAATTGCTAAAAATGCGAATTACGTCCAAGAATTGTGTAAAAAAAGCAAATTACATTCATAAATCCTATAAAAACACAAATAACATCAATAAATCGATCAAAAAACACAAATTTCGTCGACAGAAAGCTGAAAAAACACAAATTATGTCTATGAATTGCATAAAAATAGCAAATTACGTCCATAAATTATGTAAAATGTAAATTACATTCATTAATCGTATAAAAATTGCGAATTATGTCCATAAATTGCTCAAAAATGCAAATTACATTCATAAATCTCATAAAAAACATGAATGATGACCATAAATTGTGCAAAAAATGCGAATTACACCCAACATTAAATTAATTTGCAGAAAGTTTTTGGTTTTATACAACTCTGCCAACAAGAACCTAAAAGTTATCCTGAAACCCATTCTAAACCAACAAAAATTTAATGGTAAGATAAATTTGTCCAAGAAAGACAAAATAATTTCCATTGACATACATTGACCAGTATCGGAAAATTCCTATTGAAATCTATCCTATACAATCCAAAACCAGAAAGAAAAAAATCCCTCCAAGAGTAACTCAATCTATCTGCTGCAAAATAAAATACATTGAAATGCAACTGAACAAGAACCTGAAAATTACATTTGAAGTCAAACCGAAACTAGATTCAACTCCCCCCCCCCCCCCCCAAAAAAAAAAAAAATTATCCAGCCATATCTCAATTCGGGAAAGAAAACTTAATTTCCATAGATACGCGTGATCAGAAATCTGGAAATTTATCTTAAACCTAATCTGAACCTGGAAAAGGAAATTCCATATAACAAGAACTCAATATCTGTACAGAACAAAATATTTCCCATTAAAGCGCAACCTGACCAGAACTTGAAAATTACATTTGAATTGAACCTGATCGAAACCTGAAAAAAATTTCTATCGAACCTTAACCTAATCCGAAAAAGAGAAAATTATTTCTGCCGATACACGCCGACAAGAGTCTGAAAGTTAACATGAAACCTAATCCAAACCCGAAAAGGAAAAAACAATGGAAATAGAAGTGTGTCCAAGAAAGACCAAATAATTTCTGTCCACATACACTGACAAGAATTTCATTTGAAATCTATCCTAAACCCAGTTCAAATACTACCCCCCCCCCCCAAAAAAAAAAAAAATCCAATTGTAACCCAATCTATCTGCGACAAAATAATATACTTGAAATGCAACTCAACAAGAACCTGAAAATTCCATTTGAAGTCATTCCGAAACTAGATTCAATCTTAAGTATTTGCATTCATAAATTGCATAAAAAAATTGTGCAAAAAAACACGAATAACATTCATAAATTGCAAAAAATGTGAATTACGTCCATGAATTGGTAAAAAAAAGCGAATTACATTCATAAATCCTATAAAAACACAAACAACGTCAATAAATCGATCAAAAAACGCAAATTTCGTTGATAGAAAGCTCAAAAAACGCAAATTATGTCTATGAATCGCATAAATATAGCAAATTACGTCCATAAATCATGTAAAATGTAAATTACATTCATTAATCGTATAAAAATTGCAAATTATGTCCATAAATTGCTCAAAAATGCAAATTACATTTATAAATCGCATAAAAATCATGAATGTTGACCATAAATTGCGCAAAAAATGCGAATTACACCCAACATTAAATTAATTTGCAGAAAGTTTTTGGTTTTATACAACTCTGCCAACAAGAACCTAAAAGTTATCCTGAAACCCATTCTAAACCAACAAAAATTTAATGGTAAGATAAATTTGTCCAAGAAAGGCAAAATAATTTCCATTGACATACATTGACCAGAATCGAAAAATTCCTATTGAAATCTATCTTATACAATCCAAAACCAGAAAGAAAAAAATCCCTCCAAGAGTAACTCAATCTATCTGCTGCAAAATAAAATACATTGAAATGCAACTGAACAAGAATCTGAAAATTACATTTGAAGTCAAACCGAAACCAGATTCAACTCCCCCCCCCCCCAAAAAAAAAAAAAAAAAAAAAAAAAAATATCCAACCATATCTCGATTCGGGAAAGAAAACTTAATTTCCATAGATACGCGTGATCAGAAATCTGAAAATTCCAATTAGTCTATCTTAAACCTAATCTGAACCTGGAAAAGGAAATTCCATATAACCAGAACCCAATATCTATACAGGACAAAATATTTTCCATTAAAGCGCAACCTGACCAGAACTTGAAAATTCCATTTGAATTGAACCTGATCGAAACCTGAAAAAAATTTCTATCGAACCTTAACCTAATCCGAAAAAGAGAAAATTATTTCTGCCGATACACACCGAGAAGAGTCTGAAAGTTAACATGTAACCTAATCCAAACCCGAAAAGGAAAAAACAATGGAAACACAAGTCTGTCCAAGAAACACCAAATAATTTCTGTCCACATACATTGACAAGAATTTCAATTGAAATCTATCCTAAACCCAGTTCAAATACTACCTTCCCCCCCCCCCAAAAAAAAAAAAATTCCAATTGTAACCCAATCTATCTGCGACAAAATAATATACTTGCAATGCAACTCAACAAGAACCTGAAAATTCCATTTGAGGTCAATCCGAAACCAGATTCAATTTCCCCCCCCCCCCCTCAAAAAAAAATATCCAATCAAATCAAGATTTTAGAAAAAAAAAAAAAAAAAGAACAATTTATGTCGATATGTACTGACCAGATCATGGAAATTCCAATAGAAGTCTATCTCAAACACGATCCGAACTCTTAACCTCAAACCCAATCCAATCCCCCCTCCCCCTCCAAAAAAAATGGTAAAATAAAAAATTAGGAAATATAAATCTGTTCAAGAAAGACAAAATAATTTCCGTCCCCATCCACTGACCAGAATTGAAAACTAGTACTTGAAATGCAACTTGACAAGAACCTGAAAATTTCAATTCAAGTCAAACTGAATCGAGATTCAAACCCGAAAAAAAAAAAAACATACATTGACCAGAACCGGAAATTTTCAATTGAAGTCTATCCTAAACACAATCCAAACACTAAAAAAAAAAAAAAAAAAAAAAAAAAAAATCCCTCCAGTAGTCAATCTATTTGCAACAAAATATTATAGATTGAAATGTAACTCAACAAGAACTTAAAAATTTCATTTCAAGTCAACCCATAACCAGATTTGAACCTTAAAAAAAATTTATCCAACCATATCCTGAAATGAGAAAGAAAATGTAATTTCCATTGATACGGACAGACTAGAAGCTGTAAATTCAGATTGAAGTCTATTTTAAATCCAATCCCTGCACAGAACAAAATATTTTCTGTGGAAATGCAATCTGACCAGAACTTGAAAATTACATTTGAATTGAACTCACTCCAACATCCCCCCCCCAAAAAAAAAAAAAAAAAAAAAAAAAAAATTCTATGGAATCTTAACTTGATCCGAAAAAGGAAAAATAATTTCTGCTGATACACATTGACAAGAACCCAATTTGAACTGAAATGAAAATCAGTGTAAACATTAATCTGTTTAAGAAAGACGAATTAATTTCTGTCAACATGCACTACCCAGAACCTGAAAATTCCTATTGAAATCTATCCTTAACCCAATTGAAAATAACACAAGAAAAAAAAAAACTTCTAATTAGAACCCTTTTACCTGTGACAAAATAATATATTTTGAAATGCCACCTGAAAATTCCATTTGAATCTGGTTTAAATTTTTCGGGTTTAGGGTAGATTTCAATTGGAATTTGTATTTATAGCTGTTTAGTAAATCAAATGTGGTTCTTAATGGATAAATGTTATTTTACATGATTTATGAGAAAAAAATAAAAAAATTTCAAGTCGTCAAAATATTACGTACAATGTTGAAAATCTAGAAAAGACTTTTGATGTATTGCACTGCAAGAAACCCTAAGAAAATATGGAATATTTTTTAATAGCTGTCTGCTTTTTTCATAAAATTATGTTTAAAAAGAAAAAAAAAATTAAAATCTAAAAAACATGAAATGTTTAAATTTATGTACTTTGCATGTTTTATGCTTAGTGACTGAAATGTTCAATAAAAATATATTAGTTTTATTTTGTAAGTTAAGTCGCCCAAGAATGGAAAGTTTCATATGAAATGAAAATATTTAATAAATAAGAGAGTCCTGATTTTCTTTCTTTGTCAGTTAAACATTTTCCTAATTGAAGTATGAAACTTATAGGGTGGACCGGGGTAATTCCTGATCAAAAAACACTAACATCTAAATATCTTTTTAATATTTACAATAGATGTGACCAAATTTAGCATGGTTAATGATTCACCATGTTTCTATTCAATAAAATATAGGCTTTGATTAAAATATTATTTAAAGTTTGCTTAATTAAAATTTTTTGATTCTCGGTAACTACCCTGGGAACATTGTAATTATCAATTACACTGGGGCAATTACCAATCAGGACATTCTTGTACAAATGATAGGTACATTGATTAATTTAGAATATATATTGTCAATTTTAATATAAGCCTGATTTAATTAAATGCCTTCATCCATCTGCAATAATTTTATCAATGTGTAAAGGAAAAAAAAAAAAAAAAAAACAAGAACGAAAAGTTATGTGTGCAACATAGAATATGATGCAACTTCCAACATATTCTGAATACTATTAATCTACTATTTCCATCCATATACAGTAATTTTTCCACCCAGTGCAAAGAACAAAACATACCTAACAAGAACAAAGAATCATGCATACTGCATCGATTATGATGCATTTTCTTACACATTCTGAATACTGTAAACTTATTGTCATTCATGTACAAGAATTTTACCATTCTGTGCAAAAAACAAAGCATAATTAACGACAATAAAAATTTTTGCATACAGTATGTTTAGATACTTTCCAATTCATTCTGAATACTTTAAACCTATAGTTTTCATCTTTGTACAGTAATCTTCCCACCCTATGCAAATAGGAAAACATAAATAAACTAACAAGAATGAAAAATTACGCATAAGTATAGATTATGAAACACTTTCCAATACATGTTCAATATTGTAAACCTATCATTTTAATCTATTTGCAGTAATTTTACCAATCTATATAAAGAACAAATCATAACTAACAAGAAAGAAAAACATGTGTGCAACATAGATTATGAAACATTTCCAGAATATTCTGAATATTGTAACGCATATAGTCTTAATCAATCTGCAATATTACCAACCTATACATAGGTTGAAACATAATTAACAAGAATCATGCATGCAGCATAGATTATGAAATACTTTCCAGCATATTCTGAATATTGTATCCCTGATCATTTTAATCCATCTGCAGTATATGTATCAACATGTGTAAAGAATAAACATAGTTAACAAGAATGAGAAATGATACATACAGCATAGATTATAAAACCCTTTCTGAGATGTATGGTGCTGAATGTACATTATATTCTTATCTTTTACTAACGTATTTTATTACAGAGTTGTTTTTAACAAAATCAAGTAGTACAGCACACATTAATAAAATATAAAATATCTTTTTTTTAAGTGGATGGGGGAGGGGTAATTAAAGGCGAATGAATCATGAATATGAATTTTTTGCGTTAGTCTTTTTTTTTTTTTTTTTTTTTTTTTTTTTAATCATTAACCTAAAAAAAAGCAATGATATCAATACAAAAAACCCTTAACGGGTTAAAAGCTTGTGACGCAGCAGTTTATCTTACATCTCTAAGAATTTTAAATTTGGGACTTAAAACTAATGATATCAAAATTTATGTGACGCTATGCTATTAATATATATATATATATATATATATATATATTAAAATTTATTCATTAATGCTTTATCATTTACATCTTTCATAATTTCGAAATATGAATCTTAAAAGTTATGATATCAAAATTTAAGTGACGCCTTGATGAGACTTTAAACGATGTTTTAAAATTCTATTTATTTATTTATTTATTATCTAAATACATTTACATATCTAAACAATACTTTTCATTTTCCAATACACTGTTAAATACATCACTTTCACTGAATATATATAATGCACTGAAATGTTTTATTTGAATAAATTGGCTTATCTTTTGTGCTACGCTATCCAAAATCAAAAGTAACATTTAAATAAATATTTTTGCGTCATTGTATCTATTTGCATATATTTAACTTAGTTTAGATACAATGGTGCAAAAATATTTATTTAAATGTTACTTTTGATTTTGGATAGCGTAGCACAAAAGATAAGCCAATTTATTCAAATAAAACATTTCAGTGCATTATATATATTCAGTGAAAGTGATGTATTTAACAGTGTATTGGAAAATGAAAAGTATTGTTTAGATATGTAAATGTATTTAGATAATAAATAAATAAATAAATAGAATTTTAAAACATCGTTTAAAGTCTCATCAAGGCGTCACTTAAATTTTGATATCATAACTTTTAAGATTCATATTTCGAAATTATGAAAGATGTAAATGATAAAGCATTAATGAATAAATTTTAATATATATATATATATATATATATATATATATATATATATATATATATATATATATATATATATATATATATATTAATAGCATAGCGTCACATAAATTTTGATATCATTAGTTTTAAGTCCCAAATTTAAAATTCTTAGAGATGTAAGATAAACTGCTGCGTCACAAGCTTTTAACCCGTTAAGGGTTTTTTGTATTGATCTATTATACAAGTTTTGAACATTATTTGTAATTCTGCAAACAATGGAATTTAATCAAGAATATGGAAATACAATTTTCTGAAGACTGTTATCTAAATAAAGAATTTAAAATCTGCTGTTTTAAAATTTTAACTGAGAAGTTAGAACAGATATAAACGCCATAAGGTACATTTAAGTGAACTTTAGAATTTTCATTACCTTTATTACTGGAAACGAGGTTAATTTCAAATTTGAAATTAAAAACATTCAGAATAACAAGTTTATTTACCATAAAATTCTTCGATTCAGAGGAATCAATTCAATTTGTCCTGGATATTCTTTTGTTAGCTTTTACCTATTATGCAAGTTTTGAACATTATTTATAATTCTGAAAATAATGGAATTTAAACAAGAACGAGGAAATACAATTTTCTGAAGATTGTTTACTAAATAAAGAATTTAAAATCTGCCGTTTGCGAAATTTTAACTGAGAAGTTAGAACAGTTATAAAAGCTTAAAGTTATAACCGTTATAAACTATTATATTTAAGAGAACGTCAAAAATGCAAATTAAGATTCTAAATTGTTCGACAGGTGTCAAAGCACTTGACTTCTGTTTCCTTTCCTCTGATGTTTCATAAAATTACAAGCAAAATGAAAAATTGCATTCACCATGTCAGATTTTCCTTCCAATCAGTTCTTGAATCATACATCTAACTTTCTCAAAAATGTGTGTAAAAATAGCAGAAATTGTGACGGGCCAGAACGGGGCGGGCCGGGCGTGTTTTCACTGATTTCTGTACGGGCCGGGCCAAAAAAATTCATACGGGCCCGGCCTGGAAATTCCGGCTCGTGCAGACCTCTACATTTTATGCAGTGGCAACAACAATAATGCATTCAACAGATACAGATTTGCTGTGTAAATCAAAAAATCTGTGACGCTACTAAGTATTTTTGGTACTTCTAGCTTATCCCGTCGACCAAAAAATTATCGCCAAACTATAAGATTAAATGCCAATAATGGATGACCGTGAACGTCACATTCAATGATATTAAATACGATTCACGTGTTTAAAATGTCATTAAGGGATTTTTATTTCGACTTTTTATTTGTATGTTTATTAATATTCTATTAATTATTTGTTTTTTCGTTACTTAAAATAAAAATTATGACAACATGTATAATTTGGCTATTAGTTTGGCGATTTGTATAATTTGACGAAATTGGTCGACGGGATAACGTAGAAGTACCGAATTTTTTTTTGGAAATTGGGTTGTCTATGACATTTTATGCAACTGAAACTCAGATTACAGAAAAAATTTTAGTAAGATTTCTTTAATCTTGGTAGATTCTTTTCTAAAATTTCCGAATTCTGTACTTAAAAAAAACTTGTTTTGTAGATTAACATCTTTTTGTGTATAATGTACAGAAAAAATATTAGTAAGATCATACAGATTTCTCTAGCTTTGCATCTGTAAAATTACAACTTTTTCTTCTTTTTTTACTGTATAAAGTTTTTTTACTCTATATACACGTATAATTTTCAATCCCCACTAAAGTAATATTTGTTTAATGTTTTTACTTATTAAAATAAATCAGTTTTTGAAGTTTAACTTTTTCTGTCCTCTTTGAAAATTCCCATGTACGGAATAGAGCATTTATAATCGGAAAATAGTTTGCCAAACTATACATATAATTGTTTGGTACATATAAATTTATTAACTTCATAAATGCTACAATACTTATATTATCTTTGTATTAACGCATTAAAATTAATGAATTGTTAAATTATAAATATTAAATGTTTATTTATCTTGTTTGCAACGTAGCGTGAATGGATAAGAATTTTCAAAATTCGAATTCTTATTGGCGGTTGGTATGTAAAATAGTTTACTGTAAATAGAATTTATTTTCATCATAAACACAGCATTTATTTTTTATTGTATTTATTAAAATAAAGGAATTTTTGAATTTTAATAGTTTTGTATCTTAATTTTTTGTATTTTAGTATTTTAGTATTTTTGAATTTTAATGTTTTTGGATGCATTCGTAATTATGTAAATACGTAACACTTATAGTCGCAGTTCAGTCCGTCCGTCTGTCCGTCTATTCATATATAAAACAAAAACAACCCATCCGAATCGTTTTGAAATTTAAAATATGTAATTCTTGCATTTTTGTTTCGAGTCATTTCAAATTCTATGAAAACCGGGTGTATTAATTAAAGGGACAATCAAAATTATTCCGATACATTATGGAAAAAATAGTTTCGGGTGTAATTTAATGATGTCACACTCTTCCGAACATAATACAATTGATATGAATTTGCAAAATGTATACTAAAATATACATTCAGTACAATCTGTGGTGCAAAGAATATTTCTTATTAATTTATAAGGCCACATACAAACATTCCATTCCATAATGTTATAGGGGGGAGCATTGTTTGGGGGCGCATTTTAAACTATTCAAATTTTATGAGATTGATATACGTTGCTATAGTTTACTACAAATTTCTTCATGTATAATAGAAAGCAGACAATATTTACAAGGACACACAAAAGATTTCAAATACTATGCCACATCGGAAGTACTATTTACTATTACATCAAAATCTCAATATAACAAAAAAATTCGTTATAGTCAAAATCGAAATTTGTCAAACTTTATATAAAATTATAAAGTGTAAATATTTTATGATCCTTATAAAAATAGTTTATATTTAAACTTTACATTTATGAAAGTAAATGGATTTATGAATTTAAATTTTTTTCTATGTTTGTCTATGCTCTTTGCGACACCACCTACAACTCTTTTACTCTTTTTCTGGTACCGCAAAACTTAATAGAGATTTTTGCCTAGTTAAATTGCTATATTTTGTAATATAATTAATTAAATTAATCAAACAGATTTAATTAATTAAATAGATTAAATATTATAATATTTGCTATAAACTTTTTGTGGTAAAAATAAGGCGTAAATGTTGACAGCTATGCTAGACACATGTATATGTTTTTAACTTGCAAAAAATTAACTTACTGATAGAAATACTCTAAGTAAATTGGATTTTCATTATAACACTACCTCTGAAAATAAAGTTCGGTGAATGAATTCAGAACGACCGATCTGGAAACACTGGGGAAACAAAACGCTTCACCTGCAAAGAAGCAAGTGTAGACTATCTTCCCCCACCGTTGTTCAAATGTGAGGCTTTCATGTTTTGTGTTAGACGTGCTTTATTTTGTGCTTGTCCAGTGTGATGGTTCTTAACCGAGAACAGGAAAATGAACGAATAAAAGATCAGTTTAACGTTTGTTTTTAAGCTTTGCAAGACACCGAAAGAAATTCACGAGAGATGGTGCAAACTGAACACCTACCATACTCGCCAGATCGCAATCCTCCAGACTTCTTCCTATTTTCACGACTCAAACTCTCTTTGAAAGAGATTTGACCATATTACTGACATCCAGCGAAACGTGAAGAAGTTTTTGAACTTCATCCCGAAAGAAGACTTCTTGCGAATTTTTCAGGACATGTATAGCAGATCTCAGCGGTGCATAGTTAAAGGAGATGACTATTTTGAAGGACGGTATGGTAACTTTCGTTAATATTTCATCTACATTAATGGTACAGAACTATTAACCGAACTTTATTGTCAAAGGTAGTATATCGTGGGAATTTCTTTTTTGTGATTATCATGTGATTTAATTTCTTGTTCATATTGCTTTCAACCCTTCACAGTTAAAAAAAAAATTCCATAAAATAGTTTTGATTAAAAAACAAGAACTATTTCTCCGACTTTTAAAGTTACTGTAAAAACTTGATTTAAAAAAAACATTTTTTCTTTTAAAGGCTGTTGTCAACTGTTCCGCTCAGCAAGCGCAAAACGTTTTGACGCATTTACAAATGTATTTTTCAATGAATAGATATAAAATTGAGAAATCTGCCTATGGAAGCGATTTCGAATCGAACTTAGTTTTTCTTTTTATAATTATTAAATTACCTATCGAGTTATAAGTGATTTCGATCACGCGTCACGCATTTTTTTTTACCTTTGTAAGACTGATTTTTCTGCTTTTGTTGGGAAAAACGATTCAAAACGTCAATTTGTTCTGAAAAATCTGTTGTATTTTTAAAAAAAAGTAAAAAAAAAAAAAAAAAAAAAAACAGAAAATGAGTGCGATTAGATAGTTTTTGAAGAACAACAATTACAAGTTTCATGTACACTCTTAAAACGAAAGAGCTGATTTGGCTTCTCATGAAAGAGCTGTAATTTTTTCGATCTTAAAAGAGTTGTTTTTCAAACGATTAAATCTTCTTGATCTAAATTGGTTATTTAAATAGCTCAACTTCATTTAAATTGGTTAAAACTCGAGTTATTTCAACTCATTTTTGAGAAGCTGCCTTTCAACATTGAGATGAGTGGATTTCAGCTCAACTTGAGCTATTTTGTGGCTGACTTTTTAAGAGAGTATTTCCGAGCAGAACTTAATTAAATCTTACGTCACAAAGTGTCACCTTTTGATTTAATGGCATCCTTAATATTCATAATTCATTACTACAATTACTAATATTATCGCCCTTATAAGAGTAAGAAGTTTCAAAATCCGAAATTTACTTTGCCATCCCCATTTAAACCGATGTGATAAATATGAGTGCATCTAGAAAACAATAGTCAATTTATTCTCCTCCTCCCGTATTCAGTAGTTCTTCATAGAATTAAAGCGAACAGTCCACAGGGACTAAAATCATTTTAGACCTTTGTCATCCTCACATACAATAATTGAATATATTTTTATTGACAATTCTCAATTCGATATGAGGAATTGCATATAATGTGATTAAAAGCCCCCGTGGTTCAAAATTTATCTTTATTCTCAAAATATTCAAGCATGAATGAATGTCATTTTGCAGTTATAGGCATATCGGAGAAAAGCTTAAGCTAAATAAGCAGATTTTTCAGATAATATAATATTTATAATCCCTATAAATCTTTACGTGTCACTAGGTAAATTTAGTAAAATAAGGAACAAAATGTACTGACTAAGGTACATTAAAATTTCTCTCAATTTTAAAGCGTGTTTTATTTTTCTGTTAAATATTTTACTGATTTTTTTTTTACATAAAGCTATTTTTTCATATAATTAATTAATTTTATATGTATTTATTTATTTATTAGAGAAAGGAATGTAAATAACAAAAAAAATACAATTATCACGAAAAATGTTTAAATTAATTAAAAAAAATATTTAAAAAATGTTTGTTTATTTGTTTGTCTATCCTCATAGATAAGTTTTTCAAAAAATTAGAATTTATTTTGAAAATCTCGATATAAAATCATACTATGTACAAAATTAATTAAAGTACAATTTATGTTTTTTTTTAAGAACAATTATTAAATATTTGTTTTTGTTCCAATACATTAATTATTAAATTCTGATGTTTGCTTATCTTCTTTGCAGCTCCAAATGTATAAGTGCTACACTGTATATGTTTATTGTACATAAATTCATGATCATTATAAGTACAAGACTTGTTTGATCTTTATGTATATTAAAATAAATTATTTATTTCTAATGTTTGTTTTTTATTTACGCAGCAACCTGTATATGGTTAAAAACTTTCAAAATGAAAATTTATATTGCCAAATTTTATGTAAAATTTGCGATGTATATAAAATTCATGATACTTATAAACATAGTATTCTTTGAATTTTTAAAAAAAATGAATGAATAAATTATAATGTTTACGAATCCTTTTTGCAGCACCCAGTATATGGAAAAGGGCTTTAAAAATCGGAAAGTACTAAGTCGATTTGTATACAAAATTGTTTACTGTAGATAAAATTTATCATTCTTATCAATTCATCCTTTATTTAATCTTTTTTATTTATTAAAGTAAATTAATTGTTGAATTCAACTGTTTCTTTATTCTTTTTGATGCATCACTTATATAGGGCTTTCAGAGTCGAAACTAATCAAGCAGGACGGTCGTTCTGCCAAGCCAAGCTAGAAAAAATAATATGCCCGCCAAACGAACAAACGCCAAGGACACAACGACCGCTTAACTGCTTATTATACTCGAGACAACTTCTCCATGTTAAATCGACCAAACATGGCATTTTATAATTTCAAATGTTCAAAAAATCAACAATCACAAAGAAATAAAACAATAACTAGAAGAATATAATGAAGAAAAACTTCAATTTAAGATCAAACTCATCTTTATAAAATAATTATAAACAGAGGTGAAGAATTTTTTAAACAACGCCAAGATACTGAAAATAACCACTTTATTCTTCGTCAAACATATTTTATTTCAATCAAGGTACAGACTTAAATAAGAGACAAAAAAAAGTATAAAGTGCATTTTCGGGAATATTCAATCTACGTGCTTTTGTAAAATTCACTTTAAAAAATAAAATTTCTATCATTAATAAGCAAAAAACTACTAATTAATTAAGAAATTATTCCAAACTGTGATAAATCCGAAAAAGATCGTATACTATCTACACTATCCGATCGTATACTATCGTTACGTATCTTATAGTAACGTAAATCAGTTTACGTAATATCACTTCAAATTCAATATTCCAATTGGATATTTTTTCTCGAGATTATTTTGTCGAATAAAACAGTGTAAAAGTTAATTTTTAGAAACATTTTAAAAATAAATTAAATTTTGAGAAAAGATATATCTTCCAAAATATAGTCATTTAAAGTTATTGATATTTAGAGTTTCATTTCTAACGTCAACAAAACTTTTAAAAGAAAAATTGAGTGTGATTTTTATATTAAAAGAGGACCATGGTAAATGATATTCACTTTGTGCTTGAACAGAGATTCAATAAAGATAACGACTTTGACGTCAATGTATGTTAAAATACATTTTTACAATAAAATGTTTATTTATAAAAGGTAATTTCTGGAATTACCGAACCAGTTTGAAAATTAAAGTTTGCAAAATGATTGTGACCGACTCTGCTACAACATAGGCTTTGTTTTATGCTGACACTATTATACCAGAGCATACGCATGAGTATAAAAAGGTCTAAAATTGCAATTAATATGATACCTTTTGGAAAAGAATCCTGAAATTTGGTATACTTGTAGTTTTACAATGCAAATGTTCACTAAGAACTGTTTAAAAAAAATCTAAATTTAAATGTAACAAACGATTGAAAACGTTACAAAAACTGTCTAACTTATGAGGTGTTTGGAATTTTTAGGGCTATTAAATTGAATTATAAAATGGTTGTGAATTTTAAAGCATAAACGTTGACACAGAATATTTTAACATCTTTAGGGGGGGGGGGGCTGATGAGACATATTTTATCCCGCCTCCGATTAATAAAGATTGCATCAGTAAAAAATTATTAAATTTTATTTTTCTAACTTTGGTGGAAAAAAGTCCCGAAACTGCTTCTCCTTTTGAAATAAAATTTTTACAAATTTCCGGAGGGAATTCAGAACTATACAGACGAAATTTATTGCCCTAAAAATTCGAAATTTACTCACCGCAGGAGTAAAAAAGTTTTAAATTGTTATTATTGTGATAGATTGGAAATAAAAACCTGTAATTGGATATGGTGGTTACTTTTAAAATATAAGTTAAATTTTAAAATATAGTGAATTATCTAAAGGATTCCCCTTATAATTTATTTCAGAAGGTGATTAGTACTTCGCCCAATCCACAAAAAAACGGACATAAGGATGAAAATTTAAATTTCTTTAAATATGATTGAAATTTTGCATATTAACAGTTAAGAGTGTACTATTTCATATTTTAGCAAAAAGGAATTAAATTTTTGTCATTAACATACTTATTTTAATTAATAAAGTGACGATATGACTTTGCAATGTATACTGCGGCAAAAATCAAAACATTTCATGGTCTCGTACAACTGAACAAACATTCTAAAAATCTCCAAACTTGGATATATATGATCAGAAAGCTATTATTGAGAGTTTTTTTCTGCAGAGAAGTGTTCATTAATCTTCATTACAAAAGGTAAGCATATTTAATTACTCTTAATTATTGTGTCACACCCGCAACAAAAAGTTACATTTATATCTCTACAGAAAAATATTTTTGATTTAAAGTTATGAAACTTTATATTCAAAAATAGTTTATTAATATACTTTGAATTACAGACACAAAAAAAATTAATTAATATTTTAATTATAATTATTGAGCGTTGCGGGCGTGACATGTCCCTGCTGCGGGTGTGACATTTAATTAAAATCACACCCGCAACGCTTTTTAAAATTGAATACAAATGTATATTTGAACAAATTATATGTAAATTTATATAAGAATAATATGCTGTAAAACATGTACTTGGCAGCTTTAACTATATCCTTTGATTCAATAGAGTGAATTCCAGTTAATAAATAAAAATTTGCATCATCTGAGCATGTGACACTGTGTGCAGTTTATTTATTCAGTTTGGATTGATAAAACTGTTGCTTTATTATAAGAAAATCATTTTATTAGTGATATATGATTAAGAAATTAATTTAAAAAGGTAAAATTTTTTATAGAAATTTAAAAAAGAAAATTAGGAAACAATATTTTAGCAATTATCTTTAAATTTGTTAATTTTATTTTGTTATATATATATATATATATATATATATATATATATATATATATATATATTTGTTATTTGATAATATTTATCTAATATATATATATATAGTTTTTTAAAATAAGCAAAGCAATATTAGGGGAAGATTTTTTTTTCTCTTTTAATTCAAATTAAATAAAAATTAGAAGTAAGAATAATAGAAACTGTTAAAATGTTTATTAGCATAAAAATGTATATAGTCAGTTTGAAATTAACCAAAATTTAACATAATTAACTTTATGTAAGATTAGAAATTTCAAGGGATAAATATTAACAATTTGTTAAGTATATATTTCTGGATTTTAAGTGCTATATTTATTCAGTTTACACATTAATTTATTCTCTTTTGCAGAGAATGAAGAGTATAGAAAAATCACGATATCATCGGAAAAAGATTAAAGAAAACCCTTTTAAATATGAAGAATATCTACCAAGAGAAGGAAAAAGACAAAGCAAGGAGAGTAAAGAAGAGACTATTTAAAAAAAAATCATGGTAAAGGATGGCAATCCTTTTGCACTTCATCTCATGGTAAAGGAGTTGTCGACGGAGTTGGCGCAGTTGCCAATATATTGTTAACGTTGGCAATGCTTTGCAACTATAAATTCAGCTTCAGATTTTGCCATGTGTGTAGAAAAAGTCCTAAAAAATATAAAAGAACTTTGCTGAATGTGAAATTTCAGAAGATATTGTGAAAATGCTTCATGCATGCTGGCACCAAGCACAATTGGAGCTCAACATTCAATGGACACATGTTGTTTCTATTGACATAGGAACAATTAATGTAGAAATTACTTCAAAAAGTCACAAAAAAATTTGTTTGTTACCATATTTTGTCAAAAATATAATATCCAACGATAAGAGTGCAGATGGAGATTTTGTAGAAGTTGTTTTGTTCTCCACATTAAAAAAAAAAATTAATAAACGTGAAAACTTTGATGGACAAATAAGACAAATAAATGGGGATGATATAAAATAAGAGTAGCTGAAAAAAAAATTAAGAAAATGTGTATATTTGGCTCAGTCAGTCAGATGTATTCATACTTTGACAAGGATATAATATCCAACGATGAATGTGCAGTTGGAGATTTTGTAGAAGTTGTTTTATTCTCGACATTAAAAAAAAGTGAAAACTTTGACGGACAAATAAGACAAATGGATTGTGACGATATAGAATTAGAATGTTTGAAAAAAATTAAGAAAACGTGTATATTTGGCCCAGTTAGTCAGATGTATCCTAGGGGAAAAAAAAGCATTTTTGTAAAAAAAGCTACCACCACCAGAAATTATAAATTCAAGATTGGAAATGAAATTTGTTTGATATTTTGCTCTCTGATATTATAATTGTAATATTGATTAATTTCTTTAATTAAAAAAATCTGCCTTGAACATATTTGTGTATGTCATTATTTTATTGGCCATACAAGTCACACCCGCAACAGGGCGTCACACCCGCAACGGAAATTTTAAATATTTTCTACAAAAGCAAGAATTGAGTAAGCAATTTAATTTTTTCATAGAATAATTATTTAAGTATTACTGTCTAATATTTAAAAAAATCAATTCACTCAGTTGTCATAATTCACAGAGTTTTGCATTTTTGCACTGAAAGATGAAAATGCATGTCCATTTTATGTCACGCCCGCAACAGGTGGAAATAATTTTTTTTTATAAATAAATGATACATCGGACAATTTTCAGATTTGGATAAATGTATGTGTAAGTGGTCTACATTGAAATTCATACAATTTGAAACCAATGCTCAAAAATATTTTTGCTGGTGACTAATTTAAGTTGTGTAAATGTCACACCCGCAACTTTGGATTGGGCGACTTAAAAGCATTGGAAATCAATTTTCAAACTATCAATCTTTTTCAATTTGTCTGTTTGCAGTTGAAAATCAAAGTTCGACATTTTACTAAAGAAAACATTTTATGCCTCTCCTTTACGGAATTGTATGCTTCGAAATTTATTTGTTAAGATAATGGTGACGCATCTTCTTTTATGATTACTTTTTAGAGTTTTTTTTTATACCTCTTACTTTTTTTTATACCTCTTATGATTACTTTTTTAGAGTAATTAATCATTTAAAAGCAGAAGCGATCAACTTAATTTCTAAAAATAAAAATCTTCTTAAATTTATTTGTCGGTAGTTTAAATCAGAAGTTCGAAATTGTTGTTAATGCAAACTTATTACGCTTTCCTTTATGAACATGGATGCTAACATATTTGTGTAAAATATGGAAAGTTGCCGCCAAGTCCATCACGCGTAATTTTAAAACATTTGAATTTTCAGAAACACGTTATGATGTATTTAGTATAGCAGAAAAGGTTTTTTGTTAATATATACGAAGGCCGTCGACTTATAAATAATATATATATATATATATATATATATAAGTTTAATCTTTAAAATAGATTAAACTAAGTTAAAGTTAAATTAAAATAAGTTAAGTTAAATTAAACTAAGTTACTATTAGATAAGTTTAATCTTTAAAATAGATTAAACTATATATATATATATTAAATGAAAAATGTTAAATAAAAACTACAATACAAGCTTGGAAATTCGATATCACACCATTTTTTAGCCACAACACTGATCTTTTTTTTTAAGCTTGGCTTTTTTTTACTTTTGAAAAGTTTTTTGTAGTGGATAAGTCATTTCCTGTTAAATCGATGTAATAAAAATTAATCGATCTAAAAAAAGAAAAGGAAATTTATCCATACCTTCTTTTATTGAACAATTTTTATAGAGTTAAAATGACAAGCGACTGGGGAGAGGGAAGGGGGAGCTAAAATCATTTTAGATTCTTGTCATCTTCATGTGCAATAATTGAATATTTCTTATTTACTATTCGTAATTCAGAACAGTCAAACTTCTTTAACATGAACACTCTTAACATGAATTACTTTTAACATGAATTGTTTTCACAGTCCCCTATAAAAAGGAAGACAAAGAATTGATACTGATAACATGAATTACTGTCAACATGAAATAACTAAACTAAAAGAATGGACCAAGGAAATCCTTTGTAGGAGCTACTCTACTACAAAACTTTAAAAATAGTTAAAAAATAAAATAAATAAAAAATTCTTCTTTAAAACCATTTAGTTTGTTAAATTATTTCATGCTAATTGTTTACAACTGAATTTCGGCGTTGAAAAATCAGATATAATAATTTTTTAATAATGGAAATGTAAGTGGAACCAGGAAAAAGTGGCTCAGAATAGCGAGGTTGATGGTAACGAACATAATTTACTGTCTGAATAAAGATTAAACTAAATGTTGATAAACCACATGGTATATAGATGAGGACCTTTGTAAGACTGTTTTTTCTGCTTTTGTCAAGAAATAGATTCAAAACACCAACTTTGACGGCTTGTTTTAAGTAATCTATTGCGTTTTCAAAGTGAACAATAAAAACGTATTTTGATTACATAGTTTCTGAACAACAACAACTGCAAGTTTCATGCATTTCCAAACAAAAATTAGCTATAACTTATGTCACAAAATTGCCTTTTTTGATTTAAGAACACCCTTAATATTCATAATTCATATTATTATCTCCATTATATAGATAAGGGTTTTCAAAATCGAAACATATTTTGTCACCCCTTATGAAATTAAAAATGTAATAAAAAATTAATTCATCTCGAAATCAAGAGGCAATTGATTCAATCCTCTGCTACTCAATAACTTTTCATAGAATTAAAATACAGACCCTTGAGACTAAAATCATTTTAGATTTTTGTCACCTTTACATGCAATAATTGAATATTTTTGTTCGGATTTATTAATTCAATGTGACAAATTGGATATAATTTATTAAAATCCACCATTGATCAAAATATATAGTTATTTTTCTCAAAACATTCAAGCTTGAATAAATATTGTTTGCATTAACCAATTTATCAGAGCAACGTTTAATCGAAATAAGCAAATTTTTAAGGTAATATATATAATCAGGTAATGTTTACAATTCCTGTAAATCTTTTCATGTCATTAGGGATTAAATTTATTAAAATAACGCTCAACTTTTTCTGTCCGAAATATATTAAATTGTGGGTAAGGGCTTTCAAATTTAAAAATGATTTTGTCACTCCCATTTAAATCGATATAATAAAATTTAATCAGCGTAGAAAAAAAATAAGCAATTGATCCATCTCATTTGGGATTCACAGGTTCTTGATAGAATTAAATATACAGACCGCAGGATAGAGCTCTGCACTGGCCGGAACTACCAGGCACGGCCCGTTTAAATGTTTACATTTCTAGGATCGTACTGAAATCAGAGAAAACAGGCGCGGCGTGATTTGGTCCAACATAACTTCTGCTATTTTGAAAAAATTCAGATTTTATCACATAATTAAAATTTTTTTTAAGATTTTGAAATATATTTATGGGATGATTTAACAGTATATTTTACAGAAAATACACAAAAGCAACATTAATGATTACTTAGACTTTCAATATTCAAATAAAGATTCATTAAAAAATTCATATGGTTTAGAATAAAAGAAAAAAAAAGAAAGTTATAAACATCAAAACTTTTTAAGCTGTATAATTAAAAGTAGATTTATGAAAATATTTCTATATCATTTTATTTAAGTTTTTCTCAAATCAAAAGGAGCTACTTTGCAATACATTTCAATACTCCCAACAGAAAAGCATGTACACTGTTGTGTTTCCTATCACTGAACAATATTTTTATACATTTATATATTAATTCCAAACTAATGTTGTAGGTGATAAATCGTCAAGTTTCCTTTTTTCATTATCGTTGTAAAAGAGTTAGAAAAAAATAGTTTAGTTAATTATGCGTCAAATAACACTCACCAAAATCGCTGCAATAAAAATAATCCAAATAGAGAAAAAAATGTGATTTACTCATCCCCTCTGGTATTCAATAGTTCTTCGTACAATTAAAACGCAGGGACTACAAGGACAAAAATCATTTTATATCCTTGTCACCTTCCCATACAATAATTAAATATTTTTATTCGTATTTACAATTTCAATCTGAGAAATTAGATACAATTTGTTTAAAATTCCCCTTTGATCAAAATAGATTTATTATTATTTTTTTGACTCAATAACATTTAAACTAGAATTAAAATATTTTTGCTTTTAATGACGTATCGGAGAAAAGCTTAAACTAAATAAACAGATTTTTCTGATAAACTTATAATCCCTATAAATTTTTTCATGTCACTAGATAAATTAAATTAAATAGTGAACAAAAGTTATTGTCGAAGATATATTCTGATTTTAAAGGGTTTTATATTTTTGTTAAGTACTTTACAGCTTTTCTTTGTTGTGTGAAACAGATATATTTAGTTTAACACTTTGGGGACGAGAGACACGTATACGTTACGCAAAAAGGCTTAATAATCTGTGTTTATCCCCACCAGTAAAAATTTTCTGTAAAATTTGTCTTATTTAATCGGAGCATTTTCTCTATTTAATAAGGCATAAATTTCTGTTTTTAAAAACCGGTGGAAAAATATTAAAAATTTTGTAAAATGCTCACGTCGCGAAGGGGTTAACAAAATTAATTCTGTCCTTTTCTATACTAATATTATAGAGAAATGATGTTTGTGTGTGTTTTGTTTTAATTTTAGTGGTAATTTCTGAAAATACTGAGCCGATTAATAAAGTATGGTAACAAATTCAGGTTATAGTCCTTATTCTAACAGTACTATATTTTATGTTGATGGCGCAACTCCCAAAGGGTGCTCGAGCAAAAAAGCTCTAAAGGAAAGATTTCTGTGTCACTTTTTTTAAAAACCAAATTAGAAGATTCTGCAAAAGAATTAGGCACAGATGTCATATGGGCATCACAGTGACGCAATTGCAACAAAATGGCAATTATATGCCTCACATGATAACCCGGCTATTGTTATTTATTCTTTAATAAACTGTTTATTTACTTTATTTTCCTTTTTAAAACGATATAAATTATTTTGTTCCATAAATATTAACTAAGCTTTTTTTTTATTTATTATTTTTTCCTTTTTAAAATAATAGAAAATAGTTAATATATATATGTAAGAAAATACAAAAAATCAGACCTATTTATTACTTTTTTAATAAATCGCCCCTCAATGTGGATACGGGCCCCATGACTAATAATCACGGGTTTTACAGGGCAACAAGAAACCTAAGTTTATCGTATTAATTTAAGTAAAACACATGGCCTTTTTAACTGGTAACCCCCCTCGGGAGATGAGAAATTTCTATACATCTACGCACTTGGTCTCCAGAACTCATGATGTAAAGACTTGCGAAAAGATTTTGTTATGTTTTAAATAAATCGTAATTAAAACTCATCCCCTTGAAGTCTGTCGTTTCATGAAAATGCGACAGTTCTTCATAGTCGGCAGTATGATACCTAGTGCGGGAAAATATTCTACGAAATATGGACATTATTAAAAATACCGGACCCACAAAGGATAGCAAAGAGAGCGGTCATTCTGGCACGAAACATCGAAAGAGGCCCTGAAAAGGGGTTAACGTCTCGTCATGAGTTATCCAGCAAGCGTATTCCATGTTGGGATACTGAGATATTTTTCTACCATTCGTCGGGCCTTGCCGGATTTGAAACACGGGAATCGTGAATTTTCATCCAAAAAGTGGGTTGTATCGTGGAATACTAGGATGCTATTTTTCTGCCATTCTTCACACCTTACCAGAGCGATTTTTCTGCCTGAACGGGGCATGCAGTTGTGTGTTGATCGTTCATCCTCCGTAGTGCCATAAATCATTTTAATCAAAGCGCTCCGATGACCGGGTGAAACTGATACTCAAGATGTTTGTGATCTATGTTTTTTTTTTCTTTCTGCTTCTCTTGCGTTTCAAAAAGAGAATATACGACAACAATATATGTGACAGCAGTTTTTGGTCTGTGATTATGATCTCAGGAGAGATTGCGTGAATATATTCGACATCTACTACATGATTTATACTCAAAGGGCGGTACAGTGATTTATGATTAAAAGAATGTTTAATTTATAATATGTGAGCTCACAAGTGTACACTATTTTATTTATTTATTTATTTATTTATTTATTTGTTTATATTAGTGCACATGTTTTTCCCCTAATTCCTTGATTATAAAACTAATTGATTAAGGTAAGTAACATATCTCTAGTGATATTGTGTTTAGTTTTATTATTTCTACAAACCATGGTTTTAAGTGTAATTATATTTTAAATTGAAAGAAAAAATGGATATCCATATTTACGTCTAATTATTTTATATAATTAATTCTTTTTATTTCATTTCACAATTCTATGCAGATGCTTGTATTATGTTGATATTATTATTTTTTTTAAGGTCATTTAGAATTTGTTTATATTTAGATTTTTAGGAAGTTGTCATAAAATTAATTAAAAATGGAAGCTATTAAAAAACAAAAAACTGTTCTTAAGGGAAAAATCACTCGCATAAAAAATATTATAAATCCCAAAATTGATAATGAAACTGTAACTCTTGAAGAGTTAGATTTATATGGTAAACAGGTTCAGGATATTGAAACCGAATTAAATAAACTCCATGAAAATGCCATTCTTCAGAGCGATGCATCGGAAACTGATCCTATAATTGATGAATATAATGAGATTGCACTTAAATTGGATAATTTAACCATAGCAATAAATACATCACGTAATAAGTTAACTAAAGGTTTAAATATTCACAAGGGTGGTTCAGAAAGTCTAAATAAAATTACAGGTAATGTTTGTGTAAAAACTGTTAATCTTCCAAAATTTGAATTGAAACCTTTTCACGGAGAAGCTGATCAATGGCTTTCTTTTAAAGAGATTTTTCTTACAACTATAGATCAAAATTTGGAGTTGGGGGGCGTCTCAAAATTGCAATATCTACTGGCTAGTGTAAAGGGTCCTGCTCATAAATTAATTTCTGGATTTCCTCTCTCGGAAGCCAATTATAAAAATGCATGGGACACTCTCTGCGCTCGCTATGATAAAACTAGGGATTTAGCCATAGCACAAATAAGTAAGTTATACAATTTAAAAAACATGAAAAATTGCCCCTCTTCCTCTAAAGCTATTTTTGACATAATAGATACTTGTAATGAGTCACTTCGAATTCTAGAGTCTTTGAATTTGACTCAAAATGCTTTGGTGGATAACATGATAATTTATACTATAATTCAAAAACTAAGTGATAATCTAAAAGAACGATGGGAGCTCTCTCTTACTCATAATAATATGCCTAGTCTCACGGAATTTTTAAAATTTTTAGAGACTCATGCCAAAAGTATGCTAGCGTTGGAGAATCCAACTAAAATAGAGGTAAGAAATGTAAATTATTCCCGAAATTCTTCCGATAGATATAAATTCCCCAAAAGTCAAGAAAATACTAAATGCGAGGTTTGCCTTGAGTCGCATGCCATTTATGCCTGCAGAAAATTAACGAATATGTCCATAAATAACCGTTGGAGAACTGTCCAACTAAACAAACTATGTATCAATTGTCTGCGAGGTGGCCACTTTTCAAATAAATGTCCCTCCAAGATGAACTGTAAAAATTGCCATCGAAGACATCATACTTTACTCCATAAATATGATGTCCAGGGCAATGCAGGGACAACAATGAATCCCGATTTGGCAACCCATAGTAATCAGTTTCAATCACAAAATGTCCATGAGTATTCCCCTGATCAAGGAATACCCCATAATGCTTTATGACGGTTTATAGTCCCGGGGTACATCAGATATAGGAATTACGATAATCATACGTATCCAAAAACTTGTCATGAGGTTCAAATACCATTTTTATTGGATAGCGGAAGTACCCTTTCCCTTATTCAGGAAAACTTAGTTGCAGCTTTGGATATGACGTCTATTCAAAGCTGTCATCCTCTTAATGTTAATCAAACCCAAGGACAAGTTCAGATTTCTGAAAAACTTCACGTACCCCTCAAAATAGGAAATATCAGGCAAAATAGCACCTTATACCTGGTTAGGTCATTCTTGCCATATGCGATACTGGGAACCCCAGAATTACAAAAATTCCATATTACGATGGACTTTTACTCGAATATTCTGACTCAGGATGGAATCATTCTTAAGTATGATCAAAACATTTCCAATCAAATTTCTCAGGGAAACTCATTCAATCATACATTAACTTTAACGAGTGATATGAATTGCAAGAAGCCGCTTCGTTCTCCTTCCAAATCAAATCAAGAAATTTTGTCGCAACAAGGACAATGTTATCTTGATACTCAAATTCTCTCGGATTATGGTGACAAAAGTTTTAGTCATTGTACTACTGAAGAGAACTCACAGTTGGAAAAGCTTCTAAGCGACTTCAAGGATATTTTTGCGCGCAATAGATATGACGTACGTAGAGTCAGATGGGAACCTCAGCGGGTAACTCTCACCTCGGAACTTCCTATCTCGCTTCGACCTTACCGTGCATCTCCTAGGGACAATGAAGAAATTCAAAAACAAATACAAGAATTACTGGAAGCTAAACTTATTAAAGAGTCCTACAGTCCTTATTCCTCTCCCGTCACTCTGGCATATAAAAAAGGAGAAGGTAAAATGCGTCTCTGTATTGATTACAGAAAAATCAATGCCATTTGTAAGACTGACTCGGAACCATTGCCCCGTATAGATTGGCTTTTGGACAGACTTGTCAATGCCAAATATTTTTCCACGCTAGATTTAGCCTCTGGCTACTGGCATATACCACTTCATCCTTCAGACACAGAGAAGTTGGCCTTTGCAACCAATCAAGGTCTTTATGAGTGGTTGGTTCTTCCTTTTGGCTATAAAAATGCCCCAGCTCAATTTGCAAGAGCTCTTCGAAGAATCCTAGATAAACATAAAGTTAATTTTGCTACCAATTATTTTGATGATTTTATAGTTTATTCCGATTCCTATGCCGAACATATGGATCACCTTAAAACTATATTTAACATTTGCCGTCAAGAAAATCTAAAATTAAAATTTTCCAAATGTAACTTTGCTAAATCTCAAATTGACTTCCTCGGTTATGAAATTAGTAACGGCCAAATAAAACCAGACAATGCTAACACCGAAACTATTAAAAAATTAATCCCTCCAAAAAACGTTAAAGAATTGCAAAGGTTCCTTGGTTCTGTAAACGTATACCACAAATTCATAGACAAATACGCTAAAATTAGAGCCCCTCTAAATGAATTGTTAAAGAAAGATGCTCCTTGGTAATGGTCAGATGTCTGTCAACAATCATTTGAATTGCTTAAAAACGCATTAATTTCTAGGCCTATTTTAAAATTATTCAATCCTAACCTCCCATGCCATGTCTATACTGATGCCTCAAAGGAAGCCGTAGGTGCTGTCTTAAAACAAATGGATGAAAAAGGGAACTTGCATCCCACTGCGTTCCACTCGAGACAATTAAGGCCCTACGAGCAAAATTACGCTATCACAGAACTGGAATGTCTAGCAATAATCGACGCCCTTGACACATTCCATTATTACCTTCACGGAAAACCTTTTACAATACATACTGACCATGACTCCTTAGTATGGCTTAAGAAGGTGAAGCATTTAACAGGTAGGTTATTCAGATGGTCATTAAAATTAAGTATGTATGATTATACTGTAAAATATAACAAAGGATCCACCAATTTTGAAGCAGGCATGCTTTCAAGAAATCCCACTTTTTCTGTAAATCCCCATATTAATTTATTAACGTCAGATGAAATTAAAGAACACCAACAATTAGATAATATAACAGGGCCTAAATTTCAAAAAGTTAATGACATTGTAATAATTCACAAAAAGGGTTTTCAAAAAATTGTAGTACCATTCTCCTTGAGAGAGAAATTACTAATAAATACTCATACAGAATTTGGCCATCCCGGAATCCAAAAAATGTTAAATTTAATTTCCCCACAATACTATTGGAGCAGCATGACCCATGATATTAAACAATTTGTCAAGCATTGTGAGGTCTGCCAACTGAACAAAAAATCACACCAACCAAAATTTGGTCTTCTGGAGGCATTACCACCTGCAGAATTTCCCTTCGATATAATTTCATTAGATTCAGTAGGAGGTTTTAACTATTATAATTCATCTAAAAGGTATATGCACATAGCTATTGATCACGCTACTCGTTATGTTTGGGGTTTTGCATCTAAAAATGTTACAACTGAAGTCTACATTAATATTCTTAAACAGATTTTTAATATTCAACTTCCCAAGAAAATTTTAACGGATAGAAATCCTGCGTTTACAGCGTCTAAACTTCGTAAATGGGTACATAAACAGAATGTAAAAAAATTACTTACTTCTTCTCATAGACCACAGTGTAATGGGAAAAATGAGCGTGTGAATCAGTCAATTTGCACCCGACTAAGACTTAAAGTAAATTCTATCCCTTCAAACGTCCCATGGCCCAAAATTCTGCAGGAAGTAATTAATGAGTACAATAACACACCTCATTCAGTAACCAAGTACCCTCCTGCATATTTAATGTTCGGCCAATTACCTTATCCATCAGTATTAGGCAATGAAAATTATTATCCCCCTGTAGAGGAAGCCAGAAAAGAGGCTTTCCAAAGAACAAGTGAACATCACTTGAAAAATAAAGTCAGGTATGATTTAAAGTTTGTGGAAGCGCCTTTTAAACCTGGTGACCTTGTCATAGTGGAAGAATTTCACTATCCGAATACTCGGAAGTTAAGTCCGACTTTTTCTGGTCCATATCAAATTATGGAAAAATTATCCAATGTAAGTTTCAAAATAAATAAGCCTAATTGGCTTACAAAAAAGGATTATGAAGTAATACACGCTTCCAAACTAAGATACTTTTTTCCTAGTAATCAATTTAAACTACTTACACCAACAAACTGAAATAGTTGGTATCATATGAACTGATATTATATTATATCTGATCTCGGTTTGCATTATTATGAATATTTGGAATTTTAATTACCTTTTTGATTTATTATGAATATTTGAGTTTTAAATTATTTTTGCATTATTGTGAACATTATGTTATGTGTGAAAGTACTATTTCTTGAACTATGTCAGGACAGTTCCCTACAAATTTGAAAATGTAAATAACATTGGACTTTTCAGAATCCATCTGTAATATATTCCTTATTTTGACTATCTTATTCTATGTATAATATTTACCGAGTGTTTTGCATTTATTAATACAGCTGTTTTTATCAGGTTCAATGACGTATAATGGTACATTTTATAATAGTGTTGTTTTTAGATATGATATTTGTACATTTTTTACTATTGTTATTCTATTATTTGTTAAGTATACGAAAGAAATAACTCATCTCTCATTAGCTCACTTAATGTAAAAATTGTTTACCCTTTTCAGGTGAGTATCATGGATGGAAGCCGGCCCATCCCCGGAGACTTGTCTGGAAGGGGGGGAAATTGTATGAAAATACAAAAAATCAGACCTATTTATTACTTTTTTAATAAATCGCCTCTCAATGTGGATACGGGCCCCATGACTAATAATCACGGGTTTTACAGGGCAACAAGAAACCTAAGTTTATCGTATTAATTTAAGTAAAACACATGGCCTTTTTAACTGGTAACCCCCCTCGGGAGATGAGAAATTTCTATACATCTACGCACTTGGTCTCCAGAACTCATGATGTAAAGACTTGCGAAAAGATTTTGTTATGTTTTAAATAAATCGTAATTAAAACTCATCCCCTTGAAGTCTGTCGTTTCATGAAAATGCGACATATATATATATATATATATATATATATATATATAACTGGTTTCGAAAACTGTGTTTTCGCCAAATTGTCGCCTGAAAAAATATCGCCAATGTGATGCTTATGGGACATCTGTATCGATAAATGAAGATCTCGGTATTTGTATACTAACCTGGCTCGTCAAATATTGTACCCGTGGCATTTTTTTTATATTTCATTGATTTCGATTAAAATATAATAATATAATATTTTCACTCATTTCATTTATAATACATAACTATAATTTGAAACTGAAACGTTTAAAATTCATGATTTTTATTTATGTTTTCAAGCCAAAAGAATAGAAAAAAAAAAATAAAAGAAATAACGATATTTTGAAGTTCCATAATTGCAACGAAAGAACAAAAGGTAAATAAACACAATTTACCTTGGCTGGCCTAGATCCTGCCAAAAGATTTTTATTCAATAATCAGCAAGATGTGCGTTATTTGGACGTTGCCATTAAACAACAATTAACCGTGATTTTTGTGCCGCATACTTTAGCGTAATATATATATAGGTGTTTGACATTTAAAATGTGTGAATATGCACAAAGACCGCCCTAAAAAATAAAATAAAAGTATTATTGAGTTTTAATGTTTGTCTGCCCCATTGCAGTATCTACCATATTCCTAAGGACTTATTCAAAGTCAAACTTATTTCCTCATCCCCTATTAAATTGATCTAATAAAAGTTAATCCCTCTAGAAAACAATAGACAAATACAATCTTCAGTCTGATATTCAATAATTATTCATAGAACTGGAACGTAGAGACACAAGAGACTAAAATGATTTTAGATCCTTGTCATTTTCACCAGCATTATTTGGATATTTTTATTCACTATTCCCTCTTCAATATAACGAATCGGATATGATTTGATTAAAAGTCCTTCTGGATCATAGTTTATTGTTATCTTTTTCATAACATTCAACTTTGAATTAATTTACCGGGAATTAATTTCCATTGGATTTTTGAATTAATTTCCATTTACCGGGCTATCGGGCAAATTTTTAAGGCTTCAGTCACAGTAAACGAAGGCACTCGTGAGCTAATGGCAAACCAATGGAGAGGTTATTTTCTAATGTCTTGTTTCCATTTCGACGTTTGCGATTTTTTTTTCTGCATTGTATAGTTGAAGTCCATCGTTAGATCACTTCTTATTTACATTTCCGATTTTGGTTGCAGCTATTTTTCATAAAGTTACTTTTTCTTTCAAAATCGGTTCCGAAAATAAAAGAAATAAAAGCGTCATTTAAAAAAATATCTGCAACTGTAATCGAAAAAGTAAAAGAGGAAAGACCTAGAGATGGACCTTAGCTATCCAATGAAAAAAATAACAAAATAATAAAATAAAAAATGTCGAAATGCAAACAAGATACTGAAAAATAAAATCTACATATGTTTAGCATTAATTCCCGAGTGTCTTCGCCAGCAAAGGCAAGTGCCATCTATTTAAGTAATTTTTTTTTTTTTTTTTTTTTGGGGGGGGGGGGGGAATGGTACTATAATATTTGAAATCCCTATAAATCTTTTTATGTCACTAAGTATTTAGTAAAATAACAAACGAAATTTTCTGTCTCAGATACATCAAATTTTCTTCCGATTTTAACCATTTGTGACTCAATTTGTCCAATTAGAAAAACTATTACAAAGCTATCAGAATACATCATTTTAACCAAATTAAAAAAAAGAAAAAAAGATAAAACGGTTTTTAACTTAATAAATTTAAAACAATCTTTAGCTAAAGAGTATTTTTTCACAGCTACTATGCAAAGAAAACTATCTATTTCTCATAGTTAATTTCTATTTTATAATACAAAATTATAATGTATTAAAATTTAACATTTAAAAAAAATCTCTTTTTCGAACTCTCCAGCTTTTTTAATCTGAGAAATTTACGAATTTAATTTTAGCAATATCGAAATGAAACTGCTCAAATAATACAAAGAAAAATTTTGCATGAATCATTAACTTAATATCGGCATGTGTTCAGAAGTCTAAGGTCAATTTATAATAATTGGAATGTTAAAAAATAAGAACCAGTTAAAAAAAAAAAAATCGTATTTTAAAGCTCACTGTGCAAATATTATTGACTTTTGTGTATGACAGATTTAAACAAGTTGGAAATTGCACTTAAAGCGTATGTGCAAATGAGGTGCGTTCGTACGATAACTAAGTTTTAAGAATATTCAGATCTTGCTATTGTAATAAACAGCACTACGGATACAGTGTAGTGGTCGAAATCTTTTTTGTGTTCCTGTAAAAATACAGGAATAGTAACTCTTATTATATCTCAGCAACGTATATCATATTCATAAAATGTGAAAAAGTTTAATATTATTAAAACGCGCACCAAACAATGTTCTCCCTGTACCATTATGTAATGGAATACTTTTGTGTGGCCTTATAAATCAATAACAAATGTTCTTTGTACCACAGTTTGTGCAAAATGTATGTTATAATATGTGCTTCATAGATTCATATCAATTTTATTATGTTCGAATGAGTGTAACACCATTAAACTTTGAAACTTTTCCCCCCATTGACCGTAATGTAACGGAATACTTTTGATTGTCCCTGTAATTGATCTATGGATCCAACATTCATAAAATTTGGAATGACTCGACAAAATTATGTAATAATTGCATATTTTAAATTTCAAACGATTAAAATGCATTTGAGACTTTTTCCCCATTGACCATAATGTAACGGAATACTTCTGATTGTCCCTGTAATTGATCTATGCATCCAATTTTCATCAAATTTGGAATGACTCAACAAAATTATATAATAATTATATATTTTAAATCAAATTATATCCAATCTCTCATTTTGGATTGGGAATTGTGAATAAAAATACTCAATTATTGCAGGTGAAAATGACAACGATCTAAAGTAATTTTAATCTCTGAAGTCTGAACGTTTTAATCAAGCTAGTATTTTTTGCGTTAATATATGCGGACAGATAGACGGAAGAACTGAACGACAGTTATAGGTGCTACATATTTACTTAATTGCGAACGCATCTAAAAACGCTGATATAAAGGTCAAAGTATTTTAGGGGCTTTTTCTTTTCTCTTTTTTTAAAGATATTATGCAAGTATTTTACTGTCTTTCAGAAATAGGCATATTTTGTTAATATCATTTTTAATATGTAGGCATATTTTGTTAAGGCTGTTCTCAACGACTATGCTGTGTCGTCAACAAACGCAAAACGATTTAATGCATTTACAAATTCATTTTTAACGCAAAAATATAAAATTGGAAAACCTGACTATGGAAGCGATTTGAAATCAAACTGTGTTTTCAATTAATTGAACAATACATTACCCATCGAGTTATACGCGTTTATGATCATGTGACTAAGCATTTTTCTCCCTTTGTTGACTATTTTTACTGCTTTATCGCGGAAAGTCGGTTCAAAACACCACTTTGGCATTATTTTCTGAAAAATCTATTGTGTTTAAAAAAAAAAAAAACTGAAAAATGAATGCGATTAGATAGTTTCTGAACAACAGCACATGGCTAGTTCCATCCGAACTTGTTTGTCAGTTACACAGCTGAAAATCGCTATGCTTGTTGGCCACCGTTCTTTTCGAAAAGTTCGCTTTGCCTTATTCAATTGATGAGGTATGTTCTATAAAAAATATCACATTTTCCCGCTCTAAAATATTGGTAGCCAAAAATCGTATTATGTAACAGACAAACAAATTCGCATGGAAACTAGCCACATGTTAGTTTCAAACATTTCCGATCAAAAATAAATTAAAACATGTGTCATAAAGTTGCCCTTTTTGATTTAAGAAGAGCCTTAATGTCATCTTTAACTTACAGGCGCATTTTTTTTTTCTTTTTTAGCAAAATAAATTGATTATTTTTTTTACAGAAAGAAAAAAACATATGAAAAGACTTAAATATTTTTAATGTAAAAATAATGTATCAACCATTTTTAGAATTTAATCCAAAATCTGTGTTATTATGAAAGATATGCATTTTGAAATATTAATAAAATATAGACTTAAAGATGCTTTTCTGTAATATTTAGTTTCTATCTAAAATATTATTTGATTGCATAACATGAAGTAATTGCAATAGACCCTAATAGCATGTTTTTTTTTTCTAGTATTTCTTACTACAATATTTTGTGTAAGGCAAATGGTTTTTTATGTAGATATGAAATTTTGCCATCGATTTTTGACTCAATTTCTTATATGCTACAATTAGAAAAGCATGTACACAGCTCTGTTTTTTGCCACAACACAAAATTTCAGTATTTTTTTTTTAACCTTAATAGTAATGGTCCGCACTTGATAAATAGCCAAACTTCCTTTATGGTTAAAATTACAGATCGACCTAAAATTCGATTTCGTTTTCATTTTCGGCCAAAAATCTGAGTTTCACCAAAAATTCGTTTTCGGCGAAAATGCTGCTAAAAATTCCGCTGGACGAAACTATCTGTATTCCAAAAATCTTTTAAGCGCGTTTACAATTCTTTCTAACTAAAGGTTGACCGAAAATTCGATTTCGGTTTCATTTTCATCTTAAAATCTGAGTTTCTGTCTTTCGTTTTTGTCTTAAAATCTCAATTTCATCGACAGTTCGTTTTCGGTGAAAATGTTGCTGAAAATTCAACCGAAACTTTCCTTATTGCAAAACGCTGGTTTCTTACTTTTGAAATTTTGAACACTATTCATCAATTTGTGCTGTATTGGCTCAAATGATATTATTTATTGCTATGAAATTCACTGTTAATCCAGAAATTACTTAAAACGTGGGTACAAAATACAAAGCAAGCAATGCATAGATATGACTAAACTTTTTCGCATGCTTATTAAAAACTTTAGACTTAATGATAATAGAAAATTTTTAATTCGAAACCGCAGAAGGATTTCGCATATTCTTTGAGATGGTCTGACAGATGATCACTTACAAAAATAATTATAAAAGAAACCGAGGAGAGCACACCAAAAAATAAATGATATTCACATAATTAAGAAATCGTTCGGTGTCGTTAGTGAATTAATTACATTATATTTCATATGAAAAAAAAATGAGTCTAAGGCAAAGAGATCCAAGTAAGGCCACACATACATAATTAATTAACAATTAAGTATATTTAATAAATACGCATAATTAATTAATAATTATACATATTTAATGAATATGTATAAATAATTAATAATTATGTATATCTATGTATGTATTAGTTATTTCAAAACATTTCGTTTTCTTTTTTTTTTCCGTACGAAAATAAAATCCCCAAACTTCGATTTCGGTGTCTGTTTTGGCTGATCCTTATTTAAAATCGTAAATAAGTTTTCAAAAACAAACAATCGAGTTAATTATTCGACAACCATGCTCGCCAAAGTCGCTGCAATAACAAATAATCCAAATCGAAAGTAATACACTATTCATTTCCTCTGATAATTGAACAGTACTTGATAGAATTAAAACGTACAGACTTCAGAAACTAAAATTATTTTAGATCGTTGTCATTTTCACCTGCAATAATTGAGTATTTTTATTCACAATTCCCAATCCAAAATGAGAGATTGGATATAATTTGATTAAAAGCCAGCGTCGATCAAAATTTATTGTTATCTTTCTCAGAATATTCAAGCTCGAATTAATCTCGTTTTTCATTAACCCTTAAGCTAAATAAGCAGATTTTTCAGGCATTATAATGTTTATAATCCCTATAAATATTTTCATGTCATTAGGTATTAACTTTAGTGAAATAAAAAACAAAATTATTGTTTGAGATGCGTTAAATTGTGTTTCAATTTTAGAGAGTTCAGTTTTTTTGTTAGATATTATGAATAATACTTTAATTACTTTGAATATTTAAAATTTACTTTAATTTTTTTCTTTAATCAGAAATATTTTGTTTTCAAAATTAATTAAACATTTCTTTACAGAAATAAAAAAAAATAAAGAAAAAATAAAAATATTCAATACGAATAATTTTTAAACAATTATAAGACTTCACTTTAAAATCTGTTTTATAGAGATTAAGTATACAGCATTAAAGATGTCTGCTGTAAATTTAGATTTTGTTTTAAAATTTAAGTCACAAAAGTGAATGCATGACAATGAATAAAATAATTTAATTAAAATAATAGATTTTTTCAAAATTTTAAGATGTTTCGTGTAACACAAAGGTATTAAGCTGTAAGTACAAAAAATTTAAAGTCTGAATTATACAGATTTTGTGTACTCTTTGATGGACAGAAAAATAGAAGAATCGCCAAACATTTTCGCAAAAGACGATGTAAAAATAAATAATGCAAATAGAAAGCAGTAGATAATTTATTCAATTCCTCTGATAATTGAACAGTTCTTCATAGAATTAAAACGTTCAGGCCCCAGGGACTAAAATTATTTTACATCCTCGTCATTCTCACCTGCGATAATCGAATATTTTTATTCATAATTACCAATACAATATGAGGGATAGTATTGTAACACGCGCATTCCGAAGAAAAAAAGAAAGAAAGAAAAATAGACTGTCACGCGTCACGTGACCTGAGTTTTGCTAAATTAAAAAAAAATGTAGTTGTAATATTTTTTCGTTTAAAAAAAATCTGGCAACACTAGTTCTATTAAAAATGTTCTATTCTTAGAGCGCGTTCAGAGACCGAAACACGAGTAACTCGGAAAAATGGGGAATGACGTCCATACTGGTTTCCCGTGGTAAAGGTTGGGTGAAAACGGCTCTGAACGCTTTCGGGAAAAGTTACGGGATTTTTTTATTTACATCAACAAACATGGCGGCAACTGGGCTTTTGATAGTGCAGAAAGATTATTCGTCAGATGAGAAGATTATAATATTTTCTGAATAATCACTCTTGTTAGAAGGGGAAGTGTTTAAAAAGTTATTTTTTATGTGAAATACTGTGGCACAAATGTCTGCTGCAGATTTTGCTGGCGATTTTAGTGTGAAGTGGAGATGCAATCATTCGGTTGAAAATATGGTTGCTTATATCTATAAAATTTGTAATAAAATTCTCGCCCTCTCGCGAAAAAAAGCATATATCAAATAAACGTTTCTACTGGCATTTCCCTCCCAAGAAACTTCTATTTTATGGATGTGTAAATTATAAAATAAATTTAAAATGATCGGGGAAAAAAAGCCAGTCGCTTAATTTGCTAAATATCTTTGTGTACATCGCGAAAATGGGCAGATTGTGTGTTTCCATGAATTCAAGAATATGGTAACACAACTGTAGGTAGCTGTAACTATATTGCAATGTGTTTGTTTTGATGCTTACTTAGTTTATTTTTTATTTCCAAGTAATATTGTTTACTTTATTTCTATACTCTTAAACAAAAATAAAAAAATACCTCGCAGACAGCAGAAAAAATAAAAATATTTACAGAAAATTAAAGAAGTTTTTAAAACTATCTAAAAATGTATATATTTAAAATATCTTTTGTTAATTCTAATTGAACTTGGTATCAATATATTAATTTATAATGGAGTGTAATGAAATCACATAATGTTATTCCTGTTGTTAAGAAGCCTGCTGGGAAGTCAACGAACTCTGGAATCGAAGATCTGTTAAAATTTTTATGACAGCTGGATACATTATCAGGCAGATATTTTATTAATTTTCTGTCTGTAAATGTAGCCTGCTAGTCCTTGGTGTCTTCACTCAAGCTCTTCACTGATGTTGCAAGGTCTCATTTTGTGACAGTGGATGTGTTTCATTCACAGTACGTTAATAAGTTGATATCAAGTTCATTTGGGATTTCATAAGTTATTCTACTCATACTTTTTTAGATAACAATAATAAAATGCTCTTTCTTTTCCTGTAAATATTTTTACATTATCTTTGTCTGAAAATATTATAAATAAGTTAATAATGTTCGACTATAGGGATTTTGATAAGAATAAGAAATTTTGTATGCATATTTTTTGCATAGATGTAACTAGAGGAATCAGGGGGGGGGGGTTTGCTCAATCCAGAATTTTACATTGAAGTTATACCGTGATGATTGGGGGTATTTATTTATAGTAAACATTGTAATATGTTTTCAAGCTCATTTCTATTCTATGCATTTCAATTTTTTATTTTAAATACTAGGGATGCAATGAGCGCTGTCTATTTGGCTTGGTCATACTATCATAGCATACGCGGTAACATTTATAAGTTAAAGAAATAAGTTTAAGAATAAGGTATAATAAGTTTAAGAAATGAAAATGTCTTTTTGAAATTTGTGGCAAACAGTTCACGTATGACAGTGATTTTCTTTTTTTTTTTTTTTTCAAAAGATAGAACTTGACAAGACGAATAAAATGATAGCATTCAAAAAATTTTCGTAGTTTACTGTAGTTTTTTATTTAACTTTTAACGAAAAAATGAAGACCTAAAATTCTACTCTGTTATCCCGTCGACCAATTTCATCAAATTATAAATATCGCCAAACTAATAGCCAAATTATACTTATTGACATAATTTTTATTTTAAATAACAAAAAAAGCAAATAATTATTAGAATATTAATAAAAATACAAATAAAAAGTCAAAATAAAATCATGCAATGACATTTTAAACACCTTTAACGTATTTAATGTCATTGAACGTAACATTCCATTATGAGCATTTAATCTTAGAATTTGGCGATAATTTTTTAGTCGACGGGATAACAGAGTAGTACCCCTTTTGGTAAAACTTAAAATGGATTTTTTTCCATCTTTGTATGTTTGACGATTGCCGAGAAAATCAAATTTGTGTCTTAAAGTTCCAGTTGAACATTGTTGCTGTTGTAGATTTTTTTTTTATTCGTTGCCACAAAGTTTAAATAAGTATAATTTTTTTATGTATGTAGTATAATTCATTCAAATTAAATAAATCACGTGGAAAACATAATTATTTGTTTTTATTGCGAAGCATTTAGTTTCAGTTCTTTGAATAAAGTTGTGAGCACACTGTAATTATTTCTTTCGACTCCTTGGTTTATTTATCAGACATCATGCATTTTATTTGACAATGCAATAATTAATTCAAATATAAAAATAAAATTTTGGCAGCAAATATTTTTCTTTTCAAGATATAAAAAAAATCTTCAGTTTTTAACAAAAAATTTGAATGACAAGTATTAAAAATTGCCCTGGTGAGCAACAAAAAAGGTTAATATGTTTTTAAATATGAAAAAGTGTTTGACAAATGCTTCTAATTGAGCATGAGAGAGGACAAGGGGTCCCTTCTTGGCTGCAGCTCACTGTCAGTGCCAAATTTGTAAAAGTCATATTTGCACTTTTTCCATATAAAAGAAATTTGCATAAAACTTTGCCTTTTTTTTTTTTTTTTTTTTTTTTTTTGTAAAATTTTAAATTCTACTTTACATGTGAACTGCACTGTTGACTCTGTAATACAAATCATTTTCTGTGCAGTTCTATGCTGGGAGCATGCTTGGTGGCACTGCATGAGTATGATACGCTACAGGAACTAAGGTTTCTGGTACTATTTCGCCTTACATTCATGTTTAATTATGCTGCATTTTTCTCGGCTATGTCTTTGCGCTTCACATTTTTATCGTAATTGTGACTGATTTCCTTTACACAGAAAAAGTGCAAATATGATTTTTTCAAATTTGGTATTGGCAGTGAGCTGCAGCCAAGAAATAACTCCTTGTCCTCTCTCATGCTCAATTAGAAGCACTTGTCAAACACTTTTTCATATTTAAAAACATATTAACGTTTCTTGTTGCTCACCAGCACATTTTTTTAATACTTGTACTACCAAATATTCAGCCAAACCGAAGATATTTAACAATATTTAGAAGAGACTTATTTTGCTTTTTGTGAAATATATTTCAATCAAAAATTAGATCACTTCCAATGACCTCTTTGTATTTCATACAAAGCAAAGTTAATATGATCAAAATCTCATCTCATTAAAATGTTTTCATTATTGTTAAAGTTGTGAACAAAAATTCAGGTTTAGCTTACCCTTGCTACCCTATATTTTTTATTGACTGTATTGTATTTTTGATAGAAAAGTGAATAGCAAGAAGAATGAAAAAAGAAAATTAGCTTATTGTTTTTTTGCAAAAATTATTTTATTTAAAAATAATTTCTATTCAAGTTCTCTTTAATCAAATCTCTTTCATACTGAATTCTGATAGACATAATCAGATTTTAAATTAACACACTACAACTGTAGAACTTGTCATATTTTTAAAATAGTTAAATATTTAAGAGTTAATTAAAATATATTTTAACATTTTTTATTTGTCTTTTTTTTTAATTTTAGACACTATTTTTAACAATATGTTAGCTGTACTTCAGTGATATGTTAACATTACAATTATTTAAAAGCTATGTTATTATACGTAAAAGTATTTAAGATTATATTGCATAAATAGAAATAGACCAAGAGGTGGCAGTGGGATCAAGTTCACGACTGAAATTCCAGAATTAGTTGAAACTTGATTGGCATATTAAAACGCAATTAGTCTGTCAAATCATATCTTAGTGGAAAACACCTGAAAATATGATTTTAGCAGTTGATTCATCAGTTTATTATTTTGTTTTCCTGCTCCACTGGTAAACCCAAAAAAGTCAATCACTAAAATCTAGTTTTCAAGTGTTTTCGACCAAGATATGACTCGGCAGACCGATTGTGTTTCAAAAGCAAATCGAGTTTTAACTAATTCTGGAATTTCAGCAGTGAACTCTGTGATTGTCTATGCGGCCACCTCCCGCTCGACAATATTCCAGTGTTGGGTCATCCAATTTATTTTAAAGAAAATGGAAAATAAACTAGGCCTAAAATGTTTCTTCACAGAGGGCGTTCAAAGACTGAAAATCGAGTTACTTGAAAAATTGAGGAATGACATCATACAGCTTTCTCAATGTAACGTTGGGTTAAAATGGCTCTGAATGCTTTTGGGTAAAGTGGGCAGATGTTTTTTATTTACATTTACAAATGTGATGGCAGCCATATATTGTTATCGACGTTAGAATGGCTCTGAAGCGAAAAAGTAACGTGATCTAGATAGATGATTGCATCACACAATGCTATAGAATTTTGTTGTGCTCTGCGTTTGTTGGTATTTGAACCTGTGTTTAGTTTGTATTGAATTTTGACAGTATTTGATTTAAAAACTATGTTAATCTTTATGTGGGGGCTTGGACAACATCTGTCCAGGTTTGCAGGTATTCTCAGATAGATGCTGTCTGAGCCCCCCCTGTAAAGGTTAAAATAATATAGAACCTTTGATCACCAGTTACATTGCGCCTGGAAGTGTATGTAGTGTATTATTATTTATTTATTTTGCTGCCAAAAAAGGTCTGCAATTTAAACCTAACCGTAGTGCTATTACTAAAGGAATAAAAGTGAGTTTATTATTTTTCTCTTTGTATATGTATGCTCCAATGTATTTTTATAAGCACGTATAATTCAGGTTTCATGTGTATATTTTTCTATAATGCAGTATTGTAGTAACTATAAATTTGTGTTCAAATTTAATAAATTAATTCTATTCAGTGAATTAATAAACATAAGCCTACTTTATCTGATGAAAATTTTTTAGGCTATTTCCTATCTCTATATTTTGAAATTTATTTAATTAGCTTTTCTTTGATGATGACTTAAAAAAAAATAACAGTGAAATTTATTCTAAATGATTTAAAACTTCTTAACACTTGGCTCTTAGAAATTAAAACTATCATAAATAGTGGGAAATACACTTTGAGATTTAAATCAGTGTCATTGATAAAATGATGAAAAATGTTTTTCTGGGTGGGTGGCTTTTGTTTACATAAAACTTAAAAACGTATTTTATTTTTTTTAGCAAAATTAGATGTATTGATAATGTTGTCCCCTTTTTGAGATCAAGAAAAATGATAGTACTCATTATTTAATTATAGTATTAATCTGAATAATTTTGTTTTAACTCAGCAGTTATAGGTAACTCTTATTATTTTTGCAATTCTTCGTGAATATTTAAGCTTTTCTGACAGCGGTATAAATAAAAATATTGGTACTTATGTATTAACGCCATCGCAGAAGAAGTTGCATTAATGTGCCAATCTCGTTGTTCACACCAGTGTTGAATTCAGGGGGTGGCCCGGGGGGGGACATTCCCCCCGGAGCAATGAAATGTCCCCTGAGAAAAGTGCCTGAATTCAATATTAACTTGGTATAAGCTACGCAGTTATTACTGAAGTTGAAGATATACCATGGGGCTGAGTTAAGAGGGACAGAAGAAGAATCATTTGGTATTTATATGACAGCTGGGTACACTCACAGGGCAGGGTTTCATTTTGATTTCCTGTTCTGTAACTCGCTAGTTCATTAAATACCTTAAATTACACGTCACAAGAATGTATATGGAACTTGGTGCCTAAGCTGTAATCGCTGTTAGTTGACACATCTTCCACACCACTTTTGTTGCTGCTCTGGTTTTTATTTAGTCTGTAATATCAGCATTTCATTCAGGAAATTAATATTAAGTTCATTTGTGATTTGAAAAGTTATTTTAGCTGTACATTACATTTTTGGATAACAATTCTGTTAAAAAGTTCATTATTTTATAGCTTTATCTAAAAAGTATTAAAAATTACAAATGCAATAAGAATTCTAAAATTAGTATGAGTGTGGCTAAATTAAAATGAAGAGATTCATATTAGTTTAATATTTTGAATGTTTAATAAATAAAAAAAGCACATAGTGTGAGTAACTACAAAAGAGTATTTTTGTAGCTTTATCTTTTCCAACCAGGGTTGTTAATTACCTGGGTTTTTTCAGAAAAAAACCAACCCACTGTGTTTTTTCAGGGTTTCTGTTTTTTTTTTTTTTTTTTTTTTTTTTTTTTTTTTTTTTTCTAGTTATGGGAGGTGGTTTAGAATGCTTGAAAAAAAAAATGTACTTATTGCCAAATTTAAATTAGTTAATTGATTACAAATATATATAAATCAATGACAGTAATCAAAATTATGCTTTGCTTTTAGATAAATTGATTATTAGTAATAATTTTAACAATAAAACTATCATTAAAGTACGGTACTAAAACTAATGCTGATCAAAATTTTTAAACTAATATTTTGTTAAGGATAAAATATGTTTATTCATTTTAATTGAAGTGATTGCCTATATATATATAATAAATATTTTCTCTAGAAAAAATTCATTCTAAAAATTGAATTCTGAAACATATTGACTAATGATGGATTGCAAGATTTTTTCTTTTTAATTGTTTGCATTCCAAAATGTGTTGCTATATTCTTTCTAAGTCATAGTAACATTTCCTTAGCCTGAGGTAAATAAGAAATTTCCATTTTCCATATTCAAAGCATTCTTTACTGTATTTACTGAAAGGACAATCAGAAGGAATTTTCAACAACAGAACAATATATACTTCCTTCCTGTTTCTGTAGTCAAGAAAAGTAATTTGTTTTGATCTTAAAAATCCAACACTTGACGTCAGAAATTTTTATGGAGTTCATTTGATGTTTTATGACTTTTTATCAGAAGTCTAAAAATCAAAGATCACCAGTGAACATTGTTGACTATGTCTTTCATTTACTGATGATCACAGAATGCTCTTAAAAGAAAGGCAATTGACATATCGTCAGTTTTTTCTAAAGCAAACCAAATAAAAGTGCATTAGTAATTTAACTGTTACAAGTAATTAAAAATAAATTTATGATACAAGAATTTAATTTTTTTTTTCTTTTTGTTTAATAAATGAAGTAATAATGTGAATTACAATACTTTAACAGCGATTTTAGCCAAATACCAAATATTTGGTACACAGGTGCTTTAAATTTCAGAGTTTTAAAATATTAAAAATTTTATACAGGGTGATTCAGCTCGTCGGTGACAAACTTTAAGGATCGATAGAGCACACCTAGACGAACATTTTTGAATAGGGAATGTAGGGTCCCTGACGCGATGGTAAGGCGCTAGGCGCTTTCGAAAATTTGGGTGCCGAAATTCGAAACGTCATAAAAACTAGGGAAATGGTTAGATTTTCTTGCTTGTTGCGTCGAAATGATTCTGTTTGTTTAGACTTTCTTCAGTACCAATTTGATAAGCGTATCTCTTAAAACATGGATAGGGGGCGCTGCAGACTTTGGAGAGCTAGACAACAACTTTAAGCCCGTTATTTTGATAATTTAACACATGCTCGCCAAAGTTTATACTCTAACTTAAAGTTTGAACCCAAAAGTAGAGCCCTGCAAAAAGCGTAAGAGCCGGAATAAAATGTCAAAGTACAGGGTGGTCGAAACTCGAAGGCTCCTAAGAGATAAACAAACAGATTTCTTGACTTATGGCATGCATTTTCATGATTCTGTTTGCTGGGGCTCTCTGAAACTCAGTTGAACGGTACAAAAAGAAACATCGATAGGGGGCGCTTTGGGCAAAAAACATAATTCGTTGACATTTCGGACGCTAACTGGAAACGGGGCGCTACGATCAGTTAGTAATAATGAAAACACATTTTCTACCTCTGCTCAACACTTCTGAATAAATTTAGACCAAAAACATCAATGATACTGGAAATTTATTTACAAAAAATAACACTACAGAAGATGCTCGAAATTTCGACCTTGGGCCATGATGCAGGCTTCGCACCTCCGTCGCATTGAGGAGTGTGTGTTTCCAACAATGCCAGGAGTATCTCTGATCTGCCCTGCAGCTGCCACAATGCGCGCCACAAGTTCTTCAGCACTGCTGACAGGTGTATGGTATACCTCGGCCTTCAGGTAACCCCAAAGGAAGAAATCCAAGCAGGTGAGGTCTGGTGATCGGGCAGGCCAGTGAACTGGACCCCCACGCCCGATCCACCGCTGGCCATACCTTGCGTTTAGATGGAGACGCACGTCGTTCGTGTAATGGGCCGGAGCTCCATCGTGCTGGAACCACATCTGGCGACGCGAACCTTCGGGTACGTGCGCCTCCTCCAGAAGCTGCGGCAGCACTTGATCCAGGAAAATCAGGTAATTTCCACCTGTCAGCCGTTCAGGTAACAAATAAGGGCCAATGAGGCAATCCCCCAGAATGCCGGCCCACACATTTACTGAGAAACGCTCCTGGGCTGCTCGGCTTCTGGTTTCATGTGGATTTTCATCACACCACACATGACTGTTGTGGGCGTTCCACATTCCCTCCCGGCTGAAGGTGGACTCGTCCGTAAACAAAATGCTGTTTACAAAACGGGGATCCCTGGATCTCATCGCCAAGTACCATCTTGAGAATTCCACTCGAGGGCCAAAATCCTGCTCTCTGAGCAACCGCACCCGCTGGATGTGGTAGGGGTGCAGATTCCGGGAACGTAAGATGCGCCACGCAGTTGCTTGCGAAATGCCAACATGTCTGGCGATATCTCTCGTGCTAAGACCTGGGTTGTCCTCAACCAGGTTAAGCACAGCCTCTTCGTTGTCGGGGGTGCTCACTGATCGCTCCCGTTCAGGCCTGCCTCCGTCGAAAGATCCCGTTGTGGACAACCGCTGGTGTACTCGAGCGAAGAAGGCATGGCAGGGGATTTGCCTGTTGGGGTAACGCTCGGCGTACAACCGCTGAGCGGCTCGTCCATTACAACCAGCAGCGCCATACGCCAAATGCATGTCAGCCAATTCAGAGTTTGTGTACCGTTCCATCCTACTACCGATCTGCAGACAAGTAACCCGAAGCTTAAGTAGGTACCGCACGTTCAAAAGACGTGTCTGCGCATACAACTACGTCATCTCGCGTTGTCGTCTACGCATTACGTATCTTTTGCATATCGATATGGTACGATATCTTTTGCATAAATCAGCAAAAAGCACCTTATGTAAATTTTATTGCGCGCATTGTGCATGATTGAAACCAGCTGTGTTTGTTAAAAAAAACAAACAAACTGCAGTTTTAATAGCTTCTTATGATAAGTAAATTACTCTCTTGTTTTGTTTCTAACTGATCGTAGCGCCCCTTTTCCAGTTAGCGTCCGAAATGTCAACGAATTATGTTTTTTGCCCAAAGCGCCCCCTATCGATGTTTCTTTTTGTACCGTTCAACTGAGTTTCAGAGAGCCCCAGCAAACAGAATCATGAAAATGCATGCCATAAGTCAAGAAATCTGTTTGTTTATCTCTTAGGAGCCTTCGAGTTTCGACCACCCTGTACTTTGGCATTTTATTCCGGCTCTTACGCTTTTTGCAGGGCTCTACTTTTGGGTTCAAACTTTAAGTTAGAGTATAAACTTTGGCGAGCATGTGTTAAATTATCAAAATAACGGGCTTAAAGTTGTTGTCTAGCTCTCCAAAGTCTGCAGCGCCCCCTATCCATGTTTTAAGAGATACGCTTATCAAATTGGTACTGAAGAAAGTCTAAACAAACAGAATCATTTCGACGCAACAAGCAAGAAAATCTAACCATTTCCCTAGTTTTTATGACGTTTCGAATTTCGGCACCCAAATTTTCGAAAGCGCCTAGCGCCTTACCATCGCGTCAGGGACCCTACATTCCCTATTCAAAAATGTTCGTCTAGGTGTGCTCTATCGATCCTTAAAGTTTGTCACCGACGAGCTGAATCACCCTGTATAGTATTTAACACACATACTTTCATGTTGTTAAACAAGATCTTTTTAAAAAATAACTTTATACACTAAAAAAAAACCTATGCTTAGAATTGACATTTCATAAGAGGATAGTTTTAAAGCATTTTTAATTTGATGGACTCCTTTATATGTTAAAACGAATTAATAATATTATCTGACATTCTAAAACAAATATTGAAAAATAACTTTATATTGCAGTATTTGCTCATAAAAATATTAGATAAACATATTTTTCATTCTGAAGAACCAAAATGTTAGTCTGGCTAAAGAATCAAATATTTAAAAGTGCTGGTCAATAAGATATCAAATTCATTTGCTAGAGTCAAACTTATAGGTTCATAATGCATTCATATTTTTAAAATATCTCCACTGGAAATTATTTTAGTAACTTCTTTTTTCTTAAAATATGCATTTTATCTTTGTGTGTTTTTGTAATCAAAATGTTTCTAAAATTTATACTTTATTAATAAGTTTATGTGTTAAAATCATTATGAGCTGTGTTAAACGTTTAGCAATTACAAAAATATAGACAAACAAAATTTCAAATAAATGGAACACACACATGTAATTATTGATACATAAAGAATTATTCCTATTTTTTACCCTTAGTTTTTACTTATATTAAACATATTTTGCCAAAGTAAATAATTTTTTTTTTGCTTTTAAGCTTAACTAATTGGTCATATGAAAAATTTAACATTTATATTCTAACTTATCTAAAATAAAATTTAAACTAGAAATATCTTTATTATTCTTTTTTTTAGCATGAATAAACGAAATTACTGTTCTAAACTTGTCGAAATGTAAAACTTAGATCAAAAAGTCTATATTATCATTTCCTTAATATGAAAAAACGAAAACATAGTGCAAAAAAACTAATCAAAACAGAGATATTCCAATAAACAGTCGCAGTTACGCTATCAAATGGTAAACAAACCAGATTACCCAACCACGTGATCACTTTACCCAACAAAATTCTGCAGGTAATGTGGGTTACCCGAAATCTCGGTAATTCACGGCTCTGAACGGTGCGAAAAGTCACGTGACGGCGGTCTCTGAACGCTTCGGGTTCTACTCGGGAAACCCTACGTAACCCAGGTTTACGTCTCTGAACGTCGTCTTAGTGATGTTAAAAAAGTTGGTTGTGAACTGTAGTTTATGTGATGGTGGCATGCGCCAGAATTATGTAAAAAGTTTTATTTGTATGTAATGTGTTTGTGTTAGTGTACCATATGTGAGTGCCGTTCTTTTCAAGTTATAAAAAGTTTAAAAAGAGGAATGCAGCCTCCGAGATATCTATATTAAGATAAGTTATACACATCTTTCTTCCTTCTTATACATTTGTAAGACGACTTCTTACAGTATGTAATTTGATTAAAAGCCAGCATGGATCAAAATTTATTGTTATCTTTCTCAAAACATTCAAGCTCGAATTAATATCGTTTTGCATTTGTCGGCGTATCGGAGAAACGCTTAAACAAAATTAGCATATTTTTCAGGTAATATTATGTTTATAATCTCTGTAAATCTTTTCGTGTCACTAGGTATTAAATTTAGTGAAATGAGGAAGAAAATTTACTGTCTGAGGTTTGTTAAATTGTCTTCCGATTTTAGAGCGTTTAGTTTTTGTTTGATATTATAAAAATTATTTTACTTTTTTTAAGTAGATTTTTTTTCTACAGAAAGAAGAGAGACAAATAAAAAGAACTATTATTAATATTGATTTAAATATATAGTTTTTTATCCGTTGAAATCTGAAATATTATTTAAAGGTTGTATGCACTATTTATAATTTGCAGATATGTCTTGTATCATCCATTTAAAATGTAAACAATGAAGCTTATAGCAATAAATAATGTCATTTGGACCGATATACCTCAAATCGATGAATGACATTGAAAATTTCCAAAGAAAGAAACCAGAGTTTTGCAATACGGAGAGTTTCGATTGTATTTTCAGCAACATTTTCGACGAACTGTTAGTGAAACTGATATTTTAAGACGAAAACGAAACCGAAATCGAATTTTCAGTCGACCTCTAGTTAGAACGAACCGTAAAGAAGTTTAAAAGAAAAAAAAATACGTGTGGCACTCGGGGACTGCCGCGGTAAAGCTATTGCATAGCATTTTTTATCAACTTATGCAATTATAATTATTTATTTATTTTTTATTTATGCAGTTTTTTTTTTGTCTTTGATATTAATTCAAGTTAAACATTTTGAGCGTGATGACCGATAACATTTTTTTTCCTTGTATTGAACAAATGAGAAGTTAATATCGTTTAAAATATTTTTATTATCTTGCAATACATGTAGGTTAATCAGGAATTTTTATCATTGAAACTATACGTTTATGGTAGCTGAAATAAAAAAAACATAAATTTAAGACTTGATATTCTCAAAATATCTGAAAAATACCGCGTCAATGATTGCCGAAGTCTAGGGAGGGATACCGTGCCGAAGTCTGCCAAACTGAAGCGACGTTACCGGAGTGTTAGGTTTTTTTTTTTTCTCGTTACAGAATTTCTTGATTCTTTCGCCGCGCTCAAAGCCCGCGATAAAAGCTATGCAATCTATATTAATAAAAGAACAAAACGCTCTGTCTGTGTGTCTGCGATGGCTAGCAAAATCTACAGCATGTACGAAGCTCAAAATTTTTTTGAGAATAGCCCTAAATCTATCCTGATGCACCTGAGCTTCAGAATTTCGAAATTCCAATTATTAACTGAGTAATTAATTAAAATCGAGAGGTCACTCTCATAAAAAATCATCTTTTTCCAATGTTTTTCTCTTTCGTTTGTTTACGGTTGGTTGGTTGTGTAAAAATTTTCGCAGAAGTAATAAGAAAGCTGAGACAGAATTAAAGAAACCCATTTAGGAATGAGATAAGTGGAGGTGAAGTAAGCCTCAAAAAAGTTTTGCAATATGAAACCATTTATCGCTCAAATTTTAATGTGCCAAACAAAAGGACGTGGAAGGGATTTTGTATTATAAGACGAATTGAAAGAAATGAATTACAATTGAAGCATATTTTAAGAGAAAATAGCAAATTTTTAAAATGGTCTTTGTTCTATTATTATTTATTAAAATAAATGTTCGCTTTTATAATGAAGGAAATTGGAAAATTAGCAATATTTAAATATCAAATTAATTCTTTTAAAATCATGTATGAAAACTTAATAAATATTAATCTAAAATATAGATTTCTGACTGCAGACGATTTTAATGTATTAACAAAATAATGTTATATTTTTAAGCAAAACGTTAAAATAATTTTCCATATTGATATTTAAAACATATATGATAAAATAATTAATAAATGTTTACCGGTGAAGCGATAGATTAGTTATTTTTAAGAAACAAGAGTAAAAAAATACGGGTTAAACCTGTTTCAATTGATAGGCGTGTCAAAGCAAGTACTTTTGTTGGTACTTAATTGGACTTTGTAGGGTTACATTTTTAGCATCACATCCAGAGATAATACTTACATTCTATTAATTTCTTTTTACTCTATGAAAGAAACCAATTTGAGATTCTGACATTTCAAAAGTGACTGTTTTTTCCCCCAAAAGTCCTTTAAAATTTAAAGACTGGCAAAACGTCAGTTTAACTTAGGAATTTGAACACAGCTATTACGTCAGATCGTTGGTACTTTGTACATTAGAATGTATGTGTGGTTAGCTATAATGCAGTAAATATATGTATATGTATATATGAGGCTTTTTTAGCAGTTTTTTTAAATCATTGATTAAATTTGAATGCATATTATTTAAGTTAGAATTTTATTAAGACTTTAATTTGTTTTTAAAATAAAAATTAAATGGCTGTTTGACGTACAATTGTTCGAATCAGCAGACGATTCATACACAGTAATAAATTATCAAATAGCAAAATAAATTATATATCAAAAATAGTCACTAAAAGAATAGTAGCAAAACATAATGTTTAGGCGTATTAACACATAACCCGATCCCAACCAGAAAAAAACAGACTATACTCCGATCCAAGTAAGACAAAAATTCCATGAGCATAAATCCGACCCGAACCTAAAAATTCCATTTGAAAAAAAAACTATGGATTTGATATTTGATCCGAATCAAATCTGAATCCCACAAAAATATTCAAATGAAGCACACCCCAATCCGATCAAGGAAAAATAATGTTCGTGTATATGCAACCCGACCCGAATCTAAAAATTTTCTTTGAAATAACCCGAAAAATGATCAAAACGAAACCTGAAATCGATAAAAATATTTCAAAGAACTATAACCCGATAAGAGTAAGACAAAATAATTTCCGTGAACATAAACCTGATTCGAACCTAAAAAATTCCATTTGAAAAAAAACCCTGAAATTCTATGCAAACTTCATCTGAATCCGGTAAAAATATTCGAAAGAACCATAACCAGATTCGAATAAGAGAAAATAATTTCGGCGGACATGAACCCGATCCGAACCTAAAATTCCATTTGAAAAAAAAACCTGAAATTAGAATCGAACCAAATATGAACCTGACAAATATATTCCACAGAACCATACCCGGATCTGAACAAGACAAAAAATTTCCAAGAACATGAAGCCAATCCGAACCTAAAAAACTGAACTAAATCTGAATCTGACAAAAATATTCCAGAGAAGCATATCCTTATTCAAACAATGCAGAATAATTTCCCTTGATGCGCAACCCAACCTGAACCTAAAAATTCCATTAAAAAAACGAAATCTGAATTGAATGACATCTGAACCCGAAAAAATATTGCAAAGACCCAAAACCGTACCCGAGCAAGACAAAATAGTTTTCTGGATATGAATCCGACCATAACCTTAAAAATCAATTTGAAAAAATACCTGAAATCTGGATCGAACCATATCTGAATCCGACGAAAATATTCCAAATAACTATAACCAGATACGAACAAGACAATATAATTTCCATGGGCATAAATCCAATCCGAACCAGAAAATTTGTAAAAAAAAAAAAAAATAAATACATTCCGAAATTTGAACCAAACCTAATCTGAACCTAACAAAAATATTTCAGTGAAGTATAACGTCATTGGAACTAGGTAAAATAATTTCCATGGAAGTACAACCCGAACCGAACTTAAAAATCTCATTTGAAGGTGAAAAAAAACCCCACGAAATCTGAATTGAACCGAATGTAAACAGAACAAAAATATTCCAAACCACCATAACCGTATCCGAAGAAGAAAAAATAATTTCATTGAACATGAATCCAATCCGAACCTAAAATTCGGATGTTCTACAAAACATAATGCGCTCCGTAGCGGTGGAAAGTGAAACTAAGTACTTATCGCGAGATAGTTAAGATATTTGGTTATAGTTAGTGTTAAATTAGAACTTGGTTACGGTTAGGTAACAGTTAGGTTGCAACTACGTTCCGGTGAGCCTTATGTTATATTTATTTTCCTGATAGGTTACAGTTAGGTCATGGTTAAGTTACAGTTAGGTTAAGGTTAAGTTGCGGTTAGGTTGTGGTTAGATTATGGATAGGTTATGATAAGGTGACGGCCAGGTTACATTTATGGTATATTTAAGTTACAGTTAGGTTACTGTTATGATACAGCTAGGTTACAGACAAGTTATGATTACAATACAATTAGGTTACGGTTAGGATTTTGTTCACAGAATGAACATTACGCATGTTTGATAAAAAATATGCACCTATTTTTGTAAAATGGCTTTGAGATTATAATACTATATACTAACCTTTTAGCTAATCATCGAGAATCGATTTCATTCACGGTATAGTCGGATTTAAGAGTGATATAATTAGTTTGAAATTAAAAATATTTCATTTGGGGTATATATGTGAAAAAAGTATTTAGTTAAGTCACTTAACAGTAATTTTAAGGATAAATGTCAACAATTTAACACGAAAATCACGCAATCGTTGGACACATATTCCCTCCTGCGTTTCCCATTGCAATCATTTTGGGTACTTTTGCAGCTAAATATTACTTTTTTTAAACCAATTTTTGACCCATGAGAATGCTCCTTTATAGACTGAAGTAATCATTTTCTATAAAAGCGGTGGAGTGACGATGCAGCAAAAGGGTCAAGTTTTTAATAGTGTATTTACACATATTTCGAGTTAAAGATAAAATCATAAAAAATTCAAGTTCGTTTAAGATTATTATTACGGACCCGGGCAACGCCGGGCGGGTCAGCTAGTACCTTAATAAATTACAAACAAAATTTGGCCGCGCTACTAAAATTAGATCGCGAGTTATAAGCATTTTAAATTTTCGGAACCTCACCGTGGGGGTGTCCTGTCACCAAAAATTAACACTGTCTCATAATAAATTACCAAACAAAATTTGGCCGCACTACGAAAATTAGATCGCGAGTTATAAGCATTTTAAATTTTTCGACCCTCACCATGGGGGATCTCCTGTTACCAAAAGTAACACTGTCTCATAATAAATTACCAAACAAAATTTGGCCGCGCTACGAAAATTAGATCGTGAGTTATAAGCATTTTAAATTTTTCGACCCTCACCATGGGGGATCTCCTGTTACCAAAAGTAACACTGTCTCATAATAAATTACCAAACAAAATTTGGCCGCGCTGCGAAAATTAGATCGCGAGTTATAAGCATTTTAAAATTTTCGACCCTCTCCATGGGGATCTCCTGTCACTAATTAACACAGTCTCATAATAAATTACCAAACAAAATTTGGCCGCGCTACGAAAATTAAATCGCGAGTTATAAGCACTTTAAATTTTTCGACCCTAACCATGAGGGATCTCCTGTCACCAAAAGTAACACTGTCTGATAATAAATTACCAAACAAAATTTGACTGCGCTACGAAAATTAGATCGCGATTTATAAGCATTTTAAAATTTTCGACCCTCAGCATGGGGGGGGGTCTCCTTTCACCAAAAATTAACACTATCTCATAATAAATTACCAAACAAATTTTGGCCGCGATACGAAAATAAGACCGCGTGTTACAAGAACTTTAACTTTTTCGAACCTCACCGTGGGGGTCTCCTGTCACCAAAAGTAACACTGTCTCATAATAAATTATCAAACAAAATTTCGCCGCGATACGAAAATTAGATCTCGAGTTATAAGCATTTTAAATTTTTCGACCCTCACCGTGGGGGGTCTCCTTTCATCAAAAATTAACACTGTCTCATAATAAATTACCAAACAAAATTTGGATGCGCTACGAAAATTAGTTTGCGAGTTATAAGCATTTATATTTTTCGATCCTCACCATTGGGCAGGTCTCCACTCACCAAAAGCTACATTATCCTACCTTGTTTTATCTTAAGACGATTCTTTTCTATACATATTTTATCAGGAATTTTTATTATTGAAACTGTAGATTTGTAGTAACTGAAATAAGATATATAAGTTTGAGACTAGGGATGGGCATTATTTATCGTATTAGGATAAATAACAGTGTTACTACGCTGGAACCTAATATTGCATTAATATGTTACTGAAAAGTCCCTGTTAAATAAATAACACATGGTTCTTAATGACAGCATTCACTTGTTTTAATCAAGATTTCATTTTTTGTACCTCTAAAGTTAGAATAATTTTCATTAAAAACGTCCTTAATAGTTTCTTTTGAGACGTTTGCCGAACAATGTTGAATTCAGACACTTTGCTCAAGAGGGATTTCTGTGCTCTGGAAGAGGAACATTACAGAGTTCCGGGAGGTTTTGGAGCCATTGCTTTTGGTGACCATTGAAAACCCAAAATCTCGAATCTTCCGAGGAAACATCTCATTGCTCACCGGCACCCCTTTCCCCCGGACCATCCCCTGAACTCAACACTAGCACTCAGCATGACCCTATCTTAACCCCTAGTTATGACCTGCTCTCTTAGATATGTGATGCTAATTTTTTTGCAGTTCATCAATCACTATGACTAGTAGTGAATACATGCATGAATAGTAATAACTTAACACCGTTAATTAAACACTTTTTCTGCTTTAAGCCTGATGATAGGTCACCATCATAACACACTTTCTCCTATTTTAATAGCACAAAACACTACAGCACAATATCTAGAGCACAAAACACAAAAATTTTTAGATCAGGAAAATATTGGAAAATTTATTAGAAAAACTTCATGCTTGAAATGTTTTCCTCGATAAACAATATATTATAAACAATATGTAAATATATTATATATAACACATAGATTAATGATTCAAAAATAATTAAATTCTGTTTAAAACATCCCAAAACATGTAAATCGATTAAAAGTCTTAAGTCTAAAATCATAAATCATTGCTTTTCATGAATCATTTCTCTTTAGTAAAAATATGAAGGAAAAATGTGCGCAGAAATGTATATTCGACATATCCTAAAAATTGCTTTAAATGCAATCTTATGTTGCAAATGCATTTTAAATTAATAAAGTTTTATATTTTAAAAAGAAAATCCTTTTTAAATGCTGCATAACCTAGCGCATATGATTGTTAGATTTTGTTAGTATATTTACCGTTACGTAAATAAAAAAGCAATTATTTCTACCTTTTCACCCCGAAAATATAGCAAAATTTGAGTTCAGAGATTAATTTTATAAAAATTACCCTTTTTTCTACATATAACTAAAATGCATTTATTTATAATTTAGTGCCTTAAGAATTCAATTCTCGATTTTAGTTGGGAATTCTATTTTTAAAATTAACAAAACAATATTTTGTCACATTCAAATAAAATGCTTGAATCAATGCATTTTTAATTAATTAGCTCATTTAAAACGTCTACATACAAACTTCAGATTGATTTGAATTTAAAGCAGCAATTGGAAACCAACCGATGCGCGTAACCACGTGCGGGGGTGCCCGGACAACCCCTCCCCCGCTTGCGCAGACCCATTCACAATTATTTAAAAACTTTGCTTCCCCCCCCCCTTATTAAAACACCCTTAAAAACTCTTATTAAAAAAATCTCACAATTATACACTCTAAGATAAAAACCTAACTAAAACAGAATTTAAAACTGATAAATAATCAAATTTAATACTAGAATTTTACCTATTAGAATTTAATAAAGGCAATTTCTTTATAAATAGTTGTTTTAAAAAAGTCATCCAAAATTGATACAAAACACAAGCAGAACATTTGACAAAATCTAGATGTGCCGTTACAAAAGAAGTTGTTTTAAGTTGGTTGAGAAATGTAAAATCATATTTGGAAGAAGATATTATTAATATTTTCTTACGAATTCTAAAGCATACAGAGAGAATTTTCAATAAGGTTAAAACAAGGTTGAAACAAGGTTTCTTTTGTGCTCTTAAAACAAGGAAAATTTTGGGATCAAAATCAGTTAAAGATGTGTATTATGTAGTACCAAATAACGAAAAAGAACAAATCAGTGTTACGAAATGTTTTTCAGCAACTAATGAGATTGCTCCATTGGTGATAATATATCCATATAAGCATCTCTGAAGGGAAATTGTGGAATCAATCTGTGCCAAAACGATGGGCTATATGATTATCTGAAAATGGTTGGATAGAGCAAGAACATTTATCATTTTAAATGCATTCTAAAATTTCATATTGAATAGTTTGGACTATCGGAAAGGGGTGATAAAATTGAAGATCTGTTATTGTTTCACAGTTCACAGCACATCATTTAGATAATGATATGAATGAAGATTGGAGATTTTTTTAATGCCTTATTAGGTGCGTTCGTAATTATATAATACGTAGCACCTATAGTGATCGTTCAGTCCGTCCGTCTGTCCGTCCGTCTGTCCGTCCGCATATAACAACGCAAAAACTACCCAACCGAATCGTTTGAAATTTAAAATACATAATCATTACATAATTTTGTCGAGTCATTTCAAATTTTATGAGAATCGGGTGGATAGATCAATTACAGGGACGATCAAAAGTATTCCATTACATTACGGTCAATGGGGAAAAGTTTCAAATATATTCTATACGTTTGAAATTTAAAATACATAATTATTACATAATTTTTTCGAGTTATTTAAAATTTTATGAAACTCGGATGCATAGATCAATTACAGGGGCAATCAAAAGTATTCCATTACATTACGGTCAATGGGGAAAAAGTTTCAAATGCATTTTAATCGTTTGAAATTTAAAATACGCAATTATTACATAATTCTGTCGAATTATTTCAAATTTTTTGATAATCGTGTGCATAGATCAATTACAGGGGCAATCAAAAGTATTCAATTACATTACGGTCAATGGGAAAAAAGTTTCAAGTATATTCTATGCGTTTGAAATTTAAAATACATAATTCTTACATAATGTTTTCGAGTTATTTCAAATTTTATGAAAATCGGGTGCATATATCAATTACAGGGACAATCAAAAGTATTCCATTACATTACGGTCAATGGGAAAAAATGTTTCAAATGCATTTTAATCGTGTTACACTCATGCGAACTTAATAAAATTTATATGCAACTATAAAGCACATATTATAATATACATCTTACATAATTTGTGGTGCAAAGAACATTTGCTATTGATTTACAAGGCCACACAAAAGTATTCCATTACATAATGGTATAGGGAGAACATTGTTTGATGAGCGTTTTAATTGTAATTCACTATTTACAATGTTATGAGATTGATATATGAAAGTAATATTTTTAAAATTTCGTTATCGTTCGAACGCACCTAATTTGCTACGCTTCACGTGCAATTTCCAACTTGTTTTATCTAAACTTGATTTCAGTAAAACATTGTCTTTATATTATAAATCCATTAAATTTAAATATTTTGTTTTATATCTTTAAAATATAAATCCTTTAATGTTAGTTAATAATATCATTAATATTTTGTTTTATATCCACTTTATAAATCCTTGATTATAATAAATTCATAACTTAAATTTAAATATTTTGTTTTATGTTTTTTCATTATAAATCCTTTAATGTAATGCATTTCTAACTTAAGTTTTAATATTTTGTTTTATTAGTATGCTTTCATTAAGTTCTGGAGCAAAATATAATTGAAAGAAGTTGGAAATTGCACGTGAAGCGTAGCAAATGAGGTGCGTTCGTACGATAACTAAGTTTTAAAAATATACAGATCTTCCTGATATAGTAGACAATACTTCGGATACAGTACAGTGGTTGAACTCTTTGTTTTCCTATAAACATACAGGAATTTTCATTACACCTCAGCAACGTATATCATATTCATAAAATGTGGCAGAGTTTAATATAATTAAAACATGTCCCAAACAATGTTTCCCCGTATAGCATTAAGTAGTGGAACACTTTTGTGTGGCCCTGTAATTTAATAATAAATATTCTTTGCATCTCAGATTGTACAGAATTTTTATTTTAGTATATATATACGTCATAGGTTCATGTCAATTTCATTATCTTCGAATGAGTGTAACACCATTAAAATGCATTTGCAACTTTTTTCCCCATTGACTGTAATGTAAAGGAATACTTTTGATAGTCCCTGTAATTGATCTATGGATCTGATTACCATAAGATCTGAAAAGACTCGACAAAATTATGTAATAATTATATGTTTTGTCTTGCAAACGATGACAATGCATTTTAAACTTTTTCCCCATTGATCGTAATGTAACGGAATCCTTTTGATTTTCCCTGTAATTGATCTATTCATCCGATTTTCATAAAATTTGAAATGACTCGACAAAATTATGTAATAATTATGCATTTTAAATTTCAAACTATTCGGTTGGATAGTTTTTGCGTTGTTATATGCAGACAGACAGACAGACGAACAGACAAACGGACAGACAGACAGACGGACAGAGGGACAGCCGGACGGACTGGACGACAACTATAGAAGCTACGTATTTACATAATTACGAACGCACCTAAAATCAATTATCGGTTATTTTTTGTAGGGTGGCCCATTACTGGAACATAGGCGGTCCATTACTGGAACATAGGTGGTCCATTACTGGGCTTTTGGGTGTTTAGACATATTTCTATTATTTAAAATTAAATTTTTATTTCTATTGGGAAATGTAACTATGGGATTAGTTAAATATTGTTGAAAGATTACAGTCGGCAGTAAAATTATTCGAGCACCTTAAACCCTTTGGTTTTTTCCCAAAACCGAAAACATACTTCCTGCAACTATTATTCTTGGATAGTACGGCAAGTGAATCATTGCCCGTAAATAAATGATGAATGCTAAGCTCATTGTACTAGCAAATCTCTTCTAGTGCATTTCAGTGACCAATTTTAATATGTTTGAAATAGTGTAACATCATTAAAATACACAACAAACGAATTTTTCCCCCATATTAGACAATAAAATAATGGATTTCTTTTATGTACCTCGAACTATAACTTACTTTAATCTCTGTAAAATGTTTGATCTTTGTCATTCTTATCAGTTTCATTTTATTTGAAATTGGTCATTGAAATACATTGCAAACAGTTTTTCCCTATTGACCATAAATTCTTTTTGGTCTCTTCTTGTAAATCTTCTTCTTGTATCTTCTTCTTGTAAATAAACTATAAAACTACAAACTTCATTTTCAATGCCGAATACGAAGTAGTAAATTGCATTAACATATATCAAATGCATCCGAATATATTTACACTAGTTAGAGCACGGGTAGAAAAACACAATTCATAAAGCTTTTTCAACTATGTTGGAAAGTGTAAGCATAAAAATATACAATTATTATATCGTATTCTAAATGTTCAAAGCAACATTTTTTTTTCATTAGCTGGACAGTTATTTTTCTGCTTCTAATTATTAATCTTTATGGTTCAGATGTGGTTGATGAATCCCAATATATTTACACTAGTTAGAGCACGGATAGAAAAAATACAATTCATAAAGCTTTTTCAACTATGTTGGAAAGTGTAAGCATAAAAATATACAATTATTATATAGTATTCTAAGTAGAGGAGGAATGAGAGTTCAGCGGCAGGTGGTGGGTGGTGGGAGGAGGAGAGGAGGAGGATGCCCACCACCACCTCCTATAAGAGGGAGGGAGGATCACCACCACCTGAATGAGAAGCTTATCTGATAGAGAGTGTATCATACTATAGTAGGATGATGGGGAGGGCTTAAAATTGAGGGGGGCTTAAATTTTTAGGGTTTGAAACGTAGGAGATTATACTATAGTAGAGGGGTAGATGTTTGGAGTCTGTTACAGTATGATGGGATTTTTAGAGAGAGGGGAGGGCTTATTTTTTAGGAGGGGCTTAAAATTGAGGGGGGCTTAAATTTTTTGGGAGTTTAAATTAAAGTAGAGATTGGAATCAACTTAGAGTAGGAAAGATATTTGAAAATGGGTGAAGGATGTTTTGACTCTGTTACAGTATGATGTGATTTTAGGAAAGGGGGGGGAGGGCTTAATTTTTAGGGGGCTTATTTTTAGGAGGGTCTTATTATTTTTTTTTTTTTAAACCATTTGTATTTTTTTTTTTTTTTTTTTTTAATACAGAAAACTTGAAAGTTGAATAAATTAATAATTTAAATTAAAAAAGCATAACGGTACATAATATTGAATACATTTTTCAAAATCTACATTTAAATGACTTTTAACTTTGACCATCGTTAAAAACGAGAAATCAATAATTATATAATACAATTAAAGAAAAGAGTATATAAATATCAAAAACATTGTCGGAAGAAAATTCCGTTTATAGAAATTTTGACAAGTACAAATTTCTGAATTTAACCAATATTGGTCGTTTCGCCAAAAAAAATGGGCCACCATTAATAATTTTTCTGGTGGAAAAAAAAATGACAAGTTAAAGTTTTAAATATTACCAATATTGGTATGTAACGTTTCGCAAAAAAATGGGTCAGAAGTGGTTTGGGTAACCACTTCTGACCCATTTTTTCACTTTCACCTTTAAATAATTTTTTCTTTAAAGAAAAACATGAGGTGAAATTTTAAAATTATGAAAATTTCCTTTCATAATAACGTTTGAATTTTAAAAATTTGTCACCTTTTAATTGAAAAATATACTCATAATCTTCTATATCCGGTGACAAAATTAATATCGAAGATGAATCCTTATCATTTTTTTTTCCATCAACTTTCAAATAATTTCTGTTTAAAGTTTTTTTAAAGTGACATTTCTTCACTCTAGGAATATTCTTCTCGCTGTTTTGAGTTTTCTTTGGAATCTTGAAAAACTTCAATTGTTCTCTCTCTTTTCTATTTGAAGATTCCCAAAATTCTGCAAAACGCCCAATCAAAGAAAATTATTTCGCAGCACAAGAATAATATAAACAGAAAAAAATTATACTACTTTGCTTTCAAGGAAGCCCCCTGTGAAAAGAAAACAACAAACAGATCCAGCATCTTTTATTATTCAACAAAAAAAAATTTTTTTTTTTTGCTCCGACAAAGTTTCGCTTTTTAAAAGGAATCCTTCATTTTTGTGTAAAGATGTGTGGAAAAAAACAACCCACCGAGGAAGAGCCAGCATTTTTTATTATCCAAAAAATTTTTTTTCTTGCTCTGCTCCTGCCCGACGGGTTGCAATTGTTTGCGTGCCTGTGAAATAAGATGAGACAAAGACTCCAATAAATGAGACAATTTCTGAAAAAGAAAAATATTTTATTAGTTATTCATACTCACCTAATTTTTCTCTCAACTCCTTCGTTTCCTTTTCCTCCACCTCTCTTTTTTCAACGGTTTTGGGTGACCCGGTGATACTTTTGCTTCATCCGGCGAGTTTCCGATCCGCCCAACGCAGCACTACTCCTGAATGGGGCACCCGCTTTGCGAGTTTACGACCGGTCCATCGCAATTCGACAACTAGACACTTTTTTTTTCATTTCAAGCTTTTTTTAGGAGCTTTTGTTTTAAAAGTAGAATAGTTGCCGAAGGAGCCCGATCTTTACCAAACAGGTGTAGACATCTTTCACTTCCACTCCGAGCCATAATAAACAGAAATAGATTTTTATGCACGGACGACAAAAAAAGTCGACATGGTGAAAAAAATTTTCTCTCTGGATCAGCACGGAGTAAAAAAAAGTGGAAAAGATGCTCGCTCACGAACCAGTTCGAAACTCCAATTTTTTTTTAAACAAAAAAAGGGAGTTCGCCCCTTGTCTCCCCACGAGGCCGTCAGTTTTAAACCGAGCTGAAAGTCTCTAACCGCTGGCCTGTCTACGATGCGTACCAAGTCAGACCATCGCAGCTGCAACAGGGATCGGAAGGCCCCCCCAATTCCCATTCCAGAGGCTTTGCGAAACACCCCGCAAGGGGCGTTATTTCGAGGTGCTTCCTTAAACCTTCGCCGAGAGACAAGAGGATCCTTCGGAATTCGTGGCTTGGATTCGGATAACTCCTCGTCCATCAATTTCTCAAAGCCGGGAAGCCCGCTTCCGAAAAAAAAAAGAGAAAGTGGAGAAAAAAACAGGTTGGCTTCTTCGATGACCTTTGAGTACAAATTTCTTTTTGTTAAAAACTAGCCTGAAATAGATATTTTGCCTTCCAAGCCCAGGATCGAGGAAGGACTTTTTTTTTCTCCAACTTCTGGGATTTTTTTTTTGTCCGTTTTTTTTTTAAAAAAAATAACAATTTGAACGCGCTCTGACAAAACTATCTTCACCACAAACCCAAGATAATGTGGACTTGCCTACACCTCGCAATTGGATTGTGTGTTGTGAAATTTAACAAAAAATTTTTTTTTGAACGCGCTCTATTTAAAAAGAAATTTGAACTCGAAGGGTGCTGAAAAAGAAATTATACTTACCATTATTTTCCCTTGTGCTGAAAAAAAAAATTTATTACCACCACGGATTCCTTTTAAAGCGAAAATGACAAAAAAACAAACAAATGTTACCGCGGATTCCCCCCCCACAAACACAACATGAAAAAAAAAACAAACATCAAAAGCAAAGTTTTTCTCCCCCCCCCCACAAACACAACATGTAAAAATACAAACATTAAAAGCAAAGTTTAACCCCCCCTCCCCGGACAATACAAACACAACATGTAAAAAAAAAACAAACATTAAAAGCAAACATTTAAAAGATGTAAAAAAAAAAAAAAAAAAAAAAAAAAAAAAAAAAAAAAAGGCAGCGAGGAAAAGGGATCGAAGCAACGTTACGTTAACACCGCAAGGTTCCAGTTGCTCCGAACAATAGCGAAGCGATAGAGCGGAAAGCTAAAGTCTTGGTTTCATCCGAAACTTATACTGTCAAATCAAATCAAGAAAAAAAAAAAAAAAAATTTTTTTTTTTTTTCCATATATATTTGAATCTCATGTCCCTTAGACACTCTCTGCTTATTTTCAGTCCTAATCGAATGAAATCTCGAAAGTGCATCTTTTGATTCTCCAAACTAAAAAAAAAACCTTTATTTAGTGAATAAATACTTTTAAAAATCTCCCACTTTAACTTTAGATTAAAAATAATTACAAAAAGACCAAGATAAGTTATGATAAATTATAATAGCTAAAGTGATATGATTTTCCCCAGAGTATTTTTAAAAACATTTTAGCGGCAAATTTCTTCCATAGCATTTGCTATAGATGCTAAGGTACCAACCATTCTAACTGTGGAATGTAATAAGCTCCTCGCCCAATTCGGTTTTGGATTTGATGAGAAAGTTTCAGGAACAACTTTTTTTATACCCTCCCAACCGTCATGATCTTCCACCCATGATAATAAGTTTTCCTGTACCAATCTTGAAAAACATTCATACATTACATCTATAATGCTTTTAGGTAATTTATCTTGGATGCATTTTACAGCCAATTCCCCGACGAAAGCGAAAAATGCAATTATTCGACTCCAAGTAATACCTTCGATAAACAATTCATTAAATACACCTGTTAAAAGACTATTTATATTATCTTCATCAATATTTTTTATTTCACAGCATAGATTTTTTATTTCATTACCATACTTGTCGAGAAATACACTAAGAATTTCGCAAGTTTTTTCAATGAGATTGGTTTCTTTTTCATTCATCGGACTGTCTGCATGAAAATTTTCATAATGATTCAGTAGAAAAGAAAATACATTTTCAAGAATACAATCTGTTCTTATTATATCTTTTTTGCTATAAATTCTCTTTCACACTCATCAATTTCCCCACGCAAAAAAACTGCTTTAAGTAGCAAATTGTTAGACATTTTGCGAAGAAAAGATACTTTGTTTCAACAAGCGGAGAATGTAAAAATTACAAGTGAAGCCACAAGCTTTATAATCTTACAACATGAAAAAAAAAAAAAAAAAAAAAAAAAAAAAAATTTTTTTTTTTTTTTTTTTTTTACTACATTCATATATATTCGAATCTCATGTTCCTTACACACTCTTTGCTTATTTTCAGTCCTAATCTAATGAAATCTCGAAAGTACACCTTCTGATTCACCAAAGTTTTTTTTCAAATTGACCGAAAACTTTGAGATGTATCTTCTTTTATGGGGTGTTTTAAGAATCCTCTGTTGTTAAGCAATATGACGCCTATTCCAAAAAGAGGATTGAGCGTGAAGGTGAATGACACGGTGCCTTTTTGTGATGCCGCGGGCTACCCATGCCATGGCTTTAAAAAGTCTCTTTGTGATTGCGTTTCTTCTAGTAAGTTTTAAAAGTAAAAAAAAAAAAAAAAAAAAAAAATTTTTTTTTTTTTTTTCATAATAGGATATTACATGTAAGCGCCATACAATTACAGTCAAAGATATAAAAGTTTTTAATTTCAAGGTCATCCCAATGTCATTCATGGGTTCCATTTTCCAGGCTTGAAGTCAAGCGACAAAATTTTATCGGGCCCACATCAATAGTTTTGTTGTGTACAATTCTCAACAAATGTTAAAAAAATCAAGTCGATTGGATCATAAACTATGAGCAAACGTGATTTTTAATACTACACCATGGGGGGGGGCAAACTTTGATTAAACATAGTACTGCGTACAAAATTTGAACCGCTTCGGATAATTAGGTCCAGAGATATAAAAGTTAAAATTTTCAAGGTCATCCCATGAGGGGGGTCTATCATCGACATCTATTAGGCACGCAAAATTATGTGACAAATTTTTATGGATCGACCAGGGGGTCCCCACTATTGACATTTTTGTTATTAAATTTACAAAATTTTATACGTGTTAAAAAAAAAAACTGTACGTTTCTGAAACAATTACAAAGTAAAATATTAATAAAACATTATTTTTTATGGATCGACCAGGGGGTCCCCACTATTGACATTTTTGTTATTAAATTTACAAAATTTTATACGTGTTAAAAAAAAAACTGTACGTTTCTGAAACAATTACAAAGTAAAATATTAATAAAACATTATTTTTTATGGATCGACCAGGGGGTCCCCACTATTGACATTTTTGTTATTAAATTTACAAAATTTTATACGTGTTAAAAAAAAAACTGTACGTTTCTGAAACAATTACAAAGTAAAATATTAATAAAACATTATTTTTTATGGATCGACCAGGGGGTCCCCACTATTGACATTTTTGTTATTAAATTTACAAAATTTTATACGTGTTAAAAAAAAAACTGTACGTTTCTGAAACAATTACAAAGTAAAATATTAATAAAACATTATTTTCAATACAACAGAGTCACATTATTTTTTATTTGTTAAATGAAATAATTAATTAATTGAATTGACTTACCCCAAAAACTTATTGAAACACCATCTGCAGGTTTAGTAGCCACTGGTTTCGGCGCCGAATCCAAACTAATTCGCACAAAATCGGTGGCTGTATTTATATGCTAGGATGACGTCAAATTTCAAATCTAAACTGAAATATTTAACTAAAAGTGAAACATCTAACTTGAACTGAGTTCAAGGTCATCCAACTGCGTAAAAGGAATATTTTTACATCATCGTTTTTTCGCTAAAAATAATTTTCAAACTAAAACTCAACTCAAGGTCTGTGACTCTTTTTTTAGAAAAGTTGGTTTTCGTTCAACATGAGCGAGCAGGAAAAGATTTTTTTTTTTTTTTTTTTTTTTTTTTTTGTTTTGTTTTATTCATGCATTGATTCTATTTTTATATAATAATGACACACAATAATGTTACATTTTATAATAAAAATGAGCAACTTGCATTAATTTAATCTAATTTTTTTTGTAGAAACGAGTTTTATCAAAATCATCTTAAGCTAAATTCTGTTCAAAATACCTTTTTTAGCAGCCTTTTTACTTTCTTCTATCTTTACAAGAAGAAAGTATTGGATTCATGAAAATTTTCGACTTCCGGTTTTCGACGGATTTATACGTCTGTCTGTATGTGACAAAAAATTTGTGGGCGCTCTATCTCAAGAACTAATGCTTGAAATTTAATAAAATTTTATATTCAGTTAGACCTTGATATGGATTAGTGCCTATTGGTTTTTGGTGAAAATTGGCCTGCAGGTGGCGCTGTTATACTACGTTTTTCATGATTTTCAAGATTGCTATATCTCAAGAACTAATGCACAGAATTTCACCAAACTTCAGATTCTGTGACCCCTTGATATAAATAGACGCTGATTAAGTTTTGGTGAAAATTGGCCTGCAGGTGGCGCTGCTATACTACGTTTTTCATGATTTTCAAGATTGCTATATCTCAAGAACTAATGCACAGAATTTCACCAAACTTCAGATTCTGCGACCCCTTGATATAAATAGACGCTGATTAAGTTTTGGTGTAAATTGGCCAGCAGGTGGCGCTGCTATGCCACGTTTTTCATGATTGCTATATCTCAAGAACTAATGCACAGAATTTCACCAAACTTCAGATTCTGTGACCCCTTGATATAAATAGACGCTGATTAAGTTTTGGTGTAAATTGGCCTGCAGGTGGCGCTGCTGTGCCACATTTTGCACGATTTTTGCGATAGCTATATCTCAAGAACTAATGCAGAGTCTAAATAAGTCGACCCTAGATGCGTTTGAGAGCAAAAAATGAATTTAAAAAATGAGTCTGAAAAAACGCAATTTGTTATATTTTCTCAATCTTTCAATCACCATAAAGTCAGAAATTTCTGTTCAAAATACCTTTTTTGGCTGCCTTTTTTAAAATATATTCTGACTTTATTGAAAACTCGACCAATTCGCCACAGTTGCTAAATAAGAGAATTTGTCATTTGGATGCGAGCAAAATTGAATTTAAAAATGAGTCTGAAAAATAAGCAGTTTGGATTTGAGTTTTTTTTTTCTCCAACTCCTATTTTTTGTTTAATTTATTTTTGCTAGAAAAATTAGTCCTATGATAAACTTGTTAATATAAAAATTGTAGATATTATTGAGAAGATGTAAAATAAATGTAATTATATTTGATTACTTAAGGGTGTTGTTCTCAACTGATCCGCTCAACAAGCGAAAAACGTTTTGACACATTTACAAATTCATTTTTCAACAAAAAGTTATAAAATTTTAATGCCTGACTATGAAAGCGATTTCGAATTGAACTTATTTTTCCATTTTATGATAATTAAATTACTTATCGAGTTATAAGCTATTTCGATGACGCAATCACCCGTTTTTCTCCTCCTTTTCGACCGGTTTTTCTGCTTTCGTCGGGAAATATGCTCAAAAGTGTCAACTTTGAAGGCTTGTTATGAAAAATCTATTGCGTTTTTTTAAAAAAAACAAACAAAAGAATGAGTGCAATTAAAGAGTTTCTGAATAACAACACCTGCTATTTTTATGCATTTCCAAACAAAAATAAATTAATGCATGTGTCACAAAGTTACCCTTTTTGATTTTAAGAACACCCTTAAGAATTGAGTAAGTTATGAATTTTTTTTTTCTTTTTTCTTTTCGTCGGTAAAAGTTGATTCTGTCAAAAAACCTATTTATACAAAAGTTTCAGATAATGTTGAGTACATTTATATAAAAAATTTAGTTGGATTTGATATCTTGAGAATTGACAAAGTTGTGATTTTTTTTTTCTCCATGTTTTTTTTTTCGCCCCCCCCCATTTTTAACTTTACCAAAAATCTGTCATGCAGCTCATTTTTGAGGAGTAATATAAACTTTAAAATGATTCGATATCTATTTTATTTAAGAAGTTCGGGTTACAAGAAATGGTGTTCATATAAAAAGATTTTTCTAATCCACTTGTGTACACCAGAGGTGCCTATCGAGGATCTTTTTCGCGAAGAAGTGATTTTGAAATCTTGGTCAAATTATTGATTATTAATTTAATGTAAAAACTTTTAGTCTTTTGAAAAAAAAATGAATCGTGAGTGTATTGGGGAAAAAAGTGTTTTGGCGCTAAAAGATTGCAATTTTTTTTTATTTTGATCGTAAAAAAAATGTTTCTTTAGAATTTAACAAGTTTTTTTTTAAATTATTCCAATATATCTGACAACACGATTCATTTTTTCATCACTTTATAAACTTTGTTTCTTTTTTTTTTACATCCAGTTTAATAACTTGATTCGGCCGCTTTCGATTTCCGCTTTTCGATGGACGGGGTCAGAGATTCTAAAAACATGTTTTTCCAAAATGTCTGTCTGTATGTCGCCATTCTACCATCAAAAAGTGTATAAAGTTATGCATAGAATTAAACCAAATTTTTGTGAATGGCTGTGGCAAGCAGGTCATGCTTGCCACAGCCAAAAAGTTTTGAAATATTCCGCCGGAAGGGGGCGCTGCAATCGCGATTTTTGTGCCCATTTTCCACCGACCAAAAGTATATGAAGTTATGCATCGAATTGAACCAAATTTTTCAGTGAGACATGTTTCTTTCAACTCTGTATTAATTGAAAATGAATAAGTATAGATATCTGGTGACTTTTGAAAAAAAAAATAACAAAATATTTTCCGCCTTATTGTGTGAACTTTCTGTGATAGATATTTTGGAATACATTCATAGCTATGTGAGCTGCTAATCTCTTACTTGGGTGGAACCAAATTTATTAAGTTGTGTAAATATTTAAGAAATGGTGTTCATATAAAAAGATTTTTCTAATCCTCTTGTGTACACCAGAGGTGCCTATCGAGGATCTTTTTCGCGAAGAAGTGATTTTGAAATCTTGGTCAAATTATTGATTATTAATTTAATGTAAAGACTTTTAGTCTTTTGGGGGGAAAAAATGAATCGTGAGTGTACTGGGGGAAAAAAAGTAGTGTTTTGGCGCTAAAAGATTGCAATTTAAGATTTGAAATTTTTTTTATTTTGATCGTAAAAAAAATGATTCTTTAGAATTTAACAAGTTTTTAAAAAAAAAATTATTCCATTATATCTGATAACACGATTCATTTTTTCATCACTTTATAAACTTTGTTTCTTTTTTTTTTTAGAAAAAAAAATAAACCAATATTGGTTTCCTATCTGACGCGAAAAAACGGGCCGAACAGAAACATGTATGGATAAAAGACTATTGTCTTTTACCTTATAAACATGTTTCTGTTCGACCCGTTTTTTCTTTTTTTTTTTTAATCAACAAGTCTCTTTTTTTCTAAAGTTTATCTCGAATCCAATCGGCGAAAACAATACATTCAATTCTCGAACAATGTGGCATTTTATCATTAAGCAGTCTTCTATGAATTCCACAGCCGTTTACCAGAATGTATTTCAGTGGGTGGGATATTGCATCAAATTTTGGGCATCCAAAATCTTCCAGATTCACATATGGAATCCCTAGGTCTTGCAGCACGTCCCTTTCAACGTGGCCACCTTTATAGGCTACTATATATTTTTTATCAGTTTTTTGGCACTCATACTCGGCCTTTACAATGGTTTCAAAAAATTCGAAATCAAAAAGATGTCTTTCGTTAGTCAGGGGTTAATTTAAATACAGCTCAAGAGTTAGGCCGTGCAGGTTGTTTGTACAATAGTTGATTGTTTTCCAATCTTTCCAAGTCGCTTGATTAGCCAGGTGGTTCAATCTGAAGGTGTACATGCCGCTATCGCCTTTCGTCAGTGAGGCAAATCCCAGTTCTCGGCAGTAAAATTTTCCCCCGATGCGGAATCCGTCGAAATCAACGACCATGCAAATGTTTGAAAGGCTCATGGTTCAAAGACAAAGTTTTCAGATAAAGAAAATTTCCAACTAGTCGATAAAAAGTGGTAGCAAGGCTTTCTGACAAGAGCAGAATGATGCTTTGGTCACAACGCGACCTCCTTTTTATATAAAAGACTTGTCAAAACAATCGGACTGAAATAGAATTATCAGAAAGGATGTAGCTATTTTATCGCGGTTAACAGGAAGCCACAGTGTAAAAAAAAATATCAGAACCAATTCTGAAAGAAACTTTTAGAACATGTTTTATTTTCGGAAGCGGAAAGGAAATGATGCAATTCCTTTTTTTTATCTGTTTAAACAGATGCGTATCACGAGAAAATTGTTATATAATTATTTTCTAGAACATTTTATTTTCGGAGGCCATGCGATTAAATTCTCGGAAAGGAAATGATGCAATTCCTTTTTTTTTTATCTGATCACGAGAAAAATAGTTATATAATTATTTTCTAGAACATTCAGTTTATTTTTAGAATTTTTGGAAAATATATTACGGTCATTACAAGTTCCTTGTAAAATCTTTACTTGATATCATCTTTTTTGATACCTCGAATATTTCAATATTTAACAAGTTTTAACTTGCGACAAGTAAATTTTAAAATGCATTAATATTTATAGGAAAAGATTTCCCTTACATTATGGTCACTGTTTTTAAATACATCAATAGCTTTTTACTGAATTTCCCCCCCCCTTACATTATAGTCAATGGCGAAAAAACTGTTTTTAAATACATCTCAAAAGATTTCCCTTACATTATGGTTAGGGGTCTGTTTTTTAAATACAGCTCAAAAGATTTCTCTTACATTATGATTAAAAAAAGCCCAACAATGATTATGTGTATTTTATGTTTCGAAAAAAATGCAAGTTTTGCTTTTTTAAATTTTACAATATTGGATTTAACCCCCCCCCAAAAAAATGGGCAAGTCTTTCTATCATTTTAAATTTTACAATATTGGATTTAACCCCCCCCCAAAAAAAATGGACCCCAACAATGATTATGTATAATTTATTTTTTCGAAAAAATGCAAGTTTTGCTTTTTAAGTTTTCCAATATTGGATTTATATCTAACCCAAAAAAATGGGCCGAACGAGGCATGTATGGATAAAGACTATAAAAGTCTTTCCATAACACATACCTCGTTCGACCCATTTTTTTTTTTTTTTTTTTTTTTTTTTTAACACAAACTGTATTCATAAACCTCTTCTCCGAAATGTATCAAAACTTTTCTCGGGGGTCCTGACATTCTCAAGTTCTCTAAATTTTCTTCATACAAGTGAACTTCTCGTCGTTTTAATATATATTCATTAGCCAAGTCCTCGTAGAGATCAAAAGTTTTGCGTCTAAAGTCGCTTAGAAATTGACTGAAAGTCTGTGAATTTGAATAATCATCAACCATTGTTTTAATTCGAATCGCTTTCTTATGTTCCGTCGTGATTCTCATAGATTCGAGCGGTAGGATCCTGGCCACCTCTGGGTTTTGAAAAGTGTAAACCAAATATTCAGCTGCTCGCCTCTTGCATGCTCTCAAAATTTTCACGGCCTCTCCAATTGAAAAAATTCGAATTTTCAGAGACCCACGGGGCAAGTCCATTCTCTTATAAATGATATCTTTCACCCTCAGATGGGCGTGTGCAGATGCATACTGATGTAAATTTTTGTATTCAAATATTCGAGCAATATCTGTTGCCCGGACAAAGGGCAAGCCATCGGATGATAAAACTACGAGAATCGGAAAAGAAAGCAAATCGTTGACTAAATAGAAAAACATTATGACTGGAGATGAAGAACAACAGCAGGAGCTCAAGCAAATGATAGCTTGCTCGGCCAGGCAGACCCGTATTTATACTCGCATTCGACCTCGAAAGATCTTTCTAGAACTTCCTGCTTCACCAGAATTCCGTTAAAATATGTCGTAGAAAAACAAACAAACTAAAATAATCATGTGTCAAGGAAAAACTGGTTACATAAGAGTCTCGACCTGTTTTTTATTTCTTTGACGTAGATAAATTTACCAGCATCCTGTTTTCCGAGAAGCCGGCCTTGTTTATTTTTAATCCGCCACGTGCAACCCGATTGTTGCGCAAGGTCACGCCTAAATTTCAACACAGGACTTTCTTTTCCAATCCATATAAATACTCCAATGTTGGAAGATATAATTTCTTTTAACCTCCTGACTTCCGCCGGCTCACACACTAAGCTGCAGGTTTCACTGCAATATTTAAATTAGTTCACAAATAAAACCCAGTTCTGAAAAAATTAAGTTAGGTTATCAGAGATCCGATACTAATAACGCATCAGGTTGGGGGGAAAAAAACATCTTTTTTTTATATTTTTTAATAAATTACAGAAAATTACAATATTACCCTTTGGTGGGCAGGTTTTTTTAAAAAAAATCAAGTAAAGAAATGAAGTGGAAAGACACATTTTGTGGAATTTGTGCTCTTTTGGAACTTGGGTTCGCTTTATTCACGTTGTTTTTCGCTTGTACCATTGTGTAAATAAACGCAAACAGTGGAATTTTATATATATTTTTAACGACGTTAAAAAATTTATTTTATACATGTTCCAATTTTTGCATATTTTTTTCGTTTTGAAAAAAATCCAGAGGGATTAGAGTGCTCGAAGAATTTATGTAAATGTTCAAAGCAACATTTTTTTTTCATTAGCTGGACAGTTATTTTTCTGCTTCTAATTATTAATCTTTATGGTTCAGATGTGGTTGATGAATCCCAATATATTTACACTAGTTAGAGCACGGATAGAAAAAATACAATTCATAAAGCTTTTTCAACTATGTTGGAAAGTGTAAGCATAAAAATATACAATTATTATATAGTATTCTAAGTAGAGGAGGAATGAGAGTTCAGCGGCAGGTGGTGGGTGGTGGGAGGAGGAGAGGAGGAGGATGCCCACCACCACCTCCTATAAGAGGGAGGGAGGATCACCACCACCTGAATGAGAAGCTTATCTGATAGAGAGTGTATCATACTATAGTAGGATGATGGGGAGGGCTTAAAATTGAGGGGGGCTTAAATTTTTAGGGTTTGAAACGTAGGAGATTATACTATAGTAGAGGGGTAGATGTTTGGAGTCTGTTACAGTATGATTGGATTTTTAGAGAGAGGGGAGGGCTTATTTTTTAGGAGGGGCTTAAAATTGAGGGGGGCTTAAATTTTTTGGGAGTTTAAATTAAAGTAGAGATTGGAATCAACTTAGAGTAGGAAAGATATTTGAAAATGGGTGAAGGATGTTTTGACTCTGTTACAGTATGATGTGATTTTAGGAAAGGGGGGGGGAGGGCTTAATTTTTAGGGGGCTTATTTTTAGGAGGGTCTTATTATTATTATTTTTTTTTTTTTTTAAACCATTTGTATTTTTTTTTTTTTTTTTTTTTTTAATACAGAAAACTTGAAAGTTGAATAAATTAATAATTTAAATTAAAAAAGCATAACGGTACATAATATTGAATACATTTTTCAAAATCTACATTTAAATGACTTTTAACTTTGACCATCGTTAAAAACGAGAAATCAATAATTATATAATACAATTAAAGAAAAGAGTATATAAATATCAAAAACATTGTCGGAAGAAAATTCCGTTTATAGAAATTTTGACAAGTACAAATTTTTGAATTTAACCAATATTGGTCGTTTCGCCAAAAAAAAATGGGCCACCATTAATAATTTTTCTGGTGGAAAAAAAAATGACAAGTTAAAGTTTTAAATATTACCAATATTGGTATGTAACGTTTCGCAAAAAAATGGGTCAGAAGTGGTTTGGGTAACCACTTCTGACCCATTTTTTCACTTTCACCTTTAAATAATTTTTTCTTTAAAGAAAAACATGAGGTGAAATTTTAAAATTTAGAAAATTTCCTTTCATAATAACGTTTGAATTTTAAAAATTTGTCACCTTTTAATTGAAAAATATACTCATAATCTTCTATATCCGGTGACAAAATTAATATCGAAGATGAATCCTTATCATTTTTTTTTCCATCAACTTTCAAATAATTTCTGTTTAAAGTTTTTTTAAAGTGACATTTCTTCACTCTAGGAATATTCTTCTCGCTGTTTTGAGTTTTCTTTGGAATCTTGAAAAACTTCAATTGTTCTCTCTTTTTTCTATTTGAAGATTCCCAAAATTCTGCAAAGCTTTGCTGTTTTTTGGCAGGAGAGGGCTTGGCTGGAGTTTTTTCCTCTTGTGTAGCAAAACTTGTTTTTGGAAAAATGGATTTATTAGTTCCAAATGATGATGACGGTCTTTGAAATTCCATTTTCTTCTCTATATATTCCTTGGTTTCAAACAGCCTCGGCAAGGTAAAGTCGGTTAAATCTTCTTCCATCGGCGTAGGAGGTCGTGGAAAATTATCAGCATATGTTACGAGGGGCGTATTTAAAACCCTTTCATATGGGTCGTCAAGTAGATGCGAAACATTCGCATCTATAAAATTTAACAAGTCATTTAAATCTTCTTGACTTAAATACGCCATTAAAAAAAAGTGTTGTAGATTACTAAAGAGCGATCAGATGAAAGCAGCAAGATCAACGAAAAGGCATGAGAACTGCGTCGATTACCGCCTTTTTATACGAATCACTGAGGTCATTTGAAAGATAAAAACAGGAAGGTTAAGATAAAAACAGGAAGGTTAAGCTAAAAACAATCGTATATCAAAGTATATTATGTAACAAGGTTCATTATAGAATAAAAGGAATCGTGTCACAGGATGTTTTGTGCAATCCGTTTTTAGAACTCACAGTCAGGAAGTTATGTAACTCAATTCGCAGAACAGCGGAAAAGGTCTGGAATAAAATTAGAGTCAATCTTTTAATGAAATTTGTATATATTTTTTTCTGAAAATTTTTTTTAATAATAAAAGTAACAATAATTTAAGCAAAACAATGCGTATAACAAAAGACCCTGTAATTTAATAATAAATATTTTTTGCATCACAGATTGTAACAGAATGTATATTTTGTGCATACTTCAAAAACCAATTCTATTATTTTAAAACGATTAAGATGTATTTGATTCATTTTTAGAATCTCATCCATGTAGTTACAAAATTCGAAACATTTGCATCTCTATAATTGATATTTTGAAAACAAAGCTGATACACAATTTACACAGTTTGGTATTACTTGAGTTAGTTTGGCGTTTTATATAATTTGTTGCATCAGCAATTCATTAATAGAGCATTACTATGCATAATAACAATATTTAAATTTTGTTTTGGAATTGCAATGCATTGTATAAATAGTTTTCACATGTTTTATTTTCATATACCTAACCAAGATGGGCCCCCCCCAACAAACTAGTTTTTACTTGGAATAATTGATATACTAAATGTATTTTTTGACTTGGAATAATGGATATTTTGAAAACAAAACACACAAGTTTATGCATCCATTTCTCTGAGAGCTCCATTTAAAAGTTTGACTGATATTGAAACTTATAAATCAATGATAATGTAACAATATTTTTCTTTTTTTTTGTACGTGAGGTGCGCGATAACAAAATTTTAAAATTTTTACTCTCATATATCAATCTCATAAAATTGTAAATAGTAAATTACAATTAAAACACGCTCCCCCCCCCCATTATGTAATGGAATACTTTTGTGTGGAATCAATTACAAATGTTTCTACAAATTATGTAAAATGTTTATTACAATGAATACTTTTGATTGACCCAATTATTAAAAAAATTGAAATAATTCGACAAAATTATGTAATAATTATGCGTTTTAAATTTAAAACTTATAAAATACATTTTAAGCCCTCCATAATGTAATTGAATACTTTTGATTGCCTCCGATTTTCATAAAATTTGAAATGACTTGACAAAATTATGTAATAATTATGTATTTTAAATTTCAAACGATTCGGTTGAGTGCTACGTATTTATATAATTACGAACCTTAATTATGATTATATTACGATTTATAATTACAATTAATTTTTTTTATATTCATATATATTCGAATCTCATGTCCATTAGACACTCTCTGCTTATTTTCAGTCCTAATCTAATGAAATATCGAAAGTACACCTTCTGATTCACCAAACTTTTTTTTTTTCAAATTGACCGAAAACGTTCAGTTGTATTTTCTTTTATGGGGTGTTTTAAGAATCCTCCGTTGTTAAGCAACATGATGCCTATCTCAAAAAGAGGATTGAGTGTGAAGGTGAATGACACGGTGCCTTTTCGTGATGCCTATGTTAAATATCTATGTTTCTTTTTTTTTTTTTTAAAAAACCTATATTGGTTTTCAAAGTGTCATAAAAAAATTAGGAGCGGAAAACCCGCTCCTAATTTTTTTTTTTTTTTTTTTTTTTTGTGTCATTCTAATTGAAAAAAATTAGAAATAAAACTGTTTTTTTTTCAAACTGTTGGAGTTAATAAATCGGAAATTAAGCTCTCAATATCAATATTTTCTGTTGGGTCATAAGGCGTGTTTAATATTTCCTCTAAATTTAAATTGAAATTTGTGCTTTCGGAATAAGAATTTTCCATTACATCTACATTTTTTTCAAAATTTGAAGACATTCCTGTATCTATCGAGCTGATCATTTCAAAATTTGGAGACATTTCTGTATTTATCGAGCTGGTCATTTCAAAATTTGGAGACAATTCTGTATTTATCGAGCTGACATCATTTCCAGAATTTGAAGACATATCTGTACTTATCGAGTTGATATCATTTCCAAAATTTAAACACATTTCTGTATTTATCGGGTTGGACATTTCAAAATTTGACTTTGCTGCATTTGGCAAGTTTGTTGTTTTTTCATGATGAAAAGTTAAATCTAGAGGTTCCGGATCCTCCGAGTTGACGTTCGGAAAATATCCCTCTTTTGGATTATTCATTATTTTAGAAGTTAGAATTTGAAAATGTTTTACAAAATCGACAGGTGTTGTTACTACATTTCTTTCTAATATCGGTGGATTCGGAATTAACCAATATGTAATTTGTTGTTGTTGCTCCTGTTGCTGTTGACTGTCAGAAAAAGTATTTGGACATGCAACAATCGAGGAATCTAAATTAAAAAAATCTGCGAAATCTTTTTCCTCTTCCGTTCTTGCTTTTTTTGGCGGCGGGGGGGGGGTGGCATTTTATTAAAATCATCCTCATCTTTTTCATCATCAATATATGGCGTTTCAGGAGGAACATCAAACACATTTTGCAGTTTAGTAATTCTATGGGCTACCGGATCGTCCACGGGAAAGGGAAATTCAAAGTTTTTCGGTAATACATCTAAGCTGAAAAAAAACTTTTTGAGTGGTATATAACATGTAAGTTGTACCCTCTGGGATCTTGTACGCGCCATTGGGCAACAAGATCCGCCTGTCGAATAAATGAATGTTTTCGTAGTGGAAAATTTTATCTTCAACACTCAATCTTTTGTGCATGGTTTTTGGAAGCAAATAAAATAACAGGGGTACATTTAGAGTCTTAATAAAATGGATCGTATTTTTTTTCACGGTTTTCAAACCAAAGGTAAACCATGCTTTTACAAGAAACATGTTTTTGAGTTTAAAACTCATCCTCACGTCTGAATTTTTTTTGAACGCAGGTTGTGGGTTTCTCGAATACCTAGTGATCATTCGACTCCAATCGATGAGTTCTGGGTGAAATTTTTCGAAAATCTGACACTCCCGCCCCATCTTCTTTGTTGTATCCATAGTTTTCTGGTCCATGGGATGTTTGCAAAAATATATTTTATGGTATTCATCCATGAACAAAACAAAACATTTAACATTTTCGTTGGAAGCCCAAAACTTGAAATTTTTTTCGGGATAAGTTAGTTTTTCGACAGACTTTGAAATAAAATTAGGGAAAACATCAATTGCCCTGACTGATCTTTTATAGTCCATTTCCAACAACAACAAAAAATTTCTTTTCAATTTTTTTTTTTCAACAGAGTAAAAAACTCGTTTAGCAAACGAATGAGAATGATTTTTGCAATCTCAAACACTCGGGCTTTTATACAAAAATTCTGGTCACAGGATGTTGTGCAATCCGTGCTAATTTTAACGAGGACAGGATGTTATGCAATTGGGGGCTTGTTGAGCTCAAGCCATATGGTAGGCCTCCCCACCTAACTGAATCTGCATGTATATGTATATGGTTCCGTTTGTCGATTAAAAGGAATCATTTCAACATGCTGTTCTGGATTGCAACAGATCCTCTTGCTATTCCAATTTTAGTTATTGTTTGAAAAGACGGGTTGCCTTATTTACGGGCGCTTGATATTGGCCGCATCTGTCATTATAAAAATGTTTATCAATTTGCAAGAAAATATGCCAAATTGACAGTAAAAGATGTAGTACCCGAAAAGATTGATTTGTCTCCTCAAATTTTGTCAACGAGGATCTTTACAATTGATGAAACTTTGGATATGTTGAAAAATTGCAAAGCGAAAATAAGCCTTTCACTTATTAAACGCTGGTTCAGAAATGTCGACGAAACAAAAATATTAACATTTGGTTCTGACGGAATTAGGGCTTGTAGCAACCCGAAAAAAGCTTTGAAAATACAAATAATTCATAAAAATGATGAAAACAGGTGGAACTTGAAAGTATCCACTATGGAAATGGATACCATTAGTCTAGAAAACGCGATAAGCTTCAAGGAGTTTCTAGACAAATTCAAAATGAAAACTCTGGAAATGTACAATACCATGATCAACGACTACAAAATGAAATTGTTTAAAATTAATTTTTTCCACGAGAGTTTGGAAAATTCTGAAGTGTCAGGAGCTCCAAAAGATATAATAGTTTATTTTGGAAGCCAAGCGTTTGAATATGTATTGTCAAAAAATAATTAATTGTTGAAAAAAAAAAAAAAAAAGGAGCGGATTTTCCGCTCCTAATATTTTTATAACACTTTGAAAACCAATATAGGTTTTTTTTTTAAAAAAAAGAAACATAGATATTTAACATAGGCATCACGAAAAGGCACCGTGTCATTCACCTTCACACTCAATCTTCTTTTTGGAATAGGTATCATGTTGCTTAACAACAGAGGATTCCTAAAATGCCCCATAAAAGAAGATACACTTTATCGTTTTTGGTCAATTTGAAAAAAAGTTTAGTGAATCAGAAGGTGTACATTCGAGATTTCTTTCGATTAGGAATGAAAATAAGCAGAGAGTGTCTAAGGGACATGAGATTTAAAAAAAAAAAAAAAAAAAAAATTATTATTATTATTATTATTATTTTTTTTTTTTTTTTTTTTTTTTTTTTAAAGATTATGTTCAACTTACATATATAGTTCAACTTAATCGCTCCAACAATATTTTTCACGCAGTTTTCCATTTGCTCGCTCACAAAATGGATCTGTTCATTTCCTCTTCTTCTTACAAAGTCAAGTCGGCCATCCGGTCCGAACACAAACATTCCAGGTGCGTAGCCTCTCTGGCAGTCGGTACCAACGGATTTACCCTGTTTGACGGAAGAGTTAGCGTGGTCTACGAAGGATGCAGCGTGGACAATGCCAAGTTGGTTCGTGAAATTGTAAAAAGTGGTGTGAGAAAATTACACGTTTACGACAAAAAAACTTTGGAAAAAATCGAAGACCTCCGGAAATCCTATTCGCATCTGTTGGAAAATGTGATCGTGGTGAGAAGTTTGAAAAAATTGGATATGGAATGCGCTTATTGCCATTCTAAACGCTGTCACAGATGGATAGCGGTTTCATTGCTTTCGGAAATTTTTGAAATATTTTATGATCACATTGAACATTAGGATAATACGTATTTTTTTTTAGAAAGGTCGAGTTTTTTTAAATAATAATTTGAGTCCGGAAAACTATGACTCGGATTTTTGAATATTAATTAGGGGAACAATAATTGAAATTGTAAAATCTATTTTTAGAATCATGACGTTAGTTACAAACTCGAATTTTTGAATATTAATTAGTTTTCAGATTTTTAACTTCCTGTTTGCTGGAGAACAAAAATTGAAATTGTGTAAAAAAAAAAAAAAAAAAAAAAAAAAAATTTTTTTTTTTTTCTACAATATTGGTCAAGTTAAATATTTTTGATAACAGAAAAGACTTACAATAAAACTTGACAGCATTTTATTTTTTTTTTCAACCATATTTTTTTAAAGTATCAGTTTTGAAAGAATACGGTTGTGGAGGTTCTATAAAGCCACGTCTTAAACACTCCTGTTCATCAGGAAATTCTAGTTCGTAATAAAAATCAGGCGTTTTTGGCCGTGGTTTTCCTCTGTGTCTTGATACATCATTTATTCTTTTTTTCATTTCTTCTTCATTTAAACCTAGAGTATTAAAATATTCCTCGCAATCGGAACACGGGTTACCTGGATATTGTTTTCTTTCTGCTTTTTTCCGAGGTAATTTTTTAAAACATTCTGGTTCCGGATTTTCTTTTTCTAGTAGATCGAAATTTTCAAGGTGTTTCGATTTCGGAGATTTTATGTAATCCATACTACAATAAATTTTATTTTACACATGTATCTTATTTTTTAGAAACGAACTAGTTGGATGATTAACAATGATCAAGTTAAATTTTTATAATAACATGATTGCGTTTCTGCTAGTAAGTTTTAAATGTTTAAGCAATGTTCAAACAATGTTAAAAAAAAAAAAAAAAAAAAAATTTTTTTTTTTTTTTTTTTTTTTACAATATTGGTCAAGTTAAATTTTTATAACATGATTGCGTTTCTGCTAGTAAGTTTTAAATGTTTAAGCAATGTTCAAACAATGTTAAAAAAAAAAAAAAAAATTTTTTTTTTTTTTTTTTTTTTTTACAATATTGGTCAAGTTAAATTTTTATAATAACATGATTGCGTTTCTGCTAGTAAGTTTTAAATGTTTAAGCAATGTTCAAACAATGTTAAAAAAAAAAAAAAAAAAAAAAATTTTTTTTTTTTTTTTTTTTTTTTTTTTTTTACAATATTGGTCAAGTTAAATTTTTATAATAACATGATTGCGTTTCTGCTAGTAAGTTTTAAATGTTCAAACAATGTTAAAAAAAAAAAAAAATTTTTTTTTTTTTTTTTTTTTTTTTTACAATATTGGTCAAGTTAAATTTTTATAATAACATGATTGCGTTTCTGCTAGTAAGTTTTAAATGTTTAAGCAATGTTCAAACAATGTTAAAAAAAAAAAAAATTTTTTTTTTTTTTTTTTTTTTTTTTTACATTGATAGATATTCGAATCTCATGTTCCTTACACACTCTTTGCTTATTTTCAGTCCTAATCTAATGAAATCTCGAAAGTACACCTTCTGATTCACCAAAGTTTTTTTTCAAATTGACCGAAAACTTTGAGGTATATCCTCTTTTATGGGGTGTTTTAGGAATCCTCTGTTGTTGAGCAACATGACGCCTATTCCAAAAAGAAGATTGAGTGTGAAGGTGAACGACACGGTGCCTTTTCGTAATTTTTTCAATATTTGTCAAGTTAAATTTTTATAATAACATGATTGCGTTTCTGCTAGTAAGTTTTAAATGTTCAAACAATGTTATTATTATTATTATTATTATTATTATTATTATTATTATTATTATTATTATTATTATTTTCAAAGCGGAAGTTTTAATTTCATACCTGTTTAATATTAAAAAATTCAAAGTTATATAATGACGTCATTATTTCTAAAAATAGATATTTACAACTAAAACTCAAATTTCCAAAAAATGTTGTGTGATGATGAATTTTTTGTGAGATGATAATGAAATGATGGTTATGAAATCATGATAATGAAATGATGGTTATGGAATCATGATAATGAATTGATGGTAATGAAATGATGGTGAAATGATGGTGAAATGATGATGAAATAATGATTATGAAATTTTTATGTGGAACATGATTTTGGAAACTTGAGTTGGGTTGCCCTCTGTGGCGGGACTTTTAAAAGAAAACCTAACCCGTATTCACGCTAGGTTCGAAGGAAACCACAGAAAACTTCGAACTGTTAGTCCGACGGACCCTCGGGAAAAATGTCACCCCCATGATTCATGTTCGTACAACTTTCTCATTTCGCTCGATCAAAGAAAAAATGTTGCACAACAAAAGAAAAAAAATGTACGCAAAACATTTCGCATCAAAGAAATCGCAACAAAAATCCCCCAACGAAAGAAAAAAATGTACGCAAAACATTTCGCAGGTAACAAAGCGTAGAGCCCAATCAAAGAAATCGCAACTCAGAAAAAAATGTACGCAAAACAGTTCCCAAACGAAAGAAAAAAATATCACCCAGAAATCGCAACAAAACGCCCAATCAAAGAAAATTATTTCGCAGCACAAGAATAATATAAACAGAAAAAAATTATACTACTTTGCTTTCAAGGAAGCCCCCTGTGAAAAGAAAACAACAAACAGATCCAGCATCTTTTATTATTCAACAAAAAAAAATTTTTTTTTTTTGCTCCGACAAAGTTTCGCTTTTTAAAAGGAATCCTTCATTTTTGTGTAAAGATGTGTGGAAAAAAACAACCCACCGAGGAAGAGCCAGCATTTTTTATTATCCAAAAAATTTTTTTTCTTGCTCTGCTCCTGCCCGACGGGTTGCAATTGTTTGCGTGCCTGTGAAATAAGATGAGACAAAGACTCCAATAAATGAGACAATTTCTGAAAAAGAAAAATATTTTATTAGTTATTCATACTCACCTAATTTTTCTCTCAACTCCTTCGTTTCCTTTTCCTCCACCTCTCTTTTTTCAACGGTTTTGGGTGACCCGGTGATACTTTTGCTTCATCCGGCGAGTTTCCGATCCGCCCAACGCAGCACTACTCCTGAATGGGGCACCCGCTTTGCGAGTTTACGACCGGTCCATCGCAATTCGACAACTAGACACTTTTTTTTTCATTTCAAGCTTTTTTTAGGAGCTTTTGTTTTAAAAGTAGAATAGTTGCCGAAGGAGCCCGATCTTTACCAAACAGGTGTAGACATCTTTCACTTCCACTCCGAGCCATAATAAACAGAAATAGATTTTTATGCACGGACGACAAAAAAAGTCGACATGGTGAAAAAAATTTTCTCTCTGGATCAGCACGGAGTAAAAAAAAGTGGAAAAGATGCTCGCTCACGAACCAGTTCGAAACTCCAATTTTTTTTTAAACAAAAAAAGGGAGTTCGCCCCTTGTCTCCCCACGAGGCCGTCAGTTTTAAACCGAGCTGAAAGTCTCTAACCGCTGGCCTGTCTACGATGCGTACCAAGTCAGACCATCGCAGCTGCAACAGGGATCGGAAGGCCCCCCCCAATTCCCATTCCAGAGGCTTTGCGAAACACCCCGCAAGGGGCGTTATTTCGAGGTGCTTCCTTAAACCTTCGCCGAGAGACAAGAGGATCCTTCGGAATTCGTGGCTTGGATTCGGATAACTCCTCGTCCATCAATTTCTCAAAGCCGGGAAGCCCGCTTCCGAAAAAAAAAGAGAAAGTGGAGAAAAAAACAGGTTGGCTTCTTCGATGACCTTTGAGTACAAATTTCTTTTTGTTAAAAACTAGCCTGAAATAGATATTTTGCCTTCCAAGCCCAGGATCGAGGAAGGACTTTTTTTTTCTCCAACTTCTGGGATTTTTTTTTTGTCCGTTTTTTTTAAAAAAAAAAATAACAATTTGAACGCGCTCTGACAAAACTATCTTCACCACAAACCCAAGATAATGTGGACTTGCCTACACCTCGCAATTGGATTGTGCGTTGTGAAATTTAACAAAAAAATTTTTTTTGAACGCGCTCTATTTAAAAAGAAATTTGAACTCGAAGGGTGCTGAAAAAGAAATTATACTTACCATTATTTTCCCTTGTGCTGAAAAAAAAATTTTTTTACCACCACGGATTCCTTTTAAAGCGAAAATGACAAAAAAACAAACAAATGTTACCGCGGATTCCCCCCCCACAAACACAACATGAAAAAAAAAAAAACATCAAAAGCAAAGTTTTTCTCCCCCCCCCCACAAACACAACATGTAAAAATACAAACATTAAAAGCAAAGTTTAACCCCCCCTCCCCGGACAATACAAACACAACATGTAAAAAAAAACAAACATTAAAAGCAAACATTTAAAAGATGTAAAAAAAAAAAAAAAAAAAAAAAAAAAAAAAAAGGCAGCGAGGAAAAGGGATCGAAGCAACGTTACGTTAACACCGCAAGGTTCCAGTTGCTCCGAACAATAGCGAAGCGATAGAGCGGAAAGCTAAAGTCTTGGTTTCATCCGAAACTTATACTGTCAAATCAAATCAAAAAAAAAAAAAAAAAAAAAAAAAAAAAAAAAAAAATTTTTTTTTTTTTTTTCATATATATTTGAATCTCATGTCCCTTAGACACTCTCTGCTTATTTTCAGTCCTAATCGAATGAAATCTCGAAAGTGCATCTTTTGATTCTCCAAACTAAAAAAAAACCTTTATTTAGTGAATAAATACTTTTAAAAATCTCCCACTTTAACTTTAGATTAAAAATAATTACAAAAAGACCAAGATAAGTTATGATAAATTATAATAGCTAAAGTGATATGATTTTCCCCAGAGTATTTTTAAAAACATTTTAGCGGCAAATTTCTTCCATAGCATTTGCTATAGATGCTAAGGTACCAACCATTCTAACTGTGGAATGTAATAAGCTCCTCGCCCAATTCGGTTTTGGATTTGATGAGAAAGTTTCAGGAACAACTTTTTTTATACCCTCCCAACCGTCATGATCTTCCACCCATGATAATAAGTTTTCCTGTACCAATCTTGAAAAACATTCATACATTACATCTATAATGCTTTTAGGTAATTTATCTTGGATGCATTTTACAGCCAATTCCCCGACGAAAGCGAAAAATGCAATTATTCGACTCCAAGTAATACCTTCGATAAACAATTCATTAAATACACCTGTTAAAAGACTATTTATATTATCTTCATCAATATTTTTTATTTCACAACATAGATTTTTTATTTCATTACCATACTTGTCGAGAAATACACTAAGAATTTCGCAAGTTTTTTCAATGAGATTGGTTTCTTTTTCATTCATCGGACTGTCTGCATGAAAATTTTCATAATGATTCAGTAGAAAAGAAAATACATTTTCAAGAAAACAATCTGTTCTTATTATATCTTTTTTGCTATAAATTCTCTTTTCACACTCATCAATTTCCCCACGCAAAAAAACTGCTTTAAGTAGCAAATTGTTAGACATTTTGCGAAGAAAAGATACTTTGTTTCAACAAGCGGAGAATGTAAAAATTACAAGTGAAGCCACAAGCTTTATAATCTTACAACATGAAAAAAAAAAAAAAAAAAAAAAAAAAAATATTTTTTTTTTTTTTTTTTTACTACATTCATATATATACGAATCTCATGTTCCTTACACACTCTTTGCTTATTTTCAGTCCTAATCTAATGAAATCTCGAAAGTACACCTTCTGATTCACCAAAGTTTTTTTTCAAATTGACCGAAAACTTTGAGATGTATCTTCTTTTATGGGGTGTTTTAAGAATCCTCTGTTGTTAAGCAACATGACGCCTATTCCAAAAAGAGGATTGAGCGTGAAGGTGAATGACACGGTGCCTTTTTGTGATGCCGCGGGCTACCCATGCCATGGCTTTAAAAAGTCTCTTTGTGATTGCGTTTCTTCTAGTAAGTTTTAAAAGTTAAAAAAAAAAAAAAAAAAAAAAAAAAAAAAAATTTTTTTTTTTTTTTTTTTCATAATAGGATATTACATGTAAGCGCCATACAATTACAGTCAAAGATATAAAAGTTTTTAATTTCAAGGTCATCCCAATGTCATTCATGGGTTCCATTTTCCAGGCTTGAAGTCAAGCGACAAAATTTTATCGGGCCCACATCAATAGTTTTGTTGTGTACAATTCTCAACAAATGTTAAAAAAATCAAGTCGATTGGATCATAAACTATGAGCAAACGTGATTTTTAATACTACACCATGGGGGGGGGGCAAACTTTGATTAAACATAGTACTGCGTACAAAATTTGAACCGCTTCGGATAATTAGGTCCAGAGATATAAAAGTTAAAATTTTCAAGGTCATCCCATGAGGGGGGTCTATCATCGACATCTATTAGGCACGCAAAATTATGTGACAAATTTTTATGGATCGACCAGGGGGTCCCCACTATTGACATTTTTGTTATTAAATTTACAAAATTTTATACGTGTTAAAAAAAAAAACTGTACGTTTCTGAAACAATTACAAAGTAAAATATTAATAAAACATTATTTTTTATGGATCGACCAGGGGGTCCCCACTATTGACATTTTTGTTATTAAATTTACAAAATTTTATACGTGTTAAAAAAAAAACTGTACGTTTCTGAAACAATTACAAAGTAAAATATTAATAAAACATTATTTTTTATGGATCGACCAGGGGGTCCCCACTATTGACATTTTTGTTATTAAATTTACAAAATTTTATACGTGTTAAAAAAAAAACTGTACGTTTCTGAAACAATTACAAAGTAAAATATTAATAAAACATTATTTTTTATGGATCGACCAGGGGGTCCCCACTATTGACATTTTTGTTATTAAATTTACAAAATTTTATACGTGTTAAAAAAAACTGTACGTTTCTGAAACAATTACAAAGTAAAATATTAATAAAACATTATTTTCAATACAACAGAGTCACATTATTTTTTATTTGTTAAATGAAATAATTAATTAATTGAATTGACTTACCCCAAAAACTTATTGAAACACCATCTGCAGGTTTAGTAGCCACTGGTTTCGGCGCCGAATCCAAACTAATTCGCACAAAATCGGTGGCTGTATTTATATGCTAGGATGACGTCAAATTTCAAATCTAAACTGAAATATTTAACTAAAAGTGAAACATCTAACTTGAACTGAGTTCAAGGTCATCCAACTGCGTAAAAGGAATATTTTTACATCATCGTTTTTTCGCTAAAAATAATTTTCAAACTAAAACTCAACTCAAGGTCTGTGACTCTTTTTTTAGAAAAGTTGGTTTTCGTTCAACATGAGCGAGCAGGAAATTTTTTTTTTTTTTTTTTTTTTTTCGTTTTTTGTTTTATTCATGCATTGATTCTATTTTTATATAATAATGACACACAATAATGTTACATTTTATAATAAAAATGAGCAACTTGCATTAATTTAATCTAATTTTTTTTGTAGAAACGAGTTTTAACAAAATCATCTTAAGCTAAATTCTGTTCAAAATACCTTTTTAGCAGCCTTTTTACTTTCTTCTATCTTTACAAGAAGAAAGTATTGGATTCATGAAAATTTTCGACTTCTGGTTTTCGACGGATTTATACGTCTGTCTGTATGTGACAAAAAATTTGTGGGCGCTCTATCTCAAGAACTAATGCTTGAAATTTAATAAAATTTTATATTCAGTTAGACCTTGATATGGATTAGTGCCTATTGGTTTTTGGTGAAAATTGGCCTGCAGGTGGCGCTGTTATACTACGTTTTTCATGATTTTCAAGATTGCTATATCTCAAGAACTAATGCACAGAATTTCACCAAACTTCAGATTCTGTGACCCCTTGATATAAATAGACGCTGATTAAGTTTTGGTGAAAATTGGCCTGCAGGTGGCGCTGCTATACTACGTTTTTCATGATTTTCAAGATTGCTATATCTCAAGAACTAATGCACAGAATTTCACCAAACTTCAGATTCTGCGACCCCTTGATATAAATAGACGCTGATTAAGTTTTGGTGTAAATTGGCCAGCAGGTGGCGCTGCTATGCCACGTTTTTCATGATTGCTATATCTCAAGAACTAATGCACAGAATTTCACCAAACTTCAGATTCTGTGACCCCTTGATATAAATAGACGCTGATTAAGTTTTGGTGTAAATTGGCCTGCAGGTGGCGCTGCTGTGCCACATTTTGCACGATTTTTGCGATAGCTATATCTCAAGAACTAATGCAGAGTCTAAATAAGTCGACCCTAGATGCGTTTGAGAGCAAAAAATGAATTTAAAAAATGAGTCTGAAAAAACGCAATTTGTTATATTTTCTCAATCTTTCAATCACCTTAAAGTCAGAAATTTCTGTTCAAAATACCTTTTTTGGCTGCCTTTTTTAAAATATATTCTGACTTTATTGAAAACTCGACCAATTCGCCACAGTTGCTAAATAAGAGAATTTGTCATTTGGATGCGAGCAAAATTGAATTTAAAAATGAGTCTGAAAAATAAGCAGTTTGGATTTGAGTTTTTTTTTTTCTCCAACTCCTATTTTTTGTTTAATTTATTTTTGCTAGAAAAATTAGTCCTATGATAAACTTGTTAATATAAAAATTGTAGATATTATTGAGAAGATGTAAAATAAATGTAATTATATTTGATTACTTAAGGGTGTTGTTCTCAACTGATCCGCTCAACAAGCGAAAAACGTTTTGACACATTTACAAATTCATTTTTCAACAAAAAGTTATAAAATTTTAATGCCTGACTATGAAAGCGATTTCGAATTGAACTTATTTTTCCATTTTATGATAATTAAATTACTTATCGAGTTATAAGCTATTTCGATGACGCAATCACCCGTTTTTCTCCTCCTTTTCGACCGGTTTTTCTGCTTTCGTCGGGAAATATGCTCAAAAGTGTCAACTTTGAAGGCTTGTTATGAAAAATCTATTGCGTTTTTTAAAAAAAAAAACAAAAGAATGAGTGCAATTAAAGAGTTTCTGAATAACAACACCTGCTATTTTTATGCATTTCCAAACAAAAATAAATTAATGCATGTGTCACAAAGTTACCCTTTTTGATTTTAAGAACACCCTTAAGAATTGAGTAAGTTATGAATTTTTTTTTTCTTTTTTCTTTTCGTCGGTAAAAGTTGATTCTGTCAAAAAACCTATTTATACAAAAGTTTCAGATAATGTTGAGTACATTTATATAAAAAATTTAGTTGGATTTGATATCTTGAGAATTGACAAAGTTGTGATTTTTTTTTTCTCCATGTTTTTTTTTTCGCCCCCCCCCCACTTTTAACTTTACCAAAAATCTGTCATGCAGCTCATTTTTGAGGAGTAATATAAACTTTAAACTGATTCGATATCTATTTTATTTAAGAAGTTCGGGTTACAAGAAATGGTGTTCATATAAAAAGATTTTTCTAATCCACTTGTGTACACCAGAGGTGCCTATCGAGGATCTTTTTCGCGAAGAAGTGATTTTGAAATCTTGGTCAAATTATTGATTATTAATTTAATGTAAAAACTTTTAGTCTTTTGAAAAAAAAAATGAATCGTGAGTGTATTGGGGAAAAAAGTGTTTTGGCGCTAAAAGATTGCAATTTTTTTTATTTTGATCGTAAAAAAAATGTTTCTTTAGAATTTAACAAGTTTTTTTTTAAATTATTCCAATATATCTGACAACACGATTCATTTTTTCATCACTTTATAAACTTTGTTTCTTTTTTTTTTACATCCAGTTTAATAACTTGATTCGGCCGCTTTCGATTTCCGCTTTTCGATGGACGGGGTCAGAGATTCTAAAAACATGTTTTTCCAAAATGTCTGTCTGTATGTCGCCATTCTACCATCAAAAAGTGTATAAAGTTATGCATAGAATTAAACCAAATTTTTGTGAATGGCTGTGGCAAGCAGGTCATGCTTGCCACAGCCAAAAAGTTTTGAAATATTCCGCCGGAAGGGGGCGCTGCAATCGCGATTTTTGTGCCCATTTTCCACCGACCAAAAGTATATGAAGTTATGCATCGAATTGAACCAAATTTTTCAGTGAGACATGTTTCTTTCAACTCTGTATTAATTGAAAATGAATAAGTATAGATATCTGGTGACTTTTGAAAAAAAAAATAACAAAATATTTTCCGCCTTATTGTGTGAACTTTCTGTGATAGATATTTTGGAATACATTCATAGCTATGTGAGCTGCTAATCTCTTACTTGGGTGGAACCAAATTTATTAAGTTGTGTAAATATTTAAGAAATGGTGTTCATATAAAAAGATTTTTCTAATCCTCTTGTGTACACCAGAGGTGCCTATCGAGGATCTTTTTCGCGAAGAAGTGATTTTGAAATCTTGGTCAAATTATTGATTATTAATTTAATGTAAAGACTTTTAGTCTTTTTGGGGGAAAAAATGAATCGTGAGTGTACTGGGGGAAAAAAAGTAGTGTTTTGGCGCTAAAAGATTGCAATTTAAGATTTGAATTTTTTTTTATTTTGATCGTAAAAAAAAATGTTTCTTTAGAATTTAACAAGTTTTTTTAAAAAAAAAAAATTATTCCAATATATCTGATAACACGATTCATTTTTTCATCACTTTATAAACTTTGTTTCTTTTTTTTTTTAGAAAAAAAAATAAACCAATATTGGTTTCCTATCTGACGCGAAAAAACGGGCCGAACAGAAACATGTATGGATAAAAGACTATTGTCTTTTACCTTATAAACATGTTTCTGTTCGACCCGTTTTTTCTTTTTTTTTTTAATCAACAAGTCTCTTTTTTTCTAAAGTTTATCTCGAATCCAATCGGCGAAAACAATACATTCAATTCTCGAACAATGTGGCATTTTATCATTAAGCAGTCTTCTATGAATTCCACAGCCGTTTACCAGAATGTATTTCAGTGGGTGGGATATTGCATCAAATTTTGGGCATCCAAAATCTTCCAGATTCACATATGGAATCCCTAGGTCTTGCAGCACGTCCCTTTCAACGTGGCCACCTTTATAGGCTACTATATATTTTTTATCAGTTTTTTGGCACTCATACTCGGCCTTTACAATGGTTTCAAAAAATTCGAAATCAAAAAGATGTCTTTCGTTAGTCAGGGGTTCAAGAGTTAGGCCGTGCAGGTTGTTTGTACAATAGTTGATTGTTTTCCAATCTTTCCAAGTCGCTTGATTAGCCAGGTGGTTCAATCTGAAGGTGTACATGCCGCTATCGCCTTTCGTCAGTGAGGCAAATCCCAGTTCTCGGCAGTAAAATTTTCCCCCGATGCGGAATCCGTCGAAATCAACGACCATGCAAATGTTTGAAAGGCTCATGGTTCAAAGACAAAGTTTTCAGATAAAGAAAATTTCCAACTAGTCGATAAAAAGTGGTAGCAAGGCTTTCTGACAAGAGCAGAATGATGCTTTGGTCACAACGCGACCTCCTTTTTATATAAAAGACTTGTCAAAACAATCGGACTGAAATAGAATTATCAGAAAGGATGTAGCTATTTTATCGCGGTTAACAGGAAGCCACAGTGTAAAAAAAAATATCAGAACCAATTCTGAAAGAAACTTTTAGAACATGTTTTATTTTCGGAAGCGGAAAGGAAATGATGCAATTCCTTTTTTTTATCTGTTTAAACAGATGCGTATCACGAGAAAATTGTTATATAATTATTTTCTAGAACATTTTATTTTTGGAGGCCATGAGATTAAATTCTCGGAAAGGAAATGATGCAATTCCTTTTTTTTTATCTGATCACGAGAAAAATAGTTATATAATTATTTTCTAGAACATTCAGTTTATTTTTAGAATTTTTGGAAAATATATTACGGTCATTACAAGTTCCTTGTAAAATCTTTACTTGATATCATCTTTTTTGATACCTCGAATATTTCAATATTTAACAAGTTTTAACTTGCGACAAGTAAATTTTAAAATGCATTAATATTTATAGGAAAAGATTTCCCTTACATTATGGTCACTGTTTTTAAATACATCAATAGCTTTTTACTGAATTTCCCCCCCCTTACATTATAGTCAATGGCGAAAAAACTGTTTTTAAATACATCTCAAAAGATTTCCCTTACATTATGGTTAGGGGTCTGTTTTTTAAATACAGCTCAAAAGATTTCTCTTACATTATGATTAAAAAAAGCCCAACAATGATTATGTGTATTTTATGTTTCGAAAAAAATGCAAGTTTTGCTTTTTTAAATTTTACAATATTGGATTTAACCCCCCCCAAAAAAATGGGCAAGTCTTTCTATCATTTTAAATTTTACAATATTGGATTTAACCCCCCCCCAAAAAAAATGGACCCCAACAATGATTATGTATAATTTATTTTTTCGAAAAAATGCAAGTTTTGCTTTTTAAGTTTTCCAATATTGGATTTATATCTAACCCAAAAAAATGGGCCGAACGAGGCATGTATGGATAAAGACTATAAAAGTCTTTCCATAACACATACCTCGTTCGACCCATTTTTTTTTTTTTTTTTTTTTTTTTTTTAACACAAACTGTATTCATAAACCTCTTCTCCGAAATGTATCAAAACTTTTCTCGGGGGTCCTGACATTCTCAAGTTCTCTAAATTTTCTTCATACAAGTGAACTTCTCGTCGTTTTAATATATATTCATTAGCCAAGTCCTCGTAGAGATCAAAAGTTTTGCGTCTAAAGTCGCTTAGAAATTGACTGAAAGTCTGTGAATTTGAATAATCATCAACCATTGTTTTAATTCGAATCGCTTTCTTATGTTCCGTCGTGATTCTCATAGATTCGAGCGGTAGGATCCTGGCCACCTCTGGGTTTTGAAAAGTGTAAACCAAATATTCAGCTGCTCGCCTCTTGCATGCTCTCAAAATTTTCACGGCCTCTCCAATTGAAAAAATTCGAATTTTCAGAGACCCACGGGGCAAGTCCATTCTCTTATAAATGATATCTTTCACCCTCAGATGGGCGTGTGCAGATGCATACTGATGTAAATTTTTTTATTCAAATATTCGAGCAATATCTGTTGCCCGGACAAAGGGCAAGCCATCGGATGATAAAACTACGAGAATCGGAAAAGAAAGCAAATCGTTGACTAAATAGAAAAACATTATGACTGGAGATGAAGAACAACAGCAGGAGCTCAAGCAAATGATAGCTTGCTCGGCCAGGCAGACCCGTATTTATACTCGCATTCGACCTCGAAAGATCTTTCTAGAACTTCCTGCTTCACCAGAATTCCGTTAAAATAGGTCGTAGAAAAACAAACAAACTAAAATAATCATGTGTCAACGAAAAACTGGTTACATAAGAGTCTCGACCTGTTTTTTATTTCTTTGACGTAGATAAATTTACCAGCATCCTGTTTTCCGAGAAGCCGGCCTTGTTTATTTTTAATCCGCCACGTGCAACCCGATTGTTGCGCAAGGTCACGCCTAAATTTCAACACAGGACTTTCTTTTCCAATCCATATAAATACTCCAATGTTGGTAGATATAATTTCTTTTAACCTCCTGACTTCCGCCGGCTCACACACTAAGCTGCAGGTTTCACTGCAATATTTAAATTAGTTCACAAATAAAACCCAGTTCTGAAAAAATTAAGTTAGGTTATCAGAGATCCGATACTAATAACGCATCAGGTTGGGGGGAAAAAAACATCTTTTTTTTATATTTTTTAATAAATTACAGAAAATTACAATATTACCCTTTGGTGGGCAGGTTTTTTTAAAAAAAATCAAGTAAAGAAATGAAGTGGAAAGACACATTTTGTGGAATTTGTGCTCTTTTGGAACTTGGGTTCGCTTTATTCACGTTGTTTTTCGCTTGTACCATTGTGTAAATAAACGCAAACAGTGGAATTTTATATATATTTTTAACGACGTTAAAAAATTTATTTTATACATGTTCCAATTTTTGCATATTTTTTTCGTTTTGAAAAAAATCCAGAGGGATTAGAGTGCTCGAAGAATTTTGCAGCCGACTGTAATATAATATGAAAAAAATTGGAACACAATAATTAAACTATAATTAAAAATTATTTTTAGAGAAATTCTTTAAGGTGGCCCATTACTGGCACATCTACCCTACTTTTGATTAAAAGTTTCGTTTCCTGTTTGGTTTTTATTCGCGGTTGTTGAAGAGAGAGGATAAATAAAAATGATTTCGTCTCTTTTTTTATTAAATATCAGAAAGATTGAATTTAAGATTTATGGATTTGATTTCTAAAGGGCTCTTCTAGGGGAGGGGTTCTCCCCGTTAAACATACACCTTAAAATTTCGCTCATTTAGTTCTCTACCATTTTTAACATGACACCCCCCCCTTTCGGTGACTCACCTAATTTTGTTCATTTCTTCACTTCATTTCAATGTTTAAAAGGCTATAACTTTGCTTCTATGGGAGTTAGAGCGGAGAGAAAAATTCTAGCATAGCTAACTTTTACTCGCCATTCTTTTTGCTATTTCAATTTTCTGGGTTTTCCCTATGGGATCATTTGGGGGGGGGGAAGGGGGGCCGTTTCTCATTTTTTGATGTAATATGTCTGTCGAAAGCTTATGCTTCATACATCACAAATCTAGCATAAAAAATTATCTCCCGTTATTTTGGGTCACGTTACAGACCCATAATGGGTTGAAATTTAAATTTCTCAAACTTCTTCGAGGTTTTATGCCAAATCGATATATGAAAAAAATTGTGCCAATGTGATGTGTGTATGACATCGGTGCTATATAAATATTATTCAGTCTTTTTTTATTGCAATTTTTTATGTAAAACAATATGCATTATTTTTCATGCACAATTGCGCATTAAATGAAAATTGTAATGTAATTTCTGTAGTAGTACTTTATAATAATGAATAAAAAATAACAAATTATTTAAAAGTATTTCCTGCACAATAAAATGTTTCCTGACGATTACAAAAAATATGTTCTGACAATTCAAAAAATAAAAACGTAATTGTCCAAGTTTTCACTTCTGTCGGCACTCCCAAAATGTCACTTTTTTTTTGGGGGGGGGTGGAAATAAGTCTTATTTTTAATTTATGTATGGGTCCATATAAAAAAGCATGAGCTAGTGAACATTGGAACCTTTTTTATAGAACTCATATTCAAAATATTAAAATAATTGAGAAAAAATTATTAAAAAATTATTTTTAATTTAATCATTTTTTGATACTAAGTAAATGCAATTACATTTCTTATAAATTGAATCTGGAATGTTTAGATAAGATTTTAATATTTACAAAATATGAAATACAGTACAATATATTAGGTTTACAGCTTTCTGAAAAACATAAAAATAGTAGGATAAAATTTAAATGAGTTCAAAGTATTAGAATATTTTATTTTACGCAACAATATTACTTTATTAATATGAAGTAAATGGTAGTTAATATTTTGTAGCACCCTCTTTTGCTTTCATAACAGCGTACAATCGATGTTGCATACTATAGATATTTGCTATTAAGAAACTAGACGAAAAAACTGAGTCTGGAAAAAATTTCTTTCTCTACCATCTGTCCTATCAGTTAATACTTGTTTTATGTTTTGCAGCTGCTCTGGCAGTGGCAGCACGCGTTGACTTGCTGTAAGAAAATTCAGTATGCATTTCATCTCAGATTTTAAAACAGAAACGGTGCTGATTGAGAAAACTCGGTATATGAAGGATAGATTTTTGAAAAATTCGTTTTCCTCTGTTTGTTAAAGAAAGTTTTCATAATATATCTTCTTGTACTTTCTATTTTTCCTTTTTTGTATTTCCTATAGGATACATTATTTTATATTCAAAAATATATATGCCTATAGATTTTTTCTTAAATGTTGTTGCCCCACCAGTGGCCGAGAGATTCTGCCCTCAAAACTGGTAGACGGTAGGTACTGGATTAGAACAGAACCCAATCGCGGCCGTCAGTCTAATCATTCGGAGTTTTCCCTAATTTTCTCCGAACTTTGGATTTCTTTGCGTAAATACGGGTTGCGTTCTCTTAAAAAGACCCCCCCCCCCCTACGGAGGTCACCCCCTTAGGGCCCATATCACATGTGTTGTCCGTTTGAGAGCATATTTAGCAATTGTTTATAAATTGTTTATTGTACCTGTTACAAAAATAACAGGATGTTGGAACCTGTTACCAGCGCTACTGTGGAATGATGTAACCTGTTAACCAAAAATAACCACATTTCCCACCTCTATTTGAGACTTGATATCCCTTATAAATATCTAAAAAATACCGCGTCAATGTCTGCCGAAGTCTACCGAAGGATACCACGCCGAAGTCTGCCGAAGTGAAACGACGGTAGCCGAGTGTTAGGTTTTTTCGTTACGGATGTGTTAGGATATTTCTCGTTACGGAATTTTTGGATTCGGTCGCCGCGCTCAAAGCCCGCGATAAAAGCTATGCAATAGCTTAAAATGAAGCAATCGAATTAATTTTTCGCCAAACCGTGCCCGCCAAAGTTGATGCAATAATAAATAATCGAAAATTTAACCATCCATCGGGCAAATCAATTCTTCTGCTAAAATTTTGAATAGCTTCACTGCCACCATAATCTATAAACAAATTTATTTTAAAATCAAAAGTGCCATTTCAGTCAGGTTATATATGTTATAGGCCAAACCCGATTTTAGGCCAAACTAGATTGGCCTAGGCTAAACTAGTGTATCCTAACGCTCATCGGATAAACTAGTTTTTCCTAGGCCAAACCGGTCTATCCTAACGCCCATCAGATAAACTGGTTTTTCCTACTCCAAACTAATCTATCCTAAGGCAATTAGGACAAACAAGTTTTTCCTAGGCCAAACTGTTTGGCCTGTTCATATAGGATAAACTAGTTTAGCCTGCTATTTATTGGTCTGAACTAGTTTATCCTAGGCCGATCTAGTTTATCCTGGGCCAATTCAATTTGGCGTGATTTTATTGAATTCAATGACCGCCTCAGCGCCAACGTTCTAGTATGTCCTAGGCTGATCTAGTTTATCCTAGGCCAATGTAATTTTACGTGTTTTTGGCTCATAGGCGTGAAATCCTGAGTAATAATGGGCTCGGATGTTCTATATGTATGTATGTACGCACATATGTACATGCTTATATATGTAACGCGATAACTCTTGATAGAAATATCCGATTTGCTTCAAATTTTGGATGTAGGTTCATTCTGATAAGGTACTTTTCTGATTAGTTTCGGGAATTCATTGGATAATAATAAAGGAGGGCGAACGGGACGAGAGAAATGAATTTTTCATGCAGAAGTATCAGTTTTCATTTAAAATTTTAGATATAGGATCATTCTGAGATTGTAATACACTGTAAATTTATACAATAAATATGTATGCAGTATTTATTCTCAATTTCTGCAAAAAATTCAGGTTTTATTTCACATACAATTCAGATTCCTTTAAAAAAATACTTCATACAAATATATTGGATAAATTTACGATGTGTTCATAGAATAGAAAATACACATTGTATTAATGATTTTTTAGATTCTTTGGCCTTTCAATATTCAAATAGGGATTCATTAAATAATGAATGTAGTTTAGAGCAAAAGAAAAAAAATAGTTATAAACATCATAACTTTTAAATCTGTTCCGTAAAATGTAGATTTGTGAATATATTTCTCTGTCATTCCTTAAGGCTTTCCTTAAATCCAAAAGAGCTACACCGTAACACATTTATGAACTAATTCCTTTTCGGAAATACATAAGGTTAACAGGCATTCTCACTCAGAAAATATGTAATCAGATGGCGTTAACCATTTTTTCATAAAAGCAATGTATCTTTGAGAAAATACTATTAAAGCTACGTTTTGAATCGAATTTCCGATTGCGACTTACGGAAAAGAAAAACTTGACGCCGTGACAAGAATAGCTCATATGTCAACAGGTAATTAATTTTTCAAAAATAGAAAACGCTGTTCGATTCCTGGTTCGAATATGCAATAATAATAATAATAATAACAATAATAATAATAGTCATAATAAATGCAAGTCCGATCTTAGTTGGCACGAGTCTGCAGAAAAAAAATACATACAAACATCATGTCCAATGCATCATGTCTCTACGGTGGACATGTTAAATTTCTGTATTGATGTTATAAGCAATGACTCTTGACACACATTTATACTTATTCTAGTGAAAGATATGCTTTTTACCGGCCAAACCCGATATCGAGCCAAATTAAATTAGCTTAGGCCAAACAATTTTATCCTAACGCCAATTGGATAAACTAGTTTTTCCTTCGCCAAACTTGTTTATCTAAATGCCCATAGGATAAACTAGTTTTTCCTAGGTAAGAAGGTAATCCTTCATTTCTCCCACTTAACAATTAAACACCCAAAACTACTCAGGGAATCACCTTATGAGAAGGACCTATATCCAAAACTTAAAGCTAATCCGTAAATTCTGCGTCAAAAACGATTTATCTAAATTATGGAGGGTTACCTAAATTTCCCTTTCTTTTATACTTAAAAAATAAACATCCACAACTAATCACGGAGGCGTCTTATCAGAATCATCCTATATCTAAAATTTTAAATGAAAACTGATAATTCTGCATGAAAAATCCATTTCTCTAAATTAACGGTGGGGGAATAGCCTTCCGTTCGCCCCCCTTTATTCTTATACAATGAAATCCCAAAACTATTCAGAAAAGTATCTTATCAGAATGAACCTACATCCAAAATTTGAAGCTAATCGGATATTTCTATCAAGAGTTATCGCGTTACGTACATAGGCACGTACATACATACATATATGCGTACATACATGCGTACATACAGACACACAGAGTCTGCGAGCCCATTATTTCTCAGACTTTAACGCCTGTGCGCTAAAAACACATAAAATTACACTGGCCTAGGATAAACTAGATCAGCCTAGGACAAACTAGAACGCTGGCACTGAGGCAGTCATTGAATTTAATAAAATCACGCCAAATTGAATTGGCCTAGGATAAACTAGATCGGCCTAGGATAAACAATTTTAGATTAATAAACAGCAGGCTAAACTAGTTAATCCTATAAAAGTTAGCCCAAACTAGTTTGGCCTAGGAAAAACTAGTTTGTCCTATCGGCCTTAGGATAGACTAGTTTGGCCTAGGAAAAACTAGTTTATCCGATGGGCATTAGGATAGACCGGTTGGGCCTAGGAAAAACTAGTTTATCCGATGGGCGTTAGGATAGACCGGTTTGGCCTAGGAAAAACTAGTTTATCCGATGGGTGTTAGGATAAACTAGTTTGGCCTAGGCCAATCTAGTTGGCCTAAAATCGGGTTTGGCCTGTAACATATATATAATGCAAGTCATCTCACTAAAAATTCCGGTGAGAATCAATCAGTTATAAATAAAAATTAAGTGGTAAATATATTATTACTACTCAATAAAAGGTTAATTGATTTCCTCTAAAAGTTGAACAGTTCTTCATAGAATTAAAATACACAGACCTCAGGGGCTACAATCATTTTAGATCCTTGTCATTTTCACCTGCAATAATTGGATATTGTTATTTACATATCCCAATTCAATATGAGGGATTAGATAAAATTCGATTAAAAGCCAGCGTGGATCAAAATTTATTGTTATTTTTCTCAAAACATTCAAGCTCGAATTAATATCGTTTTGCACTTGCCGGCGAATCGGAGAAACGTTTAATCTAAATAGGCAGATTTTTCAGGCAATATAATATTTATAACTAGCTGACCCGCCCGGCGTTGTCCGGGTCCGTATTAGCAATATTAAACGAACTTGAAATTTGTATGATTTTCTCATTAACTCGAAACATGCAGAAATCCATTGTCTGAAATACGTGGCCACTGACTGTGTGAAAAATCGGTTTAAAAACAGCTAATGTTAAGCTCTGAAAATACTCAAAATGAGCGATGAGAAATGTGGGAGGGAATATGTATCCAACGACTGCGTGATTTTCGTGTTAAAGTGTTGATATTTATCAAAAATCACTGTTAAGTCACGTAACTAATTATTTTTTTTCACATAGAAATCCCAAGTGAAATATTTTGAATTTCAAACTAATTATATCACTGTTAAATCCAACTATACCATTAATGAAATCGATACTCGCTCGTAGCTAAAGTGTTGGTATGTAGTATTATAATTTCAGAGCCATTTAACAAAAGTAAGTGTTATTTTTAATCAAATCATGCATAATGTCCACTCTATGGATAAATTCCTAACCGTAAACTTTTTTACCGTAACCATAACCTGCCTGTAACCTAACTTTGACTTAACAGTACCTTACCGTAAATTAAATATAACATAAATGTAACCTAGCTTTCATTTTATTGTAACATATCCTTATTCTAATCATAAAACAAATGAGATTTAACTTTAACCTAACTTTAACTTAACCGTGACCTAACTGTAACCTAACGGGATATTAAATATAATCAAAGACTTACCGTAATGTAATTGCAACCTAAATGTTAATTAAAATGTTACCAAACCATATATTTTTTCATGACCATGGAAATTATTTTGTCTTGTTCGGATCTGGTTATGATTCATTAGAACATTTTTGTCGGGTTCAGATTTTAGGTATTTTTTGATATTGAGTTATAATGTTCGGGTCGTATTCATGTCCATGGAAATTATTTTGCCTTGCTCGGATACAATTATGGTTCTTTGGAATATTTTTGTCGGGAACAGATTTGTTTCAATTCAGATTTCGGCTTTTTCTTCAAATGGAATTTTTGGGTTCGGGTTTTCTTGCGTGTTCACGGAAATTATGCTGCCTTGTTCGAATAAGAACATGCTTCACTGGAATATTTTTTTTCAAGTTCAGATTTGGTTCAGTTCAGATTTCGTGATTTTTTTCAAAGAATTTTTTTAGGTTCAGATTCGGTTCAGGTGAATGAAAATTTTTTGTCTTATTGAGATCCGGTTACGATTCTTTGGAATATTTTTTATCAGGTTCCGATTTGGTTCGATTCAAATTTCAGGTATTTTTTCAAATAGAATTTTTAGGTTCGGATCTCGTTCATGTCCACGGAAATTATTTTGTCATACTCGAATCCAGTTATGATTCTTTCGAATATTTTGGTCGAATTTAGATGTGGTTTGGGTCAAATTTCAGTTTTTTTCAAATCGAATTTTTTAGGTTCGAGTTGGGTTTATGTCCAAATTATTTCGTCTTGCTTGGATTGGGTTATAGTTCTTTGGAATATTTTTGTCAGGTCCAGATTTGGTTCAATTCAGATTTCGAGTTTTTTCTTCAAATATAACTGTTGAGTTCGGGTCTTCTTGCATGTTCACGGAAATAATTCTGTCTTGTTCGAATAAGGACATGCTTCACTGGAATAATTCTTCCAAGTTCAGATTTCGTTCAGTTCGCGATTTTTTCAAAGAAATTTTTTGGGTTTGGATTGTGTTCATGTCCATGGAAATATTTTGTCTTGTTTGGATCCGGTTGCGTTTGTTTGAAATAGTTTTGTCAGATTCAGAATTGGTTCGATTCAAATTTCAGGTATTTTTTTGAATGGGAGTTTTATGTTCGTTTCGGGTTCATGTCCACGGAAATTATTTTGTCTTACTCGAATCCGGTTATGGTTCTTTCGAATACTTTGGTCAGATTTAGATGTGGTTTCGGTCAAAGCTCAGGATTTTTCAAACGAAGTTTTTTAGGTTTGAGTCGGGTTTATGACCATGGAAAGTATTTTGTCTTGCTGGGATCGGGTTATAGTTCTCTGGAGTATTTTTATCGGTTTCAGATTTCGTTCGAGTCATATTTCGGGTTTTTTTAAAGAAAATATTTAGGTTCGGAACAGATTTCATGCCCACGAAAATTATTTTTCCTTATTTGAATCGGGTTATGCTTCACTTGAACATTTTTGCGGGATTCAGATTTGGTTCTGGTCAGTTATCAAATCCATAGTTTTTCCTAAACAGAATTTTTAGGTCAGGGTCGGGTTTATACTCACGGAAATTTTATGTATCACGGATCGGAGTGTGGTCTGTTTTTTTTTCTGGCTGGAATCGGGTTATGTTTAAATTAGTCTAAACATTAAGGTTATAATTAGTTTTGTTACTATTCTTTTTATGGCTATTTCTGATATGTAATTTACTTAGCTATTTGATAATTTATTATGGTGAATGAATCGTTTTGCGGATACAAACAATTGTACGCCAAACAGCTATTTTATTTTTGTTTTAAAAACAAATTAAAGCCATATTACAATTTTAAATTGAATAGAACACATTTAAATTTAATCAATGATTAAAAAAATAAACTCATAGAAAAGTGTTGTGTAATGTTTTTTACTGCAACACAGCTAATGACTCATACATTCTAATGTTCGAAATGCCAAAAATATGCGTACAACCATATAGTAAAAAGAAATTAATAGAGTGGCAGTATAATGTCTTGGGGTGACGCAAAAAATGTAACTCTAAAATCCGCGACATTAAGTCCAAATAAGCACCAACAAAACCATGTGCTTTGAAACTCCGATCAATTCAAACTGGTTTAAACCAGTATTTCTTTGTTTTTGTTTTTTACCTTTTAAACTGTTATTGAATAGATGACTAAAATTTCGTTTAAAAAATAACGTTTTGTGCCATTATTGCCTGTAATACACGATCAGAATGCATGAAAGATACAATTAGATCAATCATAGGCAAGAATTATTTGACTATTTTTATCATACGACTTTGAAATATCAATATTGAAGCATCATTTAAGACTTTGCTTGAAAAATCAACATTCTTTCGTTAATGCCTTAAAATCGTCTGCACTCTGAAATCTAGATTTTAGATTAATATTATTATTTAAGTGTTCATGCATGATTTTAAAAGAATCTTTTCATCACTATATTTTATATATTGACATGGAATTATACATATATTGTTAAATCATAAACATTTTTCATCTACGTTATAAAGTATTTAAAATTTCTGAAAAAAAAAGAGAAAACTTTTTGTAATACAATTTTTTACTTCAAATCATATGTTTTCAATATTTTATTTAATTTTCTTTTGACATTTAATTATTTTTAATTTTCCAATTTCAATTATTTTAAAAGCAAACATTTTTTTATTAAATAATATAATAGAGAAAACCATTTTAAAAAAATTACGATTTTTCGTAAAATATGCTTCAGCTGTAATTCATTTCTTCCAATCCGTCTTATTAATACAAAATTCCTTCCTCGTGCTTTATTTTGAGACATTAAAATTTCAGCGATAAATGGTTTCCTCTTGCAAACCTTTCTTTTTTTCGGTTTACTTCGCCACCACCTATCTTTTTCCTCTATGGCGTACAGCAGCTGTGATTAAAAAAAAAAAAAATCCTCATTTAAACTGACAGTTTGCCAGTCTATGAATTTTAAAGGTCAGTCTCAGTTTTTAAAATTATTTCTGCGAAAATTTTATGCAACCAACCAACCATAAGAGAATGAAAAGGAAAAAAGCTAAAAAAAAGCGAATTTTTATGAGAGTGAGGTTTGGAATTTAATTAATTACTCAGTTAATAAATAGAATTTTGAAATTCTGAACGTCAGGTGCATTAGGAGAGATATTGGGCTACTCTCAGAAAAATTTTGAGCTTCGTACGTACCGTAGTTTTCGCTAACTATCGCAGACACACACACACACACACACAGAGCGATTTGTTATTTTATTAATATAGATAACTGTAAATCGTTTCATGTCACTAGGTATTCATTTTATTGAAATAAAGAAAAACATTTATTTTTTGAGGTACTTTAAATTGTGTTCCGATTTTTGACTATTTAGTTTTTTGTTACATTTTATAAATAACCTTTTCTTTAATTTATTTATTTTTATTTATTAATTTATTTTATTTTGGTTTATTTTTGTTGTTGTTGTTTTCGAAGCAGAATTTTTTTGTTTTCAAAATTAAATAAATGTTTTTTACAGAAAGACGAAAAACAAATAAACCAGTACTAAAAATATTTAATACAAATAGTTTTTAAGCAAGTTTAAGTATATACTTTAAAATCAGTTTTATAGAGATTAAGTTTCAATATGAATGATTACCACTGTAAATTTAAATTCTCTTTTTAATTTTAAATTGCAAGAATGAGGGGATGACAATGAAAAAATTCATTTACATGAAATAATAGATTTATTTTTTTTTTTCAAAATTTTATGATTTGTCATGTGACACGAGGTATTTAGCTGTAAGTACACAAAAATTTAAAATCTCTAACTTATGCAGTTTTTCTGTACTGACTCTGTGTCTGATAGATAGACAGAGGAGTGATGAGAATAGAATTTCGTCAGATGAACGAAGTCCTAAAAACAAATAATCGAATAAATTATTCGCCAAACCGTGTTTGCCAAAGTCGAAGCAATAATAAATAATCCAAATAGAAAGCGATAAACAATTTGTTCATTTCCTCTGATAATTGAACAATTCTTCATCAAATTAAAACGTACAGACCTCGGGGACTTAAATGATTTTAGGTCCTTGTCATTTTCACCAGTAATAATTGCATATTTTTATTCACAATTCCCAATAAAATATGAGGGATTGGATATAATTTGATTAAAAGCCAGCTTGGATCAAAATTTATTGTTATCGTTCTCAAAACTTTCAAGCTCGAAATAATATTGTTTGTCAAATGTCGGTGTATCGGAGAAACGCTTAAGCTAAATAAGCAGATTTTTCAGGTAATATAATGTCTATAATCCCTGTAAATATTTTCATAAAAATTAAATTTAAAATAAAGAAAAAAATGTACTGTCTGGGAGATGTTAAATTGTTCTTGTTTTAGATCGTTTAGTTTTTGTTAGATATTATAAAAAACATTTTACTTTTTTTTTTAAAAAAAATTAATTAAATATTTTTGCAGAAAGGAAAAATAATAAAATAATAAAAATATTTACTACGAATAATTTTTAAGCAATTTTTAAGAATTTACTTTAAAATCTGTTTTATAGAAATTAAATATTCAGTATGTAAGATGTCTGCTGTAAATTAAGATTCTCTTTTAAAATTTAAATATCAAAAATAAGTAGATGACAATGAAAAATTAATTTAATTGACATTGTAGATTTTTTTTTTATGATTTTTCGTGTGACACAAAGTATTCAGTTGTAAGTGCAAAAAAAAATAAAGTCTCTAAATTACACAGTTTTTAATTACGGGCTCTTTGACGGACAGACAGACAGAGAAATCGCCGAACCACGCTCGCTAAAATCGATGCAATAATAAATAATTCAAATTAAAAACAGTAGACAATTTATTTATTTCCTCTGATTAATTAAACAGTTCTTCATTGAATTAAAACGCACAGACCCCAGGGACTAAGACGATTTTAGATCCTTTTCATTTTCACCTGCAGTTATTGAATATTTTTATTCCCAATTTCCAATTCAGTATTAGGGATTTCATGTAATTTGATTAATTGCCAGCATGGATCAAAATTTATTGTAATCTTTCTCAACACACTCAAGCTCGAATTAGTATCGTTTTGCATTTGCCGGCTTATCGGAGAAACGCTTAAGCTAAATAAACAGATTCTTCTGGTAATATAATGTTTATAATCCGTATAAAAGTTTACATGAACTAGGTGTTAACTTTAGTGAAGTACAATACAAAATTTATTGTTTAAGATACATTAAATTGTTTTTAGATTTTACAAAGTTTTTTTTTTTTTTTTTTAGATATTATGGAAAATAGTTTACTTTTTTTTAAGCAAAAATATTTTGTTTTCAAAATTGATTAAACATATTTTGTACATTAAGAAAAAAATAACTAAAAATATTTAATACGAATAATTTTTAAACAGTTTAAGACTTTACTTTAAAATCTCTTTTATAGAGAAAAAGTATTCAGTTTGAAAGATGTCTACTGTAAATTAAGAACCTCTTTTAAAATTTAAATCGCAAAAATGAAATATGACAATGAAAAAATTAATTCAACTAAAATAATAGATTTTTTTCAAAATTTTATGATTTGCGTGTGACACAAGGTATTCAGCTGTAACTACAAAAAATTTAAAAACTCTGAAGTGCAAAGTTTTTGTGTACGCACTCTTTGAGGGGTAGATAGGCAGAGGAATCGCAAAACACGCTCACAAATGTCGATGTAATAATAAATATTCCAATAAAAAGCAATAGACTATTTAATTCCTCTGATAATTGAACAGTTCTTGATGGAATTAAAACATACGGATTTCAGAGACTAAAGTGATTTTAGATCCTTGCCATTTTCCCTTCCAATAATTGAATACTTTTATTGACGATTTCCAATTCAATATGAGGATTGGATATAAATTGATTAAAACCCAGCGTGGATCAAAATTTATTGTTATCTTTCTCAAACCATTCATGCTCGAATTAATATCGTTTTGCATTTGCCGGCGTAACGGAGAAACGCTTAAGCTAAAATAGCAGATTTTTCAGGCAATATAATGATTATAATTCCTGTAAATCTTTTCATGTCACTAGGCATTAAATTTAGGGAAATAAAGAACAAAATTTATTGTTATACGTTAAATTGTGTTTCGATTTTAGAGCGTTTATTTTATTTTTTTCCTTTTTTGTTAGATATTATGAATAATACTTTACTTTTATTTAAGCAGAAATATTTTGTTTTCAAAATTAATTACATATTTTTTTACAAAAAGAAGAAAACTAAAAATATTTAATATGAATAATTTTTAAACAATTTTGAGATTTTATTTTAAAATTTGTCTGATAGCGATTAAGTATTCGACATGCAAGATGTCTACTGTAAATTAAGATTTTCCTAAATTTAAATCACAAAAATTAATGGATGACAATGAAATAGATAATTTAATTAAAATAATAAATTTTATCAAACTTTTATGATTTGTCATGTGACAGAAAGGTATTTGTTGGAAATCTGGACAAAATCTTGTCCCTCTAAATTTGTTCAGTAGTGATCGTTCCGATCCAGTTTTTCATTTTGCATTTCGGTCGTAAAGGCACTCTTCTTTTTTACCTGTAACTGTATGCATAATTTTACTTTCAGTTTATGTACTGAGTAAGTATATCTAGAATGTGAAACATCCCCATATGTGTGTGCTGTGATGGACAGACAATTTAACCGATGGGTTCAGTTCTCTGCAGTTATGAAGTTTTGCCATGGATGTATGTTAAACAACGAAGTACTCAGCAAATGCTGGAGTTTTATGTAAATAGTTTTATTTAAATTTAACATTCGAGATGAATGAAAATAAACGGATATGTTATTTCTGATCTGAACTGTTTCATAAATGTGCCTTATTCTTCACGTCACACCACGGACCTTGAAACTGCGTTTGACTCTGCTCTATCCCCCAACATGGTTATGGGCCATGCTATGCTAATTAAAGGTCAAATAGATAAATTGTGGTGTGTTTGAAATTAAATTAATACTGTTTTGCAAGTATAATGGCACAAGCTCCAGAGTTAACTTATTCTTTTCCGAAACTGTCGGACTATAATTATTCTTCATGGAAGCTCGACGTCAAATGTGTGTTAATTGATCGGAATTGCTGGGAAATTATTACAAAACCAGATATCGCATGTAAAGCGGATGCTTCTGATCGTGAAAAAAGTGACTTTGAATGGCGTAAAAGAAGAGCTTATACGACTATTTATCAATCCATCGAAAGAAAATTTCAAATTCTTATTGCTCAAACAGAAAATGGAAGATAGGCATGGGACATCTTGAAGTTAAACTTTGAACCCACTTCCCGAGCACGTCTAGCTGGATTAGTGGATGAATTTTTTGAAATGAAGTTAAACTCGCAAGAAGAAACTATCGGTTTATTTTGCAAAAGAATTGAAGATAAAATATTTCAAATTAAAGAAGCAGGGTTTGAAATGCCGGAATTATTGGTATGTTTTCAATTAATCCGTGGTTTACCTGAAGAATATGATAACGTAGTTCAAATGTTATATAGATTAGATGATAAAGAATTCAAATTAGAAAATGTATCGAAACAGTTAATTAGTGAATATGGAAGAATTTGTCTGAAACGGAAAGATGAAAGTAAAGAGGTTATCGCTGTAGGTGATGCTTATGCAACTAAGTTTAAAACTTCTACCGATAAACCAACCAATCCAATGAAGACTTCAGTGACTGAGAAAAAACCATCGTTTTCTAATAGTGGAAGCGAACTGCGACCCTCTAGACCCTCGTATTCTTCACCATCTAATCGTATGGGGCCGAGTTTAATATGCAGTTACTGCAAACGCCCTGGCCACTCTGATACAAGGTGCTTCAAAAAGAAAAGCAATAGAGGAAAGAAGCAAGTGTTCAATAGTGAAACTACAAGACAGCCTGAATTCGCCTTGATGTCTTCAAATGATAAAATAGTGGAATTTCTTCTGGACTCAGCGGCTACTTCTCACTTTACGAATGACAGGAGTCTATTCGTAACGTACAAGGATCTCCCCCCTCAACAAGTTCTAATTGGGGACAAGGACTGTTCGTCTGAAATACTGGGCATCGTAGACATAGACTTTACCATTCTAGATGTAACAGGTAATGTATAAATAACTTTAAAAAATGTATTGTATGCTCCTAATATGAGACGAAACTTAATTGGTGGGTCTAATATAGATATTGCAGGAAACCAAATTTATTGGGGAAATAACAAAATGATTGTGTATGATAAATTTAAAAATTATTGTTTTACTGTACCTAGAGTAGATAAATTGTATATTGTAAAAGGTTATGCTTCAAAATGTGAAAATGTTGCTTTTTCTACTAGTTTAAATGCAGAAATAATACATCGTAGATTTTGTCATACTAATTTGCCTTTACTTGAAAAAATGAGTAAAAATAATTGTGTTAAAGGTATTGAAAATATTAAGTGCAAAATTAAAAATAAGATATGTGAAACTTGTGTAGTTGCAAAATTGAATAGAAATTCGTTTAAAAGAAATTACTTATATAAACGCACTTCTAATCAAGTTCTCGATAGAGTATTTATGGATTTATGGGGTCCTAGTCCGGTTAACTCTTGAAAAGGGGGGAAATACTTTTTGTCAATAATTGATGACTACTCGAGAAGAACTGAAGTTTATATAATTAAAGATAAAACTGAAGTTTTTGAATGCTTTAAAAAGTTCTTAGCTAAAGCTGAGAGACAAACAGGTAAGAAATTAAAATGTGTACGAAGTGATAACGGATTGGAGTTTACTCACAAATCATTTGAGAAATTGTTAACTGATTTAGGTATAAGAATAGAAAGATCCTCCATTTATACACCGGTACAAGTGGGTGTTGCAGAGAATTTTAATAAAGTAGCAATGAATGCAGTTCGAGCAATGCTACACGATAGCGGATTAAAACCATCATTTTGGGGGGAAGCTCTTTTAGCGTTTGTTCATACAAAAAATAGAACCGTACACAGTTTAACCCAAGGTCTTACACCGCAAGAATTATGGACGGGATTCAAACCTTCGGTAAGACATTTAAGAATTTTTGGTTCTTTAGCATTTGTTCACGTTCCTAAAGTTAAACGTAATAAACTTCAACCTAAAGCTTTACCAGGTATTTTAGTTGGTTATGCCATGAAAACAAAAGGCTATAGGATTTATATTCCAAAAGAAAGGCGAATTATAGAAACTATTCATGTACGTATAGATGAATCCAAAAAGGGTGTAGAAACATTATTTGGGGGAAATAATAAGTATAAGGATGTGATATTGAATTTTAATGAATCTCAAACTGAGACAAATGGTTTAAGTAACGCGGCTTTAGATCTTAATCATAAACTACCAGTAGAACATTTAAATGGAGATGAAGAGGAAACGGGGAATAAGATAACTTTAAGTTCTATAAATATTTCAGAATGGAAAAGGGCTGAGAAACCTAGAACAAAAAGCACGAGGATTGACGTGTATTACTATACCCCGATAACAAATAAAAGACTGAGATCTTTAAATGATGTCAAAAAATATTGTAGGGAAAATAAACTCTCATATGAACCAGATAAATTTGACTTTAAACCTAAAACTACTCATCCTAATGTTGAAAATTTAAATGAAACCTCTACTACCGATTCGGATGATTCATATTTAAATGAATTATTTCAGCATGAATTTTACAATACTGAAATCCCTAAAACATTTGAGGAAGCACAATTAAACCCAGAAAGCGAGAAATGGAATGACGCGATGAGGGAAGAACTTGAGATGATGAATAAAAGAAAGGTTTGGCGGTTGGTTGAACCACCCAAAAACGCTACAATAGTAGGAAGCAAATGGGTTTATAATATAAAAAACACAGAGAAAAACGGTAAAAAGTATAAAGCCCGTCTCGTAGCTCAAGGTTTCAAACAGAAACCGGGTATTGATTTTAATGATATATTTTCACCTGTTGTAAATTTTTCAATTGTAAAATTAATGTTTATTTTATTGGTTTCTATGTTAAATTGGTATCATGTACAATTAGATGTGAAATCAGCTTACTTATACGGGTCATTAAAAGAAACAGTTTTTATGAAACAACCTCCCGGATTTGAAATGAGGGGAGCTGAAAATAAAGTTTGCATGTTAAATAAATCTATTTATGGGTTACGGCAAAGTGGCCGAGAATGGAATTCTGTATTAGATACTATATTGAATAATTTAGGATTTTCTAAATTAAAATGGTGTAATTGCGTTTATCAATTGAAAAGTAATGTAATATTAGTAGTTTATGTAGATGATTTAGTTTTGTTTGCTAAAGATAAAAATATAATGCAATCTGTGACTAATATGTTAAAAAATAACTTGGAAATTACTGAAATAGGATTAACAAAATATTTGTTAGGTGTTAACTTTGAACAAATTGACGATTGAATATATATTCATCAAAAAACTTATATTGAAAGATTAGAATTAAAATATAAGGACTTGCCTAAAAGTCATGTTAAATTACCTTTTAAAATTGGATGTATTTTACCAGATAAAGTTAACGAAAATGAAATTGTAGAAAATGAGTTAATGAAAAAATTTCCATACCGATCTTTAATCGGAAGTTTGTCATTTTTGTCAAATCGGTCAAGACCGGATATTAGTTTTTCAGTAAATGTAATGTCACAATTTTGTAATGGTTATACATATAAACACTGGTTAATAGTGGTAGATATTATGAATTATGTTTTTGCTACTAAAAGTTTTAAAATAAATCTGTCTAATGTAAATTCACCGAGTTTATATGCATATTCGGATGCTAACTGGGGATGTCAACTTACTAAACGACACTCAAGCAGTGGTTATATAATTTACTTTGGTAATGTTCCTTTTGCTTGGAAAACATCAAAGCAGAAATGCATCGCACTCAGTTCTATGGAATCTGAGTTTATTTCATTAACTGAAAGTGTAAAGGAACTGACTTGGTATTCAAGAGTTTTAAATGAACTTAATTTATGTAACAAAATAAAACCAGTTCAGTACTGTGATAATGAATCTGCTATTTATTTTTCTAAAAACAGTCAAGAGATCTTTAAAACTAAACATATTGATATAAGATGTCAATTTATTCGACAGTTAGTAAATGAAAATGTTTTTGAGTTAAAAAATGTAAGTTCTAAAAATAACAAAGCTGATTTTCTAACTAAACCTCTGCTATATGTAAAATTTAAGAGAGCTATTTGTAATATTTTTGATTTGAATTGTAAGAAAAAAGAAGAAGTTTTTACGACCGATGGGGCCGCATGTTGGAAATCTGGACAAAATCTTGTCCCTCTAAATTTGTTCAGTAGTGATCGTTCCGATCCAGTTTTTCATTTTGCATTTCGGTCGTAAAGGCACTCTTCTTTTTTACCTGTAACTGTATGCATAATTTTACTTTCAGTTTATGTACTGAGTAAGTATATCTAGAATGTGAAACATCCCCATATGTGTGTGCTGTGATGGACAGACAATTTAACCGATGGGTTCAGTTCTCTGCAGTTATGAAGTTTTGCCATGGATGTATGTTAAACAACGAAGTACTCAGCAAATGCTGGAGTTTTATGTAAATAGTTTTATTTAAATTTAACATTCGAGATGAATGAAAATAAACGGATATGTTATTTCTGATCTGAACTGTTTCATAAATGTGCCTTATTCTTCACGTCACACCACGGACCTTGAAACTGCGTTTGACTCTGCTCTATCCCCCAACAGTATTCAGCTATAAGTACAAAAAATTTAAACTTTTGGAATTATACAGTTTTTGTGTACTCTTTGTTGGACAGAAAGACACAGGAATCGCCAAACATTTTCGCTAATGACGGTATACTAATAAATAATCCAAATAGAAAGCAGTAGACAATTTAAATCATTTCCTCTGATAATTGAACAGTTCTTGATAGAATTAAAACGTACAGACTTCAGAGACTAAATTCATTTTAGATCCTTGTCATTTTCACCTGCAATAACTGAATATTTTTATTCCCAATTCCCAATTCAATATGAGGGATTGGATATCATTCGATTAAAAGCTGGCGTAGATCAAAATTTATTGTTATCTTTCTCAAATCATTCAAACTCAATATAATATCGTTTAGCATATGCCGGCGTATCGGAGAAACGCTTAAGCTAAGTAAGCAGGTAATACCAGGTAATATAATCCCTGTAAATCTTTTCATATTAATGGATAAAGAAATTAGTGAAATAAAGAAGAAAATTTATTGTCAGAGATATGTTAAATAATATTTCAATTTTAAGGGGTTTTTTTTAAGCAGACAGATTTTGTTTTTAAAGTTAATTAAATATTTTTTATGAAAAGAAAAGAAAACAAACAAATAAACTAGAGTTAAAAATATTTAATGCGAATAATTTTTAAAAATTTTAAGAATTTATTTCAAAATCTGTTTTATAGAGATTAAGTATTCAGCATGTCTACTATAAATCAACACTTTCTTTTAAAATTTAAATCGCAAAAATGAATGGATGACTGTGAAAAGACTAATTTAATTAAAACAATATATATATTTTTAAAAATTTATTATTTTTCATGTGACAAGAGGTATTTATATAGTAAGCACACAAAATTTAAAATCTCTAACCTATACAGTTTTTCTGTACTGACTTTGTGACGGACAAATAGAAAGAGAAGTGATGGGAATAGAGTTTTGTCCTAAAAACTAACAATGGAGAACATTCTTCGCCAAACCATGTTCCCCAAAGTCGATTTAGTAATAAATAATGTAAATAGAAAGCGATAAACAATTTATTCATTTCCTCTGATAATTGAATAGTTCTTCATATAATTAAAACGTACAGACCTCGGGGACTAAAATCATTGTAGATCCTTGTCATTTTCACCTGCAATAATTGAATATTTTTATTCACAATTCCCAATCCAATATAAGGTACTGGATATAATTTGATTAAAAGTCAGTGTAGATCAAAATTTATTGTTATCTTTCTCAAAACATTCTAGCTCGAATTAATACCGTTTTGCATTTGTCGGTGTTTTGGAGAAACGCTTAAGCTAAAATAGCAGATTTTGTCACGTAATATAATGTTTATAATCTCTGTAAATCTTTTCATGTCACTAGGTATTAAATTTAGTAGAATAAAGAACAAAATTTATTGTATGAGATATGTTAAATTTTGTTCCGGTTTTAGAGCGTTTAGTTTTTTGTTAGATATTTCATGAATAATATTTTACTTTTTTCTGTTTTTTTAAGCAGAAATATTTTGTATTCAAAATTATTTAAATATTTTTTACAGAAAGTAGGAAAACAAATAAACTAGAACTAAAAATATTTAATACAAATAATTTTTAAACAACTTTAAGAATTTACTTTAAATCTGTTTTATAGAGATTAAGTACCCTGTATGAAAGATTATATGTATACTGTAAATTAAGATTTCCTTTTAAAATTTAAATCGCAAAAATGAATGGATGACAATGAAAAAATTAGTTTAATTAAAATAATAGCATTTTTCAAAATTTTATGATTTGTCATGTGACACAAGATATTTAGCTGTAAGTACACAAAATTTAAAATCTCTAACTTATACAGTTTTTCTGTACTGACTCAGCGACGGACAAATAGACAGAGGAGTAATGGGAATAGAGTATCGTCCGATGAACGAAGTCCTAAAAACAAACAATCGAGTAAATTATTCGCAAAAACCATGTTCGCCAAAGTCGATACAATAATAAATAATCCATATAGAAAACAATAGACAATTTATTCATTTCCTCTGATAATTGAACAGTTCTTCATAAAATTAAAGCATACAGATCTCGGGGAGTAAAATCATTTTAGTTCCTTTTCATTTTCACCTGCAATAATTGAATATTTTTTCCCAATCCCCAATTCAATGTGAGGGACTGGATGTAATTTGATTAAAAGTCAGCGTGGATCAAAATTTATTGTTATATTTCTCAAAACATTCAAGCTCGAATTAATATCGCTTTGCATTCGCGTGCGTATCGGAGAAACGCTTAAGTTAAATAAGCAGATTTTTCAGGCAATTTAATGTTTATAATTCCTGTATATCTTATCATGTCACTAGGCATTAAATTTAGTGAAATAAAGAACAAAATTTACTGTCAGAGATATGTTAAATAGTATTTCAATTTCAATTTTTTTTTTTTTTTTTTTAAGTAGCAGATTTTGTTTTTAAAGTTAATTAAATATTTTTTACAAAAAGAAAAGAAACAAATAAACTAGAGTTAAAAATACCTAATACGAATAATTTTTAAAAATTTTAAAAATTTATTTCAAAATCTGTGTTATAGAGATTAAGTATTCAGTATGAAAGATGTCTACTGTAAATCAAGACTTCCTTTTAAAATTTAAATCGCAAAAATGAATGGATGACTGTAAAAAGACTAATTTTATTAAAACAATATAAAAATTTTTAAAAATTTATTATTTTTCATGTGATAAGAGTTATTTATATAGTAAGCACAAAAAATTTAAAATCTCTAACTTATACAGTTTTTCTGTACTGACTCTGTGACTGACAAATAGCAAGAGAAGTTATGGGAATAGAGTTTCGTCAGATGAACGAAGTCCTAAAAACAAATAATCGAATAAATTATTCGCCAAAGTCGAAGCAATAATAAATAATCCAAATAGAAAGCGATAAAAAAATTATTCATTTCCTCTGATAACTGAACAGTTCTTCATCAAATTAAAACTTACAGACCTCGGGGACTTAAATGATTTTAGGTCCTTGTCATTTGCACCAGTAATAATTGAATATTTTTATTCACAATTCCCAATAAAATATGAGGGATTAGATGTAATTTGTTTAATTGATTTTAATTTGATTTTATTGTTATAGTTCTCAAAACTTTCAAGCTCGAAATAATATTGTTTGTCAAATGTCGGTGTATCGGAGAAACGCTTAAGCTAAATAAGCAGATTTTTTAGGTAATATAATGTCTATAATCCCTGTAAATATTTTCATAGATATTAAATTTACAATAAAGAACAAAATGTACAGTCTGGGAGATGTTAAATTGTTCCTGTTTTAGATCGTTTAGAATTTGTTAGATATTATAAAAAGCATTTTACTTTTTTTTTTCAAAATTAATTAAATATTTTTGCAGAAAGGAAAAATAATAAAATAATAGAAATATTTAATACGAATAATTTTTAAGCAATTTTTAAGAATTTACATTAAAATCTATTTTATAGAAATTAAATATTCACTATGAAAGACGTCTGCTGTAAATTAAGATTCTCTTTTAAAATTTAAATATCAAAAATAAGTAGATGACAATGAAAAAATTAATTTAATTGACATTGTAGATTTTTTTTAATTTTATGATTTTTCGTATGACACAAAGCATTCACTTGTAAGTGCAAAAAAATTAAAGTCTCTAAATGACACAGTTTTTAATTACCGTCTCTTTGACGAACAGACAGACAGAGGAATCGCCAAACCACGCTCTCTAAAATCGATGCAATAATAAATAATTCAAATTAAAAACAGTAGACAATTTATTCATTTCCTCTGAGTAATTAAAAGTTCTTCATTGAATTAAAACGCACAGACCCCAGGGACTAAAACGGTTTTAGATTTTTGTCATTTTTACCTTCAATAACTGAATATTTTTATTCGCAATTTCCAATTCAATATGAGGGATTTCATGTAATTTGATTAAATACCAGCATGGATCAAAATTTATTGTAATCTTTCTCAATACATTCAAGCTCGAATTAGTAACGTTTTGCATTTGCTTATCGGTGAAACGCTTAAGCTAAATAAACAGATTTTTCTGGTAATATAATGTTTATAATCCGTATAAAAGTTTACACGTCACTAGGTATTAACATTAGTTAAATAAAATGCAAAATTTATTGTTTAAGATACATTAAATTGTTTTTAGATTTTATAGAGTTTAGTTTTTTTTTCTTTTTAGATATTATGTAAAATACTTTACTTCTTTTTTAAGCAGAAATTTTTTGTTTTCAAAATTGATTAAACATTTTTTTTTTTTTTTTTTTTTTTTTTTTTTTTTTTTTTTTTTTTTTTTTTTTTTACAGAAAGCAAAAAAAATAACTAACAATATTTAATACGAATAATTTTTAAACAGTTTTAAGACTTTACTTTAAAATCAGTTTTATAGAGAAAAAGTATTCAGTATGATAGATGTCTACTGCAAATTAAGATCCTCTTTTAAAATTTAAATCGCAAAAATGAAATATGACAATGAAATATTAATTCAACTAAAATAATAGATTCTTTTCCAAATTGTTTGCGTGTGACACAAGATATTCAGCTGTAACTACAAAAAATTTAAAAACTCTGAAGTGCAAAGTTTTTGTCTACGGACTCTTTGAGGGGTAGATAGGAAGAGGAATCGCAAACCACGCTCACAAATGTCGATGTAATAATAAATATTCCAATTAAAAGCAATAGATTATTTAATTCCTCTGATAATTGAACAGTTCTTGATGGAATTAAAACATACAGACTTCAGAGACTAAAATGATTTTAGATCCTTGTCATTTTTCCCTCCAATAATTGAATATTTTTATTGACGATTCCCAATTCAATATGACGAATTGAATATAAATTGATTAAAAGACAGCGTGGATCAAAATTTATTGTTATCTTTCTCAAAACATTCAAGTACGAATTAATATCGTTTTGCATTTGCCGGCGTATCGGAGAAACGCTTAAGTTAAATAAGCAGATTTTTCAGGCAATATAATGTTTATAATTCCTGCAAATCTTTTCATGTCACTAGGCATTAAATTTAGTGAAATAAAGAACAAAATTTATTGTTATACGTTAAATTGTGTTTCGATTTTAGAGCGTTTAATTTTTTTTTCTTTTTTGTCAGATATTATGAATAATACTCTACTGTTTATTTACGCAGAAATATTTTGCTTTCAAAATTAATTAAATATTTTTTTACAAAAAGAAGAAAATTAAAAATATTTAATATAAATAATTTTTAAACAATTTTGAGATTTTATTTTAAAATTTGTTTGATAGAGGTTAAGTATTCAACATGCAAGATGTCTACTGTAAATTAAGATTTTCTTAAATTTAAATCACAAAAATAAATGGATGACAATGAATTAGATAATTTAATTAAAATAACAAATTTTATCAAAATTTTATGATTTGTCATGTGACAGAAAGGTATTCAGCTATAAGTACAAAAAATTTAAACTTTCTGAATTATACAGTTTTTGTGTACACTTTGTTGGACAGAAAGACAGAGGAATCGCCAAACACTTTCGCTAAAGACGGTATAATAATAAATATTCCAAATAGAAAGCAATAGACAATTTAATTCATTTCCTCTGGTAATTGAACTTGAACAGTTCTTCATAGAATTAAAACGCACTGGCCCCAGGGACTAAAATCATTTTAGATCCTTGTCAATTTCACCTGCAATAACTGAATATTTTTATTCCCAATTCCCAATTCAATATGAGGGATTGGATATAATTTGATTAAAAGCTAGCGTAGATCAAAATTTATTGTTATCTTTCTCAAAACATTCAAGCTCAATATAATATCGTTTTGCATTTGCCGGCGTATCAGAGAAATCCTTAAGCTAAGTAAGCAGGTAATACCAGGTAATACAATGTTTATAATCCCTGTAAATCTTTTCATATTAATAGATAAAAAAAAATTGGTGAAATAAGGAAGAAAATTTACTGTCAGAGATATGTTAAATAATATTTCAATTATTAATTTTTTTTTCTTTTTTTTTTTACCATGTTCCCCAAAGTCGCTGTAGTAATAAATAATGTAAATAGAAAGCGATAAACAATTTATTCATTTCCTCTGATAATTAAACAGTTCTTTATAGAATTAAAACGAACAGACCTCGGGGACTAAAATAATTTTAGATCCTTGTCATTTTCACCTGCAATAATTGAATATTTTTATTCACAATTCCCAATCCAATATAAGGTACTGAATATAATTTGATTAAAAGCCAGTGTAGATCAAAATTTATTGTTATGTTTCTCAAAACATTCAAGCTCGAATTAATATCGCTTTGCATTCGCTGGAGTATCGGAGAAACGCTTAAGCTAGAATAAGTAGATTTTTCAGGCAATATAATGTTTATAATCCCTATAAATCTTTTAATGTCAGTAAGTATTAAATTTAGTGAAATAAAGAGCAAAATTTATTGTTTAAGATACGTTAAATTGTGTTTCGATTTTAGAGCGTTTAATTCTTTTGTTGTTGTTGTTGTTGTTATTTTTGTTGTTACTTATTATGAATAATACTTTACTTTTTTTTAAGCAGAAAATTTTTGTTTTCAAAATTAATTAAATATTTTTATTATTATTATTTTTTTACAGAAAGAAAAAGAAATAAAAAAACTAAAAATATTTAATATAAATAATTTTTAAACAATTTTAGGACTTTACTTTAAAATTTGTTTTATAGAGATTAAGTATTCAGTATGAAAGATGTCTACTGTAAATAAAGATTTTTTTTTTTTTTTTAAATTTAAATCACAAAAATGAATAGATTACAATGAATTAAATCAAATATTAATCAAAATAACAGATTTTATAAAAATTTTATGATTTTTCGTGTGACACAAAGGTATTCAGCTGCTAAAAAATTTAAAGTCTCTGAATTATATAGTTTTTGTGTACTCTTTGATGTACAGAAAGACAGAGAAATTGCCAAACATTTTCGCTAAAGACGATATAATAATAAATAATCCAAATAGAAAACAGTAGACAATTTATTAATTTCCTCTGATAATTGAACAGCTCTTTATAGCATTAAAACGCACAGACCTCGGGGACTAAAATAATTTTAGATCCGTGTCATTTTCAACTGCAATGACTGGATATTTTTATTCACAATTCCCAATCCAATTAGAGGGATTGGATGTAATTTGATTAAAAGCCAGTTTGGATCAAAATTTATTGTAATCTTTCTCAAAACATTCGAGCTCGAATTAATACCGTTTTGCATTTGTCGGTGTTTTGGAGAAACGCTTAAGCTAAAATAGCAGATTTTTTCAGGTAATATAATGTTTATAATCTCTGTTAATCTTTTCATGTCACTGGGTATTAAATTTAGTAAAACAAAGAACAAAATTTATTGTATGAAATATGTTTAATTGTGTTCCGATTTTACAGCGTTTAGTTTTTTGACAGATATTTTATGAATAATATTTTACTTTTTTTCTGTTTTTTTTTCTTTTTTTTTAAGCAGAAATATTTTGTATTCAAAATTACTTTTTTTTTTTTTTTGCAGAAAGTAGGAAAACAAATAAACTAGAACTAAAAATATTTAATACAAATAATTTTTAAACAACTTTAAGAATTTACTTTAAATCTGTTTTATAGAGATTAAGTACCCTGTATTCGGTGCACTGGTACGACGCTCGTCACAGACTCTTGAGAACGTCTGCAGACTATTTTTCCCCCATTAAAGTTTTTAAAAATGCTAGAAATCATTTACCATGATCCATTGTAATATTATCCGGATAACATACGATTGACGAAGGTCCAATTCACGTTAAATTAAAAATCAAGGACGATTCTGTTTTGAATTTTCCGAAAAATTTAGGCAATCATTTCTAAACTTAGAAAATACCGTCAATTGTGCGAAGAAAAAGCATCAGTTTCGCACATATATCTCAGGAAAAACACGATATAAACTTATAAATTGACATGAACATGATCATGAGATAAACTATAAATCAAGGACGATTCAGTTTTGAATTTTTTGAAAAATTTAGGCAAATCGTAAAATTTGACAACTGGTCTATAAAAAAGAAAAAATAATCAATTTTATCAATTGTACGAAGAAAATCACCAATTTCGCCATATATCTTTGGAAAAACATCATATAAGCTATACATTGATATAAACATGATAATATGATCATGATCATAAAATATGATATAAACATAGTAAAAACTATAAATCAAGGACAATTTGTTTTGTATTTTCTGAAAAATTCAAGAAATCATTTTTAAACATAAAAAGAAAAATCCATCATAAATCTCAAAATTCGTAAAATTTGACAAATGGTCCTGGAAGGAAAAAAAAATCGATTTTGTCAATTGTGCGAAGAAAAATCACTAATTTCGCTTTCCATTTTGAAATAGTAAGTTATTTGTTATTTATCATTATTTATTTTATTTTGCTGTGTCCATTTCAATCTCCATTATTTTGCATAGAACTATCTATTATTTTGCTATTTTTCATAGCGTGTCCTAAGCTTATTTAGTTAAGGATCCTGCATATTTTCGCGATATGTTACATATTTTCCCCCTGCAATAAATGAATACTGCAGAATTTGAGTTGAGAACGTCTGCAAACTATTTTTCAACCGTTAAAGTTTTTAAAAAATGCTAGAAATCATTTACCATGTTCCATTATAATGTTATCAGGATCACATATGATTAACGAAGCTCCAATTCACGTTAAATTATAAATCAAAGACGATTCCTTTTTTAATTTACCGAAAAATTTAGGCAATCATTTCTAAATTTAGAAAAAACCGTCATAAATCTGAAAATTCCGAAATAATAGTAAATTTTAACAAATATCAAAAAGGAAAAAAAAAACAATTTTGTCAATTTTGTGAAGAAAAATCACCAATTTCACACATATAACTCGGGAAAAACATGATACAAACTATAAATTGATATGAACATGATCATGATATAAACATGATAAAAACTATAAACCAAAGCCAATTCTGTTTTGAATTTTCTGAAAAATTTAGGCAATCATTCCTGAACAATGTAATCTAACTAAAGTAATTGTAAATTTTGAGAAATAGTGAAAAAAAAAAAATAAAATAAAATAAAAAATAACATTTGTTAATTGTGCGAAGGAAAATCACTAGTTTCGCTATATACCACGGAAAACATGATATAAACTATAAATTGATATAAACATGATAATATAATCATGATAACATGATCATTAAATATGATATAAACATGATAAAAACTATAAATCAAAGACGATTCTGTTTTGAATTTTTTGAAAAATTCAGGCAATCATTTCTAAACTTAAAAAAATTATAAAAAAAATCCGTCATAGATCTGAAAATTCATAAATTTTGACAAATGGTCTCAAAGAAAAAAAAATCAATTTTGTTAATTGTGCGAAGAAAAAACACCAATTTCACTATATATCTTGGGAAAAACATGATATAAACTATAAACTGATATAAACATGATAAAAACTATAAATCAAGGATGATTCTGTTTTGAATTTTCTGAAAAATTTAGACAATTATTTCTAAACTAAGTAATCTAACTAAAGTAATCGTAAAATTTGACAAATGGTCTATAAAAAAAGAAAAAGTAATCAATTTTGTCAATTGTACAAAGAAAAATCACCAATTTCGCCATATTTCTCGGGAAAAACATGACATAAACTATAAATTGATATCTTAAATTTTAACAAATGGTCTAAAAAAACAATTTTGTCAATTGTGCACAGAAAAATCACCAATTTTGCCATATATCTTGGGATTTTTGTCAAAGGGTAGTGTAAAACATCCAAATTTTGTCAAAGGATCGCCAAAAAAGGTACATTTCAACAAAAAATCACAAAAAACAACAATGAATTTCATTAAAAGTTTACCAGAAACTTATTTTTTATAAAAAGATCATAGGAAAATGCAAAACTTGTCCAGGTATCACGGACAAAACGATGATTTCGTCAAAAGTTTGCCAAAAAACGGAAAATTTCGTTGAAAGATTTTGATAAAACGGCAAATTACATCGAAAGATCGCGAGAAAAAACAAATTTCCAAGACCTCGAGAAAATGACAAATTTCATCAAAAGAAATTGAGAAAATGACAGATTTTGTCCAGGTATCACAAAAATTGTAAATTTCATCAAAAGATCGCAAAAAAAAAAATATATATATATATATATATTTCTAGGCACCATAAAAAACGCAAATTTTGGCAAATAATCACAAAAAATAGCAAATTTTGTCGAAAAATTGAAAAAATAAATAGCAAATTTCATCAGATTACCTCCTCCCCCCAAAAATCCGAAATTTTGTAAATAGATGACAAAAAAACAGCAAATTTTGTCAAAAGAACCCAAAAAATAAGAAATTTCTTCAAAAGATTGCTTAAAAAACTGTAAAATTTCTTGAAAGACCGCAAAAAAAGCCAATTTTCTTCAGGTATCCCTAACAAAACACAAATTTCGTCAAAGTATTACAAAAAATTAAAATTTTGTCCAAACGTCTCAAAAAACGGTAAGTTTCATGAAAATTTTTTGAAAAAACAGCAAATTTCGACAAAAAGTTGTCTAATAAAATAGTAAAATTTGTAAACAGATCGTGAAAAAAACTGTAAAAGATTGTGAGAAAACAAAAAAATTTCTCAATCGCAATTTTTAACAAACGATTGTGAAAAAAAAAGTTCTTGAATGGATTTTCTCCCTGTTTTGGCAATGAAGGATGGTGTTAAAAATTCTGATGTTAAAAGTAGTTTAATTTTAAAAGCACTTTCTCTTTATGTCCATCACAAATACTTGTAACATAATGTAAGAGATTGAAAAGAGGACAATTAGACTTTACGTTCTGCAGACTGTTTTTAAATTTTTACTTGTGTTGCAGACTGCAGAAAAAATTCTGCTGCAAGACATGATATGGATAAATTATAAATTACACGGCAAATAATCACAAAAAATAGGAAATTTCGTCAAAAAATTGAAAAAATAAATAGTAAATTTCATCAAATAACCCCCCCACACACACACAAAAAAACGAAATTTTGTAAATAGATGACAAAAAACAGCAAATTTCGTCAAAAGATCCCAAAAAATAACAAATTCCTCCTAAAGATTGCTGAAAAAAACTGTAAAATTTGTTGAAAGACTGCAAAAAAAATTGCCAATTTTGTTCGGGTATTTGTAACAAAACACAAATTTTGTCAAAGTATTGCAAAAAATTAAAATTTTGTCAAAACGTCTCAAAAAACGGCAAGTTTCATGAAAATTTTTTGAAAAAACTTCAAATTTCGACAAAACGTTGTCTAAAAAAATAACAAAATTTGTAAACAGATCGTGAAAAAAAATGCAAAAGATTGTGAGAAAACAAAAAATTTTCTCAATCGCAATTTTTAACAAACGATTGTGGAAAAAAAAGTTCTTGAATGGATTTTCTCCCTGTTTCGGCAATGGAGGATGGTGTTAAAAATTCTGAGGTTAAAAATAGTTTAATATTAAAAGTACTTTCTTTTTATGTCAATCACAAATACTTGTAACATAATATAAGGGATTGAAAAGAGGACAATTAGTCTTTACGTTCTGCAGACTGTTTTTAAATTTTTACTCTTGTTGCAGACTGCAGAAAAAATTCTGCTGCAAGACATGATATGGATAAATTATAAATTACATGGCAAATAATCACAAAAAATAGCAAATTTCGTCAAAAAATTGAAAAAAAAAATAGTGAATTTCATCAAATAACCTCCCACACACACACACAAAAAAAAAACGAAATTTTGTAAATAGATGACAAAAAATAGCAAATTTCGTCAAAAGATCCCCAAAAATAACAAATTTCTTCAAAAGATTGCTAAAAAAAACTGTAAAATTTGTTGAAAGACTGCAAAAAAAAAAAAAAAAAAATTGCCAATTTTGTTTAGGTATTTGTAACAAAACACAAATTTTATCAAAGAATTGCAAAAAAATTAAAATTTTGTCAAAACGCCTCAAAAAACGGCAAGTTTTATGAACAATTTTTGAAAAAACAGCAAATTTCGACAAAAAGTTGTCTAATAAAATAGTAAAATTTGTAAACAGATCTTGAAAAAAAATGCAAAAGATTGTGAGAAAACAAAAAATTTTCTCAATCGCAATTTTTAACAAACGATTGTGGAAAAAAAAGTTCTTGAATGGATTTTCTCCCTGTTTCGGCAATGGAGGATGGTGTTAAAAATTCTGAGGTTAAAAGTAGTTCAATATTAAAAGTACTTTCTTTTTATGTCAATCACAAATACTTGTAACATAATGTAAGGGATTGAAAAGAGGACATTAGTCTTTACGTTCTGCAGACTGTTTTTAAATTTTTACTTGTGTTCCAAACTGCAGAAAAAATTCTGCGGACATGATATCGATAAATTATAAATTACAGTCATTATTCATTACTAATTTCATATAAAAAGCATTTATATACACTATGATGACAAAATCACCATTGTAATTCATTCTTTACTATTGATATTTGTGCATATATTTAAATGACAACATTATGACGAATGTTGTTATTACCGCTTTGTACTTTGTTATTAACGGTAATATTAACTCAATTCAAAGGTTTAAATAGATCGAAGCGTTTTAAAAGATTAAATGTTGTCTACAATAAGGTAATAACAATATGCTGTTCAGTGCTAACTTAAAAGTACCAAGTTTAAGGGGTTTTCAAAGTTTAAGTCAAACATTTCCAACGCTACTTTTTATTTTCTAAAGGATTAGATTTCATAATAATAAAAAAACACTAATATTCAAGCATGCCTATTGCAGGGAGAAAAGATGTAACATTTTGCGAAGATGTGCTAAATCTATATCTAAATTATCCTAAGCATATATAGTGACTTGCTATGAAAAATAGCAAAATAGTAGATAGTTCTATGCAAAATAATCAATAATAATAAATAAAGGACACAGCAAAATAAAATAAATAATGATAAATAACAAATAACTTACTATTTCAAAATAGAAAAGCGAGTGAGTGAAATTCTATGAGAGCTATCATGTCGAAGGGACACATAAATGAACAGTGGCGCCAACTTTTGAAAATATTGGCTCAAAAATATTGGGTGGGCTCAATGATATTTTAAAAAATGGCACAACCATGGTGAAAGATGATACATTTAAGTCAAGCTATCATGTTTTAAGATAGTTGTAATTTTTTAAAATTACATTCTTATGCGTTTTTCCTTATAAAGCAATAATATTTATTATAATATCATCATACCGTGAGCATGACTACAAATTGAAAAGCTGAAAGTTAAACAGTTACATTTCAGTCATTTTTGATTTCTGATGTCAATCGGAGAATTAAAATCCGCGGTCATTGTCAAAATAAATTTTGCTCTAAGGAGAAAAATGAATAATAAAATAGCAATGAAATAAATAACGAAATAGAACAATGAAAATTAGGCACACTAGGATTCAAAATTATTGGGTGGGCTCAGGCCCACGGGCCCATATAAGTTGGCGCCACTGTAAGTGAATGCAACCACTTAATACGCCTCTTTGAAAGTCGTTGGTTTGTCACTAAGCGAATTTCTCAAGAATATCGCCTTTTTTCTACAAGCGGGAGTCTTGGTTAGAAAAAAAATACGCCCACAGATGTATTCGCTATCATAATACAATAGTTTTAGATTTTTAGATTTTAATTAAAAGAATACCGCAGTTAGGAAATTTCCAAACATCTTTTATGGTTACAAATAAAAGAAAAATCAACGAAACTGAGTGCTATAGATAGCTTCGTTAGTAAAGCTATTTTGCTTGAACCTAGAATCGGCGACCAATCACGTACACGTGTACGTGATTGAGAACCGTACGGTTCTCAACCGTGAACGTGGATTAGCAGGGAAAGTTCTTATAATCGTATCATTTGTATATTTCTTATGAAGTCGAAGGTTTCCAATGCCATCTGCCAGATATTTTTTGAGTTATTTTTTATTGTTGTCTTAAAAAAAAAGACCAGTTCGTGACCCGTAGACGCTAATTCTGCACACCCTTTTTTATTTCGGTTATTTTTTCAGCTATTATGATTTTTTAAAGTTTTTATGGACTTTTTGCCCATTCGGTATATATATGCAAAATATTAAGTAGATATATCGAATGTATTTTTTATAGTCCTGCGAGTAACACATGTATGTCACTATAAATCCTTAATTAGTTTGTCTTAATAAAACATATTTCTAATTATGCATCATTGAAAATATTTAAAGGAATTCATAAACAAAAATTTGTGCTATTTATCATAAAAAATGTTTCATTTGAAAAAATATTTACAACTCCAAAAAAGTTTTTAATATTTAGTTAAAGTAAAGCAATATTGAGCTGATGTAGGAGATGCTGTAAATGCCCTTTAAAACAATAAACAGATTAAGGTAAATGCACCAGTAGTGGGCCACTTAAGGACATTTGTCTAATTATTATTGATATGTTAGTGAATTCCAAAAAACATATATATTTTTTGCCTAGTCCTTACCTTCATGTATCACGATAAACATTCAAATTTTTAAAATATATTCTTTAGAAAAAATGAAAAATAAAAAATGTTATCTTCCTCTATGCTCCAGTAGTGGGCATAGTAAATTTCTGATGCCCCAGTAGTGGGCCCCCCAGAAGTGGACCACTCCATTCTTGAGTTTAATGTGTACTGTACAGTGGTTATAACATTTTTTACATATCTACACTTAAATATATACACAATAATGAAATCATACTTGAAAGTTTTGATGATTACGTAAAATAATTTCAGCTTCTCTTTAGTTTTTTTCAAACAGTCTGTAATATTTTATAACTTAAAAAATTATATCTGCCCTATTTGTTAATTTGCAGTAGTGATAAATAATAAGTTATTCATAATAAAAAGGGTAATTAAATGCTGAAATGATTGCAAAACTATATTATATTTATATTATGTTTATAAAAAAAAGAAAGAAAAAAGAAAAAAAAACAATGTGAGTGGGATTTAAATTTAACTGCATTTATTTCTCTTTTACAGCCATTTTATTGGCTCTCTTTTTTTTTTTCATTGGATATTTTCTTCAACTCTTCCTCTTGAATTTTTCTTTTTTCTTTTCTTTTTTCCTGCAGCTTTAGCATTTTTAATATCTTCTCTCTTCTTAAAATATTGAAGCATTTGAGGAGAAGTCACAATTGCAGGAAGTTTCTCTCGCTTTCTGCTTTTCTTTGTTTTATCTTCTCTTTCTGTCCAGAAAAGAATTCTTTTGAAGGGAGATGGTACATTTTTAGATGGTTCAGGAACTGGCCCGGTTGATCCTTCAGGAATATCCACTTCAGCATCAGCATATTCAACAGTGTCAACTGATTCTGCATTGCATGCCGCCTCAATAGATATGATTGGTGTACTCTATAAGAAGTAAAATGTTTAATAAATAAATAGAAAATTTTTATAAATTGTACTAAAAAAATATACCAATTTTAAGTGTTTAATACCAAAATTATTTTGTGATAGTTTACCTGGAAAACTGGTTACTTGTTCAAAGTCTCCTTCGTCTCCAACCATAAGCAATAAAGATCTGTTTACTCCACATGGCCTTCCCATTCACCTTTATTTTCTAAGAAAGATTTCATTTTTTCTTCTCCAATTTTTTCTTCGAGAATATCCAAAAAAGAAACCATTTTTCTTTCCTTTATTAGTGATATTACCACTTTCTTTGATGTTACTTTGGATTCAACAATTACTTTCTTTGGATCCCATGGAAACAGTCCACATGCACGGAATCCACTGACAATTATTGTAGGAGTTAAGCGATCTAAAGTTGACTTTAGAACTGGTGGAAATTCATGTTTCTGTAGCTGTTTGCCTTCATGGGTCATTCTGAAGTTCACTACTTCTTGCCGCCAAGCGTTTTTAAGAATATGGAAAACAACAATGTCCATAGGTTTCATCAAGTGTGTGGCATTTGGGAGCAAAACTACCATTTCAATTCAATGAGCTATACAGAAGGTGCTTAGGTTTATAGATATGTGAGAAGTGCTTCCATCCATAAATAACAGTACAGGTTTCTCTATGTTATGCTTATTTAAATATGGCTCAAAAATGTTTCTTACATACTCATAAAATGTTTCTTGAGTCATTTTTGTCCACTTTCCGACTTTCCAATAGCCCAATCAGAAGGCATGGCCTTTGGAATTTGTTGAGGGATCCAATGAGATTGGATTTGTTGAGGGTTTTTTCCAATTTTCAGGTATGATAATACCTGAAAATTGGAAAAACAAAAAATTAGGATGTAAAACATATTTAAAAATTTCAAGATTTAATTTACTAAATTTATGATTTTAGACATGCTTACCTATAAACGATCATTGGTGGTGCAAGTTAACCAGCTGCATTGGCTGTTAAAAAACTGTGAAATTAAGTTTTTCATCAGCTCTAGCAGTGGTATATACCTTTTTTATCCTCTTTCAACTAGAACTTTTCCTGGCTTCGTATTTAAAAAAAAAAAGCTGTCTCATCACAATTGAAAACCCTCTGGGGGTTACACAAGACATTGTCAAGTTTTTTGTTTTTTAAATAAGTCTCAACCTCTAGAAACCAATCATTTATACTCTTTTGTGACACTTCTTTCCTGCTCATTGTTAAATTTTGGCTGGAACGCAGTTTAATGTCAGGATGGTGTTTTAAAAAACTCTCATATCATTTTCGTCCAGGAAGACTATTTTCTCCAGGGAAAGTGATTTTATGCTCTTTGGCCCATTTTATTACGTTAGTCATGAGTATTTCTTTTGTAATAGGAAATCCTTTACTGGCCATGCTTTTAATCCACAAAACAATGTTGTCTTCCTGGTCGTTGGTAAACAACGTACTTGGGCCTTTTTGTGTAGGTAATTTGACTCCTCCTTTCAATTTCCTTTGCAAAGTTGTTTTTTGCAATATTATACTGCTTGGCTACAGAACGGACACTCTTTCCTTTCTCCACATCCGCAATTGCACTTTTTAGTTGTTCTTCTGTATAATTTTGCTCCTTTCTTTTCTTCATTATCCTGCAATATAATAAACATATATAATAAAATATACATAAAATACCACAAACATATAGGAAAATCATATCTTGGTTGTTCCAGTAGTGGGTCACGTGTGCACCAGTAGTGGGCCATCTCGCCCACTACTGGAACAAGCTGAAATTTAATAATCCAGAAGTGTGTACCAGTAGTGGGCCAGGTGGCCCACTACTGGAACAAATTGAAATTTAATGACCCAGAAGTGGACCACCCCCCAAACTTAATAATATGTTAGTTTTATACCTTTTAAGCATAAGAAATAAAGTATTCATTTTATCAGTGTATTAGAAATGTGACATTTTATTATAAAATACCATATACTTTTAAAGAAAAAAATATTGAATGAAAACTTACCTCTTAAGGAAGGCAGTAAGAATGAGCCACTTAATCCCTGTATTTTAAGACTGGAAGAAAAACAACCTTCCAACTCTATCAAAATACTGTAGTTGTCCCTTTGTCTGATAACAGATAAGGGTTCCAGCCAAACAGCAGTTAGTTTGTTATCTGACAGGGGTGACTAGAAAATTTGTTTTTCAACTTTGAAAACTAGTGGCCCACTATAGGTACGTGGCCCACTACTGGTACACTTACCTTAAATGGGAAAATAGTCATAAGCACATTTAACCGCTTCCCTGATTACCCCTGATTAACCACTTTCCCTGCCCGTGCGTCATAAAGGCAACAAGCTTTTGGGTCATTCCATGTCAATTCAACCAATTTTTCCCCCATTTGTAACCCGACCCACAGGGATTTGGATGAAACTTTGTGTGCACATTAATTCTATCATGAAATGATTCCATCAGAAAATTTTCCTTCCCAGACCTCATAGTTTGAGAGATATGGGGGGTCCAATTCTTAGGTTTTTCTCAAATCGCACATTTCTGAGTCTGTATTCTGAGATTGCAGTTCCATCTTCAAAAAATTGTTTCTATCGATCTAAAACATGAATCATCCTAAAAATATCACTGTAAGAAGATAAAAAGATGCAGATTTTAATAAAAAATATTTAAAAAAATTATTTGTAATATTTAGGATAAAAAAAGTCAGCCAAAGTTGGGAGTTATGGTTATTTTTCCAAATTTTTGTGACTTCACGAAAAAGGCTGTACACAAAAAGGCAAATTAAATTTCCCATTTCTTTTTGTTTTAAATAAAAGTTTACACTTTGGGCTTTCTATCTATGAAATAAAAATGATGTGTTTCGCATGGCTTATGCAAAAATTTTGGGTACTTTCCAATTAGCCGGATGAGTGCTTTTCTTTTATATATTACATATGCACACAAAAAAGCAAATGAAATTTACCATTTCTTTTTGTTTTAAATAAAAGTTTACATTTTGGGCTTTCTATCTATGAAATAAAAATGATGTATTTCGCATGGCTTATGAAAAAATTTTGAGTACTTTCCAATTAGCCGGATGCGTGTTTTATTTTTACATATGTACATATGTATAGATCTATATAAATGCAGATATATTATACATGTATACATATGTATGTATATATACAGTATATTGATATATATATATGTATAACACTGGTGCCCGTCTAACCGAAAAGTACCAAATTTTGCCTTGTTTTGAGAATCTGCACCAATTCAGAGGAAAAAAAATCTGACTAAGTTTAGCTGTGGTACTTAAATAATTACTGGAATTACTATGAGTTATTGAATTTAATGTTATTTGATGCATGTTTTTTTTTTAATTCTCAAAGTAAAGTTTAGGCTTTGTTTTTTCTGATTAAAAAAAAATCTGACTGTAATATGTTTCCCCATTAAATTTAGTGAATGGTCCATATATATTTCATTTCGGTATTTAATAATGGGCATTTTTTGATAATCTAAAGAATCTCTTACTTTTATTTTCAATAATTAAACTCAAAACAGTTTTTTTTTTTTTTTTTGTACAGTATAAAATAGAAATTTTTTTCTCCTCGCATTTCCATTCTTTCTTTCGAATGCTTATATATTAATTATTTGTGTTTAAAAAATGTTCAAAACCTTGTATTTCCTTTCCTTGGTTAATTTTAATCAGTTTAAATATTTATATTGGCAAGTTTAAATACACAAATATTTAACAGAACTTAAATTTGTTTCTATAGTCTGAAAGATTTAATTGCACCTGCCTTGTATAAACACCTTCTGATAAAGGCAGGGTAATGTTCGTTAGTATGAAAGCAGATGTTTTGAAATCAAGTTAATCAAATTATTGTCATTCTGTTGTTTCTTATCATAGAAGAATGATTTAACTTTTACTGTGCTACTAAAAATATGTTCTGATTGTTACATATTTTATAGTTTGTGATATGTATAAATACTTTTTTGTTTTATTGTTGTAATATGGAGCCTGATATTAAACCTTCTACTAGTCTTCAGGCTTGCAGTATTGTAATATTAAATGGTTTAGAATGTCACAAAACTAGCTACACAAATAACAGAGAAATAGACTACATTGATAATCTCTGTGATTCAGAAAAAGAACTTTTATTAGTTAGGACTATTGCATTTATAAAACAAAAAATTAAGTGAAAACAGTTTGATTAATATATGTGAGCATCACAGAATTTCGCTCTTAATGAAGTATGAATTATATAAATGTGGAGAACCATTTAAGCGGCATTAAAAGCAAGTGAAAAAAAGCAATTAGGGAAATTAATAGAGATTTATATAGGGCCGAAAAAGTAAACCAAAATTGAAAGTTATGAATATTTTTACGAAATTTTGTGAGTTTATGAAAAAGTCTCTACACAAAAAGGCAAATGAAATTTCCAGTTTGTTTTTGTATCCAATAACATTAAATTCAGTAACTCATAGAAACTCCAGTAATTATTTAAGTACCACAGCTAAACTTAGTCAGATTTCCCCCCCCCCTTAATTGGTGCAGATTTTCAAAACGAGGCAAAATTTGGTACTTTTCGGTTAGACGGGCACCAGTGTTATACATATATATATCAATATACTGTATATATACATACATATGTACATGTATCATACATCTGTATTTATATAGATCTATACATATGTACATATGTAAAAATAAAACACGCATCCGGCTAATTGGAAAGTACCCAAAATTTTTGCATAAGCCATGCGAAAGACATCATTTTTATTTCATAGATTGAAAGCCCAAAGTGTAAACTTTTATTTAAAACAAAAAGAAATGGGAAATTTCACTTGCTTTTTTGTGTGCATATGTAATATATAAAAATAAAGCACTCATCCGGCTAATTGGAAAGTACCCAAAATTTTTGCATAAGCCATGCGAAACACATCATTTTTATTTCATACATATAAAGTCCAAAGTGTAAACTTTTATTTAAAACAAAAAGAAATTGGAAATTTAATTTGCCTTTTTGTGTACAGCCTTTTTTGTGAAGTCACAAAAATTTGGAAAAATAACCATAACTGTCAACTTTGGCTAATTTTTTTTATCCTAAAAATTACAAGTAAATTTTTTAAATATTTTTTTATTAAAATCTGCATCTATTTATATTCTTACAGTGAAATTTTTGAGATGTTTCATGTTTTAGATCCAGAGAGACAATTTTTTGAAGATGGAACTGCAATCTCAAAATACAGACTCAGAAATGTGCGATTTGAGAAAACCCCAAGAATTGGACCCCCCATATCTCACAAACTATGAGGTCTAGGAAGGAAATATTTCTGATGGAATCATTTCATGATAGAATTAGTGTGTACACAAAGTTTCATCAAAATCCCTGAGGGTCGGGTTACAAGGTCTGGTTGAATTGACATGGAATGACCCTTTTGCCAATCATGACTAATTATTTTCAACAGTAAATTTTTATTATAAATTTTGCATTATTTATTCCGAGCATTTTTCCGATTCAATTAAACAAAAATTTCTGTTTTGAAAAGCCGGTCATAAAGGATTAAAATTTCTGTAAAAGACGCAAAAAATATGCATTATTTGAAAAGGGTTTTTTTAAAAAAAAAATATTGATCAGTTCAGTGGTTTAAATGATATTTTAACATTTTACAATTATCATTATTTGACGAATATTAAATACGTACAATACCCATTCAAAAAGTTCGCTGCACTATGTCTATTAATGAAACTTTAAATAAATTTGAAATTTAGCAGAATAAGTTCAAGTAATATTGAGAAACACCAAAATCCCTCGCGATAAATTAGTAAATAAGCTAAAAAACTTTGTAAAATCACCATAAAAAGAAAATTAAACAGGACGCGTTTCGAGCTTCAAAAATACTGCTCGTCATCAGCTAATCCAAACATCTCCACTCTGTCCCTTGTGACACGTGTTTGGATTAGCTGATGACGAGCAGTATTTTTGAAGCTCGAAACGCGTCCTGTTTAATTTTCTTTTTATGGTGATTTTACAAAGTTTTTTAGCTTAAGTTCAAGTAATATTTTATGACTGCCAAATAGATTAATTATGAGACTGAAGCAATCATTAACGCAATACGCATGTTTCAAATAACTGGGAATTTGGAAATTATCTCTACTATAAAATTATTTTTAGCTGAGCTTCCCATTAACGACTGTTTTAAACAGAAACAACAAACTTCACTAGACTAATTATAAAAGAATTTCATTCCTGACGCAAATGAATGGATATTAAGCAAGAATATATCTAGTTCTGGAATGAAACTTTATTGCGAAAAAGACTAATAATGAATTTGGAATTTTGAAAAATCTGTGTTTCATTTTACAGTTTTTCACTGCATTATATAGTAAATGATTTTGCAATAGTTATGAAATATACTGATTAAAATTCTATTCCTACTGTAATTTTAGAGAACGATTGGAAACTAATAGTGAATAAAATAAAATATTACGATGGATAAAAATTCCAATTGTGAAAAAAAGTATGCGTCCTGAAGTTACAAAACAGAATGTGAATAATAAAGATAATTTTTTTTATTTATTTGTGTAAAAAAATGTAATGTTAATCTCCATTACATTTTAAAGTCATGTAAAAATATATAACATAAAGTAGCATGCTTTTTTATTGTAATAGAATAAAATATAAATATTTTTCAATAATATACACCTGTAATATGTCTTATGATGAGATTCAATGAAAATGTTTTCTTATAAACTGTCATAATAAAAATTTTAAATTCTATCACAACCAAAGGAAAAAATTAAACATGTTTAATTATGTTATAAATTAAAAAATAATAATAATTGCATTTGGGAATTATTATTTAATAAAGCATTGATTTTCTTATAAATATTCTTACGAATCAATGCTAATAATATTAATAGGAGAAGGTCATGTAGTAATTTAATTAAAATATGTACATAATTAAATATAAAGGTATCTGCTACTTATTTATGTTTTGCTTCCCTCATAATTTTAATATTAGGCCTATCAAAATTTTTCGTTTAATTAAACAAACGGTAATCTTAGAACCAAAGTACAACATTCATGTTGTAAAGTGGCAAAAGGCATGTCGTACCATGGGCATAATCCATGGATATTTTCTCTGAAAACTAAAACTAAAATTAACTTAATATTTTTATAATTCATTTGAAAAAAAATATTTTTAATAACACGTTTGTCATAGATGCCTATTTAAAGTTGTTTCAAATCAATACCAAATAGAAGATGCAATTCGAGGACGTAAGGAAGAAAATTTCAACCTCAATATAAATCAATTACTTTTTAGCCGTTTTATTGTATTTATATATATATATATATATATATTTAACCATGTTTGTTTTATCAAAATCTAAAATCCCTAAAATACAGTTGCATAAAAAGTTAGTAATTTTTTTCAAAAACTGATGTTATACCAGAATATACATAAAGACTTCTTTCTGCTCTTATAGTGAGACTAAGTTGTTCTGGCAAAATGCTAAGGCATTTTTTGCAGTTGTCTGAAAGACATACCTTAAAGACCCCCAACCACCTTCCGATAAAATCTTCCTCACTCATTTACAGTCAGCTCTCGTTAATTCGAAATCGAATAAATTGAACCTTCGCTTAATTCGAACTAAACATGAAGTCTCGAAATTTCCAATGGTAAAATAAAGTTACAAATTTACATTTATTCTAAATCATTTTCTCTTGACTTCGTTTTATTCGTACTAATACAAAATTCCAATTTTTATTTTTTAATACTTTCCCACGGACTTCAGATCCTTGAGATAACTTTCTGTCTTTCATTTTTGTCAAAATTGCTCTCAACCAGTATACATATAATCCTATGAATTTGATAACCGCTTTTTTAATACGGCGTCTGTACATTAAGGCCCCTGTCCTCGCTCGAGGAAATGCTCGCAAGCTAATGCTATTCCTATGGGGAAGCATTTTTCTAATAACTCTTTCGCATTTTGACATTTTTGAACAATTTTTTCTGCATTGGATAGCTGAGGTGCATGCCGACAGCGAACTTTTTTTACTTTTTCGATTTTGGTTACAGATATATTTTTTTAAAAGTACTTTCAGTTTCGAAACCGGTTTTGAAAGTGAAACTAACTTTAAAAAAAATATCTGCATCCAAAATCGAAATAGTAAAAAAGGTGCGCTGTTGGCATGCACCTCAGCTATCTAATGAAAAAAAAATATTCAAAAATGTCAAAATGTGAAAGAGTTATTAGAAAAATGCTTCCCCATAAGAATAGCGTTAGCTCGCGATCGTTTCCTCGAGCAAGGACAGGGGCCTTAATGATAACTCCACTTCTTCTTACTTGAAGTTGTTCCTAAATCCTTAATTAATATATTTAATGTATTTATATCTCTTAATTTATATTAAGTTATGTTCTAATGATAACAGCCGAAATAAATTCGAAAAATACTATAATAGGGATTCCTTTGTAATAGTACTCCTTTAAACATGTTTTTCGCTCATACTTTCTATAAATTGAACTCTGGATAATTCGACTATAGTGACGAATAGTGATCCCGACGAGTTCAAATTAACGATAGCCGACTGTTTTTTCTTTCTTTTTTTTTTTTTTTTTTTTTAAAAAAAGGAATGCCATTTATAAGCCTTTCCTTAGAGTTTTATTTTCTGTCTCTTCCAATCCTTCTGTTTTCTCAGGAAATTTGTTAGCGGGTTTGTTTCAATATCTGCTAAACGAATATAGCTTATGCAAATTGTTTCTATCTAATCCCTTTATCTAATCTCTCATTGTATCACAATGTCATATGTTCTAAATATTAGAATATTATGTTTCCTTCGATTTTAATGCACTAAAATTTAATAGATATTTATATTGAGTTTAAGAGTTATCTTTTTATTTCATATTCCTTTCACATGTAAATTAATTATTTTATGTAAATTTCCTCTATTAATTTATTATTTTTATTAATGGAAACTACTTATTTTACATGGAAGCACATTTAAATATATATATATATATATATATATGCAAAATTCTGCTCTAAATTATTCAATTATCAGAAACATTTGATCTAGTGCAGTCGTGTAACTTACGATGACAAGGAACAGAAAAGAAATCTTTGGATATTTCCCAATTAAATACGAATCAGACAAACATTAGACATCAAAGACTTTTTTTGAGGAAAAAAACACACTTTTATTTGTGTTTTAAAACATCATAACAATTCTACTAATTACTTCCAGTAAAACTTTGTACCACTATAAGATACCGGCATAAAAACAGAATGATGTTATCGCAGTAGAGATTCACCCTTTAAACGTCATAATCCACCAAGTGACAATAAAAAATGAAGACACACAAAAAATGGACTCACTCCGAAGCCAGCGTAATCCTTTATATACAGGGTGTTTCAAAAATGACCGGTATATTTGAAAAATCAATAAAAATTAAACGGGCAGCGATAGAAATACACTGTTTTTTGCAATATGCCTGGGACAACCGTAAATTTTCAGGCAGACAAGCTTTCGAAATTAGTTACAATTTTCAACAACAGATGGCGCTGCAGTCGGGAAAATTCTAAAATACGATATTTTCCACAAATTCACCATGCGCAGCAAGAATATGGCATAGTCTCTGAACGAAATTACCTGAAACCTTTGAAAAAATGTCAGGTGGGATGGTTTCACATGCAGAAGAGATGTACTGCTTCAGTTGTTCAATTGTTTCTGGATTGTGGCAGTACAACCTAGTCTTTCAAGTCAAAAATTTTCTGTTTTAAGGAATAAAACTTTTTTTTTAAAGCAAACTTGCAATCTGTGAATAGCACAGGCTTACAGCAGAAAGACGACTTAAAAAATGGCGAACTCACAGACTGCGTTTTCTTCTATATCTTTCAAATCGCCTGCAGCGCTATCTGGTGTTAAAAATTATAACTAATTTCAAAAGTTTGTCTGACTGAAAATTTATTGTTGTCCCAAGCATATTTGGGACCACAATTTGAGAGAAGAAATAAATAGGTATTACTCAAAAGATACAGAATGAATCTAAGTAATGGAATTTTTAAAGAAAAGAATTGTCTTTAAAGATTAATGTTTTTTAGAATAAAATAAAATAAGAAAAAGTTGATTTAAGGCATGGAATTAAAAATAATGTGTTCAGATATTATAAAAAGAAAGGAAAAAATTCAATATTAAAAAAAAATTGGAAGTAATTAACTTAGAATTAAGGGCAAAAAAAATTATTGTTATACATACATGTATATCAACTCGGTATGATTTTATTTTGCAAACTGCATAAATCTAGTGGATTTTCATAAATTCAAAATACACTCCCACATCCACCTAATTTCCATATCCTTTGCACAAAAGTCCCAATTATGAACTTCCTTTAAAGTCATTAGAATTTCCTTTCTGCTAAAGGGCGTGGCTTATTGTCGGTACTTTGCGGCATGGTTGCGAAGTCGGAGACGGAGTCCTGGAGTCGGGCCCATTTTTGAGCAAAAGGGTCGGAGTCGTAGTCGCTAAAAAACAAGCCGATTCTACTCCAACACCGACCATTCTTGTTAGGCAATTTGAAGTAAAATTAAACCAGTTACATGTAATCTTAAATCCATAAAAGGAATTATTATTGTTGTTTTTGGATTGTATCGGGGTACCAAGTTAAAGATTTACAATACTAGCCCGGCTTACACAGTAGATGAAAACTGCTTTTTTATTAAAGACTCTAGTAGATCCCGAATTATTTCCAAACTACTAAAATTTTCATATATTTTTTTTCGTTCCATCGAAATTTTTCTACTCTGGAGGACACAAATTAGCATAAAAATTGTAAAGATTTTCCTTTTTCGAATCCATAGAGACGACATAGTATAATTTCTGTTTTGTTTCCTTCTTTAGATTTTGATAGTTGGATTTTTCGGGTTTTTGGGACGCAAAATTGAAAAATTAGTAAAACGGAATATTTTTTTTTTTCCAAAGCTCTAAAAATTGAATTAATATCGAAATAGTGAAAATTTCGCCTCATTTTTCTTGTGTTCCCTCATGATTTAAAACAACAGCAACACTTATGTACATTAGCCAGTACAGAGTTGAAGTTGGAATTGGAGTCAGAGTCGGCTTTTTTTTTTTCTACCGACTCCGCAGCCCAGCTTTACGATATCCTTATTATTAAGAATGAATTCTATTCCGATGCTATTAAAACGTTTCATACTAATAACAATGTTCCCTTATTAACCATTGTCATCATCTATGCATATATTCTGTATACAAGTGGTACACATATATAGAGTTGAATTTTTTATTGCTTTTATTAATTATACGAGGTAAACTTTTCTGAAGTAGCATTTTCATTTGTTGAATTTTTTAACAGAATAATGTGTAATTGTTATGTACTTTGAACCTGTTTGAGGTACAACACTATAGCTCTGGTTAAAGCTATAAAACTTGGTGACTTGAAAAATAATGACTTTTTGCCGATTTCCAGTTAGGCTTCACATCATTCGAAATTAATGTTCATAATGCACAATAAAAGCTCTTATATGTAAAACTTTAATTAAAAAAAAAAATACTGTTGATAACAAAGTTTAATAAAAAGAAGTTGCAGCTAGCAAAAATTTATTATTTGATGATGAAATCTTATTCTTCATCTATATTCTTCATCTATTCTTATTCTTCATCTCATTCTTTATTCAAATCTTATTCTCTGGAACTGTATTGAAGAGACCAATTTCTAAGTGGCATCTAGTGGCATATCTCCAAATTACATTAAGACGCAACACTAGTCACTGAAAAACACCCGGATGGTAATGTTAAATCTATGAGGGCATTCTTTTTAAATATTTCTCTCAAATTTTAATACATTTACATGATTTTTTTTTTCTTAGGATAGCTGAGGATGATTTACAACTAATTTTTACTTTTTTTCGATTTTGGTTATATATTTTTTATATTATGACAGTTTCAATTTCAGAACTGGTTCTAACCGGTTTAACTCCTAAGTGACATCTGTGTCATATCTCCAAATTACATTAAGACGCAGCACCAGTCACTGAAAAAGACCCGGATGGTAATATTAAGTGTATGAGGGCATTTTTTTCAAATATTTCGCTCAAATTTTAATATACACTGTAAAAAAAAAAATTCCGTTAAATAACGGAAATAGCACAGGTAATCTAGACGCCACTACTATTTCCGTATTTTAACTGAAAAAAAATTCCGTTTTTTCCAGAAATAATTCCGTTTTTCCCACAAAATATTTCCTTTTTTTCATAATTTTTTATTTAAAGCTTTTCGCTTGAAAGCCAAAAAAGAATATTCAAGGACAAACTGGTATCTTTATGGTTTTTATTCTTTAGACAAAGAACATCAGACTAGAACACATATATTTAATTTAAGGAACAGTGAAGAAATGTCACTTACCCTCGATGGGGATCGAACCGGGGACCTGTTCTATGGCAGCTTGCAGTAGTGTAATACCATTACGCCATAGTTACACATGCACAGCTTGCAAATATCTTTACTTATTTCGAATGATTTTATAAAGCAAAGGCCTTATGTTGAACGAGGCATTAATTTTTGTAGATAATTATTTTCTATCGAGTGTACAGTTCTAAATGTTTAACAGATTTTATTTCCATAATTTCGAATATTTAGTTTTTAATTTCACTATAAAAAATGAATTTTTGACTTTAAAATATTACATGTATTAAGAATTGAATGCATTAAACAGTTTTGTTTCCTTCATAAGGCGGTTTTTAAAAGTTTATTGTAATATTATTCATATTTATTTATTTATTTATTTTTGAAAGGATACTAACATACTTAAAAAAAACTATTCTAACAAATTATTTGTATGACGATCGATTTTAATCTCAATAAAGATAGTTATTACGGGTTATTAAAATAAATTTCCTTTATTATTTTTTATAACATAGATAATCGTTAACATTATAATAATTTTTTTAATATAATTGAGATGTTTTAAATTTTAATGCGAATTTCTTAAAGTGAATAGATTAAAAAATATATTAAAATTAAAAGTAGAATTTTTTTCCATTTTAAAATATCTTACGCACTTTTTAAAAAATATGCTATAAATGAGTTAAACATTATTTAATAATCATAATGGAAATAAACTAACTGAAAATAAACTAACTAACTAATCTCAAACTGAAAAAGGATTAATAAAATTTTATAATATTTATTATTTTTTTTAATATTGTAAAAATTTGTTAGCTTTATATAATTAAAACAGAAAAAAATAAAGAAAATTATTATAGAAAGTTGTTCATAAAACAACTCTATAATGTTTTTCTATCCCAGATATAGATGGTGCCACTAGAGTTATTTATGAATTTATGCTGTTTTAATACGGAACATCTCTGTTTCCAGAAAATTTATGGAAAACTTACTGTATTTATAATCTCAAAATGTCAATAACGGAAGCTCTACTGTTTTTTCGGAAAAATGAAACTATTCCGTAGAATTTTACGGAAAAATTTGTGTATATTAAGGGCCCTGTCCTCGCTCGAGGAAACGCTCGCGAGCTGATGCTATTCCTATGGGGAAGCATTTTTCTAATAACTCTTTCGCATTTTGAGATTTGTGAATAATTTTTTTGCATTGGATACCTGAGGTGCATGCCGACAGCGTACCTTTTTTACTTTTTCAATTTTCGTTACAGATATTTTTTACAAAGTTAGTTTCACTTTCAAAACCGGTTTCGAAACTGAAAGTGCTTTAAAAAAATATCTGCAACCAAAATAGAAAAAGTAAAAAAGGTGCGCTGTCGGCAAGCACCTCAACTACCCAATGCAAAAAAAAAATTATTAAAAAATGTCAAAATACGAAAGAGTTATTAGAAAAATGCTTCCCCATAGGAATAGCATCAGCTCGCGAGCGTTTCCTCGAGCGAGGACAGAGGCCTTAAGAGCCCACAATAGTCACAGAAAAAGTACGCAAAAAGACCCGGATGATTATGTAAAGTCTATGGGAGCGTTCTTTTCTAATATCTCGCTCAAATTTTAATATTTTTACCTGATTTTTTTTGCATAGGCTAGCTTAGGACGATCTACAACCGGGCTAGTTTTTACTTTTTCGATTTTGGTTTCAGATTTAAAAAAAAAAATTGTTTAACTTTCAAAACCGATTTAAACCGGTTCTGAAATTGAAATATCATAATATAAAAAATATATGAACAAAATCAAAAAGTAAAAACTAGCCCGGTTGTAGATCGTCCTAAGCTAGCCTATGCAAAAAAAATCATGTAAAAATATTAAAATTTGGGCGAGATATTAGAAAAGAACGCTCCCATAGACTTTACATAATCATCCGGGTCTTTTTGCGTACTTTTTCTGGACTATTGTGGGCTCTTAACAGATATTTCTTACAGTGTATTTACATGATTTTTTACATAGGATGGCTGAGAATGATTTACAACTAATATTTCCTTTTTCGATTTTGATTACATATTTTTTATATCATGACAGTTTCAATTTCATAACCAGTTCTAACAAGTTTCAAAAGTTCAAGTATTTTTTTTTTAAATCAAAATTTAAAACGTAAAAACTAGCCCGGTTATACATCGTCCTCAGCTATCCTATGCAAAAAAAAAAAAAAAAAAAAAAAAAAAAAATCGTGTAAAAATATTAAAATTTAAGCGAGGTATTTGGAAAGAATACACTCATAGATTTAACATTATCATCCGGGTCCTTTTCAGTGAGTTGTGCGGGCTCTTAAATAATTTATTACAAATCCAATAGGGTTAAAAACTGTACATGTTTACGGTATGTATACCCTTAAAGCATGCTGACGTCACAGCAACGTCGTTGTGAAGTCACATTGCGACTTTGTGACCATCGATTGTCGATGTGAAGTCACAGTGACTAAAATGTGAAGTCGTTATGGCCGTTTTAGAGCTCTTTTGTGACGTTTCACAAAGTGGTCACAATGTGACAAATTTGTAAAAAATGTGCCATTTGTGACTTATTTGACATTAACATTGTGACGAAACTGTGACAAAAGCGACGATGTTTAAATTACCAGAAACATGTTTTTTAAAGTAAATCACATGTTTTGAAGGATATTTATAAATTTCTAAAGATTTTTAAGACAGTCACATCTCAGTCACAATGTGACGTCACTGAGTGGTGACATATTGGTCACAGATGTGATGTGACCAAAGTGACTCACAGTGACGTCACTGTGACCATGCGTGGTATTAGGGTATGTTCAAGGTACTTTTCCCTACATGGAACATTTATCTCATACAAAATTTACTATCAAGCTGGGTGTCAATTTAGCAAAATTGAAAGTCTTTCTAACCCATATATTTATTTTTTTAATATAAAAAATTATAAATTCTTTATAAAGGCTTTAATTTTTCTCCGAATTTTAAAAACATACAATATTCTAGTCCATATTTCACATTAAGAATTCCATATCTATATATTTCTAAATTTATCGAAGTATTTCGCAGTAACATGTATTTTAATGAAACATTTGATGAATATCAAACTTTTGACAGAGTAAATTCAAGCCATATTTTATCACACCAAAATATATTACAGCTGTGAAGCATTCATCGTAGGTCTATATGCGTTTCGAATGATTTAAAATAACTATACATATTAAGTCTGAATCTGAATTTTAAAATTAAAAAAGCATTTAAAATCAGACATTCAAGAAAGCTAAAAAAACTCATTAATATCACATAATAAGCGAAATTATTTTAGGTATTTCGAGCATAATACAAGCTTTTTAAGAGTACAATTATCAAAAGAAAATCAAACCTGTTGTTTTTCAAGTTTTTATTTAAAATTATACATTTAAAATATTAAATTACAAGGGAGTATACTCACTGTTGAGCCACATATTCTGGTGGAATTGTACGTGCTTCATTCAGGAAAAAAAATCGTAATCTTGTAAACCAACGTTTTAGAAAAACTTTGCTTTTAAAATTATTGCGATTAAGTTTAATTTTTTTATTTAAATAATATATATATTTTAAAAACAACAACAACAACAGGTTTTTCTTTTAGTTATTGGCTTTTAGCTTTCTAATGAACCGATTATGCTAAAAACCGATTTTTTTTTTAAATGAATAATGTTCATATGTAGCTGTGTCCGCAGTACCTATTTTTAAAAATATTCCCAGTTATACATTTTAATCCTATTTAAAAAAAAAAAAAAAAATTATGAAATCTCTTTAGAACGGTTGCAGTCATATGACTTATTATTTCAGCTAAAAGAGAAAGAAGAAAAACTTTCAGGCACGTGGCCTTTCGGACGTAATTTTTTAATTGCAAGCTATTTTCGATAAAAAATAAATTACGCAAGCATACTTTATTTTCACAAGTGATTAAAAATTCCTTGATTTATATCGAAATCACGAGAATATTATCTGCTGGATTCATTTTACGTTTATGCATTATGACTTTTTTCTGTGCAATTAAAAAAAACTGTATAAACTTTCATTAGAATTAAATAGAAAATATACTTTTACTTGAATATATTGTGGTTAAGCATAAAAGGAATTATAGGTATGTTTGAAAAATTTGCATCCGTGACGTTAAGCTTTGTTTGAAATTTCTCTTTACATTAATAAAACTAAAAAGAAATGTTGATATGATTGTGTACATTTCACTGATTTTTCATTTCTTATTCCAAAACTTAGAATCGGAACCTTTATTGATCGTTGAAGTATTTCAGAAATTGATGAGTAAAAAGAAACATCCACATCATTTGTTATTTTTAAATGATATTTTTCTACAAAACAAACCTTTCAAAAAAAATTCTTCATGGATTTTACTTCAATTTGTCACGCACAATTCATCTTGGAATAACTCGTCAAGGGCATCAAATCGTCACGGCATCAATTACTCGTGATTTAGTAAAATTATTCAATGGTAATTTATTATTACTAATTATTATTATTATTACAATTATTATTATTATTATTATTATTATTGTTATTATTATTATTATTATTATTATTATTATTATTATTATTATTATTATTATTATTATAATTTTAAATTTTCAACACGTGTTCTCATTTAAATGCACTTTTATTGTCTGATTTTTTGAAAAGTAAATTCGTAAAATTGCGATGAGATTTTAATCTATTAATAATCTATGGATTATTTCTTTTTTGAGAATAGCCGCTCTGCAGTATGTCATAATAACTAATTGCCTTAAAAACACATGTTATGACGAATTCAGACCACAATCAATTTATCTCGCGACGATTTTACATTGCAAAGAACTGTGACCGCCATGAATTGTGCGCATGGAATTGACGGGACACCTCTATCTGAATAAAATCTTGTGAAAAAGAAACGCAAATAAACATCCCGTCATTTTTTATGGGTGTTGGTTATATTGCCAGTTATCTTTTAATTTTAATAAAATAAATGTTAATATTAATATAAAATTTATTTTAAATAAATAGTGTAGAAATAATAAATAAATAAACAATAAAACATTTTATTTCTTCATCAAACTTATTAAATTTAACTGCAATAATTACAAAAGTGGAGTTTCCTCTAAAAGGTTGATTTACATGATTACTGTAATTTCTTCTAAATGAAGCACATAAAATTTATCAGAATATGTGGTTATTGTGACTGGAATTGTTCATCGGAGCAAAAGATGTCGTTTTATATAAAAGGAAAAGTGAATTTTAAGTCTTAAAACTGAAATGTGCTTGTATTATCTATATTTAATTCATGCATTTCCTTCCTCGGGGCCGACATTAAATTCTAAAGAACCAGAATCCCTTGTTTCTTTGTTTCCTGCATGCATTATTATTATAATTGGGTTTTACTTTTGCTATTAAGTTTAAAAACATCCGATACTTTAGTTCATATTTCTCATTAAAATTGAAGCTCTATGCTACTGAGCTTATTGAAATATTTTGTAGTAACATCTATTTTAATGAAACTTTTGACAAATATCAAATTTTTCACAGAACAACCAGTGTTTCACGACTCCCACATATATTACGTGTATGAAGCAATCATTAAAGCTCTATACACGTTTCGAATGACTGCAAGTTGCAAAGGACTCTACAAAATTATTTCTAGCTGCGCCTCCCATTAACAACTGCTTTCAACTCAAGCAACGAATTTCAGTCGGCTAATTATAAAGAATTTCCTTTATAACACAAATCGATTGATCCTCAGCAAAAATAAATGGGGAATTGACATGAAACATTATTCGGATGTAGAAAGACATTAAATCTGTAGTTAGAAGAATCTGTATTCATTGATATACTTTTCACTAAACAATAATCACGGTTTTTTTTAATGTCGTGAAAAGCTCTGTAACAAAAGAATCACTTATCCAAATGATCTCAAATTTCCACAATATTTTGCGAAAGCAATGGGAAATTTTTAAGAAGAGTTAAAAAAAATGTATTTTGGAAAACAGTCGGCAAATTTTGAGAAAAAGAAAACCTTTTTTATGCATATCAAAAACATACAGAATGCAGTAACTGGGAAAATTGACAGCGAAACATCTTCGCAGAAACGGAACGAAATATTAAATATGGAGTAAAATCACCGTTTATAGTGTCAATGACACAGTCATTGCAAGGAAATTATTATTATTATTATTATTATTATTATTATTATTATTATTATTATTATTATTATTATTATTATTATTATTGTTATTATTATTATTATTATTATTATTATTATTATTATTATTATTATTATTATTATTATTATTATTATTATTATTATTATTAGAGACGACACTAAATTCTGAAGAACCAGAAGTTCTGCATGCATTATTATTATTCTTCATTTTTACATTGCTGCGAAGTTCAAAAACATCCGACATAATTCATACACACGACATTATATTTCACATAAAAATTTGAAGTTCTATGCTTCCGAGCTCATTGAAATATTTTGTAGAAACATGTATTTTAATGAAACTTTTAAATATAATCAAACTTTCAATAGAACAAGTAATGTTTCACGACTCCCACATATATTACGAGTATGAAGCAATCATTAAAGCTCTGTTCACGTTTTGGAAGACTGTAAGTTGGAAAGGACTCTACAAAATTATTTCTAGCTGCGCCTCCCATTAACGACTGCTTTAAACTCAAACAACGAACTTCAGTCGACTAATTATAAAGAATTTCCTTTGTAACACAAATCAATTTATCCTAAATAAAAATAAATGAGGAACAGACGTGAAATGCTATTCGCATATAGAAAAGTTTTAAATCTGAAAATAGAAAGATATATATTCCATGATATACATTTGATGGAACAATATACTGGGTGTATATGTTATTTTACTTTTATTTTTATCTTTTTCGAAAGTGTAAAATTCTATAACAAAAGAATCACTTATTCAAATGACCCGAAATTCCACTAATATATGCTGACAAAGCAATGGGAATTTTTTAAAGCATGCTTATATATATATTTTTTTAAATCCAAATTATTGAATTTTGAAAAACAATGGGCAAACTTTGAGGAAAATAAAACATTATTACGCATATCAAAAACATATAGAATGCAGTCATTGGGAAAACAGACTACGAAATATCTTCCAGGAAACACAAGAAAGGAAAAAATATGTAGTAAAGCAATCGTAAGGAACTGCGCAACTAACGCAAGAGATTTAATCCACCGTTTTCAGCCTCAATGGTACAGTCGTTGCGAGGACTTTTTTCATAATTGGGACGACACTAAATTCTGAAGCATCAGAAGTACTGCATGCATTATTATTATTATTGATTTTTACTTTTGTTACGAAGTTTAGAAACATCTGACATTTCGTTACTTGAGAATAATAAGGTTCTATCTGTGTATTTGAAAAAAAATGACATCGATATAGAAATGTTCTATTTGTATTGATGAAGGCATTTCTGGATTAAAATAATGTCATAACATAATCGTAATATTATTATTATTATTAAATTATATATAACATCAATTTGATGCAAAAATACCTTTATCGATACAAACAGAACCTTTCTATATCGAAAAGTCGAGTTTTTCAAAAACACAGATAAAACCTTATTATTCTCAGGTGACGATTTTAGTTCATATTTCAAATTAAAAATTGAAGCTTTCTATTTCCGAGCTTATCAAAATATTTTGTAGAAACATGCATTTTAATGAAACTTTGTATAAATATCAAACTTTTCGCAGAACAAGCAATGTTTCACTACTCCCACATATTTTACTAGTATGTATGTAAGCAATCATTAAAGCTCTACTCGCATTCCGAATAACTGCAAGTTGGAAAGGACTCTAGAAAATTATTTCTAGCTGTGCTTCCCATTAACAACTGCTTTAAACTCAAACAACGAACTTCATTCGGCTAATTATAAAGAATTTCCTTTATAACACAAATCGATTGATTCTATAAGAAAGAATAAATGTGGAATTGACATGAAATATTATTCCGATATTAAAATCGTTAAGTCTATTGTTAGTTGCGTCTGTATTCTATGATATACTTTTAGTTGAATAATATACAGGGTTTTTTTTTTTTTTTTTTTTTTTTTTTTTTTTTTTTTTAAGTCGTGAAAATAAAACACTATAACAAAAGAGCCACTCATCCAAATGACCTGAAATTTCACCAAAATGTTGTTAAAACAATGGAAATTTTTTAAGGATGGTTAAAGAAAAAGAAGAAAAAAAGAAAAAAATCACAATTACTGCATTTTGGAAAACAATGGGCAAACTTTGAGAAAACGAAATCTTTATTACGCATATTAAAAACATACAGAATGCAGCAATTGGGAAAACGGACTGCAAAGCATCTTCTCAGAAACAGAACGAAATAAAAAACATTGAATAAAGCATTCGTAAGGAACTGCGCAACTAACGCAAGAGCGTCCACCCACCGTTTTCAGCGTTAATGACACAGTCATGGCAAGGATTTTTCATATAATTTTATAGAACCACAATTCCTTCAATCTTATTATTATTATTGATTTTTACTTTTATTACGAAATTTAGAAACATCCGACATTTTAGTTTGTTTTACTTCAAATTAAAAATTGAAGCTCTATACTTCTGAACTTATCGAAATATTTTGAAGTAACATGTATTTCAATGAAACTTTTGATTAATATCAAACTTTTCGCAGAACAAGCAATGTTTCACAAATCCCATATATACTACTAGTATGAAGCAATCATTAAAGCTCTACACACGTGTCGAATAACTGGAAGTTCGAAAGGACCCAACAAAATTATTTCTAGCTGTACCTCCCATTAACGACTGCTTTAAATACAAACAACGAACTTCATTCGGCTAATTATAAAGAATTTCCTTTATAACACAAATCGATTGATCTTCAGCAAAAATAAATGAGGGGCTGACGTGAAATATTATTCGGATACAGGAAGATATTTAAACTGTAGTAAGTAACGTCTACATTCCATGATATAGTTTTGATTGAATAATATTAGTTTTTTGAAAAGGATATTTAAAGTATATGGAAGTCCAGTTTTATGAATCCCTCTGTTCAGAATTCCATTTAATTAAATACCGGGTGTTTCTAAATAAATGTCGGTGTTTTAGCGCTTGGTTGTATTTATTACATATAACTTAAAATTATAATAATGTATAAAATGAAAGAGCAACTCAAACAGTTTTACACAATACAAGGTAATAAGTTTTAATGTGAGTATCTTTCGTCGCACTGACTGGGCACATGAAGTCGATAGCTCAGTTTTTCCTAAACGTTGATAAATGTTAGTGGCTTGTTGCTACAGCTGCAATGGTCAAATGGTAGTGGAGGCACATACACACGATCTTTTATGAACTCCCACAGGTAGAAATCACATGGCGTCAGATCGGGTGTGCGTCTGAACATATCTCCATTCTAATTAACATTTGGGAAGAATTAAGCTATCGACTTCATGTGTGCCGTGTGGCGAAAGAGTTCACATTGAACACTTCTTTGCCTAAAGGTAAAACTGTTTGAGTTTTTTTTTTTTTTTCATTTCATGCATTAATTGTAATTTTAAGTTTTATGTAATAAATACTAACAAGCGTTAAAACCTCAATATTCATTTAGAAACACCATGCCCATCAGGGTTCTTAAGGGCCAATGAAAACCTGAAAAACAGGGAAAAATCAGGGAATTCGAAAATTTAAGCAAAGAATCAGGGAAATGTCAGGGAATGTTTGACGAATTACTTCCATTAGAATCTCTATTATCATCTTGAATTTATAAACTTTTATAAATTATTAATCTAATTTAAAAAAAATTATATGAAATTTATGCAAACCATGTAACAATACGAAAAATAATAAAAAATTAGAAATTCATACAGCGCATACTTTTTTTGAATATTTATCAAGATTAAAGTAATCCATTTTGGGTTGTTTTACAACAATGTACAAGCTGAATTGTTTCTGAGAAAGGTCAGGAAAAAACCTAAAAAAATCAGGGATTTTTTTTTTTTTTTTTTTTTTTTTTTTTAAGTGAAATTGCGTAGGAGTCCTGTTATCAAACTATTGCAAATGAGTAGTGTTTGAAATAAAATAATATGAACACCTAAGACAAACTGTGAAAGAAATTATCACTATTCAGCTGATACAACATGTACAGGGTGTCCAGCAAATAAAACCCCGATTTCAAAATGAAATTACTCAAAAAACAAACGTCGACAGAATTATGCGGTAAACGGTTTATTTATTAGGTAAGCTGTAAAAATCTTATACAGTAGTTTCGAACGGTGCATATTTTGAAAAAAATGTGTTTTGATTGCAAATAATATTTGACTTGATATTTTTCTTGCTTTATATTGCTTGCAGAGAACGAGTTTTTCGGATTACACTGCCATATTTTAAAGGTTTTTGGAGTTAAATTTTGAAATTTTGGAATTAAAAAAACTTAGTTCGAAAGATTTTTACAATAAGGCACTGTACGCTAAAAAAATCGTTCTCTGCAAGCAATCTAAAATAAGAAAAATATCAAGTCAAATATTCTTTGCAATCAGAACACAATCTTTTCAAACTATTCACCATTCGAAATTTCCGTATAAGATTTTTACAGCTTACTTAATAAACAAACCTTTTACCGCATAATTCTATCGATCTTTGTTTTTGAGAAATATAATTTTGAAATCGGGGTCCTATTTGCTGGACATCCTGTAGTTGAAATGGAATATGTGGTGTTCTTTTATTATAATATAATGTAATAACATTACTTGATTTTTGATTTGCCGCAATAAAATATTGATACATTTATATAAAAAATCTATTACATTTTTATGTTGGGATTTAACAAGTTTTTAAAGGCAAAAAAGTCTTTATTTAGTCTTTATTAGTCTTTCGTGGTTATAAGCGCGTATAAGCGCCCAGAATACCACTTAATTTAAATTGCGAAATGCCATACTGACACCGAATTTTTAAATGAAAATTTTAATTTTACAAAGAACGTAAAAAAAACTATATATTATGAAATAAATTTGTTTTTAAATTCCGGTGTCATTCAATCATTTTAGTATTTTATGAGTAGAAGTGCTTTGACCGTCAAAGGGTTAAAAACAAAAGCTTATAAAAACATTTGGTAACGAAATAAAATGGCTGAAGATAAATAAAAGAATATGAAACATACGTACTTTTATGTTACTTGATGGCTCAATTTCAACATATCACACTGAAATACATAAATCGAAATTAAGCGCTGTGTATTTTTTACTACAGATACGTGTAATGAAGTAACTAGCTGTCTGACGTAAGAATTAAATTTTATCAAGAAACTGGCAAAAGCCGCAATTTTTTAAAACCTATGAAAATATTGCTAAGAGTTTGTTTTTTGTCATCTTTCTGTATATTGAGCATAAAAATAGCGTTCCGGATGTAGGTGAAAACCTCAAAATTTATCCTTTAACCCATTCGTGCCCACCACCTTTTGCGCAAATTTTATTCGGTTGGCACCACTATTTTTAAAAGAATTAAGTTTTGTTCATTAATTACGAAAATGTTTCAATTAAATAAAATAAAGTTTGCTGTTCTTTTTTACCGGTGTCAAAAACAGTGCTACATGCACCTTTTGAAGCGTCCCTAAAAAGGGACGCTAGGCACTAATGGGTTAATAAACATATTTAGTTAAATGTAGCAACTGTAGCTAAACAAAAATATTATGCTTATATGACAAGAAAAACTTGGCGTTAAAAAACATAAAGAAAAGGTTCTTTAAAATTTCTGGTATTTAATTTTTAATATGAATATAAGGAAATAGACCTCCAAGAAAATCTCAAGCAATGTCAAGTTTAAAAATTCAGGACGTATTTTATAGCTAAATTCCAAGTCTATTTGACATAAAATTCAAAATCTGTTTTCACTTTTAGGAGGCCCGGGGCTCACGAAATGTATGTAAAATCTTTTAATAATAATAACTTTGTTATAAAGTTTTATTAAATTAGGTGTATTTCCAAGAATAATAAAAAAAATGATGTTGTTACATTCTGTTTCTCCGAAAAACAATTATTATCTTTAATAAACACAGAGGGTAAAGAATATAAATGAATATTTCTTTATATTTATCACAGATTTTCTCTATATCCATTTAAAATAAATAAAGTTTAATAATACTGTAATATAAGGTGCATCTATTTTTTATATAATGTTTTTTTTTTTTTTTTTTACATTAATCAATAAGTATTTCGTTCCGCTGAGCACAGAGTCAATTAAATAACCCCCTTTGTGGGGTGGGGATACATCCCTGATCTTGTTTGAACCACCTTCATTAATTCTAACAAGGGTTTTTGTCCTGGTTCTAATTGGAAGATATGTTCAAAATACTACAGTAACCTATTTGTTGAACTAACAGAGTCGAAAAATCAAGATACAGAACAGTTGCTAAATGCCCATTTAGCCGTAAGAACTCCTGATTTATCCCCCTGATACGGGTGCTTTTTATAATTGGGAAAGCCTAGACGTTGTAGAAGTAATTTTGAAATGCCTGAAGGATATGAAATAGATAAGGTAACATAGAATTTAGAAGTTTATTTTTATAAATTAGATTAAATCAAGATTATAAAGGAGCATAAGAAGGTTTTACTAAAATGGTATTTGCATAATACATAAATATTTTCAACGATTTATGCATCAGCGATTAAGAAAGCAGTTTGATAAGGAGTATGAAATTATAAGATATTTTAGGGTTATCAAGCATTTTAACACTGTCTTCAGAACAAAACTGATGTAATTTCAAGTTCTCATAATTTTCTGAACACTTATTAAAATTCGTAAATCTCTGAAATCTCTTTAGACAGTATTTAAAACTTTTAAAAAAATGTAACTATAGATACTTATATTCTAATGTTAGTCCGTTTTCTAATTACATCCCGTGTGCAATTTTATGATTAAGTATAGTGAGTGGTCTCATTTTGTTCCTTATGTCTTGTAGACTAAGAAACGCAATGGTGGACATCCGGGACCCGCGACTGGGGAGGAGGAAGGAAAGGGGAAGAGTTGAAAAATGAAAGTAGAAAAAATTCCATTTTATAAATAATAAAGGAATTTATCAATAAGTATTAATGTTTAAAGCATTTTTAGATTAGTAAAAATGTTTGTGGACATCCAGGACCCGCGATTAGGGAGGGAGAGGGGGAGGGGAAGGGTTGAAAAGTGCAAGGGAAAAAAATTCCATTTCATAAAAAATAAAGAAAATTATTTATAAATGTTAATGTTTGAAGCAATTATAGATTAGGAAAAACATTTATGGACATGCGGGACCCGAAACTGGGGAGGGGGAGGGAGAGGGGAAGGGTTGAAAAATGCAAGGAAAAAAAATCCATTTCATAAAAAATAAAGAAAATTATGCATAAATATTAATGTTTAAAACATTTATAGATTAGGAAAAACATTTGTGGACATCCAGGACACGCGACTGGGGAGGGAAGGGGAGGGGAAGAGTTGCAAAGTGCATGGGAGAAAAATTCCATTTCATGAAAAATAAAGAAAATTATGTATAAATATTAATGTTTAAAACATGTATAGATTAGAAAAAACATTCGTGGACATCCGGGATCCGCGTCTGGAGAGGGGGAGAGAGAGGGGAAGGGTTGAAAAGTGCAAGGAAAAAAATCCTTACTAATATTATAAATCGGAAAGTGAGTTTGTTTGTTTGTTTGTTTGTTCCGCTTTCACGCCGTAACTACTGAACCGACTGCTTTGAAATTTTGCAGACGTAAAGTTAGAAGTCCGGATTAAATAATAGGGTACTTTTTATCCCGGAAAAATTGATATTCCCGAGGGAAAACAAAAATATAGTTTGCTTGATGGATGGATTGGAGATGGCGCTGTGTGTCGTTTAAAACAAGATAAAATATTGCAAACGAATATAAACATGTAAATTTAGAAGCTAAATGATACGATAATGAATCCCCGAAAATGAGGAATTCCCGAGGGATGACGTACAATTTGTTTTATCGTCTAAACTGTTTTTTTACATCTACTTATATATTGCAAACGAATATGAACATGTAAATTTAGAAGCTAAATGATATGATAATGAATCCTCGAAAATGAGGAATTCCCGAGGGATGACGTACTATTTGTTTTATCGTCTAAAATGTTTATTTTTACATCTACTTATCCTGAAATAACTATAAGTCAACGAATTACTAATTGGTATAAGTATTAGTTACGTTATTTAGTTCTTGAGGTATGCGATAGATGGCACTGGGTGTTTTAAAACGTGGTAACGATGTGCAGTAGATGTATAATAGTTAGGTTAGGTTAGTTTAGTGCTTTTTTTCTAGGTAGATATCTAAAGTAGTTATTGTTTTTTCGATAGGTAATTACGTCGCTTTGTTCGTCGTTTAGATTGTTATAGTTTAGTTTAGGATTTTAGTTTAGTTTAGGTTTATAGTTTACTCATTTTTTCACAATGCCTCGCAAACGTAAATCTAATTTGTCGAGCACCTCATCTAAAGCTCGGGCAATGAAAATTGTCCGATCTCAAGAATCGCCTCTCCATGCTGAATTAAGAAGGCGCGAACAAACAGAGCGTCAGACTGCTTCGAGAGCTGCTGAGCTACCATCTCAGCGCCAGCAAAGACTTGAGGAGCAAGCCGCTCGCCAAGCTTCTTTGAGGGCTTCTGAGAATGATATTCGTACTCAAGTTCGTTTATCGCAACAGGCTCAACGTCAGCATGGTCAGCTCTATGTAGCGTGTTCCCGGGTTTCCAGTGCCCAAAATCTGCATGTTTTTGCTCCACAAGGGAAAACATATAATATAGTGTCCCATTCAGTTTTGGTTTAACAACTAATCGTATCCAGCATTACATCGCGCTTCTTACATTTTTTCGTGGAAATGAGAAGTTTTCTTATAGTTGTGCTTTATACCGCAACATAACCGAATTCCACGCGGGCGAAGCCGCGGGCGGAAAGCTAGTAAGTAATAAAGGTAATTGAAAAGGAAATGAGTGATGATAAATACTAAATTATACAAATTTTGTAACGCTAAATATTATTTGTTACCTTTGTATTGTTATTCTATATTATACATCATATACCTAAATAGTAAAAACTTTCAAATTTTAAACTGCAAGTAAAAGTTTAGCTTCAGAACAAAGTAGGATCATCGGTATCACTGCCATCATAATTTACATCATCAAGGCCTCCAACATTATCACATTTATCAGTCTCACCCGAGCATGAACACATTTCAGTTACAAGGTAATCCATTTTGTGTACATTTACAGGATGCTACACATCTTGACTTGACACACGAACAATGCACCGATTAACCCTTTCTGGCACACTGTGCCCGGTCAGGGATACCTAATTTTAATTCCAAACTTACAAACGGCACCAATAATATTTTAGTAAAATTTTCCTTTTAGAATAAAGGCTTAAATTGAGGAATTCAAAGTATCTAAAAAAAATCGTTGTTGAATTCTGGTGTCAGTCGATAATTTCTAATTTTACTACAGATTTTGCCCGTGCCGGAAAGGGTTAAACCAATTCTTGAGGAGCACATGGCATGTTACACATGACAGGTAGGTATTATTTTTCCTTTATTATCCAACCAAAATCAGTTGGGGGTGGAATATTAGTTTTTAAAATGTGTGCTCTTTGCCATATTATTGCTTGGTAATGAACTCTTCTTATGGCTGGGTAAAGGGCGGCTTGAGTTGGAGGCATATTTGTTCCTTCTACTTGCTTTTTTGTAAATAACCACCATCTTAGCTCACTCAATGTTTTAATATTTAATTTTGGCATGTACACTGAACATTTGTATTCTTCAAGTGCAAAATATGTTTCACTCTCAATGATATCTGTTTGATCTTATGCGGCAAGTGCTTTAAGAATTCTGTCGTCAGCATTTATGAAGCTCTTCCAAAAACTGGTTTTTGATTTACCACTGAATGAACCAGTGGTGTCAAATCCAGAAAGAGAATGCAGTCCCACTAAAGCTTCAGATCTTTTTTCTTGCCCTTTTCAACCTTTTCCCCTTCTTTCCCCCTCCCCCTAGCCTAGTTGCGGATCCCGGATGCCCACTATTGCTTTTCTTATTCTATAAAAGATTTAAATACATATATATATATATATATATATATATATATATATATATATATATATAATTAAATCGCATTTTTTTCTTGCCTCTTTCAACACTTTCCACTCCCCTCCCCTCCCCTCCTCTTCCCTTACCTCCGTCTTCCTAATCACAAGTCTCGAGTATCCTTCAATGCCATTCTCATTCTATAAACGTTTTAAACTTTGATATTTATGCATAATTTTTTTGAAACAGAATTTTTTTATTGCCCCTTTCAAATTCCTCTTTCCCCCCTCCTCCTCCCCAGTCGCGAGTCCCGGATGACCACAAGTGTTTTTTCCTAACTTGTAAATGTTTTAAACATTCATATTTATACATAATTTTCTTTATTTTTATGAATTAGAATTTTTGTCCCTTGCAATTTTCAACCCTTCCCCTTCCCTTCCCCTCCCCCTCCCCCATGGCGGGTCCTGGATGTCCACAAATGTTTTTCCTAATCTATAAATGTTTTAAATATTAATATTTATGCATAATTTTTTTATTTTTTATGAAATGGAATTTTGTTCCCCTGCATTTTTCAACCCTTCCCCTCCCCCTCTCCAGTCGCTTGTCCGGATGTCCATAAATGTTTTTCCTAATCTATAATTGCTTCAAACATTAACATTTATAAATAATTTTCTTTATTTTTTATGAAATGGAATTTTTTCACTTGCACTTTGCAACTCTTCCCCTCCCCCTCCCCAGTCGCGGCTCCTGGATGTCCACAAATGTTTTTCCTAATCTATAAATGTTTTAAACATTAATATTTTTGCATAGTTTTCTTTATTTCTTATGAAATGGAATTTTTTTTGCCTTGTACTTTTCAACCCCTCCCCAGTCGCGGATCCCGGATGGTCATCAGTCGCGTATCAGTCGTGGATCAGTCGCGGATCCCCATTTCCTAATCTATAAATGTTTTAAACATTAATATTTATAGATAATTTTCTTTATTTTTTATGAAATGAAATTTTTTTCCCTTGCACTTTTCAACCCTTCCCCTCCCCCTCCCCAGTCGCGGACCCCAGATGTCCACCACCGCTTTTCTTTGTCTACAATACATAAGGAACAAAATGCGACCACTCACGATACTTAATCATAAAATTGCACACGGACCTGTGAAAAGCTGTAATTAGAAAACGGACTATGTTGTAAAAAATACAATTCAGATTGCAATTTTATTTTTCACATAAGTGATAACTTAACTTAAACTAGATATATAAACATAAAACTTAGATTAAAAAGAAGTCTAACTTATATTTTATAGATTAAATTAATATTTTTGAGATAAGAAAATGATTTCATTAGATTTTAATCATTAATTAATTATTTGTTCCACTTGTTATAATATTTCAAATTCATCTGAATGAAAAAAAATCTTCAAAGAATTTGTACACCAGTAATTCATTCAAGTGTAAAATTCATTTTAACATGTTTTATGTAATATAGCTAGTGCAAGTTAAATTATTTTGCGAATGGTGACATAACATGAGGAAAATACGTAAAAAATACTATAGTAAAATATTTTTTGAGCTAACAGAGTCGAAAAAATCAAGATTCGGAACAGTTGCTAAAAGCCCATTTAGCCGTAAGAACTCCTGATTTATACCCCTGAAACCGGGAGTAATTTTTATAATTGGGAAAGCTTAGATGTTGTTGGAATAATTTTGAAATGCCTCAAGGTTATGAAATACATAAAGTAACATGAATTTAGAAGTTTACTTTTATAAATTAGATTAAATCAAGATTATAAAGACGAAAAAAGGGTTTTTATTAAAATGGATTTGCATAATACATAAATATTTTCAATGATATATGCATCAGCGATAAAGAAGGAGTATGATAATGTAAGATATTTTAGAGGTCTCATACTTTTTAAAATCTCCTTCGCCAGCCCAAGACTGGTGTAATTTCAAGTTCTCACAATTTTCTGAACGGGCTGGGTTGCCAGTTTGGCTCTACTTTTAATTTAAATACATTGGATGCATATCAGGAATTCTGAAAGATAGATTTTAGCTTAGGTAATCACGAAATGCCAGTCATTAAATTAAAAATAGAAATATAATACAGAATTTCTGGTTGAACGTAAAATTTCAGACTCAAAAAAGAGGCCATATTTGCAACCCTGCCAGACAGGCTATTATAAGATGTCATAGGTGCCAACCTGACTTAGATTATCCGTAATACGTGCATTAATTTGACCCTGGTTTAATGAGTTTCGAACCAGACATTTTTCAAAGAAATGAAATTAAGTATGTTCCACAAACATTCTTGAAATTAAATAAATAAAGATTCATGAAGTATGTTTTCAGGTTTGAAATGACGTTAACCTGGATCAAACTAATTCAGGTATTACGGAAGATTAGTTGAAAGTTGGCAGCTATGAGATGTGCGTGATCAGTGTGGATGGGTTAATTTTATTAAAATTACTGCGTTGTCAATGCACTTAAATTTGTGTATGTTTGTTGCCACAAATTTAATAATAATATTTTTGTTCCTGGTATCATCATTGTTATTGCAGCTGAAAACAATTCGCCTAAAAACAATTTCGCTTAATTCAAGAAATAGAAATTTTATTGCTAACTGAAAATTTTATTATTTATGTGAGAAAATGTATTAAAATTTATTTTACTTTAGTCAATTTTTACCATTCTAAGTACTACTTTCTATAAATTTGTATCATGAAAATCACTAAATTCAGCCAATTTCAAACTGACTGAAACTAATGATATACATGTTTGGTGCATAATTTTCTTAAACACACTAGTGAAACACTGTAGCTGAATTGAGCAAATCGTAGAATAGTGGCAACTGTCTATAGGCTGTTTTATTATTGCAGTTGACATTCTGATGAACTACATTAATTTATTTATAACAGCTGAGATCGTCTAAATCCAATCAAAACTTCAAAATTTACAATGTAGTCGAATTATGATCCGATGGTCAGGTCATACAAGTAGTAAATTAATACATTGAAAACTTTGGTAGATTCAGTTAGTCAAACAGAGCCAGGGATGTAGTGGAGGGTATACAGGGGTATACGCAATATACCATCTGGATTTTTTAAGGAGCACTGTATACCTTCTGTTTCTCAAAAAAGCTATACGATATACTTTATTGGGTATACCCTTTGCCTTGAGCGTATACCCTCTGTTTATAGCGTATATTCTGCTACTTTTACGACTACACACTGAACACAGACCAGTCATTTTAAAAGGTTTATTCAGCCATACATAAAATCGTAAAGCAACTCCCCACATTACGAGAATTTACGTCGCGCCTTCAAGCTAGAGCACGAATCACTGTTTCATGCTAAAAAGAATCTTATGTCCCTAATAGCATGCATGGTCACAGTGACGTCACTGTGAGTCACTTTGGTTACATCACATCTGTGACCAAAATGCCACCTCTCAGTGACGTCACATTGTGACTGAGATGTGACTTTATTAAAAAATTTTAGAAATTTATAAATATCCTTCAAAACATGTTATTTACTTTAAAAAACATGTTTCTGGCAATTTAAATATCGTCGCTTTTGTCACAGTTTCGTCACAATGTTAATGTCAAATTAGTCACAAATGACACATTTTTCACAAATTTGTCTCATAGTGACCACTTTGTGAAACGTCACAAAATAGCTCTAAAACGGCCATAACGATTTCACATTTTAGTCACTGTCACTTCACATCGATGTCACGTGACGTCATATCGCCAATCGATGGTCACAAAGTCACAATGTGACTTCACAACGACGCGAAGTTGCAGTGACGTCACCATGCTTTACGGGGTCAACAATTATGATGTTCTACTAGACGATAAAATACTGGACAGCAGAGTTTTAAAAAGAATTAAAACAAGTTGGAAATTGCACTTCGAGCATAGCAAATGAGATGCATTCGTACTGTAAGGAAGTTCTAAAAATATTCAGATTTTGGTGTAATAGCATACAATACTTCGGAAGTAACTTGTAGTAAACCTCAGAGACGTACATCAATTTCATAAAACGTGAAATAATTTAATGTTATTAAAACGCGCCCCAAACATTGTCCCTCCCCCCTTTACAATTAAGTAATGGAATAATTTCGGATAGCCTTGTAAATTAATAACAAATATTCTTTGCACCACAGATTGTACCGAATGTATATTCAAATACATACTTCATAGATGCATATAAATTTTATTAAGTTCGAAAGAGTGCAATACCATTACAATGCACTTGAAACTATTTTTAAACATTTGCCGTAATATAATGGAATATTTTTGATTGTCCATGTAATTAAACTATTCATCCGATTTTCATAAAATTTTAAATGACACGACAAAGTTATGGAACAATTATATATTTTAAATTTCAAATGATTCAGTTGAGTAGTTTTTGCTCTGTTATATGCGGAAAGACGGACGGACTGAACGACGACTATATGTGCTTCTTACTTATATAATTACGAACGCACCTAAAAACACAGAAATCTTTTTTTCTGATCTAATGCACGCCGATTTTGTTAGTAATGCGTGGATACACAGACCTGAATGTAAACTTCAGGACGAACCAATCAGATTCCGAAATGAAATACACAGTGGAATGTGCTCAGTTACTCAACGAATGGATGCTGAAGAAGGGCGTAGTAGGCAAAGGGTTCCACACCTACCGACAGAAGGATTTCTATGTAATGGCAGAAAAATACAAGGAAAGTTTATTTGCGGATAAAAAGAAAATAGTAAAATTGACTTTTAAAAACATTCGAAAATGAAAAAGTAGCTTCAATCAGAATATTATAGGTTTAAGAATTGATAAAAAATTATGAAGGATTAAAAGTTTTAAATTAAGATTTGAAATAAGATAATCATTAATATACGCGTTTTAAATTTCAGAAATTAGATAGCAGTAAATAGCAGATGTTATTAAGAAATAGGGAAATAATGTGTATGCCGTAAACTTAGAATAATTTAAATGAATATTGCAACGTATTTTTTTATATATAACATGCATTTTGCGTATTTTTCTAGAAATACGCACAAAAACATTATTTGTTTTTGCCAGAATGTAACTTTGTCCTAATTACTGTGTTATTTATATTAATTTATATTTCAAATTAGATTAAAATTGACAAAAAGTTATATTTATTAGCGTAAAGGAACATTTAAAAAGATATATTCACGGATTAGTACTGCTTATATCCAATGCGTTTTAAAGTCTCTACAATATTGATATACTTAATATGTAAATGACGAGATATATTCAGTGTTTAGATAGAGCCACAAAGCATTTATATAAACAACCCATTTGACATTAGAATTAACTCGCTACTGAATTGATCCAGCCGTTGCATTGATCAATGGGAAATTGTGAAATGAAATAGTTTTAACTGCGACGATTCAGAGTTTTGGGCTGATTGTTTTGTCTAAAAGTAGATTTTATAAAGTAAAATGGCTGAAATCGCAATGTCATATTTCAATCAGACATCATTTAGTATCTGAATGAAGATTGAAATATTGAGTTACAGCGCTTCGACAGATGATTATATTTTTATTCCGTTCTTATCAGTAATTTTCTGCCATACATTTTAAAGTACATTTTACTTGCAAATTTTGTTAAAGTATACATTATGGATTTCTGTTTTAAGAAAGTGCTTCCAGTTAAAATTAAAAAATATTCGCCTTTGGCAACCCTAAGTCTAGATTCAACTTTGTAAAGGGAAATTTTTTAATTTTATTCTCAATGAAGAATAAATAAAATGAGCCGTTTTTTTCTCTACTGAACGTGTATATATCTTTTTCTATTTTGACATTTTTTGGCGTAAAAAAAATATAAAGAGCGGTTTTGTTATCTTAAAGCTGTTCTTGAAACAAAAAGAACACCTTTATGACATAAGTTTCAATTTATTTTTGTTCGGAAATGCACGGACACTAAGAGGTGGTGTTGTTCAGAAACTTTTTTATCGCACTCTTTATCTCTCTCTATCTTTTGTTGTTGTTGTTGTTTATTCGTTTGTTAACGCAATAGATCTTTCAGAAAATATTGTCAAAGTGAACAAGGGACATATTGAATTGAATTTCTGTGCGAAAGAAGTATAACCACTCAACAGGGGGGGGGGGGGGAGCGCGTTTGTCGTGATCAAAATCACTTAAAACTCAATAGATAATTTATTGGTTACAAAATGGAAACCCAATCGATTCGGAATCACTTCCATAAAAAGACCTTTCAGATTTATAACTTTCGTTTAAATAATTAAATTATAAATGTGACAAAACGTTTTGCGTTTGTTAAGTAGAGCAGTCAAGAACAGCGTTGAAGCACGTGTGCATGTTAAAATAGCAAATAAAGCCTTTGTGCAAAAATGTTTAAAGATAGAAAACCAACGATTACAAATGCGCAAATAATGTATGAAAAGATAGCAAACAGCTGCTTCGAATCTACTATCGAGATTCTTCATTAGTGCAAAACTCAGCGAGCTAGAAAAAGCAAAACTAAGGAAGTTTTGCGCTCAGAGTCGCTCAGTTTTGCTTTTTCTAGCTCGCTGAGTTTTGTACTGATGAAGAACCTCGAAAAAAGATTCGAAACAGCTGTTTGCTACCTTTTCATACATTATTTGTGCATTTGTTATTGTTTGTTTTCTATCTTTAAACATGTGTACATATGCCTCATGGAAGATTGTACCTCAAGGTATGATGTGAAAGCAAAAAAGTATGCTAGTCCTGAATATCAATAAAATTTTTGTGACATGAAACTGAAATTCAGCAACATAAAACAAAATGACGTTTGTTTAAAAATAAACCTACAAATTTCATGTCTTTTCAAGTTCAAAATCTTGGAAAAACAATTAATAGATGAGATTTTTTCATTAAATTAATTCATGGTTACCGAAAATTATTTTCTTTCAAGAACGAAGTTTTTAAATAATCGGTTTGAAAAACTTAGCAAATTACACTCAAAGGATTTGGACCTCGTAAATAATTTGTATAATCCAAAATAATTTCTGACAGTCAATTCAAGGATGCCAAAAATCTATGTAATATCAAATTTTAAAGAAGAATCTTCTGCCGAACAAAGTGGAATCTAGCATAAACTGGAATTAATTTTTTAATCAAAAAATATTCCATTTAAAGTTTTTATAAACATTAATGTCTTAATTTCTGGTATTCTAAATGATGATTTTCAAAATATTATTAACATATAATCATCGATAATCTCTCACTTCTAAAAATGAAATAAATAATATTGTCAACGCTGTACTATGGTCCATGAATGAATTTTTAGAGAATGAATAATTATTTTTAAATTTTTGCAGAGACATATTTCTCATTCCTGTGACATGCAACGTAACTTAACTTACTTGACTATTTAATTTTTTTTCCATTTTTTAACAAACTTTTTATTATTTTAATAGAAATTTATTTCATATGTGGAAAAGGAATGTTTTAAAGGAATATTTTCAGTGATATTCTTTTCTTACCCATTTTGAGCAAGTAAAATTTCAAATTTATAATTGGTCTTTCTTGTATTCCAAAAATAGCCATCATCATCGACAGCGATTTTGAGACCATAGATATAAATACCCCAATCAAAGAGTCATGAACAGCATCCCAATTACAAACGATAGCTTCTGTTCATAATAATATCATTACGATGTGTGGAAGAAGTTTGCCACCGTAGCTCGTAGGGGACAGAGATTCAGTGGCTTGCCGATTCCTAGAAAACTGCACGACTGCCCGGAACAGTATAGTACACCTGCTCAATGAAGATCTTATAGCGGTACCATACGGACTCCGCAGAAATTTATCCTCTACACAACGTTACAGTCAGCAAAAGTTACGTAACCTTGATGTAGGGGAGAATTCTGCTCACTATTCTTGTTTACCGAACGTTTCCCGCATTGCACGGAAGATGTTGGTCATTCATTCAGCGCTGATCAAGTGATCAATAGGAGTGGAGCGAGAAATTAAATAACCCCGCGAGAAGTTTGAAAAACTTGTTTACCGAACACTCAGCAAAATAAATGATCTTTTTTTGTAAAATGTTTGGGAAAAAATCATTCCCCATGTGATATAGCTTTTATTATAAAGTACAACCTACTGCCGAGAGAGCGAATAAAACACAACGTTGCTCATTTTAAAACGATTTCGCTAAATTATGATCTAATCTTGAAAGTATCGAATTATTCCGATTATGGAAATAATATCATTCTCCAAGAAAATATTGACTTTTATTCATGAACATAAAGAATTTGTCTAACTGTACTTGTGATATATGTGTTATTTGTTTATTTACGCTTTCGATTTTCTTTTTTCTTCAAACAATGTGATTTAACGCCAGTAATGTATAAGTATGACCGACGGCACGAGCGATGTTCGCAACAGTGTTGTTTCGAGTGCATAGAGCAATTGTACGAAGACAATCTGTTATATTTATGTGTAAATTATATAGAAATGTTGAATACAGTTAGAAAATGGAGTAAAAGTTTTAGAGTAAATGTTTGTTATTATCTCAAGAAACTTAGCTTACAAAAGTAAAATTATGCTTAAGACCTGCAAATTTTAGCTAAAGTACCTATGCCTGTAAAAAATTATTTAATATAGAGCCAAACTTTGGGTATATTCCTTGCTTTAAAATTGATAATTTTAATTAAGATCATCGGTTATCTAGCTTATTTATGAGTAGACTAGTAAATTTAAATAAACATTTTCTTCTTATTATTATTAAAGACTACGTTATTTAGCTTTGATAATTTTAATTAAGATCATCGGTTATCTAGCTTACTTATGAGTAGACTAGTAAATTTATATAAACATTTTCTTCTCCTTATTATTAAAGACTACGTTATTTAGCTTAGCTCGAAAAATAAATTGTATTATTTCCATCAATAATATATAAATTATTCCCTGTTCTTCATTTAAATTTACAGTTATCGATTGATAAATTAATTTTTTTAATAAAATTTTTTATAGATTTTAAATATCACAAATGAAGCAAATTAGTCCATTTTTGAAATCAACTGGGGCTAAATGGAGGCTTGGCGAGCTTAGCTCTCCAGGGCTAGAATCTTCTATTACTTCAAATTAAAAATGAGAATATAATTTTGTCATTTTTTAAATTATTTAGGAGACGATCATAGTTAATTTCAAATAAAAAATTGATTGAATAAATGTTAAAATTGTTAAAATAATTGTGAAAAATGTGTTAAATAGATATAACTCAATATCATGTTAGTTAATAATTTAACAGTATGTTAATTAATAATTCAGTATGTTACAATAGTTGGCGAAAATTGTTAAAATAGTCACATTTTATCAATTCGCATGTATTATAATAGACTGTCAAAAAGTTCATGGAACTACGCTGGATCTCTTTAATGCCGCAATGTAATTATTTATTTGTTTACTACCATTATATTTTTTTTACTATGCAATTCGTATCAAGTACTTGATGGCAATATAGCTTAAGATGGCAGTTTCTGGTGATGTCGAAGTTCGATCAAAAGGCGAACATCAAGCTCATCTGCAGATTGGAGAAATCTGCTTCAGTGATTTGTTTAGTTTTACCATCGGAAGAAAAATGAATACACTAAGTATAACGAAATCTGTGTCTTCTCCAAGGTAAAAATTGGACTTTAAAAGGTAACTGTCTTGGTATATACAAAGCTTCAAAATCAACGCGATGGCTGAACATGGGAAGCTATCACAACAGGACTTCGATCGTTGTTATCAATAATAGCAAAAAAGGTGTATGCTGTTTTTACAGAACCTAATTTGAAGGTGTTTAACACTAGAACGCCCGGAAATTTTACTCAAGTTTGACAATAATATTTCTCGCCGGAATTTTTATTCGAAATTATATTATTTATTTATTTAACGTAAATCTGCATGGATCATTTTTAAATTATTTCAAAAAAATTTCTGGTTCGAACTGAAATTTAATGACATAATTGGACTCGAATCGACTCCTTCCGGGCGTTCTAGTGTTAAGTAAATGCACACTGATATTATGGTAATAAATAGTTACAACAAAATTCCGGGAAATTTTTAACTTGCCTTGGTATTTTATAGTATTTGGAGGTGTCAAAGTTCGATCAAAAACGAAAATACAGTTCATCTGCAGATTTGGGAAATATGCCGCAGTGACTTTTTCAGCTTTATAGTATGAGGACAAGTGAATACACTAAGCATGACGAATTCTGCCTTTTCCCCATGTTAAACCCTTCGCGATGGGATCCTTCTACGAAATTTTTAATATTTTGTCACCGGTTATAAAAAACAGAAATTTCTGGCTTATTAAATCGTGAAAACGCTCCGATTAAATAAGTGAAATTTTACGGTATAATTTTACTGATGGCAATAAGCACGGATTCTTAAGCCTATTTCCGGCACGTATACGTGTTGCTCGTCCTCTAAGGGTTAAAAATTGCGTAATAAAAGTAACCGTTTTGGCACATAGAAGGCACCAAAACCAACGCGAAGGCTAAACATGGGAAGTTATCAAAACAAGACTTTCATCATTGTTTTCAGTAATGATAGGTGCGGTTGAAGAAGTGTATGGCTAGAGTCGCAGCATATAGGGAAAATTTTATTGTTCTGACCAAAACATTTTACAATAATCTTCCAGAGACATTTTAATGAGGTATGCAGTAGAAATATATAATGAATATTATTGATAAATGATACTGGTCAGAACAATAAAATTTGCCCTATATGCTACGACTCCTGGTATGGACAGTTGTTACGGATAAACATTTGTTATATATCCTCATAGCCACAAATTTTTATCCGGCTTAAAATTTTCAAAATAAATGCATAACCTTATTCCTATATGAATGGATTATTTGTACTTCACCCCTTGCGGGGCGGTGGTTTCATAGGTATATTACTTTATTTTAATTCCCAAACGCCACATTCGCACCGGAATTTTGTTAAAGAAAATTACGTTTCATTGAATGCGTGAAGCACAGCGTTTTCTTATTTACAAATAAAGTTATTTTCAAATTATGGTGTCAGTCATTAATTTCAATACTTAAGCAATGAATTTGCCCTGCCCCGCAAAGTGTTAAAAAAGATGAAAGCAATTCCAAATGCATTTAATGTAGTAGTTTCTGCTGATCAAAATTTCTAAAATAACGAAATTTCTTCGTTTATTCGTAAGTAACAAATTTTCAGGATTTTTTTTTTTACTTTTTAACTTAAAATACAAATATTTTAAACAATAAATCTGTCAAAATTTTAAATCAGAATCAATTTAATCTGTTGCTTCGTTATTAAATCATTACTACTTCCTAACCAACAGTTGCATTAGTCAAACTAGAATCTGTTCTGTCATGAAAATTGTAAGTTTTTGCTAATAAATTTAATTCTGTCATCTGATTGGAACATCTTTCTCTTTTTCTTTTTCCATTTGGAAGTGGTTTATCAAGAAAAGAAACTTGACTTTAAGATTTAGAATGTCATAAATATAATTATAGATTGTCTCATTAGGAAGAATATCAGTTCTCAGAAGGAATTAATAAATGTAATCCCGAATAAAGTTTTCAAAATTAACAAATGTAATTATTATTTCGATACATAATCAGTGTAACATTTCACCTGTTTTTTGAAATGTTGATTTCTGTTTTCGTTCTTTTAATTTGTATAATGTTAGTTTTCATTAAATCACGAAAATATTAGAGATCGGGTGCTTGCATTTTATAGTATTACTTATCTCATATTGTTAATATTAAATCGTAATATATTAATATTCAATTATTCCCCAAAGGTAATTCGCACTTTGCACGTTGCACATTGCTTATTGCACATTGCCTCATCTACTTATAAAATACACTAAGGTGTCGATTCCGGGTCATCCCGATTTCCAAAAAAAATATCTTATAGAGGCCATGTTACTAATAAATTTTTCGATTAAGAACGTATGGAAATATACACATAATCTGCTTTGTTTCACATATATTCCTCTTCATTTTCTCTAGAACCTTTCAAATATATCCAGTTATAATATTTTAAGTTCTAAATAATCTATCAGCAGTTAACTTAAATAAAGTAACTTTATGCTGAAATTATTCTTTTTATGCATTTTGGGACAAATCTTCAAAAAATATCAATTTAATATATTGCTTCCTTATTGAATTATTGCTACTTCCTAACCAACAGTTACATTAGATAAACTAAATTCCACTCTGTCATGAAAGTTATAAGCTCTTGCTAATAAAATTAGTGCTGTTATTCGACTGGAACATCTTTTTTTTTTTTTTTTTTTACTTTTCCGTTTAGAAATAATTTATCTAAGAAAGAGACTTGACTTTAAGGTTTAGAACATCATAAATATAATCACAGATTGTCTCATAAGGAAGAAAATCAATTCTCAAAAGGAATTAATAAATATAATCCCGAATAAAGTTTTTAAAATTAACAAATGTAATCACCTATTCGACAGATAATGAATGTTACATTTCGCCTGTTTTTTGAAAAGTTGATTTTTATTTCCTTTCTTTTAATTTGCTTTATATTAGTTTTCTTTAAATCAACAATATACTAAAGATTGAGTTCTTGCATTGCATATTATTACTTATCTCATATTGTTAATATTAAACCATAATATATTGTTAACTAGTAAAGTATCCAACATTACCCTAAAAAATAAGAATGCTTGTTTTGAAAAATCAGTTTCAAAATTAAACATATAAAAAAATGGCAAGTACAAAAAATCTATGAATTTTATTTAAAAAAAATCTGAAATCTTTATTTCAGTTCTTTATCAAGAATGAGCAGTAGAGGTCTGCACGGACCGAAATCTTCAGGCCCGAGTCCGGCCCGAAAGTTAAAACTTTGGCCCAAGCCCGGCCCGGCCCGGCCCGGCCCGAACGAAATAAATATTGGCCAGTCCGGCCCGAGAAAAGCCCAGCCCGAAAGTTAAATTTTCGTCCCGAGCTCGGTGCGGCCCGGAAAAAAGTTAAAAATTCGGCGCGAACCCGCCCCGGCTCAAGTGAATTTCTACAGAACATTGATCTTTACTCTTACGGAAGAGTTCAGACCAAAAAAACTTATCTTAGTCTTTTTTTTTCATGTTTATAATCTCTATTTATGCAGAAGTGCCATAGGCTGCAAAATTTACGCTTTTAATGAACCTGTGTTTGTTGTATGTAAATGTTTCAGTTATCATTAGTATTATTAACGCATGAAAAAAATCGATTAAATTGTATAAGGTAAAAGTAAAATCTTCTAAGGCATTTGAAAGAAAAAAATACGTTTTTTTCTTAGCAGATGTAAATGTTTAGTATATTTTTTTTTCTCGCGTATAGTTGTATTCATTTTACATGAAAGAACAGTTTAAAAGAAATTTACAGTTTTCAGTTTAAACGAAAATTCCGTCTTAATCATGTTTTTTTTATGTGTTTAATTCTATTTTAAGACGCCTAGTGATCTACGATTCTTTAAAAAGAATAAATTCTAATGTTTAATTGTAGAATAGTTTCAGTTATTATTAGTATTAATAATGCATTGAAAAATTCTAATAAAATGGTATATGGTAAAAGTAAAATCTTCTAAGACATTTAAAAGAAAAAAATACGTTTCTTTCTTAGCAGATGTAAATGTTTAGTATTTTTTTTTTCGCGTATAGTTGTATTCATTTTGCATGAATGAACAGTTTAAAAGAAATTTACAGTTTTCAGTTTAAACAAAAATTCCGTCATAATCATGGTTTTTTTATATGTTTAATTCTATTTTAAGACGCCTAGTGATCTACGATTCTTTAAAAAGAATAAATTCTAATGTTTAATTGTAGAATAATGACGATTTAAAAGTATATGCCTATTTTGCAAAAAATTTTGGACCAAGCCAAACTTTAGTGATTTATGAACAGACTTTTCCACGTCGAGAAAAAGATTTTCATACGGAAAGATTCAACAGGAACTGATTATTTTGGTTCGTGAAGACTAGGAAGAACGAAATCAGTCTCTTCTTCGTATGGAAAAAATAAGTTAGGCTCGACCCGGCCCGATACTCCAGGAAAAAAAATTAAGCCCCGAGATTGGCCCAGCCCGAGTTTTCAGAAGGAAGGCCCGAACCCGGCCCGGCCCGAATGCCGTTAATGGAAATCGGCCTGAACCCGGCCCGTGCAGATCTCTAGTGAGCAGTACGTATACCTCTGTGGAAATTATAATATATACGTATACACACATTTATATACATGTAATAAATTCAAAAATCAAATTCAGAGAGCCTCAGTGTCAATATTTCCATAAATGGGTTATTATCATTTTTCAATACGTTTATTCAAACTCACAGAACAGTATATATTCACATTCTGACGTCCGTTACATTTCTAATGTGACGGAATATTTACTTTTTTTCAATTCGTCAAACTGTGTATTTAATTTTTATTTTTTACGTGGACATTTTGCAATAGAAAAGTTGTGAGGTAATCAGGGGTCGCAGCATCCCTAAAATTTTTACACTTTCCTACCACAATTTTAAAACTATAGTATTTATTATAGAATTTCATTATAGATGTTGAAATAATTTAACACGAATATTTTTAATTAAAAATACTGGAAGAAACGGGCGAAAATTTTAGGGATGCTGCGACCCCTGGGTAATATTCAATTTCTTTTTTTCAATTTGTCAAATTATGCATTTCATTTTAATTTTTCACGTGGAAGTCTTGCAATAGAAAACAGAAATTGTTATGGTAAGAATTTTTTATGTATTTTTAATTATTGGCAACTACTATAACGAAAATTGTTTAAATTTGATAACTGCTATTAAACAGGTGTTTTTTGATATTTTGCCGAGTATTTTTCACAATTTAAGAGAGATTTCAATATACTTTTGAACGCTATGCGTCAAAGTACGCCACAAGTTGGCTCACAAACTATAATTTTGAAACTATTAAAAAAAAATCAAGTTTTTTTACAAAGTAAAATATCCTTTATATGTATTAGGGATAAGTGTAGAATTTTACCAAATAAATAAATAAATAAATAAGATAAATAAATAAATAAACAAATAAACATAATCTGCCACATACATATCGCAAAATTATGAAAAATCTTCAAAGCTTAACTATGGCTGCTTTTAGCTCACGTTCCTTATTTAGCTCTCAAAAAGAATTAATATATGTAATCATGATCAAAATACAGAATGACACGTTTCCAATGCCGGAAAAAAATAAGAATTCATAAAGTTCAAAATATTATAAATCAGCAAATTTTTGTCGCAAAATAATGATATCGTTTTTATGTCCTTTTTCTCAGACGCAGGCAACATATTTCTAAATACAGTAATATTTATACAAGATTTAACAGCGTGGAGCCGAAATATTATTTTGACATGGACGCATTCCTGTATTAGACTAAATGATGTACGAGCTTTGCTAAAAATGAGAAGTATTAGGTTATTTTTCTTTGAATCTTATAATATCAACCATTTAACACATTCGCTGCCGCTCACGCGCTAGTGCGTGATATTCCCATTCATTTAACACAGAGGGCGGAGTTATCGGCAGCTAGTTGAATCGTAAAAGGTTCTGTGATTAAAGTAGGCTAACTTTACAATAAAGAAAAAAAATGATGGATATAATAAAGGATTCTGAGCACCTTAATATATACCAATTTCTTGTCCCTAAAAGGTTACCATTTACAAGTTTTATTTCCTGCCGGGCCGCGATTTGATCCCAAGTCTTTCGAGTTAGGGACGAATGCCTTACTGACTGGACTATTGAAGCTGTTACTACTTTATGCAAAAGCTACAACATGCATGCACAACCATGCGTGCGCATTTTATCTGATGAATGTTTATAACATAATTTCATTAAAATCTGTCCAGTAGTTTTGGAGATAGTCGACCAAAACTCAAAATTCTCATAATTTTAAACATGAGTGTATTGTTATACAATGGCATTACAATTTGGTTATATATGTTGTCGCTTAACGATTCATGATTGGAGACTATTATAACAAAGAAGCATCAATTAAACATTAATATCTAGTTAAAAATTCAGTAGACAGATCCTAATAGAAAATGGTTTGTTTGAGAATAATTGCATGGTTAGTTCGGAAAAATTAGTCCCGTTTCAAACAATATTTTCTATTGCCTTCAAAATACAAATTATCCGTACAAGAGAATATTTTTAAGAAAATTGCGATTTTAAATTTAAGATGAAGACTTCTGAAAGACATTTTTGACTAAATGAGGAAAGAAATTTACGCTAATCTGATATTTATGGACATTTTTATATAAATGAAGAAAATTCTTCGAACAGTCCGAGAGATTTCTTCGAGAATAATTTAATTGAAGTTGTCTCAATAAAACCAACACTTAAGACTCTTTTAAAATGTTCTGCTCAACAAGCGCAATACATTTTGACACATTTACAAACTCTTTATTTAACGAAAAGATATAAAATTTGAAGGCCTGACTATTGAAGCGATTTGGAATCAAACTGTGTTTTCATTTTTGGATAAATAAATTATAGCTTATTATATATTTGGATAAATAATTACTTACTGAATTTTGACGACCTGACAAAAATGTTTTCCATACTTCTTCAAATGATTATTCTTCTTTTGCATGGAAATTCGGTTCAAAACGCTGACTTAGACACTATTTTCTGAAAGATTTTGCGTTTGAAAAGAAAAAAACCAGTTGTATTACATAATTTCTGAACAATAGCACCTGTTAATTTCAAGCATTTCCGAACAAAAATAAATTGAATCATGTCATAAAGTTGATATTTTAGATTTGAGAACACCCTAAAAACATATTTTTCCGAACTTTGAAAAACGTTTTTGATGTCTGGTTAAGTACTGCAGAAAAAAAACTTTCTCATCTATATATAGAACACGTGTTAGTTTAATATTTACATACAGTTTCAGCACCGCTCGGAACAATAATATTGCGTCATTAGTTCATATTCGTGATTGTTGTTCAGGAACCTTTAATTTGTTCCAATACTCGAGAGAAGCCTTCACAGTACGAGGCAATTAAAAACCTAACAAAGAAAGTCGCATTTTCTTAAAAGATAAAAAACAAAAAAAATGTTACAAGTAGAAAATTTTAAAGTACTGCTAACCCCTTCATGACGGGATTACGATTACGGGAGCATATTACGAATTTTTTAATGTTTGGTCATCGGTTTTTAAAAACAGAAATTCATGCCCAGTGTTCTCGTTGTCGCTCGTTATTGCGCCAAATTGCGACTAAATTCTTCATTTGGCGAGTAAACAAGAGATTAGATTCGCCAAATTGCTAGTGCTCAATTTTTGCTTTTTCTTCCTTTTCTTTTTCGTTTTTTATACATATGCATATATATATATTTTTAATATATTTGTAGCGGATAGTTGAAATTAGATTAATAACAATCGTTGTCGCAGTTATAATAACTCGGGTTATTTTAGAACATATTAGAAAAAGGGGGGTGCATTGAAGGATTAAAGATATATATATATATATTGTGATACACACGGCGAATCTATTTTGCTAATACTTTTTTCGTTTGGCGAATGATTTTTCTTTTTAATTAGCCAAATTTCTAAAGTTGGTCAAATGTCAGCGAGAACACTGTTCATGCCTTACTAAATCTCGAAAATGCTCCGATTAAACAAGACAAACTTCACAATAAGATCAGTATTGCTAGTGGGCTACTTCTTTAAAATTCAGATTTCTTGTTTGGCACCACCTTTTTAAACAGTAATTTACATTTCGTTTTCGCCTTAATTAACATATCATAGAATAAGGCACATTTTATCATTTGTAAAAAGTGGTGCCAATCAAGAATCTGGATTTAATAAATGTAGCCCATCTAGCGACACTGAGTAAGATTTTACCGCTGGGGATAAACAAGGATTTTTAAGCCTTTTTGCAGCACGTATTTGTGTCACTCGTCCCCAACGAGTTAAGATGCTGAATATCTTCTGGTGCTAACTTCAGAAAGTTCTCTGAAACTATGACTTAAACTGTACTTTCCAGTAATAGTTTGCTATGCAAAGATACTGTGCAATGAACTAGCTTCAGACTTATCTTAATGATTTTAACAGTTTCATACATGCATGCTTTGTGTGATATTCATAAACGTACATCAGGTTTGTAAATAAACATGCAAGACTATTAATCTATAATGGTACACTAAATCATCTAAATAATTAAATTATTTTAATGGTTTTGCATAAAATATTAATATTCATTTATATTTTATTATCAGTTCATTATACGTGACACATAAAAAATTTGTACAGCAATAAGTCAATTGCAATATTATTTATTTAACATTAAATTCGAAAATACATATAAATAACCTTATTTCGAAAATTTCGCCTGTATGTTTTATTCATTAAGAATACAAATACGATCTGATTTTCTCACAAAGACGAAAATATTAATTCAAAATACACTTACAAAAATTTAATAAGAAATTAAAAGATATAAAATCACAAAGTTTAAATTTCATAAATAATACATAGGTTCAAAAGGTTGTGATACAATAACTCTATTACAGTTACTGCCAGATTTCCATCTTTTTTTATTTATATTTACCATAAAAAATGAAATAAAATATATTACATCAATTAACATTTTATCTGACTTATTTTAGGGTAATCCACCACTGCGATACATCTGAATTCTAAATGTTTTTAGAGTTCATTTAATTATAAATAAATAACGATGAACAAATAACTAAATCGAAGATAATTACTTACATTATGAATTTTTTTACATTCTTTATCATTTTATCATTTAAATATATTGAAAACCATAACAAATAATAATGCCATATTCTGCACAATGTTATTGCAAAATCTGAAATTTAACAATTTTAATTAAAGAAATATACAGTCTCACACTCCATTAACTTGAATTGGATAAATCTACTGTCAACGAATCAAACGCAATAGTTCTATATTCTATCATTTGAAAACCTGTACATAATAAATCTGAAACTTTAATTTTATTTCTGAATGAACAATGAAATTAAATAAATCAAAAGCGTTATCAGAAAGGTCAACAATATAGAAACAATGCATGTAGAAAGATCTATAAACCAAACTACAGTCGACTTTCGTTAATTCGAAATCTGATAATTCGAATGTTCGCTTAATTCGAACTAAACATGAAGTCCCGAAATTTTCAATGGCAGAATAACGTTGAAAATATTCATGAATTCGAACTCATTTTCTCTTGACTTCGTTTAATTCGAACTAACGATAATTCCGATTTTTCGTTTTTCTTTTCTTTCTCACGGATTTCAGATCATTTGAATAACTTTTTTCCTTTGATTTTTGTGAAAATTGTTCTGAACGAGTATACATATAATCCAATGCATTTGATATCCACTTTCTTAGTGCCCCGTCTGTCCATCAGTGCCGCTTTAAAATTTTCTTTCATTGTGTCTGTTTCTAATTTTTTAATTAGTTTATGTATTTATACATTCTAATTTAATATTAAGTCATATTCTAATGATAACAGACGAAATAAACTTAAAAAACACTACAACATTAATTCCTTTGTAATAGTATCATATTAAGCATGTGTTTTAATTTTATATTTTCCATAATTCGAACTTCGGATAATTCGAACATTTCTTGTGGTCCCGACGAGTTCGAATTAACGAGAGCCGACTGTATATACGAGACACTGCATAAGGAAATTATCATGCACTCCTATTCGATTACTGATTTAAAAGGCGGATCGCAGCCGAGAAGGAAGGATATATGGCAAGCTGATTACATGGTAACTTCGCAGAAAGTGATTGTGCTCCCTATAACATTAGCGAAAGTACAGGTTATCGGGGTAAATTTATTTAATGAAGTGATAGGGTGCTAGTTTCCACTACTTGCTATATTTTATGGATTAGTTAAATTAACCCTTTCTGGTCGAATTTTTTTTTTCAGCTTTTCGAAAAAATTACTTTTACGTTAATAAAATTAACACAAACTGTACAAATATATTAATTAATATAGTTAACGAATATTTCACTGTCTAAACGATAAGGAATGGTATTGTTTTGTGTGCTATTCAATTCATATTTATGTGACAATAGGCTAAGGAAGAATTTTTGGAGACTTTAGAAAATATGGAATCACAATAAGATTTAATTTATATTACAAATTTCTAATACTTTTAGTGCTTTATTACGCACGATTCTTTCAGGAAAGTAACTTTAATTTTAAACTTAAAGAGTGAGATACATGTTTAAAATCAAACAATTGCAAACGGCGCGAAGAGAAATATAGAAATAATTATTATTTTCGTTATTATTCAATACCTAAAGATAAATGAAGTCATGTAGTAAATGCATAGACATAATACTAACATTATTATTTTTAAATAGTAGCAAAAGTATTTCTTAAAACAAAATAATACTCCATTAAAATACATGTACTATTAATAGTATACCAGACCCGAAAGAGTTAAAATGACCGTACTGGAGAAAATTTCCGAAATTTGTCTTATTCTTTTATTTGAAAGAAAAAATACGATTCCCAATCTGATTTAATTTTATTCTTCCTACTATAAAAACAGGAATTACGGCTATTTTATTAAACAGGAAGTAATGAGTCAAGTGCCGGAAATGGTCGTAGGAAGGCCAAGAAAAATGTAAACAACGTTTTTATTCATGATTTTCTTACTTTCTATATGAAATTACAAATAAACCTTAAATGACACTCCTAGATTAATTTTATAGATAAAAAATATATAGATAAAAAATTTTTAAATGCGATTTTTGGAAAATATATACATATTTTTTTTTTTTTTTTTTTTTTTTTTTTTTTTTTTAACTATTTCCATAGACTCCATAAAATAAAATGTTTTAAAAATATTTCAATGCATTTTTTTTCAGAAAGCTTATCATATTATTTAATATGTTTTGAATTATAATCTATGCTCTATGTGATAATATAAGTATTTTATAGGTGCTCAAATATAAAAAGAGGGCAATATTTTATAATAAAAAAAATTGTGTTTTTTGACATATCTTCAAATATTTCAGTTATTTTTGAAGATATTGTAAAACTCCTAGCTCGTTCCACAGGTATAGTAATAACACTTAGTGCAAAAGGCGTTTAAGTGTTGTATCTAGTTAAACTAAGACTATGCGGTTGAGAGGAAGTCAAGGAATTTTCAGAAATTTCAAATGGAATTTTGAGGTTCTAATCAGGTTGCATTTTGATGGAACATGTTTTGTTTTCCTCGGATTGGGTTATATATTTTGGATAGAATTGAAACAAGTGGTCATCTTTCCATTATCCTAATTCTATCTAGGCTCTTTGCAATGAGCCTAAAAATTTCTAGACTTTTTGAAAAAATAAAATGTTTTATTCTAATTAGTCTATTTATTCCACAGGCTGTTTGAAATAAACTTGAAAAATATCAACTTGATTAGGAGAAGGCAGATTATTCTCTGATTAGCCCGGCTCTTTGCAAACAGCCTGTGAAACAAATATCAGACAAAATAAAATAATTTTAGTACTTATCGATATTTGAAAGATAAGAATTCCACATTTTATTCTTCGCTGTCAAATAATATGTAAATATATTAACTAACTATACTATGCGAGACACTGCATAAGGAAATTATCATGCACTGCTATTCGATTACTGATTTAAAAGGCGGTTATCAACAGAGAAGGATATGTGGCAAGCTGATTATATGGTAACTTTGCGGAAAGTGATTGTGCTCCCTATAACATTAACGAAAGTACAGGTTCTCGGGATAAATCTAATTTATTTAATGACGTGATAGGAACCTTTATGTCTCCATTACTTCCTTTATTTTATCTATAAGAAATTTCTTAAAATCTAAATTAAAATGGCCATTTTTGAGAAATTTTTAAAATTTTTTTAAATTTAATTAAATAAATAAATAAATAAGATTGCGAATCTGTTTTAATTTCACACTTTTTATTATTAGAACAAGATTTATAGCCAATTTAATAAACAGGAAATAATGAGTCAAGTGCCGGAAATGGACGTAGGAAGGCCAAGAGAAATGTAAACCATGGTTTTATGCATGATATTCTTACTTTTTGTATGAAATCACTAATAAACTTTAAATGACACTTCTAAATTAATTTTATAGATAAAAGACAATATAGATATGAAATCTTTAAATACAATTTCTGTTTATATATATATATATTTTAGTGAATTTTAGCATATTTTAGTGAAATTTTCTCAGAGTGTTTATCATATTATTCACTATATTTTGAGCTAGAATCTACACTCTGTAAGATAGTTTATTATTTTATAGATGCTGGAATACAAAAAGGTAGAAATTTTTTACAAAAAGTATAGGTTTACCTTTAAATATTTCAGTTATTTTTGAAAAAATTGTAAAATTCCTACCTTGGTTCACAAATGTAGTAGTAATATATAGTACAAAAGTAGTTTAAATATTGTATTTAGTTAAATTGAGGATATGCGGTTGAAGTCGAAAAATTTTCAGGAACTTTAAATGGAATTTTCAGGTTCCAGTCCGATTGCATTTCAACGGAAAGTGTTTGGTATTTCTCAAATCAAATTATGGTTCGATAGAATTGAAACAAGCAGTCTTTTTTCAATTATACTAACTCTATTTTTAGGTTCTTTGCAATAAGCCTAAAAAATTTTAGACTTTTTGAGAAATGAAATGTCCTATTCCAATTAGAATAATGTCCCACAAGCTGTTTGTAATAAGTCAGAAAAATATCAGGCTGATTAGAAAAATGCAGTTGATTTTCCGTATATTACAGATCTTTGCAAACAGTCTGTGAAATAAAGACTGGAGGGCAATAAAATAATATTAGTACTTATCGATTTTTGAAAGAGGAGAACTTCAAATTCTAAAACGCTACCCATCTCTGAATTAATGATAATATGTCAAAAGAATCTAATTCTCTTACATATTTCAATTCTATAAATATTTATAGTAAAATTTTGAACACGATTCTCATGAAAAGTGTTTATTACTCGTAAATCATATAGGTTTACTTGAAAAATATTTTACTGAAACAAAGATTGGAGACAGACAGTAAAATGATTTTAGTACATATCGATTTTTTTAAAGATGAGAAATTCACATTTTCTCTGGGATTCTGTGAAACTAACCATCCATGAATTAAAAAAAAATAATATTTAAAAAATCTGATTTTCTCTTTTCTTTAATAATTACTTGTACTGAAATTTTTAGTACTATTCTCACTATATATTTACATTACTCACATGTTATATAGGGGTGACTGGGGAGCATTGAACCAATTTTTACAAAATGATTTTTAAAGTTTAAATATTGAATCTTTAATGAAGTTTTATGGATCATTTTATTCGTTATAGAATCAGTCACCAAAATAAAAATGTGACATAAGTGTATTATATAAAAAAATTGAAAAATGATTGATTTTATTCATGAGAAAATAATGGATCATGGCGCCCCACATATGGGAGATTGACCCACTTTATTTTGTGTTAAAATATTTGATTAAGAGAAATAAAATCTGTTTTTTAAAAAGGCAGACTAGCTTTATGCTACATGATTTAATTACTACAGTAAAACCTCCATAACGGACACTCCCGAATAGCGGACACCTCTATTTAACGGACAGTTTTCCAATCCCCACTCCCAAAACCTAAAATTTTATATGTTTAACCTCCGAATAACGGACATTCCGAATAGCGGACATTATTTTCGCCGATAAAGGATCAAAAAGTATTTTTTAACAAGACAAAAATGAAAAAAAAAAAGTTAAAAAGCCTCTAAATTTATCAGGGTAATATGTTCTAAATTTTGTAATCACAGATAAATGTGGAGGGTGAGCTAAGGAAATTTCTCCTTCAAGTTCAATGTTGAATTCAGGGGGTTGCCTGGGAGGGACATCTCCCAGAACATTCAAATGTCTATATCCCCCCCGGAAGATTTTACGATTTTATGTTTTTAATTATCAAAAAGTGTAATCTCCATCCCTGCTCGGAACTCTATAATGACCAATAACGTGACATTTAAAATCAAATTACATGCAATCGCAAGCATCAAATTACATGCAATCAAATTATAAGCAAAACTTTTGTAACAGTTTTTTTAAAATAAGAATGTTAATGAACAGCAGTAAAAGATATGTACAATTTTATTTAAGTTTTATTGTTTAAAAAATAATTTTAATTTCTCATTAATCATATAATAGATGTTTTAGGACATATAAATGTCAATTAATGAAATATTAAGCATTTCTTAGTGATTTTTTGTATCTCTGAGGTTTTCCCAATAGCGGACACCTCCGAATTGCGGACAATTTCTGCGTTCCCGAGGTGTCCGTTATTTAGAGGTTTTACTGTATTAAAAATTATTTAGGAAAATGTGATGCGTAAACAAATCTACCTACAATGAAACTCAAGGCGTGGGAGAAAAATTCCGTGACACTCAACCTAATAAAACTAGTTTTCACATAGTTTGGCTTCATCTCACTGTGTTCAACTTGGTTAAATTTGCCTACATGTTTTTTAAAGTGATTTGATCAATGTTATTTTTTTTTGCAGAAGTATGAGCACTTAACATTTCTCAAAGCTGCTGCTTTTGACAATTCTAGTCGTTTCTATTATTTCTATTTAGCTACTATGGTTACTACTTAAAGGAAATAAAAGTTTCGATCAACTTTCCAATTTATATTTGACTAAATGTTTTCTTTCTTCTATAGCAGATTTTCACATCTTCCTTTAGGATCATTCCACACAAAATGAGAAAATCAGATGTATCTGACATGTCACAGATTTTACTGAAAATCATCACATAAGCAGATCATATTCATTTATGAGTAAATGCAAAGCGATAGATTTCAGACTTGTTTATTTTAGTACAAAAATTTACATTAAAGTTGATACGAAATCGAAGTTTTATGTACATGCTTGAAATTTCACGTTTGATTATTAGCCTCAAGAACGGAAAGATTGTATTAAAAGTTGTTTACAATTAAGAATAAAAAATAAGCAACACATTAGCGTAATTTAGTAAGTGTATTTTTATTCTGTAATTTAAAAATAAATAAAAAAAAAGGCGGGAAAAGGAAATATTTAAATTACTTATTTTAACATGAAAGAACCTTTTACGGCTTTAAAATTATTTGACGTTATAGCTAAAGGTATATATTTTATACATCTAAATTTTCATTGTTGCCTTTTTATTCGTTAATGAGAAAAAAAGTTAAGAGTAAAAACTGTTGATAGAAAAATTCAATATTTTTATCACTTGTTTGGACACGAAGAAAAACTCTCAAAACTTTAAATTCTTTGATATTATGAATAAAAATGTTCATTTTTTAAAATATGTAAATTTTTATTCTTGCTATCAGTTTATTTTTCTCTCAAGAATGTTTTACATTTAAATTAAAGAAAAAATATTTACTTGAACAAAGAATATATATTAATTCTAAAATCAAACAGCAAAATTAGATGGCAGCACACATATTTTTTTCTGTTAGAAATCCGGCAATATTTTTTAAAAAGCACATTATTTCAAACAGGAATGGTCCATAGAATGTCATGAATATTACTTTTCTGAACTCATTTTTGTTATGTTAGGAATCAAATGACAATCTTGAAATTTTTTAAGTACATCATGGACGTATTGATCCTTATGACTGTGCATTATTGTTAACGTCGGATTTCTATTTTATTTTTATTTTTTATTTTATTTATTATTATTACTTTATTTTTATTTATTCATTTATTTATTTATTTTGAGGATACATAAAATATTTCCAAAAACAATTAATTAAATTATCTGTGACCATCTTGTTGATTCCCCTGCACGTTGCCTGGGTCAAGTCTCCTCACATAGCTACTTTTTAAATTTTAGCACATAGTTACGTTTAATTTAATTTACTGTATACCGTTAAAATCTTGTGCTAGTTTGAACTAAATTTTCGTGCTCAGTAGCTGCCACCATAAAATGCTGAAATCTCGTACCAACATTTGAATCTTCCTATTTCAACCCTGTTCCAACTATTGGAACTATGCTTCAACAGGAACTCCAAATATTGGTCCAAGATTTCACCATCTTACAGTAGCAGCTATTCAGCACCAAAATTTGGTTCAAACTAGCACAAGATTGTTAACAGTGTACAGTCCTCATGTCTAGAATAAAAGCTCAATAATTCTGCATTAATTAAAACACAGTTTCTTAAATTTACATGATATATTTTATCTGAAAAAATCTTGCAAAATATTTCTAAAAAATGCGCTTTTTAAGCTGAAAACGCCTCACAATTGATTTTTCCAAACTTGTTTCAATTATCTACTGGAAATTCAGTAGGTTTAGTTGTCATTAATTGGCAAAACTCTGAAATTCTTTTAAATACGAAAACGAGAGAGTGGGTAAAGCCTCCCGTATGACCAGTGTTCTCGCTGTCGCTCGCCAATGCGCCAAATTGCGACTAAATTCGTCATTTGGCGAGTAAACAAGCGATTAGATTCGCCAAATTGCTAGTGCTCAATTTTTGCCTTTTCTTTTTTTCTTTTTCGTACTTATGGATATATATTTAATGTATACATATTTTTTATATTTGTAGCGGATAGTTAAAATTAGATTAATAACAATCGCTATCACAGTTATAAAAACTTGGGTTATTTTAGAACATATTGAAAAAAAGGAAATACATTAAAGAATTAAAGGCCTTTTTTTTTTTTTTTTTTTTTTTTTCTTTGTGCTACACGGCGAATCTATTTTACTAATACTTTTTTCATTTGGCGAACGTTTTTTATTTTTAATTAGCCAAATTACTAATGTTTTTCAAATGTCAGCGAGAACACTGCGTATGACCAACCCTCTCTAATCTCCCCTAAATTTATTTTAAGGATACTTAAGTGAAACAAAGATTGGCTTTTTAGTTATTATCGATTTTTGAAACATGAAAAATCCATACTTAATTTTGAGTTTGTATGATACGGTCCGTCTGAAAATCAGTATCTGTATAAATTAAAGATAATGTGAAAAAAAATATCAATATATATCCGAAAATCCACATTTTATTTAGAGTTTCTGTAATACTCTCCGTCTATCAATTACATATATTGTGCACAAGTAATGATTTATTTTATATATTTCACATCTCATACTATCAATAAATATTGTATCAATAATAATCACTTTCGTATAAATATATACAGGGTGTTTCCAAAATGACCGGTATATTTGAAAAATCAATAAAAACTAAATGAGTAGCGATAGAAATACACCGTTTGTTGCAATATGCTTGGGACAACTGTAAATTTTCAGGCAGACAAGCTGTCGAAATAATTTACAATTTTCAACAACATATGGCGCTGCAGTCTGGCGATAATAAAATCTAAAGTACGGTATTTTGCACATATCCACCATGCGCAGCAATAAAATGGCGTAGTCTCTGAACGAAATTTCCAGAAACCTTTGTAAACGTGTCAGACGGATTGGCTTCTCCTGCAGAAGAGATGTACTGCTTCAGTTGTTCAATTGTTTCTGGATTGTGGCGGTACACCTATTCTTTCAAGTGAAAAATCTTTTGTTTTAAGGAAACAATTTTTTCACCGTCAACTTGCAATCTATGAACAGCGCACGCTTACAGCAGTAAGACAATTGACAGAATGGCGAACTCACAGACAGCGTTTTCTTCTATATCTTTCAAATCGCCTGTAGCGCCATTTGTTCTTGAAAATTGTAACTAATTTCGAAAGTTTATCTGCCTGAAAATTTACTGTTGTCCCAAGCATATTGAACAAACAGTGTATTTCTATCGCTGCCCGTTTAATTATTATTGATTTTTCAAATACACCGGTCATTTATGAAACACCCTGTAAGTGCAATATGTTATCAATCGCCGACCTTTAATTTCTCAACCGTTGATCATAAACAATCAGTTCTAATTGGAAAATTGTTTCAAATGAGTTAAATATTCATGCTGTGGCTTTGTTCAAAGTAAAAAATCAATGTTATGAAATTTACAAAATTTAACTTTTTATACGGTTGCCCGGTCCCTATAGTTATATTCAATAATAGTTTACACATATCATAAGAGGTATAACAAAAAAAGTTTGATTTCTGTTGACAAAAATTGACAGAGTTATTAAATTTCAAAGTTTGAGATTTTTGCACCTGATTTACTCCAAAGTAATTCGAGATCGAAATCAGGGTGCATTGTCCATTTTTTACGGCGAAACCAGCTTTAGCTGGTATCGTCATATAAGGGTATCACCAAAGACAGTTATTTCATCTAAAAATTTCAGTTAATTTTAAAGGGGTTTAAAAAACATTGAAAAGTCATAGTAGATATTGTTTGTTATCTTAAAACCCCTGCAAAACCATAAGTTCCTTTGAGATACGTCAGGTCTGTTTTGATTTCAGGGACATTCCGCATCAAATATGGTAGTAAAATATCAATATGTAACCCACCATTACAGATTTTAATAAAACTGCATGCGTTTGTTCTTACTGTTAAAATATGATATCCTTTTTTTTTTCCCCTGATGAAATACTTTTTGAGAAAAAAAATTATCAAAGTTTTGAAAACTTGCATGAGTTGGCATTCATGATATATATGTTGCAGCCAATACCCGAAATTGGCCAATTCTAGAACTGGCCGGCCAATTACCGAATTGGCCAGCAACGTTAAAAAATGACTGGCCAATTCTAGAATTGACCAGCCAATTCGCGAAATGGCCAGATGCAATTGGCCAATTCGCGAACTGCCCAGATGCGATTGGCCAATTCGCGGAATAGATATAAGCACTCGGCTTAATCCTTTCTAACATAGTTGAAAGGGTCTATGAATTCAAATAGTCTAGACGTCAGCCTGTCCGTGATCTAACTCGAGTAAAGTTTCCGGTTAACTTGCAATTGTCATCGTATTTGGTTTATCAATTAATTTTAATATTGAAAGGGAATTGTGTACTATTTTTGGTTAATTTAATCGGGTACACAAAAATATTTCGTTTCAATATAATCAATGGGAATCTTTTTTACTGTACATTTTAATGTTACATTATTTTAATTACAAAAAAATTGGTACCTATGCATCATAGTTCGGATGTTGGCCAAGGCTTCCCGGCCAGTTCGCGAATTGGCCGGACAAAACCCGAAATACGCTATTCATTTCATGTATTTCGGGTTTTGGCCAGGAAGCTTGGCCAGTTCGGGTAATTGCCGGTCAGTTCTAGAATTGGCCAGACTCCGGGTATTGGCCGCAACATATATAATGTTTAAAGCTTGTTATATGTAACCTTTTGTGTTCTATATCTTATTATATGTGTAAATCTCTACTATACATAACTATAGAGACCGGGAGATCATATAAAAAAGTTAGATTTTGTCATTTTTATAAAATAGATTTTTTATTTTAAACAACGTTACAACATGATTATTTACCTCATTTGAATCATTTTTACAAGTGGAAATATATGTCTATGATCAACAGTTGAGAAATTAAAGGGTGTCGACATATTGCACCGTGTATATTGTATCAAAAATTATTTGTACTAAAATGTTTTACACGTCTCTCGTGTCAAGTTTCCATTGCTCATATACCATATCAATAAAATCTTTTTAGCTGTAATCAATTTTTGAAAAAATGTTCATTTTAATCTGCTTAATTATAACACTATCCATCTATGAATTTTAGATAATATTCTAAATGAATATGGTTTACTTAGATATTTCACTTCAAAATATATTTTTCTACAATTCTTAACATGATTCCCATTATAGGTTTTCATTACTCATAAATCATATGATTTTATTTCAAAGATACTTAAATAAAACAAATGCTGCAGACAATAAAATAATTTTACTACTTATCGATTTTTGAAAGAATAGAAATCCACATTTTATTCTATAATACTTTCCATCTGGAATTAAAGTTATGTGCAAAAAGAACCTGATTCTCTTACATATTTCACTTCGATAAATATTTTTAATAAAGTGTTGAAAGCCATTCTCATGAAATGTTTTCATTACTTATTAATCACATAAATTTAAATTAAACTAGTCGTCGGGAGTTACCGTAATACATACCCATCATGAATATGCATAATATAAAATATGAATATAAAACATGCATAAATTATTTACAGAATGCACTGCAATTCAAAAATAAAATTAAAACGTATATTTAAATGTTTTAAGAAAACGGGATCCTATTGGATTACACTGTAAGTCTATGGGAATTTGGCGAAATAATGGAAATAGTGTCAAGTTGGCGTCACTTTTGGTGAGCAATTTTTGTTGCCAGATTTGATGATATATCACCAAGTTATCGACAAACTTGACGATATTTTTTTGGTCGACAGGATAACCAAGTAATGCTGCAATGCATAAAATAAATATCCTTATAACTCCAAAATATTAATCATATTAACTAACAGTTTACTGCGTCGGATTAAGCGTCTCATATCCAATTAAAATTTATATTTAAGATGAAATTTGAATGAAATACAGGGTCATGAAAAATCAAAGAGTGAGAAAAATAGGATTACAAATATCTCGGCAACTAATTATTCGATCAACTTTAATCTTTATGCAATTTTTTTTTATTGTCTTTTACATTCACTGCTTAAAAAAAAAAAAAAAAAAAAAAAAAAAAAAAATGAAAATTTTATATACCTTTCATCAGAACGAATAATTTGAGAGTTCGAAAAATAAAGTTCTGGATAATCGAGGTTACTGGTATTCAATAGGCTTATTTCTATTATTACATACTAAGTACTCAACAAATTTCATGTTTCTGTCTCAATATGTTCGGGAGATAGAGCATTTACAGACGCATAGGCAGACATACAGGGTAAGTAAAATAATAGTGAAATAAAGACTGAAGACAAAAAAACAATTTTATATGTTATCGATTTTTGAAAAGAAAGGAAAACGAAATTGTATTTAAAATTTTTACGACGCCATTCATAATTAGCCATAATATTAAAAAAACAGATTAATTCTTTCGAAATCTATTTCACTTAAATAAACATTCTATCTAAATTGTATAACATGAACCGTAAGATAAGTATAAATTACTTATTAATCTTACATTTTATATACGAAAAGAAAACGAAATTGTAAGGCCAGGTGGGGTAATTATGACCAGTGCGTAATTATAATCACCCCTATAATGTAGAAAATTGTGTATGGTAAAATTTTATTTCACGCTTAGATATTATCTTCATACTGTATTTTTCATTTTAGACATTCTTTATCACTAATCTGAAACATTTTTGAGAACCAAATAATAATTTGAAATAGTTACCAAAATTGTATTAAAAGGATTTGTCAGTTTGGTGTTGTAATGATTTTAACTGCTCCAAAGAAATGTGTGTAGAAAAGTATAAAGAGGAAATATAGTACTCAGGATTTCCTCACTAGTGGCCTTAATTAACCCAAAATTTTGTGATTATGAGTGATGGGGTAGTTATAACCATCCTTTTAACTTAAAAAGAAAAAAGGGTAATGAGAATTAAAACTTTTAAGAAGCGTTCTTATTGGATCAAAGTTACTTTTTACATACTAAAAATACCACTTTTTGAAATATAAACAAATAAAAGAAAAAAACAATGTTGAAAATGTAAAATGTGGTCATGATTACCCCTCCTGACCCTATTTAAAATTTTTACAACACCATACATTTATTAATTAGTCATAATATATAAAAACAGCCTCAAGCTTTCTTAATATATTTCACTTAAATAAACATTCTAGCTAAAAGTTTAACATAAACCGTAAGATAAGTATAAGTTATTCATAAATCTTACATAACTATATAAAACATATTTTGTCAAACAAAGACAAAAGATAATAGAAGGCTTTAGCACTTATAGATTTTTGATAGAAAATGAGACAAAATTTTATTTGGAATTTCCATACTACTTACTTTATTATGAATTATGCGAATAAGATTAAACAGTCATTTGCAAGTCGAATAGATTTTAGAAATTAAAATTATTCGAATAGTTTGTTAGAACTATTTGAGATAAAGAAGTTTATATCCGAATAGATAATGGAATAAATTTATATTCTATTACTCTAGCAAATCCCATTTTCCTAATGAATTGAATTTATTTGAAATTCAATTCCAAAGATGCTGATCTGCAATTCTTTGCTTGTTTCAACAGCTTCTAAAGTTCAGTAAAATGAAATTTACCTTAATAGTATAATTTTATTATAATAATCTGTTGAATTCACTAAAACTTCTTGAATGTTGTATTTTAAATTAAATACCTAAGTTTTCTCGTAGGTCTGGAATGAGGTTTTCGAGAATTTAACAGACGAAGGATTTCAAAGTAGCGTATGATTTCAGTGAAAACTTTGGAACTTTCTTTATATATTATTTTTGGAATATATAAAGTGCATCAAAAATTCCGTTATACATTTTAAAATTTAATATAAAATCAACTAGTTATTGTATAGAAGTGCATTTTTGGACTAAAATGCTTCTCAGGACGAAAAGTTTTCTTTTAGGAAAAAAAATAATTAGTTTTAAACTCTGATCATAGATGGCGCTATTTCTTTGTTTGTTGGTTTCGAACATGCATTTTAGCTGATTTTCAGATTAGTATTGATATGGTGTCGAAATGAAACCTCTAGAATGTTGCATTTTAAATTAAATAACTTATTCTCTTGTAGATCTGGGATGAGGTTTTCGAGAATTTCAAAGACGGAGGATTTCAAAATAACGTACGATTTCAGTGAAAACTTTGGAACTTTCATTATGTATTATTTTTGGAATATAAAAATTGTGCGTATAGTATATAGTAGTGCGTATAGTGCGTATAACATTTTAAAATTCAATATAAAATCAATTAATTGTTGTACAGAAGTGCTGATTAGATTAAAGTGCTCCTCACGATGAACAGTTTTCTTCAAGCAAATAAAATAATTAGTTTCAAACTTTGATCATAGATGGCGGGATTTGTTTGTTGTTGTTGTTTTTTTTTTACATCTATTATTCAAATAAAGAATTCTGATTGATAAATCAAAGTGTTGTAAAATAAATTAACAACATGTGAATAAACAACACACAAAAATGGAAGAAACACAGGGTAGGGACATCATAACATCTTCTAATACAGTTACTAATACAATAGACGGCAGCATAGCCGAAGGAGATCTATAGCGTATTGAATACATGGTTTGTTTATGAATAGCGATAGCCATTTCCCATATTGCTAGGGGGAACACTGGTTTCTCGAGTATTTGAGAAAGTTATAGGGTGTTCAGCGTTAATGGAAGGATGTATTACCAAATACTGCCCGACTGTTTTCATAAAACAAATTATGTTCAATGAATATGATATACAGCTGCGCAAACAAGAGATTTAATTAATTCTGCTGAATAAAATAATGAATGTAATGGATATATTGGCTTAAAATTACATTTTGGATGAAATAAAGATATCGTATCCCTTAGATAGAAGTTTATATCCTATGATTGCCATTTTTTGAAATATATAATTTACTTTTAAACACGCAAAAATTGTACTCATCTAAAATTTTATATCCACTAGCAAAAGCAGTGCTTTGTTTGGATTCGCGAAGCATTATTTCATACAATGTTCTCGCTGGCATTTGATCAACGTTAGTAATTTGGCTAATTAAAAATAAAAAAACATTCGCCAAATGAAAAAAGTATTAGCCGAATAGATTCGCCGTGTAGGACAAAAAAATATTATCTTTAATCCTTTAATGTACACCCATTTTTTCCAATATGTTCTGAAATAATCTACGTTTTTATAACTGCGACAACGATTGTTATTAATCTAAATTCAGCTATCCGTTACAAATATATTTAAAAAATGCATGCATGCATATGTATGGAAAACGAAAAAGAAAAGAAAGAAAAAGCAAAAATTGTGCGCTAGCAATTTGGCGAATCTAATCGCTTGATGACTCGCCAAATAAAGAATTTAGTCGCAATTTGGCGCAATGGCGAGCGACAGCGAGAACACTGATTTCATAAGATAAATATTTGAAAGGAACATTACTTTTTATATTATTTTTGCATCTTTACTAAGCAAAAACGTTATCTCATGTTTTGGCGCATTTAAATTTTAGAAATGTAAATTCAGCCAAATAACTAAGAATTTCCTCGGAATTTTTTATTTATGATACGAGGCTGGTATAAATAAAAATATTTTCGAAGCAGAATTTTACAAAATATTTTTTTTTAATTTTTAACGAAAAGTTTTAAAGATTTTTTACATTTTCCAATGGCCAGTAACAGCGTTCGTTCTGGCCAATAAGTGTTCTTTTTCTCGACATTTTTAAATTACTAATACATTCCCGAAATTATTTATAAACGTAGTTAATATATTTAATTTGATTGAATTAAATTATTCTTCAATCAATTAAAACATTCTTTAATTATTCTTTAATCTTTCATTTCAAATACCAGACTTAAGAAACTTACCAAATTTAACAAAATATTCACTTTAAATACCAAATATAAGAATTAATTTTACTTGTTTACGATTCTTTTTGTTGCCACTTTACCAAAGTAAATACCTAAATAAATAAATCATAATGTAATTCTTTTAAAATCCGTAAGTATAAACTGCGTAAATAATTTTGTCGGAATAATGAAAATATATTTTATTTAATTAATTAATCATGATTCTATCTATAATTACTAACCCCATGGTTTATTTTCATTCTGAAAATAAAAAGAAACGCGTTCAATTTTTTATTTGCAAAAATGCGTCCATAATAGAAAAACATGTAGAATAAATTAATTATTAAAATAATATTTTTTAAAGGTTATTCTGTAAAAAAATAACATTCTGCAAATCTACATATCATAATTTATTCTTATGTTTAATTTCAAGTCAAAATACTGAATAGATTTTTCATAAAGTGTACGACAAACTGTAACTTGAGTGGCCTAGTAGAGGATTCGCTTCGCTCATCCTAATAAATCAAATAAAAAATTCTGTTTAATAAATCAAAGTTTATCGTTGGAGAATAAATCAACTGCATGTGTATAAACCAACAAGCAGAAATGGAATAAACACAGTGCAGTAACATTATGACATATTTTAATAGGCGGTACCAAGGTTTACAAGAGGCGGTACCATAACAGAGCGAGATCTATAGCGTGCTGATTACATAGTTTGTTTATGAAAAGCGATAGTCATTTTTCGTATTTTTAGGAAGAATACTTGTTTCTTGAATAAAATTTAATTTATTTGAGAAAGTGATAGGGTGTTCATACATTAATGTATTAATGTATTACCAGCTGTTTTGATAATATGAATTATTCTTAATGAATGTAATATACAGCTGTGTAAACAAGAGTTTAATTAACCATGCCGAATAAACTAATGAGTGTAATGGATATATTGCCTTAAAGTTACATTTTGAAGGAAATAAAGGCATCGTCTTCCTTAGATGGAAGTTTATATCCCAAGAAGTTTTTTTTTTTTTCAGCTACATTTAAAGTTTAAAAAAGGAACATAAGAAAAATATACACTGCAGAAATTTTTTTTGACATTACAGTGCCAGAGTATACTGTAAAATAAGCAATATTGTACCACCGTATAAATGGATTAAATATCATATTACTGTTTAAGGGTATATATTGCTTGTTAATTTTACGGATTATTACTGTTAATTTTATGGTTTTAAACTGGTAATCTAGCTATAATAGTATACTGTAAAACTAGCAATTTTCTTACAAGTATATTATCTGTTATTAAAACACAGAAGAATTCTACGTATCTAAAATTTTACATCTATTTTTTGAATAATGAATTCTGATTATAAATCAAAGTGTGTCGTTGGAAAATAAATCAACAGCATGTGTATAAATCAACAAGCAGAAATAATAGAAACGCTAGACAGTGACATCCATAGCATATTCTAATTCAATTACTAATACAATAGGCGGTACCATAACAAAACGGGATCTATACTGTGCTGATTACATTTTTTTTTTTTTTTTTTTTTTTTTATTATTATTATTATTATATGAAAAGCGATAGTTATTTCCCATATTATTAAGGGGAATACTTCTTTCTCGAGTTAAATTTAATTTATTTGAGAATTAATAGGGTGTTCAGTATTAATATGGATGTATTGCCATATACTGCCCGACTGCTTTCATTAAATGAATTATGCGTAAAGAGTATAATATACAGCAGAATAAACGAGAATTAATTATGCTGAATAAAATAATGGATGCAATGCATATATTAGTTTAAAGTTGCATTTTGAATGAAATAGATATCGTATTTCTTAGATGGGAAGTTTATATCCCATAATTCCCACTTTTTGCAGTATATTACCTGTTTTTAACCCTTTAACGATCATAGCATTTTCATTGCTAAGATGTCGAAATTAAAGAATGACACCTGTAATAAAGAACAAATATATTTGTAAATAAGAAAACGTGATTTTTCACATACAAAATAAAAGGAATGTATTTAGATAAAAATACTGGTGTCAGTGTTGCATATCGGAATTAAAATTTTGTGGTTTCGTGGCGAAACCAATGAACGTTAAAGGGTTAAAACATGCAAGAATTATATGTACTTGAAATTTTACATTGATTATCTAGCCAAAGAACCCTGTTTAAAAAATCAAAGTGTGTCGTTACAAATGCGTGAATAAATCAACGCTCGACGATCAACGCAACGAAATTGAAGAAACACTGGATAGTGACATCATAACATACTCTAATTCAATTACTAATACAAGAGGCGGTAGCATAACAGAGGGGGATCTACGGTGTGCTGATTTCATGGTTTGTTTATGAAAAGCGATACTCATTTCCCATAATATTAGGGGGAATACTTGTTTCTCGAGTTAAATTTAATTTATTTGAGAAATTGGATAGGGTGTTCAGTATATTAATGTATGAATATATCACCCAATACTGCCCGACTGTTTACATAATATGAATTTTGCGTACTGAATATAATATACAGCTGCGTAAACAAGAGATTTAATTAATTATGCTGAATAAAATAGGGCATATTAGATACATGAATATTCATACTTCTACTAAGCGTAATACCAACTCAGTGAAAAATGTCCAAGCCGGAGTTGGTATTACGCTTAGTAGAAGTATGAATATTCATGTATCTAAAATTTCAGGCGTAATTTCATTGCTGAAATTAATCGAGAAATTGATTAATATGATAAATAAATGTGATTTACCGATGCTGGGTCTATAGTGTCTCATGTTACGCCGCAGCTTGTGTGCTCTTGAAGACGGATCTAGTGCTGCGATTTGCAGCTTAACCAACATTTGAATTGAAAAATGCTGAGCTGGGTATCGTCCTCGTAGCTTAAATGGTAGAGCACTTGGAGCGCTATTCCAAGGGTTCCGGGTTCGATTCCCGGCTTGGACATTTTTCACTGAGTTGGTATTACGCTTAGTAGAAGTATGAATATTCATGTATCTAAAATTTCAGGCGTAATTTCATTGCTGAAATTAATCGAGAAATTGATTAATATGATAAATAAATAGGGCATATTAGCTTAAAGCTATATTTCGAATGAAATAAATCTATCATATACCTTAGATGGAATTTTACATCCCATGATTCCCATTTTTTGCAGCATATTATCTACCTTTAAAGCTCGCAAAGATTCTATGTATCTAAAATTTTACATCGATTATCCGAATAAAGAATTCTGTTTAATAAATCAAAGTGAGTAGTTAGAAAATATATCAACAATATATGAATAAACCAACAAACAGAAACGGAAGAAACATTGGATAGTGACATCATAACATATTCTAATCCAATTACTAATACAATAGCCGGTACCATAATAGAGCGGGATCTATGGCCTGCTGATTACATGGTTTGCTTATGAAAAGCGATAGTCATTTCCCATATTATAAGGGGAATACTTGTTTCTCGAGTTAAATTATAATTTATTTGAGAAAGAGATAGATTGTACAATATATTAATGTATGGATGCATTATCAAATACTGCCCGACTGTTTTCAATTATGCTAAATAAATATATTATACAGCTGCGTAAACAAGAGCTTTTATTAATTATGCTGAATAAAATAATGGATGCAATGCATATATTAGTTTAAAGTTACATTTTGAATGAAATAGATATCGTATTTCTTAGATGGAAGCTTACATTCCATTATTCCCATTTTTTGCCGTATATTATCTACTCTTAAAACACGCAAGAATTGTACGAATCTAAAATTTTACATCCATTATCAAAATACAGAATTCTGTTTATTAAATCAAATTGTATCGTTGGAAATTAAATAAACAATGAGTGAATAAATCAACATACAGAAATAGAAGAAACACTTGATAGCGATATCCATAGCATATTCTAATCCAATTATTAATACAATAGGCAGCACTTTAAAAGAACAGGATCTATAGCGTGCTGATTACATGGTTTGTTTATGAACAGCGATAGCTATTTCCCATATTATTAGGGGGAATACTAGTTTCTCGAGTTAATTTATTTGAAAAAGTGCTAGGGTGTTCTGTATAGTAATGTGTTGGATGTATTACCAAATACCTCCGTACTATTTTCATTAAATGAATTATGCGTAATGAATGTAATATACAGCTGCATAAACAAGAGCTTTAATTAATTATGCTGAATAAAATGATAGATGTGATGGATATATTAGCTTAAAGTTACATTTTGAACGAAATAAAGGCATTGTCTTTCTTAGATGGAAGTTTATATCCAATGAAATTTCTTTTTCAGTTATATTGCAAGTTTTAAAAAGAAACACATTAAAAAGATACACTGTAATTTTTTTTAGTGTTAATATTATACTGTTAAATAAAAAGCAATATACCGTAGCATAAATGAATTAAATGTTATTTTACTATTTAAAGCTATATTACTTTATAATTTTACGGATTATGACTGCTAATTTTGCGTTTCTAAACTGACAACACAGCTACCAATATTATACTGTATAACCAACAAATTTTTAGCAATACATTATCTTTTTTAAAATGCGAAGAAATCTAAGTATTTAAAATTTTATATCCATTATTTGAATGAAAATTTCCGTTTAATAAATCAAAATGTATCATTGAAAAATAAATCAACAACGTGTGAATAGATCAACAAGCAGAAATGGAAGAAACACAGGATAGCGACATCATAACATATTCTAATTACTAAAACAATAGGCGGTACGATAACAAGAGCGTGATCTATACCGTGCAGATCATATGGTATGTTTATGAAAAGCAATAGTCATTTCCCATATTATTAGGGGGAATACTTGTTTTTCTAATCAAAGTTAATTTATTTGAGAAAGTGATAGGGTGTTCTATATAATAATGTATGGGATGTAGTACCAAATACTGCCCATCTGTTTTCGTAATATGAATTATTCGTAATAAATATGATATACAGCTGTGCAAAATAAAGTTTTAATTAATTATGTTGAACAAAATAACCGATGCAATCGATATAATATCTCAAAGTTACATTTTAAATCAAATAGACTTCCTTAGATGGAAGCTTATATTCCATGATTCCCATTTTTTGCAGCATATTATATACTTTTTAAACACGCAAAAATTGTACGCATCTAAAATTTTACATTTATTATTCAAATAATGAATTCTGTTTAATAAATCAAGGTGTGTCATTGAAAATTAAATCAACACACAGAAACGGAAGAAACACAGGATATCGACATCATAACGTATTCTAATTTAATTAGTAATACAATAGGCGGTGCCATAGCAGAGCGGGATCTAAAGCATGCTGATTACACGGTTTGTTTATGAAAAGATTGTTTTGATAGCCATTTCCCATATTATTAGGGAAAATACATGCTTCTGGAGTTAAATTTAATTTATTTGAGAAAGCGATAGGGTGTTCGGTATATTAATGTATAGATACATTACCAAATACTGCCCGACTGTTTTCATATAATGAATTATGCGTAATGAATATGGTGTACAGTTGCGTAAACAAGAGCTTAAATTATTTATCCTGAATAAAATAATGGGTGTAATGGATATATTAGCTTAAATTTACATTTTGAATGAAATATAGTTATCATCTTCTTTATATGGAAGTTTATATCCCACGAAGTTTCTTTTTCAGCGATATTGCAATTTTAAAAAGGGAACACATAAAATTTACCCACTACATTTTTTAAAATTTTATTGCATAGTGCCAGTTTTATACTGTAAAATAGGCTGTAATATACCGTCGCATAAATGAGTAAATGTTATTTTACTGTTAAGGGTATATTAATTGCTAATTTTAGGGATTATTACTGCTATTTTACGGTTTTAAATTGTACAACAACCTAGTTTCCAATATTATTCTGTAAAATAATCTTTATTTTTATTTTTATTTATTTATTTATTAATTTATTTGCAATATATTATCTATGTACTTTAAATTTTACTCTAATTATACTACTAAAGAATCCTGTTTAATAAAGCAAACGATATCAAGTCAAAATGTGTGAATAAATCAACAAGTAGAAATAGAAGAAACAAATGTTAGCCACATCATAACGTATTGTAATTCTATTACTAATACAATAGGCGGTACCATAACAGAAGGACATCCATATGAATTGCACGTAATGAATATAATACACAGCTGCCTAAACAAGAGCATTAATTAATTAGGCTGAACGAAATAATGGATGCAATGGATATATTAGCTTAAATTTACATTTTGAATGAAATAAAAATATTGTCTTCCTTAGATGGAAATTTATATCCTATGAAGTTTCTTTTTGAGCAATATTTAAAGCTTAAAAAAGGAGCACATAAAAAGTAAACATTACATATATATATATATATATATATATATTTTACCAGTATTATTCTCTAAAGCAAGCTGTAATATACTTTCTCGTAAATGAATAAATGTTATTTTACTGTTTAAAGGTATATTACTTTCTAATTTTACGGATTATTACTGCTAATTTTTCGGTTTTAAACTGACAACCCAACTCTCAATATTATACTGTAAAATCAACATTTTTTTTCAGTATGCTACCATAAAAGTGGGCGAATCGGAACACTTTTCAACTTTAACGATAAAAAACAAGTTGGAAATTGCACGTGAAGCGTAACAAATGATGTGCGTTCGTACGATAACGAAGTTTTAAAATATTCAGATCTTGCTGGTATAGTAGAGCGTACTTTGGATACAGTATAGTGGTCGAAATCTTTGTGTTCCTGTAAATATGCAGGGAGTAATTTTTATTATACTTCATTAACGTATATCTTTTTCATAAAATGTGAAGTAGTTTAATATAATTAAAACACGCCCCAAACAATGTTTCCCCGTATAACATTATTTAGTGGGATACATTTGTGTGGCCCTGTAATTTAATAATAAATATTCTTTGCATCACAGATTGTACAAAATGTATTTTTTAATACATATTTCATAGATTCATGTCAATTCTATTATCTTCAAATGTGTGTAACACCATTAAAATGCATTTGAAACTTTTTCCCCATTGACCGTAATGTAATGGAATACTTTTGATTGTCCCTGTAATTGATCAATACATCCGATTTTCATAACATTTAAAATGACTCGACAAAATTATGTAATAAATATACGTTTTAAATTTCAAACGATTAAAATGCATTTGAAACTTTTTTCCCCATTGACCGTAATATAACGGAATCTTTTGATTGTCCCTGTAATTGATCTATACAACCGACTTTCATAAAATTTGAAATGACTCGACAAAATTATGTAATAATTATGTATTTTAAATTTCAAACGATTTGGTTGGGTAGTTTTTGCGTTGTTATATGCGGACGGACAGACAGACGGACAGACAGACAGACGGACGGACGGACGGACTGAGCGACAACAATATGTGCTACGTATTTACATAATTACGAACGCACCTAAAAACAATAATTCTAATAAGAGCACATAAAAGGTAAACATTGCATTTTTTTAGTACTAGTATTATACTGTAAAATAAGCAGTAATATAGCGACGCATAAAGGAATTAAATATTATTTCACTGTTTAAGGGTATATTACTTGCTAATTTTATGAATTTTTGCTGCTGATTTTATGGTTTTGAACCTACAACCCAGCTGCCAGTATTATACTATATAATCAATACTTTAAATAATAAAAAAAAAGTGAGAATTATACGTACCTGAAATTTTACATCGATTATTCAACCAAAGTATCCTGTTTAATAAGTCAAAGTGTGTCGTTGCAATGTATGTGAATAAATCAACAAGCAGTCATGGAAGAAATACTGGATAGCGACGTTATAACATATTCTAATCCAATTACTAATACAATAGGCGTTATCATAACAGAAGGAGATCCATAACGTGCTTGATTACATGGTTTGTTTATGAAAAGCGATAGCCATTTCTCATATTATTAGGGAAAATACTTGTTTCTAGAGTTAAATTTAATTTACTTGAGAAAGTGATAGGGTGTTCAGTATTAATGTATGGATGTATTTCCAAATACTGTGCGCCTGTTTATATAATACGAATTGTGCGTAATGAATATAATATACAGCTGCGTAATCAAGAGCTTTAATTAATTATGCTGAATAAAATAAGGACTTATGCAATGGATATGTTCGCTTAAAATCACATTTTGAATGAAATGCAGTAGAGCGCCGATTATCCGAACACGTCGGGACCGACCCTAGTTCGGATAAGCAAAAGTTCGGATAATTGGACAGACAATTTAAAGGATATCCCTATCTATACAAAAACCTTCACACTTTATCCAGGCTTAGAACTGGCAACACTGTTAGTGCTGGCGTGTTTAAAAATGTTTTTTTTTTTTTTTTGCCTTTTTTTTCATTTTTTTCATTTCACTCCACTGCTAATTTTGTACCTGCTTCACCATTTTTCAGCCTCTTCAATATCTTTACTTTGTCTCCTAGCGAAAGAACAACTCTTTTTCGCTTTCCAGACATCTTTTCTCCTTCGTTGCAGAAAAATAAATGAGCTACACTGTAAAAAAAAATTGGGAGAATTACAAAAATTTTTCTAGTAGAATTGTATTCCAAGAACTTTTTATGTAACGGCAACAATAAAAATTCATGTAACAGATACAGATTTGCACTTTGAATCAAACAAATTTTAAGGTTACTAAGAATTTTTTTGGGAAATCGTATTCCAAGAACTTTTTAAGCATTATAGATAAAATTTTAGTAAAGTTACCGAAATTTTAGTAAATTCTTTTGTAAAGTTACAGATGGTTTTAGTTTTGCTTACAAGTTTTGTAGATTGACATCATTTTCTTGTACAGTGTACACATAAAATTTTAGTAAGCATAAGAGATTTCGGTTAATTTAGATTACTAAGGTTACAGATTTTTTTTACAGTGTAGATCGCTGGTGCAATCAACAACCGTTAACAAGAAACCTTTGTCAACGTAGCTACGTCACACAAACCAGTTTTTCTCCACTCCCGAACTGGTGTCAAAGAAATGTCGTAGCCCTTACTTTTCCCTAGTCCTGGCTTCACACCGGGTCTGTGACCTGTCCATTGCGATAAGAAACTTCAAAGAAATACCCTCCCACCCCCTTGGGATTGCATTGCAACCATAGACATTGATTGCAACACGTGTCCACAGCGAGGGTGAGGGGAGAAAAATACAAACAGGAATTTTGTGCTTTGACCTTGGTTTCTCAACTCCTTTCTTCAAACCTTTTGTGTTCTCTCTTCCCACAAACAAAACTCCCCAAAAATACCTTGCAGTTTCCGGATTAAATTTCGTATGCCAAGAAAGAAAAGAAAAAAGATAGATAACAGGGTGAAAAAAGAGAAATGTAATTGGAAGGGGCAGAAAAAAAATATTTAGGTTTTGGAGGTTTTTTTTTTTTTAAATGAAAAATATGCCGTTGGCATAATTGGAAGTTCGGAAAAAATTTTAAAAAGAGAAATACGCTGTTCGGATAATTGGAAGTTCGGTTAAAAAATTTTAAAAGTCGAAAAACACGGTTCGGATAATTGAAAGTTCGGTTAATTGGAGTTCGGATAATCGGCGCTCTACTGTAAATGTATCTTATCCCTGATATGGAAATTTATGTACCATGAGTCCCTTCTTTTTCAGTATATTATCTACTTTTAAAACATGCAAGAATTAGGGGTAGGTCGGGAGAAGTAGCTGGTTTGGAGCTTTTGAAGTTAGATTTGTGACAATGGATGAGTTGTGGCTACATGAAAAGAATCCCGAGTCTTATTGACAGTAGCTACGTCACATCCACTGTCACAAATCTTGCTTCATATGCTCCAAACCATCCTGTCACCCTTAATCTCCCCCTATCACCCCTCTTTCCAAATCTATGTTAAGATAGCAGCTACGGTTCTTAAATTGAGCATATAGGCGTCTAAGACATCTGTCTTCAATATTCCACATCAACAATCGCAATACAAATATTTTATACACTCAAAGGACAATAATTATTGAGCCACGCTCTTACTTCTGTGTAATTCTTTGGCTATTTTTTTTTTAATTTTGCATAGCTGGGCACATTTTGCAATGATATCGTTATATATGACATAAAACTGTGCATGGTTTTTTAAAACTGTTCGTTGCAAAAAATAAAATTATCTAATTCCAATAAAAGATTTGAAAATGCTAAAAATTTCATAAAATATATAAAACAAATTCTTATTTTTATATTGCACACAAAAGTAGTTTTATAACATTCAAAAATACCAAGACAGGGCAGACAAATAATAATAATAATAATAATAATAATAATAATCACTCTGAGTCCGGTCTAAAGATCGGACTCAGAGTGAAGATTTTATTTATTTACGAATTGAAAAAAAAAGGAAAAACATTTCTATTTGAGAAATAACGATGAAATAAGTGTGACGGAATATGTAATGTAATAGAATTTTCATCAGTTCCCCGTAAACAAAGTAAAACAAATGTCTATTCAAACTTCTTTTCAGTACCTAGGATGTGATAGTCAAGTCAGTAACATAGATCAAATACGGAAAATGAAGCATATTTATGCAAGTTAAAGCACGACAGAAAAATCGAATTTATAAACATTTTTCAACTATGTAGGAAAGCGTTTAAAAAATCGCTGACCAATTTATAGTTATCTTTGTTAATATGAAAGAAATCTCTGAAAATTGATTTCTAGAAATCACTTTGAATCAAATACTTTTACGAAGATTTCGTAAGAAGTACTACCTATTAAATTCTCTCCTATGTTGTAATTTCTGAAAATGTTTTGCAGATCTACGCCGATCATAATTCCTGGAATCAAAAACCACCTCCATTTCAAAATTTTATCATTCTGTCGATATCACTTTTTTTATGACTACGAATGTCCATAATTCTATAATTCTGCTTAAATCTCTTCAAAAAATTCATAAAACCAAGGTCCAGAAAATCTTGGTCAAATTCATTTATGGGCAAAATTGGCCCAAGGAGGTAGAAATAGAGAGGAATTTTGAGAAAATAGAAGAAAATTCCATAACTTCTTAATTATAATACATATGAAATCGGTTTAGTGTTATTATTACTTTTAAGAAAAGAGCCAAATATCTATGTATAACAGATTTTTTAAGAAAATAATTTTAATAATTTTAATAAGAAGAAAAATAACTTCATCAAATCACAAGCTATAAAATCCAGTTGAATTTATAATAAATATTCTTAAATTTATTTACAACTTTCACATTGACAATTTTTTGATAGGAAAAACTCCTACAGTAAATATATATATATATATATAATAAATTAAAATTAAAATTAAATAGAGTTGAAGAAATATCATCGGGTTAACATGATTCGGATAAAATATACTCTTACTGAAAGTAATTAAGAACTCATCAAGTGGCCAGATATTTTTACTAAACTGGGTTTATCTCTAATCTTTATTTAGTTTTTGTTGGTAAAATTAGTATTTGACTTCAAAATATACTGTGCCTGTAGGCCGAGTCGGAAGATATTTTTTCTTTGTACATATAAATTATGATTATAAGCTATTCACTTCGCCCTTCCAAAATAATAATAATAATAATAATAAAATGCATTAAAATTTTAAAACCTTAAAAAAATTAAACATTGAGCACAACGCCGTTTCTGTTAAATGCAGGTGTAAAAAATATTACATTTTCCTATTATAAAAGTGAAATATTTGAATAATTATCGCGTATAATTTTCAGGTTAAAAAATCGAAAATATTTTACCTTGCTTCTAGAAACTATCGCAAATAATTTGAAATAAAATAATTAGTCATTGCGATCAAAAAATGTCCAATTTCTGTTAGAATTTCAATTCAATAATTATTATTTTCCCTCTAATAATAATTATGTTTAATTTCTGAAATAGGGCAATATTAATCAAAACTTTGTATTCTAATTTTACTTATTTAATAAATTTTTCTATCCGTGTAGAATTTCTTTTATTTCCGAAACTGAAACTTTGCCAGCATAAAAAAGAAAACTAAAATGCCTTAAATAGGAAAATGCTTCGGCTTATATATATGACGGAGAGAAAAATATTTCGAAAGCATTAATCAGTAAAATTATAGATAAAGAATTAAAAACTAACGAATTTAATTATACTTTTAAGAAAAAAAATAAAGATTGCTTTCAGATGTTATTTTGAGTAATTTTAATCTGCCTTAAGCTACAGTTTAAAGATTCCTTTAAATTCCTGTTACAAATTGGTAAAGATATATACAGTAATGACTTTATTTTTAAATATTGCTACAGAAGAAATTTCTAGGATATGTTCAGTTATTAATTATTTTTAAAATGAGTTTGTTTCCCCACTGAAATCAGGTACTTATCGATTGAGTTTCTTCTCTGTTATTATATATATTTAATAAAAATAAAACACTATTTATTGCATAACAAGAATGAAAAATCAAGCTTAAAGCATTGATTATGAAACCCTGTCTAATACCTACAAAATATTGTAAATAACGGTTAAGTGTAAGTATTACTCGCACTCACAAGCTTCCGTACAATAAATACATGAAGTATTAACAATGTTATATTATTTTTTAAAAAAAATGCAAAAAGAATAATAAGACTTATAAAAGTATTATATATATAAAACCCCTCCGTGTATGACGATTCCAGGGACAACTCATCCACGAGAAAAGGAAACATTGAAACTGCGTCCACGTTAGGCTTAACTATTCCGAGCCGTTCACAAATATTCTATTTGTTCAACTTTTGAAAATATGCATGTAAAATATTTATTCATTACTCATTTTCTTTAAAACCTACAAAAACTATTTAATTATAATGTTTAATTTCTAAATAAAACAACCAGCAATTACGGAAAAAAACAAACCAAACAAACAATGTAAGCAAATCAATACTGTTGCCATTCAAGAATGACAAATTCCGTGATTGAATCTTTGGAATGATTCCTTTGTAACATCACGACTCAGGAATGATCGGCCGTGTTCGGGATCTATGCGCGCTGAGCGCGCGCGCTCAGGAGACAGGTACATGGAGTGTATCTTACAGCGGAAAAGTACTCGGTAAAAACTCCTGAGTTTTTACCGAATGTCACAATATAATCTTTTATAATTGATTTTCTTGCCTTACTTTATTCTTTTGTTCATTACAATTCCCCCATCCACCAGACAGTTTTGTTACAGTTTTAAATGCAAATTTCTGTTAAAATTTTCTCTCTCTTTTTTTTTATAGATTTTTCCCCTATGTTTAATCGCTGTATTTTTAAAAATTGTTTAAGCCTAGAAAACTGCGCGCAGAGCGTGTGTCTCCCGAACACGCTCATTGTTTACTCTTTATTGTTGATATTTGTTTTCGATCTTATAGAGTGTTCTCTTTTAAGTATAAGCTAAAAAATGGGTCAAGATAGGAAATTTTTTTTATACATTTTAGATTTTTGTATTATTTTCTCTCAGTATTTTTAGATATTTTTTTGGCTCAAGTTTCACAATATAATCTTTTATAATTGATTTTCTTGCCTTACTTTATTCTTTTGTTCATTACAATTCCCCCATCCACCAGACAGTTTTGTTATAATTTTAAATGCAAATTTCTGTTACAATTTTCTCTCTCTCTCTCTCTCTTTTTTTTTTTTTTTTTTTTTATAGATTTTTCCCCTATGTTTAATCGCTGTATTTTTAAAAATTGTTTAAGCCTAAAGTGGCTGATTGACCACAGTTGTAACTTTTTATCATCCTTTAAAAATGCAAACACGTCATTTTGACGGGTTGTCTTCTAGTATAAATATAAATGTCTATATAATAAAATTTCAAAAGGATATGAAGCCTAAATAATATGAAATAATGCTAATATTTATAACTCTTTTTTAATCCTATTTTAATCTTTCTTCTGTTGTTTTATTTTTTTATTTTTTTTATGAACTTAATTCGATACTGACCTTAAAAAGTAATGCATTTTTTAAACGACATTTAACATTTAATAAAACTAAATTCAGCGTAATAATAATCTTTTGTTTTTACAATGTAGCTGAAGTAAAACTCTTGTTTCAAGTTTAAATTTGGCATTGTGCTAAACACGCTTTGAAAGTATGTTTCAAATTTGCAACACCGCCATGGTCTGGGCCGCAATATTCCAAATTAGCTTTTTTAACACTAGAAAGCCCGAAAATTTTAGTCAAGTTTTCAAAAAATGTTTCACACATCATGTGGATTTTGTTTCATGTCAGAATTTTGATTTAAAACAGTTTGCTTTTCTTTAATGTTTTTCTTTTTTGAGTCTTTTAAACTTTTTTTATAATAAAATTTCCGATTTGAACCGAAATACATTCATATGGTAGCAGTAATATGACCTCTCACAGTCATTCTAGTGTTTATTAATTTTTAATGACACGAGGGTGTACTGAGAGATTCACTCAATGTTAACTAGTCAAGAATCCCATAGTATTTATCTGATTAACCCATTCACACACAGTGGCATATTTTTAGGCTTAGGGGCAGAAAAGCGTCTTTCACACCAGTAAATAAAATGATAAATATATATTCTTTCTTCTCAGGAGATAACGTCTTTGATAAAATAACAAAAAAAAAATTCTTATTTTAAAAGCGTTTGAAATCTGTAATTTAAATTTTAACGAAGAAAAAAAATTGGGCGTTAATGGGCTCATTTTAGTTAAATTTATCTCATTACATTACACAAATATGACATTAAAATTTGTTGTCTAGACTAGACTGCATAGAGTACGCCATCCCTGTCATTATGTAAGTCCAATCCGTTCGTATCCTTAAGGATTAATATCTCGCCTAATTTCCGACAATTTTTTTCCTCGAAAATCATTATAAATAATGCTTTTTCAATTCTGTTACTATAGGTATCCCCAGCGCTCTTCAGCACCTTTGCTTAATGTCTATAAATGGAAATTTGTGTATAACGGAAAAATGCTCTTTTCTCAAAAACTATGTGATTTAGGAAGATCGCTATAGTTTTCCTGCAAGGTTTAAATCTGTGTCTACTACATCTAATTTTTTTCATAACTAGCTGTCCTGTCTGGCGTTGCCCGGGCCCGTGATGTTATTCAGTTTTCAAATGTGTTATTTGCTTTCTAAATGACCCTTAAATTAAACTCAAATTTCTATGATTTTATATCTTTAAGTACATTTTGTCAAAATTTATATTTTTAAACGGAAAAATTGCGAAAAGATATTGAATTGAAAGCACATGCTGTTTGGTACTTCATTTTATATGTAATTTGATTTTATGGAAACTATGCGAACCGAAAGCGAACGAAACCGCGACGGAACACTTAGGTTTTTACTGAATTCGTAAAAAAAAATCACACACTTTATTTTGTAAAAGAATAATTCTATCCATACGAAAGTTCCAAAGTTTTTGAAAGTAATGTAAATCTGGTTTATTGAAAGGCTCTAAAAAAGATTGCGCTAAAATACGGACATCTAGTTACTTTTAGAGTAGCAAAAATGTATTCTCCATGAGCCAGGATGTAATTCGTGTTTGTCGGTGTATTTGAACGGGTTAAATCTCATATTTTTTTTTTTTTTTTTGGAACAATTTGCAACATAAATTAGGAGAATGTTTTAGCTTTAAGAAAATATTTTTGGTTTGTCTGCATGTATGTAGAATTGCACCCTGCAAAGCAAAACCGCAATGAAACGATCTGGTTTTTATTGATTTCGTGAATTTTTTCGCACTTTTTATTTTGTAAAAAATATTTCTACTCATCCGAACGTTTCAAAATTTTTTAAGAAGGTGTAAATTTGGTCTATTAAGATTCTTTTAAAAGATTGGGCTGAAATATGTACGCTTAGGTACTTTTAGCGTAGAAAAAATATTCTATACGTGAGTCGCAAAGTGCCTCCTTTTGCCGGTGTATTTGAAAGGGTTAAATCATACATTTTAAAAACCGATTGCATCATAGATTATAAAAATATTTTTAAGCTTAAAGAATATGTTTTTTGTTTACCGGTACCTATAGGATTGGGTTTTGCTAAATCAAAACCGCAAAGAAAACTATCTGTTTTTTATTGTTTTCATCAATTTTTTCGCAGATTTTATTTTGTAAAAAATATTTCTATCCGTCTGAACGTGTCGAATTTTTTTGTAGGGAGTATAAATTTGGTCTATTGAGAAGATTTTAAAAGATTGAGTTGAAATATGCACGTTAAGATAGTTTTAGCATGGAAAAAATATCCTCTCTGCGAGTCGCAAAATAACATTCTTTTGCCGGTGTATTTGAAAGGGTTAAAATCCAAATACTTTAAAACCAATTACACCATCGGTTAGAAGAAAGTTTCAACTTTAAGATCTTCTATTTTGTTTGTTTACATCTTAAAAAATATGCCCTAGAAGAGAATTGACAAAAGGGAGAAAAATGGTTTTGGGAAAAATGACTCTTTTTGAATATTTCTTTTTAAAGGGTTAACTGCAACATTATTTCGAATTAATAATAGCATTTGAGACCTAAAAGTACGAACCTTTGAAATATGTCTGTTAATTTTAACTTTGTCGAGCTGTTTGGTTGATTTGGATTTTTAAAAAATGATCCAAAAACAGAAATAAACGCCGAAAATGCTTCTTCTTTCATTTAGATGCATAAAAGAGTTTGTGCGCATGTGCAAAAGATTTCTTTCCCCGAACATTAAAAAATGGCTTTTTTATGAAAGTGAGTTCCATTTCATAGTTAATATATCTGAAATTGATCAAAATATTAAAATTCTGAGCTTCAGTGCATCAGGAGAGGTATTGGACTACTCTCATAAAAATTTTGACCCTCTTACATCCCGTAGATTTTGCTAGTCATCGCAGACACACACACGCACGCAGACAGACAGAGCGATTTGTTATTTTATTAGTATAGATTTTAGTTTCAGTAGATTGGGAAATAGATGGAGGGAACATAATCTTTGCTCTAGATTTTCGACGATTTTTCTAAAAATATAATACTGAATAAATGCTGCTAATAATACTAACTGACTAAATAATGTCTAAATACTGACCAATGTAAAATATCCTCATTTTTCAGTGCAAATGCAGTTTTGACTTTTTAGATTGTATGTGGGGAAATAAAAATTACTAAATGTATTTGTAATTTATAAAAATGAAATCTTTTGCTACTTGTAATGGTTGTATTCATTACTAGGCATAAACAGTTTTTGAATTATCGTCTAATGATGCCTAAAATAATTAAAAAAGGGTGTTTTTTAGTTCAGGGTTCCAAAAGCTTTCACACGATACCCCAAACGATAAACAAAGAAAATATTTTTTTCAAGTAACTCAATTCCCCCCCTCTTCCCCCCTGCATTTTCCCTAAATACATTTGTGAATGTTTAATAATCGTAAATATGTGGGCCAATACTTTTTATTACTTATTTAAACTTTGCATAGACCATAGTTTACGAATAAATTAGCTGTGGCAGACAGACAGACACAGGAGTACTCTTACTATTGTTCTGTTTTCACTTTTTAAGTACTAATCTTTAAAAACACAGTTTAATCCCTTGCTTGCTTCACATTTTTTTTTAAATCTGTCATCAAGTGCTACCTATTTTGCCTCTTCCTGCATAATTCATAAAAATAAAATATTTACTCTGAAGAAAATGAATATTTATATATATATATTTTTTAATCGATTTTTTAATTTGTCCGATGATTCTTCGGAGCTGGCACATGACCGATCCTTTTTCTACCTGTGTGCCAGACATGTGAGACCTATTAAAACATCAATTATCTTATAGCAAACACTTACAGTTTATAACTTATGCAATTTGCATCTGAAAAAGTGGGCAAAACTTTACAAGATGATAGAACAAAGCTATACGAGTCCTAGAATGTATGGTCGAAACGCAAGTGATTAGAAGTTAAAAGGTAGTTTTCCACTGTCCTAGGGCGATGGATTCGTCGAGGTGTCTCTTAGCGTGGCCACCAAGAACACCGAATCTTTCGTGATTGGATATTTTCCTGTAGGACCGTATGAAAAGTGAGTACCCCATTAAAATCGATATGGATCTAATCGACTAAAAGTCGTTGTTGCCGACGATATCCGAGAAATTCCTGGGATTTTTGCAAATGTGCATAAGTCCCTGTCCGAAGTGTGTAGCTTGCATAATAACTGGGAGAAGATCTTTTTAGAAATTTCTTTAAGCATGCACATTAATTACATTCCTGTTAATAAAATTCTTCCTGAAGTATTTCCTCTTTTCTTATATTAATTCTTTAACTGGACAGTGGAAAACTATTTTTTAGCATCTCACCGATCGCGTTCCAACCATGCATTATACAGTGTTCGTATGGGTACAATAATTTTCCAGGTGATATACCAGTATATATATTTTTCTTTTTATAGAAAAATAAATCTAGTTAAACACGCGAAAATTCGCTTTATTGAATTAGCGATTTTTTATAAGAAAATATTGGTATCGAAGAATTTCCTCCTCACAAAATTCCATGAGTAGTATGAACCCTATTATATGACGAAATTTGCTCCTATCGCTAACTTTCGATCACACCGTAAACTTTTGCTTACTTTTTCAGATACAGTCTGTATAAAGGAGATTCGGTATGCACCAAATGTTATTCGGACACGGTAGAAAAAGTCAGATCATTAACCCCTTCGCGGCGGGAGACTTTTACGCAATTTCTAATGCTTTGTCACCGGTTTTTAAAAACAGAAATTTGTGCCTTAATAAATCGAGAAAATGCTCCGATTAGATATGTTAAATTTTACTGGTGGAGATAAACAAGTATTCTTAAGCCTTTTTTGCGGCACGTATATGTGTCGCTCGTCCCCAAGGGGTTAAATGAACATATTTCGGAAGCCACAGCCAAAGCACTAATTTTTATTCCACACCAATGGCAGCACACACACACCTAACATACAAGTTGTTCAAAAAATCGACTGACAAATTAAGAGGAAGGCATCAAGAAGGAATAGAAGGCATCAAGAGTTTGAAAAAATACTATAGGTCATGAGATCACAAACTAAGTATTTAACCAAAAACACACAAAGTTCAGCTACAATTCAATTTGTGTTTACGGCAAAAACTTTCAGAAAACTTAAGTATATTATAATAAGACTTTTAATAGATACATTCCAAAATTAACTTAAAGTTACAACAACGCAAATCGCATTTTTCTAGTCATGGGTTACAAATTTATTTTTTTCACCCTTGAATGAAGCGGGCCAAATCCCATCAGATTACATATTTCTGCTGTAACTTTAAACGCAATTTGGAATGCTTCTGACATGTTTACATTCAAATAGCAAATAAAGACTTTGTGCAAAAATGTTTAAAGATAAAAAACCAACGATTATAAATACACAAACAATGTATGAAAAGCTAGCAAAACTGAGCAAAGATATAGAGAAACGCAGTCTTATATACCCGCTACGGGAAAGATCCCGGTTAAAGAAAAGCAACCAATGATAAGAAAGTAGCCTGAACAACTTGGTGGACAAGTAGAGACATCTACCGGAGAACGAACAAAACAAAAACTAAAAAGCAAGGGGAAAAAAAAGCTTTAAAGATTTCCAAATGCTTGGACAATAAGAAGTGCTTGATAAGTCATTGACTAAGGAGCGAGAATTTTTAATGATGTAGTAAGCTTCCCAAAAATTCTTCTGCTTCTATTCTTGATCTTAATTTTTGGGAAGCTTACCAGATCATTAACCTTCCTACCTTGAATGGGTCTAATCGGCCCAGTCCTATAATGCGTTTCATTCGATTCAAACCAGAAAAATTTTCATAAAGTAAATGAAATAAATAACACAATGATTTAAGTTAAATAAGTATGTTAAATGGATTTAAATAAAAATTCTGGTGTGAAATATTTTAATCAAGTTTGAGTAAAATTTCAACAGGGTAAGAAGGTTAAAAATTCTCACACCTTAGTCAATGACTTATCAAGTACTCCTTATGCATCTTGGAATGCATCCATGCATCTGGAAATTTTCCATGCATCTGGAAATCTTTAATCTAAAGCTTTTTTTTTTCTTCGCTTTTTAGTTTTAGTTTTGTTCGTTCTCCGGTAGATGTCTCTACTTGTCCATCCAGTTGTTCAGGCTGCTTTCTTCTCATTGGTTCCTTTTCTTTTGACGGGATCGTTCCCGTAGCCAGCGGGTATATAAGCCTGCGTTTCTCTGTCTCTTTGCTCAGTTTTGCTTTTTCTAGCTCGCTGAGTTTATTGCACTGATGAAGAATCTCGACAATAGATTCAAAACAGCTGTTTTCTACCTTTTCATATATTATTTGTGCATTTATAATCGTTGGTTTTCTATCTACAAACAATGTTTACATGCGTAAATTTTTTATGTTTCATCGTTCATTACTTTAACGTGTTTTGTACTAAAGAGGGACCAGTTTTTTGGTCCGAAAAGTCTCCAAATTGAATTTTAATTGTTTTTATTAAATTTTTAAAGTGTTTTTATAATTTCTAACTATTTAAAATTCTTAATTAAACCAAAAAAAAAAAAAAAAAAAAAAAAAAAAAAAAAAAAAAAAAAAAAGGTTAGCGAAGGACTAAAAAGGCTTTGTCACGTGATAAAAATCACTTATGTCTCTATAGGCGATTTATTTATGAGAAAATGTAAAAATCATTGTCATTCCAAATCGTTTCCATGGTCAAATCTTCCAATTTGACTTTAGCATATTTTGTGTTAAAGAGAGACCAGTTTTTGTTCTGAAACGTCTACAAATTGTATTTTAATTTTAATTCTTTTTAATATATTTTATAAAGTATTTTTATAGTGTCTGACTATTAAAAAATTTTAATTACATAATTTTGTTCAGAGGTAATGCTCACCTATCTTTTTTTTTCTTTTTCATTGTCGGAAAACTCTGCTCAAAACATTAGCATTGAAAAAAAAAACCATAAAAAGTTATTTGATTGTGTAGTTTCTGAATAAAAGCAAATACCAGTTTCGTATGTTTCTGAACGAAAATGAATTAAAACTTATGCCATACAGTTATCCATTTCGATTTGAAAACATTCATAATTAAAAACTTTAACTTTTTTTTTTAGGTTTAGTTTAATATATTTTATTAGAATATAATATCTAACAATTCAAAAATCCTTTCCATAAAAATAGCAATTATACATTCAAAAAAAGTTTTCGAATTTATAAAATTTACACTTTTGTTTTGGCCTTGTACCAGGAATTAACTGACAAACTAATATCCAAAGATTTATAATTCTATAACTCTATAAGAAATATCCAAAGAACAGTCTTTTTCATTCTGATAATTTACATGATTTAAGGACGGAGTTCCATTGCATGATTAAATTTGTGCTTTATTTATGTATTATAGTTCATTAATTTATTGGTGACATATTAATTTCTTTATGAAATGCAAATCCCAAATTAATGCTAAATTATTTATATCGATGTAAGTGAAAAGGATTTATCTCAAGCAAACTTATTTCTGAACAAATTGCATTTAAAACTATATTTTTTTCCTTATTCGATGCAACGTTTCAAAAATTTTTAAATTTGTGTTGATTATACGTTTAAAAAATGATGTATAAGCTAAATTTAAATTTAATCATCTGATGTTCCCACCGTCAGAATGACGCCAGTGTTACACATCATGGAACGGTTTGTCCTTTTTAATACAGATAGTAGATGATACGATTATGATTATATGCTAGATGATTAAATTGTTATTAATATTTTTTTGATATAGTGGTTATTTTGTAATTTATGTAAGAATAATTGAGACTGACTAATTAGCTTTAGATCTTTTAGAAAATCGGAAATATTTTCCATAATCAACTAGGGATTCTTACAAATATCTTTCTAAATAAAATAACTACAGTCAACTACTAAGTGATAAATGGAATACAAAAATGAGCAACGTTAAAAAGCACCAAATATTGTATATAAACAGCAGACCGGTTTCGGTAGCATTTAGCGTACCGTTGTCAGTGCTCTGGAATACAAAAATGAACAACGTTAAAAAGCACCAAATATTGTATATAAACAGCAGACCGGTTTCGGTAGCATTTAGCGTACCGTTGTCAGTGCTCTGGAATACAAAAATGAACAACGTTAAAAAGCACCAAATATTGTATATAAACAGCAGACCGGTTTCGGTAGCATTTAGCGTAACGTTGTCAGTGCTCTGGAATACAAAAATGAACAACGTTAAAAAGCACCAAATATTGTATGTAAACAGCAGACCGGTTTCGGTAGCATTTAGCGTACCGTCGTCAGTGCTGAATGCTACCGAAACCGGTCTGCTGTTTATATACAATATTTGGTGCTTTTTAACTTTGTTCATTTTTGTATTCCATTGCATTGCACCATACGCTCTATCTGAATATTAATTAAAGTGATAAATATTTTCAGCTACTGAAGACATTCTCCCCCAAGTGGCAATCATTTCTTTTAATAATACATCTAGTTAATTAAAAAATATCGTAACTTTAATTAAAGTTAAAAAAAAATAAGAGTTTAAATTTTACAAACTGAGAAAAACGTTTTTTATTTTTTTATTTGAAACTTTTCCAACAGGAAAAAAAAAAGTTAAAATATCCTAAATCAAACTATGTTTCACTTTATGTAAATAAAAGAAAAACGTTAAAATGGCATTAAAAAAATATTATGAATAAATATTAATGAATGTTATTATTCTTCCAAGACTTATTAAAAAAAGAAAACGTGTTCATATGTGTTCTTTAGTAATTTCCTTTTGCCTTTGGCTATAATTTGAATGCTCATTTAAATTCATCAAGAAAATTCGTAAGAAATATAAAGTAATAACTTTACTTATTTTAAACACCTGCTAATGAAGAAATTTCCTACGATTAACTCGAGAGCTATTAATTAGTTTAATGAATTCAGAAAGGATTACACAAAGAAAAAAAATTATTTTTCTTGTTAATATTTTGATAAAATTTGAAAGTTTTAGAATAAAAAGGGATAAATTCGGATTTACAAAGCTGCAGAATATAGGTTAAGATCATCATGTACAGTGGAGTATCGATGATCCGCATTAATACATGACCGGGGGTGTTCGGATAAACATTGTTTCAAATAACCGGGAAAAAAAAAAAAAAAAAAAACATACTGGGATTTAGGGGTATAAAATCTAGTCACCAGCAGGTAGTCTTCCACCACTAAATATATTTAGCCATTTTTTTATCTAATATTCCGTGTGAAATTCTTGTATGAACGCTATTAAATTTTAAGCAAAGAAAACATTTAAATTTTAATAGTGAAAGACTGCTTGTTAGGGCCTACATTTTTTTCACCCCTGCTGAAATTAAACGAGCATAGTAAAAGAAACACAAAAATAAAACAGTGATAAAAAACGCAAATATGAATGTAGTTTGTGCTACAATACATACAGCAAGAAGTAGAAAACAACCATCTAAAGGAGTAACATTATCAAAGAAATCTGCAGGAAATCAAAAATACAGTACGGTAGATCTATATTTTAACAAAAGAAAGCAAAAATTTACTTTTATTTCAGAGAGAATACTCTTTTTCCTGCTACTAAATTTCTTATACGTTTTAATGAAAGCAGTTGACAGAATCACACTCTTCTTGTAGCCCCACCCACGTTAAGGCTGTGCCTAGGCACCGAAAAGCTTCTTCAATGATTGGTCCCTTTTCAATTTGTTCTTCGTAACTAAATTCCTCCTCGTTGTCACGGTCGTCTGAAGGGTTTTGATTTTATTTCATCGTCCTTAGATGTTGGTAGCCTCCAACCAGGGGCCTCGCTAAGGGGGGAAGGGGGGACAGGGGGGAGCCTCCCCCCCAAACATTCGCAAATGCTGTTACACTTGGCAAATTTAATGAAAATGTTAATAAAAATTGTAGTACATTTTCTATTTTTGATAGAATTTGCAAAAGTTACAACTCTAATTGGAAATATTATTAAACTTTTTACAAATAAGAACTGTATTACATTTTCTAAGTGTGGTAGCTTGGCAAAATTATAAAACGAGTTGGCAAATATGAAAATTTGACTTGGCAATTTAAGGTCTTCTCTCCCACCAATAAAAAGTCTTAGTGATGGCCCTGCCTCCAACACTACATTCGAACCATTTTTGAATGGTCACAATCTTCGAATCCTGAATATTCGTGAATCAATTCAGCTAGTTCTCATACATCTGTTTAGAGGATCTTCAGGTGCGGTGGATTAAGTTTATTCCAAGCTTTAGCAATAGTATCCTTGACGGAGGCCCAAGTTTCTGCTATCATTTAAACAGCACCCTTCAAATTGATTTCTTTGTACTGTTGTTGGATATTATTTTTCTTGACCTGCCAAATTAGAAACACGCGCTTTAATGGGTTTATGTAATAGCGTTTGAAGACTTCGAATCGAAAATTCATACACTGATCGTCAATGTTGATAAACACACAAAAAAGTCATATTTTATGGATATGCCTTTTCCTTTTTATTATAATTATACAAGAGGCATTTTTGTTTCAATATCCTTTTTTTCATGACTTTTCCAAAATTTCTATTTTTATCTCAATATCCTATTTTTATCCAATATCCCCGAGAAACTTGAAGAAACAGTCATCAGTATACAAGAAAATAGTAATTTGTATAGAAATAGACTCAAATTTTCCTGGCTTCTAAGAATATATCTGGGAGAATATCATGTACAGTAATCTTGCATTTGCTTATTAGTAAATGAAACAAAAACTTGTTCTTGAAATGTAAGGGAGGAAATCCCAAAGCTATTGTCAAATAAATGGAACGTTCATTAGCTATCATATTTATTTTGCCGAATGAAAGTTATATATAACGTTATTAAAGGTAAAATATAGATGGAGGTTAAAATCTTTTCTTCTCTTAAATCATGCAGAAATATTTTGTTATAGTTACAGTGATATTTACGAAAGTTTCATTCATAGACGGCAGCCTAATAAATAAAATTTTTAATTATTTTATCAAGCTTGTACGAGAATTCGATTAGTACAAAATCAATAAACTAGTACATCAATAATCACATTGTTACATAATACAAAAAGACAAATGTTTCTAAATCGAACTTTTATTTATTTTATAATTTATAAAAATTTAGCAGAACTTTTACTGAATTTCTCGGTAGTAGTTCTGGTCGTTATTTTATTTTACCGGGATTTATTTTATCTGGTATTTATTTTATTTTATTGAAAAGAAAGATCTCTTAATTTTATTGTATTTATGGATGTATATGTAACTAAACCATAAATAGTATCTATTTGAAAATGATACAGAAATTGTTAATAGTATTGATAAACACAAAAGAATTATTATTTTATACAACTATTTCTTCCCGTTTATTAAAATTATAGAAAAAAATAAATATTTTTGTTTCAATTTCTTTTCTTTTTTTCTTTTTTTTTTTTTTTTCGTGACTTTTACTAAATTTCTATTTTTATCTCTATCACCTAAGAATATGGAATGCTTAAAGAAACAGTCATCGGTATACTAAAGAATAGTAATATGAATAGAAATAGAAGCAAATTTTCCTGGCTTCTAAGAATATACCATTGATAATACCACGTACAGTAATCTTTCATTTGCTTATTAGTAAATGAAAGAAAAACTTGTTCTTGAAATGTAAGGGAGGAAATCCCAAAGCTATTGTCAAATACATGGAACACTTATTAGCTGTCATATTTATTTTGCCGAATGAAAGTTATATATAACGTTATTATAGTTAAAATATAGACTGTGGTTAAATTATTTTCTTCTTCTAAAGCATAGAAATGTTTTGTTATAATTATGGTCATATTGCTGATAATTTTAATCAAAGACCGCAGTCACTAAATATTTTTTTTTATATTTTTCAAGTTGTTACATAATGCAAAATGAGAAATATTTCTACATCTAACTTTTATTTATTTTATAATTTACGAAAATCTAACAGAACTTCTAACATGTTGCCCAGTAGGAGTTCTTTTTTTTTTCCTTTTTTTTTTTTAAGGAAGATTTTTTTATTTCATTCTATTTATGGACGTATATGTAGCTAAACCATAAATAGTATCGATTTGAAACTTATACACAGATTGTTAATAGTATTAATAAACAAAGAAAAATATTTTATACAGCTATCTTTTCCTCTCTATTAAAATTATACAAAGGATTTTTGTTTCAATTTTTCTTTTTTCATGACTTCTACAAAATTTCTATTTTTATCTCAATTTCCTAACAGCATCGAGAAAAAAAAACAGTCCTCATTAAAAAAAAAAAAAAAAAAAAAAAAAAAAAGTAATTTGAATAGAAATAGAAGCAAATTTTTTCTGGCTTCTAAGAATATACCAGGGAGAATACCATGTAGAATAATTTTTCATTTGCTTATTAGTAAATGAAACAAAAACTTGCTCTTCAAATTTAAGGGAGGAAATCCCAAGGGTATTGTCAAATACACTATATTGCCATTGATTATGGGACACTTGCGATTTTAGACATTTTACTAAATATCTAGAAAAATACATGAGGAATCATCTCGAAACTCTTACTGTATAAATATAATAGTGTACGTCATACATCTCCGTGAAGATTTTTTACCGAAACTCCATACGGGACCGTCAACAAATTAAAAAAGAATGAATATCTTTTGAATAACCCTGTCAAAACTAATGCAGCAAAAGCGCTGAAACTCTAGATTATGATTGAATGCCTTATTGCAATACACTGTGTTCATTTTTATGCAAATAGAATGCATACTCGCAGAGTAATTAAGGTTTTTATAAAAATGGTCCCAAAATTTTCCAAGTTTTTCCCTTATAATTTTCAGAGTTCTTAATAAAAAATAATATTTTTTTTTTAGAAAATATGACAAACAACATTGCACACAGTACCCTGTAATCAGAATTAAAAAATAATAAAAATTGTATGAAAAATGAGTAGGTTTACTAAATAATTTTTTACTGCGCATGCGTCAAAGATATCAAAATTTCATTTGCATATTATGTTAGCTAAATGTATAGAGCAACTTTTGTAAAAGTCTCAAAATCATAGCTTGAAAATTCTGAAAGTAATCGTCTATAGAAAAAGGACAAAATCCGTTGTTTCCAAAATGAAGCAAAAAAATGAGGGATTTTATCCAAATGTAGTAGTACATCCCGTATTGTGTATTCTATATTGACACTAATCAATGAATATATGGATACAACCCCTCTTGTTTTTCCTTCATTTTGAGAATAACGGATTTTCAACTTATTCAATTGACGATTATTTTCAGAATTTTCAAGTTATGATTTTGTGACTTTCACAAAAGTTGCTCTATACATTTAGCTAACATAATATGCAAATGAAATTTTGATATCGTTGACGCATGCGCAGTAAAAAATTATTTAGTAAACCAACTCATTTTGTGTACAATTTTCATTATTTTTTAATTCTGATTACAGGGTACTGTGTGCAATGTTGTTTGTCATATTTTCTGAAAAAAATATTATTTTATATTAAGAACTCTGAAAATTATAAGGAAAAAACTTGGAAAAATTTGGGACCATTTTTATAAAAACCTTAATTACTCTGCGAGTATGCATGCTATTTGCATAAAAATGAACAAGGCATATTACAATAAGGCATTCAATCATAATCTAGAGTTTGAGCGCTTTTGCTACATTAGTTTTGACAGGGTTATTCAAAAGATATTCATTCTTTTTTAATTTGTTGACGGTCCCCTATGGAGTTTCGGGAAAATATCTTCACGGAGATGTATGACGTATACTATTATATTTATACACTAAGAGTTTCGAGATGATTCCTCATGTATTTTTCTAGATATTTAACAAAATGTCTAAATTCGCAAGTGTCCAATAATCAATGGCAATATAGTGTATATGGAACGCTTATTAGCTGTCATATTTATTTTATCAAATAAAAGTTATATATAATGTTATTATAGTTAAAATATAGATTGTGGTTAAAATCTTTTCTTCTTTTAAAGCATTAAAATTATTAATAAAATTATTTTGTTTTAATTTTCTTTTTTTTCATGACATTAACAAAATTTCTTTTTTTCTTAACTCGACTTCCTAACAGTATCGAAAAAGAAACATTCATCGGTATACGAAAAAATAGTAATTTGAATAGAAATAGACTCCAATTTTCTTGGCTTCTAAGAATATACCAGGGAGAATACCGTGTGCAGTAATCTTTCATTTGCTTATGAGTAAATGAAAGAAAAACTTGAAATGTAAGAAAAGAAATTCCAAAGGTACTGTCAAATACATGAAACGCTTATTATATGTCATATTAATTTTGCCGAATAAAAGTTATACATAACGTTATTATACTTAAAATATAGATGGTGGTTAAAATCTTTTCTTCTTTTAAAGCATACAAAATTGTTTTGTTATGGTTATGGTGGTATTTCTGTTATTTTCATTCAAAAAAATCAGCCTATAAATGAAGAAATATTTTAAAAATAATTTATCAAGTTTGTATGAGAGTACGATAATCTCAAAATAAATAAACTGATATATAATTCACCATTCTTCGGCATAAAACGAAAAAACAAATGTTTCTAAGTCTAACTTTTATTTGTTTTATAATTTGTGAAAATCTAACAGAACCTTTTCCAAAAATTCAATTCCAAAAAAAGTTTCTCTACCTTTAGAAAACTCAGAATCATATGATTATTTTCACATTACTTTTGTCTCAACCCAATTTTGGACTAGATTCTGACTATTTGTGCTACTCACTGAATTTTAAGCCAACATTCGGTTTTATCTATACTAATAACAAAAAAGTTTCGTTCTCTGTATGAGTGACTGTCTGTGTGTAGTCAACATAATCTACAATGCGTATGAAACTCAAAATATTTGTGTGGATAATCGAAGGTGTACCTCTTGATGCAACTCTAACTCAGATTTTTAAATTTCTAATAATTAGCTAAATTATTAATTAAAGTTAGTGAGATGTTAGTACACAACAATTTGCCCCCTTCCCCCTCTAATTGATGAGTGGTGGATACCACAATTTCCCAAATGGAAATTCAACACATTTCTTAAATTCTTTTTATATCCTCTATCTCTCTTCCCCTTGTGTCTGTTAAGTCTATGGGAATATGATGCATTCTTATATTCAAAACATTTCTTTAGGGAATTAGTATTTTTAACTTGTTTTTTTTAGTGTTCTTTTCTTAAAGAATATCACTTTTTTTCTTAGTTTTCATAATATTTCTAAAATTTATCCTCAATTTAATATTTTATGTTTTAAAAACTAACGAACTGGAAGTAAAATTTTAACACTTCATATAAAATTATGCATAGAATTTAGTAATATATTTTTAAAGAAATGCATTTTTTAAGAAGAAAAAACTGAAAAAAAAGATGTTACAAATATTAATTTCCCGATGAGATATATTGAATATAAAAAAGCATTTTTTAAGAAGAAAAAACTGAAAAAAAGAAGTTAAAAATATTAATTTCTTGATGAGATATATTGAATATAAAAATGCATCAAGTTGAAACACACAAGATACAATATGTATCAACATAAATATACTTTCCCATTTAATTCAGAATACAATAGGCGACTTATAATCTTAGAAAATCAATGTCATGCTGATTATATTGTTTGCTTATTACATGACGTAAGATGTGAATAGAACTTTTTGTAATATAGCCGGAAAGATTGGCTTCTCTGAGCTAAATTTGATTTATTCGTGGAAACGACATCCAATAACAATACACGAACATTCAATCGAATAATGTTGAACTGAGATTTGGTAATAAGTTTTAGCTCCGATGAATTTATTCTGTGAATATAATATGTCTTCGTAAACCAGAAGTTTATATAATCTTTGATACCGAGAAAGGATTGGGGACTTTTTTATGTTAAATCGTACCACATTTTACAAAAAGAAAATATTTATATATTGTTAGATTTCTCTTGAAAATATTCTAGTATAAGTGTATGGAAGAGTTTATTTTATAGAAAACGATACGAATAGAATACAAATAGTCCACTAAAACACACACTGTAAGAAAAAAAAATAAAAAAAAAAGATGTAAAAATGTGGAAATATGTATGCTAAGATTAATATCACAAAATGTCGGATTATGTTCATCTGAAATATTGAAAATATCCTTTAAAAAAATTCAAAATTTCAATAGGTAAATTTATTTTTCATTAGAGAGTAAAAGATTTTCCATGTAAAATTGATAATTTTTCAAGAATTTAAATAATAAATTAATTTTTATGGAAATATATGTCATTTATTGGCATATGTATGCCAAGATAATGATAACCGGGATAGTGAAAATTTTATTCTAAAACATTTTATACATTTTTTTTTTTTTTTTTTTTTTTTTTTACATTTCAATTTTATATAAAATAACATGTTTTCGAAATTCATGTAATATGTTGTTTTATTTGTTAAATTATGGAAACCAACAAAATGGCATTATAAAAGACTACTCAATTTTCACAAAGACATCAATCACATTATTTTCAAAGAAATATCTAAAAGATCTTGCTGGTAGCTATGATTTTAACACTTCTTACTTGAAATATCTGAAAAATAATAAAAATTACTCAGCAGCGCCATACTTATATACCTGATAAAAAAATTAAAATGAACATGTCAGGAAAATGACATTCATTTCAGTGACAATCATATTTAATTCTTGAAAAATATTCCTAAAATATAGAATTTGTTACTTTCTTCATATATTTATTTTATATAGTATAAATATTAATTAGAAATAAAAAAAAAAACTAGAAAAAGTTATTTTAAGCATTAAAAAGGTCCTTCACCTTGCACACATCATAGCGTGACATGACACCAAAATGACAATCTGAAATTCCAATTCGTACAATTCCTTTATTTATGTCATTAGAATTGTAACATCTCTTGAAAATGCGTCTAAAGCCGCTATTAGATTCACCAACATTCTGTTAGACTTTTGAGCCAACACTCGATTTCCTCCAACATTTTGCGAAATATCCTCCCAACATTCCGTGTAATAGCAAACTGCAATGTCTCCCCAACTTTTTTCGGCAGTCGCAAAAAAGTCTGGGCCAGATCAGATTTTTCATCCAACATCGAACGTTTCAACGAATCAGAGATAAGCGACTGATACGAGTAGGCGATAAATATTAACGCCTGGCACGAGTAGAAACTGGTTTTCAGGCTTTTCCTCCGACATTTTGAAAGACTATTGTAACCCTTGTCCTCCTTTGAACGGGAAAATGTTGGAGTTAAAATCCGCTGAAAAGTTTGTCTCGCCTAAAAGTCCGTGAATCTAATAGCAGCTTAAGGATATTTTTATTAGAGTGTATCAAAATGAACGTCATTACATAACATTTAATGGAAATTTTATTGTACAAACTGCAATTTCCGTTTTTTTTTTTTTTTTTTTTTTTTTTTTTTTTTTTTTTTTTTTTTTTTTTTAGATTTACCTACTTATTAAAATTTTAGCTGTACACTGTACGAAAAAAGTTGTAAATCTTCAAACCTAGTTTTTGTAAAGCTTCAGAAATCTGTAGTTTTATAAAAGAATCCACACCAATTGCAGCCATCTTACTAAAATTTTATTTGTAACCCCGGTTCCAGCCACATAAAATGTTCTAAGCATTCCACTTTCCTAAAACATTCTTAGTAATCTTATAGATATTTTTTATTTAATATGAAAATATGCATATTTATCAGGAGTTTTTGTTGTTGTAGTTACATAAATTGTTCGAAAAATTCCACTTTCCCACAAAAGTTGTAGTAACTTAATAGAACTTTTTTTTTGTAGTATATACGTCCGAGCCTCTAATCTTAGAGTTAATACTAATACCGTATTTACTCGTGTATAGGGCGCACGTGTGTATAAGGCGCACCCCTACTTTACAAGTAAAAATGGCGATTTCTTAAAAGCTCGTGTATAATGCGCACCATAAATTTGATACGCTAATGAAGAATGACCAAATGAATTTCATTAAAAAATAAGTCGAAACAAACATTACACCAGACCAGAAAACAAGATGAAAATGCATTTTTAGACTTCGGGTTGTAAGAGAATGACGGGAAACAGGAATGCATGACGGTAAAGAGAATTGCTAATTAGCGTTTAGATAATGTCATTTGTTCTGTTGTATAAAAAACTGCAAGGAATGAAATAAATATGCAGTAATATTTCAGTTAAGTAACATTTTCCGAATTTTAATATCTTCTTTGAATAATTTCTTGTTTCATATGTATAAGTTTTGCCCTATTTTTTTGGAAAAAAAGTGCGCCTTATACACGATTAAATACATAAAATAATCAGCTTTTTTACATGTGCCGTTTTGAAGAAACACAAATTTAAAAGTGTCAGACGATAGTTTTAATTTTAACTCTTTCGGGTTCGATATTTTTTTTCAGTTTATAGAAAAAATTGTTTTTACGGTAATAACATTAACACTAGCCATCCATACAGGCTAATTAGTGTTTAACGAATATTCTATTATCTTAAAGATAATGAATGTCGTTGTTTTGCGTACTATTCAATTCATATTCATGTGACAATAGGCTAAGGAAGAATTTTTTGAGATCTTTGGAAAATATTGTATTACAACAAGGTTTAACTTACATTACAATATTCAAATACTTTTTGCGTTTTATTACACAGAATTATTTCAGGAAAGTAACTTTTATTTTGAATTTAATGAGTGAAATACATGTTTAAATTAAAAGAATCGCAAACAGCGCAAAGAGAATTAATCAAAAATAATAATTATTATTATTACTAAATGCCTAAACATAAATGAAGTCATATAGTAAATGCATAGATATATACTAAAATACTATATGTAAATAGTAGATAAAATATTTCCTAAAACAAAATAGTACTCCATTTAAAGACATGTAAGGTGGTGTGGGGTAATAACGCCAGGCGGGGTAATAACGCCAAGTGCTAATATTTTGCATAATTATGAAATAATCTGGTAAATGACACCCATGTGCTCTGCGCCGAATTGTTTTGAGTCACATAAGTCGCAAAAAACAGCTTCAGGTTAATTTGTTTCATTTTTAGGTCTTATTCTTTTTACAAGCAACTAAAATTAACGCTTGATCTAAAATTTGCGAGATACGTTTTGTGATGTGAAGACTATTTTTTTTATCCGGAAATACTTTGTTAATTACATAAATTTGTAGTACATTTCATGGACTTTCAAAATGTTGTCGAAGATTTTGGATATCTTCTCGAGATAATTTGTAATTTAAAATGTACAGCGCAATAACTATAACGGGGTAATAACGCCAATCCTTGGCATTAATATCCCGGTTGATTCCCTACAGTGGCCGAGCTACATCCTAAATACTGATTCAAGTAAACACAGTTAAAACTGTGCAATGTTTCTAATAATTCTATTTAAGCAATTCTATTTAAGCAAAAAGAAGTTCACGGTCTGATATTCTTTTGCCTCATCCCCCCCCCCCCACACACACACACCACGCCTTTATTTTTCTTATCCTTTCACAAAAATTTGAACATTTTCAATAGCTTAGAATGCAATTTGTCAATTTCTAAGTTTGTAGAGTTTGTGTTTTTAGAATTGGGCAATCTACATGCAATTATTCTATCTTATTTCATAGTTTTGTTTGCATGGCGTTATTACCCATATGGGTGGGTAATAACGCCAAATAGCATTGGTCAAGAAATCACGCCATTACGTTTTATGAATACATATCTGTTAAATTATTTTTTTTAACATATATAGTCAATGAGTTGCTGTATCGAATCATATATTTGTTTGAAAAATACAAACTAAAACTGAGCCGTGAAAATTGGTCGAACCTTAACGTGGCGTTATTACCCCAGGGTACCTTACTATTAATAGTACACCAGACCCGAAAGGGTTAAACAATAAGCTATTGCCAAAAAGTTTTCAAAAAAATTATTTACAATTGCAAAATTTGCAAAAATCTATTATCGAAATCATTCAAAAAATGAGTAAGCACTTTTTGTACAAATCTAATTTCATTTATATAAATTCTAATAAAGATGCCAAAAAACGATTTTGGTATGCAATAAATGAAATAACGCAGCTTCATTGGAATGTCATTGCACTATAATAGTTATTATATATGAGTAAAAAGGAACATTTGAATTTTAGAAAATTTTAATCCAGTATCGTTAGATAATAAAATATGTAAATACGAGATATATAAAACTTTCACATAAATGTGTAATGAATATTCAAAAATCGCAAATTACTGTAATCATACGCTTAAGATTTTTTGATAAAGACTGGATTTTATCAAAGATATTTTACGTTACGTATAAATATCGCGTACCGTGCATATTATTATAATATATGTAGTTTCATTAAAATAAGAAAATTGTGTAGTCATATTGCTGCTTTATAATGCAAAATTTCTCATAGAACGGCGAGAATAATAAAGTTGAACATATTCATGTTAAACAACAATTTTCTACATTTGATATATGTTGAATTATTTATTAATTTGTAACAATGAACTCACTTTGGTGAAAATTTTCGTATTTGATTTTCAAAATTTAGAGTTTTTATATGTACATTTTCCTTTTTAATAAGTTATTTTTTGAATAGCTTTTCTTTGTGCATGTTAAATCTGACACCATCGTATCAACACTCAATGTGTATCTATGTACACAGTTTCTCAAAAAAAAAAGAATCATGCATCAACCATAGATTATGAAACATTTTCCAACACATTCATAGTAACTGCGCTGTTTAAAAAATAAAATATTGCATCTCATTTCACCATATGGATATGTATAATGCATTCCAAACCAAATTTCAGATATTCCAATCTACAAGCGGAAAATTATCCGATTTTTTTAGCAGTCCTGTATATGATATAGAGATTTGTACTTAGTAACAATATGCATTCCAAAATTTAGTTATTTAACCCTTTCCGGCACGGGCAAAATATGTTAGTAAAATGAGAATTTATCGACTGACACCGGAATTCACAAACGAATTTTTTAGACATTTTAAATTCCTTAATTTAAGCTTTAACTGTAAATGCAAAATTTTGCAAAAAATATTATTGGTGCCGTTTGAAAGTTTGGAATTAAAATTAGGTATCCCAGACCGGGCACAGTGTGCCGGAAAAGGTTAAGAGATACATATATTTCAGTTGAAAATTCCCCTTCAGCAATTTCCTCTAATAAGGAGAATGGTATGGGAATACTTTTGTGCAGCCCTATATATGAGGTATGGAATTTATATATAAAGAGTAATATGCAAATAACAAATTACATTTCAAAGCACATGCCGAATTTTAAAACGTAGGGGAAACTGGGGCACATAGATACAGCTTTTTTCTAAGAATTTTTCTAAGAATTTTTTTGGTGTCCAGAAAGCAGAAATTTCAAGTTTTTTTTCCATGTGGTGTCAGCAAAACTTGTGTTGTGTGATATAAAAATTTACAATCGTTGTTTTATATATTATTTTTGCATGTAATTTTAAAAATGTAAAAAAAAGCCATTTGTATCAATGTGCCCCATCCCCGGGGCAGATTGATACACCTCATAAGGTACTTTGATACGTCTGGGAAAAATGGAGATAAAATAACACCAATGCATATTTTTCATAGAAAAACAGTTAGCAAACCATTTTATATTTATTTATAGAAATTCAAATCACACACAATTTATTTGTAAGCAATATTATAGCAATCAAAATTAAATATTTAATGACCTGATGTTCTGACTGTTCCTAGTCTGATTGTTGGCTGTGGTAACTTTATTATATCTGGTATTTCAACCCCAGCATTATCTTCTTTCTTACGAAAGATGAAAAAATACCAGATTTTCTGTTTATAAATCAGTTTATAAACAGAAAATAAAGAATAATTATATTAAAAAGTGTGTTTATAACATAATTATCCTGTGCTGTTCTCGAGCTTGTTTCTCTTATTTTACATTTCTCATGTCGAAAATATTTTTTTCTCTGGAGAAGCGATATAAATTTGAGATTTTCCAGGCTGCCGTCTTTTTTTTTTTTTTTTTTTTTTTTTTTTTTCGTTAGTTTTACTAGCACTAGATTTTGGGTAAGTTCGACGGCTTCTGTTAACAAAAAGACTATAAAATGTTCTAATATAAAGAAATTAGAACTATTTCACTTCAATAAAAATATTAGAAATTTTTGGCAAAAAATGGTTGGATTAAGGAATGTGTTGTAAAAAAATAATCAAAGGTAATAAAAAAATGAACCAGAAAATGATTTAGGTTGTATCAATGTGCTCCGACATAGATTGTATCAATGTGCCCCATACAGCCATTTTGGATAAAACGAGTCTCAAATCCAACATTTCACAATTTATGTAACAATAAAGAATTAGAAACTGATAAAGAGTAGCCGTACTTGCCAGAGAGAGTATTCTTTTTGGTTGAAAACACTAGAACAGTTATATAATACCATTTCAATCGTACAACTCAAATTTACTTTTGACCTACAAAAGCAACAAATCACCCGTCCCATTTTATCAAACCACTGAATCATTCCAAGACTTTCTGTATGTAGTTGAGTGCACTAGCATCACCTTTTAGAGCTGTTGTGAAACTTCCTGTAATGACCCTGTGAGCAGTAGAGGGGGTGTATCAATGTGCCCCAGTTCCCCCTACCCTCCAGCGAAGATGGTACTGTAACCGATTTCTTTTTTGTGTCCCTGTGAAATAATAAAAAATGCTATGAATGTTTTGTTTTAACGTGATCATAGTGATTTATATCAGTTTCAATGCATTTGAAATAGCGTGATGTCATTAAAATACTCTCCAAATGATTTTCCTTGCATACCATAATATAATCGAATTCTTTTGAGTGTCCCTGTAAATCAACCATTAATCGTACGTACTTCATATGCAATGCCAAACATGCTTTCGTGACTTTAAATAAGTTTTATCAATTGCATGAAAATTCGAGTACATTTACGGGAATTAGAGCGTGGACAAACGGACAGACAAACCGAATGCATAAGCACTTTTCAATTTGTTGGAAAATGCTAAAAAGACTCCTAAAATCTGTAATACAGTGTATAAATAAATGTGAAAAATAAATTAGTTTTGATTTTTGAATATTTTTTCTGGTAAAGAATAAAGCTAGAAAATATTTAAAATTTTAAACAATTGATTACGTTGCTCCTCTTTATCTGCAAAACTTCTCAATCTGAATTTGATTTTCTTAACCTGAAGCTGGGTAAATTTCAACCAGTCTTTTAGCTGACGTATTTTTCACCGTTTAGACAATATTGCTTTTCTTTGCAACATTAACAAAAAATTTCAGCAAAGATAATATTATATTACTATGATCTATGTATCTCAAAGATAAGGCTGTTTTTTTTTTTAACAATTATCTGGACTGAACTTTATGTTTTAATTTGAAATTCCTTTTATAAATTTTTTCCAGCAATCGGGTTACGTCCATTATTAAAAAGAGAAGAGAAAAAGTGGGAATTACTGTATCATTACGGATGCCATTTTCATATTACAATTAAAGATACCTTTTTAGATTCTTTAGAACAGAAAATGAGGTCACGGTTTAAAATAAATCGTTTTTAACACTTTCTAACAAAGTTGAAAAGTGTTTTGGTTTGTCTGACCGTCTGTCCGCTCTCTATCTCGTGTAAACATATTCGGTTTGCCATGAAGTTTTTTAAGTTATTGACGCTTACCTTAGTAAGAACCCCTTTTGCAAATTAAGTTTCTAGAATGATTTCTTTATTTACAGGACAGTCAAAAGTTTTTCGTTATTTTACGGCCTGTGGGAAAAAATCGTTTCATATAAATTTTAAAGATGTTATACCCTGTCAAACATATTCAAATTTATATGTGACTACGAAGTACCTAAAATATCCCTTCTGTAAAATATGCAGTTAAAAGAATAGTTATTATTCATGTACAGGGCCACACAAAAGAATTCCATTACATAATTGTAAAGAGGAATTGTTTGCGACATATTTTAATTATATTAAATCATTTCATGCATAATATAATGGATATACGTTACTGAGGCTTACTATAAGTTATTTCACTCATAATATACGAAGTGCACAGCATTTACAGGGACACACATACGATTTCAAATAACATATTCTATCCGAAGTACAGTATATTGTGGATGATGGCTGTTGAATAGAAGAAATGTAATTTTAATTATGATATGCATTTTTAAGTTTCACTAAATGTATGCAAATTACATAGCATGTATAAATTCTGTAATTTATATAAAGGTCTATACAAAAGAGTTCGTAAAGGTAACTGAATATGATCGTAATTTACTTGAAAGTGGTTTTAAAATAAGTTATACATTTTAACGCTTAGCTGCATTCAGTTACTAAGAAATGTTTGTAGAATATAGATAAAATGTTATATAGGATCACGCAAAGAATCGGATGCAATGTTGACTTTGAATCGTAATTTTTGGAAATGTGATTTTAGTAGTTTTGAGAGTGCTTTACTTTGAATTAAATTTTATCTAAACACTATCGAGTAATGGAGGTACTAGTTAAATCCCAAGACTGAACAAAAGTAATCGAATATGTTTCCATCCATTAGTATGAATTGCTGAAAGAAAAATTTCAACTTGTTATGCATTTTCTTGCTAAACTAAATTTCCCCACTTTATAGTACTATATATGTCAATCTACTGATGAAATACATTTTTGTACAAAAATATTTGGATAAAAATTTTGCTATAGATAGTAACACCTTATTTCAGTAAAATAACGAAGTTTTTTGAAGATTTCATGAAGTGTTGGAAAGTGTTTCATAATTTATGGTTAACGCGTGATTTTTCTTACTTATTGCTCGTAAAACTGTTAGATTATTGCTTCATTACGCTGATATTGAGATGGAAGTGCTCATCTCAGAGCGCTTTAGTGGATGTAAATTAAAACATCAAGTAAAGAATGCAAAATTGTAACAAGCAAACATGATATCAACTTTGAGAATATATTTATCTGTTGCATGTTAAAATAATTTTTAAATAGTGAAATGAATATAAAAAGCATCCATGTATCTATTGTGTCGGTAAAAAAGGATGTTCTTTTTAAATTTCGTTAAAAACAAAAAAATTGTAATTGTGTCAAAGTGTCACAATTTTTGTCAATTTTCCATAACACAATGACAAAGATGAAAGTCTCAATTAACAACTTTAAGATTTCTTATCTTAATTGCATGTTAATGATTGCGTAAAGTTTAATTTTTTAATAATTAGTAATGTTGAAATTAAATTTAGTTAAAAATAAAATTTATTTTAAGTGTTATACTAGTCAATATAATGCTGATTAATTATGATAAATATTTTAGTTTTTTTTATATCAATTCAATCAATTAGTTTTTTTAAATATTTTTATTCGTTGTGTTCAATCGGTTTTGCCTCGGATTTGTTTATTTTTACAACCTCCTGCTGAAAAACAATAAATAATTTAGGTAAAATAAACTTTAGACAGGACTACGTTATAATTACCACACTACAAAAAATCTGTAAAGTTACTAAAAGCTTTCTTGGAAACTGATATTCCCAAGTACCTTATATGTAAATGTAACAGCAAAAATTAATGTAACCAGTTCTGTTACATGAATTTTTGCTGTTACCGTTACACGAATTTTTGCTGTTACCGTTACATGAAAAGCTCTTTGAATCACAGTTTCTTAGAAACAGTTTAGTAACTTTACAGAATTTTTTACAGTGTTCTTATATTTAATATACAATTACAATTTAATAGAAAATAAAAACCTTTTAAGAAAACGCTTTGTTACTGGAACATTATGTGAATACTTAATTGTTCCAAATTAAGGATATTCTCGCATACACTGAAAAAAAAAACTTTAATATTACAGACGCAAAATTACAGAAATCTATATGCTTTCTACAATGTTATCTGTACACTGTATAAAAAAAGATGTAAATCGAAAAAACTAGTTTTTTAAAGCTACAGATTTCTGTAGCTTTACAAAAGGATCTATTAAAGTTACAGTAACCTTAATAAAACTTTATCAGTAATCTGGGTTGCACTTATATTAAAAAGCTCTGGGCACCCCAGTTTCCTAAAAAATTCTTGGTAAATTTATAGGTTTTTTGATTTACAGTTCAAAGAGTTTTCATATGAATTACATAAATACACTTCTGTTACATTTTTTTTTCTTTTGCCGTTACATAAAAAGGTCTAGGAATCAGAATTTTCTAGAAAAGTTTTAATAACTTTGTAGATGTTTTTTTACAATACAAATTGTGATTGGAAATTTTAATTTTTAAATATTAAGAAATTTTTAACCTACAATCAAGCATAAATAATAATAGTTGTATGTTGCTAATTTTTCCCTCTTAAAACCTTTCAGTTTAAAATCTAGTAAAACTATATATAAAAAGACTTTAAAATAGACGTTTTTTCCTGCATATTGTTCAACTCTTTTAGAAAAGTGTTATAAATCTCAGCGGAATAGTTTTATAAAGTACAAGGAAAAAATAATATGATCAAAAGTGGATGAAATATATAAGAGGAGTTATTTGTATATGCTGAACGAAATGCCATCTAATACATATTTTCACTCTCGTAATATAAGCTGAAATACAACGAGCACTTGATTTATAAAAGATGATGTGTGTAGGAAATACAAATTACGCATATATCTCAACAGATAACATATCTGGTTAAAGTTAACTATTGCTAAAATGTTATAGTTAGAATACTGTGCTAACCAATCCCAGTTGGTTTTTCAGTTTGCAAATCATTTCGATGATATTATATTTTAACAAAATTTATATTAGAATATGCATGCAATCTTTTTCGTATAAATTTAACGGCTGTATTGTTGACATTATAGTGTCTTAATGTTTTTAGACAGTGGTCTGTAAGAAGTAATAAACATAAAAGTAAAAATAGTAAAATAGATTTCGAAAAAAAATTAGAAGCATATCTGGAAAATCAAGCCTAATTTTTTTACTCTCAATCCATATTTTCCCACAAAGTTTTCGTCACACTAGACTAATTTGGTGTTGGTGTATCACTTGTACAGATTAATATATAAATATTCTGACGCAAATAAAATACCATAACTTTTAACTGAAGGAAAAAAAACACATTTTATACCGAAGAGCCATTACATTATGACCAACTGTTTAATTTAACGTTGAACCACCTTTCACCCTCAAAACTGCCAACATCTGACTTGATGTCAACTCAACAAATTTTTTGTAAATAATTTGGAGTATCTGGTACCAAGCTCTCACCAACTGATCCTGCAATTGTCGCACATTGAGAAGTAATAACGTGGCAGTACGAATTAGACTTTCGAGGTAGAATTACAAATGTTCTATTGGAATATTTGTAATGAATTTGGAAGCCAGATCATGATTTGAAACTCACTAGAATGCTCCCCGAATCACTTCCTGACGATTATATCCGTATGGCATGTAGAATTATTCTGTTGGTAAATAAAATATCCCATTGGAAACCTAAATTGTTGTCCTGAATTTGTGCACCGGGTCTGTAACAATGTGCAGGTAGCGCAAAGACGTCAGGATTTGTGCCATGGGGATTATGCTTTCTAATGTGCTCCATAAAAACATTATTCACATTATAATATAACCCTCACAAGCTTGTCTCCTACCAATTGTGCATCCAGGAGCCAGGTTTTCTGTTGAAAATCGGCGTATTTACACGCAACCATCGATGTAACGGACCAGAAAACGGGATTCACCGGACCATGCAATTTTCTTCCAGTATTCTTTTGTCCATTTACGATATTCATGGGCCAGTTGTAAACATTGCTGGCAATGGCCTGCGGTGAGAACAGGAATGTGCATATGATGCTGGTTGCGTAAGTCCATACACAGTGATTCTCCATTTTAATCCTGCGTTATTCGCGAGAGACTTATGGCATTTATTTTCAATACGCTGCTTTTGTACTTTAAAAAAGAAGTAGTAATGAAGCAACATTCTAAAATAATAAAATACACATTCAAAATTTACATTTGAAAGCTACAGTGTTTACAAACAATACAATTGTGAAAAAGAAGAAGGCAATCGGACAAAGAACATAAAAGATATAAACTTTTCAATTTTTTTAAATGTGATGGGTGACAAATCGCATTCTTGCTATAAAAGTGTCATAAATCAAAAATTAGCTGCTCAGTAATTGGCTTTGAGTTCCGGATTCCATTCTTCATGGTGTACATTCCTTTATCTGTCACCTAAAGTGGAAGATAGTGCAGTTAAAATCCAGCAACCAGAAAGCAGATATCTTTGCAAAATGGCCATTGACCTTACCATAATCTTAAACAGTTTTTCGAATTGCCTTAAAAACACAGTATTTTGAGTTATGACACTTTTGTTGCAAGGATACGATATGTCCCTCACGTGTCTAACATAGGGTTAAATGTAATCTCTATAGTAAATTTAAAGTTTCTAACCTGAACAAATAGAACTAAATCACAATTTAGAATGTTTACCGCTCATTTGAGCATTTTAAATTTAGATTTTTTAAATCGATCTTAGCGAGCGATTAGATCTTAAAAATAACCAATATGTCAAATTATAATTTTTTATACCAAATGTGTCACAGAAATCACAATTTTGTAACTTTTCTGCTCCTGCGAACTTTTAAATTTCGAAATTTTACAATTGTGTTCTACACACACATTTTTATCTCTAAATTAACAAGAATGCCAAATTTTATGTTTCTATCGCCAGCATTTTGAAACAAACCGTACTTTAGAATGTTTTCCTATCCTTTCACTCTTAAGGATTCGAATTTTTTAGAAACTTTATAGCAAATCTCATACATTTATAAGTAGCCTTTTCACAAAATTTCTAGCTCTAAAAATACCTCAGAAATCGCAATACTGAATCGTTTTTTGCTCTTGCACCTCTTAAGTATTATTGTACAGACATAAAATATAGCCCATGACGAATAAAAAATGATTAGCAGCATATCGCCACCAGTATTTTTGAAATTGGTTGTGTAGTTCGAGAGATTACCTCTTACAAGCGCTGCTGCTTTATAATATTTATAATAATACTTTATAATACTAATATATACAGGATTCGTTCGGGTACCGTTAGTCTTTCAGGTCAAATACCAGTTTTTTTTTATGAAAAAAGAAAATCTAGTACAATTGAGGCGCGAAATTTCGTCATATTTAAAGAGAAATTTTCTATAACAAAATGTGGGTAACGAAGAATTTTTAGTTCTTGAATTTCCAGAATCCTTACAACCCCTGTATCTATGTATATCTTTGCTGTATGGGAAATAATAATGAACAATAAAAGGATGTGTTTCGACGGTTTAGTATTAATAATAGTCTACGAAAGTGTATTATTTAGTTGGCTACGGAACAAGGAATAATTATTATAAGCGAAAATGTCATATAGTTTCTTAACCTGTACTCTAATGGGGTTCATTCTCAAAATTTAAACTGCTTTAGATAGATTTCAATGACGTTTAAATCATACAATGAGCGATTTCTGAGATATTGTGTGGTAGAGTAACAAATACAATCAATTACTATGACTGAGCTTCCATTGTTTTGAAATCAGCTATTGAGAAAACTTATATGCATATCACAACACCTGTGACCTATAGTTAAAATACTTTTCGTCAAATTTTACGCATAAAATGGTAACAATCAACTTCTTTTCCAGATTTATTGAAAACAAGAGATATGCAAACTTTATTAAAACAGAATAGTTGATGAAATTTTATGGCTTTAAGACTTATGAAATTTATTACATTTCATCTAAACAATTCTTTTAACTTTCACCGAAACATTTGTTAAACTATAGAATTACTTGCTGAACTGTATAATTTATAAAACTTTTACGCACAAACTATTGAAAGAAATAAATCTAGATACTTCGGAAATAACTTTTCTTCTCATATTTCGTGTCAATTTAAATGTTTCATTGTTTTTAATCAGCTTCTTATAGGGAAGAAGGATACGTAATTTCACTCATCATTTTTAAATGCGTTCGTAATTATACAAGTTCATATCACTTATAATCGACGTTCAGTCCGTCTATCTGTCTGTCTGTATAACAACGCAAAAACTACCCAACTGAGCTGTATGAAATTCAAAATATATAATTATAGCATACATTTTGTCGAGTCTTTTCATATTTTATGAAATTCAGGTGGATAGGTGGATCAACAGGAACAATCAAAATAATCCGTTACATTGCGACCAATGATTTGTTTTTACTGTTTAATATTACTAATAGTCTGTAAAAGTATGTCCTTTAGTTGACAAATGAAAAAGGAATAATTAGTGCAAACGAAAACGACATACAGTTTCTTAACCTGTACTTTAATGGAGTTCATTCTCTAGATTTAAGCCGCTTTAGAATAATCTCGTTGTCGTTTAAATTATTTAATGAGTGATTTCTCGGATATTGTATGATCGAGTAACCAGTATCATCAATTACTACGGTTGAAGATCCTTTGTTTTGAAATCAGCTATTCAGAACACTATATGCAAACCACAACACCTTTGACCAGTAGTTAAAATACTTTTTGTCACACTTTATGCATACATTGGTAACAATAAACTTCTTTTCTAGATTTATTGAAAACAAGAGACTATAACAAAATGGACAAATAAAATGATTTGTTTCTACCGTTTAATATTACTAATAGTCTATGAAAATGTGTCATCTAATTGGCAAAGGAACAAGGAATAACTCATATAAGCGAAAATGACATACAGTTTCTTAACCTCTACTCTAATGGAGTTCATTCTCTAGATTTAAGCTGCTTTAGAATAATGTTGTTGTCGGTTAAATCATGTATTGAGCGATTTAACGCATATTGTGTGGTAGAATACCCAGCATCATCAATTACTATGGTTGAGCTTCCATTGTTTGGAAATCAGCTATTCAGAACACTTATGTACAAATCACAACACCTGTGACCAGTAGTTAAAACACTTTTCGTAAAACTTGTGCATAAATTGATAACAATCAACTTCTTTTCCAGATTTATTGAAAACAACTGATATGCAAACTTTGTAAACTTAATAGTTGATAAAACTTTATAGGGTTTAGACACACAAAATTTATTACACTTCACCTAAACAATTGTTTTAACTTTCATCACAAAGTTTGTTAAAGTATGGTTTAACTTACTAAACTGTATAATTTATAAAACTTCCAGACATAAACTATTGAAAGAATTAAAATTAGATACTTCAAAAATAACTTTTCTTCCTGTATTTCGTGTCAATTTAAAGGTTTTTTTTTTTTTTTTTTTTTTTTTTTTGTTTGTTTGTTTTTAATCAACTTCCTAGGAAGGAGGATACATAATTTCTTTCATCATTTTTAGATGCGTTCGTAATTATAAATGAATAGCAAATATAGTTGTCGTTCAGTCTGTCCGGTTGCATGTCTGTCTGTTCATCCGCATATAACAAAGCAAAAACTGCCCAACCGAATAGTTTGAAATTTAAAAAATATATAATGATAGCTTACTTTTGTCGAGTCATTTCAAATTTTATGAAAAATCGGATGGCCGGATGGATAGTTCAAATACAGGGACAATCAAAATTATTTCTTTACATTACGGCCCTGAAACCGATTAGCTTTTGTGAATATATGCGCCGCTATTAATTCTGCATGACGAATTCTGGTCGTAATTTTGCCCAACTTCTGTAGTACAACTTTGTTGTTGTTGTTGTTGTTTAATTATTGTATTGTTGTTTCTGTTTTTTTTCTCTACTTATTTATATAAGTTTTGCCAGTGGGCTACCTTTTTTTAACACAGATTTCTTGATTGGCACCAGATTTTTGAAATTATAAAATTCCTCTTATTTTCGCCATATTTAATATGTTATTAAATAAGGATAATTTTATCATTTTAAAAAAGTGAGACCAATCAATAAATCTAGGTTTAAAATAGTAGCCCACTGGAAACATTGCTTTGTACCATGTCTCGCAACCACGGCATTTTGGACACTTAATTGCTATATGATTCCGAGTCGTTTCTGAGCCCCCCTACACTTCCTGCAAGTTTGTAAGTCTATAATGAAACACCCTGTATATGTCTTTGTTGTAAGATAAATAATTATGAGCAAGTAAAATGATTTGTTTCTATTGCTTAATAGTCTACGAAAATGTGTCATTTAGTTGCCAAAGATACAAGAAATAGTCAGCAAAAGCGAAAACGGCATATAGTTTCTTAACCTCTACTCTAATGGGGTTCATTCTCTAAATTTAAGCTGCTTCAGAATAATGTCGTTGTCGTTTAAATCATGTAATGAGCGATTTCTCGGATATTGTGGGATAAAGTAACCAGTGTCATCAATTACTATGGTTGAGCTTCATTATTTTGAAATCTGCTATTCAGAACACTTGCCAAATCACAACACCTGTGACCAGTAGTTAAAACACTTTTCGACAAACTTTATGTATAAATTGGTAACAATCAACTTCTTTTCTAAATTTATTGAAAACAAGAGATATGCAAACTTTGTTAAAAGTGAATAATTGATAAAACTTTATGGCTTTCAGGCTTACGAAGTTTATTACACTTCACCTAAAACAATTGTTTTAACTTTCATCGTAACGTTTGTTAAACTATGGTTTTTATTACTTAGCTGTATAATTTTTTAATCTTTCAGGCATAAACTATTGAAAGAAATAAAACTATATACTTCGAAAATAACTTTTCTTCTCATATTTCGTCTTAATTTAAATATTTTATTGTTTTTAATCAACTTTTTAGAGAGGAGGATATATGATTTCTTTCATCATTTTTAGGTGCGTTCGTAATTATATAAATACGTAACACCTATAGCCATCATTCAGTCCGTCTGTCTATCATTCCGCACAGAACTGCTTAAAATTACCTAACCTAATCATTTGAATTTTTAAGTATATTATTGTTGCATAATTCTGCTTAATAGTTTCAAGTTTTATGAAAATCGGACGAATAATTCAGCTTTGGAGACAATCGAAAGTATTCCATTATATTACAGTCAATAATAAAAAAATAGCTTTAAATTCATTTTAATGATGTTATACTCGTTTGAACATAATAAAATTGATATGCATCTATGAAGTATGCACTAAAATATACATTCTGTACCATCTGCGGTGCAAGGAATATTCGTTATTAATTTATAGGGCCGCACAAAAGTATTCCGTTACATAATGATATAAGGGGAACATTTTTTTGGGCACATTTTAATTACAGTAAACTTTTTTACATTTTACGAAATTAATATACGTTGCTGAGGTTTACTTCTGTATAAAGGAAATAGATAGTATTTACAGGGGCGCACAAAAGATTTTGGATATTATATGGTATTCGAAGTCTGCATACTATTACACCAAGATCAAAATATTTTCAAAACTTCGTTATAGTACGAACACACCTCACTTTCTACGTTCAATGTGCACTTTTCAACTTGTTATTCTAAACAAAGTCATTCCATGTCACATGTGTTACTGCATTTTTTACATATTTCTGCTGTTCTAACGATCAAGGATGCAGTGGAGAATATACGAGGATATACCCCGTTCGCCTTCGGGATTTTAAAATTAGCCCCTTATACCCTCTGTTTTTCAAGTAAACTTATAAGATACACATTCTAGGATACACTCTCTGCCTTGAGCGTATACCTCTGCTTAGACCTTTTATCCTCTGTTATTTTTACGATTACACACTTGTTAACAATGATATTATATCCTCCAATTAAAACAAACATGGTAATATGAAAATCTAGAACTTTTTGTTATTCTCAAGTCTTAGTTTATGTTTTAACAACTTAGAAATTGGTATATTGGTATTTCTGTAAGTATAAACAGTTATTTTAACACAATCAAACTGTTATCATACAAACTGAATATTTCCAACTGAGCGATAAAATGCCCAGGCTGAGAATCGAAGCCAGATCCTCGGCTTACAGGACCAATGCTTTACTGTTTAAGCTAATTGGGTTACAGCCAGCGAGTATTTTTCGCTCAGAGAACCTTATTGGTAGTAATATCTGGTCTGTCATTTAGACAGCTCAGCAAAAAAAACCGCAGATAAAGGAACTCCATACAACGAACGCTCAGTTGGAAATATTCAATTCGTATGATAACTTTGCCAATCAGTTTGATTATGTTAAAATAACAGTTTACATCTACGTATATATCCTTTATATGGAGGAGTTTTCAACTAAATCTCCAAATTGTTGGTACGAAATTTCACCATCTGATAGTGGTAGCTACTGAGCACTAAAATTTGGTTCGAACGAGAACAAAATTTTTAACAATCTTTGTTTTTGGAATATTCTCGAAGTTTTTTTTCTTTACTTGTTAGAAGCTTCGTTTCACCAAATTTTTACTTTCGCAGTAGTTAGATTAAATCGAGGCTTTTCATTATATAATACAGGGTGTTTATAAAGTCCGGGACCCATTTTGATGTTTAACAACTCATAAAATAATAAAAGATAGATTAAAATTAATAAAATAAATGGTTAGATAGATCAAAAAGTTTCATGACCCTTGTCAATGAACTTCCACGTGTGCCCCCTTCATCGCATGGAGAATATCAAATCGATAGTCAATTTCACGCCAGGTAGCGGCAAGCATTCCTTAATTAAGCAATTTGAGCTTTGTATGCATGCAGTCTTAATTTTTTTCTTAATAAAAAAGTTCTTAATAATAAAGTTCGAAAATATATGAGTTATTCCATCAATAATTGCCATAAGTTTGTTTATATCTTCATTATTTTGTGAGTTATTAAACATCAAAATGGGTCCGGAACTTTATAAACACCCTGTGTTCAAGTTAAGTGCACTTTTTGTAATCGTTAGCCGAGAGTATAAAATTAGATGTATAAGTTAAAAAGAGAAGTTTTTGTATGCATAATCTGCTCTGAAATAACAATGACATCAGAGAAGATGTCTCCCATTTTCATAAATTTCCAGTTTATTTTCATCAATAATTTCGTCTCGCTTAAACCCTGCTAAGGTTTGCGGGTCTATTTCGACCCAAAAGCCATATTAAGAGTTTTTGAGACTGTAACTTTTTGCAAACCAATATTATTTTAGAAACATTGTTATTCCGTTAAAATGCTTGTATGTTCTAATTAAGCAAAAAAAAAAAAAAAAAAAAAAAAAAAAAAAAAAAAAACATTTTTTGAATAAAATATTGGTAGAAAACTTGGAAGTTCTACATATAGAAGTAATGTACCCCACATGAGGGTTAATGGAAAGTATTTTATCACCTGTTGAACGGGAGGTCAATAAACCAATTGACTTTATTCTGAGAAATTATAAATTTTATAAAACATTAGTGTGTATTCTACCTTCTCTTATATTTAATTGAAGCCATTCGGCTACATTAGTTATTGAGCAAATGATTGTGCTCATACTGGCTTGATATTTTTTGGCACCTTGATATGAATGCAATCGTTCCTCTCCATCGACACTGAATTTGTGTTGGTCGTAATGAAATTGGCACGATAATGCTTTTTATGGCTTTGTACCTAAATCCACTCATTTTTTTTTTTTTTTTTTTTTTTTGCTATCATGGATTTACAGTACAGCTGACAGATTAGACATCTTCATAAACAAGATGCTCCTAAATTCGATCGACAAATTCAAAGGAGAGGAAGAATTCAACAAGAGAATGAAAAAATACCATTTAATATGGATTGCAATCCACGTATTTAGTCATAAACGGAGGCTCTTTTATACTAACTGAATTTACATTGACGGTAGTAATTTTGAGAAAAATCGAAACATTAGAATGAGAATGCAAAGATATATATCTTATTTTGCGCGAAATGTGATAAAATTAAGATAATTTCTAGAAAAATAGGGAGCTCGAGCAAGCAATGACACCGTATAAACTTACAATTGCAGTTCAAAATGTGGAAATTTCTACCACTTTTTTTGATATTATCACGTTTACAACAATGGTGAGTATGTTTATTAAGAATTTTATTATACTAGTTATTCGAAAACTAAATATCGTTTGAAAAAAGTTAATATTTTTTTTTATCTTCAAGCCAATGTTATATTTTCACAAAAGAGCATATTTCAAACTACAATGTAAAATAAAATTATAAATTTAAGGTACTTTACCGTGAATTATTCGGTAAATTTACGGAATATATCACTTTTTTCACATAAACGGTCAAATCCCGTATTTTTTTGTGTATTACGGGCAAAAACCATTATGTAATGGCGAAGTCCATTGATATAGGAATAAAGTATGTTTTATTATAGACATTGTCTGGAATCTCTGCTGCAGCTTTTTACAGTGTATTTTTCGACATAGTTTCCGCCATTGGTCAAACACTTTTCTTAGCAGGTGATCAGCTTCTGTATACCTTCTTCATAGAAATTTCCCGCCAGTGACGACAGCTACACTACACATAATTTTTTACCTCATCGTCAAATTTGCTGTAATCCGTCTGGAACAATTGTCATTGCGAAACGTTTGTTTTCATCAATTTTTTTAAATCAATTTTCCTTACAGGATCATAGTCGAGAGCTGAAGGCCGATCACTCCGAGCTTCATCGTGGGTATTTGTTTGACTTTCATAACTTTCTATCCCACTTTTTTACTGTTCCGTCAGTCATCGCGTTTTCACCATAAATATCGTTAAGTTGTCGATAAATTTCAGCCGGTTTCATATTTTAAATATCAAATAACGGCACGGATCTCAGAGTCGGAGGAATCAGTATTTATCTTAAACATTTTTAATGTGCACAACAAACAGAAAATACAACGCAGAGCAGCAAAAATGGCTTCAGTTAAAAGTCAGTGAACAGGGAAGATAAGTGCAGATTCGCGGAATGTCCACCGCAGCGCTCGGCGGCGCACAATGAAACGGTACTTAGGCACATCCCACACTGAGATGACAGGAAGACATAAACTGAAAAAAGTGTCGAAAAAAAAGAAGAAAGTTGTGTCGAATCTGTTTTAAACCAGTTTTTCACCCCGAATTCAACCGACATGACTTATGTGTCACCTGTGACAATTCCCACACTGAAAGGACATTTAAACATGAAGCACAACATGAAGCGAAAAAAAAGGTCGAAACAAAGGAAAAAGTTGTTTCAAACGAACGAATATAAGAACAGAATACAGAAGAATATAAAAATCGGATCCATAAATACATTTTAACTAAGTTGAAAAATGTTCAAATGAATGAAATATATGTGTAATTGTATCATTTTCTAGAAAAGCTTGTATCGGATTCCATTTATACTCATATATTTCTTTTCATTTATTAAGCCTTTCTTTTTTCAAAAAAGAAAATTAAATACAGAGAACTGACGCATCGGTTCTCTTAAATAATATGTCTCTACGTATACAAAATATGTAAACAATAATGCGTTGCAAAGTATCGTTGTTTTGGAACAATTTCCTATAATCATGATAAAGGAATAAATATTTCGTTTGAAGTATCATATTTAGATTTTATTCTGTTAAATGCAAGAAAAATATTCAATCATTAGAAAAGTTTGTTTCATCGAAAATCTTATTTCATTATTTTATTTTTAATAAAATAATAATAGTTGCAATAATTTATTTAAGGCAAAATGCGACGAACAAGATAAAAGATCAAATATTTCGAATGAAAGTTTAGATTTATATTTTCTTTTGTTGAATATTGTTCAATGCATGAACTGTAAAATAAGTGAGATTTTGTTTCAAACACAATGAACAATACTTTGACAAAAATTTACTCAAAAGATAGTTGGTTATTAATTCTTTGTATCATGGTACTGTAACATACTCAAAAGTCAATATTACTTAAACATTGGACTTTTGAAAACTATATTATTTGTTGTTGTTATTTGCTATTATAGTAGCAGGTTATATAAATTATTCATAGAATCATAAGATGACAATACTCTGTTAATTTTTCTCTTCAAAATTGTATTTATCCTTCAAATTGTTTCAGATTGTTATTGCTGAAATAAACTTCATAAATTATTTAAAAAAAAAAAAAAAAAAAAAAAAATTAAAAAAGCTAGAAACGTGCAAAAAATTTTTTTTTACTAAGATAATTTCAGACATTTTACAATTTTGTATTAGAAAATTGTTAATGATTATGAAAAGTATGCCATTTGCTGTTTAATCCTTAAATGTATAGGTTAGAACGCGTTCCAAAAAATGCGCAATTCAAAGAATCAGAATTCATACCAGCAAAATCTAAATAGCAAATTTTTCTTTATTTAATTACGAATGGTCTGTCATTAAGTAAAGTAAAAATTGCTCTTTTAAATTTCTGGTGAGAATACGGAATATGTGAATAAAACCCCCCAATAAATCGGGAACACTTATGGTATTGAAAATGATACAATATGCATTTAAGGGTTAACGAAGAAGTAAAAAAGTAAGTCATTATATTATTAATTTTTATGGCCAATTTTTTATTGTTATTTACATGCTTGAAGTGATATATTCTAATATCTGATTAAATACCTTTTACATCGGGCTTGTTGAGTCACAAAGGGTACACCCAGAGAAAGGAATTGATTAAAACTACATAACATGTTTTGTTGAGTACATTTTGGTTGTTTTAAGCGAATTTTTTAGTTAAAGTAAAAAATTGGTTTTGTTGATCAGACAAAAAAATATTGTTAACACTTTTATAAAATTTTAACAAAATTTCATCTATTTTATTTGAGTCTTACTGCATTGAATTTTCAATTTGTAATCCCAGCAAAATTTTGTTGCTTTTGCAAAATTTAAATTGTTGTGTAAAAACAACAAAATAACTTTGTCGCGTCATAACTTTGTCACGTAATTTTGTCACAGCCATAACTTTCTCACGTAATTTTGTTTAATTGACTTATATAGCTATAAAGGATTAACATAAAATTTGGAAAATAAAAACTTTTCAAATTGAGACGGATTAATGACGTTATTATTATGTTATTATGCGTTTCGGATGAAAATTGGGGACGGAAAATTGAAAAAAAAAGTCAACAATTTTTTTTTTTTTTTTTTTTTAATTTAAACAAAATTTCCATTGACCCATATTTAAATGAAAATATTTATTGGAACAAACAAATTTTTGTTGACTCAACAGAACTTTTTTCTGTGTGTAAAGTGCATAGCTCATTCGCGAAATCTGAAATTGTAAGAATGTTGTGTATAATTGGGAAATAATTGCGGAAAAGAAAGTCTTTGACAAATGAGGAAAAACTAAGTCGTTTGTTGAATCACTGACGACAGCAATATTTTGAAATTACTTTAAATATCGTTTATCAATAAGTACAATAGTTTTCATATAAAACTTTCTTAAAAAACAACAGAAGTTAGCTATAAAAATACACATTTAGAATATTTTATAAAATGATTTTATGTTACACACATGCACACATCCCCCCCCCCCCCCAAAAAAAGAGAAAAAAAATACTAGTTTTAATAACTATGCTTCGAGTCTTAATCTTTTTTTTTATTAAATAAAAATGCAACGTATACAGTTATATTCACCGCCGATATTAACTTTTTTTAAATTACAACTTTATATTTAAAACATTACTCTAGACATATAAATACTTATAAATGTATTGTATCAGTTCATTAAGATTAATTTCAGTCCCCGACAGTATTAAAGGAACACGTAAGGTATGTATTAGATATAAAGATCAACTATGAAAATTATGCTGGTTATTTTCTCTTATTTTATCTATCAGATAATTTCTTTAACAATATATGGAAGTTAATATAATCTTTTATCGGAAGATAACAAAATCGTAGAAAAAAATTTGTTTTGAGGGGATTCTGTACTTAAGATTTCCATTTCTGTTTTATTACTTGCCCATCATGCGTAGTATAATGTAAATCTTGCAATCGTTTTGAAAATCGAAAAAAAAAAATTAACGGATTTACACGTTTCAGATACTTCAGATTCCAAAAAACACGTTTTTAGAAAAAAAGAATATTCGCCCGTCTGTAAACGCTCTATCTCCCGAACAGATTAAAATAGAGACTTAAAATTTTGTATGTACTTATATGTAAGAATGAGACGAAGCTTATTTAATATCAGTAACCTCGATTATCCAGAACTATTTTTTTTTTTCAAACTCTCGAAAAATTCGTTTTTATGAAAGATGTATAAAAATTTTCGATTTTTTTATTTTAAGGAATGGATGTGAAAGACAATAAAATAATACAAATTGTGCATAGAAAACGAATTCCATAGGATTATTAGTTGCCGAGATCTTTGTAATCCTATTTTTTAAATTCTTTGATTTTTCATGATCCTGTATTTCATTCAAATTTCAATTCAAAAATATATTTTAATTGGAAATGAGCCGCTTAATACTGCGCAGTAAACTGTTAGTTAATAAGATTATTATTTTTGAAGTTATAAGAATGTTTATATTACGGAATTCGGTACTTTTTGAGTAGTTTGGCGTTTTATATAATTTGTCGAAATGGGTTCATCATCTATTCATTAATGGAGCATTTCTATGATATGTATATTAAAAATATTTAAATATACGTTTAAATTTTGTTTTGGAATTGCAATGCATTTTAGAAGTAGTTTTACAGATGTTTTATTTTCATATTTTATATTATGCATATCCATGATGGATAAGTATTACGGTGGCCCCCTACGACTTGTTTTTGGAATTGTTTTTTTTTTTTTTAATTAAAAAGACGCAATTTTTAAGAGTATTTATTAAGCTCTATTGTGAATTCAAATCATTCAATTTAATATAATTAAATAAACTAATTTAATCTCTTAACATGTTAAGCGCTACGTCAGTCACTGGTGACTAACACTGAACTTTCTGTTCAGGACGCGTCATTCACCAATGACTGACAGTCTAAAATATGATATAAAACTAAAAAAAAATATGCATTATTTTAATCAATTACTGAAAATTTATTTAAAATTTATACTTAACTTTTATTTTTTACAGGATTATATGTTTATAATAATTACATAAAACATCATATTTTTTTTAGCTTCAGTGTCAGTCACCGTGACACTCAATGATTCAACTGAACAATATTTTTGAAAAAAAAAAACTTTCAAATAATGCCAATTTTTGGCATCTTTTACAGAATTTTTAATCTTTTATGACCGATTTTTCAATACAGAAATTTTTGCCTAACTGAATCAAATGCTCGGAATAAATAAGACAAAATTTACAGTAAAAATTGACTGGTGAGAATAATAAATCATGATTGGCAGAAGCACATTGCCCGTATGTGCCAATCATGATTTGCCCTTACCACATATCGGCATCCATACTCCAATCATAATTTATTACTCTCACCAGTAAAAATTTATTATAAATTTTATATCATTTAATCCGAGCATTTTTCTGATTCAATTAGGCAAAATTTTCTGTTTTGAAGAACTGGTGATAAAAGATTAAAAATTCTGTGAAAGACATGAAAAAAAACAGACATTATTCGAAAGACTTTTTTCAAAAATATTGTTCAGTTTAAGTGGTTAAGGAAAGACATGAGTGACATGCCACGCCCACTAACATTTAATTTGTTTCAACATTTTACACTCATTTATTATTTGTAACTAAATTTTGTCAAAGTATTTAAATAAACTTTAATTCATGTGTTTCATAAAACTGTGCAAAAATTTCTCACAAGTGTGAAATGTCTATGTTTTTAGCTTTCTGAAAAATTTTACTTTTCAGCTAAAACCCCCCATTAACTCCTAAAAATCTGAGCAATTTCGATAAAAAAAATTGTTGATTGTTCAGCGTAAATATAAGATCATATAATGGCAGACGGTTAAAAAAAAATAATAAATTTCAGAATAAACAGTTTTTGAAAATTGTAAAATTTTGAAGAATAGCCATTGTTCTAAAATAAAAAAGTTTTAATTCCAGAAAAAAAAAAAACATGTGCAATAAATCTTGACTGTAATCCAGTGAATATGGATTTATATTTCATCAAAAACGGTAGAGTAGTTTTCCGAGGAAACGGGTTTTTTAGCTTACATATTTTTCATAGATTTGTACTCAATATTGTCTTTCATTAAACCTTTTTCATTACCAACAAAAGTATGATCTTGCTTAACCCCTTAACGCGCAGTGTTGCTGCGTCGGCAACACCTAAAGTTCCCCCTGTTTGGAGACATAAAAACTCCGTGAATATTTCAAAAACTACTCTAATGGCTACTTTAAATCTTTCTTATGAGTTCTAGATGGCAGCACCACAGAGATCAATTTGTACTGTTATTAAATAATAGGTAAAATGTTTTACTGTAATACGCGCTTCGCAGCAATGCTCTTCTCACTGCACTTATCAATGCTTTACTTATGGGAGGTTATCACTTCGGCAACAGCTGTATAATTAAAATGGTTAGTGCAATCTTTACAAAACAAAACCTGTGTACTCCTCTAGGCCTAAATAGATTGCCTAATTTTTTTCTCTTTAAATTCCAACTTTAAAGAGTAGTGCGCCGGAAAGGGTTGAATCAAGCACTTTTTTTATGGAAGAGTAGCAATAGGGAAATCTAATGATCTATGTAACCAGAAGTGATGTGGTGCATAAGCAGAAAATTAAGAATACTTTGGGTTCACTCGTAGGTTTGTCATTGTGCTTTCCTGCTCCCAATCGATTGCCAACAAAGAAGGAGATCGAAATTCTGACCCTGATCCCAGGTTTGTAGTCGTAAAAATAACAGGGGACATATATTCTAAGCAGACAATATGCATTTAAGGCAGAGAGTATTATACCCTAAAATGTATATACTATAGCTTTCTTGAGAAACAGAGAATATACGATGTTCCTTAAGAAATCCAGAAGGTAAACAGCGTATAAACTCTACTACATCCCTGCGGACGGTAATGCAGGCATCACATCACTAATGCATTGTTCTTCAAAACATTGAGAGAATCCCGAACTTCTTCAATAGCCGCCTTGCTTCATGCAACAAGTTTCTCAGCAGAATCTAGCTTCATTTTTGTGGTCCTAATAATTATAAAAATTGTTTTTCCATGCTGTTTGAATTTTTAATCACTTGCGTTACTACCGCGCCAGTAAAACATTTCCAACCATGTATTGCTGTGTAATTTTCCATCATCTAAATGTACCCTATCTTTTTGAAAATTTCTGACTGTTGTGCTGAAATATTTTGTAAATCTTGTACGGATGTGGACGGTCTTCAAAAACTTTTGGTGAAGAATGCTAAGAATATCTTCCCTTTTCATTAAACTTAACTTTAAAATATTAATTATTACCTCATCAATCTTATTAAGCTTCGATGTGAAAGCAAGAAAACATTAAAATAATTATTCAGTTACAATGTGTTAAAGCATAAATTACCAATGCCTAAAAATATAGCAAGTGTCACTAAAATGATTTTATGTCATCTTTAAATGAAACATATAACAATATAAGTAAGATACTAAAGTCAGACGTTTTTGAAAGACATATAAAATATTTCTTGAACATACGCAACATTGTTTAATTTAAATTATAAAAAAAATTTCGAAAGCACTTTCGCAACATGATGATAAGCTCAAACTACACTTTAAATCTTTCTCTCTGAAAATAATACGAAGAAAAAGGAATAAATAGCGAATACTGCTCGTATAAAAGAATAAAGAAAGAATAAAAAAAGGCATTCACGATTACCTCACTTTTTAGAAATATTTATATCGTATCGTGTTTGTTTCACCCATATTTATTTATTTTCTTTATTTTTTTGATAAAGTGTTTCAATAAAAGAATCTATGTATTATTATTTTTAAATAATGTTCTATAATCATAGTATTGGATTAAATATTTTCTGTGAATGATTATACATAGAATTTATTATGTTAAACGTCTATGAGTTAAACAATATGTAATCATCCAAAAAAATTTTGGTTTCATCAAAAAGCTATTTTTATATTTTTAATATTTTTTTAAAGGCTTATTTTATATTTGTAATTATTTTAACGATAAAATAACAAAACCAAAGCATAAATTTTTAATGCAAAATAGGTAGAAATATTTTTCTGTGTGAAATTTCATTGAATATAAAAACTGTATAATCATTGAACAATATTTTTGTACACAATGAAACAAAAATAAATTGGTCATTTAGAGTAAAGTATGTTGATGTCATGTAGGATTGAAATAATGCTTTATAATTTGAAAATAGTTGCAAAAAAAGTATTCCGTTAAATTTCGGTCAATGGGGAAAAATAATTTCAAGTGCATTTCAATGATGTTACACTCTTTCAAACATAATAAAATTTATATGCATCTATGGAGTATATACTAAAATATACATTCTGATTAATAAAATTTCAATTTCATACCTGAAATTTTCAAGGACTTTTTTCTTTATATAATCATGACATGTCTGTGTTAAATAAAGAAAATAATATTATAGGAATTTTCTGGTGTGAATGGTAAATTTTGAAAAGCTGTCGAATTTTCTGCCTGGTGTTTATACTTACTTGTGTTACTTGCTTTCATATATATCTGTAAAATAAATTGTGTCCTGTACCATTATTTAAAGTTTGTACCATGAATTTGGAATCACTGTGTACATAAATTTGCTTTCATATCAAATAACACTTAAAATAAACAGCTGTTATTTAAAAGTATTTAATAATAGCTTTTTGTAGCAATAAACAATAATATGTCTTATTGCACCTGCCCCATCACGAGAAGGGGAGGGGCAGGCAGAAATTCTTATCAATGAAACTGGAGATCAATGTTCTTTCTCTTTTCTATACTAACAAACACATCAAGAATAATTTCAAATTTAGTTCGGAAATAGTTTCGAATATAGTTCGGAAATGTATACACATGTGACAAAAGAAAAGGAATGTCAAACTTTGGGGTATTCCACATTTTGAATTAAATAATTCTATAATCATTTAATGATTTTAAAACTAACTTTGTATTTTCATAAAAATAGATCATAGGCTAAACAAAATAACAGACTATTTTGATGTAAAAAACAAGTTACAAATAAAACGACAAAAATTTGATTGGATGAAAAGGGATAACAACAGCAAAAGGAATATATCCCCTACCCTTGCAGATAACTTACGATATCATATGCCAGACTACCTTTTAAATTGATAATGTTGTATATTCACACCCCCTAACAATGTATAATTCATACTATAAAAGAAAAATGTGGAAATTTCACAACTGCTATAATAAGGTAAAACTACGTTAAATCTTTATTAATAAAAACAACATGAACAAATAGCTACAAATAGGGATTACAGCTAGCTCTATCTAAAAGAATGAAGAAAGAACAAAATAAAGCGTTTACAATTACTTAACTTTCTGGAAATGTTTATAGCTTTTTCCACTTTTTCACATATACTTATTATAAATATATTTTTATCCTTCTTTATTTTCTCATAAAGTATCTAAATAAAAGAATCGAAGTATTGCTTTTGGAAAAGAATGTTCTGAAATCACGATATAGCATTACATATTTTCTATGATAGATTATGTTTAAATTGAATTACGTTAAATGTTAGAAAGTGTACCAAAATGTGCAATCATTAAAATTATTTCTGTTTCAAAAAAAGCTTACTTTATGTTTTACGCCTCGCCTTAATGTTTTATTTTAAATTTATTGTATTTTTCTAAAAAAATGAAAATATATGAGGGAATCTACATATCATTTTGATAAAGCAATTTTATATATGTATAGTCATAGTACATGATTTAGTATTTTCTGTGAAAGCATATATTTTAATAGTATTATGGTTAATGTCGGCAATTATACTATAAATATGCAATCATTAAAAAAAAAACTTCCATCAAAAAGTTTATTTCACTTTCTAAAAAGTTTCATGAAGTTTTATTTTATATTTGGCATCTTTTTCTTGGAAAAAGAAACGAAAAAAAGTATATGAAATAATCGATGCATTATATTATTTTATGCGAAACGTTCACCATATGGCCAATGATGACGGTCACTTGCGATATTAGACGCTTTCTTAAATGTTTTTAAAAATGCATGAGGAATTATCCTGAAACTCCAAGTTTATAAGTACATAGTAAGGTACCCTGGGGTAATAACGCCACGTTAAGGTTCTACCAATTTTCACGGCTCAGTTTTAGATTGTATTTTTCAAACAAATATAGGATTTGATACAACAACTCATTGAATATCTATATAAAAAAATAATTTAACAGATATGTATTCATAAAATGTAATGGCGTGATTTCTTGACCAATGCTATTTGGCGTTATTACCCACCTATATGGGTAATAACGCCATGCAAACAAAACTATGAAATAAGATGGAATAATTGCATGTAGATTGCCCAATTCTAAAAATACAAACTCTACAAACTTAGAAATTGACAAATTGCATTCTAAGCTATTGAAAATGTTCAATTCTTTGTGAAAGTGTAAGAAAAATAAAGGTGTGGGGGGGGGGGGGAGGAGGCAAACGAATATCAGACCGTGAGCTTCTTTTTGCTTAAAAAGGACCGCTTAAATAGAGTTATTAGAAACATTGCACAGTTTTAACTGTGTTTATTTGAATCAGTATTTAGGATATAGCTCGGCCACTGTAGGGAATCAACCGGGGTATTAATGCCAAGGATTGGCGTTATTACCCCGTTATAGTTATTGCGCTGTACATTTTAAATTACAAATTATCTCGAGAAGATGTCTAAAATCTTCAACAACATTTTGAAAGTCCATGAAATGTACTACAAATTTATGTAATTAACAAAGTATTTCCGGATAAAAAAAAAATAGTCTTAACATCACAAAACGTATCTCGCAAATTTTAGATCAAGCGTTAATTTTAGTTGCCTGTAAAAACATTAAGACCTAAAAATGAAAAAAATTAACTTGAAGCTGTTTTTTGCGATTTATATAACTCACAACCCTTCTGCTCAGAGCGCATGAGTGTTATTTACCAGATTATTTCATAATTATGCATAATATTAGCACTTGGCGTTATTACCCCGAATGGCGTTATTCCACCAGACCACCTTATATGTTATGTATTTTCCGTGAAAACGTTTTCCGAAACCCTGTAGGGGAACGTCAAAAAATTGAAAAAGAACGAATATCTTTTCGATAACCCTGTCAAAACTAATGTAGCAAAGGCGTTCAAACTGTAGAATATGATTATAATATTTATTGTTATAAACTGTGCTCGTAGAGAGATTAAGATTATATATATATATATATATATATATATAAACAGCACTAAATTTTGTCTTTTGTTTATAAAAAGCTTTTTGTTTATAACTTGCAGAGATCTTAATAAAAAATGTTATTTTCTGAAACTATGACAAACAGCATTGTTTGCAAAACCCTGTAAAAAGATATAAAAAATAATAAAACTGGATGAAAATTTTTCAGGTTTACAAAATAATGTTTCACTGCGCGTGCAATGAAAATATAATATGCATAATGTAGTATTAGTTAAACATAAAGAGAAACTTTTGTCAAAATCTCAAAAATATACCTTGAAAATTCTAAAAGTGATATTTGATAGAATAGGCTTGAAATCCGTTGTTCTCAAAAGGAAACAAAAAAGGGAGGGTCTCTATGCAAATGTAGTACATGTTGCACACTATTGCACGTACACAATATTGCACGTATACTTGGATACAACTCCTCATTTTTTGCTTCGTTTTGGGAACAACGGATTACGAGCTTATTCTATCGAGAGAAAAAAGTGGAATTTTCAAGCTATTTTTTTTCCATCTTTCATGGAAGTTGCTCTAAACATTTAAATTACACATTATGGACATTATATTTTGATATCATTAAAGCATGCTCAGTGGAACATTATTCAGTAAACCTACTCATTTTTCATGCAATTTTTGTTATTTTTTAATTCTGATTGGAGGGTATTCTGTAAAATGTTGTTTGTCATAGTTCAAAATTAAACATTTTTTATATTAAAAACTCCACAAATTATAAGAAAAACTTGGCTAATTTGGAACTTTTGTTATAAAAACTTTAATGTATCTACGAATACACATACTACGTATCAACATAAAAATGAACACAGTTTATTACAATAAACTTCTTAATCATGTTCAACAATTAGAAAGCTTTTGTTGTATTAGAAAGTCCAAAAGATATTTGTTATTTGAATTTGTTTACAGTCCCCTAAGGGGTTTCGGAAAAAATAACTTCACGGAAATATATGACCTATACTATTATGTTTGCACACCTGGAATTTCAGGAAAATTCCTTGTGTATTTTTTCTAAATATTTAACAAAACGTCTAGAATCGCAAGTGACCGGTCATCATTGCCCATATAGTGCATCAGATAAGATGCGGTATTAAATATTTACAATGAAAATTTATATTAAATGTTTTCTAAGATAAAATTTGTTAGCATGTAAAAAAGCTATCAGTGCACTATGAATTTCTAAGTATTGAACTGTTTTTTTTTTTTTTAATTTAACACATGCACAGTTAAGTAAGAAATAAACTTATTAACATCATCTAGATTTGCAAAAAATGAGATAAATTGGAAACTTACAAATAATTCTATCCGTAAAAAAAGACTTTTCTATTTTTTTAGTCATTGATAGCCTAAAGATTTTTTTTTAATCATTCATAGCGAGAAGATCTTGAAATTACATTTAATATCCAGATTTTTTTTAATTATTTTTTTTTTTTTTAGACTACTTATTTTAAAAAACAAGAAAGTTGCCTAAAAATGTGATTTTAATATTTTTAGAAAATAGTTTTATCATCATTTCACACGACAAAACCTTTTGTATAATTTTAATAATCGTGCTTTGATACGAAAGTCTATAAATAAAAAAATATTTTTGCTATAAAAATGCTTTAAAGTGTAAATTATTACAGTTTAAAAGTATTGCTAAATAATTTTCATATCTCTAAATAAAACTTTTCACAGTAACTTTCCTAATCAAATTTAACATAACAGAATTGTTTTAAAATAGATAAAAAGTTTCGTAAGCTTACAAAAGAGTATTTAAATCATTTTAAGAAAAGAATTTCCAAGATGAATTTTGCAACTTACGATAAGCTCAAATTGCGTCTGAAATCTTTCTACATAAAACGAAAACATAGATAGAAACAGATTCTGAACTATAGACTTCTAAGCATTGAAAATTTCTTTAATTTATCATATGCACAGCTGAGTAAGAAGAAAACTTATTAACATAATCTACGTTTGCATGAATGAGATAAATTGGAAACTTACAAATAATTCTTTCCGTAAAAAAGACTATTCTATTTTTTTAGTCAGTAGTAGTAAGGAAACAAAAAGATTTTTTTATCATTGATAGTGAAAAGATCTTAAAATTACATTTAATATCCAGATTTTTTAAAAACTAAATTTATTTAACATTTTTTTAGACTACTTATTTTAAAAAACAAGAAAGTTGTCTAAAAAATGTAACATTAGTATTTTTAGAAAAAGGTTTTATCATCCATTACACACAACAAAACTTTTGCATTTGTTAATACAATTTGACAAAGCATAATTATGGTTTGATATGAAAGGCCATAAATAAAAAAATATTTTTGCTGTAAAATATATTAAAATGTCAATTATCAGTGTGCGAAAGTATTTCTAAATAATATTCATATCTCTAAATAACATGTTTCCAATAACTTTCCTAATCAAATTTAACATAACAGAAATGTTTTAAAATATATAAAAAGTTTTGTATTTGATAGCGTAAAGATTTTTTTTAATCATTGATAACGAAAAGATTTTGAAATTGTATTTAATATCCAAATTTTTAAAAAAGTACATTTTTTTAATATTTTTTACTCAAATTTATTTAAAGAACAAGAAATTTGCCTAAAAAATGTAATTTTAATATTTTTTGGAAATGGTTTTATCATTCATAACACACAAAAAAACCTTTTGCGTAAATTTAATAATAATCATGCTTTTATATGAAGGTCGGTAAATAAGAAAAATATTTTCACTTTAAAAATATTTTATTGTGTCAATTATCAGTATGCCAAAGTATTGCAAAATAATTTTCATATATTTCTAAATAACACGTTTCACAATAACTTCTCTAATCAAATTTAACGCAACAGAAATGTTTTAAAATATGTAAAAAGATTTTGTAAGCATACAAAAAAAGTATTTAAATCATTTTAGGAAAAGAATTTCGAAGGCGTATTTTGCAACTTACGATAAAAAACTTAAATTACATCTTAAATCTTTCTGTATAAAATTAACAATCGGTAACAAATAGTGATTTCTTTTTATATAAATGAATGAAGAGAACAGGCAAAAGGGGCTGTACAAATATAACTTTATCATCTTTTTGGTAATTGTAGGCCCCCTCCCCGATTTCGATATCATACGTTATGTATGATATCGAAATATATGTAATTTTCTTTTCTTTGAATTTATGTCTTTTGTTTGAAGTGATTTACAAAACATAGTTACATTTATTTTTCTCATACTTTATTGATTCAAATGAAGTCAACATAATAAAATATTGCCTTATTCGAATAACACTTAAAATAAATAGTTGTAATTTAACAGTATTTTATAGTAGCTGTTTGTTAGATAATGCATTCAACATTAATAAAGTTTTGCGGCACTTGCCCCAAACATTGAAGGGAAGGGGTGCATATAGAAATTCTTATCAACAGAACAATTTGACAACATTCTTTCTCTTTTATTTATTAGTAAACACAAACTTCAAATATATTTCACATATGGTTTTTTTCGGACTGTTATATGCATACACAAATGAAAAAGAATTAGGATGTCAAACGATGAGGTATTCCATAGTTTAGAATTAAATAATTTTATTATAACTTAGCGATTTTAATAATAACTTTGTATTTTCATAAATCAAAATGTCAGGCGAAAAAAAGATAAAATACTATTCTAAACTAAATACCATGTTACAAATAAAAAGATAAAACTATGATTGGATCAAAAATGATATCTATATCATAAAACACCCCCCCCCTGCCCAAGAAATATCTTACGATATCATGTGCCTGGCCTCCTTTTCTCCCCCCCCCCCAAATTATAATGTTATATTTGGAAAGCCCCAAAGGTTGATTAAAGTGGTTTCAATTTATAAAAATGCTTATACTATCTATTTGCATACAAATATTTATTGTGTTTTTTGTTACTGATTTCTTTTTCTATAAAGTATATAAATTAAAAAATATAAGTATCAATTTTTGAAAAGAATATTCTATAACCATGATTCAGAATAAAATATTTTCTACACCAGATTATACTTAGATTTTATTATATTAAACGTCGGCAAGTATAACAAAAATATCTAACCATCAAAAAAGTTACCGTTTCATGTATTTTTATTTATTTATGTTTTATAATATAATTTATCAAAAATCTTTATTTTATGCTTGTTTGTATTTTCCATTACAATAAAATATGTAAATACAAAAATCGATGCACTGTTTTGTTTAAATTCGAAAAATTAAAAATATGATAAAGGATTAAATATTTCCTATAAAAATGTACAGTGAAGAAGTTCTATGTTAATTTTTATTGAATTTAAAACGCTGTAGCTTTTTAACAGTAGTTTATTAAATGTATACTTAAAAACAAGGTCATTAGTAAGCATAAAATACAAAACTTAAGAAAAAAAAAATACAGCTCCAAAATACTCTGCCGCATACCATTGTCTAAAAATGCAATCAGTAACAATCGATTACTAACTACGTCTATCAATTATTGCCATACTCAAATTTTACTTAAAGAAACTTCTATATATATTTATATCATCATCATCATCACCTGTTTTTAATTGGATGCTGGATGTAGGTGCCTCCAAGATTTTTACAATGTTTCCTGTCTAACGCCTAAATCATTTAATTAACAACGGCCACTTACCTAATTTCGTCACTCCATTTTACTTGAGGTCGACTTTTTGGAGTTTTACATCTCTGTGACATAAATGTAAAGTGTCTGTACTTCATCTATTGTCTTATTTCTTGCAGTACGCCTATCCCATTTCCAATTTTGCCTTCTAATTTCTTCAAAGATGTCAAAAACTTTTGTCTGACTTCTTATCTAGGATATTCACTTTCTGTCCCTTCTACTTATGTCTAGTAGCATACAACTTTCCATACTTCTGTGCGTTGTTTGTGCGTTGTTCTATATTTCTGCTGCTTAAAACACTGCTGGCAAAGACATTGGTTAAGCACTTTTCTTTACAAACATGCTCTTCTTCAGAATAATATTGTTCTTCTCAAAATTACTCCACCCATTTCTTATTTTTTTTATTGATTTCATTCATAATACTATTATCCGATGATACCTCCTGTCCAAGATACACATAACTTTGCACTTCTTTAATCTCAATATTACTTTAGACAATTTTCTTTTTTGATTCAAATGAATTGAAATTACCTTAGTCTTTTTCAAATTTATTGTTAATTGCACATTAATGGTTGTTTCTGCCAAATCTTTTAGCATATTTTCCAATTATTCAGGGTTGCTACTGAAAATTAAAATGTCATCAGCAAATCAGAGATGTTTTAAATATTGTCCATTTGTTCTAATCCCTTTGCTTACTCAATCCAGCTTCTTGAAAATATTTTCATATTATGTGTGTGGTGCGTTGTGTGTGTATGTATTACTCTGTATAAAATTCTTATCAAAATAGTGATAGGCTGTAGTTAGATGCATTTTATTCATAGAACACTGACAGTTGGTAAAAGTTCGTATTAGTTTGGAAAATTGGCAAATCCAGTTAATTTACATGAATTGGATTTTGGTCATCATAACTTAATGAGTTTACTCTAATTGAAAACACAAGTATTCTTTGTGCAGTCGCATGATTAATTCAATGGTTGGAGCGTAAATATGGCGAAGCAATGGGTGAACACTCCGGCAGTTTCGCCAGGAAAAACAGAGCCAAATGATAAAACTGTTGCTAGCTTTCGTTTTTTAAAAACTAAAAACTAAAACAAAATCACTTCACCTTTTTCATTTACGTATAAAAAAGGATAAAATTAATAAATTGGTTAAAAATTATAGGGGTAAAAATAATTCTCAGGTTAATTGTAATTTGGTTGATAATGCATGTGAGAAGGGGGAAGAGATTGGGGTTAAAAGACTATCGTTTCCTTATAAAATAGCTAGTCAGCATATTATTCCATTTTCTTCGTATTCACCCTTTGGGTATAAGTTTTCTACATTCCGGTTCATGGTTAATCGTGCGTTTATTATTTGTTCTGATGAATTTTTGTATGAGGAGTTGAATTATATTTTTAATATTGCTAAGTTGAATGGTTACAAAAAGGATAAAATTAATAAATTTGTTAAAAATTATAGGGGTAAAAATAATTCTCAGGTTAATTGTAATTTGGTTGATAATGCATGTGAAAAGGGGGAAGAGATTGGGGTTTAAAGACTATCGTTTCCTTATAAATTTAATATATGATCAAAATATATTATATTTATATGCCGCGGTGGCAATGGCTATTCACGATCATAGGGGGCGCAATGTTTTGTGTTTTGGGTTTTTAAATTATATTTATATCCAGTGTCCTTTAGTTTTTCTACTGATTTTATGTGTTATGAATACGGTTCTTATGAATGAACCGAAACATGTCAACTCTTTAATTTTTTATTTGTGACACCTGTTCTAAGTAAATAAATATGAAATGTTTTTTATAAGAGCCAAATGACGTTCGAAGTATTTATATTTATAACAAAACGTGGAAATTAAAGACAATTTCCATGTGATGAGAAATTTTGTAAAGGTTTCAGAACGATAATAGTTATGTAGTGGTATAAGATCTTAAAGTAAATTAGAACTATACATTATGTACAGGCACCTAGTAGCATTTTTTTAAACAATAGGAAGCAAGAGAGATATCTAGTTCCGGAACTCGCGTATGCTGGTTTTATTCGAAAAGCGTATAAACACAGATTCCATTGTAAACTTCAAGATGAATCAATTAAATTCAGAAATGGATCTCACCATGAAATGTGTGCGGTTACACAAACAATGGGAAGTGAGAGGACGCGTCGGCGAAAAACGGAAAGAGTCTTAAATCGGCCGACGGAATCATTCCGGTGTAATAAGACCGGTACCAGGCAGGTGAGTAAAAGCTAGATGTTTGGAATAAAAATAAAATAGTAAGATGGTTTTTAAAATAATTCTAAAAATTTATGAAGTTATGCATAGAATTAAATCACATTTTTTACGTATATTTTTCGATATGGCTAGTTAGTCCTCCCTCAATTTGAAAATATTCTGCCGGAAGGGGGAAATGTAATAGCTATGTCTGTGTCAATATAGTGCCGTCGAAAAACATTATGAAGCTATGGATAGAATTGAATCACTTTTTTATGCATGTTTTTTTGCTATGTCCAGCAAATTCTCCGTCGATTTGGAACAATGCCACCGAAAAGTAGAGCTGTAATGTCGATATTTGTAGAATTTTTTCGATTTTCGCAGTTCTGTTGTCTATAAGTACGTTGTGCAGGGACGAGAGCTCGTGTCCTTCAAAGCCGGCTATTCATAAACAGCTAATATATAAAAGAATAACGAAAAACTATTGATTTTAATAAATATCATGAACGAAATTAACTCGTTTTTTATTCAGATTAATTGACTGAAGCAGAAATTTAAGATGAAAATCAAAGTTTGTACCTTATTGAGCTAATAATATTGCAATATTAACATCTGTAACTATACGTTTTCGAATATTAAAATGTATGAGATCGAAAAAAGTTATGGGATTGGCATATCCAACTAGTTTTTCTAAGTGTAGATCACATTAACTTTTATCAATAGACGATTAATGATACAGTAGCCCCTCGTTATATCGCGCTTTTCGGGAGACAAGAAAAATGCGCGATATATCCGAATGCGCGATATATCCGGGAGAGCGGGTGATTTAATACAAATTTTACATCTTTTACGAGCATAAGTCTTAAAAATAAAATTAGTAATTTAAGTAGAGTAATAAAAATAGTAAGTAGAGTATTACTAAGTAAAATGATAGCAAGTAAAAAATACCTTATAATGAAGACAGAGAAATTCCATTTACCTTTTTTTTATTTAATGTACGATTACACATGTGTATTCACATTTTTCATTTTCTGCTGAAGAAGGAATCTAAAGTCGTCTGCTTAGATTTTTCTGAAACAACTTGTTTTCCAGAAAATATCAGTGAGCGAAAATTAATCAATTGCATTTCATTTATATGAATGGAGTTGCATCTTTCAAATGCAATGTATGCTTTCTCAAGCATAACAACGGCTTCCTTCATGGAAACAGGTGTCGTTTCTTCTTCATGATCATCATCACTGTCTGCGTCTTTAGGATCTTCGTCGTCTTTAGGATCTCGTACATCAGCTATGATTTGCTCATCTGTAAGAGTTTCACAAATCGGTTCGTCATCTTCTACATTTATCCAAGTTTTCAAATCATCTTCGTTTACATTCAAACCCAGTGACTTGGATTGTTGAACTAGAATATCTATAGAATCTTCTTCATTAGCATCGAGTTCGACATTATTTAAAACTTTCGACCAGCATTTGGAAATGGTTTCGGATCTAACAGCAGACCACGCTTTTTCAGAGATGTACATGGCATCTTTTAAGCTCACATTTTTCAGAGCCTCAGGCAGTGGCCGTTCTTCTACGAACAACAGATTTCTCAATAACTCCCGTCGATAGTTTTTTTTGAACGCAGCAATTATTCCTTGGTCCATTGGTTGAAGAAGACTTGTTGTGTTTTGCGGCAAAAACATAGCTTTAATATTTTTATCCGATGACATAAGTTCTTCTTCACTGGGATGAGCTCGGCATTGATCTATTAAGAGCACAGCCTTTTCTTCTAAACCCTTGTCTCTGAGAAAACCACGAACTGATGGGATAAAATTATCGAAAAACCATCTCTTAAATAAGGATTGTGTCATCCAAGCATTTCTGGAGCTTTCGTATATCAATGAAAGATTTTTCCTATTTACATTCTTCAAAACTCTAGGATTTTTGCTCTTGCCCACAATTAACGGCTTTAACTTATGACTTCCCTTTTTATTTGCTGCAAAAAGGAGTGTCACCCTGTCCTTTTGTTTTTTGTATCCACAATTCATCGAACTGTTCTTATAATCTTGTGTTCTGTTTGGCAACAACTTCCAATAAAGTGCAGCTTCGTCGGCATTGTATATCTGTTCGTCTTTTAAACCTAAATCATCCAGTTTTTTCTTCAGTTCAGCAGGAAATTTCAAAGCAGCTTCTTCGTCAGCTGATCGCTTTTCTCCGTGAATCACACTCTGCCCAATGCCATGCCGCTTTTGCCACCGCCAAAACCATCCATCGCTCGCTTCAAAATCGATTTCTTCATACGGCTTTAGCTTTTTCGCCAAGATTTTCGCTTTCTCTTTTATGATGGGACCTGATAAAGGAACTCCCAGTGCACGTTGTTCTTTGAACCATAAGATTAATGCCTTGTCTAGCTCATCGTCATTTGCCATTCGAGCTCTTTTTCTATTTAGTCCTTCAGTTTGATCCACATTTTCTACAAATTTTCTTAATTTGGATTCTTCTTTTAGCCACCCTCTTACAGTAGAAGCTCCAACGCCTAGCTCATTAGCAATCGAAATTTGCGTTGCACCTTTTTTAATTCTTTCAATCGCGTTCATTTTTACTTTAAGAGGCAGACCGACTCGTTTAGCAGACATGATAATTCGAGAAGGGCTCCGAATTAACAAATGAACTCTGTGAAAACTCAACTGAAATAATAATAATAATAAAAACCCCCAGGCTTTTCCCCAAAATGCGGACAAAATCCCTAATTTCGCAACACTTGTCCAGATTCCTACCATTGAAGTGACAGCAAAAATAGAAATTACATTATGACCCAGCCAATGGGATGCGATTTATCCACCTGCTTTCTTTCCACCCTCTACCTCTCCCCCCTACCCCTGTCTCTTATTATTTCATTTCAGGCTTTTTTCCACTTTGCATGATTTATTATTTAGCACGTTAAATTATTTTTCGTAGCAGAATTATCGAAGAAAAAAAAAAACAGAAAATAAGTTGGGAGACATAGAACATGCGCGATATATCCGAATGCGCGATATATCGAGGCGCGATATAACGAGGGGGTACTGTACATTGAACCATACATTTGAAAACTCACTGGATTTAATAAAATCACACTGTTTTGAATTACACATTTTATTTTTCTATAATTTTAATTTTTTCAACTGTTTTTGATAACATTGTAAATAATCGCAAAATTAATTTCATTAAAAAACTTTTAATAAATGGGATTTCATAAATTTCTGTATGATTTTCAAAATTAGCAGGGTAAATTTTAGTGCGAATAATATACTTCAATTTTGAAGGGAGTTTCGATATTAAATCGATGTTGAAACACTTAAGGTTGTATTTGATTTCTCAAAACGGCTTGAAAAATATTAATGAGTATACAAGAATAGAAGATACTTTTTTGCGAATTAATTTTTTTAAGACTTTTTATCATTGACAATATCCAGGATCAATTTATTAGTATTTTGTACCTTAAAACAATTATTCAAAATAATACTACAAATGTCATGTAGTTTGGTTGTTGATATTATCTAGGGATGGAAAGAGAAACTATGGCACACACGTCATAGGTGGCACGTGGTAGAATGATTTCTTTATGTCATTGATTGACATTTTGAATAAAAATACAGTGAAATTAAACAAAATGCACGAATTTAGAAAATGTTAGCTTAGGGATAGTACACAAATGATGTCATATCTTAAAAAAGGAAGGTTTTTTTAGGTGCGTTCGTAATTATGTAAATACGTAGCACCTATTGTTGTCGCTCAGTCCGTCCGTCTGTCCGTCTGTCTGTCCGTCGGCATGTAACAACGCAAAAACTATCCAACCGAATCGTTTGAAATTTAAAATATATAATTATTACATAATTTTGTCGAGATATTTCAAATTTTATAAAAATCGGATGCATAGATCAGTTACAGGGACAATCAAAAGTATTCCGTTACATTACGGTCAATGGGGAAAAAAGTTTCAAATGCATTTTAATCGTTTGAAATTTAAAACGTATATTTATTACATAATTTTGTCTAGTCATTTCAAATGTTATGAAAATCGGATGCATAGATCAGTTACAGGGACAATCAAAAGTATTCCGTTACATTACGATCAATGGGAAAAAAAAGTTTCAAATGCATTTTAATGGTATTACACTCATTTGAACATAATATAATTGACATGAATGTATGATGTATGTACTAAAGTATACATTCTGTACAATCTGGGATGCAAAGAATATTTATTATTAAATTACAGGACCACACAAATGTATTCCACTAAATAATGTTATACGGGGAAACATTGTTTGGGGCGTGTTTTAATTATATTAACCTACTTCACATTTTATGAATAAGATATACGTTAATGAAGTATAATAAAAAATACTCTCTGCATATTTACAGGAACACAAAGATTTCGACCACTATATTGTATCCAAACTACGCTCTACTATATCAGCAAGATCTGCATATTTTAAAACTTCGTTATCGTACGAACGCACCTCATTTGCTACGCTTCAGGTGCAATTTCCAACTTGTTTTTATTGTGGCAGTTTGTCACAAAGGGGCGGGAGGAAGTAAAAAGAAACGTGACTTTGGTTAAAATAAAGGCATTGAAAATCAGCAGATTAAAATTTGAAGTTATTTTAAAGTTAAAGTATTTTTTTTTTCATAAAGAAAAGATAAAATTTAAAATCAAATATATTAAATTCAAATTCAAATTTAAAATATTATTGTTTTAATTTGCTTTTTCATATTAATATTTTATTACTATTGCTTATTAATTATGTTTCATTATTATTAAACCTCGACTTATTTCATACAAAATAAGTACATGAATCATTTTTATCGTTATGCTCAGAAATGTCATTAAAACACAGAGTTAAAGATTAAAAAAAATATTTGAAATATGATCTATAACGAATGTTTTGTTTGTGAGCTGCAAGTATATGTTTATGTAATATAGCATGACATGTCACAAGGAGGATAGAGTGAAGTGTGACACTTTATGACAAAGAGGGGAGAAGGAGAGTTAAAAACATTGATAAAAAGCGTGACATCATTTATGGACAGCTTCTTCGTTAATGAATTACAGTCGAGTCTCTCTATAACGAAACTCCATACATCGAATTTCTCTATATAATGAATTTTAAGTAGGAACGGTTTCCTTTTCGAATGATTACATTAAAAACAGTCTCTATATAGCGAAATATCGATCTCCATATAACGAATTTTTTCATAAATTGGTCTTAATTTACTCAGTTTTAAAAGGCTTCGAAATCATATGGAATCAATTTTCCATCACTTTTTTTTCATTTATTGTCGTTTTTTTATATTACTTCTCTCCTTGTTCTTTAAATCTAACGAATTCATCCCATCTCCCACACACCTTTCCACATTCTTCTCAAAACAGAGTCAGTTGGATTGATGCACATGTAAGAGATAAATCAATGAGAGGCACATAAGAGAGCTTTCAAATGGGGGAAAATGTTAACTACAATTTTTCATTCATTGCTAAAATTTGAGCATTTTTTTAGAGCGTAACAATTAAAAAAACAAATCACAGATTTCTTTGTCTGAAACTACTGCAAGTCTTCCTTATTTGATTTTCATTAAGCTTTCAAATAAATGTCGGTTCTCTTTTTTTGAAACAGCTTAAATAATTAAGAAATAAAATGTTAGGTTAATATTTATTTTTAAACATTTCAAATTATTAATTCAAAAGATCAAAAATAATATTTGTTCAAATTTCACACATTAAATACGATTTTTAACATCGTTCTCTATACATCGAATTTCTCTATATAACGAATTTTTTACTGGAACGGTGGATTTCGTTATATAGAGACTCGGCTGTATTTTCTTTTTTCTTTAATGATGAAATTTAAATGCAACATACTGATCTGTTGTCTAATTCAATATGGGATCATAAAAGTAGCAGATTAGTAGAAAATTTCGAAATTTCTGATAAGAAAAGTTTATCATAGACATTCACACATTATAAGAAAATCTGCCAATGATGAAATTATGATGACTGCAGATGAAATTCCAGACTCTTGGAGTTGTTAAATGCAGTTTTGTTTCTGGACTGCATGTATATCTTTATGTAATATAGCGACACATGTGACAAGGAAAAGGAGGAATTAATGAACGATGACACTGTATGACAAAGGGGAAAGGGGAGTTAAAAAAATTGAAAAGAAGTGTGACATAACTTTTGGTCTGTATATTTCATGTCTGTGATAAAATTTTCTTTTAAATAATTTCCAAATTTTCTACTAAACCAATTCATTTATTATCCATATTGAATTAGACTGCAATTTAGTAAGTTGCACTCCTCCCCCCCCCTTTTTTTTGTCTTAAAATGTCACACTTTTTTATATCCTCCCTTCCCTTAACGCATGTCACGTTATATTACATAAACATATACTTGCAGTTCAGATACAAAACATTCGTTATAGATCATATTTCAATTTTTTTTTTAGCTCCTTGTTTAATGAAAACTTTTCTTTTCTTTTTTAACTCTTTCGAGTCTGGTTTATTATTAATAGTGTATGCCTATTAATGGAGTATTATTTCGTTCTAAGAAATACTTTTACTATTATTTACATGAAAATAATGTTACTATGCATTTATTATATGCCTTCATTTATGTTTAAGCAGTTAGAAATAATAATAATTATTATTATTTTCGTAATTCCCTTTCGTAATTCTCTTATTATTTTCGTAATTCTCTTATTATTTTCGTAAACTTTTCGTAATTATCTTATTATTTTCGCGATTTTTTTTATTTTAAACATAAATTTCACTCTTTAAATTTAAAATAAAAGTGACTTTCTTGTAAAAGTCATTTGTAATAAAGAGCTAAAAGTATTAGAAACTTGTACTTTAAGTTAAATCTTATTGTAATGCAATATTTGTTAAACATCTCCAAAACTTTTTCCTTAGCCTACCATCATATGAATATGAATTAAATAGTACGCAAAACAACGACAATCGTAATACTAATAACATGTATTCTACATAAAAATAAGAATTTATATTATAAAAAAACATTTTGCTTCTAAGACGTTGTATATTAACAAAAACATTTAAAATGTATCAAAACATTTTTATTTACATGTTTCAATTCATTATTAATAGAGTCATCCTCAGAATGTGAAAAAAAAAATAAAAAAAATAAATAAATAAATAAATAAATAAATAAATAATAAAAATTTTGACTTAAAAAATTATAATTTTGACATAAGAAATTTTGAATAAAAAATGACAATCGTTGTCTTTCATACAATGAAATATGAATTAAACCACTTTTTAATCTATTTGGATAATTTGTGCTAATGTTATCAATGTAAAAGTATTTTTATAAAAACTGAAACAAATTCGGACCCGAAAAGAGTTAATGAAGAATTTCAAATGCAACCTACTGAATTGCAGTATGATTCAATATGGGATCATAAATTAATCAAATTAGTAGAAAATTTGAAAATTATTGAAAAGAAAAGTTGATCATACACATTCAAACATTATAAGAAAATCTGCCAATAATAAAAAATATGGTGACTGCGGATGGAATTCTAGACCTGTAGAGAACTTTAATGATGCCGAATTTAGCAATTTTGACATTTATTCTTTCTCTACTTATGCCTGTAAGGCATTATTTTTGGAAGATAATGATAAAAGCTCAAGTTAAAACAGCTTCTCAGCTGACTCAATTTCTATTGCACGCTGATAAGAGTACGAATAGGACACCAATTATTTATAATTGAGGATGCAAAAGGAGAAATTGAATTTATTTTTTTCACTCTTTCTTAAATATAATAGTTGCTATAATTATAACACTGTTATACTTTCATGTATGTTTCCATATTTTTAAATTCTAAATACAAAAAAAAAAAAAAAAAAAAGAAGAAGAAGTAATTTTCAATCCTCATTTTTTGGCACACTATGTAGTTTTGAATGTTGGCATTTCTTAGGTATGCGATATATTTTATGGAAAAATATGTAAAACGGGTTCACCATTTCATAGTTTCACCACTTCTAATCTACACTGTTAAAAATTTCTGTAAAAACATACAAAAAGCGAGACTCTGTAAGTTTAAACTGGTTTTCGGTTAAATGCATTTGATCAAGTTTCTTGTTCATCATTTTGCCAACATTTCTCTTATATTACATCTGATTCCCAGTCTCGATTTCGTCATTTTTTAAAGATATTTTTATCTTTGTTAGGTTTATAATTCAAAATACTGCTTTTAAAATTATTTCACAATTTCATTAGAAATATTTTTTTAAAAAAAAAGCTTTCTTTAAGTTAGAATAATTTAGAAAGGAAAAATCACCCCCTCGGTGGGTATTTTTTATCGATTTTTCCCCGCGGAGACATAAAAGACATATTTTAAACAAAATAACAAGAGCTTCTATAGCTCAGTCGGTAGGATGTCTTCCACTGTCAAGAAGTCTCGAGTTCAAACCCCAAGACAGTTAGAAACAAAGTGTGCAAAAAAAGTAAGTGATACAAAAATTCTTTCAAGTTCAGTGAATATTGAGTGATTTTCTATTTTTGAAAACTGAATTCAATTATTATCATTAAAAATAAACTTGCAGAGTGTTGAGTACTTTTAACGTTGTTAATTTACAGAGTCTATTGTAAATTTCCCGAATAATTTATCTGTAACTTAACAGAATCTCTGTTTTTATAATCTCTATCATTTTACATAAGACTTAAGATAGTGGATTACCCGTAGATTCTCTGTAACTTCACATTCATTTGCAAGTTGAATGTACCCTTTGTAATGAAAAACCAAAGTATTTAGTATACGAGAGCCGCTTAAAAATAAAAGCCAAACGAAAGAAAATTTTAGAACAAATTTATTTTCAAATTCTACATACATTTCTCCATTTTTCATCATAACTCCTTTCTTTAAAAATTTATAATACCTTACAACCAGATTTTGAATATTTTCTTCATAGAAACTTACCACCTGCACCGATAACCACAACAAGTCATGGCCATTTTCACGTCTTTGTCATCGTTATAGTTGTTGCCGGCGAGATGTTGTTTGAGATATAGCAGAAAAGATGGAAATCGCTCGATGCAAGGTCGGACTGTAGATGGGGTTGGGGTCCAAAACTTCCCAGCCAAAAGAGTCCTAGCTCTGATCTGAGCTGCGGTGTATGGCCTTACATTGTCATGGAGTAACAAAATTCCCTCTGTCAGCATGCAGAGAGCAATTTCTAGCTTATAACAACATCGGAATCTCACTTCAAAGAATTGCTGTTAAAATTAAAAGTTCAAGGAAAGACCGAAAATTGCTTGAAATGATCCAAAAATTTGATTATTTCCATGATTCTAAGTAAAAGAATGAAAACAAAGAAAATTTATGGCCAGAAAAATGGAAAACAATAAAAATGTCTTTGAGTTCTTAAAACAGTAAAACCACACCGATGTCCACGTTTAACACCTAGCAGTAAAAACGTCCGCATTCAGTTTGCAGAGAAACATTTGAAACAATACATGAATTTGTGTAAAATTATCTTTAAGACAATAAAAAAAAAATCGATATTCCGAATGGTATTTATTTACATTGTAATGACCTTCAAAAGAAAAAATACATGTTTTCTTAGCATCAGTTAGGTAGAGACTCTCTAATGGCTACTTTGTTTTTAGGAAGGTAAGTTTAGAATTGCTTTTCTGGATGGACAGACAAAATAGACATATCTATATCCACATGTTAGAATGCCATTTGTTGGATCTGAGTGAAAAATTACAAGCTTTAACTAAATTTTCAAACAACAATGCTTAATTGCAATTCGAAAAATACATAAAGAAGTGGTTTGAAGATAAATAACACTCCCAAGCTCAACTGACCAGCTGATGGTTTTAAACCTGAATACCATGAAAAATGTTTAGGGTTATTATGGTGAATAATGTGTGAATGTAAATGGCAAATGTATGTGTAACAATATGTAGCAAAAAAGGGTCAAATCGTGCAGTATAAATCGAAAGCAGAGTTAAAATCTGACATTTTGGAGATATGACGTGTTTTGTCACCTCGACAAGTTCGAAACCATGTAAATTCTATGGTGAAGTGTTGAATTGAAATTATTAAACACTAAAGAAGCCGAATTGGCATATTTCTATAATTTAAAAAATCTGTTAAGTTCTTATTGTTTTGCTCCTAGTGCATATCAAGTAAAAATGTAACGTATATTTTACTTATAACAATTAATTTAGAATGTTTCGTTTATCTTTATATTGACTATTTTATTCGATAAAACAAGTTTATAAGGTTATTACGTGGAATAATATAATTATATTTTTCATTTTGAGAATTTCGTGATCATTTTGCACTCCAGTGTATGCGGTTCTGAGGTAAAAGATGGTCGCACAATACGATAAGTGACTTTTTATAGGAAGAAATTGTGTTGAAAAGTATATCAAGATCTAGGCTTTCATGTTGCCGCTGATAAAATACTGTATATAGTTCTTTAACTATTTTAACAGTTTTTTATTAACAATTGAAGACAGCACACTACATTCACAACCAGAAATCTTGCATACGATAAATTTTGCATTTCATTAAAATGCAAATGTTGTGTAGCAAATAACCTTTACTAAACCTCAGTAATGTATGTCAATTTCATAAAATTTGAAATAGTTTAATGTAGTTAAAACGCGCCCCAAACAATGTTTCCTCCAATACTATTATATAATGGAACACTTTTGTGTGGCTCTGTAAATTTGTACAAAAAATATTCTGTGCAACCCGGATTGTACAGATTGTATATTTTAGTATATACTTCATAGATTAAATCAGTTCATTATATTCGAACGAGTGTAACCACATTAAAATGCACTTGAAAGTATATTTTCCCATTGACCGTAATGTAACGGAACACTTTTGATTGTCCCCATAATTAAGCTACACATCCGATTTCCATAAAATTTGAAATAACTCGAGAAAATTGCGCAATAATTATACATTTTAATTTTCAAGTGGTTCAGCTGGGTAGTTACTATACAGACAGACGGTATTTTAATTTATTTAATTATGTATTTTAATTTTCAAACGATTTGGTTGGGTAGTTTTTGCGTTGTTATGTACGAACAGACGGACGGACTGAACGAAGACCATATACGCTACATATTTATACAATTACGAACGCATCTAAAAACCACAATATTTTGAATTTTTGGCACAAACATGGCGAAGGGAATTGTTCAGTATCTATCTGAATTCCTTCTACCCCGTTGCTAAGGCTACCAGCTCTATGTTCTTTATATTAAATGACAGCTTTCACTTCTTTCATTCAGTACATTTAATTAGAATACCCCACTGCACCCTGACTATTGATCCAGGTAATGCGATCAAGTAGTGAGAAAAATGTTATTTATTTTGTTGGGAAACACGGAGATTCCATTATGTTTTCAATAAGAACGCCTGATGATAGTTATTTAATGGAAAGAGTGACAGGCGAGTACTCGCTTTTTGATAAATCGGAAGCAGGGAACCTTTATGCGATGGTTACGTTTTCTCTGCTAAACTAATAGTTTATTCAGATTTGCGTTCGCTTAATTGAAAAATCCTTTCCCGCTACGGTTATCAGGCGGTTTCGGGTAAATACATTTAAACATGAATAATTAGCCGCAAAAAAATATGGGTAATTAGATGAGTTTTCTGCGGGTTATTGAATAAGTTTTTATATGCAGAGTTTCTTATTTAGTTTCTCGCATGGGAAATTGTGTTCTAGATAAATCTTGGTCATTTCTTCCTTTAATTTTCCGAATAGTTACAGAAAATATATGTGTATAATTCGAAAGTGAAAAAAGTAATTTATTTGCAAATATATGCGTATAGCTTTATATTGAGAACGGTCGTTTATTTGCAGAAATATATGTGTAGAATTTCAAAATTAGATTAGTTATTTATTTGCAAATAATCAACTGCACGGTAAAAGGCCTAGTGCGGATTTCCAAAGGAGGCCATTTTTTGTCTCACTAGCCGAAGTCCTTATTAAACCAACTTAATGCTGAAATAAACAAGTTTTTTCTTTAATTTAGTAATTTTTGTTAAAAAGTAAGTTAGTGACAGGGAATTGTGGTTCTAAATAAATCTAGGTCATTCCTTGCTTTATTTTTTCGAATGCTACAGAAAACATATGTGTATAATTTTCAAAATGTAAAAAACTATTTATTTGCAAATATGCGTGTATAATTTTCAAAATGAAAAGAATCATTTATTTGCAAGTATATGGTCATAATGTTTAAAATGAAAATAATCATTTATTTGCAAATATATGTGTATAATTTTAAATGAGATGAGTCGTTTATTTGGAGAAATATATGTGTATAATTTCAAAATCAGAAGAGTTATTTATTTGCAGATAATCAAAAAGGATTATAAAGTGAATTCTCCGAAATGCGGAGTTCGAAAGGGAAGCCATTTTTTGTCCAATTACCCGAAGTCCGTATAAACTATTTGAGGATTTTAATGGAGCAAAATACTTCCTTTCCTTGAATAAGTTTAATTCCGTTTCTGACAAACATTAAAGGGTTATCAATTTAATTCTCAAATAAACAACTTTTTTCTTTAATTTAGCAAATTTAGTTATGCGACCCTTAGTTACCTTGGGAACGAGCCACTCATACATGTGCCGCAGAAGATGCTCAGATTGCGTAATTATCCCCACCAGTTAATTTTTATTGTAATTGTTGTCTTATTCAATCGATTCAGTGATGCAAAAAATTCTGTTTTGAAAAACCGGTGATAAAAGATTAAAATTTCTGTAAAAAAGTCTCGTCACGGATGCCATTTTCTGATGCGAAAGAATAAACTACAGTAAAGCATCGTTTATACGACGATCACTTATACGACGCTTACATTTATACGACGTTTTAATGTGGTCCCGATTCATTCCTATTCATTTTAATGTAAAAATATATTATTTATACGACGCTCAAAATCGTTTATACGTCGATTTTTCGATTTTGTATAGGTTTATTTTTGTTTATTTTTCTTGTGTATTTTACGAACGAGCGGAAGTTGGCAGCTATGAATAACACCAAAGAGCGTGTTTAAATGCACTCCACATTGTAAAATGTGGGCTGGTGTTCGATTAGTCTGAAAAATCAGCTTACGTGTAACAGATTACAGTGGGAAAAGTCATTCTTTTTTCGGGGATGGTCAGCTTTCCCGACCTGTTTTAAGTTGCAAATAGATTATCCTCCTAAATCAGTATTGGCGAATTTTAGTTGGCCACGCGGGTTTTTTATCTTTAACTTTACATGGAAAGGAAATGATGTAAGCAAATGAGGAACCTTTCAGTGAAACATAAATAAAGGTACGCATATTTAAATTGCTTACTAATCACCCCCCCACCCTCTCGTTTTTAAAATTATTTGTTTATTTTGGTTTGTTTAATTTAAAAATTTATGCAAATCATCCCGTTAAACATTAAAATTATGTGAAAACAAAATTAATTCTAGTTTTGGAAGTGAAAATCGATTATACGTCGTTATCGCTTATACGACGTTTTTCGGTAGTCCCTTCGGCGTCGTATAAACGATGCTCCACTGTACTAGTGAAATTATAAATAAATAGAAGGAAACATATGATGTATTTCTACACTGTAAAAATACAGATTTTGTTTAATTATTATTTACAAAAGTGTACTATATTCATGAGCAAAAGTGTACAACAACATGGTCTGAGTCACGCAAGATTCAGAAAAGCATCCTTCACAAAAGAATTTTTTATTTTCAAAATCTAGCTTTCAAGCAATAATTGTCATATAAATGAATTCTTGTGAAAATGCATTTTTCTTCATGGTGGTTTTTTTCACCATTTCTTATATTTAAATTGTTATAAGTCAAGAATCGTTGGAGATAAATGATTGAAACTTTGAACATGTTTTTTTTTCAATTAGTCTACTTTAATTTTGATTCATCAAATTTGAAAAAAAAAAATTACTTTTGAAAATATGACATTTTTTAAGTTCATCATATTTTACTTTTTACTTTTTAATTTTTGTACCATTAATTTTTATATGAATTTAATTTAATAAAATTTAATTTAATTTTTATCTAAATGTTTTTAAAATGCTGAATCAAGATTGAAGCTCACATATTTCTGCTTATAAATCAAAGTTCGTAGGTATTATAAAATTCAGAGGATTTTAATTTATTTAGTATCAGGTAATTTTTAAAATACTGGTGGCTACACTTGAAAATAGATTTTTTTTTCGGTACATAAGACAAATATTACATTACAACATTTTGGTAAAAGATTCTTACAAGTTCTTCTAGCGTACAAACCCTGTAAATGAAAAAAACTGAAATTCTACAAAAAAATATTTCCAGTTATAACGATTTTAAATTACCCTATTTTTTGATAAATTTTAACTTTTTTATTATTATTATAAAAGTTTTATCATGTGATTTTGTTTACAAATAATATGGTTAACTTCCATAAAAAAGTTTCAAAATTTTAACTCAATAAATAAAATTTATTTTAATATGTGTCCTGGCCCTGTTAAAGACGAATTTATAAAACTTAAATAATTAGCTACCCGCAGTTTTCGAAAACGTTTCTAAATAGCTTTTATAGATCTAAATCATTTCTCTCTATCCAGAAAATAGATTTTTTAGATGCTAAAAGTCTCAAATGTAAATACTTTCTTGTTAAGCAAATAGTCAGAGAGCCGACAGCACAAAACCCTATGTTATTGAGCACAAGAAAAACCCCAATTTATGTATGAGTAGTAATAGGGGAATCTAATGATCCATGTCTGCCGGAAGTGAAGTGGTGCATAATCCAAAAATTAATACCACTAGTGGTTGACTCGTAGGTTAAGCATTGTATTTTCTTGCTCCCAGTTTTGCATGTTTTCATACTTTTGATTGTAGGACAAGCACAATGCTAAACGTACGAGTCAACCATTAGTGGTATCAATTTTTGGATCATGCACCACTTTCCTTAGGGCAGACATGGATCATTAGATTCCTCTACTACGACGATTTTTTTCTTGTACTCCATGACATACGGTTTTGTGCGGTCGGTTATTGGATTAAAACGTGTTTAAATGCCAAACATACAGAACTAACAACATTAACATTAACATTAATATTTTCCTGTTACAATTTTTTCTGCATGCGCAATTTGTGTAGCTGCAATTGTTTAGTTGAGAACAAATAACCGACAAAATAACCAATTTTCCAGAAAAATAGAATTCAATAAAGCTTTGTATAAGGTACTCGGAAACGTTTCTAAAAGTAATGGGCAGCTAATTAAAAAAATTCATAATTTTTTCTTTAAATTTCGAAGATAAATTTTTTTCTAAGATTTTTAAAGAGAAAGGAATATTAGGTCTTGGTAGGGGTTATAGAATACTTTCTACCATTATTTTTTATTATATAAATTTTCGAAGTTGATATATAAAATTTATATTATTATATAAACTTTCGTAGTTTAACCCTTTTGGAGTCTGGTGTACTATTAATAGCACATGTTTTTTCATCAAGTATTATTTTGTTTCAACAACTACTTAGATACTTTCTACAAGAAATGATAGTATATGGCCATGCCTTCCTTTTTATGACTTCATTTATGTTTTGACATTTAGTAATAATAGTAATAATAAATATTTTTTTGATATTTATGATTATTTTTAAAAACGTTTGCGAGCACCATATACAATGCTTCATTGAATTCTATTTTTCTGAAAAATTTGTTTTGTCGGTTATTTGTTCTCAACTAAACAATTTCAACTACATAATTGAAACTGCGCATGCAGAAAAAATTGTAACAAAATAATATTAATTTTCATGTCAATGTTAATGCTGTCAGTTCTGTATGTTTGACAGTTAAAATTGTTTGCTGAATAATAAAATATTTATTTGAGACCTAATTACAGGCAGGTAATACAAAAATTAATTTTTATAAATTCTTCTAAGGGGGTCAAAAACAAATTTAAAAAATATATTATTTATTGAGTTAAATTTTTGATTTTTTTGGTGATGGTTAACAGTGCTATTTGTAAACAAAATCACATGATGAAACTTCTTATAATAATAAAAAAAATTTGAAATTTATTTAAAAAAAATAAGGTAATTTAAAATCATTATAATTCAAAACAGTTTTTGTAGAATTTCAATTTTTTTCTCATTTACAGGGTTTGTACACTGAAAGGACTTGTAAAGACCTTTCACAAAAATTTTTGTAATGTGATATTTGTTTTATATATCGAAAAAAATTCATTGCACCAATAGCAATTCCTTTATTTTATACACAATATTTTAGCCTTTCAGTTTAAAATGTAAGTTACTTTTCTGAACGATGTGTGTGATAAATGTGTGATAAAATAAAAAAATATTAGAAAATAATAATACCCTCTCAAATCCTGTTGTAATGCATTGTTTTCCAAACGTCACCAAAAACTCTTCCTAAGCCTATTTTCATATTAAAATGGAATGAACGTACACAAAATAAGTACTTTCGTTAAATTTTAGATAATGAGATGATTATTAAACTTCAGTAAGTGTATTTGGATAGCTAAGATTAATGTTATTAAAATAAAAGTAATTTTGTTCTAAAAATGGAAAAAAAAATTTAACCCGAAGGGTTAAGAAATATCTGTCGTTTTATTAATTAATTAATTAAATATTTTACTTATTATTATTTTTACTTTCTTCTATCTTTACAAGAAGAAAGTATTGGATTCATGAAAATTTTCGACTTCCGGTTTTCGACGGATTTATACGTTTTAGAAGGTCCTGAACACGTTTTGACTATTTTTAGAAAATGTCTGTCTGTGAGTCTGTCCGTCTGTCTGTGAGTCTGTGTGTCTGTCTGTGAGTCTGTCTGTCTGTATGTGACAAAAAATTTGTGGGCGCTCTATCTCAAGAACTAATGCTCTAAATTTAATAAAATTTTATATTCAGTTAGACCTTGATATGAATTAGTGCCTATTGATTTTTGGTGAAAATTGGCCAGCAGGTGGCGCTGCTGTACTACGTTTTTCATGATTTTCAAGATTGCTATATCTCAAGAACTAATGGATAGAATTTCACCAAACTTCAGATTCTGTGACTCCTTGATATACATAGACGCTGATTAAGTTTTGGTGTAAATTGGCCAGCAGGTGGCGCTGCTATGCCACGTTTTTCTTGATTTTCATGAGAGCTATATCTCAAGAACTAATGCACAGAATTTCACCAAACTTGAGATTCCGCGATACCTTGAGATACATAGCCGCTGATAAGGTTTTGTTGTGAACTGCCCTATAGGTGGCGCTGCTATGCTACATTTTGCACGATTTTTGCGATTGCTATATCTCAAGAACTAATGCAGAGAACTTCATCAAATTTTAGATTCTGTTACACTAGAATATATAACATAATTAGACGCTGATTACATTTTGGTATTAACCTTTCAACAGGTGGTGCAGCTATGCTGCATTTTGCACGATTTTTCCGATAGCTATATCTCAACAACCAACGCACAGAATTTCATCAAACTTCAGATTTTGTTACAAAATGACGTATAACATAATTACACGATGATTACGTTTTGTTATAAATCCTTCAATTGATCGTGCTGCTGTGCTATATTTTACATGTTTTTTTTAAACTAGCTATATCTCAAGAACTAATGCACAGAATTTCATCAAACTTCAGATTCTTTTACACCATAACATAATTAGACTTTTTTTACATTTTGGCATAAATTGTCCAAGATATGCTGTTGCTGTGCTACGTTTTGCAAATTTTTTGTTATATCTCAAGAACTAATGGACGAAATTCCATCAAATTTCAGATTCTGTTAGGTCTTGACATCAATAGATGCTTATTAGGTTTTAGTATAAATAATCAAACATGAGGCACTACTAAGCTCATTTTCTCAGAATATTAATTAAATTTTGCGTTTTAGGCTTTTCGGATACCAGAATCTCATTAGGCTAGATCAGATGTTCGAGGAAATTTGATAGTGGGTAACTTTGAAGTCACCACTTTTTTTTTTTTTTTTTATATATATATATATATATATATATATATATTAAAATGTATTTATGAGATAGAAGAAAGTTTCGGGATTGACACATCTAACTAGTTTTACACTGTACCAGTTTTCAGTGAATTCACACAGGAAATGTTTTACAAGATACCGGTAGTTTTATTATTATCTATACTAATAAAAGAACAAAACGCTCTGTCTGTGTGTGTGTGTGTGTGTGTGTCTGTGTGTGTGTCTGCGATGGCTAGCAAAATCTACAGCATGTACGAAGCTCAAAATTTTTTTGAGAGTAGCCCTAAATCTCTCCTGATGCACCTGAGCTTCAGAATTTCGAAATTCCAATTATTAACTGAGTAATTAATTAAAATCAAGAGGTCACTCTCATAAAAAATCATCTTTTTCCAATTATTTTCTCTTTCGTTTTTTTTAAGGTTGGTTGGTTGCGTAAAAACTTTCGCAGAAGTAATAAAAAAGCTGAGACAGAATTAAAGAAACCCATAGAGGAATGAGATAAGTGGAGGTGAAGTAAACCTCAAAAAAGTTTTGCAATATGAAACTATTTATCGCTCAAATTTTAATGTGCCAAACAAAAGGACGTGGAAGGGATTTTGTATTATAAGACGAATTGAAAGAAATGAATTCCAATTGAAGCATATTTTAAGAGGAAATAGCAAATTTTTAAAATGGTCTTTGTTCTATTATTATTTATTAAAATAAATGTTCGCTTTTAAAATGAAGGAAATTGGAAAATTATCAATAATTAAATATCAAATTAATTCTTTTAAAATCATGTATGAAAACTTAAGTAATAAATATTAATCTAAAATATAGATTTCTGACTGCAGACGATTTTAATGTATTAACAAAAGAATGTTATATTTTCAAGAAAAACGTTAAAATAACTTTCTATATTGATATTTAAAACACATTTGATAAAATAATTAATAAATTTTTACCGGTGAAGCGAGAGATTAGTTCTTTTTAAGAAACAAGAGCAAAACAACACGGGTTTAAACCTGTTTCAATTGATAGGCGTGTCAAAGCACGTACTTTCGTTGGTACTTAATTGGACTTAATGTAAGGTTACATTTTTAGCATCACCTCCAGAGATAATATTTGCATTCTATTAATTTCTTTTTATTCTATGAAAGAAACCAATTTCAGATTTTGACATTTCAAAAGTGACTGGTTTTTTTTCCCCAAAGTCCTTTAAAATTTAAAGACTGGCAAAATGTCTGTTTAACTTAGGATTTTTGAACACAGCTGTTACGTCAAATCGTTGGCACTTCGTACATTAGACTGTATGTGTGGTTAGCTATATAATACAGTAAATATATGTATATATATATATATGAGGCTTTTATAGCAGTTTTTTTAAATCATTGTTTAAATTTGAATGCATTTTATTTAAGTTGAAATTTTATTAAGAGTTTAATTTGTTTTTAAGAAAAAAATGAAATGGCTGTTTGATGTACGATTGTTCGACGTGCAAACGATTCATACACAGTAATAAATTATCAAATAGCAAAATAAATTATACATAAAAAATAGTCACTAAAAGCATTTTAGCAAAACATAATGTTTAGGCGTATTAACACATAACCCGATCCCAACCAGAAAAAAACAGACTATACTCCGATCCAAGCAAGACAAAAATTCCATGAGCATAAACCCGACCCGAACCTAAAAATTCCATTTGAAAAAAACTATGTATTTGATATCTGACCCGAATCAAATCTGAATCCCACAAAAATATTCAAATGAAGCATACCCCAATCCGATCAAGGAAAAATAATGTTCGTGTATATGCAACCCGACCCGAACCTAAAAATTTTCTTTGAAAAAATTCGAAAAATGACCAGAATGAAACCTGAAATCGATAAAAATATTCCAAAGAACTATAACCCGATAAGAGTAAGACAAAATAATTTCCGTGAACATAAACCTGATTCGAACCAAAAAAATTCCATTTGAAAAAAAACCTGAAATTTTATGCAAACTAAATCCGAATCCGATAAAAATATTCGAAGGAACCATAACCGGATTCGAATAAGAGAAAATAATTTCCGTGGACATGAACCCGATCCGAACCTAAAATTCCATTTGAAAAAAATACCTGAAATTAGAATCGAACCAAATATGAACCTGACAAAAATATTCGACAGAACCATACCCGGATCTGAACAAGACAAAAAATTTCCATGAACATGAACCCAATCCGAACCTAAACTAGTTGGATGTGTCAATCCCGAAACTTTCTTCTATCTAATAAATACATTTTAATATTAAAAAAAAAAAAAAAAGTGGTGAACCCAAAGTTACCCACTATCGAATTTCCTCGAACATTTGACCTAGCCTAATGAGATTCTGGTATCCGAAAAGCCTAAAACGCAAAATTTAATTAATATTCTGAGAAAATTAGCTTAGTAGTGACTCATGTTGGGTAATTTATACTAAAACCTAATAAGCATCTATTGATGTCAAGACCTAACAGAATCTGAAATTTGATGGAATTTCGTCCATTAGTTCTTGAGATATAGTTATAACAAAAAAATTGCAAAACGTAGTACAGCAACACCATATCTTGGACAATTTATGCTAAAACGTAAAAAAGCGTCCAATTATGTCATGGTGTAAAAGAATCTGAAGTTTGATGAAATTCTGTGCATTAGTTCTTGAGATATAGCTAGTTTAAAAAAAACGTGTAAAATATAGCACAGCAGCACCATCAGTTGAAGGATTTATAAAAAAACGTAGTCATCTTGTCATTATGTTATATATCATTTTGTAACAAAATCTGAAGTTTGATGAAATTCTGTGCGTTGGTTGTTGAGATATAGCTATCGGAAAAATCGTGCAAAATGCAGCATAGCTGTACCCCCTGTTGCAAGGTTAATACCAAAATGTAATCAGCGTCTAATTCTGTTATATGTTCTAGTGTAACAGAATCTAAAATTTGATGAAGTTCTCTGCATTAGTTCTTGAGATATAGCTATCGCAAAAATCGTGCAAAATGTAGCATAGCAGCGCCACCTATAGAACAGTTCACACCAAAACCTTATCAATGACTATGTATATCAAGGTATCACGGAATCCGAAGTTTGGTGACATTCTGTGCATTAGTTCTTGAGATATAGCTATCATGAAAATCATGAAAAACGTGGCATAGCAGCGCCACCTGCTGGCCAATTTACACCAAAACTTAATCAGCGTCTATGTACATCAAGGGATCACAGAATCTGAAGTTTGGTGAAATTCTGTGCATTAGTTCTTGAGATATAGCAATCATGAAAATCCTGAAAAACGTAGTATAGCAGCGCCACCTGCTGGCCAATTTTCACCAAAAACCAATAGGCACTAATTCATATCAAGGTCTAACAAAATATAAAATTTTATTAAATTTCGAGCATTAGTTCTTGAGATAGAGTGCCCACAAATTTTTTGTCACATACAGACAGACAGACTCACAGACAGACACACAGACTCACAGACAGACGGACAGACTCACAGACAGACATTTTCTAAAAATAGTCAAAACGTGTTCAGGACCTTCTAAAACATATAAATCCGTCGAAAACGGGAAGTCGAAAATTTTCATGAATCCAATACTTTCTTCTTGTAAAGATAGAAGAAAGTAAAAACTGAACTAAATCTGAATCTGACAAAAATATTCCAGAGAAGCATATCCTTATTCAAACAATGCAGAATAATTTCCGTTGATGCGCAACCCAACCTGAACCAAAAAATTCCATTAAAAAACCGAAATCTGAATTGAATGACATCTGAACCCGAAAAAATATTCCAAAGACCCAAAACAGGACCCGAGCAAGACAAAATAATTTCTCTGGATATGAATCCGACCAGAACCTTAAAAATCAATTTGAAAAAATACCCGAAATCTGAATCGAACCAAATCTGAATCCGACGAAAATATTCCAAATAACTATAACCAGATACGAACAAGACAATATAATTTCCATGGGCATAAACCCAATCCGAACCAGAAAAATTGTAAAAAAAAAATAAATTCCGAAATTTGAACCAAACCTAATCTGAACCTAACAAAAATATTTCAGTGAAGTATAACCTCAATGGAACTAGGTAAATTAATTTCCATAGACGTACAACCAGAACCGAACTTAAAAATCTCATTTGAAGGAAAAAAAACCCACGAAATCTGAATTGAACCGAATCTAAACTGAACAAAAATATTCCAAACAACCATGACCGTATCCGGAGAAGACAAAATAATTTCCATTAACATGAATCCAATCCGAACCTAAAATTCGGATGTTCTACAAAACATAATGCGCTCCGTAGCAGTGGGAAGTGAAACTAAGTACTTAGCGCGAGATGGTTAAAATATTTCGTTTATAGTTAGCGTTAAATTAGAACTTGGTTACGGTTAGGTAACAGTTCGGTTGCAATTACGTTCCGGTGAGCCTTATGTTATATTTATTTCCCGGTTAAGTTACAGTTAGGTCATGGTTAAGTTACAGTTAGGTTAAGGTTAAGTTGCGGTTAGGTTGTGGTTAGATTATGGGTAAATTATGATAAGGTGACGGCCAGGTTACATTTATGGTATATTTAAGTTACAGTTAGGTTACTGGTAAGATAGAGCTTGAGGGGTTTGAGAGAACAATGTTTTGAGGTCTAGAAGCTACAATGGCTGTTACCTCGAATGATCCTTAATACACAGAAACCAATACAGAACACTTTATTATTACATGAAATACAGTACATACATTTAATACACATCACATGGACAACACAAGACATCCATGCCGCTAGCTGGATTCGAACCAGGGTCCAGCGGTGTGGGAGGAGTCGTCGCTACCGACCACGCCACTGGATCGGCAAAGATAGAGCTAAGTTACAAAGAAGTTATGATTACAATACAATTAGGTTACGGTTAGGATTTTGTACACAGAATGAACATTACACATGTTTGATAAAAAATATGCACCTATTTTTGTAAAATGGCTCTGAAATTATAATACTATATACTTAACTTTTAGCTAATCATCGAGAATCGATTTCATTCACGGTATAGTCGGATTTAAGAGTGATATAATTAGTTTGAAATTCAAAATATTTCACTTGGGATATCTATGTGAAAAAAGTATTTAGTTAAGTCAATTAACAGTAATTTTAAGGACAAATGTCAACAGTTTAACACGAAAATCACGCAATCGTTGGGCACATATTCCCTCCTGCGTTTCCCATTGCAATCATTTTGGGTACTTTTGCAGCTAAATATTACTTTTTTTTAACCAATTTTTGACACAGGCAGGGGGCACGTATCTAATATAATATACACTGTAAAAAATTTTACCCTTTTGCTGTATCATCACTCCCCCGCTTTTACAGAATATCTCTCTTTTGACCTATGAGAATGCTCCATAATAGGCTGAAGTAATCATTTTCTATAAAAGCGGTGGAGTGACGATGCAGCAAAAGGGTCAAGTTTTTAATAGTGTATTTACACATATTTCGAGTTAAAGATAAAATCATAAAAATTTCAAGTTCGTTTAAGATTATTACGAACCCGGGCAACGCCGGGCGGGTCAGCTAGTTATTATTATATTTTTATGTTTAAACTGTCAGATATGCTTGAGGTTTCCATTAATAGTTCTAAATCCTTGAAAATTTATGAGATTACTTCTTTTAGTTTCTTTTTTTTTATAATTGTTAATTGTTACACTATGTCTTATAGATTCTAAACTATTACAATTTACTTTGTCAACATGTACTGTAAAATTTATTTTTTAAATATAGTGGTACGAAAATAAAATAAAAATAAAATCATGTACAAAACTCTAGCATTCGTTGAAGATTAAATATTAACTGACAATTTCTTTTATCTAAATCTTTGCTTTAAATTATTAAAGGTTTTTTTTTTTTAATGTATTTAAGAAAATAATCTTCACTTCTTTATTAAGTTCCGAAACATAACTGTTCTATTTTATGCCACATGAGTTTTTTTTTCTTTTGATAAATAAATATTAATTATTTTCCATAGAAATGGTAATAGCTCTGAATAGAGCAGGAGGCTTTTCAGGTGATTATTAGATAAAGTTTGAATACACTCGTTAAAAAAGAACGCACTAAAGAAAAATCCTTGGAAATAAGAGAACGAACGCTCTTTATTTTTTGTTAGTTATGTGTGTAACAGTCTGGATACTATTTAGGTAAGATAGTTGATAGAGATAAAATATCTTGTGATCAAAAAGAATAAAAAAAATCTGAAATGTGCATTTTGAATCGCGAAAAAAAGGTACATTTGTGTCATTGTCTTGTATTACTAATGCATGGAAACTTTGTGATACATTAAATGGAATGCATTCAATGCGAAAACAATGATAAAAATAAATAACAATTAAACAAAGGATCAATAATTTTTTTAATAAAGTGGTACCATTAGAATATAAAAACAAAACCATGCACAAAATTCTAGCTTTCGTTAAAGATTAAATATACCTAACAATTTCTTTTATCTAATTCTTTTCGTTAAATTACAAGAAGATTTTTTTAAATATATATATAAGAAAATGATCTTCATTTCTTTATTATATTCCGAACAATAACTGGTGCATTTTATGCTACATGAATCTTCCAGCATATATTTTTCTTTTGATAGAGAAATATAAATTATTTTCTATAGAAATGATAATAGCTCCGAATATAGCTGGAAGTTTTCTTGGTGATTATTCGATCATGTTTGAATAAGGTTGAAAAAAAAGAACTCCCAAAAGAAAAATCCTGGAAATAAGAGAACGAAACGCTCTTTATATTTTGTCAGTTTTGTAAGTAACAGTCTGGATAGACTTTGTGTCAGATAAAATAAAATATCATGTCAACAAAAAGAATGAATGAAATTCTGAAATGTGTATTTTGAACCGGAAACAAACGTACATTTACGTCATTATCTTATATTAGTAAGTTATCAAAATTTTTTATACATTCAATGCAAATACGGCGTTAAAAATAATTATCAACAATTAAAGAAAGGTCTTTAATAGTAATAAAGTACAATTATTTCTTATAGACCAAGGAGGCAACAGCACAGACAATCATCTAATCTCATCGACAGAATGAGTTAAAACTCGTTTCGCATTTTAAAACTCAATCGGTCTGCTAAGTAATGTCTTCGTGAAAAAAGTCTGAAAACCCAAATTTAACCGTTCATTCTTAGGTATAACATTGTGATTTCCTGCACCTGAAGGTATGTAAGCATGGAAGACTAGGAGCAGGAGAAAAACTGTTAAAACTACGCGTCAATCGCAAAAATTTCAATTTTCGGGTGTTTTCCACCTATATATGACATGGGAGACTTTTTATCATTAAATTATAAGAGGTTTTTTTTATGTATCGAAGAAAATGATCTTCACTTCTTTATTAAGTTCCTAACAAAAACCGGTGTCTTTTATGCCACATGAGTCTTCCCCTTCTTTTTTTTCTTTTGATTGAGAAATATAAATTATTTTCTATAGAAATGATTATAGCTCTGAATATAGCTGGAAACTCCCTATTCGATCATGTTTGAATAAGTTCGAGAAAAAAGAACCCACAAAAGAAAGATCCTGGAAATAAGAGAACGAACGCTCTTTATTTTTTGTCAGTTTTGTGAGCAACAGTCTGGATAGTATTTGTGTCAGATAAGAGAAAATATCCTGTGAACAAAAGAAATGAAAAAAAAATTCTGAAATGTTTATTTTGGAACAGAAACAAAAGTACGCATGCGAATACAGTGACAAAAATAAATAACTTCAATAAAAGAAAGGATCTATAACTAGATTAAAAAATAATTGTTTCTTAATATACGAAAATATATTATATTTACGTATGTAAATATACATTACAGTGGAGTATTTATTATCCGAACTAACAAATGACCGAAAGTGTTCGGATAATTGAGATTTCGGATAACCGATCATTTGTGTCGAAAAACATACGAACATTCCATGAAAATAGTGAAAGAATGGAAATTCCCATTAATGAAGCGTTTAAATAAAGAAAATTTTTTTTGCATAAATTTACTGGTGGAAGTTTGCCGGGCGGTAATGAACACCTGCGAAAGCGGTCACAGTTGAAGCTTCATTATTTTAATGATATTCTTAATAGTTTTATGGACCTTATACAATTATGCTGTGTTTTACAACAGGCGCAAAATAATTAACATCAAAATTTATTTTTAAAATATAGTGGTAAGAAAAGAATGTGAACATAAAATCATGCGCAAAAGGCTAGCTTTCGTTAAAGATTAAATATTAACAGACAATTTATTTTATCCAATTCTTTGTCTTAAATTGTAAAAGTTATTTTTTTATGTATCTAAGGAAATGATCTTAATTTCTTTATTAAGTTCCCAAAAATAACTGATGTATTTTATGCCATATGAGTCTTCCCCCATTTTTTTTTCTTTTGATAAAGAAATACAAAATGTTTTCCCTAGAAATGATAATAGCTCTGAATATAGCTGGAATCTTTCTAGGTTATTATTCGATCATGGTTGAATATGGTCGAGAAAAATAATTTACAAAAGAAAAATACTTGAAATATGAGCATCAACGCACTTTATTTTTTGTCACTTTTGTGAGGACTGGATAGTATTTGTGTTAGATAAGATAAAATATCATGTGAACAAAAGAAATGAAAAACTATTCTGAAATGTGTATTTTCAACCGGAAACAAATGTATACTTGTATTTGTGATACATTAAATAGTATTGAATGCAAATACAGTGATAAAAATAAATAACAACAATAAAAAAAAAACGATATATAACTACAGAAAAAGACAATTGTTTATAAATACTAGCAGCCCGCCCTCGCTTTGCTTCGGTTTAGAGCAAGCCGGTAAGACCCGTGCCACTACTGACACCACAAATTATATGTCATTACCACTTTATCCCATTAAATTCAATTACTAAAAAAATTACACTCCTTTAATTAATCGGGTAAAAAGTAGCCTATATGTTGATCTAAGGTGTCAGATACCTTTATACAAAATTTCATAAAAATCGATCCATCCGTTCTTGAGTTATAAATGGTGTAAAGAATCAAACTTTGTTTTATGTAGATAGATTATAATCAACAGTATTGGCAGCGCACGCGATGTAAGGATTTTTAAGGTCATTTTTCTACACCTTGGGTTATATTATTAGCATTTTAGTAAGGATCCATATTTTTCCTTTTTTAAATATAATATAGCATATGTTCACCGGACATAATGAAAGATAGCTTTCCAAGAGTGAAAGAATTTTTCAAATCTGCCAAGTAGTTTCGGAGCCTATTCAATTCAAACAAACAAATCTTTCCTCTTTATAATATTAGTACAGATTGGCGTAAGAGACAAATCGCTCCAATGTAGTGCGCATGAGATATCTGTGTCAAAAAATTTTTTAAAAGTTGCAGTTAAATTATTTTACAATATGTATGTATGTGGAAAGACATTTACCCTAAAATTTAAAAATTATTAATTTTTGTGATATTAACTGCTATATATGTATTTAAGTTAAATGTAAAATCTTTTCCTAAAAATGCTCTCACTCATTAAGAGAGAGAGAAAAAAAAATAGTTCTTGCGAACATCGTTCCGTCTTGTCCTTTTTTTGGTTTAGAATCGCATTGATTGGCGACAAAAGTAGATTGAAACACCCAATTGAACAAACAACACACAATTAGAGCCTTTTAAAAAAAAATTAACTCTGCGAGTTTCTTCTGTAAAACACATAAAGGGAAAATTAGATTTAAAAATATTTTTAAAAAAAGAAAGAAAAAAACTCTTATGTTTTACTTAATGAAATTTTTTAAATATTGTTTTTTTTTTTTTAATCTGTCTCGAAAGAAATAAATAGCCAAATATTGTGTCATTTCAAAATTTTCTTTCACATTGAGTTACTTTTTAAATATTATAATTTTTTTTTTCGTTAAAGATAAATATTTTCCTTTCATAATATTATTTTGCATTAAACGGATTTTTTTCTTTTTATCATTATTTATTTTAAATTAATGAATTAACAGGGTTTTTTTTCTCGAAATGTTTATATTATTTTCCATTAGAGAAAGCATTTCATTTTCTTTTTTGAAATATAATTATCACCAAAAAATTAGTTGTTGCAACCCTTCCGTCAAAAATAACCGAAAAATACGAAATTTAGTACGAAAAATCAGAGTTATCCCTGTATATTTGTATCATAAACCTCCGCAAAAATATTTCCTAACGAATGATATAATCTGCAAAAAGATCCATCGGGTAGTTTTTGAAAACACTCGTTTGGAAGTTTCAGAATTTCTGCTTTATAATATATATGATATGATACGAAAATACAATGTAATTAAGCGCATAAATGTACATTAAAGTGGAGCATAGATTATCCGAACTAAGTGACAGGAGATGTTCGGATAAACGAGATTTCAGTTAAGCCTGATCATTTTTTAGCAAGGGTCGGAGCATATAGGACAAATTTTATTGTTTTCACCGGTATCTTTAGCCATTAGTCGACAAGAGACATTTTTATAAAATATGCAATAGGAATATATGATGAAAATTATTGATAAAAAATACTGGTAAGAACAATAAAAATTTTCCTATATGCTCCGACCCCTGTTTTTTAGGGAAAACATACTAAAGTTATTTGAAAATAGTGAAAAACATTAAATATAAAGTAATAATAAACACATACTATATGCAGATTTTTGGATGCGTTCTTAATTATATAAATACGTAGCACCTATAATCGTCGTTGAGTCCGTCCGTCTGAACGCTTATAACGGAGCAAAAACTACACAACCGAATTTCTTGAAATTTAAAATGTATAATTATTGCATAAATTTGTGGAGTCATTTCAAATTTTATGAAAATCGGATTTATAGTTTAATTACAGGGACAATCAAGAGCATTCCGTTATATTAAGGTCAAAGGGGGAAAAAAATTCCAAGTGCATTTTAATGACTGGCAAAAGCCATGCTTTGTTTGGATTCGCGAAGTATTATGCTATAAGATAAATATTTCAAAGTAATAATATATTTTTAAAATTACTTTTGCATCTTTATTAAGCAAAAATGTAATTTTATGTTTCAGCGTATTTTAATTTTAAAATGTATTTCAACCAAATAACTAAGAATTTCTTCAGATTGTTTATTTATGTTATAAGACTGGTATAAATAAAAATATTTTCGAAGTAGAATTATACAAAATATTAATTAATTTTATTTGCTCGCAATTCTTTTATTGCCACTTCACAAAAACATAATGTAATTCTTTTAAAATTCATAAATATCGTCTGCTTAAATGATTTCACAAAATAAGAATAAATTGTGTATTTGAATTCTTAACAAAGAAAAATACTTTTATAATTGAATGTTAATAAGAGAATTTTCACAAATTTTACATCATTAAAAATATGCTATAATTTTTCTAAAAAAAAGTATTTTATAAATTTTATAAAAGAAATCATGAAACTATACATAGTTAAAAGGAATGAGCATAGTTTGAACATCTGAAAGCAGTTTTTGAGATATTTTATCAGAATAGTGAAAACATATTTTATTTATTTAATTTTTTAATGATGATTCTAGCTATAATTACTGATCCCATGATTTCAGTTTTTCTTCTGAAAACGTACGTGTTTCACTTTTTATTTGAAAAAATGCGTTCGTAATGGAAAAACATGTAAAATAAATTAATTAAAATAATAATTTTTTGAAAAGTATTTCTGTAAAAAAAATAATATTCTGCAAATCTACAGATCATAATTTATATTTGTGTTTAATTTCAAGTCAAAGTACTGTATAGTTTTTTTATAAAGTGTACGACAAAATGTGATTTGAGTGGCCTAGTAGAGGATTCGCTTCGCTCATCCTAATAATAAACTCTTTCAAAGATTTAAAAAAAAAAATCATATGCAAACCGCTAGCTTTCGTTGAAAATTAAATATTACCTAACAATTTCTTTTATCTAATTCTTTGCGTTAAATTGTAAACGGTTTTGTTTTTCATGTATCAAAGAAAATAATCTTCACTGCTTTATTAAGTTCCGAACAATAACTGATGTATTTTATATCACATGAGTCTTCCCTCTACCCCATTTTTTTGATAAAGAAATATAAATTATTTTCGATAGAAATAATAAAAATTGAATATAGTGGGAGGATTTTATTAGGTGATTATTCGATCATGTTTGAATGAGATCGAGAAAAAGAACTCACAAAAGAAAAATCCTGGAAATAAGAGAACGAACTCTCTTTATTTTTTGTCAGTCTTGTGAGTAACAGTCTGGGTAGTATTCATGTTAGATAAACTAAAATATCTTATGAACAAAAGTAGAAAAAAAATCTGAAATGTGTATTTTGAAAAGGAAACAAATGTACACTTGTATTTCTGATACATTAAATGGTATTGAATGCAAAAACAGTGATAAAAATAAATAACAACAGTTAATGAAAGGGTATAAAGCTGCAGAAAAAGACAAATGGTTTTTAATCTATAAAAATACAATGTAATTAAATACATAAATATACATTACAGTGGAGCATCGATTTTCCGAACTAATAAATGATCGAAGGTGTTCGGATAAATGAGATTTCGGATAACCGATGATTTTTGGAGAAAAACATACTAAGATTACATGAGATTAGTAAAACAAAAATACAATTTTCTATTAATGAGCCGTTTAAATAAAGAAAAATTTTCTGCATAAATTTACTGGTGGAAGTTTGAAGCACTGGTAATGAACAGCTGCGAAAACGATTATAGTTGAAGCTTCGTTATTTTAAGGATATGTCAGTTCCTTTTATTTAATAGTTTTATGGATCCTGTACTATTATTCTAGGCTTTGACAGCATGCGCAAATTAATTTACTTCAAAATTTATTTTTAAAATATAGTGGTACAAAAATAATATAGAAATAAAATCATGCGTAAAATGAGAAAATGAGCCCAATTTTCGTCGGTGACCCGTACCTACGACCCGAATAGTCCTAGTCTCCTGTGCGCCAGCGACCACGGATAGCGGAAAAATACTTTACCTACGTCACGAATACTTTGGATTCTAAATAGAAAAGGAAAAAAAAAGTACAATTGAAACCGGAGAAGTTTAACAGAAAAATTAGACAAATTAAAGATATTGAAAGACGGTTAGCGGGCGAGTGGGAACTACCGATTTGCCCTGCCTTCGCCTCTCGCTTTTCATCTTTCGCTAAAGATGAAAAAATATCTGATTATTTCTTTTATCTAATTTTTACTTTCTTCTATCTTTACAAGAAGAAAGTATTGGATTCATGAAAATTTTCGACTTCCGGTTTTCGACGGATTTATACGTTTTAGAAGGTCCTGAATACGTTTTGACTATTTTTAGAAAATGTCTGTCTGTGAGTCTCTGTGTCTGTCTGTGAGTCTGTCTGTCTGTATGTGACAAAAAATTTGTGGGCGCTCTATCTCAAGAACTAATGCCCGAAATTTAATAAAATTTTATATTCAGTTAGACCTTGATATGAATTAGTGCCTATTGTTTTTTGGTGAAAATTGGCCTGCAGGTGACGCTGCTATAGTACATTTTTCATGATTTTCAAGATTGCTATATCTCAAGAACTAATGCACAGAATTTCACCAAACTTCAGATTCTGTGACCCCTTGATATACATAAAAGCTGATCAAGTTTTGGTGTAAATTGGCCAACAGGTGGCGCTGTTATACCACGTTTTTCATGATTTTCATGATAGCTATATCTCAAGAACTAATGCACAGAATTTCACCAAACTTCAGATTCCGCGATACCTTAAGATACATAGCCGCTGATAAGGTTTTGGTGTGAACTGCCCTATAGGTGGCGCTGCTATGCTACATTTTGCACGATTTTTGAGATAGCTATATCTCAAGAACTAATACAGAGAACTTCATTAAATTTTAGTATCTTTTACACTAGAATATGTGACATAATTAGCGCTGATTACATTTTGGTATTAACCTTGCAACAGGTGGTGCAGCTATGCTGCATTTTGCACGATTTTTTCGATAGCTATATCTCAACAACCAACGCACAGAATTTCATCAAACTTCAGATTTTGTTACAAAATGACATATAACATAATTACACGATGGTTACGTTTTGTTATAAATCCTTCAACTGATGGTGCTGCTGTGCTATATTTTACACGTTTTTTTTTAAACTAGCTATATCTCAAGAATTAATGCACAGAATTTCATCAAACTTCAGATTCTTTTACACCATAACATAATTAGACGCTTTTTTACGTTTTGGCATAAATTGTCCAAGATATGGTGTTGCTGTGCTACGTTTTGCAAATTTTTTGTTATAACTATATCTCAAGAACTAATGGACGAAATTCCATCAAATTTCAGATTCTGTTAGGTCTTGACATCAATAGATGCTTATTAGGTTTTAGTACAAATTACCCAACATGAGGCACTACTAAGCTCATTTTCTCAGAATATTAATTAAATTTTGCGTTTTAGGCTTTTCGGATACCAGAATCTCATTAGGCTAGGTCAAATGTTCGAGGAAATTTGATAGTGGGTAACTTTGGGGTCACTACGTTTTTTTTTTTTTTTTTTTTTTTTTTAAATATTAAAATGTACTTATGAAATAGAAGAAAGTTTCGGAATTGACATATCCAACTAGTTTACTTTAAATTATAAGAAGATATAGCTGGAAGCTTTCTAGGTTATTATTCTATCCTGTTTGAATAAGGTCGTGAAAAAGAACTCACCAAAGGAAAATTCTGGAAAAAACAGAACGAACGCTCTTTATTTTTTGTCAGTTTTGTGAGTAACAGTCTCGACTGTATTTGTGTTACATAAGATGAAATATCTTATGAATAAAATAAATAAAAAAATTCCTGAACTGTGTATTTTGAACCGGAAACAAATGTATATTCGTGTTTGTGATACATTAAATGGTATTAAATGCAAAAACAGTGATAAAAAAATAACAACAATTAATGAAAGTCTCTATAACTTCATAAAAAAGACAACTGCTTCTAAAAGTATGAAAATACAATATAATTATGCATATAAATATTCACTACATTAGAGCATCGATTATACGTGCTAATAAGTCCCATGAAGTGTTCTGATAAAAGTTCATTTTTTAAGAAAAACTAACTAAGGTTACATGAGAATAGTAATAAAAAATATAGAAATTTCCATGAATGAGGTATTTAAATAAAGTGAAAATTTCTGCATAAATTTACAGGTGTAAATTTGCCCTCTGGGAAATAAACCCCTGCGAAAATTACAGTTGAAACTTCATTTTTTTAATGATATCTCAGTTAATTTTTCTTAATACTAGGGGGGCCCCGCCCCCCTGCTCGCTATGCTCGCCAACCCCCCGCGTAATCGCTTCGCGATTCCAAATTATTGGCTACCCCTGCTTGCTGCGCTCGCCAATACCCCATAATATGAATAAGCAGTTGCAGACCTTTCAAATGATGTGTCACACAACTGGTGTTGTAAAGAAATTAAAAATGTGACCCCCCCCCCTGGGGAGAGCAGAGTGTGGGGGTGAAACACAAGACATCCATAATATGAATAAGCAGTTGCAGACCTTTCAAATCTTGTGTAACACGACTGGTGTTGTAAAGAAATTAAAAATGTGTCCTCCCTGGGGAGCAGAATGGGGGATAACACACAAGACATCCATTATATGAATAAGCAGTTGCAAACCTCTCAAATGATGTATCAAACGACTGGTGTTGTAAAGAAATTAAAAATTTGGCGAAATATTACAGTTATCGCCAAGTTGGCGTCACTTTTGATAACTAATTTTGGTCGCCAAATTTGGCGATATATCGCCAAGTTGGCGACAAACTTGGCGATTGTTGGCGATGGTAACCTTTCCTTTCTTTATGGTAACCCATACGGCGATGCATAGACGGAGTCCTTTCCTGATTGGTCTATTCGACTCATGGAAGGAGTGGACAACCCGGATTCGTTAGTTCCGGAAATCTTCCACATCAGCATCATTCCAGGAGTCATTCCTTTTAAGGCTAGTTTTTTTTTACTATAGAAGGATTTTTATAGGCCCTATACTGCTTTGCCTTGCTAACAGCATCCGCAATATAATTTAGTATAAAATTTATTTTACAAATATAGTGGTACAAATAGAATATGAAAGTAAAACATGTGCAAAACGGTGACTTTCGTCTAATATTAAATATTACTTGACAATTTCTTTATCTAATTCTTTTCGTTAAATTATATAAGTTTTTTTTTATGCATCTAAGAAAATGATCTTCACTTTTTTATTCAGTCCCGTACAATAATTGGTGTACTTTACGTCACATGAGTCTCCCCCCCCTCCTCCAATTTTTTTCTTTTGATAGAGAAATATAAATTATTTTCCATAGAAAAGGTTATAGCTCCGAATATAGCTGGAAGCTTTCTAGGTGATTATTCGATCCTGTTTCATTATGAAATAGTCGAGAAAAAAGAACTCACAAAAGAAAAATCCTAGAAATAAGAGAATGAACGCGAGTTATTTTTTTGTCAGTTTTGTGAGTAACAGTGTGAATAGTACTTGTATGAGATAAGATAAAATATCTTGTGAACAAAAGAAGTAAAAAAATTCTGAAATGTGTATTTTTAAATGGAAACAAGTGTACATGAGTATTTGTAATACATTAAATGGTATTGAATGCAAATACAGTGGTAAAATAAATAACAACAATTAAAGGAAGGATCTATAACTAGAAAAAAAAGATAATTGTTTCTTAATATACAAAGATACGATGTAATTAAGTGCGTAAATATACATTACAGTGGAGCATCGATTATCCGAACTAATAAGTGACAGCAGGTGTTCGGAAAAACGAGATTTCGACTAATCCCGACCTATTTTAGGGAAAACATACTAAAGTTATGAGAAAACAGTGAAAAACATTAAATATAAAGTAATAATAAACACAAATATGCAGATTTTTTTATGTGTTCGTAATTATATAAATAAGTATCACATACTGCGGTCCTTCAGTCAGTCCGTCTGTCCACTTATAACAGAGCAAAAACTACACAATCGAATTTCTTGTAATTTAAAATGTATAAAAACTGTATAAATTTGTCGAGCCATTTAAAATTTTATGAAAATCGGATTTACAGTTTAATTACAGGGACAATCAAAAGCATTCCGTTACAATGTGTCTGTCCTATTCCGACCAATGGGATAAACAGTTTCAAGCGCTTCATAATGGTATTATACACTTTAAAACATAATAAAATCATGTCCAGAACGCTAGCATCCGACAAGGGTTTAATATTAACTGACAATTTGTTTTATCCAATTCTTTGCGTTAAATTATAAGACATTTTTTATGTATCTAACAAAATGATCCCCACTTATTTATTAAGTTCCGAACAATAGCTGGTGTATTTTATGCCACATGAGTCTTCCGCCATTTTTTTTCTTTGGATAGAGAAATATAAATTATTTTCTATAGCAATAGTAATAGCTCCGAATATAGCTGAAAGCTTTCTAGGTGATTATTCGATCATGTTTGAATAAGGTCGAGAAAAAAGAACTTACAAAAGAAAAATCCTAGAAATAAAAGAATGAAAGCGCTTTATTTTCTGTAAGTATAGTGAGTAACAGTCTGGATAGTATTTTATGTTAGATAAGATAAAATATCTTGTGAACAAAAGAAGTAAAAAAAAAATCTGAAATGTGTATTTTGAAACGGAAACAAATGTACATTTGTTTTTGTTATACATTAAATATTATTGAATGCAGAAACAGTGGTAAATATAAATAACGGCAATTAAAAAAAAGTCTATAATTGTAAAAAAAAAAAGTTTCTTCATCTACGAAAATACAACATAATTAAGTATGTAAATATACATTATAGTGGAGCATCGAAGGATTTTTTTTAGTAGGGGCACTTTTTTTAATTGTTGTTATTTAATTTTATCACTATTTTTTCTTTCAATACCATTTAATGTATCACAAGCACAAAAGTACATTTGTTTCCGGTTCAAAATACACATTTCATATTTTTTTTTCTTTTATTTACAAGATATTTTATCTTGTCTAACTTAAATACTATCCGGACTGTTACTCACAAAACAGACAAAAAATTAAGAGCGTTTTGCTCTCTTATTACCAAGATTTTTCTTTTGTGAATTCTTTTTTCTCGAACTTATTCAAAGATGATCGAATAATCATCTAGAAAACTTTCAGCTATATTCGGAGCTATTATCATTTCTATAAAAAATAATTTATAATTCTCTATAAAAACAACAAAAAAAAAAAAAAAAATGGGCGAAGACTGATGTGGCATAAAATACACCAATTATTGTTCGAAACTTTATAAAAAAGTTAAGAATAATTTTCATAGATACCTTAAAAATCCCTTTTACAATTTAACGCAAAGAAGTAAATAAAAGAAATTGCCAGCTAATATTTAAAACTTAACGAATGATTGTATTCTGCACTTGATTTTATTATGCTTGAAAGATAATAACAAAAAAAAATAAGTGTGGCACTCGGGGACTGCCGCGGTAAAGCTATTGCATAGCATTTTTTATCAACTTATAAAATTATAATCATTTACATATTTTTATTTATGCAGTTTTTTGTTTCTCTTTGATATTAATTCAAGTTTTTTCTTTTTCTTCGATATTAATTCAAGTCACACTTTTTGAGCATGATGACCGATAAGAAAGCAAATTTTTTTCTTTTACTGAATAAATGAGAAGTTAATATTGTTTAAAATATTTTTATTATCTTACAATACATGTAGGTTAATCAGGAATTTTTATCATTGAAACTATAGGTTTATGGTAACTGAAACAAGAAACATAAGTTTGAGACTTGATATCCTCTAAATATCTGAAAAATACCCCGTCAATGTCTGCCGAAGTCTACCGAAGGATACCGTGCCGAAGTCAGCCGAATTGAAACGACGTTAGCCGGAGTGTTAGGTTTTTTTCTAGTTACGGAATTTCTAGATTCGGTCACCGCGCTCAAAGCCCGCGATAAAAGCTATGCAATAGCTTAATAAATTACCAAACAAAATTTGGAAGCGCTATGAAAATTAGATCGCGAGTTATGAGCATTTTAAATTTTTCGACCCCCACAGTGGGAGGTCTCCTCTCACCAAAAATTAACGCTATCTCTTAATAAATTACCAAACAAGATTTTGCCAAGCTACGAAAATTACATCGCGAGTTATAAGCATTTTAAAAATTTCGACCCTCAACGTGGGGGTCACCTGTCACCAAAAGTAACACTGTCTCATAATAAATTACCAAACAAAATTTGGCCGCTTTACGAAAATTCGATCACGAGTTATAAGCATTTTAAATTTTTCGACCCTCACCGTGGAGGGTCTCCTGTCATCAAAACTTAACACTGTCTCATAATAAATTACCATACAAAATATTGCCGCGCTACGAAAATTAGATCGCAAGTTATACGCATTTTAAATTTTTCGACCCTCACCATGGGGGTCTCCTGTCACCTAAAATTAACACTGCCTCATAATAGATTACCAAACAAAATTTTGCCAAGCTACGAAAATTAGATCGCGAGTTATAAGCATTTTAAATTTTTCGACCCTCACCGTGGGGGGTCTCCTTTTACCAAAAGTAACACTGTCTCATAATAAATTACCAAAAAAAATTTGGCCGCGCTACGAAAATTAGATCGCGAGTTATAAGAATTTTAAATTTTTCGACCCTCACCATGGGAGGGAGGGTCTCCTGTCATCTAAAATTAACACTGTCTCATAATAAATTACCAAACAAAATTCTGCCAAGCTACGAAAATTAGATCGCAAGTTATATGCATTTAAAATTTTTCTCCCCTCACCATGGGGGTCTCCTGTCACCTAAAATTAACACTGTCTCATAATAAATTACCAAACAAAATTTTGCCAAGCTACGAAAATTAGATCGCGAGATATATGCATTTTAAATTTTTCTACCCTCACCATGGGGGTCTCCTGTCACCTAAAATTAACACTGTCTCATAATAGATTGCTAAACAAAATTTGGCCGCGCTACGAAAATTCGATCGCGAGTTACAAGCATTTTAAATTTTTTGACCCTCAACGCGGGGGGGGGGGGGTCTCTTGTCACCAAAAAAGAACACTGTCTCATAACAAAAAAAAAAAAAAAATACTGCATTTGAAATAATAATAAAATGTATGTACTATATAGAGTACTCACTCATTTTCTTTCACTATTTTTTCATCACTTTCTTCATTAATAAATGCACTTTGTTTATTCATATTTAAAACACTTTATATACAAATTTTACACGTACAGCTAATCACCAGCAACTGAATGTTGTACTAAAGTATTGTGTCTGAAGGAAACGGCACGGTGCCGAAGTCTGCCAAACTGAAACGACGTTAGCAGGAGTGTTAGGTTTTTCTCGTTACAGAAGTGTTAGGTTTTCTCGTTACGGAATTTCTAGATTCGGTCGCCGCGCTCAAAGCCCGCGATAGAAGCTATGCAATAGCTTAATAATATCATTAAAATGTACTTGAAACTATTTTTTCACATTAACCTTAATGAAACGGAATGCTTTTGATTGTCACTATAATTAAACTATAAATCCGATTTTCATAAAATTTGAAATGATTCGACAAATTTCTGCAGTAGTTATGTATTTTTAATTTCAAGAAATTGTAATGGGTGGTTTTTGATCTGTTATATACGGACAGATGGACGGACTGAACGACGACGGCTATAGGTGCTAGATGTTTTTATTATTACTAACAAACCTAAAAACATGCATATTTTTATTTATAATATTAACCAATATTTAATTTTTTCACTATTCCCACGTAACCTTAGTATGTTTTCTTTAAAAAACTATCAGTTATCCAAAATCTCGTTTATCCGAATATCCCCAGTTACTTATTATTTCGGATAATCGATACTCCTCTGTAATGTATATTTACATACTTCTTTACATTGTATTTTTGTAGATTAAGAAACAATTGTCTTTTTTTTTACAAGTCATTGACCTTTTCTTTAACTGCTGTTATTTATTTTTATCACTGTTTTTGCATTAAATACTATTTAATGTATCACAAATAGAAATGTACATTTGTTTCCGGTTCAAAATAAATATATATATCTGAAATTTTTTATTTCTTTTGTTCGGAAGATATATTTATCTAATTAAACATGAATACCATCCAGACTGTTACTCACAAAACTGACAAAAAATAAAGAGCGTTCGTTCTCTTATTTCCAGGATTTTTCTTTAGAGAATTCTTTTTCTCGACCTTATACAAACATGACCGAATAACCACCTAAATTTCTTCCGGCTATATTCAGAGCTATTACCATTTCTTTAGAAAATAATTTATGTTTCTCTATCAAAAGAAAAAGGATGGGGGAAGACTCATGTAACATAAAATACACCAGTTATTGTTCGGAACTTAATGAAGAAGTGAAGATCATTTTTTAAAAATACATAAACAAAAGTCTTATAATTTAATACAAAGAAGTCTGACAAGTCATATCTTGACTAAACATAATGAAAAACTACCGAAAATCCTAATTTCGTCAAATGATCTTCATTTCTTTACTAAGTTCCGAACAATAACTGGTCTATTTTATGCCACATGAATCTTCTACCATATTTTTTCCTTTTGATAGAGAAATATAAATTATTTTAATAGCTCCGAATATAGCTGGAAGCTTTCTAGGTGATTATTCGATCCTGTTTGAATAAGGTCCTGAAAAAAGGATTCACAAAAGAAAAATCCTGGAAATAAGAGAACCAACGCTTCTTATCTTTTACCCGTTTTGTGAGTAACAGTGTGGATAGTATTTGTGCCAGAAAGGAGAAAATATCCTGTGAACAAGAGGGAAAAAAAGCTTCTGAAATGTGTATTTTGAAACGGAAACGAATGTACACTTGTGTTCGTGATACATTAAATGGTATTAAATGCAAATACAATTATAAAAATAAATAACAAAAATTAAAGACAGGGTCTATAACTACAGGAAAAGATAATTGTTTCTTAATATACGAAAATATAATGTAATTAAGTGCATAAATGTACATTACAGTGAAGCATTTATTATCCGAATTAATAAGTGACAGGAGGTGTCCGTGTAAACGAGATTTCTCATAACTGATCATTTTTTGAAGAAAAACATACTAAGGTCACGTAAAAATAATAAAAAACATAAAAGAAAAGGTAATAATAAACATAAATATGCATGCTGTTAGATGCGTTCGTAATTACCGGGTGTCCCAAAAATGACTGATGGATTTTAAAATTCAATAGCTTGCAAACGGTGACAGCTATTTAAAAAAATTTTGCAGGAGGGTTATGTATAATGTCAGGAGTTTTTTTTTACCGAAATTTTTTATTTTAGTTTGCATCTCAAACAATAGGTGGCGCTGACGGTGATTTAAGGCCAGGTCGACGCTTCACTCAGCGCTGATCACCTGGCCTTCAATCGCCGTCAGCGCCACCTATTGTTTGAGACGCGAACTAAAATAAAAAATTACGGTAAAAAAACTCCTGACATTATACATAACCCTACTGCAAAAATTTTTTAAATAGCTGTCACCGTCTGCAAGTTATTAAATTTTTAAATCCATCAATCATTTTTGGGACACCCGGTATATAAATGCATAGCATTTATAGTCATCGTTCATCCATCCATCCCTCCGCACAAAAGAGAGCAAAAACTACCCAACCGAAATTTTTGAAATTTAAAATATATAATTATTGCATACATTTGTCGACTCATTTCAAATTTTATGAAAATCGAGTTTAAGTTTTATTTCAGGGGCACTCAAAATCATTCCTTTACAATGGGACCGTCCCATTCCGGCCAAAGGGGTTTTCGTGGTTTTCTTCTAACTTTGCGTAAATACGGCTAGGTTCCCTGAGAAAGACCCCCCACGAAGGGCACTCCCCCCCCCCCCCCTGGGCCTATATCCCTAGCGTAAATAATCGGCCGACAAAAATAAACCAAACCTAAACCAAACCGGTCAAAGGGAAAAAAACAGATTCAAGCACATTTTAATGGTATCGTACACTTTCGAACATAATAAAATCATGTGCAGAACGCTAGCATCCGATAAGAGTTGAATATTAACTGTCAATTTCTTTTATCTAATTCTTTGCGTTAAATTATAAGACTTTTTTATGTATCTAAGAAAATGATCCCCACTTCTTTATTATTTTCCGAGCAATAGCCGGTGTATTTTATGCCACATGAGTCTTCCTAATTTTTTTTTTTCTTTTGATAAAGAAATAAAAATTATTTTCTATATAAATGATAATAAATTCGAATATAGCTGGAAGCTTTCTAGGTGATTATTCGACCATGTTTGAATAAGGTTCAGAAAACAGAACGCACAAAAGAAAAATCCTTGAAATAAAAGAACGAACGCTCTTTATTTTTTGTCAGTTTTGTGAATAGCAGTCTGGATAGTATTTATATTAGATGAGATAAAATATCTTGTGAATAAAAAATAAATAAATAAATAAATAAATAATGTTAAATGTGTATTTTGAACCGGAAACAAATGTACTTTTGAATTTGTGATACATTAAATGGTATTGAATGCAAAAACAATGAAAAGAAAAATAACAACAATTAAAGAAAGGGTCTATACTGCAGAAAAAGATAACTGTTTCTTAATATGCGAATATACAACATAATTAAGTATGTAAATATACATTACAGTGGAGCATCGATTATCGGAGCTAATAAATGACAGAAAGTGTTCGGATAAGCGAGATTTTGAATAACCTATCATTTTTGAAGAAAAACATACTAAAGTTTCATGAGATTTGTTAAAATAATAGAAATTTTCATTTAAAGATATATTTTCTGCAAAAATTTACTGGTGGAAGTTTACCGTGGTGATAATGAACCCCTGGGAAAGCAGTTACAATTGAAGCTTCGTTATTTTAAGGATTTGTCGGTATTTTTTTCTCCATTATTTTATTGGCCGTAACTATTTTGCTTTGCTTTGACAGCATGTGGCAAAAGAACACACTAAGAGAATTGTTTTTAAAATATAGTGGTACGAATAGACTATAAAAATAAAATCATGTGCATAACGCTAGCATTTGTTAAGATTTAAATATTAACTAACATTTTCTTTTATCAAATTCTTTGCTTTATATCATAAGAGATTTTTTCTTAATAGTTTCATGGGCCCTATACTGTTACGCTTTGCTTTCAGAACATTTGAGAACGAGTTAATTTACTACAAAGCTTCTTTGCGTTAAATTGTAAGGATTTTTTTTATGTATCTAAGAAAATGATCTTCTTTTCTTTACTAAGTTCCTAAGAATAACTGTTGTATTTTATGCCACATGAGTCTTCCCCTTCTTTCTTTTCTTTTGATAGAGAAATATAAATTATTTTCCATAGAAATATTAACAGCTCCAAATATAGCAGGAAGCTTCCTAAGAGATTATTCGATCCTGTTTGATTAAAGTCGAGAAAAAAGGCCTCACAAAAGAAAAATCCTGGAAATAAGAGAACGAACGCTCTTTATTTTTTGTCAGTTTTGTGAGTAACAGTCTGGATATTATTTATGTTAGATAAGATAAAATATCTTGTGAATAAAAGAAATGAAATAAATTCTGAAATGTGTATTTTGTACCGGAAACAAAAGTACATTTGTGTCATTATTTTGTATAACTAAGGGTTGAAACTTTGTGATATATTAAATTGAATACTTTCGATGCAAAAATGGTATTAAAAATAAATAACAATTAAAGAAATGATATATAATTGTAGGGAAAAAAAGACAATTTTTTTTTATAGACCGGGAAGAAGCAGCACAAACAATCACCTCATCGACTTCACGGCTGAAATTTCAGAGTTTGTTACAACTCTATTCGCATATTAAAACTCAATCTGTCTTCCAAGTTATTTCTTGGTGAAAAACACCTGAAAACCCAAATTTAGCGGTTCATTCTTAGGTTTATCATTGTTTTTTCCTGCACCCAAAGATATGAAAACATGAAATACTGGGAGCAAGAAAACACAATGTTAACCTCTTCAGACCTGAGTATAAAATAATTCTACAAGTATATATTTATTGCTTTTGCACAATCGAAATGACACCATACATGACAGAAAGATTCATTTTTATTAAATCAGTGTTTTAGGGGACTGGTAGTTTAGGTTTACAAATATGGATATAAAAGTACTGATCCCCTTAAAACATCAGTTTAACTATCAATAATATAAATTTACTCAATAACAAAATTAAGGTCCTTCAAATACGTTAATGAACAGCAAATTTTCAAATTTTGTTATTGTGAAGCATTTAAGTTAAATAATCATGAATATTTCTTAATTTTTTTTGGCCACAATGTCTTGAAGGTATTTTCGAAACTCAGATGAAAATAATATTGATTTTATAAGGTAATATTCATCAGTGCTGACATTCACTGGTTTTGTTTTAAAGCAAAAAACATTGAGCTGTATAGTAGTAAAGTAAAAAAGCAAAAAAATTGAACAGTTTAATTTTTATGAAGAAAAGAATGGCGGTACACATTTGTGTACCTCAGGTCTGAAGAGGTTAAACCTACCGGTCAATCGCAAAAATCGGATTATCGGGTGTTTTTCACCAAAGTATAACTTGGCAGACTTCTTTGCTGTAAATTATAACAGGATTTTTTTTATGTATCTAAGAAAATGATCTTCACTTCTTAATTAAGTTCCAAACAATAACTGTTGTATTTTATGCCGCATGAGTCTCCCCCCCCATTCATTTTCTGTTGATAGAGAAATATAAATTATTTTCCAAAGAAGTGATAGTAGCTCCGAATATAGCCGGAAGAAATTTAGGTGATTATTTGATCATGTTTGAATAAGGTCGAGAAAAAAGAACTCACAAAAGAAAAATCCTAGAAATAAGAGAATGAACGCTCTTTATTTTTTTGTCAGTTTTGTGTGTAGCATCTCGATAGTATTTGTGTTGAGATAAGATAAAATATCTTGGGAACAAAAGAAGTCAAAAAATTCTGCAATGTGCATTTATTTTGAACCGGAAACAAATGTACATTTCTATTTGTGATACATTAAATAGTATTCAAGGAAAAAATAGTGATAAAAATAACAATTATAGAAAAGGTCTATGACTTATAAAAAAAAGACAATTATTTCTTAATCTACAAAAATGCAATGTAAATACAATGTAAATAATACAATGTAAATATACATTACAGAGGAGCATTGATTATCCGAAATAAGTGACAGCAGTGTTGGGTATGAACGCGCTCACTGAACGAAAACTCACGAGTTTCGCTCACTATTTGTGAACTTTGAACTGAATTTCGCTCACTATTTTATAAACGAGTTTGAACTGAACGGAAACTCAAAAAATAGACCAGTTTGAACGAAATTTACGTTCAAATTTACGTTCAATTTTTTCATAATTTATTTAGAATTTTTCCAGACCTTAGTACATTTTTTCCCTCTTTCAAATACCATTTAGAGGCCTACACGAGCCTCAGGACGGGTTAAGTCTGGATATCACTACTCTGGGTAGTATCCTAGTCTTACTTCTTCTGCAGACTCGGGGCGCGCCGAACCGGACCTGCGCTGTATACAATTTCGTCGAAAATAGATATATACAGTAAACTCTCTGTACAAGGTGGACTGTGTAAGGCGGATATATGTCTAAATCGGAAAGATTTTAAAGAAATCGGAAAGGTTTTAAAAGAAAGCATAAACATCGCAGCCTACGGCACTTCTGCATAAATGGAAATTATAAACAGACTAAGGTAAGTTTTTTTGGCCAGAACTCTTCCGTAAGGGTAAATATCAATGCCCTGTAGAAATGTACTCAGGATCGGGCCGGGTTCGGTGCGAAATTTCAACTTTTTTTTTCCGGGCCGGGCCAAGCTCGGGCCTTGATTTTAGCTATTATATCGGGCCGGGTCGGGCCGCTAAATTTTCTCTACGACCCGGGCGAAATTTTTATTTTAATATCGGGCCGGACATTTTTTTTCTATGGATCGGGTCTAGAAATTTCCGTCCGTGCATACCTCTATCTTACATATCGAATATCAAATGATTAGTTCACAAAATTTTGTAAATTTGGACAATAATATCCAAACATAAAAAAGTGAACTTTTTAGTGAACTTCGTTCACTTTTACAAATGAGATTGATTTGAACGAGTTCGTTTGAAAATTTTTGAATTTGAATGTGAACTTAAATCACTTTTCAAAAATTGAACGTGAGTTTGAGTTAGTTCGTTTATTTTGTGAACGTTATTTTGTGACGTTATTATCCGAACTAACAAGTGACAGAACGCGTTCGGATAATTGAGATTTCGGATAAAAAATCATTTGTGTAGGAAACCATACTAACATTACATGAGAATAGTGATAAAAATAGAACTTTCCATTAATGAAGCGTTTAAATAAAGAGAAATTTTCTCATTAATTTTACTGGTGGGAGTTTGCCGTGGTGATAATGAACAGAAGTGGTTACACTTAGAGCTTTATTATTTTAAGAATATTTCAATTCCATTGCCTTAATAGTTTTTTGGGCCTTATACTATTATGCTTTGTTTTGACAACATGCACAAAATAATGAACTTCAAAATTTACTTTTTAAATATAGTGGTACTAAAAGAATATGAAAATAGAATCATGCGCAAAATGCTAGTTTCGGTTAAAGATTAAGTATTAACTGACAATTTATTTTATCCAATTCTTTGCGTCAAATTATAAAAGGTTTTTTTTTATGTATCTAAGGAAATTATCTTCATTTCTTTATTAAGTTCCAATCAATAACTGGTGTATTTTATGCCACATGAGCCTTTCCCCATATTTTTTTCTTTTGATAGAGAAATATAATTTAATTTCCACAGAAATGATAATAGCTGTGTATCAACTCACCGAATATAGCTGAAAGCTTTCTAGGTGATTATTCGAACATGTTTGTATAATGTCGAGCATAAAGTACACACAAAAGAAAAATCCAGGAAATAAAAGAACGAAAGCTCTTTGTTTTATGTCAGTTTTCTGAGTGACAGTCTGGATAGTGTTTATATTAGATGAGATAAAACATCTTGTGAACAAAAAAAGTAAAAAAAAAAAAAAAAAAACTGAAATGTGTATTTTGAACCGGAAACAAATGTACATTTGTGTTTGTGATTCATTAAATAGTATTGAACACCAAAATTGAGATAAAAATAAGTAACAAAAATTAATTAAAGGGTCTATAACTGCAGAAAAAAACAACTGTTTCTATGAAAATACAAAAAAATTATGGACATATACATTACAGTGGAGCGTCGATTATCCGAATTAACAAAAGACTGGAGGTGTTCGGGTAACTGATATATCAGATAAGCAATCACTTTTTGAGAAAAACATATAAAGTTACATGAGAATAGTGAAAATAAATAGAAATCTTCATTGAGGCATTTAAATTTTTTGCTTAAATTTAGTGGAAGTTGTTTTATTTTGACACTGTGCTAGATAATTTAATACAAAATTTATTTTGAAAACAAAGTGATATAAAAGAATATAAATATAAAATCATGTGCATAACGTTAATTTTCGTTAAAGATTAAATATTTTTGACAATATCTTTTATATAACTCCTTGCGTTATACTATAAGAGATTTTTTTATGTATCTAAGAAATTCCGAAGAATAACTGGTGTATTTTATTCCACACGAGTAATCTCCCTTTTTTTTCGCGAGAGAAATATAAATTATTTTCCATAAAAAATGATAATAGCTCCGAAAATAGCTGGAAGCTTTCTAGGTGATTATCCAATCATGCTTGAATAAGGTCGAGAAAAAAGAACTCACAAAAGTAAAATCCTGGAAATAAGAGAACGAAAGCTCTTTATTTTTTGTAAGTTTTGTGAGTAACAATCTGGATAGATATTAGCTAAGATAAAATATCTGGTGAGCAAAAGAAGTAAAAATATATCTGAAATGTGTATTTTAAATCGGAAACAAATGTACATTATAACATGTTGATAACATGTATATTTGTGGTACATTGAATGGTATTGAATACAAAAACAGTGATAACAATAAATAGCAACGATTAAACAAATTGTGTATAACCGCAGAAAAAGACAATTGTTTCTTAATATACGAAAATGCCATGTAATTAAGTATGTAAATATACATTACAGTGGAGACATTACAGATTAAATTTAACTAATAATTGACAGAAGGTGTTCAGATAAACAAGATTTAAGATAATCGATCATTTTTGGAGAAAAAACATACATGGAGAAATTTTAATTAATGCGGTGTTTAAATGAAAATAATTTTTCTGCATAAATTTACTGGTGGAAGTTTGCCGCGGTGGAAATGAACCCCTAGAAAGCGGTTACAGTTGAAGCTTCATTATTTTTAGGATATCTCAATTCCTTTTTCTTAATAGTTTCATGGGTTTTATACTATTTCGCTTTGCTTTGAAAGCATGCGCAAGATAATTTACTATAAAGTTTGATTTTAATATATAGTGGTGCAAAAAGAATATAAAAATAAAATCATGTGCAAAACGCTAGCATTCGTTAAGGATTAAAAATTATCTGACAATTTCTTTTATCTAATTCTTTACATTATATTACAAGAGGTTTTTTTTTCACATATATAAGAAATTGATCTCCAGTTCTTTATTTAGTTCCGAACAATAGCTGGTGTCTTTTATGCCACATGAGTCTTCCTCTATTTTCTTTCTTTTGATAGAGAAATATAAATTAATTTCCATAGTAATAATAATAGCTCCGAATATAGCTAGAAGCCTTCTAGGTGAATATTCGATCATGTTTGAATAAGGTTGAGAAAAAAGAACTCACAAAAGAAAAATCCGTGAAATGAGAGAATGGACGCTCTTTATTTTTTGTCAGTTTTGTGAGTAACAGAATGGGTAGTATTTATGTTAGATAAGAAAAATATCATCTGAACAAAAGAAATGAATGAAAATTGAAATGTGTATTTGAACCGGAAACATAAACAAATGTACATTTGTGTCATTATGTTGTGTTGCTAACGCATCGAAATACTTTTTGCCATACTCTGTGATACATTAAATGGAATACATACAATACAAAAACTGTGATAAAAATAAATAACAACATTTAAAAAAAGTCTAGAATTGTAATAAAAAAATAAAATAAAATAAAATAAATTGTTTTTTATAGACCAAGAGGCGGTAGCACAGATAATATCCTCATCGAATTCACCGCTGAAATTCCAGAATTTGTTAAAACTCGATTCGCATTTTTAAACGCAATCGGTCTTCAAGTCATGTCTTGGTGAAACACCTGAAAACCCTAATTTAATTAATAATACTTACGTATACGCTTGTGTTTTCTCACCTGAATGTATAAAAGCATCCAGGACTGGGAACAAACAAACACAATGTTAAACCTACGAGTAAATCGCAAAAATCGGATTTTCGGGTGTTTTTAATATGTTTAATCAAATATGACATGGCAGACCTTTTTGTATTAATTATAAAACATTTTTTATGCATCTAAGAAATGATCTTCGCTTTTTTTATTAAATTCCGAACAATAACTTTTGTATTTTATGCCGCATGAGTCTTCCCCCATTCATTTTCTTTTGATAGAGAAATAGAAATTATTTTCCAAAAAAATGATGGCAGCTCCGAATATAGCCGGAAGAAATTTAGATAATTATTCGATCATGTTTGAATAAGTTCGAGAATAAGAAACCACAAAAGAAAAATCCAGAAAATAAGAGAACGAACGCTCTTTATTTTTTGTCACTTTTGTGAGTTACAGTCTGGATAAGATTTATGTTAGTTAAGATAAAATAGAAAAAAAAATTTCAGATATATATATATTTATTTTGAACCAGTAACAAATGTAAAATTCTATTTGTGATACATTAAATAGTATTGAATGCAAAAATAGTAATAAAAATAAATAGCAAAAATTAAAGAAAAGGTCTATGACTTGAAAAAAATGGCAATTGTTCCTCAATCTACCAAAATACAATGTAAATAAGTATGTAAATATATATTACAGAGGAGCATCGATTATCCGAAATAATAAGTGACAGGGGATATTCGGATAAACAAGATTTCGGATAATTGATAATCGTTTTAAGGAAAACATACTAAGGTTATGTGAGAATAGTGAAAAAATTAAAGAAAAAGTTATTATAAAGAAAAATATGCAGGTTTTTAAGTTTGTTTCTAATTATATAAATACGTAGCACCTAATAGTCGTCGTGTAGTTATGAAATTAAAAATACATAATTATTGCATAAATTTGTTGATTCATTTCAGATTTTATGAAAATCGGATTTATAGTTTAATTCTAAGGACAACGAAAAGTAGTCCGAAACATTAAGGTCAATGGGAGAAAATATTTTTCAAGTACATTTTAATGACATTATTATCTTTGGAACATAATTAAATCATCTGCAGAATCATAACTATCGTTACAGATTAAATATAAACTAACAATTTCTTTTATCTAATTCTTTACGTTAAATGATAACAGTTTTTTTTAAATGTATCTAAGTAAATGATCTTCACTTCTTTATTAAGTTCCGGACAATAACTGGTGTACTTTACGTCACATGAGTCTTCGCCCATTTTTTTTTCTTTTGAATAAGAAATATAAATTATTTTCCATAGAAATGATAATAGCTTCGAATATAGCTGGAAGCTTTCTAGGTGATTATTCGATCATGTTTGATTAAGGTCGAAAAGAAAGAACACACAAAAGAAAAATCCGGGAAATAAGAGAACGAAACGCTCTTTATCTTTTGTCAGTTTTGTGAGTAACAGTCAGAATATTATTTATGTTACATAAGATAAAACTAGCAGGGGTGACCGAGCTGAGCTCGGTAAAAATTAACATTGTATTCAACTCGATATAGTATTTTTACTGCATCATTCTCTTTGTATTATTACTATAAAACATGTTATTTATAATAGTATTATTTATAAAATCAATCAATAAGAAAACTATGTATGTATGCACATGTTCATAACTTTAACATTATTTTGAAATTTACAACGAAAGGACATCGATCCAAATCACTTTTTTAGCTAAACTCTAATTGGTTTGACCATGTATCTCGATTCCTATCAAGAATGAATAAAAAATTTCTTCACATTCTGAAAGACAATATGTTTTGCTAAATATAGCCGAATTTGGCGACATTCTTGACATTCTTTCATTTGGCGCCAAACACGTGGTTTGGCTTTCGTTATCTTATAACCGCCGATTTTTCAGCGAAATGTTGTCAATATTTTGTCAAATATTGCCAACTTATTGGCTGTTGCCATATTTTCATACTCTGACCCGCTTTACCCAAAATGACCCACTAATCAAATTTGATCATACATGTAATTTAGCTCAATGGTCTTCAGGTAATCAAAAACAGTAGAATATAAAATTGAATCAAAATCGTTTAAGCGATTTTTTAGGTAAAATTAGCTTGACAGCATTCGTGAATGAAGCTGAAATGAACCACTAATATAGTTTTGTTTAACATGCGACTCAGCACAATATTCTTCTCGTGACAAAAGACGTTTCTTTACAAAATCTAGGTAAAATTGATTGAGTAGTGTTATAGTATATAATTAGAAGGATCCTGTCACATTATGACCCAAAATGAGTCACTAATCGAATTTTTTCGATCATGTGTCCTAGCGCAATGGTTTTCTCTTGCTCGAAAACAATATAATACAAAATATAGTAAAAAAGGTGCGAGTCGTTTTCCAGATGAAATTGACATGATCCATCATGACCCACAAAGGACCCTTTTATAATCGAAATCACTCGAGCATGTGACCAAGCCCATTAGTTTTTGTGTGCCGAAAAAACGTTTGGATACAAAATTTAAATAAAATCGATTGAGCCGTTTTTTAGATATAATTAGTTTAATCCTGATCCATCCTGACCCAAAATGATCCATCAATCGATTTTTCTCGAACATCTGACCTAACACAATGATTTTCTCGTGCCCGAAACCATAGTACACAAAATTTAGTCAAAATTTGTGTTACATTGTTTCATTTGTGTGTGAGACATTGTTTAGACAAAATTACCATGACCCACAATGAACCAAAACTGACGCACTAAACGACTAAATGAATTCTCTTTCACAGTTGACTTAATCCAATAATCTTCTTCTGATCCAAAACGGTAAAATTTGAAACTTGGTCAAAGTCATTCGAGCCATTTTTAGATAAAATTGGTTTGATCCAAAATGACCCAAAAGTGATCCATTAATCAACATTTCTCTTATATGTGACCTAGTCCAATAGTTTTTTCGGGCCGAAAAATGTTATATACAAAACTTCGTTAAAATAGACCCATTCGTTCTTTAGATATAACTTGACCATGACCCATTATAATCCATCATGACCTACAAATGACCCGTACAATCGAAATCTTTTGAAAATGTCATTTAGCTCATTATTTTTCTCGTGTCTAAAAATTGTTATATACAAAATTTCCTTAAAATCAGTCCTGCCGTTCTTTAAATATAAATAGCTAGACACAGACCCTTTATGACCCATTAATAGAAATTTCTCGAACATGTGACCTAGCCCAATGAATTTCTCGTACCTAAAATATGTTGTATACAAAATTTCGTTAAAATCGATCCACCTGTTCTTTAGATATAGCTTGACCATGACCCATTATGACCCATCATGACCTACAAATGACTCTTATAATCGAAATCTCTAGATCGTGTGACTTAGCCCATTAGCTTTCTCGTGTTAAAAAACTGTTACAGGCAAAATTTCGATGAAATTGATTCTGCCGTTCTTTAAATATAAACAGCTTGACCCAGAAACTTAATGACCCATTAAAATTTTTTCTCGAACATGTAACCCCAATGTTTTTCTCGTGCCCGAAAACCATAGAATGCAATTTTTAGTGAAAATTTCGTGAGAAAATCTCTAGATAAAAATAGCATGACCCACAATAACCCCAAAAATGACCCACTAACCGAATTTTCTCGAACATGTTACCTAACCCAATGGTCTTCTTGTAATCCAAAGCGATAAAATATAAAATTTGACCAAAATCGTTAGCGCCGTTTTTTTCGATAAAAAAATGGCTTGACCCATAATGACCCAAAAATGACCCACTAATCTAAATTTTTCGAACATGTGACCCAGCCCAATAGTTTTCTCGTGCCAAAAAATCATTGGATACAAAATTTCTTTAAAATCGATTCAGCCGTTCTCTAGATATAAATAGCTCTATCCTGACCCATTATGACCTAAAATGACCCAATAATCGAATTTTCTCGAACATGTGACTTAGCCCAATGGTCTTCTCGTGCCCAAAAATGGTAAAAAAATTGTCAAATCGTTAGAGCCGTTTTTGAGATAAAATTTACACACACACACAATTTTTGCTCGCATTATAGTATAAGATATCTTGTAAACAAAAGAACTTAAAAAAAAATTCCGAAATGTGCATTTTGAAATATATTGTGATACATTAAATGGTATTGAATGCAAAAACAGAGATAGAAGTAAATAACAAATATTAAAAAATGATCTAAAACTGCAGTAAAAAAAAACAGTTTTTTAATCTAAGAAAATACAATATAATTAAATATGTAAATGTACATTACAGTGGAGCATTGACGGGATTTCGGATAACCGATCATTTGTTAAAAATAACATACTAAGCGTACATGAAAATAGTGAGAAAAAACAGTAGAAATTTCCTATAATGAAGCATTTAAATAAAGGGAAATTTTCTGCATAATTTTACCGGTGTAAGTTTGCCTTGGTGGAAATTCACCCCTGCGAAAGTGGTAACAGTTGAAGTTTTATTATTTTAAGGATATTTCAGTTCCTTTTACTTCAGGATGTTCTTAACTGCTCCGCTCAACAAGCGCAAAACGTTTAGACACATTTACAAATACATTTTTTAACAGAAAGATATAACATTGAAGGTCTGACTAGGGAAGCGATTTCGAATCGAACTTAATTTTCCATTTTATGATAATTAAATTACCTATCCAGTTCTAAGCTATTTCGATGACGTAATCACCCGTTTTTCTCTTGCTTTTCGACCGGTCTTTCTGCTTTCGTCGGGAAATGTGCTCAAAAGTGTCAACTTTGAAGACTTGTTGTGAAAAATCTATTGTGTTTTTTAAAAAACAAAAAATTGAGTGCAATTAGACACTTTCTGAATAATAACACCTGCTATTTCATGCATTTCCGAACACAAATAAATTAAAGCATGTGTCACAAAGTTACCCTTTTTGATTTAAGAACACCCTTAATAGTTTTATGCTTCCTATGCTTTTATTTTTTGCCCTGACACTGTAATTTACTACAAGATAATTTACTACAAAATTTATTTATAAAGTATAGTGGTACAAAAAGAATATAAAACAAAAATCATGTGCAAAACGTTAGTATTCGTTAAGGATTAAGTATTAACTAACATTTTCTTTTACCTAATTCTTGCATTAAATTAAAAAAAGGTTTTCTTTATTGTAACTCAGAAAATCATCTTCATTTCTTTATTAAGTTCCGATAAATAACTGGAATATTTTATGATACATGAGTCTTCCCCCATTTTTTTTCTTTTGATAGAGAAGTATAAATTATTTTCCAAAGAAATGATAATAGCCCCGAATATAGCTGGAAGCTTTCTACGTTATTATTCGATCATGTTTGAGTAAGGTCGAGAAAGAAGATCTCACAAAAGAAAAATCCTGGAAATAAGAGAACGACCGCTCTTTATTTTTGTCAATTTTCTGAGTAACATCGTGGATAGCATTCATGTTGAGATAAGATAAAATATCGTATGAACAAAAGAAATGAAAGAAAATTCTGAAATGTGTATTTTGAATCGTAAATATATGTACAAAGATGTTTGTGATACATTTAATGGAATTGAATGAAAATTCAGTGATAAAAATAAATAACAATTAAAGAAAGGGTCTATAACTGCAGAAAAATCTTAATCAACGAAAATACAATGCAATTAAACAAGTAAATGTACATTACAGTGGAACATCCATTATCCCAACTAATAAGTAAAAGGAGGTGTTCGGATAAATAAGATTTCGGATAACTGATAATTTTTGTTTAAAGAAAACATGTTAAGGTTATGTGAGAATAGTGAAAAACATAAAATAGAAAGTAATAATAAACACAAATTTGGATGTTTTTAGGTTTTTTCATAATTATACAAAACGAGGCGGAACCCGTCGAACTTCGACGAAAGAAATTTTTTTAGAAGGAACTGTTTAATTTATTTATAGCAATGTACAAAATTAGCTACAGTAAAAAATCCATCTTACACTCGTCAGTTTAAATCTAAAAGAAATATTATTTTGAGCTAAAATTAACAAAATACAATTTCTATAAAAGTCAGTTGTCCAAATTATTAAAATTCAACTTTAATCGCATATATAATAAGTAAAACATGATAAAGATAAGTTATTATGATGAAGTTATCAATTGAGGTTCTTATGTTTGGTAAAAATGAAAAAAAAATCAAATTGACACGATCATAAAATTTCACTTGAAATTTAAATCCGTCATCATTTTCATCTTCTCAAAATCTACATACGAAATTTTAACTTCATTTTTTTTTCAGTTTTAAGAGCAAGTAGCGCATTTCTGTTGCCACGATTACAAAATTCACACAAAAACTATAAAAAAATTAATATCGAAAAAATAAATTGAGGTACAGCTTTCAAACAAATTATATTTGAAAGTACATTTTTTTCTTTGTACGCCGATGTAAGAATTGAGAGTGTGCGATATTCAGATGTATAAAAATTGCAGTATCGAAAATTGCAAAACCGAATTGCATGGGAAAGTGTTGCCATTTGCAAAATGACGTATGCGTTACGCACAGATACGTTTGGCCTTTATGATATAGATACGGAACATCTACAGTCGTCCTTCAGTCCGTCTGTTCGTCTGTCCGCATATAAGATATTAAAAACTACCCAACCCAATTTTTTTTTAATTTAAAATTTCAAATTATTCCATAAATTTATCGAGCCACTTCAAATTTTATGAAAATCGGATTTATAGTTTAATTACAGGGATAATCAAAAGCATTCCGTTACATAAAGATAAATGGAAAAAAGTTGTTTCAAGTACACTTAAATGATATTATAATCTGTCGAACATAATAAAATCATGTGCAGAACGTTAGCATTTGTTGAGGATTAAATATTAATTGACAATTTCTTTTATCAAATTCTTGCGTTAAATTATAAGAGGTTTTTTTTTAATTATTTATCTAAGAAAAGGATCTCCACTTCTTTATTAAATTCCGAACAATAACTGGTTTATTTTATGCCACATGAGTCTTCCCCTTCTTTTTTTTTTCTTTTGATAGAGAAATACAAATTATTTTCCAAAGAAATGATAATAGCTCAAAATATAGCTGAAAGATTTCTAGATCATTATTCGATCCTGTTTGAATAAGGTAGAGAAAAAAGAATTCACAAAAGAAAAAACCTCGAAATAAGAGAGCGAACTTTCTTTATTTTTTGTCAATTTTGTGAGTAACAGAGTGGATAGTATTTGTGTTAGATAAGATAAAATATCTTGTGAACAAAAGAAATGAAAAAAATATTCTGAAATGTGTATTCTCAACCGAAAACAAATGTACATTTGTGTTTGTGATACATTAAATGGTATTGAAGGCAAAAACAATCATAAAAAGACATAAACAAAAAATGTAATTAAAAAAATTACAACAACTCTTTGGAAAATGATTTTTTCAAAGATTAAATTTTAAGACTTATAAACAAATTTTGTATTTCTTTTTTTAAATGTTCTTTTACAATCAATTAGTTCAACATTATATAATTTGCTTTTTCGTGATTATCACACATATCGTAATCGAAACAGTTTTATAAACAGACCTTGTTTTTTTTTTTTTTTTTTTTTTTTTTTTTTTTTTTTTTTTTGGGGGGGGGGGGGGGTTTGCTTTAAAAGACGATCTTTTATACGACGTCTTTCTTTGGATTCCTTTTTATTCCATGTCTGATAATTTGTGACTACCCATTGTATAACTTTTTTACTCTCTTGTTTATTAACAACGACATTTCCCCCCTATTCAAATTTTTCTAAATGTAAAGAATTTAAGTAATAATAATAATAATAATAATAATAATAATAATAATAATAATAATAATAATAATAATAATAATAATAATATTAAACATAAATTTTATGGTGATCAAACCGCGGTTTACGTAATAACAGAGTACATCATGGATTAAACATTAATGTTCCTGGACTAATCATAAACTAAATTTAAATGAAATTTCTGTTTAACAACATTCGGTACTAAAAATTTTTAAAACTTCTAAACGTCGCACATTTCAATTTTTACACCACCGTATAGTGAAATAAATGTACTTTTAAATTCATTTTTTTAGGTAGATTTCGTATGAAATACTACCTATTGCATTCTCTCCCATGTTGGAATTTCTGAAAAATTTTTGCGGATCTACACGAATCATGACTCCTAGACCCCAAAACCACCATCAGTAAAAAAGTTTATCTATCTATCTATCTATCTATCTATCTATCTATCTATCTATCGGTGTATATCACTTTCTTCTAGACACGATAACTTCCATAATTATGCGCAGATCTTCTTCAAACTTTTACATAAAATCAAGGAGCCTAAAATCTCGGTCGAGTTCGTTAATGGGCAAAATCGGACCAAGGGGGTGGAAATAGGGAGGGTTTTTGTGAAAACCGAAAAAACGCGATAACTTCTTAATAAAAATAGATATCGAATCAGTTTAAAGTTTATATTACTTCTAAAATTTGGGGTAAAAGTTTCTGTATGATAGATTTTTGATAAAGTTAAAAGTGGGCTCAAGGGGCGAAAAAAACATGGTTTTTGGGAGAAAAAAATTCATAACTTCGTCAATTCTCAAGATATCAAATCCAACTAAATTTTATATAAATGTACTCAATATTATCTAAAACTTTTGTATTTACAAGTTTTTGATAGGATCAATTTTTACCGATGAAAAAAATTAAAAACGAAAAAAAAAGGGGGGGGAAGGAAAAGAAAAAAACCCATAACTTACTCAATTCTTAAGCAATCAAATCTAATTAAATTTATTTTACATCTTCACAATAAGATCTACAACTTTTATATTGACAAGTTTTTCATAGAACCAATTCTTACAGCAAAAATAAATTAAACAAAAATAGGAGTTTGAGAAAAAACCTTAAATTCAAACTGCTTATATTCTGACTCATTTTAAAATTCATTTTTGATTTTAAACGCATCCAAATGACAGATCCTCTTATTTAGGAACTATATAATGCGACGTATTGGCTAATTTTTTGATAAAGGCAGAATATATTTTTAAAAAGGCTGCCAAAAAAGGTATTTTGAACAGATTTCCCGAAATTATCGTCATTAAAAATTGATTAAGTATAACAAATTGCGTTTTTTCTGAGTCATTTTTAAATTCATTTTTGTTCTCAAACCCATCCAACTTACAGGTCCTATTATTTAGGAACTATATAATGCGACGTATTGGCCAGTTTTTTGATAAAGGCAGAATATATTTTTAAAAAGGCTGCCAAAAAGGGTATTTTGAACAAAATTTCACGAAGTTATGATTGAAATTTGAGGAAATTTAAAAAATTGCGTTTTTACCGAGTCATTTTTAAATCTTTTTTCGTTCTCAAACTCATCCAAATTTACAGGTTCTCTTATTTAGGAACTATATTATGTGACGGAGTGGCCAGTTTTCTGATAAAGGCAGAATATATTTCAAAAAAAGGCTGCCAAAATGGGCACTTCGCTCAAAATTTTCCAAAGTGATCATGATTAATGAACTGTGGGTATTCAAATAACAAATTGGTTATTTTATGACTCATTTTTAAATCCAATTTTGCTCTGAAACGCATTCAAGTGACAGTTTTTTGTTACTTAGGAACTATGTAATGTGAGTATTCTTCGATTTTTTGATAAAGGGTGAATATATATATTTTTAAAAGCTGTCAAAGTAAGCACTTCGCAAAAAAATTTCCCAAAGCGATCATGATAAAAGAATTGGGGTTGTATTCAAATAACTAATTGTTTATTCTATGACTCATTTTTAAATTCAATTTTGCTCTCAAACGCATTCAATTGACAGTTTTTTGTTATTTAGAAACTGTGTAATGTGCCGTGTTGGTCAGATTTTTGATAAAGGCTAAATATATATTTAAAAAAATCTGTCACTTCGTACAAAATTTCTCAAAGCAATCTTGATTAAAGAATTGTGGATGTATTAAAATAATAAATTGGTTATTTTATGACTCATTTTTAAATTCAATTTTGCTGTCAAACGAATTTAATTAACAGTTTTTTGTTATTTAGGAACTATATAACGAGCATATTGGTCAATTTTTTTAATAAAGTAAGAATATAATTCAAAATATGTAGCCAAAATGGGCATTTGAGTAGAATTTCGTTTAAGAGGATTTTGATAAAACCAGTTCTTACAGAAAAATGAAATTAAAAAAATTTTTAAAAGCGGTTGAATAAAGTAGTTAAACTGGGTTTATCTCTAATCATTTTTTTTTAATTTATTTATTTATTTATTTATTTTAGATGAAAACTTTTTGAAATCTACCTCCGCCTATAGGCCATGCCGAAAGGGATTTTTTATTTGTCTATTTGCCTCAATTTATAAATCTCAATTTGTTTTTGAGTTATTATTATTATTTTTTCTTTTTTTAGTTTTTTTATACATTTTTGTCATCGTGTCAACAAACATATTCCATTTCTGAGCATTAAACGTGGAGCAATGAGAAAACAAATACAATACGGACATCACAACTTTCTAGATATGCTTCCGATATCTATATTCTCGACCGACAGAAACAAACATTTTCCAAATGGTCAGTAATAATAACAATTAAAGAAAAGATCTATAACTTCAGAAAAGACAATTGTTTCTTAATTTGCGAAAATACACTATAATTAAGTACGTAAGTATATATTACAGTAGTGCATCGGTTATCCGGATTAATAAGCGCTAGGTGTTCGGATGGAGCAAGATTTCGATCATTTTTGAAGAAAACATACTAAGGTTACATAGGAAAAGTGAAAAAAAATGAAATAAAAAGTAATAATAAACACAAATATGCATGTTTTTTTTACACTACAGTTCTTACAACAAGAAAAAGGGAAAGAACTATGGAAGAACAAAGTGATCAAGGAAATCCGCAGAAATGATAAGTGCAGTACACTGTTAAAATTTTGAAACTTTTGCTGCATCGTCACTCCACTGCTTTTATAGAAAACGATGACTTCACTGTATTATGGAGCATTCTCATTGGTCAAAATAGAGATATTCTATAAAAACACTGGAGTGACGATGCAGCAAAAGTTTCAAATTTTTAACTGTGTACGGTAGGTCTACATTCATTTGCTTCATAGAGGACAGTGTTTTTCTTACTTCTAGTTCTCTTATACTTTTCAACCCATTAATTTTTGGTCCTGTGATATTCACGGACAGTGTTTTTGATTAAGATTGTTTGATTCCTACCAGTTTTATAAAATAGTGTAATTATTACGGTATCATTAATAAGGTGAATACTTCTTTTTCAGAAAAGTGGTACCAATAAGTAGTTTGAATTTTTAAACCGTAATTTAAAGCGACCGTTAAGGGGCTATTGAAAGCAGTTCAACATAATCACACTCTTTTTTGTCGTTCCACCCATTTTATAGGCTATCTCAAGGCACCGAAAAGCTTATTCACTGGATGGTCCTTTTTGCATCTTGTTCTTCCTTGATAACATTCCCCTGGTCATCATCGCCTTTTGAAAGGCATTGGCATTAAGTGAGAATAGCAAGGGATTCATCGTCAATAATCCCCTTTGCGACGGGAAACTTTTACGAAATTTTTAATGTTTTGTGACTGGCTTTTGAAAAGAGAAATTTGTGCCTTATTAAATCATGAAAATGTTCAGATTAAATAAGGCAAATTTTACAGTAAAATTTTACTGGTAGAGATAAACAAGGATTCTTACCCCCCTTTTTGAGGCGCGTATACGTGTCGCTCGTCCCCAAGGGGCTAATATTTGGGGAGAAAACAAAATCATTCTCTAGCCATTCTTGAATGCTTTCACGAAATTTGAATTTAGTTTGCGCTAGATCGCTTTCAGTTAACCCTTTTAGACCGGAATGCGGCATCGCAGACAATCACCTCGTCAATTGCACGGCTGAAATTCTAGAATTTGTTAAAAATCAATTCAGATATTAAAATGCAATTAGTTTGTCAAGTCATATAAAAACAACAAAAAACTCGATTTTAGCAGTTGAATGCCACGGTTTACCATTATCTTTTCCTGCACCAAAAAGAATGAAAACATGGAGGACTGAGAGCAGGAAAACACAATGGCAAATCTACGAACCATACACTAAAATCAGGTTTTTATGTGTTTTCGCCAAAGATATGACTTGGCAGACAGATTGCGTTTTAATATGCGAATCCAGATTTAATTAATCCTAGAATTTCATCCATGATCTCGATGAATTGATTGTCTCTATTGCCGCCTCTCGGTCGATTTCAGTCGCAGAGCATTTCCACTGCGGAAATGTTAAAATGACTAAATAACACCGTAATTTATATACAAATTTATTTTAAAATTAGAAAAGGGGGGTCCTTTTTTTTCATCCGCAATAAACTGAAAATATTTATACCAGAATTCTTGTGGCATTCTGGTATTTGGAAATCAAACTGGGTATTCCATATAAAAGAACACTGAAACTCAAAGGGTTAACTAGCTGTTCAGTTGAGCAAGGTTCCGGATAACCGGTGCTATACTGTAACTTCTTCTTTGTTACCCATTATTACAAAAAGTGTTCTTTATATTTAAAACCTCAGAAACTATTCTGGGGTTTCCACCCAAAGGTATGGAAACATGGTGGACCGGGAGCAGTAAAACACAAATGTAAACCTCCGAGTCAACCACTAAAATTGGTTTTAAGATGTTTTCACCAAGGGCAAACCGACTGCGTTTTAATATGCGAACCGAGATTTAACTAAATATGGAATTTCATAAATGAACTTTATGAGGTGATTGTCTGTGCTATCGCCCCACTTATTTATCCCTCTTAAATAATTTTTTGTTCACTAAGAAATATTTAAGGGTGTATTTCAATTCAAACTGCTTGTTTTCCGATTTATTTTTGAAATCACTTTTGCTCTCAAACACATGAAAATCGCAGATTCTTTTACTTAGAAAGTGCACAAGTGCACAATGTGCCGTGAAGATCAATTCTTTGATAAATGCACAAAATATTGCAAAAAAAGCAATCAAAAACGGCAATTTGAACAGATTTTTCCGAAGTCGGAGATCTCGGAAAGAAAAAAAGGGTCTTCCTGAGAAGTTAATTGCTTATAAATCAAATTCTAATGAATTGAGCGTAAAAAGACATCACACGGCACCTTATACATCCCTTCAAAAATCCCCCCAGCAAGTTTCATGTTTCTACTTTTAAAAATGTGTCTGAAATTGTATCGGAAAATTTCGAGCTGCTGGAGGTGGAAAAGCGTTTCTTCAAATACACCCTTAACATAAGAGTTGTTTCACTTTAACAACATAACAATAAGTAAAAAGAATTGAAATTTTCATTTCTTTTTTTACTTTCTTAAAATAAGGTAATTCAATTTATTAACAGTAAGTATTCATTTATGAGTTGTTTCTCAGCTTTCGTTGATGGAGAACATACTGGATAATAGAGAATATCTGTACTTTACATGAAATAGTAGGCATATCGCTTAAAATACTGTAAAATGTCTGATAAGACAACAAAAATTTTTTATAGTGTGTTTTCATCAGTATATTACAACTGGCAATGCATGTTATAATAGCTTTTGATAGTCTGACTCTGACTTTCTTTTAATGAAATTTTATTTCTTATTACTTAATCTTCTTACCCAATTGAAATTTTACTCAAGCTTGATTTAAAAACATTTCACACCAGAATTTTTGTTTCACATTTTATTTTTTTTATTTTATACGTATTACTTACAAAGCATTTGAACTTTTTGTGTAACTTAATTCTCTTCAACTTTTGTTTAATTTAATTTTTTTAAATTATGGTTTAAATCAAACAAATATATAAACGGAACACTTAGAAAAGGTAAAGAAAAAGAAAAATTTCCTCAAACATCAAGCTTCCAATTTTCGCTTTAATTTATAAGAATTACGATGTTACAAAAGAAATAACAGAATAATATTATTCTCCTTATTTGAAGCGGCAAAAATTTTTACGTGATGGTCACTAATTTTTTGATAGTTCAACCGTCGCTTTATAATCTAAATTATGTAAAATCTATTGAATAATTCAGATAAAAGTTATTAAAGCAAATTTTAATGCCAATAGATGGATGGAGAGAATATTTTACTGCAATAATAAATGTCTACTTAGATAGTATACAAAAGGGTGGGCGGAGACTATGAGAGATTGTTTTTAAAATCAATGTGCGTAGCAATTACCATTAGTATTGCGTAGCGTCCTGAAAAAGCGATTAAAACAATCTCCAGTATCACAGAATTTAATTACTTATTCACTTTTTTAAGGGCATGTAATAAGGTATCGTTCCATAAAAAAGTAATTTAAACTCACTTTTCTCTGCTCGCAATTTTAAACAATTTTTGAATGCTCTGTTCTTTTAAATATCAGCGATAATGCTAAAATTATTTGTACAAAAATTTTCCAAAAAAAAAACCTGTTGAAATTTGCTTTTATTTTAAAGAGGACAACAATTAATATATCGAATAAAAAAATTGAAACCGGATTTCTTTTACGAATATCAAAAAATCGCAGCGAAATACGAAATAACAGTGAAAAACTCATAAAAATATTCGACAAAAATTCAAATTGCTATAAGAATTTCGAATAAATTTTATTAACAAAAGAACAAGGTTTATAGATTTTCCATAATCGTGTCAATTATCAATTGACATATTTTTGAGAGAACGGTTTGACAGAAAAGTAATTATATTCGGTTAATTAGGTTTGACTATTTTTAAAAGGTAATAATGTCACAGAAATTTAACAGAAAAATTTCCCTTTGTTTATCATTGACACATACAGGGTGTCCAGTAAATGACTGACCCATTTTGAATAAAAATAACAAAAATAAAAAAATAATTAAAAAAAACGGTTTGAGATAAAAATGTGCGTTTTGCTGCATTGTTATCAGAAAATCGGTAAATTTTTAGATATACACTTTCTTAAAATAGTTCGAATTTCAGCCAACAGATGGCGCTGGTTGCGTCATCAGGCTGTCGAAATTCAGACATTATTCTATTTTCATACGCATCAGCATTTTGGCTCATTTCGCAGAGTCGAATCTCAGTCGACATATTGAATTGACTCTCCATTCAACTGCAGAAATAGAGTTTGTTGGACTGAAAGAGATTTATAATAATATTTATCATTGAATAAGGTCTATTATGCTTAATAAAAACCAACAAAACTTCCTTTTTATAAGCATTGATTTTTCACACATTTACTATAAATAAATTGTATTCTATAAATGTTTTTGTAACCGTTTAACTGAATCTCTGTTTGCATACAATAAATTGAAAATATGGAATAAGCACAGCTTCTTTAAATTAAAAAATGATAATATTTAATCTAAACATTTCTTCCATTAAATACTATGAAATTGTATTTAAAAAAAAAAAAAAAAAAAAAAAAATTAGTGGTGTTTAAGTGATGGATCAAGCAAACTCTTCTTGCTCACGTCGTGCAGTGAAATCGGTTAAGTGATTAAAACAGTGATCCGGAAATAGTGTTGGCAAGTTCCCTGTCTAAAAAAAAAAGCGGGGCAGTGACTTATAAATGGTCACATAAAAATATAATAAACCTGAGAATGAAGGAATCCGTTTATGACAAATCCTGTATTAAACGTAAAAAATGATTTCGACGGAGGACGTAACATACATAACCAGCTGCTAAGACGGAAACCTGCTTAAAACGAAACATTGTTAATATATAAGTAAAATTATTTCTTATCTATCGCATAAAGCAGCGGTTCCCAATCTATGGGTCGCGGCAGTTGTTTTAATGGGTCGCGGAACAATCGAGGTTTGTCATCAAAATATATCTTTTATTTCATCTGTTTAAAAAGATGTCACAATGTCAACAGGAAATAATATTTCAAGGGATAATCCTTAATTTCATTCTAGATTAATATACGAACAGAATATCCAGAAATATTTAAATCAGCTTTGAGTTTCTTGATAAAATTCGATACTTCGTGCGTATGAGAACATGCTTTTTCTACTTTGCTGTTTTTGAAAGACAAGTACTGAGACAAACTGCGTGTTAATGTATGTTCCCACATCCACATTGGTAAATATCAGTACCAGAAATCTCATTGATTATAAAATTATGTTTTCATAATAATTAAGCGTATTTTTAACTATCTTTGTAATTTGTGCATTGTTTTAATTACTATTCACACACACTGAGATTACCTATTCTTGTTTTTTTTTTTTTTTTTTTTTTTTTTTTTTTTTATACGCTCCGCACGAAAAGTTGCGTTTTTTGTAGGATAGGATACCAGAGCGTATAGAGATCGTACAAAAATTGCTATAGTGATATACAACTTTATCTTGGGTGGGTCGAGAAATTTCTTTATACTGAAAGGTGGGTCGCGAAAATGTTTTCACTGAAATGTGGGTCGCGTACCAAGAAAGTTTGGGAACCGCTGGCATAAAGCCATCTTAGATATCAGAAAATACCAAACTGCAGCTGCAAGTGCAAAACGTTTCCATATATTTACAAATTTACTTTTTAACGGAAAGATATAAAATTGGAAGAATCGTTTTATAATCAATCTGTGTTTTCTATTTTGTGATCAATAAATTATTTATTGAGTTATAAGCGATTTTGATCGCATGACAAGCACATTTTACACTACTTTTTGAGTGGTTGTTCTTCTTTCGCACAGAAATTTGGCTCAAAACGCCCACTTTCACACTTTTTTCTAAAAGGTTTGTTACGTTTGGTAAAAAATACAAAAAAAAAAAAAAAAAAAAAAGAGTACGAGTAGATATTTTCTGAACAACAACACTTGCTATTTCATGCACTTCCGAGCAAAAATAAATTAAAACCTATGTCATAAAGCTACTCTTTTGTATTTAAAAACAACCTAAATAATTGTAAAATAATTTTATTTTTAACCGACTTCCAAAAAGGAGAGGAGGTTATCAATTCAACGCGTATGTATTTTTTTTTTATGTATGTTCATCGATTACTCCGAAACTATCCAACCAATTAACTTGATTTTGGTGTTAAATGAGAGAGCTTGCTCTCGAATTGGTACCACTTCCGTTTCATAGAAATTGGTTCAGTACTTTTTTAGTAATTAGACAAAAACTACTAAAATTAGTGATTTCTCGCAAATCAGTAGTAATATGGATGTCGAATAAACTTACCGATGCCGGGATGGCCGAGCGGTCTAAGGCGCTTGATTTAAGATCTGGTTTTCGAAAGACTGCGAGGGTTCGAACCCCACTCCTGACGTACGTGTATATAATAATCTTTTCCGTATTATAATTTTTAAATATATATTTAACAAGTTAAATACTAATTATGCTATTAGGAATATTATGTATTTAACCGTTACCACAGGGTATGAGAGATTTTTTATTAACTCAATACTTTATCAGTGAAAGAGTACTCAAAAAGAGTAACAAAAGTACATTGACTAAAGTAACTTGCGAAACAAAAGTGACTTGCGAAGTAGTTTGCGTGTAACAAAAGTGACTTGCGAAAAGTAACATGACATTGAATAAGTTCTCTGAAGCGAATGAAGTCCAGACAGCCCAGCGGTCTAAGGCACCAGATTAAATCTCTGGTTTTGAAAGAGAGTGTCGGTTCGAACCTCACTCCTGACATATGTGTATAGTATACAAAAAAAAAAAATTCCGTGTTATTTATATTTTTAAGTGACTTCAAAAAAGGAGAGGATGTTATCAATTCGGCGCGAATGTATTTTTTTTCTATGTATGTTCACCGATTACTCCGAAACTATCCAAACGATTAATTTGTTTTTTGTGTTAAATGAAAGAGGATAGTCTTCCATTGGTACTTCTTCCATTTCATTGAAATTGGTTCAGTTCTTTTTTAGTAATTAAGTAAAAACTAATAAAATTAGTGATTTCTCGCAAACTAAAAGTAACATGGACGATGACGAAGCTCGCCGAATGGAGTGCAGTCAGGTGGCTGAGCGGTGTAAGACAGCAGATTTGATTTCTGGTTCTTGAAAGAGATCGTGTGTTCGAACCCCACTCCTGACATACGTGTATGGTTTACAGTGATTTTTCCCGTATTATAATTTTTATTAACTGACTTCAAAAAATCGTTAACTTTTAACTAAAAATTGAAAAATAAACTTTTCTACCAAAAATTGAACCGACTTCAAAAGCTACTGCAAACTGAAAAATAATTTTTTTACAGAATAGTATTAAGAAATTAAATTAAGAGCGTAGTATTTATCATGCGTATTATTATATTTATGTAGATTAATTTGATTTTTTGAAGTCGGTGCCAGCCAAGCCATGTTCAAAATTAAAATTAATTATCCAATGCAAATCGTAAAAAAACTCGTAGATACTTGGATGCGTGTCTATTGGAAAATTACATGTAACTTGGCTTGGCTGGCACCGACTTCAAAAAATCAAATTAATCTACATAAATATAATAATACGCATGATAAATACTACGCTCTTAATTTAATTTCTTAATACTATTCTCAAAAAAAATTATTTTTCAGTTTGCAGTAGCTTTTGAAGTCGGTTCAATTTTTGGTAGAAAAGTTTATAAAATATACCAATTTTCCATGTTGCTATTCTTCTGTCATATTTGCGCATAATGCGTTGTTAGAGAAATTATATTTGAAATTATACTTGTTACGTTTATTAGTAAAAAATGGAGAACAATATTCTGTTGCCACCAGTTCTCTGCATACCTCCCCGTACAGGGGCAATAAGAAGAAGATAACATAACGTAACAAAAAGCTCTTATTAAATTCTATTAAATAGTAAACATTTCTTTAAAGTGTTATTTGAAGTTGTTTCATGTACAATAGTGATATTTTATTGACTTCTCATCATTTAAATCAGTAAAATATACTTTAACAAAATTATATAACTGCAAAACTACAAAAACGAAAAAAATTATAAAAATAAAAAGAATTTTCATAACTGATAACGATATGGTTGAGGAAGGGATTGTTATATAGCCTCATATATAACAATCCTCATATGTTTATATAGCCTCATATATAACAATCCTCATATGTTTATATAGCCTCAATTGCTCTTTGTTGAGGTAATTTAAAAAATTTAGTTTAAATGATAAAAATTTATGGCGCCTTAATTTTATCAACGACATACTATTTCCGAAAATTAATTCGAGCTTTTAAATTTCAGCATTATATGCGAAACAATCCATTCTGCTTTAAGTTAAAGGAATTCCCTTGATGACTCCATACGTTAAAAATTAATCATTACTGGCAGCTCGCCTTTTTTTTTTTTTTTTAATTTAGAAGTTGTCAAAAGTGTCTACTATTAAGTAAATTTTAAGCATTCATCTCACCTTCGTTCTTCGGAAGACATTTTCTGTGATTTCAAAGCGAAGCAGATGCACAGATTTAATCATATATCATGAGCGAGAAAACATTCATAATTCACAATTAGAACAACATTTATAATCTGAACTCATTTATTATGCAGGTTCATTTATCAAGATTTGTAATGAATTATGTGGAGAATTCTGTAAAGCATTCATGATTTACATTGAGAAATTTGTTTGTAGAATACTTTTTCACATACGGTGGATGGATTATAAAATGTTTTTTGCATAAAAAGTATATCAGGACCTTGGAAAAAAAAGGGCGAATCCCGAAATTGGGCTGTTGGGAAATGAAACTCAAAGTTTTACAAATAGATCAAGTTATCATGGGCAAATATTTATTTTAATTATTGATGATTGGAAAACCAGATTGAAATAGTGTGTACTGAAATTCAAAGTTGTAATTCTAATGTATTCTTTGTCATTGCTTGATTAATTTATAGTTGATTATTTTTATTATATACCACAAGTTTATTATAGAAGATGGTACAGCTCATTTTGGCTAAACATTGTGAAGATACTAAAGGCTAACCAGGGCAAAAAGACTTACCTACGTGTTTCCTACATCCATCTGAGGCAGAAAAAAACAAAATTTTCGAATGTGTCCTTTCTCTTCCAAACTCCATATGTCTATTTAGTATTTTATTTTAATCTTTAACTGATGTCACCGATCACACAGTTGACTGCATTGTGCAATAAAAAGCTATTATTAAATACTTTTGAACAGCAGATGTGCGAAATAATATAATACGAATAATATGCAAATAATGAAGAGATACACTTTCGTCGTATAAAGAGAAAAGGAGAGAAAGAATTGTAAAAAAAATAGACTTTGATAATTTTATTAAATGGGGGGGGGGGGGTTAGAGGAATAATAACGAATAATATCGTAGAAAGAGAAAGGGAGACAAAAAATTGCTAACTTTATATGTATATACAGCCCCAGTTTCTTTCTGTTGATGCGATTCGCAAAATTTATTCTAAATGATAAAAATTTACGGTGTCATAATTTCATCAACGACATTAACCAGGATGTGTTTCCGAAACATCATTAATTCAAATTTCTAAATTTCAGACTTATATGCGAAACAATCCATTCTGCTTTAAGTTAAAGGAATTCCCTTGGTGACCTCGTGATGTTAAAAATGAATCATTACTCGGAGCTCGCTTTTTTGGTTTTAAATTTTGGAAGTTGTCAAAAGTGTCTACTGTTAGGTAAATTTAAAGCATTCATCTCACCTTCGTTCTTCGGAAGACATTTTGTGTGAATTCGAAGCGAAGCAGATGCACAGATTTATCATAGTTCATGAGCGAGAAAACATTCATAATTCATAATTAAAACAACATTTATAATCTGAACTCGTTTACTATGCAAGTTCATTTTTCAACTATATAATGTATTATGAGTGAGAACTCCGTAAAGTATTCATGATTTACAGGGTGGTCATAAAAAAACTTTGCCGATACATGGAGTTCCAGCGGCGGGTCCGTTCAACCGATCGAACTGAAATTTCAGCTATAGCTATTCAGAGGTATGATCTCGAGATTCTCTGAACGACAAAAAAATGGCACTCACAGTTACGGTTATAGTTACAGAAACTCGAAATTTTCCAATGGCAACACCCATTTTTTTTCCATTGCAAAATGCTCAGCGTATGCGAAAACCCTATAAGGCGTTGGAACCTTACGTGTATAGTGAAAAATGGATACATTATGCACCCACAAAAAACTGTTCAACGAATCCCCCCCCCTCCCATAAAAAAACGATTGGGGCGCAAGGAGTGAACTTGCATATGACACAGAGTCACTACACTAATCTCTGATTACAACGCAGATCGGAGAAAACTTTATTTTGAATACACATTTTCCACATGGGTTCCATCACAGGGAATTAAACACTGCGTGGTGGCGACTGTGGACAATACAGCCGAACGTTACGTCGCATGAGGGATGTTTGCAATCTTACGTTTGATAGAATCTTTCAAATCCGGCAAAGTTTGCGGATTGCACATGTATACTTTAGATTTTAGATATCCCAAGAACCTGAAATCCATAGGAGTGAGGTCGAGGGATCGCGGAGGCCATTGACGTTACCAGTAAGGTGAAATGTGCCTCGCCCGTTCATAATATGCGAAGAGGTCGATCGTTATCTCTACATATTGGATAAGAAATTCATTAACAAAGTCTATATGTTGTTGATGGTCTCTCTCTTCCAAAATCTGGGCGCGCTCGCACCTGCAAAGAAGCATGCGGATTACATAGCGTAGTAACTTTAAGACCATTGATTTTGGTATGTCAAATACACGAGATGCACCTTTTGTAGTCTGCATACGTCCTCTGGTCACTATGTGATGCACTTCAATAACAAAATCCTCAGGAACAGTTGGTCGTCCGGATCGCATACTATCACAGGTGCAGCCAATTTCTCCGAATTTCATTACTAAATCACGAAGAGCTTGTGAAATGCATAGGCCACGTATTTGGCGATGGTTTAGACCAAGCATGTCAAACACGTGGCCCGCGGGCCACTATTGGCCCGCCAGGAACTTCTCTGTGGCCCGCCAAGACTTTGGCATTTTCGTATGTTTGATTCAGTTCTTAGTTAATGCAGAAAATACACTTTGCATTGCAAATATTGCAGCTCTGCAAAATTGGAAAATGATTTTATTTAAAATATCTACCATTATTTCAGAATATCAATCTTCATTACATTTAATGGCAGATATTGACATACATTAAATTTAATGATCCGCAATTAAATAAAGAAAATTTAAAATTTTTAAATTATTGGTTGTTATTTTGGATGAATTTTTTTTACAGTTTGGCAAAGGAGATGCAAACAACACCAATTCAACAACACTGTGGCATAAAAGATGCAAACATATTGTCTTAAATGTGATCAAGTCTAATTTATTTTAAAATTTCGTTTTCCAGGAGATAGGGTATGCAAAAGTTATCAATAAGAAAGTTAAGAAGAGCACATTTGAATCTAAAAATTTAAAAATTTATAGTAAACTATTTTTTTTAATAATTTATTATGTGATTTAAGTTAAAACGAATACATTATTTTACTGCTCTGTTTGGTTCACTATGACATTACAAAATACGCTTGGCATTGATTAGGTATTAAAAATATATCGAAAATCGATCTAATTAAAAGTTTCTAAAAAATCAAGAGAAATAAATAGCTTTAAAAGAGAAAGTGACACGATTTCTCACCTTGTAAAATAATAACAGTAATAATAATAATAATAATAATAATAACAAAAAATGTTATCCTGATTTTATAATTTGGCGGTATAGTTGAAAGTGAGCATTTTGGACATAAGCTCATAAATTAATTTCTTTTTTAAAGGTTAGTAAACGTATCATTGTAAATTATCTCTGTGTGATCTTTATCTTTCTTGATGATGATGATATAGCATAACGTATTCATAAAAGTCAATTTGAAATAATTTATTATGCTCAAACAAAGACTGAAAAGTTGTGTTTAATATATAGAAACTCCGTTGAAGTTTGTTAAGAGTTTATTCACAAATATTTCGAAAAACCCACAAATATCTGGAAATAATTTCGAAAAATAAATAGACTTTGAGCTGAAACTTCGTTGAAAAAAGTATGTTTGTGAAACATATTAAAAGTAATCCATCTGCTTTTAAAACCAATGATTGAATGCAAATACTCACAACTCGAAATCTTTCAAAGTAGAATAAAAGATGTCCAGAATAGTTAAATAAATTGAAAAATATGCAGGAGAATTTCTATAAATATTAATGATGCAACCAGAAATTTCAGTAAGCGCAGGAAATCCATAATTTAAATATGTGTTGTAATAACTGAAAATTTTTATTGAATTAATAAATTTTTATTAGTAGACAGTAGCCATCAGTAGCCACCGACAAATATTTTTAATAGCTACTTTTTCTCATTTACTGGCCTCATGGTCGGTGGCTAACGTAAATTTTGCTCTTTAACTTTAAAATTCTTGAAAATATAGGCTCAAGAAATTTTACTTTGTGGGCAGATTTTTTTTTCGCAGACACGATACGTACTTAAAAATAAGTGAGGAGAGTCAGGAAATTTTTTCTATGCCGGATCGATAACCATGTAGCTAATATATTTTAATCAATTATGAATTTTTTTTAATTTAATAATATCATACTGTAAATAATTGTTTTATAAAAAGAACAATTACAACATAAAAGAAAATACAGATATTAGGATTACAAAATTAATAACACATTTTGTATAATTTTGATTGCGATTTAAATTTTAAAATGTTCAAAAACTGTTTAAGCATGTTTGTATTTTTATTTTAACTTATTTTTCATTACATTTGAGAGTGCACTCTCCTATGATACTTGGACTTGGACGAGATAGTTATCAGAGTGCCTGGAGAGATCAACTCCTTACCTCTAGTAGAGAAATGATACATGGAACAATTCAAGTCATAGCCAAAGTCTGACAAACGCAACATCAGAAACAAAGGGGGAAAGGGGGGAAGCCTGGTCCCAAAAAAAACCAAAGGCCCTTTAAGGGCACCATACAAAATAAATAAAATAGATGAGAGTATATATAAGAGAAATAAAAATATTTACATATATTTACAAAAGTATTTACAAAGATTTGCAAAGTAGAGACTGGGAGATGGTGAAAGTTCAGGAAGGAATAACCCTATCAATGAGATAAAAACTAGGAAAAATTATCCTGGGTCGATGTTTTCAAGGAGACGTAGGGTTGCTCGTGGCTGTCTCCAACGAGCGTTTACATCATAATTTGAAATGTTATGCAAAGCAGTACTTGGGATAGAGGGAATATTGCCAAAAAATTGTATGGCTTGATTTTTGATAACAGAACGAATAGGAGGAATATTAAGATCTGAATTGATAACAGTATTTCTGAGATACCAAGGAGAGTGAACAATACCACGGAGAGTCTTGTTCTGAATCACTTGATTTTTTGCAGATTGGTTTTAGCCATTGAACCCCAGATCTGAGCGCAATATAGAAGAATGGGACGAAATACTGTTTTGTATAACAGTACCTTATTGCTCATACTCATCTCACGACTGTACAGGAGATGGGAGAGGTCTTTTTTTTTTGCTTTGTAGAACTTCTGGACGGTATAGTCGATTTGCTTGTTAAGTGAGAGTGCTGTCCAGGAATACACCCAGATATTTTACCTCCCGTCCGAAGGTAATAAAGGAGCCATCAAGAAAGAGAGGAGGAGGAGTGGAGCGCTTATCAGTAAAGATAATAGCCTGCGACTTAATACAGTAAATTTTAATTCGCCATTTGGTGAAGAAGCATTCAAGTTTGCGTATGTTTTGTTGTAGATATTCGTGCATAATAAAAACATTCTTATCACGAGCCATTATAGTTGTATCGTCCGCATAAATTGCCAACAATGTGTGTGGAGAAGTAGGAATGTTCTCCTATAATTCTTTTGATACAGATTTGTTTTTGACTAATAAATATTTTAAAACATTTTCTGGTGCGTGATTTTAATTTTTTCAATAAAAAATTTCAATATTTTTGTATGGATTTTTGTTTGCTTGTTTGGTTTTTTAAAACAATGCTGTATTTTTAATGCTTAGTTTTCTTTTTGTACGATAGTCATCAAATTAAGCTGCCTCTTTATTTTCGATTATGTGGCCCGCGGCTTTGTGTATAATGCTAAATATGGCCCGCGGTGGTAGACGAGTTTGACATGCCTGGTTTAGACGGTAAACGCGCCAGGTTTTCGCAGCATTGATCTCGTTTTGATAATAGCTTTATCAACTCACCACGAATGAATTCATTTTGTTGCTATCGGCGCGCTCCGACTGAAGAACTAACATTCCCACCCCCACATTTATCCGTTTGCTACGCTGACTATATGGCAAAAGATGTTCCGTGATTGGTATTTTGTCTCTGTCATATTGAAATTTTCTTCGTGCGCCTTGGTCATGTTTTTTTTTGGGGGGGGGGCGTTCGTAGAGCTGATTTTGTGCGTGCATAACGCGTCCGTTTTTTGCAATAACCATACCATTCCAATGCTCTTTAGGGCTTTCGCATGCGCTGAGCATTTTGCGATGAAAAAAAATGGGTGTTGCCATTGGAAAATTTCGAGTTTCTGTAACTATAACCGTAACCGTGAGCGACATTTTGCTGTCGTTCACAGAATCTCGAGCTCATACCTCTGAATAGCTATATCTGAAATTTCATCTCGATCGGTTGAACGGACTGGCCGCTAGAGCTCCATATATCGGCAAAGTTTTTTTATGACCACACTGTATATTGGAAAGTTCGTTTGTAGAATACTTTTTCTCGGACAGTGGATGAATTATAAAAAGTTATTGCATTGGACATTGTAAGAGAAAGGGCGAATTTCGAAATTAGGGTATTGGAAAATCAAGCACTAATTTTTCCAAGTAGTTCAAGATAGCATGGACAAATATTTATTTTAATCATAGCTGAATCATAAACCAGATTGAAATAGTATGTATTGAAATTCAAAGTTTTAATTGTAATGTATTCTTTATCATCATTTGATTAACTTATAGTTGATTATTTTTTATTATAGACCACAAGTTTATTATAGAAGACGGTACAGCTCATTTTAACTAAACAATTTGAGGATACTAAAAGCTAACCAGGACAAAATGACTTACCTACGTGTTGCCTACATCTATCTGACGTAGAAAAAATTAATTTTTTTTGAATTCACCCTTTCTCTTCTAAGCTCCATATATCTATCTAGTATTTCTTTGTAACCTTTAACTGATGCTATCGGTCTCATAGTTGATTGATATTACAGTGGACTGCATTATGTAACAAAACGCTATTATTAAATTTAATAACGTTATTGTTAAATGTTAAACATTGTGAAGATACTAAAGGCTAACCAGGGCAAAAAGACTTACTTACGTGTTGCCTACATCCATCTGAGGTAGAAAAAAACAAAATTTTTTTCGAATGTGTCCTTTCTCTTCCAAACTCCATATATCTATTTAGTATTTTATTTTAATCTTTAACTGATCTTACCGATCACACAGTTGACTGCATTGTGTAACAAAAAGCTATTATCAAATATTTTTGAACAGTAGATATGCGAAATAATATAATGCGAATAATATGCAAATAATGAAGAGATACACTTGCAGTCGTATAAAGAGAAAAAGAGAGAAAGAATTGTAAAAAAGAAATAGACTTTGATAATGTAATTAAATGGGGGGGGGGAATTGAGGAATAATAACGAATACTATCGTAGAAAGAGGAAGGGAGACAAAAAGTTGCTAACTTTATATGTATATACAGCCCCAGTTTCTTTCTGTTGATGCGATTTGCAAAATTTATTCTAAATGATAAAAATTTACGGTGCTATAATTTCATCAACGACATTAACCAAGATGTGTTTCCGAAATAACTTTAATTCAAATTTCTAAATTTCAGACTTATATGCGAAACAATCCATTCCGCTTTAAGTTAAAGGAATTCCCTTGAACCCATCGAAGAAACTAAAGGCTGCTTTACCTGGGGGTCTATTTTGTACCAAACATGTTCAACAGCAGCTCGAAGATCATTAAAAGAAAAGTACATCAAAAATTTGCATAAACATTACGACATATGATGTTACAAAGGTTTTTGATTGGGTCCAGATCAGAGCTACACGCCGGCCAGTTGAGATCTTTAGTATTTTCAGTGTTAAACGAAGCTAATAGTATGCCCACGTGCCAATAGTATGCCCACCTGTTTGGGCCATTCAAACTCCACTTTTTTCCGTTACTGAATATCATAGCGCACCATTTGGGTCAATATGACGTATGTTTGCAAGTATATTGCATTCTCGCCAACTTGTAGCGAGATTTTAAAGCTGATTGTTTTATCATTTTCATGTAAATTGATATACCTGTTTCTTTAATTCATCTACGAATCATGTCCGCCGACACAGAAAGTCCTGACTTACTTTTAATGTGATTAGCAATCATTATTTGTTTAAATGTCAGTTTCTGGATCCTTTTTTCATTTCATTTTCTCGTCACACAGGGTTTTCCAGATTTATATTTTGTTTTAAAGGGGTTATCCTTAGACTATACTTCATAAAAAGACCACTTTGGACGATTCAATGCTGCTCGAATTTCTGTAACAGTCATCCCTTTCCATTTCAACTGTCGAACTTCAATTATCTCATCTAACTGAATATTTTTAGCTCACGGCCTCTTCACTAACTGATGCTATGTCGAAGTATAATTAAATACTTCAGACATGTGACATCATAACTTGGAAATTTGCATTTTTTCATGAACAGTTGGCTAAAAATCAAAAAAGTGTCTAAACTTTTGCAATATGCAAATTTTACTTTTTTTCAGTTAAATTAAATATTATCTTATATTTTAACCATTATTTTTATTCTACATTGTTTAAAATATGTTTGAAAATAAGTATAGCCATTTGTAAAACTCAAGTGTTCGTATTTTTTATTTAAAGGTTAAAAAACACCAGTGTCTAAACTTTTGCTGAGCACTGTATTAAATACTTTCGAACAGTAGATATGCGAAATCATAAAATATGAATAACATGCGAATAATAAAAATATACACTTGTAAACATATAAAAGGAAAAATAAAGGAATAATTGAAAAAATAAAAAGAATTTTTAGCCATTGATATTGATATTATTAAAAGGGAGAGTGAGGGGGGGGGGGGGGTACTGAGGAGTGATAACGAATAATATCGTAAAAGGAGAAAGGGAGTCAAAAAGTTGCTAATTTTGTATATATACAGCCCCAATTTTTTTCTACTGATGCGATTTACAAAATTTACTCTCAATGATAAAAAATTATGGTGCCTTAATGTCATCAACGACATTAACCAGGATCTTTTTCCGAAATCACATTAATTCAAATTTCTATATTTCTGACTTATATACGAAACAATCCAGTCTGATTTAAGTTAAAGGAATTCCCTCGGTGATCCCGTGATGTTAAAAATGAATCACTACTGGGAGCTCGCTTTTTTTGTTTTAAATTTTGAAGTTGTCCAAAGTGTCTGCTTTTAGGTAAATTTAAAGCATTCATCTCACCTTCGTTCTTCAGAAGACATTTTGTGTGAATTCGAAGCGAAGCAGATGCACAGATTTATCATAGTTCATGGACGAGAAAACATTCATAATTCATAATTAGAACATCATTTATAATCTAAACTCGTTTATTATACAAGTTCATTTATCAGGACTTGGATTGTATTACGTGGAGAATTCCGTAAAGTATTCATGATTTATTTTGAGAAATTCGTTTGTAGAATACTTTTTCTAGGACAGTAGATGAATTATAAAATGTTGCTGCATAAAAAGTATATAAGGACCTTGGAAGAGAAAGGGCAAATCCCGAAAATGGGGTGTTTGGAAATCAGGCTCAAAGTTTTGCAAGTAGTTCAAGATAACATGGGCAAATCATCATTGCTGGTTCAAAAACCAGATTGAATTAATATTTATTGAAATTCAAAGTTTTAATTATAACGTATTCTTTACCATTGTTTGATTAATTTATAGTTGTGTAACACGCGCATTCCAAAGGAAAAAATGAAAGAAAAAAAAATAAGACTGTCACGCGTCACGTGACCTGAGTTTTGCTAAATTAAAAAAATGTAGTTGTAATATTTTTTGTTAAAAAAAACTGGCAACACTAGTTCTATTAAAAATGTTCTTTTTCTTAGTGATATTCGAATGTTGGTTGTGAACTGTGGTTCATATCTTGTGATGGTGGCGTGCGCCAGAATTATGTAAAAAAACAAACTTTATTTGTATATAATGTGTGTGTGTTAGTCTACTATATGTGAGTGCCGTTTTTTTTTTCAAGTAATAAAAAGTTTATAAAGAAGAATGCAGCCCCGAGATATTTATTAAGATAAGTTATCACTTCTTTCTTTCTTCTCTTCTACATTTGTAAGGCGAATTCTTACAGTTGATTTTTTTTTAATTATAGACCACATGTTTATTGTAGAAGATGATCTACTCATTTTAGCTAAACATAGTGAGGATACTAAAGGCTAACCAGGGCAAAAAGACTTATCTACGTGTTGCCTATATCTATCTGATGAAGGAAAAACAAAATTTTTCGAATACGCCCTTTCTCTTACAAGCTCCATATACTTATTTAGTATTTCTTTTTAACCTTTAACTGATATTACCGGTCTCACCGTTGACTGCATAATGTAACAAAAAACTAATATTAAATACTTTTGAACACTAGATATGCGAAATAACATAATGCGAATAATATGCAAATAATAAAAATATACACTTTCAATCATATAAAAAGAAAAAGAAAAAAAATTGTAAAAAGAAAAAGAATTTTTAGACATTGATAATATTATTAAATGGGGGGAGGGAGGGGGTTGAGGAATAATAACGTATAATATCGTAAAAGGAGGTAGGGAGTCAAAAAATTTCTAACTTTATATATATACAGCCCCAGTTTTTTTATGTTGATGCGATTTGCAAAATTTATTCTAAATGATAAAAATTTACAGTACCTTTATTTCATCAATGACATTAACCAGGATATTTTTGCGAAATCTCGTTAATTCAAATTTCTAAATTTCAGACTTATATGCGAAACAATCCATTCTGCTTTAAGTTGAAGAATTCTCTTGGTGATCCCGTGATGTTAAAAATGAATCATTACCTTGAGCTTGCATTTTTTGTTTTACCTTGAATTTTGAAGTTGTCAAAAGTGTCTACTATTAGGTAAATTTAAAGCATTCATCTCACCTTCGTTCTTCGGAAGACATTTTCTGTGAATTCAAAGCGAAGCAAATGCACAGATTTATCATGAGCGAGAAAACATTCATAATTCATAATTAGAACAACATTAATAATCGGTGCTCGTTTATTATGCAGGTTCATTTATCAAGACTTGCAATGCATTATGTGGAGAATTCCGTAAAGCATTCATGATTTATATTGAGAAATTTGTTTGTAGAATACTTTTTTCTCGCGCGGTGGAGGAATTGTAAAATGTTGTGGCATAAAAAGTATATCAGGAGCTTGAAAGAGAAAGGGAGAATCCCGAAATTGGGTTGCTGTGAAATTAAGCTAAAGATTTATGACCAAAGGTCAATACCCTGCAATCAGAATTAAAAAGTAATGAAAATTGTACGAAAAATGAGTAAGTTTACTAGATAAACGCGTGCGTAATTGCTATCGAAATTTCACTTCCATATTGTGTTAGCTAAATGTAAAGAGCAACTATTGTAAAATTCTCAAAAGCATAGCTTGAAAATTTTGAAAATGATAGAATAAGCTCAAAATACGTTATTCCCAAAATGAAATAAAAAGATGAGGGGCGTTATCCATTTATCCTTTGATTATTATCAATATAGAAATCACAATATGGTACATAATACTATATTTGGATACAACCCTTCTTTTTTTTTCTTTTTTTTAGGAACTATGGATTTTTAGCTTATTCCACCGACGATCACTTTCAGAATTCTCAAGCTAAGTTTTTGAGACTTTTACAAAAGTTGCTCTATACAGTTAGCTCACATAATATGCAAGAGAAATTTTGATAGCGTTCACGCATGCTAGTGAAAAATTATTTAGTAAACGTTTCTCACTTTTCATACAATTTTTATTATTTTTCAATTCTGAGTGCAATGTTGTTTGTCATGCTTTCGGAAAAGAACATTATTTTACATTAGGAACTCTGCAAATTACAAACAAAAAACTCGAAAATATTTGGGTTTTTTCAAATTTCTCTACGAGTATACATGCTATCTACATAAAAATGAACAAAGTTTATTACTACAAACCATTTAATTATAATGTATAGTTTGAACGCTTTTAATACATTAGTTTTGACAGTGTTATCCAAAAGATATTCGTTCTTTTCCAATTTGTTGATGGTCCCCTATGGAGTTTCCGAAAAAAATCTTCACTGAAATGTGTGACCTGTACTATTGTGTTTACACATTTAGAGTTTCAGGATAATTCCTCATGTATTTTTCTAGATATTTAACAAAATGCCATAACCGCAAGTGATCAGTCACCTTTGATGGTACAGCGTAGGTTCAATATAGCATGGACAAATCTTTAATCACTGCTTATTGAAAAAACAGATTGAAATAGTATATATTGAAATTTATAGTTTTTAATTGTAATGTTTTTTTTTTTAATCAATATCTGATTAATTTATAGTTGATTATTATTTTTTTTATAAACCACAAATTTGAATCACTGCTAATTCAAAAACCAGATTTAAATAGTATGTATATATTGAAATTTAAAGTTTTTAATTCTAATGTATTCTTTATCATTATTTGATTAATTTATAGTTGTTTATTTTTTATTATAGACCACAAGTTTATTATAAATGATGATGCATCTCATTTTAGTTAAACATTGTGAGGCTACTACAGGCTAACCAGGGGAAAAAAATTCTACGTGTTGCCCAACATCTATCTGAGGTAGAAAAAAACAAAATTTTTCGAATTTGCCATTTGTCTTCCAATACCCATATATCTATTTAGAATTACTTTTTAACCTTTAACTTATGTTACCGGTCTCTCAGACCGCTGGGTTTTTTTTTTTTTTTTTCAGTTTTTTAGAGATTAACTTGTAATTTTCAGTTTAACTACGAAAACTACCGAAATTTTGTTTCAATTAGAACTTTAATAGTATCATCAGAGACATTTGAATAGGCTTTTTTTAATTGTAACAGCCCTGTTCAAAAAGTTAAATATACAGAAACACTATCCCATATGTTAATCTCGCCTTTTATTCACCTTTTGATGGAATGCCTGACAGACCGCTTCACAATAGTTATGTGCCAATTTCTGATACATCAGTTAAAGATTAATTGAATGTTCCTTTTACGAAAGTAATAGACTGGGAGGCAACAACACAGACAGTCAAATCAACTTCAAGGCTGAAATTCCAGAATTAGTTAAAACTTTATTCCCATATTAAAACGCAATCGCTCAGCTAAGTCATACCTTGGTTAAAAGAAAATAATAATAATAATAATAATAATAATAATAATAATAATAATAATAATAATAATAATAATAATAATAATAATAATAATAATAATAATAATAATAACAATAATAATAATAACCTGGAAATTCGATTTTAGCAGCTAACTCGTAGTTTTAACATTGTTTTTTCCTGCATCCAAATGTATAAAAGTATGGAGGTTTGGAAGAAGGAAAACTCAATGTTAAACATATGAGTCAACCCGCTAAAATCGGGTTTTTAGGTATTTTCCATCAAGATCTAACTTTGCAGACTGATTGAGTTTTAGAATGCGATTCTAGTTATAATTCTGTAATTTCAGCCATGAACTCGATGAGATGATTGTCTGTGCTGCTGCTCCGATATACAGCAAATTACCACATGAAATTAAAAAAATAAAATATTAAGAAGGCTGGTCACTCATCTTCGAAATTTTCCTTTGTAATGTTAAATCTAAGGATGTTTGATGCATCCGTGTATTTACAATATCTATTAGGGAAATTCATATTTTTTTTTTCTGTGAACTCTTCTTATAGAATGTTTTTTTATTCTTAATTCTCAAAATGCATCTAAAATATATGCTTAGTTTAATATTTTATGCATATAAAACTGACGAGCCGTGAGTAAAATTATAACAGTATGTATAACATTAAGTATACGCCTCAGAAAAATTTTGAAAACTAAGAAAAATTGAAAATCCTTTTAAGGACTAATACGAAACATAGAAATTAAAAATATGATTTTTCCGAGGAGATTATTTTAAATATACGAATGTGTCAAGCGCCCAAATTTGTATTAACCCGCGAGAACTCGCGCATGAGATTTTCTTTCTCCATCGTACCCTTTTTAAGACTATTTTTAAGACTATTTTTCATTTTAATAAAATTTCAAAATGTGATTTCGATTACTTTACCCTTTTTTTTAATAAAAATACAAAGCCAAACAAAAAATTTTATATTAAGTGACTTTAAAGTAAAAGAAAAGAATTGGGCACCGTGAGAGAAATTCTCATAGCGAGTTCTCCCGAGTTAATAAATTTTATGCGTAAAAATAAAACTATACAATTATTCTACAAATGTGTTAGTTCAACATCCAGTATAAAATTTATTATTGATTTTTTTCAGATGCCTATGCCCCCTCAATTTTTTTCGTAAATAAATTAGCCATTGCATATTATCCAGACAACACGGACCTCATCCATACTCAACGTCTACCCACCCAGTCATCCATTAATATTTTTATTTTAATTTTGTATTTTTTTATTTATTATTATTTTTATGTTATTATATTTTTATATACATTTTTTTGCGCAATGTGCTATTTATTTATTTATTTATTTAAGATCATGTAATTACTAATTGTATATTAATGAATATATGATTTTTTTTAGGAAAACCATTACTTAATGCAACAAAAAAATATTTTGGTTAATAAGATAAGAAGATTTTTTTGTATATAAATGATTAAGGAGTATAATACAATATACAGAATTGTGGAGACAGGATTTAAAAGTTAATGAATGTATTAACTTTGAATTTACATTCATTACGTTTGTCATATATATCAATTCTTAATTTGTTTTGATTTAGCATAATTTTAAGATTTAAAAAGCTAATAGTATTATTAGATAGCTGGTTTTCAATAAATTCTAAATTAGATGGATAATCTGTCGAAATTGAGAAATATTTGTTTTTTTTAGTGGCAATTAAAGTTATATCGTCAATATATCGGCATAAATGCATTTTATTATTAATATAATTAGGTTCATAATGATATAAGTCAAATAATAAACTAGCAGTACAACCACCTTGTGGTATATTACTTTCTGTTGATATATTGTGTTATCTTGCAATATAAAACTATTATAGATAATGAAATTTATAAAAGTAAGAGAAATATCTGTATCGATATCCGTTGATAAATTCAATTTATGATGCCATTTTTAAAATAGAGCTTTTATTATGTTATGTAGATGTAAGAAATCTATATTATTAAAAAGATTTCTCAAGTCATATGTTGTTATACTGTTTATATATTAAGGTTTATTCATAATATTGACCAGTGCATAGCTATTCTTTATACAATCTCAATTAGTAATGGTTTGTGTAACTGTATATGTTTGATTAAGAACTTTTAGTGGAATTTTTTAGCTCTTTTATTACATGTATTGCAACCAACTGTAATAGCTCTAAATTTTGAATTTAAATGGACTTTTATGAAATTTGGGTATAAGAACTAGATAAAGATAATTAAAGTTTGAAGAGTTAATTTTTAATAATTTACTCACTTTTGATGACATGGTTGTTTTCAGATATGAATAGTTATGTGTGCTCCCTGAATCTACAAATTAAAGTAAAAATGTACTGACGCACAGTGGGGCAGGAAGCCTCCAAAGTTGGCAAAAAATAAAATTTACTTTGAACAAAAAAAGCACATTACGGATTCTTTTGTAGAAGAAAAGTAGTATAATTTTAAACTTTTACATAAGCTAAAATAGTAATTTATTAATTAATTTACAAACCTTTTTGAATATTTTTTGTAGAAAAATGAGTTAAAAATAAGAATTTAAGATAGTTTTATACTAATTAGATATTTATAAATCATCCATAATATCGCATAAAAAATGTAAACATAATTAGTAATTTTAATTATTCTCAAGCAAACCTTATAATGAATATTAGCGACTCGTTTTGAAGGATTGGATCAACCTTTCTCAGGCAAAATGTACCTATTACTATAAAGACAGAAGAAGAAAAACAGTTTCTGTTGTTTTAGCGCTAACACACACTTTTTGTTTTCCTGTTTTTCAGATCTTAAACTCCTACATGTCACGTACACTAACGAATATGTAGAACTAGAATTGTATAACCGTTTTATTCTTGATATTTTTGATCGTCTAGAACAAATTCATACGGTATATGAAGATGGGCACGTTTGCTTTACATTGACGCTTCTGTTTGTTTTTCAAATCGAGGAAATGAAAGCGATTTGCCAAGCTACTCTTTGTTTATTCTAAAGTATTTCCCTTGTTTCGCCAGGCTTTTGCTCATCGGAATTTATATTAAACTTTAAAACATTTAATCTTCTTTTCATTTAAACTACTTGTTCGTAGTATCTCCGATTATGGAGCTCTTATACCATAAAATCACATTACTTTTCAAAAGTTTTTTGTTAAAACGTTCCATGATAATCAGTTTCATTAAAATACATTGTTTTGTGATAAACAATGCATTAAAATTCGTATTTAACAAAGAAAATATTTATAATCATGTTTGGCACACCCGTACACTAACAAAAATTTAAGGATGATTAGCTATAAAAATGACCATACAATTAAAAAAGTGGCAAAAAGGAGCAAGATTTTCTGGCATATTTGTCCTTTTAAAACCCATACTTAGTAGAAAAAATTATAATTAACACTTAACTCGCCTTAACTCATAACTAAAACCTACAATGTTTGTAGACAGTGTTAATTTTTTTTATAAATTTCACCACTATATATTCTAAGCGTCTGTATATCTATAAAAATCGTATTAAAACAAATTGAAAGTTAATGAATTATTGTTACATACTTGTAGTTAAAGGTTCCATAGTAAAAAAAAAAATATTTTTTAATTATTATAGCGAAATTAACAAACGAATGTTGAAACAAAATTATTGATTTTTTTTTCACTTATTATCAAAGCACAATATGCAGTTTAACTTCTTTCTCTAGTGACGACCAAAATAACTTTGCGCAAATTTTAATACTAGGAAGATGTGTACTGACATCTGCTCTATTAAAGTGACGTATGTCGGTAGTTCAAAATAAAATTTCATTTTTTCGATTTTTTGCCAGTTTTGAAGGCTTTTTGCCCCACTGTGTGACGTTTATTTACCCCTCACAAATAATAACAAAAAACATTTAATTGATTATTTAGTAAGAAAAAATTATTTAGTAGTAAAATTATTTCCAAGATACCCAAACAGACTTACATATATATACACACACACACACACACACATATATATATATATATATAATACATACATATATATTCTAAAAAATTTTTACAAAAAAGAGGGGTAATAGTACACACCAAGACAAACAATATTAAATAGGAAACCAAGGGTCCCAAGCGTTTTCCGAAGGAGATAGCCGCCATTAAAGTTTGGGGTCCAAAATTTCAAACAAACATAAAAAACAGAAAAATTGGCCGATTGATTTGCGATTTTCACTAAAACTATTCTTTAAGTCAGTATTTTCTTGAAAATTCAGTTTGTTTCAGTTTGTAGTTTTTAATTCTATCTCGCACCACTTTCTCAAAACAAAAATCATTTTTTTTTTAAAAAAATAGTGATGCGGATAGAATAAAAAAAATAGTCGCCTGTGGCAGTCTTGATTATTGCAGTTTTTTGTTTGTTTATTTGGACACTTCATCTTTACTTTCTATGTATTTTTCACTTTTAATTCTGTATTAAAAAGTTTTTAAAACAAACCTAAGTTCTATACGTGATAATGTATTCGTATATTTTATCATTTTATATCGAATTATATTGTAGTGAAAATTTTGGCAATTTATTTTTTCGATAATTTAAGGAAATGTTCCATGTTTTTTTTATTATTCATTTATTATTATTAATATTATTTTGACAAGAACGTTATTTGCAGGCGCTTTTAAGCTATTTTAAAATACTATGCATAATCTAATATTTACATTGATGAACATCTTTTAGGCCGCCATAATTGGAATAAGCCAATACGTCGTACAAATTTGTCGTTTCGTTTGGGTTTGATTACATGAGAAAGGCCAAAACTGAGAAAGACATAGATTATTTATTATTCAAATATCACAATTCGATTTGAGATCATCATCGATCATCGATTTACTCATTTTTGAGTACTTCATATTTTTCAGTGTAGTTTTTAATTCTATCTCACATCACTTTCTGAAAACAAATATCTTTGTCTCACAATTTAGCAAAATTTGCAAGCGAAATATACTATATATATATATTTAATAGTGGTGCGGATAGAATAGAAAAAACCTGTGGCAGCCTTAATTATTGCAGTTTTTGTTTTTTTTATTTGGACATTTCATCTCTCTTTTTTGTGCATTTTTAACGTTTAACTCTGGATTACAAAGTTATTAAAACAAACCAAAATTCTATGAGGAATTATATTTTCGTACATTTTTTTTTTCTCTATATAACATAGAAATTACTTCGCTAGTGTTCAGTGTTTAATTTCTTGTAACATTTCCTCATTAAATAAGCCGAATTCAAATAACCATTAAACAAACTTTCGGAACGCATTCTCTTGAATTTAATTCATTTTAACTCAAATATTACTCAGGGGTTCACACAACAAAAAAGAAAATATTGAAATGGGCTCTTTAAACTTGCTGACATTTTAGTCGGGAAAGGATGGAGACCTAGTATATCGAAACTCTTTAATGCCATCTATTATGGTCATATAACTGAGTATTTCGATTTTTGACTCCCTCTGGGGAAGAGCAAATGCGAAACAAATATCGAACTAGGAAGTGTACTTTAAGTCGTTAGGACTTTGTTAAAACTGAAATAAATAGGTGTTTGAGTTCTGAAAAATTCTGAAAAGAGAGGAAAGTCTCAATTGAAAAATTAGGAAAAAATTTTTGTAGAGCAGTCGCACTACATTAAATCCAAATGTTTGTCTGTTTATTTTATAAAAATGTCCCATTATCTGTAAAGGAAAATTCGGAAAGATTTATTTTTTTCCTTTTCTTTTTCTTTTCCTTTCTTTCTTTCTTTTCTTTTTTCTTTTTTTTTCTTAAGAATATTATTTGTAGTCTCTTTTAAATTATTTTAAAATACTGTACATAACTTAATATCTACACTGATGAACATCTTTTATGCCGCCATAAATGAAATAAGCCATTTCAAGGTACAAAATTATCGTTTTCTTTGGTTTGATAGCATGTGCTTGGACAAAACTGAGAAAGACATAGGGTTTTTTATTCAAGTATACTCAATTCGATATGAGATCATCATCAATCATCGATTTACTCATTTTTGAGTGCTTCATTCTTTTCAGTGTATTTTTTAATTTTATCTTACACAACTTTCTCAAAACAAAAATCTTTGTCATGTAGTTTGGCAAAATTTGCAAGCCTCGATTATTGCAATTTTTGCTTGTTTATTTGGGCACTTCATTTTTTCTTTTTTGCGTATTTTTCGCGTTTAATTCTGCATTAGAAAACTTTTTGAACAAACGTAAATTCTCTGTGGAATTATTATTTCGTACACTTTATCATTCTACATATGGCATTCAAACTATTTCTCTAGTGCTCAGTTTAAATTCTTGTACCACTCTCTTAATAAATAAGCCGAATTCAAAAAACCATCACAAATAAACTTTTGAAACGAAGTTCTCTTAAATTCTTTTCATTATAACTCAAATGTTACCCTGAGGTTCGCAGAATAGAAAGAAAAATCTCTGAAAGAGGGCTCTTTAACCCTTTCCGGCACACTGTGCCCGGTCTGGGATACACAATTTTAATTCCAAACTTGCAAACGGCACCAATAATATTTTAGTAAAATTTTGCATTTACAATAAAAGCTTAAATTAAGGAATTCAAAATATTTAAAAAATTCGTTTGTGAATTCCGGTGTCAATCAATAATTTCTCACTTTACTACAAATTTTGCCCGTGCCGGAAAGGGTTAAACTTGCTGACATTCGAGGCGGAAAATGATGGAGACCTCGTCCATCTAAACTCTTTAATGCCATTTATTTTGATCATATGACTGGGTATTTCGATTTTTGACTCCCTCTGAGGAAGAGCAGATGCGAAACAAATATTAAACTGGGAAGTATACTTTAAGTCTTGAGAACTTTGTTAAAACATTATAGGCATATAAATTTACTTGTTATAACATTATACTGATATAAATAGGCGTTTGAGTTAGCTTTAAGATTCTGAAAGAGAAGAAAGCCTGAATTGATAAGTTAGGAGTAATTTGTTGCCGTGCAATCGTTCTAAATTAAATCCGAATGCTTGTCTGAATGTTTTGAGAAAATTCCTGATAACCTGTAATGGAAAATTTGCCTCCCTCCAAAAAAAAAAAAGACAAAATAGGTTTTTTTATTTTTTTTATTATTATTATTTTTTCTTTGTGAAGAACGTTACTTACAAGTGCTTTTAAGGTATTTTAAAATACTGTGCACAATTTAACATTTACATTGCTGAACATTTTTTATGCCGCCACATGTGAAATAAGCCATTACAAGGTACAAAAGTATTGCTTTTTTTGGGTTTGATAACATGTGATACGTCAAAATTGAAAAAGATATAAAGTTCCCTTTTTATTCAAATGTACTCAATTCGATAGGAGATCATCATCGATCATCGATTTACCCATTTCTGAGAACTTCATTTTTTTTTCAGTGTATTTTTACTTACTCATCATACGTAGTATAGGGTAAGTCTTGCAATCGGTTTGAAAATCGTAAATTTTTTTTGACGGATTTACACGTTTTAGACACTGGAGATTTCGAAAAACATATTTTTAGAAAAAAAAATTGCCGTCCGTCTGTCTGTCTGTCTGTCAGTCTGTCTGTCTGTAAACGCTCTATCTCACGAACAAATTGAGATAGAGACTTGAAATTTTGTATGTACTTAGTATGTAAGAATGGGACGAAGCCTATTGAATATCAGCATCCTCGATTATCCGAAACTATTTTTTCCGGATTCTCCAAAAATTCGTTCTAATGAAAGGTACATAAAAATTTTCGAATTTTTTTATTTTAAGGAATGCATGTAAAAGGCAATAAAAAAACACAAATTTTGCATAAAGAACGAAGTCGGTCGGATTATTAGTTGTTGAGATATTTGTAATCCTGTTTTCCACATTCTTCGATTTTTCATGATCCTGTATTTCATTCAAATTTCAATTCAGAGGTATATTTTAATTGAAAATGAGACGCTTAATCCGACGCAGCAAACTGTTAGTTAATATAATTATTATTTTTGGAGTTATAAGGATGTTTCTTTTACGCAGTTTGGTACTTCTTGAGTAGTTTGGCGTTTTATATAATTTGTTGAAATTGGTGCATCAGCAATTCATTAATAGAGTATTACTATGTGTATTAACAACATTTAAATTTAGTTTTGGAATTGAAATACATTATATAAAAACTTTTCACACATTTTATTTTCATATGCATATAATGATAGACAATTTCATCATTCGGAACTAATTTCCTGTGTTGCGAAACAAATGACAGTTTAAATTGCTTCATAAATCAACTTGAGTGCTTGTTAGCGGGACCTTGAAAAATGATTACAGAGGAAAGAATCATTATGTATTGTTCAAACTGTCAAAACTCTAAAATAACATTTTTTTTATTTTTTTATTTGCTTTTTCATGTGATTGTGTGTGCGTTTTTGATTTTCGATATAGTTATGTAGCTCTGTAAGTAGAGCAGTAATGCTCTGTCTTTTTTCTCGCGGTATAAAAATAAATAGATGTTTTTTCGTTTGAATCGACGTTATTAATGTGTCATGTGCAAAAGAATTAATAATGAAATGTACATCTTTTAAGGAATAAGAATCCTAAACAAGAATAAATAACATCTCGTGCTCGGTGCCGCAAATAACACGGAATAATACTCCATATGGATTGTATTGGATACGTCGAAAAAGAAGAATTCATGATTCGGGTGAGTAGAATTTTACTTACCTTTCATTTTGAAGTTTTGTAAGATAAATTTTATTAAAGATATAAAGAGGACATTATTCTTACTCACGCCAAAAATAGAATAAATATTCTATCATATAAATGATGGGTAAGTATTACGGTGGCCTCCAACGACTAGTTTAATCTCGCACCACTTTCTCAAAACTAAAATCTTTGTCATACAGTTTGACAAAAGTTGCAAGCGGAATATACTACATTTTTTTTTTAAATAGTGATGCGGATAAAATAGAAAAATAGTCACCTGTGGCATCCTTGATTACTGCAGTTTTTGTTTGATTATTTGGACACTTCATCTTTCCTTTTTGCGTATTTTTCGCGTTTAATTCTGGATTAGAAAGTTTTTCAACACAAACCTAAAACCATGAGGAATTATATTTTCGTACATTTTATTATGCCCTATATGGCGTTGGATATATTTCTCTTGTGCTCAGTTTAATTTCATTTAGCATTTCCTCATTAAATAAGCCGAATTCAAATAACCAATGTAAACAAATCGGAACGAAGCTGTCTTACATTTAATTCATTATAACTCAAATATTACCCGGAGGTTCACACAATGGAAAGAAAAATCCCTGAAAGGAGCTCTTTAAACTTGCTGACATTCCAGTCGGAAACGGATGGAGACCTCGTCCATCTAAACTATTTAATGCAATCTATTATGGTCATATGACTGAGTATTTCGATTTTTGACTCCCTCTTGGGAAGAGCAGATGAGAAACAAATATTGAACTAGGAAGTATGCTTTAAGTTTTGAGAATTTTGTTAAAACATTGTACTGAAATAAATAGGCGTTTGGGTTAGCTTTAAGATGCTGAGAGATAAGCCAGTCTCAATTGATAAGTTGATAAATTGATAAATTTGTTTCGGTGCAATTATGCTGAATCCAATCTGATGCTTTCCTGAATGTTTTAAGGCAATGCCCTGTAGCCTATAAAGGGAAATTTGGCAAGGAAGAGAGGGTTTTGTTCGTTTTTTTTTTTCGTTTAAATTTTTTTTGTGGGGGGGGGGGGGGATCAGCAGGATGGGGAGACCTACTTAATGGCTTAAGGCCCTAAGAGCCCCTCCCCAGGGGGGGGGGGCAAGAAATATTTGCAAGTTCTTTTAAGCTATTTAAAAATAATGTGCATAATTTAATATTTACATTGCTGAACATCTTTTATGCTCCATAAGTGAAATAAACCATAACAAGGTGCAAAATTATCGTTTGGTTGAGGTTTGATAATATTTGATAGGTCAAAACCGAGAAAGACATAGGTTATTATTTTCATTCAAATATACTCAATTCAATATGAGATCATCATCGATCATGGATTTACTCATTTTTGAGTACTTCACTTTTTTCAATGTATATTTTAATTCTATCTCGCTCCACATTATTGAAACAAAAATCTCTCTCATACTGTTTAGCAAAATTTGCAAGCGGAATATACTACAAAATTTATTTTTGAAAAATATTGATACAGATAGAATTAAAAAATAGTTGCTCGTGGCAGCCTTGATTATTGCAGTTTTTGTTTGTTTATTTGGAAATTTCATCTTTCCTTTTTATGTATCTTTTATGTTTAATTCTGGATTAGAAAATTTCTAAAACAAACCTAAATTCTTTGAAGAATTATATTTTCATACATTTTATGATCATTCTTTATTTGGTATTGAAACTAATTATCTAGTGTTCAGTTTAATTTCTTGTAGCATTCCTTCATTAAATAAGCCGAATTCAAATAACAATTATAAACAAACTTTCGGAACAAAGTTCTCTTAAATTTAATTCATTATAACCCAAATATTAGCCGGAGGTTTATACAATAGAAAGAAAATCCCTGAAAGGGGCTCTTTAAACTTGCTGACATTCGAGGCGGAAAAGGATGGAGACCTCGTCCATCTAAACACTTTAATGCCATTTAATATGGTCATATGACTGAGTATTTCGATTTTTGATTCCCTCTGGGGAAGAGCAGATGCGAAACAAATATTGAACTAGGAAGTGTATTTTAAGTCTTGAGTACTTTATTAAAACATTATACTGAAAAAATTGGTGTTTGAGTTAACATTAAGATTCTGAAAAGAGAGGACTATCTCAATTGATAAGTTAGTTGAAATTTGTTGTGGTGAAATTGTGCTAAGTTAAATCCGGATGCTCGTGTGTTTATTTTAAGGAAATGCCCCGTAATTTATGGCAAAAAATTCGACAAGGATTCTGATCATCTTATGTGACAGGTATATCAATCGCTCGTCCGCAAGAGGTTTTTGATTTAACATTTTAAAATTTTATTTAAGCAATTTTTCTCATTTTTAGAAATTTAAAATTTTATCTTCGCTATTTTTTAAAAAATCTTAAATTTTCAAAAAAAAAAAAAAAAAAAAAAAAAAAAGAATAAAATAAAATATTGCTGGTGAGAATAATCAAGGATTTAGATAATTTTATGTGACACGTATACTGGTAGCTCGTCCTAAATAGGTTTGCATTTTATTTTTTTAAGTACTTTTTCTTGTTTTTAGAAATTAAAAATTTTATTTATATCTCCGCTGATTTTTCAAAATTTCGGATTAAAAAAAAAAAAAATGGAATTTTTGATATTCTTGAAATATTTGTATTTTAACATTTATATAATTTAATTAAAATAAATAACTTCCTTTTATAAATATTTTTAAATTAAATTTATTGGTGCTACCATCTATGTAACAATTTAATAATTACAAATTAGAAATTGGATTTATTAATTAAAGGATCAGTTGTTTCGAAAAAAAATTGTTAAACGAAAATCTCTGTGTGATTTGCGAATTTATTTACCCAATTTTCAATTATAATTCTGGTTTAAAAAGTTATTAAAACTAACCTAAGTTGTGTCAGGAATTATATTTTAGTACATTTTACCATTCTCTATATGGCATTGGAACTATTTCTCTACTGCTCTGTTTAACTTCTTGTCGTATTCCCTCAATACATAAGCCGAATTGAAATAACCATTATAAGCAAACTTTCGCAACAAAGTTCTCTTTAATTTAATTCATTATAATTCAAATATTACCCGAAGGTTCGCACAATAGGAATAAAAATCCCTGAAAAAGGGAAGTCCCTCTTTAAACTTGCTGACATTCGAGGCGGGAAATGATAAAGACCTCGTCCATCTAAACTCTTTAATGTCATTTATCATGGTCTTATATGACTGAGTATTTCGACTTTTGACTCCCTCTGGGGAAGAGCGGATGCGAAACAAATATTGAACTAAGGAAGTGAACTTTAAGTCTTGGGAACTTTGTTAAAACGTTATACTGAAATAAATAAGTGTTTGAGTTAGAATTAAGATTTTGAAGGAGAGGCTAGTCTCAATTGATAAGTTAGTTGAAATTTATTGTGGTGCTATTGTGCTTAATTAAATCCGATGCTTTTCTGAATGTTCTGAGGAAATGCCCCACAACCTGTAACGGAAAGTTTTGCAAGGCGATTTTTTTACTTTTCCTTTTTCGATTTTTTTCCGGCAAGAACTTTATTTGGAGTCTTTTTTAATCTACATAAATTTGGCAAAAAAAAAAAAAAAAAAAAAAAAAAAAAAAAAAAAAAAAAAAATCGATTTTTTTTTAATTATTTTTTTTTTTGACAAATACATTATTTTCAGGCTCTTTTAAGCTATTTTAAAATACTGTGCACAATTTAATATTTATATTGATGAACATCTTTTATGCTGCCATGAGTGAGATAAGCCATTACAAGGTACAAAATTATCGCTTCGTTTGGGTTTGATAACAAATGCTAAGTCAAAACTAAGAATGAAATAGGTTCTTTATTTATTTATTTATTTATTTATTTATTTATTTTTGACATCTTGAATTGCATTATAAGCGAAATACCAAATAGGGCATTACAAGGTACAAAATCATCGTTTGGTTTGGGTTTGATAATATGTGATAGGTCAAAACTGAGAAAGACATAAGGTTCTTTTTCAATTCCCATATACTATATTCGATATGAGGTCATCATCGATCAATGACATACTCATTTTTGAGTTTTTCACTTTTTTCAGTGTATTTTTTAATTCTATATCACACCACATTCTCAAAACAAAAATCTCTGTCATGCAGTTTGACAAAATTTGCAAACGGAGCATGCTACAAAATTTATTTTAAAAAATAGTATGACGAAGAGAATAAAAAAATAGTCCCCTGTGGCGACATCCTTGATTATTGCAGTTTTTGTTTGTTTATTTGGACACTTCATCTTTCCTTTTTATGTATCTTTCATGTTTAATTCCGGAATTAGAAAGTTTTTAAAACAAACCTAGATTCTATGAGGAATTATATTTTCGTACATTTTATCCTTTTCTATATGGCATTGGAAATATTTCTCTGCTTAGTTTAATTTCTTGTAGCACTTCCGCATTAAATAAGCCGATTTCAAATAACCATTATAATCAAACTGTCGGAATGAAGTTCTCTTAAATTTAATTCATTATAACTCAAATATTACCCGGAGGTTCACACAATAGAAAGTAAAATCCCTGAAAGGGGCTCTTTAAACTTGTTGACATTCGAGGCGGAAAAGGATGGAGACCTCGTCCATCTAAACTCTATAATGCCATTTATTATGGTCATATGATTGAGTATTTCGATTTTTGATTCCCTCTGGGGAAAAGCAGATCCGAAACAAATATTGAACTAGAAAGTATACTTTAAGTCTTCAGGAGTTTGTTAAAACATTATACTGAAATAAATAAGTGTTTAAATTTGCTTTGAGATTATGAAAGAGAAAATAGTTTCGATTGATAAGTTAGATTAAATTTGTTGTTATCCAAATGCTTGTCTGATTACTTTAAGGAAATCATCCATAACCTGTAGGGGAAAGTTTGGTATGAAATTGTTTTTTTTTTCTTTTGTTTCACTTTTTTTTTTCTTTTTCTTTTTATTTATTTATTTATTATTTTTTTTTGACAAGAACATTGTTTGTAGGCTCTTTTAATTTATTTTAAAACACTGTGTATAATTTAAATTTGCATTCATTGAACATCTATTATGCCGCAATGAATGAAATAAGTCATTACAAGGAACAAAATTATCGTTTGTTTTGGGTTTGATAACATATGATAGGTCAAAATTGAGAAAAAGAAAGTTTTTTTTTTAATTCAAATATACTTAATTCGATATGAGATCATCATCGATCATCTGTTTGCTCGTTTCTGAGTGCTTCATTTTTTAGTGTATTTTGTAATTATATCTCTCACCGTTTTCCCAAAACAAATATTTTTGTCATACAGTTTGGCAAAATTTGCAAACAAAATATGCTACAAAGTTTTTTTTTTTCTTCCTCATAGAGTTGGAAAATATTCGCCAGTGAGCAGTCTTCATTATTACAGTTTTTTTTTTTTTTTTTTTTTTTTTGGATACTTCTTTTTTTTTTCTTTTTTTTTTTTACATACTTTTTTATGTTTAATTTTAGATTAGAAAGTTTTTAAAACAAACCTTAATTCTATGAGGAATTATATTTTCGTACATTTTATCATTTGATACCTGCCGTTGGATATATTTCTCTAGTGCTCAGTTTAATTTCTTGCAGCATTCCTTCATTAAATAAGCCAAATTCAAATAACCATTAAAACAATTCTTAAATTTAATTCATTATAACTCAAATATTACCCGGTGATTCACACAATAGAAAGGAAAATTCCTGAAAGGGGGCTCTTGAAACTTGCTGACATTTGAGGCGAAAAAGGATGGAGACCTCGTCCATCTGAAGTCTTTAATGCCATTTATTATGGTCATATGACTGAGTATTTCGATTTTTGACTCCCTCTGGGGAAGAGCATATGCGAAACAAATATTGAACTAGGAAGTGTATTGTAAGTCTTGAGGATTTTGTTAAAACGTTAGACTGAAATAAATGTTTGACTTAGCTTTAAGATTCTGAAAGAGAAGAATCTCAATCGATAAGATAGGGGAAATTTGTTGGGGGGAAATCATGCTAAAATAAATTCGAATGCTTGTCTGTATATTTTTAGGAAATGTCCCGTAACGTGTGGCGAAAAATTTAACAAGGATTGTGACCATCTTATGTGACACGCATACCGGTAGCTAGTCCCCAAAAGGTTAATGATTTAGCATTTTAAAATTTCGTTAAAGCAATTTTTCTCGTTTTCAGAAATTTAAAGTTTTATTTATATCTGCGCTGTTTTAAAAATTGGAATTTTTAAAATTGGTTAAAAAATTGGAATTTTGGAATTTCACGAAATAATTGTATTTTAACAGTCTTAATTTCCTGAAAATAAAAAACTTTCTTTTGAAATTATTTTTAAATTAAATTTATTGGTGCTACCATCTCTGTAAGAATTAAATAATTACTAATTAACAATTTAGTTTTATTAATTAAATTGTTGTCAAATTATTGATAAGTTGTTTCGAATAAAATATTGAATGAAACCCTCTGTAAGATCTGCGCAAAACCCTTATCACCTTTTCTCGTTTAATTCTAGATTAGAAAATTTTTAAAACAAACCTAAACTCTATCAGGAATTATATTTTCCAACATTTTATTATTCTCTGTCTGTTGATGGATGTATTTCTCTAGTTCTCAGTTTAACTTCTTGTAGCAATTCTTCATTAAATAAGCGAATTCAAATAACCATTATAAACAAAGTTCTCTTAAATTTAATTCATTATAACTCAAACATTACCCGGCGGTTCACACAACATGAGGAAAAATCCCTGAAAGAGGCTCTTTACACATGCTAACATTCGAGACGAAAAAGGATGGAGACCTCGTCCATCTAAACTCTTTAATGCTACTTATTATGGTCGTATGGATGAGTATTTAGATTTTTGACTCCTTCTGGATAACAGCAGATGCTAAACAAATATTGAACTGGGAAGTGCATTTTAAGTCTTAAAGACTTTATTAAAAAATTATGCAAAAATAAAGAATGTTAGAGGTAGCTTTAAGATCCTGAAAGAGAAAAGAGCCTGAATTGATAATTTAGGTGAAAATTATTGTACTGCAATCGTGCTAAATTAAATCCGAATTCTTCTCTGATTGTTTTAAGGAAATACCTCATAACTTGTAAAAGAAAATTTGGCAAAAAAAAAAAAATCGTTTTTTTTTTTTTTTTTTTTTTTTTTTTTTTTCGATTTTGGTAAGAACATTATTTGCAGGTGCTTTTAAGCTATTTTAAAATACTGTGCACAATTTAATATAATAGAAGTGATTTTCAGTGATGAGCATCTTTTATGCCACCATAAGTGAAACAAGCCATTACAAGGTACAAAATTATCGTTTCATTTGGGTTTGATAACATGTGATGACAACTCACTGAGAATGACAGGAAGTTTTTTTTTTCCATCGAAATATACTCAATTTGATATGAGATTTTCATCGATCATTGATTTACTCATTTTTGAGCACTTTGTTTTTTTTTCTGTGTATTTTTTTATTTTATCTCGCACCGCTTTTTCAAAGGAAAACTCTTTGTCCGACAGTTCGGAAAAATTTGCAAACAAAATATGCTCCCTTTATTTTTATTTTTATTCTTATTTATTTTTTTTTAAATAGTGATGCGAATAAAATAGAAAAATAGTCGCATATGTGTAGTCTTGATTATTGCAATTTTTGTGTGTTTATTTGAACACTAAATCTTTCCTTTTTATGTATTTTTCACGTTTAATTCTGGATTAAAAAGTTTTTAAAAAAAAGCCTAAATCCTATGAGGAATTATATTTTCGTACATCTTATCATTCTCAATCTGGCGTTGGATATAATTCTCTAGTGATCTGTTTAACTTCTTGCAGCATTCCCTCCTTATATAAGCCGAATTCAAATAACTATTACAAACAAACTTTCGGAACGAAGTTCTCTTACATTTAATTCATTATAACTCAAACATTATCCGGAGGTTCACACAATAGAAAGAAAAATCCCTGAAAGGTGCTCTTTAAACTTGCTGACATTCGAGGCGGAAAAGGATGGAGGACCTCGTCCATCTAAAACTCTTTAGTGCCATTTATTATAGTCATATATCTAAATATTTCGATTTTTGACTCCCTCTGGGGAAGAGAAGATCCGAAACAATTATTGAACTAGGAAGTGTACTTTTAAGTCTTGAGGATTTTATTGAAACTTTATACTGAAATG